>CM029624.1:27880361-29220574 GCA_017311315.1 Dendrocalamus latiflorus | reverse complement strand
GGGTACTTTAGGAATTTTTTTGTAGAGGATTAGAGGAAAACAATTTTCTTCCATCCAAAAGATGCAGATTTGGTGGGATAATGGTGATTTCACCTCATATTGTAAAGAATCCTGTGGTACAATCAGATTCTAACTTGCTTGGTGTCAACATTCTATAGGGAAGGAATAATTGATCCAGCAGCTATTTTTGCGATGCTATTTGGTAGTGAGCTTTTTGAGGATTACATTGGTCAATTGGCAATGGCATCAATGGCTTCACTTGATAATTTTGGTGAAGATGAACATATTGACCCAAAAAAGTTCCAAGAGAAAATGCAGGTATGCTCCTGTAGCATGTTTATTTTATAATTTCCATGATCATTGATTAATATGGGCACACTCCATGACTGTAGTATGGTTGTTGGCCACCTGTCCATCCATATTTATTGTATTTCACTCTTGCCGCCACAATATTCTGCTGAATGGTAAACTAAAACTGCAGGCTGTTCAAAAGGAAAGGGAAGAGAAACTTGCAGAGATACTAAAAAATCGGCTGCATCTTTATATTCAAGGAAACAAAGCGGAATTCGTCCAGCTTGCTGAAGCTGAGGTGTCCAGACTTAGCAATGCAGGTGTTTCCAAATACTAGTCGCCCCATTCTTCCCGCAACTCTGGATCTTTTTTCCTTTACTCTCCTTCCTGTCCTGCCTATTGTTGTAAGAACTTAGTCAGCATTTGATATTGAAGCTGTACTTTGTTTATCTTATGGTTCAGTAGATAATTTACATTCCCTCGCAAAAAAAGAAGATAGTTTACATTATTAGATATCTTGATGAGCATAGTGTATGTGATGGCATTCTAAGAATCATCCATTTCAGTTGAAACAGAATCAGATAACAGATTTTATTTTTGGGTTACAACCACCTCTCGTTGAGCTTATTCACCGAAATGCTGCAGAACGTACAATTACCAGAAGCCCATTCAACTTTTTGAATGTTGTCTTAACTGCTAACAGAAAATAAGGTTGAGTGAATTCCATCATTCTTCCCATCTTATAGTAAAAGATGTACAAAAGATTGAAGCTCCATATTCCATAGTTTACTCTCTTCTTCCTGAAGTACGTGACAGTGTCATAGCTAGATTAATTGTATTTACCAAACCTGTTCGTAAGTACAATCCATTCAATGTTTTTGGCTTCAGTGTATTTTGCTGTTTCTGTTCTGCTGTATACTTTTTGTTGGATAGGCCCTTGAGCTCTGTTATCTGAAGTTTCTCCCTCTTTTGGTCCTGTTTTGCTTATCCTGCAGCATATGGGATTGTTATGTTGAACACTATTGGCTATGTATATTCAAGACAAGCTGCTAAAGAACTTGGAAAGAAAGCAATGTATCTGGGAGTTCCATTTATTGCTGAATGGTTCAGAGACAAAGGCCATTCTATCAAATCCCAAGTAACAGCTGCAGCAGGTAAGCTTTCCTCTCTAAGAAGAGTAGCACTAATTTTAAAATAAATGAAGAGGTAAGTAAAATCCATTCACCATTCATCCTGCTTTAAAAATTGTGCAAATCGCTATTGAGGAAAACATATAAGCACCTCCCATATAATCAGTACTTTTTAAGAATTAGAGCATGCGATGCAGCTTTGGGCATCACCTATGTTCATGGTAACGTTATGTTGGTCATAAAATTCTGTTCTCTCATGGTTCTGCAGGTGCAATAGCTCTTATGCAGCTGCAAGAAGACTTGAAGAAGCATCTGAGTGCTGAGGGTAATAAAGAGGTAGAACTTGAAATGTACATGCAAAACCACAAAAAAGTTATGGTTGATTCCTTGTGGAAGCTTAATGTTGCTGACATAGAAGCCACCCTATCACACGTCTGTCAGATGGTCTGTCCCAGCGTACCAGTCACCTTCTATTCATGTTACATGCATTGTACTCATAAGTACATTTATTAACATAACTAGTGTGGCAATGGATTTTTAACATTTGTACCAATATCAGGTGCTTCAAGATGGTAGTGTCAGGAGGGAGGAACTGCATGCTCGTGCTAAAGGATTGAAAACTTTAGGCAAAATTTTCCAGGTATTGCTCATTCATTTATTCCATTCATGTTTTTTATAACGTTGTTAACATTTCCATTATATGAGTTATATTTCTTCTTCACGTAGGGGGTTAAGCTGAACAGTGGTGAAGGGGAAGCATCACAAATGAAGAATACAATAGATAACATGGATGACAATGACGGTAGCTCCCCTGATTCGTCACCAAAAAGGGAGCCATCATGCAATCCTATCCCAAACCCTCCTCTTGCCCAGGTAGCTGCTCCTTACGATTTTCAACTTCTGTGGAATTTGCAAAGATGATTGTTTTGCCATGTAATCCATTTTCGTGTCACCCTAGTGACCGACTCGTTGAGTTTGCAAGACACTGAGATTTGCTTTTCTTCTCTTGTGCCAGAGCCCATATGTGGAGGCCCCCCAGTTTGGCGGAGCCTATTGTCCGTTCAACTTTCCAATACCTACAGCTCCACCTGGTGCGCAGAGGGATCCAATGCCATGACACCAGATTAAGTTCGCGTGCACCATTATTTTGTGTAATATTGCTTGCGCAATACTAGATCGTGTTTGCATGGTGCATCATGTGTACCTGTAGTAGAGGAAGCGGAGGAGCCAGATATTCTTCGCCCCATTTCTTCGGTTGTGTATTCATAGACTGATGATGACAGCCGTGTATTGTGTACAGGTGTGCTAACGCTGCTGTTGAAGCAGCACTAGGTCAGCATTGGTGTACATGATTTGGAGTTGTTTTTCCATGGGCTCGCTCTATTTTTAGCATACCATCGTATCTATGGAAAATGGAAGCCCGATGAATGATGATTGCCTCATGTGCTCTTGCTAAGATCAGGTTCACAATCACAAGTCTGAACTCCTGTTTCTTCTTTCTTTTCTGAGGATGAAGTGCACTGAGAACACAGAATTTGCCATGGATGGGGCCGACCACGGGAATTCTGCGGGAATCCTACAGGAATTACGCTACAAAATCTTTACTATTATAAAAGTGTGAATTGGTGGTTGATTCATTCTTCTTCCTCTCGTCTCAACCAACTGATTTGATCTGGAACATTCGTCTCTCTCCTCTCTTTCTCAGGATATAACCGTTCGTCTCCTTCACTTTTTTTATCTCCTCGTGTATTTTGACCATCCTTCTTTCTCTATCACTTGCTTTTCAATGTTTGATGTGTGAAGTTGGCTATGTAAGTTCTATATTATTATTTTCATGACTCTGTTGCAACGTACAGGTCTATAACTAGTTTCTATGAAATTCCTTTGTGCTTCGCAGTGCATATGATTCTTGACAACAATAACTTGTAGACGACAATCCAGTGGTGATGACAAATTCTTACTCATCTTGGTGTTCGAAGCCGAGTAAGCGAAAGTATATTGATGGCAGAGCTTGCGCTTTCCACGCCTGCGCAGTTGGCCATACTTGCGAACAAACTCGTGGAAAAGAGTTCATCTCTCTTCGTCGACTCTAATCCTCTTCTGGTACGCGACAAAAATTAACAAACCAGCCTATGATCTAAGCAGCCTCTGCCTCCATTATTTTCTTCTCCACCCTCTTCTTCTTCCTTCCCCGCTCCATCGGCTATCGATTAGGCGCGCAAGCTCGGCGGAGAACTCGCCGCTGATGGAGTCCCAGGACGGCGGAGCCGACGCGTGGGGCGGCGGTGACGACGGCAGCTCGCTCTTCGAGGGCATGGTCCTCTTCACACCCTCTCTCTCCGCCGACCCCGATCCCGGCCCCGCCGTTGAGGCGCCCGAACCCCCCAAGCCTCCCACCCCTCGCCCCGACGCCGTCGCCGACCCTGACTCCAGCGCAGCTTCCCAGCCGCCGCCGCCGCCTCTGGACGAGGACCTCTTCTCCGATCTCACCCTCCTGGCGCCCCAGCCTCCGCTAGACCAGGACCAAGACCCCCACAGCCAAGATCAGAACCACGCCGCGGCCGCCTTGCCCACCGCGCCGGCCCCACCTCCTCCCGCCGCGGCCCTCTCCCGGCAGCCGTCCTCCTCCTCGTCGCTCCGCAAGAAGAAGAGGGCCGTGCGGATCGGGTACGGCCGTTCGCCTCAACCTGCCCCCGCTTCCCCTCGTACTGTTACAATTGCTGCTACGGCTACTGTAATCCCTACTAGTAGTAGTAGCCTCCCCGATGCTTCGCCGCATCCCGCGGCTCCTCCTACCCCCCACCAGTACCTCGAGCAGCTAGGTATCGGCGATGGCAATGAACAAGATGCAGTAGTAGTGGATCCGGATGGCAATTCTTTGCATGTGCAAGAGGAGCCGAAAGAAGAGAATGGTGAGGAGTATGGAGGGGCTGGGGTTGCACCCATGGAAATCGAGGAGAGATTGGCTCTTCTTAGATCTCAAATCTCTGGCAAGCTCGAGTCGATACAGCAGAGAGCCGTCCTTGTCGCGGCCAGAAGGAGGCAGCTGGCAGCCAGGCGCAGGAAGGTGGCGGAGGACGTGGGTTCGGCAGCGTCCAGGCACAAGGATTTGGAGAAGGAGCTGGAGGAGGCATGCGAGGCTGAGGACTTCGAGAGGGCCGAGATGATCAGTGACTCCCTTGCGGCGTTGGAGAAGGAAAAGGATCGGTTGTTGACAACTCTGCGTGATGCGGAGCTTGACTATGATTCTGTGGATTTGGAGTTGCAGGGTGTGCTTGAGTCCCGCATTGCTGCAGAGGAGGAAGCTGCTGCCCTTCTGGAGCAGTTTGCAAAGGTAAATTGGCTGTGCATCTTCTTACCTCACTTTGCATAAAACTGTACTGTTGATGAGAGATGTACTTCCTTGAATTCAGGCATGACTTCAAACAACCATCTCAGAAATAGGTAGGCATACAAAGTTCCACTGCTTAAACTCTAGTGTTTGGATTTTGGAAAGAGCTGCTCAAGCATGTATTCATGCTAAGTACTACCAATGGCTATGTTTTTTTACCGGGCAACATAATCTAGGGCTACTAAGTCGTTCTTTGAAAATAACTTGAGGCATGGTGAAACAAGGGTCTTATTTTTCAGATATGATAGAACATGTAAATTCTAGGATATCGTATTCTATGCATAGTGTTCATGCCACTGTGTCATAGCTTTCATTGTAATAAATAATCATTGTCATGATCATCTAAAAAATAATAATCCACTGTAATAAGTATGTAAAAGGTACTGAAAGATTCAACAAGAAAATTTTTGACTTACGGTAAATGCTAACCCACACTAATAAAGTTGGACAGTTCTATGTGATCATAAAGGACTCTATGTTTACATGGGTAGGGGAGTAGCTTAATTATCCATCGTTAGATCTTTGTGTTAAATCACATTGTTTGTCAGGAGGTGTTTCTATGCTTTCCTCAAAGTGATTTGCACAACTTTTAAAACAGAACTGAATGGTGGATAGTGATTATTTACTCCTTCGTATGCTTTAAGATTAGTACAATTCTTATTAGAGTGAAAAGCATGAAAGCACTACTCATGTTTGTCTATTAAAGCTTTTCTTTCCATTATGAAACTTACTGGCAACCATCCAGTGTCCACCTTAATACAAACATAGTTGAGTAGCTACACTAATATATAATGCAGAAAAAGAATTCTTTCGGCTTTAGCAACTTCTAATTATGTACTTTTATTTAAAGGAGTCATTGCATGTCAGTTTCTGTTCTTCTAGTTGCTTATTAACATTCAAGCTGTCTTTCTTAGGATGCTACCGACCATACTGATTTGGTAAGCAAGCAAGCAGAAGAAATGTCCTTGAAAGAAATAGAGGGGTGGCAAACATCAATGGAGTTACTAGAAACAAAGAAATTAGAAATGGAGGTTGAAACAGAATTGGTTTTGTCAGCACGCTCAGGGTTGGAAGGTTCAATAGAGCATTTGGTTGAAGATGACAAGAGAGAAAAAGACATACTGAGTAAGAAAGGAGATACCCTCGCAGAGGAATTAGCTGGGCTCCTGGAGTTGGTGAGGTTGAAAGAAGCAGAGATATCTGAAAACAATGCTCGGATCCAGGAGGTTCAAGAAAGGATCAGCACTGTGGTCTCAAGATTTCATGGCTCCCAGTCAGATATTGACCTGAAGATAAATTCCTTGCAGGAAGTCCAAACTAAAATTGATCAAGAGACTGAAGCACTTGTCCTAAAAAAGAAGGAAATTGATAAATTCATCTCATCAACAGAACAGAAAGACTCGGACTTACGGGAAATTATCAATGCTTGTTCTTCTGAAGCAAAAGGTTATCAGCAATCGGTCGAAATCAGAAGAAAGCTTGCATCATTGATTTTGAAGTCAAGACAGGATAGAATTGGGTTACTAAAAATGGAGGAGGAAATTTTGCAAGACATCCAAATGCTCAGGCAACAAATAACTGATGCAAGGACTAGTCTTCAGGTACACTAACTCTTATTTTAAGGATTATTTTTGCTGATAAAAATCATTGGGTGCCATGTTTAGTTTTAGATGGCAAGCTATTATATATGTTGGTGTTGATAAGCACTTAATTCTAAATGTTACTTAATTTGATGGTCTGCAGGAGATATCTTCAAGGAGAGCAGGCATACAGCAAGAGATAGCTACATTTAAGCAGAAGCTGAGATTTATTGACAAAAGGGGTCCTGAACTAGAGGCTGAAAAGAAGGTTGCTGCTGCGGCAAGGAACTTTAAGGAAGCTGGAAGGATAGCTGCAGAGGCGAAAGCACTTAATTCTGAAAAGGAAGAACTGCATACTAAACTGGAGAAAGCTGCTACCGATCTGGAGATAATAGAAAAGGATATCACAGCAACCACTGACAAGATACAGGAATGTGAAGGACATATTGTGCTCAAAAAAAAGAGTCAGCCATGACAAGTTACAAAAGGCTCCGGTTGGGTGCTGCAGCTGCTAGAGCAGAATTGACTGCTGCAACTGAAACAGATGGCAATGAAGAAGTTGAGATATTACGCAAAGAAGCTGAAGCTGCAGAATCTAAAGCATTGGAACTCAAAACATTGTATGACCTCCAACTGGACGATGATGAATGCATGTTCCAGCCTGTAGTCCCTATAGCATTCATAACCAACTCAACAGGGCAGCACTTGGCAGAAATTGCTTCTTCTTTTGGCCTATCTCCTCAGAAGTGAATTGGATAGTGGAATTTCATTCTCAGGGCTGCTTGATGCACCGTGTAAAGTCATTGGAAGGTACATTTGTACTGCAATAGAACTCTCCCTCTTCCCGGATATGCCTCCCCTCATTGTTCCTCTAAACGTCCTGGCATTTGGGGTCTACTCTGAAGAGTAGGGCAAATCCGAGTGTATAACATCTGTTTTGCATATTCGCAACTCTGGGGATTTTTGCTTCCCCCCTCATTTTTGTGTACATTAAGACTGTAATTCTTTTGTTGTGCCGGTTTTGATTGAATCACAGTGACAGGTCCTCAATCAGAATGTAATCAGAATAAGCTATCCATGAATTAAACCTTCTTCTGCATTGCCACCATTACCATCTTGTATAAAACTGAAGTGAAGAAGTTATCACAATGAATCGATGCATGGAATTTCTTCTAGGCAAAACTGTTTTGATAAAGCTGTGTCTGGGTAGATTGATAATCCAGGCCTTCTAAGCTGTGAACTTTTGTAGGATAGGAAGTAGTCTGATCAAGTACTGAACGTGGAAGATGTGAAGCTCCCAAGCCGTTGTGGAATCTACCCTACTCTCTACCTACCGAATAGAATCACCAAAAGAAGGTGGCATACTAGTGTGCTTTTCTGCTTGTTCTATTTCCCACAATATAGTTTTACAGTGCATACATAAGGACTCGAATCAAATTTCAGGTGCACCACCAGCTTGAGAGAATGGACGAACAACTACCAACGGCAAGTTGTGTTAGACCTGTCCTAGTTTCAGGGCAACATATTGGATCCGGCATTGGTCCTTGTTAAGTAAAGAAGAAGAGAAAAACCAATCTTCAAGACTGGATGCCAGATTTTGGAGACAGTCATCATGGAGGTCTTTGCAAATTTTGGATGGAAGTTCCGGAATAGGATTGAGGCGTAGTGTCTGTTTTTTCATGTATCTTGTGTCTTTTGTTTTGTTTTAGTTCTTGTGCTTGAATTGCTCTTGGTTGTAACCTTTAAGCTGTGTATGATCTTCGGATTGTAGAGGCTGGGACCTTTTTCATTCACTTAATGAAATTTTCCCTTATCTAAAAAAAAAGACCTGTCCACTCGGTCGTGACTGGTCCAGTTTGCCCATTTAGGTTCAGCAAATAAACAAGCTATGTTATGCTGGCCCACGGGCCGTGGTATGAGTTCAGGCATGGCCTATAACCGTGCCGTACCGACATAGGCATGGTTAGGGCTTAATGGGCCGTGCCGGTACGATTGACCCGTTAAACTGAGATAAAGAGAGAAAAAATCATAAAATTATAGAAAATTAAAGAAAAAATATAGAGAATTGTAGAAAATTACAAAAATTATAGAAAATTATATACATTGTTAATCATCAAGATAATTATTTTCAATGATATAATGAGCTTTATTAACTTGTTAAATTATATGGGATGACTGCCTCCTTAAAAACTTATCAAGTAAAAACTCAACTTGAGAAAGACAAAGTGTAGCTTTATGAAAAAAGTTATAAAAAAAATATTTTTTTCACCAATAACTCAATCGTCCTCAGTAAGTTTAGGGTCTCTAACTTGAGTTCTACTGAAGGAGCTACGAGATTGATGACCTTAAGTGTGAAGAAAAACAGATAAGGTACTCTTATATTGCAATATATGTTTAAAGCATAAGGTAAGTAGAGTTCTATCTAACAGGCATGTCTAAGCCAAATTTTCTAGGACAGACGTTCATTGCTACGCAAAAGCTCTTATATGAGACTATTCATTGGTTAGAACAATTAATATATGAAACTGCATCCCTAAAAGAATCAATACAAGCATTTAATATTTTTAAACCAAATTTAATAATAAGATTAATAATATGACAGACACAACGTTGATGCTGTAAGAAAGATTATGCATAAGTATTAAATAAAGGAGTAAGAATTTCTAATAGCCTTAGTGTTTGCTGCTGCATTATCTAAAGTTATAGAAAAAATCTTATCCGTGAGGCCAAAATTTTCTGCAACTTTAATAATACATTATGCAATATTTTCAGCAGTACACGAAACATTAATTAATTTAAATCATATAATTCTTTTTTTCTATTACCCAGTCATCATTAACATAATGAGCAACAACACTAATATAATTCTCCCTAACCCTACCACTTCATATGTCTGATGTCAAAGCAATAGAGAATGTACATGTATGAAACATTTCTTTTAATTTTTCATGACAGTTGTTATAATATTTAATTAAATCTCTAGTTATGGTTTGCCTAGATACAACACTAAATCGAGAGTTATGAGCAGTCCTAATATATTTTTGAAAAGTATTAGACTCACTAAAATTTAAAGGTAAATCTTGAGAAGCAATTAATCTACAAAGGGATTCCCGGCTACCTCTGGATTGTACCCCCAAGTACGTACTGAGCCGTCAGAGTTATATTACAGCTGTGTTTGGCGCATTTGTATTCCTTGCCATATTTTACAGCTTACAGTATGCCGTTGCAGGTAACCCGTCTTACCTGAAGGATTTGCAGACAATTCATTACCACAAATTTTACAAACAGCATACCTCACCGAATTTCCTCATTGTCGGTCATAAACTTCTTGTCGAAATCGTTCCAAACTCCTGATGTAGTAGCTCTTATTCTTTTTGCATCTATGTTATGGGTTGTGGATGCACTCATTGAGCTAGCAGAAGATGGATCGATTGGACCCTACGCCGCTGGGGCTATCAACTTCTTCTGCCTCTCCAGTTTGTTGTGGATGTGGACCATCTGCAGATGGATATCCTTCTTGAAAGTATTGCATATCATCCGCCGTGAGACCGAATTCAGAGAATTGAAAATCGTAGTTCTTCATTGAATCAACTGTAAATTAAAATAGTAAACTACAATTAGCTTACTATTTAATCAACAAATAATAGAAAAAATAAAATAAGATAGTACTATTACCTCTTCTGCAGCTCTCAGAAAATTCTTTAAGATTTTTAATTTTCTGAATTTCGCACGAATTTCTCACTAATTTGGCCAAATTTGCGCAAACACTACCAGATTTTTTCACAGCTAAACAAAAGAGATGAGAGTCAGGTTTGAGGTGTGGAGAATGGAGGCCTGATGCCCCCTATTTATAGAAAAAAATCTATATTTTTTTAATATTTTTGCTTTTTAAAAAAAAATTTACACCCCAATGATAAAAAACGATCAGAAAACTGCTATTTTCAATGGGCTGGATTGTGCCGTGCCGTGCTGGCCCAGCGTGCCGCCCTCTCGGCCCAAGCATAGTACAGTCCACCGAGCCATACCAGCACAGCTCACAAGCTAAACGGGCTGTGTCATGCTTAGACCAGACCAACAGTAACGAACCATGGGCCAGCACACTAAGTCCCAGACTATTGGCCACCTCTAAGGTGTGTGTCACCGGGGCGTCCGGCTTTGTTGCCTCCTGGCTTGTCAAGCAACTTCTCGAGTCTGGGTATCTTGCTCTTGGGACAGTCAGACTCAGGTCCTTCTCTCACTTTAATGATCCAATCCTGCATTCCTCTTGTGGTTGCTAATGTATGGACTCCATTCTTATTGCTCGTTTGTGAATGTGCAATTATTGAAAGTGAGATAACATGTTTGCTAACTTGATAGGCAATCACAAGAAGGTAGCACACCTCTGGAACTTAGCAGGTGCCAAGGAAAGGTTGGAGCTTGTGGGAGCTGACCTCTTGGAAGAAGGGAGCTTTGGTGATGCTGTGATGGCCTATGAGGGTGTCTTCCACACTGCATCACCTATCATCACTAAATCTGATTCCAAGGCATGCCACACTAACTCTGATCGCTTCCTTTGTTTTCGCTTTTTCTTTTACTATGATGGAAGAAGTCATATTGTTATAGGCCTTAACATATTATGTCACTTTAATTGCCGGCAGAAATGCTTGGTTCAGCAATTAATAAACGGGCACTCTAATGTGCCAAGATCATGCAAAAAGAATCCATGCTCAAAAGGGTTGTTCTCACGTCTTCATCGTCAACCGTGAGGCTCAAAGACGAAGCTGACCTTCCCCCCAATGCATCGCTGGATGAAACATCATGGAGCTCCATGGAGTTCTGCGAATGTCTCCAGGTGATGTAGGAGTAGGAAAATCCAAATCCAAACTTTGGTTTATGCCAATGCAACTCGGCGGTTCTGGATAACAATGAGCTGGTCGCCTTGCATGCAAAACGATTCCCATCATATCCAATCCCAAAGAGGTCCAGTCCCAGGCTGAAAACATACACATGCATTGTCACTCATGCCTAGTTGCCTGCAGCCAGCCTTGACGTGTGCTCTCTGCTGCAAAATAATTTGCTTGTTTTGTTGGGTAATCTGCTTGCTCAATCTATCATCAGCTTCTGCTGCATAATTTGATTGGATAAGTGGAAATGCATATTCTTGAAATTTTCTTGTGCAGTTCCCGAACATTTACGGCGAGCAGACGTATGATTTCAACACTTCGAAGATGCGGGAGCTGGGCCTCGAGTTCAAAGGAGTGGAGGGAGATGTTTAGTGACTCCGTGGAGTCGCTCAAAGCTCATGGCTATCTACAGAAGCGCGCGGCATGATTGCAAGCAAATGAATCCACCGAGGAAGTCAGGAAGATGAAGCCGCAGCTAGAGACAGTTTGAGTTGCAGTGGCATAAGAACTTGGGAGATATGCTGTCCGTCTATGACAACCGAACGTTCTGCAGCTGTTAGATATGCCTATACCTCTGGGTGCTATCTGTAAAATGTATATGTACATATGACCTTTGGTCCATTGAAATACATATAGAGAAAATTGAGAATATGCCCTCCAACTAGATGGAAATCTAGGATATACCCTCCTTTAGATTCTAATTGATAATATACCCTCTTTTAGAGTGTTTTGTTGAGAAAATGCCCTTTTTATACTATTTAGTACCTCTTAAGTATACTAATTCGTATTGTACTGTATTTTGACATTAGGATGACCATTTTGCCCCCATGTACGGCTGTGAAGAAGATAAGTCTCGATTGGGCAGTGCTTGGCTAGGGTTTCCCGGACCAAACGGCGGCACGGCAGAGGGTGTGGGGCGGAGGTCCGGCGGCCGTACATGGGGGCAAAATGGTCATCCTAATGTCAAAATACAGTACAATACGGATTAGTATACTTAAGAGGTACTAAATAGTATAAAAAGGGTATTTTTTCAACAAAACACTCTAAAGGAGGGTATATTATCAATTAGGATCTAAAGGAGGGTATATCCTAGATTTCCATCTAGTTGGAAGGCATATTCGCAATTATCTCCATATAGAATGCCTCATTTGAACATGGCATCAAAGCCAGTGGGTAAGGATTTCCTTGCTACCATCGCCGCCACCGGCCGCCACCGCTGTCACTGGCCTCCCCTTCCTTTCCCGCCCGGATTCTCTGACGTAAGTCAGGTGACGTTGAGTCACTGATGCGTGGACCCCACGAGCTGTGGGCCCTGACCAAGGTCACCTGACGTTACTTGCGCCCTTCCTTTCCACCTTCCGCTCTCCCCTCGTCTTTCGTAGCCGGGCTTCTCCTCGCTGCGGGGCTCCCAGTCTCCTCCCCCAGGTTTGGCCGCCGGCGACGGATCCCGCCGTCGCCGCTCCTATGGCCGCCGCCACCGCCAAATCCAGCCGCCCTGCAGCCGCCGGAGCCTCAGAGGATGCCGCCTGAGCGCTGTGCCTCCCCGCCATCGCCGCCGTTCCACGCCATCGACGTGCCTCAGAGGACGTCTCCTAAGTCCTAAGTGCGGCGCCTCCTCACCATCGCTCGCCTGCACCGTCGGCTCCGCCCGCAGTATCCTCCTCTGCTCCGCCCGTAGGAACCCACGACACCAAGGTCTTCGCCTGCACCACCGGCCGCAAGCCCAGCAAGGCCAAGTACTACCTGGACGACCCGGCTGACATCGTGCGGCTGATCCAGGCCTCCAGTTCCATGGAGTCGCCAACGATGACAGCTTCTTCCGCATTCGAGCCATCCCCGGAGATGGAGCGTTTCCTCTGCGAGCGGTTGCTGGATGCTGCGCAGCCCATCGCCGAGCGCTTCCGCGCACTCTTCTCACTCCGCAACCTCCGCGGCGATGCCCCCCGCTGCGCCCTCCTCCAAGGTCTCATCTCAGCGACTCATCCCCCTTTATCTGCTGATGGTAGTATTATGCGAGTAGTGACTGTCTTAGGTTACACTGCAGGAAAGTAGAAGTCTTTAGTAGCTTTGCTGCTTAATCTCAGCGGCCAGTACAAGAAATTAGCGATCTTTAGTATTTTTCAGACCTACTTGAACGAATATCGCAGCTATTATGTCGTAACACACTAATTTTCTGCTAGCAGTATTGATTTCAGGTACTTATTCAGCATAGTTGCAAGTTTTAGTGGGCTTATTTTTTGCCCCAATTGAATAACCCTTGAATTATCTAATGGTGCTATGGTAGTATGGTACTACGGTGTTGGTCCTAGTAAAGTTCAGTCTGTTAGTATCTTCTTCCTCTTACTGAATACAGATCTCATGAGCCTATGCTAGTTGATTCTGTGCTAATATGGATTGTATTATGGATCACCCTCTATAAATCTAGTAGTTTATTTGACTAGTTGAGTAGTTTTGCAGCTTTCACCTTTCCATTTAGTTTATGCAGGTGTCCGTCTGATAATTTTGGATAATACCAGTTTTTGGTTGGCCTAATTAGTAGATTTGGACTTCGGAGGTTCTGCACAGCTAATTTTCAGCTTGTACCAGTGATTCTGGGGGATATCTACAAGAAAGCTGTGAATGCTAGCACCAATCTTTTCTATGAATTAGTGATCCTAGGATCGATATATTTGCTGTTTATGGTGCTTATCCCAAATTCTCGTATGGTTTTCTTCTAGTAGGTTATGCACATGATAATTTGCTCTGAGTTCTGATGTCTGCCCCCTTTTTTGTGGTTTCTTTCTAGATAATATGACATTAGGATTTCCTTGTTGATAGAACTTAATTGTGAGATTATGTGCTTTTTCCTTTAGGTCTGCTGTCAGTAGCAGCTGTCGCTGACAAACTCTTAGCTCTGGTTGTCTATCAATGTTTTGTTAATCCATTACTGAAAAAAAACTGTACTAGAAAGGAGGTGCTTAAGAAAACCTGATGTATTTGCTGCAATGCTCAGCTGCAAGGGATTCTTCTAACTTGCTTGCCCATGAGGCTGCATTTGCACTTGGACAAATGCAGGATGCTGAGGCTATCCCTGCATTAGAGGCAGTTCTGAAAGATCTTTCGCTGCATCCAATTGTCCGCCATGAGGTAGTTACTATGGCAGAATTTACCGTTATATGCTGTTTCTAGTGCTTTGCTATTCATTTGAGAAGCTGTATATTGATCAGGCTGCTGAAGCCCCCGGAGCTATTGGCCTGGCGAAGAGCATTCCCCTGTTGGAGGAGAGTTTAGCAGCTGATCCTGCTGTGGAGGTACGAGAAACTTGTGAGTTGGCTCTTAAACGGATAGAAGAGCAGAAGAATGTGACTGGTGCTGAAAGCACAACCATTTCACCTTTTCTCTCAGTTGATCCAGCACTGCCTGCAAAGCAAGGACTTTCGGTGGAACAGCTAAGGTATGTCTTTGAAGACAGTCATATATGTGTTCATTGTGTTTTATGTACATTATCTTGATGTTACTAGCGTGGTGGATATTTTTCAGGGAGCTTCTCCTCAACGAGCAAGAAAGCATGTATGAATGTTATGCAGCTCTTTTTGCACTTAGGAATGATGGCGGAGATGCTGCTGTTTCTGCTATCGTTGCAGCTCTAGGTGTCAAAAGTGCTCTTCTACGGCATGAGGTTTGCTTGAACTTTAACTAAACTCTGTTTGCATCTTTTTTCCACAAGCATAAATTGTGCAAGACGGAATGCCTTGTTATCAAGTCACCTGTCTTGTTGCGGTAAATAAAGTAAAACTATCTAGTTGCACCTTCTCAATTTTCTAGTAACTAGTAGTGTGCCCGTGCTAACGCTACGGTAAAATACAAAACAAGATAAAATTTGTAAAATAAAATAAAATGAACAATCAGATTCATTAAGATTCACGTCTCATATATTATATAACCAAATATTTTTGTCACATAATGAATGTCACATAACGACTGATCCTTTGAGGAGGCGATAACATCATTGGACTCACTCACCGACGACTTTCTCCATCCCCACATTGTTTAAACTGGAGGCTACAAAGAAAACAAACATTTTTTTTCACATAAAGAAATATGAAACACAGTAAGGAAATAGGTGTTTGTGGACTATTTACTTACCACATCACCATGCTAGGACGTCTTTATACACAATATTTTTGGTGTTCTTCCCTGAGGCATCTCCCCGAACACCCCTTTATACTATTCACCGTGGTCGAACACCCTTTCGACCACGTTCAGATCTTCCCGATGAAGTCACAGCTCCTTACGACCGATTACACCGTGGTCGTAGCCTCCTTACGACCACGTTCAAACTTTGTTGCAGTCGTACGCCTTTGGATCACCTTCGACTTCTCTCGGATGTGGTTGTATCGCTTCTTGACCTCACCGTCTTCCAATTTCGCCGTGGTCGAACGCCTTTCGACCTTGTCTACCCCATACGACCTTTCGCTGGTACTGGTATATATACATTCCGTGTGCAGGAAAGGAAAGATAAAGGTGCATATTCCAGATGTTCCTGCTGAATTGAAAAGGCTGTTCACAAGTCAGGTTGATAATGATGCAAAATATTTTAGACAACATATACGCTACTTCAACTCTCATTTCTCCTTTACAAACCCTTAGAGTCAGCTTGGATCGACGATATGCCACTGCAGCTGGTACTGGTATACATAGAAAGTGGAGAATGGTGAGAAGTTAAGGGAATAAAGCGGTAGAAAGAGAATGAACGTACAACCACCAACTCGTTCTTTTATAATAGTTAAGATTAAGATTTTACTCTAAACAGTGAAAGTCTACACTAATGAAAGGACACACAGTAATCAGGACAATCTGCAAAACTCAAACACTGTATGATCCATCAACATTATGAAGTGATGTAAAAGGATAAATTGCATATTTGTGTACCTGTCACCAAGGCAGAATGAGCCATTAGGCTTCAATATACCATCATCCAGAGAAATCGCACCATCATTTATCAAAGGAATAGCATGTCGCAAGTCAGCTCTGGTCTTATAAACTTGCAAGTGAGAAACAAAACAAGATAAAATTTGTAAAAATAAACGAACAATCAGATTCATTAAGATTCACGTCTCATATATTGTATAACCAAATATTTTTGTCATATAATCAATGTCACATAACGACTGATCCTTTGAGGAGGCGACAACATCATTGGACTCACCCACCGACGACTTTCTCCATCCCCACAGTGGGCAAGCTGGGAGCATTCCATGGAGTAGCTTAACTTTCACATGCTCCCTCATGCAGGAGAAGCAAAAGCGATGCATGCAACCTTCAACTGGATGAATTTTAGAAATATCAGTGTCTTCCAAGCAGATGGTGCAGGTCTCTCTTCTCTGCTTGATAGCATTGACGGAAAGGGATTTGGCGATCTGAGCATCTATTGAATCTCTTGCTAATTTCTGCACATAGCTGACTGGGCTTCGTGGAACAAGTGAGATTTCAAATTGCTCGAATTTCCTTCGCACTGACAGAACCTGATTGATCATATCTGCAACCTTCTTCTGTGCTGTACGCCAAATTCCAAGCACCTGCAACCATATGGATATATTACACAAAGACATATTAGTGGTTACATACTTATTTTGACAAGCATGCATGGGAAAATAATATACCTCCTTCAGTCACAAATACATATCGTTTTGGATATAGGTGTAGTTAAATTTTCAAATATCTGACTATCAATATCTTTTTAAATATTTAAATTGAATATATGAAAAACATATGTGTAGATTTGTCTTGAAAAGTACTTTCATAATGTTATAATTTTATTAGATTTTATAAATATATTACAATACAAATTAGTGGTCAAAATTGCGTTTTAGAGACCATGCCAATGCCCAAACGATATGTATTTGTGACCAGAGGGGAGTAATATAAAGATTAGTATTAAAACATACAAACACCTCTGCATGGGATGTAATGCACAAGTCGTAAAAACTTCAATTTAATGTATTGCTGAAATGTGTCTTGATCTCATCAGTTGACCTGAATAAACCCTAGGTTGGAGCCTTACAGAAGCAAAATGGTTAGAAGTTGCCCTATATATCTCTTTCTCAGCGTCCTACTCAATTCTGCTCAGCCAAACCTGGCGAACAAACGTGAACCAAAAACTGCTTGAATTCAAGTGTTGAGTGTTAACTGATAAAGGAACTATCAAGAAGAGCAACTCAACTAACAAGAGCTAAGTCAAGATTCAAAGGTATTTTAATGGATTGTATTTTTGCCTTTTCATCATTCCTTTACCAAGAACAGTTGGTGTGGCCTACCAGTAGCACCCCAAACTCTTGCTTCATGAACTTTCACTCTACTCTCCAGTCTTATGAACTCTCCAAATTACACCATCACTTAGGTCTCCAGACTTAGGTACTAACAACAGCAAATGTACTCTTAGGAAACGAAAGAGAGAGATTGAGTTTGTAGTATTGAAGATGAGCGCATAGCAATAGCATACATGGTTGTGCAGCGCCTTGTAATCGGTGACAACCTTGACGCTCTGGATGCCCAATCCGAGCGCCGCATGGAGGCCCTCCATGAGAGCCATTCCCTCCAGCACCTCGCGGCCGCCCACAAACCCTTCCACCGGCTTCTGTATCCGGAGCACCACATCCCCTTGGGGCCCGCACACCGCCACGGCGAGCACCGCCACGCCGGGGTCCCGGTCCCGCGGCCCAACCACCACCTTGCTCGCCATGCCCTTGAAGAAGACGCGGAAGAGAGGGTGGGAGTCCAGGGGGCTCTCGAAGTAGTCGTCGTCGTGGGCCCACCGATCCTCCGGGATGGCGGCGAGCTCGCGCGCGAAGAGGGTGTCGTGCGCGGCGACGCGGAGGGAGGCGGCAGGCATGGGCGTCACGGCGAGCCTCGGCGCGCGAGAGGTCGGCGGCGTGGAGCGCGAGGGCGTAGGAGGCGTCCGAGGACTCAGGCAAGGCAGGGGCGGCGGCTTGAGATGATGATGATGATGACGGGTGGGGATTATTGGGGGTATTATTGTGTGCGCGGAGGGATGCCTGGACGGCCTCGGCGAGTTGGAGTTGGAAGGCGAGGTCGAGGTCGGAGGCGGAGGAGGCGAGGGCGACCTGGTGGCGGAGGGCGGCGAGGTCGTCATCGCCGGACATGATCGGAATCGGCGGTGGGGGGCGACAAGGCGAGGGCTTTCCTCCCCGACTCGTCTCCAGGAGATTTGGTTTCTGCTCTGCCCTGCAGTTGCGGAATCATTATACCTTTAGTCCCTATTAAATCCGGCGTTGGCGGCGTCGCGGTCGAAGGAGGCTGCGGCGCAGAGCGGCGCCTCCTGGCGGGTGACGTGGATCTGGCGCGCGATGAGGTCGCCCATGGTCATCTTCTTGCCGAAGGAGCCGGCGGGGGAGAGGCCTTTGGGCGGCGGCGACTGGGAGGAGCGCGCGTCGGACGGGTAGGAGAGGTAGACGAAGGAGCCGTTGGCGAGGTTTAGGGAGACGAGCCGGGCGGCCGGGTCGGAGAGTAGCAGCGGCGGCGGCGGCCTGGGGCAGGAGGAGGGCCGGGTCGAGGGAGAGGCGCTGGAGATGGACGGGCACGGTGACGCGCTCCGCGATGAGGCGTCGGGGGCGTGTGCGTGGGCGCGGGGTGTGGTTCTGAGTTCAATGATGTGCATGATCCGGATGATTTTGGCCTTAGGATCTTCAATGAGTAAGAGAAGAAGGCTTGAGAACAGATCCAGGCCATTCATTTGTATGAAGTTGGATTACTTTGGTACACAAATCTGGGTGGACTTAGATTAGGCATGACTGTGGGGGTGGTTGAGGTGGGTGGATTTAGTAAAGAAAATTTTGGTGTATTATAGAGGGGTAGAGACTAGGATCACAAAGAAATTATTTTCTGTAAGAAGCTATCAATTCATAATGGAAATTGGGGATGTGCCTTCTTCCAGAGAAGAAAAAAGAACGCCAAGAGATCAGGATAGATTGGTGGCATGATGTATTTCATGAAACTGCTCGAAATTTCAGAGTGCAATTTGCTTAATTTATTAATGAGGCCATGGTCTCCATTAATCAATTTGTTCTGTTCCTTGAGATAACCGTTTCATGATGTTCTTGTTATTCCATTGCCTGTTATTTTCTGCAACGTAATCGTTTTCTCTTCTGCTCTGCAGGTTGCTTATGTGTTAGGTCAGCTGCAAAACAAAGCTGCTTCAGATGCACTTTCAGCTGTCCTGAAGAACGTTGATGAGCACCCAATGGTCAGGCATGAAGCTGCTGAGGCCCTTGGTTCAATTGCAGGTAACTAATTCCACAGGATTTGTCGGGATGCCATTTACCATCTCCAATCCATGCATATATATCTCAAGAGTTCCCTGAGATTATGCTCGTGCTGTGCTGTAGATCAAGAAAGCATTGCACTTCTGGAGGAATTTGCGAAGGACGCTGAGCCTATACTCTCCCAGAGCTGTGAAGTAGCTCTCAGCATGCTTGAGTATGAGAGATCAGGGAAGTCCTTCGAGGTAACATGCCTGGCCTGGATCAACACAAAGAACTCTTCTGGATATCATTTACTTTCATGTAAATCTTAACCTGTGTCCTTTTCCATGCAGTTCTTGTTTCTACAGACTCCTCAGGTGCAGCAGGAATCCTGAGCCCATCTAAAGTTCGGCGACATCTACTGCCAAACTGACCTACATACTGTCATCCATTTCCTTAAGAGTTTTGGCTCCTTTCACGCTGGCAGATAAATGCTTCATATTTTTGTGACATCCAACGCGAACAAGAATAATTTTAAATGTGCTTATAGGAGATGAGTGTTCGGTTCCATTTGCACTGGAGGTGTATGAATTGATAAAACCTGAAATGCTGAAACAAAAATACCGACTGAATCCTAATCGTGTGATGGTGCTGTCTGTTTCAATTTGTGATGATTGTACTTAAGCATGCGTGCTCAAATGTTTGACTGGGAGCATTTTACTTTTTATTTTCTTAAGAATCGACTAGGAGCTACAGTACGCAGGGTGGTTAGGGCTACAAGGTCAACTACCAAGAGCTAGGTGTTGTAAGTGTTCAAAGCGTCTGTTTGTATTGACTTTTGCTTTTGGCTATGGATGATGAACAGTAATGATTGATAGAAGTATCCAATAAAAGCTATTGATGAATAGTAGTGGCTGATGAATAGTAGTACATTATATAATAAAAACGGTGTAACAAAAGGTACTATAACATTCAGACCACTATGCGACTTATAGAATTGTGATGTAATAAAATATGAAGTGTATTATAATATGTCGAAGCGTAAAGTAGTGGATAAATAGTAGAGGCTCATAGAAACGGCTTATAGAAGTTTAAGCATTCGTATTGGTTTCCCTTACGAGTTTTTCTGAAGTTTCTCGGCCAAGGTTTTTAATGAGACAATTCGTGCAACGTAGTATAACATGTATCATATACTCTTTCTCTAAATTTTTCCCACTAGGTATTTATGGAGTTTTGATGAGGCATAAATATGTCGGATGAGTGCCCAAAAAGGAGTGTTAGGAAACTTGAGCCTAGGCTTGAAGTCTTGGCCCATGATAGGTACATCATCATTAGGCTATAAATAGGAAGCCCCATTGGCTATTTTGTATACGGATGAGAAAAGAAAGCAATAAAGAAAGATCAGGAGTTCTCTCTATCTCTATGTTTCAATCTACTATTTACGTCTTCTGTGATTGATTTGTTTTTGTATAACAGAGGAATCGATCGGACTGATCGTCGCCGACGGTTCCTTAACATAGATTACCATTATTGTCAAGTCGTCACCTAATCATCGCCAGTTAGCCAATGGATCACGACTAAGGGCCTACGACTCAACTTGTTTGCCTTGTCGGGCGATCATTACTAGTGATGACTCTCAGTATATTGCCTTTGTGAATGAGCATCGCAGTGAGCAATTTTTTATGTTTGATTTAGGTTATCTTCGTTATTTTCTTGGGATTAAGATCACTTCTACGCCCGAGGGCTACTACCTCTCTCAGGAGCGTTTCATTTAGGATATCCTTATTCACGCTTGTCTCACTGATCAGCATGTGGTGGATACTCCTATGGAGCTTAGTGTTCACATTTGGCCCACTGATGGTGAGTCTCTCGAGGATCCCACTTGCTACCGCCATCTAGTCGGGAGCCTTGTCTACCTTGGGATCACTCGCTCTGACATCTCTCACTCAGTTCACATCCTCAGAAAGTCTATTTCTGCTCCCACTCAGCTCCACTACATTCACCTTCTTCATGTTCTACGATATTTTCGTGAAAGCATCACTCGTCGTCTTTTCTTTCCTCGCTCCCATTCTTTGCAGCTTCAGATATACTCTGATGCGACCTGGGCTAGCGATCATTCTAATTGTCGATCTCTTTCTGCCTATTGTGTTTTTCTTGGTTTCTTCTTGATTGCCTAGAAGGCCAAGAAGCGGACTACCGTTTCATGCTCGAGCGCTGAGGCTGAGTTGAGAGCCATGGCGTAGTTGATAACTGAGATCACTTGGCTTCGGTGACTACTTGAGGATTTTTGGTTTTTTCGTTTCTGCACCGACTCCTCTCTTGTCAAACAATACTAGCGCGATCAGCATTGCTCACGATCCCGTGAAGCATAAACTCACCAAGCATATTGGTGTAGATGCTTCGTATATGCAATCGCAGGTGCAAGACAAAGTTGTTGATCTTCAGTACATATTTTGGGAGTTTCAGTTAGTCGATTTATTCACCAAGACATAGACTAGAGTTTAGCATAGTTTTTACCTCTTCAAGCTCAGTGTTGTTGATCTACGATAAGTTTAAGGGGATGTTAAATATGCCTATACCTCAGGGATGTAAAATGTACATATATACACATATGGCCTTTGGCCCATTGGAATACATGTAGAAAGCCTCATTTGAACAGGAGCTACTCCTATATATGATTAGCATGAAATTTTTATTGCTATTTGCATTACCCTTGGTGTTTGACGATTTGCCTCGCTGAGATTGTGGTGCTCCATTGCGTCTGAATTGTGATGCTGAACAGGGAGGAGTGCAATGACCGGTTGTGGCAGCAATGCCAGGAGCCTGACGCAGTGGCTGAGGGAGAAAGGGTTCGACGAGGAGGCCATCGTGCGCATGTCAAGGAGGTGCAAGAACCTGCAGAGTCTTGACGCCGGCGAGGCCTCTGGCGTCTGGGACTACCTCCTCAACAATGTCAAGATCGAGCGGCGGAAGCTGCGGCACGTGGTCACCAGGTCCCCCAAGGTGCTCACCGTGTCCGTCGACGACAAGCTCGTCCCCACGGTCCAGTGCCTCACCACGTTGCAGTCCAAGCCCGGGGAGGTTGCCCAGGCCATCGTCAAGTTCCCCCAGATACTGTTCCACAGCGTGGAGGAGAAGCTCTGTCCTCTCCTCGCATTCTTCCAGACTCTGGGCATCTCCGAGAAGCAGCTCGCCAGGCTGCTCATGGTCAACCCGCGCCTCATCAGCTACAGCATCGAGGCCAAGTTCTCCCAGACGGTCGACTTCCTTGTCGGCCTTGGCATTGACAAGGAGGGCATGATCGGTAAGATCCTGGCAAAGGAGCCGTACATCATGGGATACAGCGTCGACAAACGGCTGCGTCCTACCGCCGAGTTCCTCAAGTCGACAGTCGGGTTGCAGGGGTCAAATCTCCAGAGGGTGGCCATGAATTTCCCTGATATACTGTCGCGAGACGTCAACAAGATTCTGCGGCCCAATTTAGCGTTCCTACGGAGCTGTGGGTTCAGCAAGGATCAGGTCATGGCATTGGTGGCTGGATACCCACCCATTCTCATCAAGAGTATCAAGCATTGCTTGGAGCCCAGGATGAAGTTCCTGGTCAACGAAATGGGGGCGGGACAAGAGCTAGGTAGTAGATTACCCCCAGTTCTTTCGCCATGGCCTCAAGAGGAGCCTGGAGTACCGTCACAAGGTGGTAAAGCAGACAAACTCGAGGTGCAGCCTCAGTGAGATGCTTGACTGTAATCAGAAGAAGTTTGCCATGAAGTTTGGCTTGGTTGCAGCAGTTTAGGCACTCATCAAGTCTTCAGTTCCCATGTACCATGTTTTATCTTCAGGTGAATATTTTCTTTTGTATCATTGGCTGTGTTGCTTCACGAACTTTTTGGGCGTTGAGAATCCAAAGCATTTTGCTTTAACTGGATGTTTTGTGGAAAGTTCAGTGCGATTCCTGCTTCCAGTAAGTGTCTTGAGTATGCAATCTCGTATTCCTTCCAAGGGGAGAAAGCAAATGCAAAGCATATGAATTTTCTTCTTGTCATCCTCTACTCAATTGAAATGCACAAGTGAGTGGTACAACACAAAGGAGAAGATATTGAGCTACAACTTTCCTCTCCTAGGAAACTATCACAATCACCTATTTACACAATTACACATACGCACCAACCAATTATTCTTAGTTCATTACTTACAAGGACAATTGGGGAAAGGAAAAAAAAACAGTGCCTACTCAGCCAAATTCCTATGCACAGTGTATCTGAAAGACGATTTGTAGGGCAGCCACTCAACACACTTGTCTATCCTCCTCCTATGACGCTGTCTGATTTCTTTTCGTTGGGCTTCAGACATGCTCTCGCATACCATCTCAACCAGATCAGGCAACTCTAGAGTAGCATCCTTTGCATAGTAGTGGAGGACTTTGGGTAGAAAGATTATCTGCTTCCTGACCGTAACATTAGCTTTAATGAGCTCAATCTTGGCTTGGTCCAGTTGATGATATATTTTCTTGGCTGTGTACAACCTCACCTGCAGAGATTTTTTGCAGTAAAAATACTGTGATCACCCTTCAGTTAAAATGTTAGCCACAGCCATAGAACTTACAGGTGGATCTGAAAATGCTCCAGTGGAAAGAGCAAAGTGAGCAAGTGGCTCTGGATGACGAAGAGCATATGGATGTGTGGAGCTCCCTGATGGTGATTTTTTCATTGGCGTAAATAGCGTCCGAACCCACTGCATGGCCATTTGTTTGTCAGTACTTTTCCTTCTGAAATTTGATTGTGTTTGTGTGCTTGATGGATATTATTATTTTGGTGTAACCGTGTAAGCCATACCAGTGAAGGACGATGGGATTGACATCCAAGAATTGAGTTCTGAATAATTTGGGAGTTTACTGAATGCCCACCCACATTATATGCAGCCTGACAACATATTGTTCAAGAATCAATTGTAAGAGAAATTCAAATATGACAAGTGATAACAGTATAATTGCTAAAAGTTTGATAACTATATACCTTCAGAATCATGTCTGTGTTTTTGATGCGTTTGTCCTGAAGTCCATAAGCTATAAAAGCCTGTTACATTTCAGAAGGCACTGTGGTTAGACATTCATACATTCTGTGCTTAACAGTGAACATAGCTTTGGTGACAGTTATCAATGCTGAACATACATGCATCACTAAAGCATTGTGGATGTTGATCCAAAAACAGAGTTGCTCCTCATGTGCCATCTTTGTAGGATCAATTTTCTCAAGACGTTTTATCAGCGCTCTGAGACACAAAAATGAACATATGTAAACCAAGAGTTCTTTCTTGTGTGTGTGTGTGTGTGTGTGTTGGTGGTGGTGGTGGTGGTGGTAATGGGAAGAGGGGGGTGCACAGTTTATTACCTGATAGTCTCTAGCATTTTAGAGGCATAATCAAACTTGTCAGCATCTATATGTATCCTTGGAAAAATTATCATCCCACTGAACTGTTCATTATTCTCATTCAATGAACCACATTTGTCAGAGCTTGTGTTGACATTGTAATGTAATCGGGGGCTCCAACTATTGACACGGTGATTTAGAGAAAATGTACTTGATGAAGAGGAGAACGAAAGGGTGGACAAAGTCTCAAAATCTGCATCTTGTGATGGGCGGCTTGCAAGTTTGCAGTAGACCGCAGAAATGCATCTTATAATGTCCTCTGAAAGCTTGCATGAAATCTTGGGTACATATTCAGCGATAGAAGCACTCAAGAAATTTGCAAGACTAGAATGCCCTGAAGATGATCTTGACAGCCCCTGTGAATACTTCAATAATATGAAAGCTGCATCAGACATTCTCACTTTGAAAGATTTTGTGACCAAAAGAGAGCTAAAGCTTGTATTCTCGAAAAAAAATGTAGACATAAAACTGGTATTAGTTGTTGGATTTATCTGACTAGCTTGATCGTAAATACTGAAAGGATGAAGAAGAGATATTGTTCATACACGTTTAGAATCTGAAACTGTTGGCAAGTTGTAGGATGCAGACTCCTTGATTTCTCTCAATCGGAGGGCACCTTCATCAGCTTTCTTTCTGCTGCGTTGGCGGTGTATTTCTTGATCCACCTGACCATAACTTTAGCCTCAGTACACTGTCTGTTCACTGATTTCCTTTGCAGCATAAACTGAACACTGATCCATCCAAGGTAGCAAGGTGTGTACCTGACCAGAAACACGAGGGGAGACACCTAGGTATTGATCAAATGCTGCCCTGTAGAGGGAAAGCAAATGCAGTTCCTTGCGAACAACTTCCTCCTCAAGGGCTGCTATCTCCCACACTAAGTCTGCAACAGACTGCAGGCAACACAAGGTCAATTAGAACTTGATGATTAAAAGGCTCAAATAGCAATATGTAGTAATAATTTTTGTTTTACTTCGTATTATTTAAAGTGTGAAGCTGAAACACTGTTCCTGGGTATAGCAGCTTCACCTTTTTTTTAAAAAAGGGAGCATAATCATGGCTCCTGGCCTTAGTTACAACTCCCTAGATATGACAAACATCATTTTGTTGCCAACAGAAATATACTTAAGCTATTGAGAAAAAGTAAGATGATAGGAGCGTTATAAGACCTGCATTGAACAGCTTTACTTCAGCTTTTGGAAACAAATAGGCCCTTGAGATCATGAAATAATTTATTAGGATCTGGAACAAACCTTCGAAATAACCTTCTCAGTTTGTTCTTCAGTAGTAATCATGTGATGGTCAGGCAAATGCTCTGGCAGGTTAAGCGAATATCTTCTACCAAGCATCTTATCTCGATTGGTTGTCTGCACAATCATGACATAGTAAGAAAAGAGAAAAAACCAGTAAGAAAGAGCAATTTGAAGAGTAGTAGCATTGCTTATTTGATGAACAGACAGGAAAGAAAAGGTATTAATAAGAGTAAAAACGAAAAGGAAATTTAGATTACCCACAGGTTTGTCATAGGAGAATCGCGGTGATATGTCCAATACATTTCCATGTGTGCTTATAACACTGAAAATACAAGAACTAAAGTTAGAACAATACTTAATCAGATATATCATGCAAAGTAACTGAAAAATAGGTAGCTCTGAATACTGAAACTGAATATTTGTGTAGTCAAAGATAAAATGTTATTTGGTCAAAGGAGACCAGAAAGAGTAATAGGAAGCAGATACGGTGCTGGAAAATGATTTGCAAGTACAACTGCCTACATTGTTATTTTCCTTCACATTCAGAAACAGAGGAAAACCTCCGCGTTGCTAGAACAGCAACCTTCAACATCACTTACAATACATATCACCTGAGAGTTTTTTCAAGTGATCCGCAGGAGACAATGACAGAGCACAGTAACATAAGGATACGTGTATGCAGTAAACTTCTGCTGATGCAACCAAATACGGATGAATGGTAGTGAAAAAAAGCTTGTAAGTATTGATTAGAACGGTTAGAACTGTCCTGCATATCTATATGCTCACTGCTGCTGCTCCTTTCTTTTAGCAGCTATATTATCTCACTAACTTTTCTGGAGCTTACCCTGAATAATTGGTAAAAGAACAAAAATTATCGACATCATGCTGGAAGACTGCTGAGTGCTAACCTTCGTGAGTGTCGGTGTAGTATATGAGAAGACGAGTGGCCAGCCTTTGGTGTCTCTGCACAATATAAGGTTGTTTCCATGAACACTTCTGATGATGACTTCTCCATGGCTGCTTAGAATGTGCTTCAGTCACCAAGAACCTACCAACCATCAAGAGCAAGCATGTATGCAATCAGTATAATTAGCTGAAGAGAAGGTGAGTCATGTAATCACTCATACTAATGAACTTACCAAGCTCATACATCATGAGTTATTGCTGTGTAGTATAAACTGCCAATGAGGAGAGCAGAAGGAGGCCATGATTCAGCATTTCAGCTTGGTCTGGGTGATGAGAAATCTTCTCTCTCCCAACACCAACTTCTACTCAACTAAACAGAGCTTCCCAGCTTGCCCACGCGAATGAAAGGAAAGAAAATGGAAGGAAACGCAAGGTTTGCCTAGATACTACTAAAGACAAGAACAATGGAGCACAACTGCACAACAGAAACGATGTGCAGGGGATGTACTAACGCCAGTACTATGTAGGAAGATATACAATAATGGCTTCAAGGCATAAGAGCTGATATTTAAGATTGAGTTAGTGTAGGATTAGTGACAGGCAGAGGTGACCCACAAGGCCAAAGAAGCAAAGGAAAGCAAATGCTACCTGCAGGAAGATATGGTTAGTAAAAGGATAACCAACAAAAGCAGAGCTTAAAAGGGAGCAAAAGAAAAGAAAAATCGAGCAATGGCATCAGTATGCCTCTCTGTCCCTCCTTGCCAATTCCATCTATTAAAATAACAGACAGCGAATGGCTCCCAACAGTGGTCAATAATGGCGAGGTGGAGGCAATGATAAGACTGGGGTAAATGGCGGCACAACTAGAGGACGGAACGCGACTAGTACCAAAATCTCGGTAATGATCTCCCTTATTTTACAGAAATGGATGAGAGAACAGGCAGTAGAGAGGGAGATCATTAGGTGGCATGGCATGGCAGTGGCAGTGGCAGGGGCAGATGGGAATTAGGTTGCGAGTTGCTGCCACCTTCGCCTCCTTGGTCCATCGAGTAAATAAAGCCACAACGACCACAACAACTGTGCCGTAGTCAGTCGTCTGTGTGCTTCAGCTTCATTATGCTCCCTCCGGTCAAAAAAAGAAGAGAATGTCCTGCAATAAGTGTGGTCAAATCCAATTAATTTGAAATAAAGGTACTGTTTAAAGGGTATAATTTAGATATATAAAAATGGTACGTGTGAATTTGTTATAAAAAACTTTCATAATATTACACTTTTACAGTTTTTTTAATATTATAATAAGATAATTTAGTGGTAAAAGGAGTATATTATTGACATTAAAAAGTTAAAAACATCACTGTTTTGTAGAAGGAGGGAGTAATTGTCATGCATGCGTAATGCGATCCAGTTGCAGATTGCAATTTACATGAACTGTTTGGTGTACCGAAAGTGAGTTTAGTCCAATTAACACTGGGCATATGGGAATCGTCGGTTTCTGAAACTAGTACTACTGCATCAATAACTTGATACTAGCGTACATGCTGATCCAATCCATGGTCTGACAATAGCCCAACCTCGCCGGCTGCAGTAGCTGCAGAGCATCTGAAGTGTACATTGCTAGTCCAATCCATGGTCTGACAATAGCCCAACCTCGCCGGCTGCAGTAGCTGCAGAGCATCTGAAATGAACAGCAGGTAAAGAACCAGCCAAAGGTCGGAGTGACGGGGATGGGGGCCAAAAGAGCGGATGGATGGGACGGGGTGGTGTGAAAGACGACGAGCGAAAGAGGAAAGCTCTGGTTAAACATGGCAGGCAGGTAAAAGCCGAGAAGGGAGCGCCTTCGACGGAGTTCAAGAAAGGGAGAATCGCCTAGCCACCCCGGCCGTGGCTTGTGGAACGGCGCGGCGACGCTGAAAAAATCAAGATTTTACGGCTCCACGCACGAGAAGTGGGGCTGCGACTCTTGACCACGCCAAATTGGCCAAGCGTTTATCTGGGGCGCGCCGCTGAACGCCGGGACCTGCCGACACTTTACAGCTTAATTACAGCACAAACTACTCTCTCAGTGGTTTCGGGTTCTGCTTTCCGAGTTACAGAAATCATTTAAAATATATTGACTTCTTAATTTTAATTTTATAGCCTTTTAGTTTTTTCGTTTTTTACTTCTACTCTTATTACTTTACATTATCCGTAAACGTATAACGGTGTTATTTATTTTTATTTTTAATTGAGTGGCTCTAACTAGTTTTAGCTTTCAGCTTCCGACTGTGCCTTTTATTTGAAATTACACTACGGGTCTGTTCTTTTTGACTGAGGCTTGTGGCTTTTGGGTTATTCGTGCGAGAGATTACAGAGTAACAGAAATTCACGTGCGGTTTTTGCCGATATAAATGAAGTCGGTACAGTATGTAATACAATTAACTAGTAGACTCTATCTTGAAAAGATATTGCGTTTAAAAGTTAGTTACTGTAGAAAAGTCAAAAAATACCTTTTAGAAACTGAAAAGAACAAGGCCTATAGTGGCCGCTAGCTTTTTCTAAATTATTCAATTAAAATATAAAAAAACTCCGTTATAATGCAAAGGAATAAAAAAGAAAAAGAAAAAGAAAAACTTGAAAAAATAACACAAGAAGCCGATATATTTTAAACGGCTTCTGAAAACCAGAAACTAGAAGTCAAAGCCACTTCAAGCGGCCTCGCCTAGCTTGATTCGCCACGTGTCACCTCTGCCGTTACACATCTCCGTCCATCGCCTATGCTTCCCCTGAAGTAATCGAGTGAAGGACGAAGCAGCATCAAAATGATTCGAGGATTAATCAACCGTGCATGCATTCTGTAGCTGAGAAAAAAAAAGAATCGATTAATGCAGCTAATGCGTGCACTAAAAAATACGGGAGGGTTGCTATCATCGCGCAAGGGTCACGGGGGCACTGAACAGCGCGACGGGCACCCGGCACCGACCCGAACGGACGTCTAGCGGCCGTCCATCCATCGGTTTCTCAGAGTTGTTAGGAGCGGACGAACGATCCGTCCTGGATGTACGCGTGTAGCCGTCGACCAACCGCTAGCGTCTCGTGAGGGCCTCCGAAAAGAAACCGGCGCCACATGAATAATTAGCCGGGTGGCTCGTGCAATTTGCGCCGGCTAGCTCTTAATATAATTATACTCCGTAACATATAATTGTATTGTTTTGTTTTTTTATACTAGTACCGCTATTTGAATGCTTTTAGGAATCACTCTAAACAAACCCGGTTGAGATGGAATCATACTTTATTGTTACTTATTAGTATTTTCTAATGATTGCTTTGGTTTTGTCTGTGCTAACCCAAGGCTCAAAAAACATGGCATAATTAATATGAGCAAGTATAGCGATGGCGACCTAGAAAGTGGCATCGGCCGGGTGGGCAATTTAGACTTTCTACTTTTTGATGCGCTTCGGCTGAAATTGAATGCAGTTTGCTAAAATTATACTGTAGCTGATGATGTCTTATTTGGTATAACTAAATTTAAAAAATTAAAAATAAAAAAAAACAGGTTAACCCATCACGGACAATACAAAAGAATATAGAAAAAACCGGCAAAAAAGCTAAAATGCCAAACTTGGCCTTCTTTTGAAGTCACTATTCAGAGCCCATAAGTTTGAATTTGGCCTCTTCCTACCTTCTTTTGAAGTCACTATTCAGAGCCCATATGTTTGGCCGCACTTGTATTAGGCCCTGTTCTTTTGGATTTTTGAAATCGGCTTTTGACTTCTGCTACAGTACCTAACTTTCAAACGGAGTATTTTTCTCAAGACGGGGTCTACAAGTTAAACGATCTACACGTTAAAAGCCCAACATCTGTACCAGCCAAAATCACAAGTGAGTATCTGTCTCTCCGTAATCTATACCGTAAACAACCAAAATTCAAAATATCAACCAAAAACCATAAGCCGAAAAGCACAGACCCTTAAAATGGTGCTCGATCTCTGTACTTCAAACTCACCCACCTGATTGTTTGTTGGCAGTGTAGAACATACTTCCACGATCACAAAAGAAAGTTGTTTTGGATATCACCATAGTCTCCAAAATAACATTTTGAACACTTTTTATCGTAATAAGTTAATCAAACCTACCAACATTATAATTTTATGAAAGTACTTTTTGTGACAAATATAAATATGTCATTTCCATATGTCCAACTAAACACTCATAAAGATATTAATACGTAGAGTTTAGAATGTTTTACTGCATATATCCCAAATAATAACAGCATTATTCCCGGGGGGATTCCGGCCCCCTGGCGAGGCCACGTCGACCCCGAGCGCTCGGCTGACCGGCGCGTGTCCAGCGAATTCGCGTACGGCCGGCCGAGCCACTTTCCTCGTATTTTTCGATAATTACGTAAAGGTCCTTTTTCCTCGCGAAAAGGTCCCTGGCAGTTTTTTTTCACCGAAATTTTTGCAGGATAGCGCCCTGCGGTTTTCTAAATTACGTACGGGTCCTCGTTTATTACGTACATGCCCTCAATTTTTTACGAAAAAGACCTTTGCCTTTCTCATTTATTACGTACAGGCCCTCGGTTTTTTACGAAAAAGACCTTTGCCTTTTTCAAAAATACACATGTGCCCTCGATTTTTTTAAAAAAATTTTTACAAACTCCTCACGAATTATCGCCTCTTTTACTTCGGTACACACGGTGGCTGGCGCAGCGTGGCGCCGCGCCTATGAGGCTAGTTAAAATGACTTCCCTTACTGGAGCCTGAAGGGAGTATGTAAAGACGATATAGAAGAACTAAACCCCTAAAATACAATAAGAGACAAAATAGTGCAAATCCCAATACAAAATAGATAACGTATGAGATAGGGGATGTTCCCTTAAGAGATGAAAATCAACTCCCCAAGTTAAATTCTGATTTTGTATTGGAGTACCTAAGCTTGTGACTTTTGCTTTGAATATTTTTGTACGGGCTTAGGAGCAACTCGATCTATAACTCGGACTTGGCCTTGCTTTGAGCCTGAAATAACATGTGATTTGCATCAAAATATATATGCGTCTACATCTACCGGATGGTGCCTTAGTTTATATTGATCATACCTTCGTATACATCATCATCATCAATCTAGACAAATGTGGTCCTACATTATCGAAGAGGAAGTATATGTGCGTACTCATGAGAAGATACAGTCACCACATGATGGATTTAGAGAGAAATTTGTGATTACACATGCAAGAGGATCATTTGATTAGCACCAAATCATATCACCACTGTGCTTGTCTTCACCATGGTCGCCTCGCTGGAATCCTTCATGGATGCCACGCCTGCTGCTCCGGATCCGTTTGAGGCCGCCTTGCTAAAATCCCATCGCTTTATAGTCTTTCATTGGCAAAGCATATCGATGTCGTGCGACCGGACCGCCGAACACACATGGAAGATCTATGCTTAAGCCGAAGGAGTAGGACCCTTTTTTAAGTGTAAACATGCCTTCGTAGAAAAGTAGTTGTACTCGTTTTGTGCTTTAGTCTATAACTAATTAATCTACAACGTTATAATCTTGATCTATAATGATGGAAAGTGTAGATCTTTATCTTTCTCACCAAATTATGTTGTAAATTTTAGTCCTTACGATAAGTGAACATGGTCGTTGTTTTTCTTATTATTTTGTATGTCTTGCTAAGGGGAGATGTGGTCTTGTCTCTCTTTTTTTCCATTGCATCTAACTGGGTTTTATCTTTCCTGATCAGGACTTCACCTTGTACGGCTATTGGGCTAGATTACAGACTGATTTTGCTTTCTATAATTGGGATGGATTTCCAAAATTTTAGATATAGCGTCTGAATAGGAGTCCTAAAGAAAATTCAAATCAATCTTGGTAGCCTTCTTATTGCTATCAGATATTCTTCTTCTCTATTACTCCCGGGTGTAATTACACCCACCTCTAATATACTACCTAAACAAATTTGAAATACTCCTTTATCACTTTAGGTATACTCATATACTAATTATAAGATACTTCAATGTGAACCACACGAAAAAATTGCAAGGAAGTCCATAGTTTTTAGCGTATTTTATAAATACCTTTATATACGTATGTAAAAAGGAGTATGTCAAAAAAATATGCATACTATATATATATATATATATATATATATATATATGTGTGTGGGGGGGGGGGGGGGGGGGGGGGGGTCTGCATCTATAACATTAAAGTCACATTTGTTATCAAAATGTACATAATTTTATTTATTTTTATTCTAAATTTCAGTTTTACTTTGAAGTTCTTTGGAGCTTGCATGGAAATCAAATTGCTAATTTTATTTTTTATTCTGAATTTAAATTTTAGGTTAGAATTTTTTATGGAAATTCAACTACTTGTTTTTATTTAATTTAGTTTTAGTTTTACTTTGATGTTCGATGAAGTTCGTATGAAAATTAAATTGTAAATTTTTTATATTTTATTTTGAATTTTGATTATCTTTTATTATATTTGATATAGATTATTTCTTTTAATACGAGGCATTATAACTTAAGTCGTATGATGGATGGTTAGATCTAACACTAGGTTCATGCATGCACGCGCGTGCCTGCGTGGTGAAAGGAAATTACTTGTGCACTGATCGAGCTTCTAATAAGAAAATCGCCTAATTGTGTATTGGACACTCGCGCATGATTGTGTTCGTTGCATTGCATCATGGAGACGGAGTTCAAACTAAAGGCAAAAGCCAGTCCTTAACCAGTGCACACGTGTGGTTCATTATGAGCAATGCAAGGGAGGGAGTAGGGTCTCGTTTGCGCGACCAGCAGTCCGTCTGCGTGTGCGAGCGGGCGTTTGTGGGTGGCGGTCGAAAAGGCAACAAGAAGGCCCAGCGCAAGGATGTCTGGCAACGGGGCCAGGGATGACTCGTGGCCTCGCTGCTAACTCATCCCTAATCTATTAGGGATGACAATTGTATTCATTTATCTATGTGTCTATAGGTAAATATTCTAATGAAGCTAGATATAGGATATTTTTTGCCTACAGGCATAAAATAGAGGAAATTCTCTGCCTATTGAGTAGATGGACACGGGCATAGGGTAAGCTCTACTCGTACCTATCTCGCCCGTTTACCCGTGACCTGTATACTGATAGGTGGGCCTAACACACTCAGCACTACAAAGTTTCGAACCCTAGTCCCAATCGGCCAGTCCAGTGGCTCAATCCCCCTCCCTACTTGGCACTCCCAGCAGGCAGCCCGCAACCGCCACCTCCAGAAATCTTCGTATCAAGCTCATTCTCCCAGCCGTCTGCCCTCTGCAAGTATGCATCCTCCTCTCGGTCTCCCAACTAGCCCCCACCCGACCACCCCTCCTACCACCCTGCCGCCGCCACCCCCCGTCCTCCCACTCGACGCCCCTCCCCTCGCCCTCCCACCGCTCCTCCTCACCGTCAGATCCAGATCCCGGCCGTCAACCATTGCCCCCCATCCTCCTCCCAACCGCCGCCCCTCCTCATGGTCGACCGTCACCCCCATCCTCCTCCCGGCCCCCCCCTCATGGCTGGTACGCCTCCTCCCACCCGCTGATTTTTGTTAATTTCTCAATCTAGTGCATTGTTATGGAGAGTGCATTGCATCACTAGATCAAATATTCATATTCGTGGGAATCCCTGCGGAGACTGAAAATATATTTTAGATGTATTCTTTTACGTGTTAATATAAACTTAGCTTTTTGTAAGTATTTGAGTACACTTTTTTTTGTAATACATAATTTTAAATCTTAAATTACAATATATAAACACAAGCTTTAGTTAAACATACAAAAAATACATATATTATATTAAATTTATATAACATATGAATTAAATAAATATATTTTTCTGGCAGGTCTTCACGAACCCTCAAGGAGGGACTTCAACCCCATCCCCATCCCCACCCCGCTACGTTAGCGGAGCCTTGACCCCCGAACCCCTATGGGGGAAGAATGACCTCTACCCTCGTCTTTTATTGGGATAATCCTTGTGGGACAAATTGTCACCTTTGAGATGTCATGTGCATATTTATTAGTCCCAGTCGGTTGTTGCATCGCAGAAAAGACCGCCGGATAAGGGAAATGATATTTTCTTTTGAATTGTGGCATTTATTTTTTTAGCTACGATTTATTAATTTGATGGATATTGACGGTTGAAAGAAGTAAAAAAACCACTTAAAACAAAAAAAAAACAAGCGAAAGTCGCGGCACGGCTGGCGCGTGCCGGGGAGCTGGGCGCCACTTCCATTCCGCCCGCGCCGCAAGCCAGCAACCTCTCGGAAACTTCACGCCTCGTGCGTGCGAGCCGCGAGAAAACGACGAGCTCTCGCCTGGAGCCGCGGTTCCAGCCCCAAATCGCACTCACATTCTCTGCCAAAGCCCAATTCTCACCGCCCGACGCCAGCTTCCCCCGTGCCTCGCACCGGGCCGGTCCCGTTCGCACCCGTCGCCTCGCTACTACGCCAGCCATTCGCGCGGGGCAGATTTCATGATCACCAATTTCGTGGCGGCGGCAAAACGTATGCTCGACTATTGCATTTAAATACTAGTGCTCGCGATGCATGCGTGCAATTCAATACTCCAAACACTACTGGTAGAAACTTCATTTTTTAAAAGATGAGATTATTTGTCTTGTATATTATTAATGCTCACCCTCGAGGCCTCGACCTACGCATACGCCATACCCAATCACCCAAAAGTAAGCTCCTCTGCCTCGCCAATTCGCCATGGCTCAAGCTCAATGTGGGAGCAACAATAATGGCGCAACAGACGGAGAGGACCTTGTTTCCACGCTTCCAACAAGGCGAGGATGGTGGAAACCGTTCGTCCTCTACCAAAACTGTTGGTTGACACCCCAAGGCGTGAAGAGCGTCATGCTCGTGCAAGCCCAATTCGAGCCGCGCCCCGACGATATCATCCTCGCCACTTACCCCAAGTGCGGCACCACCTGGCTGAAGGCCCTCGCCTTCGCCATCACCAACCGCTCCCGCCACGCTGCCACCAGCGACGGCCACCCGTTGCTCAGCAACCATCCTCAGGACCTCGTGCCGTTCCTCGAGCTGCCTCACCGTGAGCTCTACCCTCTCACCGATCTCGAGACGCTCACCTCCCCAAGGCTCCTCTCCACCCACATGCCGCTCACGCTGCTGCCCCCGAGCGTGTCCGCCCTCGGTTGCCGAGTCGTGTACCTATGCCGAGAGCCCAAGGATGTGTTTGTGTCACTATGGCACTACACGAACAAGCTACGCATGGATACCTGCATGGAGTTGGACAAAACATTTGAGTTGTTCTGCGAGGGGGTTTCGCTTTACGGGGCTATCTGGGAACACTATCTTGGGTACTGGAAGGAAAGCATGGCAGATCCCGACAGGGTTCTTTTCTTGAAGTACGAAGAGATGATGGCAAACCCTAGCAAGCATGTCAAGATGATCGCCGAGTTCCTCCGTGTTCCGTTCACGGATGAGGAGGAGAGCGGCGGAGTCGTGGAGGAGGTAGTGCGGCTGTGTAGCTTCGGGAAGCTGAAGAGCCTACCGGTGAACTCCTCGGGAGTATCTGATAGGATTGGTGGGCTGCCGATGGAGAACTCCTCGTTCTTCAGGGCCGGAAAGGTTGGGGACTGGGCGAGCCACTTGACCGAAGAGATGGCAAAGAAGCTGGATTGCATCATTGAGGAGAAGCTGAAAGGATCTGGCCTCACCTTTTGACATGTGATTGTCATGTTTGTTAATGTTGTGTCCAGCTACGTATGCGTACTTGTGCAACCAGGTTTGATGATATCTTGTATCGCCGGAATAAGAATGTGAAGAGGGTAACATGGTTTTAAGGTCCTGCATGGATTAAAATATTTTCTGTAAAATTTCTGTGAAGTATAAGATTCAAGCATGCCCTTTTATGCTTTTCTTCCCTCTTAACGTGGAGGAAGAACTCCGTGTCCTTGTGCTTTTCTTCCCTCTAACGTGGAGGAAGAACTCCGTGCCGTTCGTCGCCCCGCACGCCCGTCCCCTGCTGCGGGCGCGCACGGCGTACGCGCGCTTCCCCCGGTGTCCCCCCGCCGGCGGCGCGCGCGCCTGAGCTTCCGCACGCGGCACGTAGGCCACCGTGGGTTAAAGAACAGGGTTTGACTGACTGTTATGTTGGAGTTTCCTTTTCGCTTGGGGTTCTAGATCTGAGAGGGAAGGGAGAGAGGGAGTGTGGACTGACCGTCGGACGCGTTGGAGGAGGAGTTGGCTATCGTCGGTGAAGCAGTCGGGGAAGAGACTGGCGGTGGCGTCTCGCGGTGGCGACGATCTCCCTGGCCGGTGGTGGCTTCCCGTCGCTGGAGCGCCCCCTCAACAGATCGGGTTTAGGGTTTGTCGGTGGGTCTGGCGGCGGCACGGTGAACCTCGTCATGCGTGCCGCCCCGGCCCCCACCTCTCTTTTATATGACGCTGGCGACAGGGGCCCACCAGCCTATTGGGCTGGGCGCCCCCGATCAGGGCGCGAGCAAGGGGAGGGTATTTGGCCGTTGGGCCAAATGCCCTGCTGAGATCATTCTAACATTCTCCCCCTTAATCTCAATCTATACTTTATCTTTAATTACTTTTTGACTTTACGCATTCCATCATAGATTAGTGCATAGAACATGTCTCATCGTCACGGTCAATCGCCGATAGATTCAACAGCTACAATACACCTCTCTGTTCTGAAATAGTTACTTTAAACTTTTTTGGGCCATCTTTTAGTCCAGGAATCATAGGCTTTCCCTTAAACCCATGCCGGCTACATGTTCTCTGAACACGTTGGGTGGTAAGCCTTTAGTAAGCGGATCCGCTAACATCTTTGCGGTACTTATATGCTCTAGACTTATAATTTGATCCCGAACTTTATCTTTCACAACATAGTACTTTATGTCAATGTGTTTGGCAGCACCACTTGACTTATTGTTGTGGGCATACGTTACTGCGGGTTCATTATCGCAGTACAACTTAAGTGGTCTATTGATGTCGTCAACCACTTTTAAACCGGGTATGAACTTCTTTATCCAGTTCACCTGCCCCGTAGCCTCATAACATGCTACAAACTCGGCATACATTGTGGACGATGTAGTGACGGTTTGCTTTGAGCTTTTCCACGATATAGCTCCTTTAGCGAGAGTGAACACATATCCGGATGTAGACTTTCTATCATCTCCCGCAAAATCAGAATCTGTATACCCCACTATGTGGAGTGAATCTGATCTTCTGTATGTCATCATGAGGCCTTTTGTTCCTTGCAAATAACGCAAGACTTTCTTTATCAATTTCTAATGTTCTATTCCAGGATTGCTCTGGAATCTGCCAAGTAACCCGGTAACAAATACTAAGTCAGGGTGTGTGCATACTTGAGCATACTGTAAGCTTCCGACAGCTGAAGCATATGGAACCGCTTTCATTTGATCGATCTCATACTGGTTCCTGGGGCATTGAAAATCCCCATATCTGTCGCCCTTTTGTGCATACCAAATTTCTTTAAGACTTTCTCTATGTATGCCTTTTGTGACAGTCCCAATATCCCCTTGTTTCTATCCCGGTGAATTTCGATCCCTAGAACGAACGAAGCTTCACCAAGATCTTTCATATCAAAGTTTGAGGACAAAAACTTCTTTGTCTCCAGTAGCAGACTAACATCACTACTAGCTAGTAGGATATCATCCACATACAGGATTAGGAAGATAAACTTCCCATCTTTAAACTTTACATAAACACAGTTGTCCTCACCATTCTCTTTAAACCCAAATTTTCTTATTGTACTGTCAAACTTCAAGTACCACTGTCTTGAAGCTTGCTTTAACCCATAAATCGATTTCTTTAGGCGGCATCCCATTCTTTCATTTCCTTCCACGACAAAACCTTTTGGTTGTGCCATGTAAACATTTTCCTCCAAATCCCCATTAAGAAATGTCGTCTTTACATCCATCTGATGTAACTCTAAATCATAATGTGCCACTAATGCCATTATGATTCTGAAGGAATCTTTACATGAGACTAGAGAAAATGTCTCATTGTAATCAATCCCTTCTCTTTGCGTAAAGCCTTTTGCCACAAGTCGTGCTTTATATCTTTCTACATTCCCTTGAGAGTCATGTTTTGTCTTGTAGACCCATTTACAGCCTACTGTTTTGGCTCCTTTAGAAATAATTTCCAAGTCCCAGACTTTATTAGTCTTCATGGACCTCATCTCCTCTTCCATGGCCTCAAGCCATTTTGAGGAATTTTCGCTTCTCATGGCTTCTTCAAATGAGGTGGGATCATCCTCCATTTGAAATTCCTCTGTATGATAAATCTGATAATCATCAGAAATAGCTGATCTTCTTACTCTTTGAGACCTCCTCGGGGCCTCCTCATTTGGTACATCTACTGTTTGAGGCTGCTGTTGCTCCCCCTCATCTGTGGCAATAGGTTCTATATGATCCTGAAGAACAGGTTCTTCATTCTCATTCATTGTTGCCACGGGAGGAACAATAACAGGTGCTGGCACCACAGTGTCTTGCACCGTCGGTGCAGCGACAGCAGGTAGTGTGAAGAATGGCTCTTGAATCATGGGAGTGGGCGCATACACCCGCTTCTCTTCAAGATCAATCTCTCGAGCTACCATACTCCCCCTCATCATTTCATCCTCTAAGAAGACAGCGTGTCTCGTTTCTACAAACTTTGTATATCTGTCTGGACAGTAGAAACGATAACCTTTTGACTTTTCAGGGTAGCCAATGAAATGGCAACTTACTGTTTTGGGATCAAGTTTCCCAAGGTTTGGGTTAAATACTTTAGCCTCAGCAGGACTCCCCCACACACGTAAGTGGTTTAGTGAGGGAACTCTTCCTGTCCACAACTCGTACGGTGTTTTGGGCACCGACTTATTAGGCACTCTGTTGAGAATATGAATGGCGGTTTTCAACGCCTCCATCCATAAACTCAATGGGAGTGTGGAGTAGCTCATCATACTTCGCACCATATCCATCAGGGTACGGTTGCGTCTTTCAGCTACTCCATTTTGCTGAGGTTCGCCCGGCATAGAATACTGGGCCACTATGCCATTTTCCTGTAAAAACCTTGCAAAAGGTCCAGGAACTTGTCCATATGGGGTATGTCGACCGTAGTACTCCCCCCCACGATCAGATCGGACTATCTTAATCTTTAAAGCGTGTTGGTTTCAATTTCAGCCTTAAATATCTTGAATTTATCCAAGGCTTCATTTCTTTCTTTGATTGGATAAATATATCCATAACGGGAGTAATCATCTGTGAATGTTATGAACGAGTCATATCCATCCACACTTTTCACAGGAAAAGGATCACAAATATCTGTGTGAATAATTTGTAGAACTCCTATGCTTCTTTTAGCGTCTTTTTTAATTTTCTTTACATATTTTCCTTTAATGCATTCTCTGCATTGTTCTAAGTCTGAGAACTCTAATGGAGGAAGAATATCATTCTTTACTAGTCTTTCTATTCTCCCCCTCGAAATATGGCCTAAACGACAGTGCCATAATTTCGACGACTCATCTAGAGTTCTTTTTCGTTTTCTGTTTACATTCGTAGACGAGGATTCAATCACTTTCTCGCACGCAACGTTCTCATTATCGCATACGACATTCACATCATCACATAATGATAACAAATAAAGCTCATTCTGTAATATGGCAATACCAACACATTCTTTATTAAACATTATTTCGCACTTGCCATTTCCAAAATTGCAATCATAACCATCTTTGTCCAAATTTGACACACTAATCAAATTCCTCTGTAAAGAGGGTACAAAAAGGACATCTCTAAGTAAAAGAGTTGAGCCATTAGCTAATTCTAATGAAAGATCGCCAACGGCTTCAACTTCAGCTTCAACTCCATTTGCGACTTTAACGCATCTTTCTTTTCTTTGCGTAGTCCTCGTCGAACGGAATCCCTGTAAAGAATTAGCAACATGAACAGTTGCTCCTGAGTCAATCCACCAAGTGGATTTCGAATATTGTACATACAGGCATTCATTTATAAAGGTAATGATGTTCTCACCTTGCTTAGCCATTATCATCTTTAAGTAGTCAGGACAATCCTTCTTGTAGTGTCCCGTCTTCTTGCAGTGAAGGCACTGGTCTTTGTCTACTGCAAACTTATTCTGTTGAGACTGATAGACAGGGGCTTTTCCCTCGTTCTTTGAGAAGGAGTTACTGTTGAAGTTCGTTTCTTGTTGTCCTTCACATAGTTGATAGAACCACCATGTGAGGTTTTAATTCTTTCCTCCTCTTGCACACACATAGCTATGCACTTTTCTAAGTCCCATTTTTCGGGCTATCAATGTTGTAGTTGACAACAAAGGTGTCAAACTCTTTCGGCAAGGAAGCAAAAAATTAAATGAATAAGGACCTCATCCTTGAGAGCCAAATCCATTGGTTTAAGCTTGGATGCCAAGTTGCTCATCCTTAGTATGTGCTCTCTTATGCCACTGCCACCACCAGAGTACCTTTCTTACACAAGCTGCTTAATCAGCTGTGTAGTATAAGTCTTTGAAGAGACAGTAAACTGACTCTTTATTTTCTCAAGGTACTCTGTGACAGTGTCACACTCTGCGATTGAGCCCACAATTGCAGGCTTAATCATGTTCTTTATCACAGTCAAACATTTCTTGTTGGCAGTGACCCACTTTTTATGATCAAGATCATATGACATTTTTATGGGAGCATAGTCCCTTTGTCTGGTCTGCCAAACAGCATCAGCCTCATTTTCATCCCTCACCGGTGCCACAGGCTCTGTGGGACACGGTGTGGCGACACAATTCATATACAATGAGAACAATTAAACATAATAACAACAACTGCATGCCTTGGTTTCAATGTTGGTTAAAATTAAAACATACAGTTGTTTACACATTAAATCTACATCACCGTTGGGCAGAAATAGAAATAATGCATAAGATCATCAATTAAAATTATAATACTGTTAACAGCAAAATTATATGCCTTATTTCCAACATTGGTCAAAATACGACATACAATTTAAATCAATTTTATCTATACATTAAATCTACATCACCGTTGGGCAGAAATAGAAATAATGCATAAAAATCATCAATTAAAAATTATAATATTGTTATTATCAACGTTGGTCAGAAAATAACAATATCATAATTATCTGGGATTTATCTCTATTTTTCCAAAATTAAATTCTCCCGTTGGTTCGAATTTAATAATGAAAAATCAATCAATAATATCTTTTGCAGCGGAAACTGTAAATAATTCATTATTCAGAAGCATTATGCTGTACAATTTTAATCTCTGAAAAAATTAACACGTTGGTGCAAAAAATTACAGAGATTTTGTGCAGATTTCATTCAAATACACTCAAATTGCTTCTGAAAATCAATAAAAAACCAATTTTGGATTTACTGTTCAATTCGGCCATTAGGCCTGTTCCTTTGCGGCCGCGGCCCATGGCGGCCCACTCTCCCCCCGCGCCTAGGCCGTCCTCCAGCCGGCCCAAAACGCAGACCCGACAGCTGGCCGAAACGGCCCATCAGCGCGCAGCCGACCCAACTGGCCCCCCTCATCCTTGGCCGTTGATCAAATCGGACGGCCGGGAGAAACTTTCGCCCGAACAAAAACGCCGCCCCCTCAAACCCTAACCCTAGATGGCTTTTCAGCCATGTGCCCCGAAAAGCACGGTTCAAGGGCGGCGGCGGCTGTGGCGGGCGCTCGAGCACCGGAGACGGCGGCGCCATCGGGAGGCCGCTCTCAGCGGCGCGGCACACGGATCCCGCGGGGCGGCGGCAGCGCGTGCGCTCGCGGCCCGGAGCGGCGGCGGCCACGAGCGGGGCGGAGGCGGCGCGGCGACTACGCGTGCGGCACCCACGCACAGCTATGGCAGCGGGCGGCCCCGACCGACGGCAACCGAGCCCGACCGGTGAGCTCCTCCCCCAAACCCCCTTCTCTTTTTTTTTTGATGTGGGGATTTAGGTTTCGGGAGGGTGGATCTTTGGGGATTTCATTAGGGATGACTAGCAAGGCTCTGATACCAATGTTGGAGTTTCCTTTTCGCTTGGGGTTCTAGATCTGAGAGGGAAGGGAGAGAGGGAGTGTGGACTGACCGTCGGACGCGTTGGAGGAGGAGTTGGCCATCGTCGGTGAAGCGGTCGGGGAAGAGACTGGCGGTGGCGTCTCGCGGTGGCGACGATCTCCCTGGCCGGTGGTGGCTTCCCGTCGCTGGAGCGCCCCCTCAACAGATCGGGTCTAGGGTTTGTCGGTGGGTCTAGCGGCGGCACGGTGAACCTCGTCATGCGTGCCGCCCCGGCCCCCACCTCTCTTTTATATGGCGCTGGCGACAGGGGCCCACCAGCCTATTAGGCTGGGCGCCCCCGATCAGGGCGCGAGCAAGGGGAGGGTATTTGGCCGTTGGGCCAAATGCCCTGCTGAGATCATTCTAACATGTTAAACACACTACTGAATTACTAATATACTGTACGGTTAATTAAGGTAAATCATGATCCTCGTGTTGTTCCCTTGTCAAGTCCGGCCCATTCATGTTGTCTTTTGATCTTGATTTTTAACTTATAACTATTAACAACTTGTAAAAAAAACTTAGAGACACCGTGTATCATTTTGGCTAATATAAATGAAGTTATTACAGTATGTACTACAATCGACTAGTAAACTCTGTCATGAAAAGACAATCCGTTTGATAACTAGATATCATTGAAAAGTTATTGTGCATGTTCTTTTCAGCTTTTAAAAGCCGCTTTTCGGATTTTCTACATTAACTATCTTTCAAACAAAGTGTTTTTTCAAAGCAGAGTCTACAAATTAATTGTAGTACATATTGTAGCGACTTTATTTGTATCGGCCAAAACCGCACGTGAATTTCTGTTACTCCGTACTCTCTTTCACAAACAGATTAAAAGCTATAAGTCGTAACCAAAAGACATAAATCGAGCTATAAGTCGTAACCAAAAGATATAAACCAAAGCTAAAAAAATATATATCTAATTTACTATAGAAAAGTATATTTTAGAATCCAATAGGAAGAGAGCACTCGGTACATTGCAAGTGGCAGTCTACATATGTGCACGTGACAGTTGTAATGCCCAAAGGCTTCCCATGCCATAGTGTCCTCTTCTCTCTCCTCCACTCTGTTGCAGCAGCGGTATAAATGTAGAGCGATGGCAGGAGTTCATGGGTAACTAGACTAGTACGGTGGAGCTCGGTGTGGCGCGCTCTTGCGCCTGGACGCCCGGTGAGCACCGGAGATGGGAGGCGTAGCCGGAGAAATGCTGCAGGCTCTGTCATCCTCTGTCGTCCTTGCTGCCGCCGCGCCCTCTCTCACCCATCCGCTCACCGCCGACGTCCTCCGAACCTTGCTGGCTACCGACGACTCGTCGGACGTCGTCTCGGAGCCTCGACGCGATTCCATGTCCAGCTTAGGGTGGAGCGCGAACGTGAGCTCCGGGTCCATCTTCAAGCCTGCAAGCTAAACGCAACGACAGAAGGAAACAAACTTGCACATTATTCTCTTACAATCGTATAGTTGCTTGGCATTTCTAGGACAGAACTACAGTCGAGTATACTACTTTGCCTTCACGCCCCTGTTTGTTTATTGCTTAGGTCAGTCTCAGTGAGAGTTTCATATGTATTTAATAGACTGTCACATAGGTATTTTTGATGATATGATAACATTTTTAAGAAGAGAGAGAAGAAGTGAGTTTCATCTAGATGAAACTCTTTTGGCACGATTACCAACTCTATATAAGTCATAAAATTAAATGTCTATGAAACAATAGAATGAAACTATGCATTGAGGACGGATGTTTCATCCATGTTTCATTTTATTTTACATGATATGGCAATCTTAGAAATAACGTCATGAAACTCTCCACTGAGAATAGCCTTATTATCTGTGTTTCTTGCAATGCAATCATGCAAATGCGAAGAAAGAAAAGCTAGCGAAGTCGGCGAAAGTTGTTTGCAACTAAAGAATCACTAGAATTAAGCAAGCGAATGGACCAACGAATGATCAGGGCCCGTAGGCTAATTAAAAATACCAAAACGGAAGAGCTGGGCATTGGCAATGCCCTCCGGAAAGCAAGGGCGAAACGCAAGAGCTTTGCTGCCGGGTACGTAACGGTAGGTGGCTCGTTCACAATCATTGAATACCTTGCACCCCAGGGAGCAGAAGCGGAAGGAATCGAGCAGGCCGCGGCCGCATACCTCGCAGCAGACGGCGGCCGCCCTGTTCCCCGGCGGCCGCGGCTGCGGCCTCTCGTTGAGGAACACGATCTTGGCGCTGTTGATCACGTACGTCTGGACGCACGAGACGTCGATGAACCTGCTCACCTCGGACACCCTCACCACGTTGTGGTACGACGACCTCCGAATCTGGACGCACGCAGCAAATTAGAGAGACGAAATGCAGAGGTTGGACTGAGCAGCGAGCAACGAGTACCTGGACGACATGGTGGCCCTTGTGGAGCGGGAGGCAGTAGGAGCAGAGAGCGCTGCTCCCTGCGCAGTCCAAGCAGTACATGTTGCATTCGCTCCTGGTGGAGTCCCCGTGCTCCGTGCACTGCGCGAAGTACCTCGCCGTCAGCAGAGCCCTCAGCCACCGCGGCTCCGTGGCGCCATCCTTCCATTGAATCGCTTGACCAACCTGCACCACATGAACGGCATCCCACAAGCGATTCACGAAACGCACATGGATTCCGACTCGGCGGCGGAAGATCAGAGAAGCCGATCAGTTGGCGACCTACCATAGCTTCCTCCACGCTGCAACTTGCAAGAAGAGGCCGTCAATCGAGGGTTCCGAGAGCGATTAGGTATGGGAGAGAAGCCGGTGCATAGAAGTGCAGTACAGAACCACAGAAGCTTGTGCTAGGCTTATATGGGCGTGGGCAATGGCATCGGCGAGAAGTGGAAGTGGAGGCAAGAGAGGAAGCTGATGAATGAATGACTTAACCAAATCATGTCATTATGACTTGGCCGCGCGGATATCCTAGCTCCTCTTCCTTTTTCGTTGGCTTTGCAGTATTTTTTGCCCCCCTTTTCGGTGGGTCGCTCGTTCCGGCGGCCATCGGATCACAGCGGCTTATACTTCTCCGTGCACGGCATGACATCACAGTGTGCACTCCTGCGCCGTTCGGTAGCTCTGCTCCGCGCTTGCAGTTTTGCTTCCTTGCTTCGGCAACTGCAGTACGCACGTACGTGTTCATTTCTTAGCGTTCAATTAGGCCCCGTTTGGCACAGCTCCACTTCATAAGTGGAGCTGTTTTTTTTACTTCATAAGTGGAGCGGGGTGAAGCTATTTTTTTCAGCTCCACCCAAGGAGCTACTTTTGTCTCAGCATGTTTTAAGGGACTCCTTGGATGAAGCTATTTTGTTGTACCCCGTTTGGCATAAAACAGCTCCAAGAGTCAGTGGTGGAGCTGTGCCAAATGAGGCCTTACTAGATGCCACCATTAATTAACTGTCTTCTTCACCGAAACCATTTCAATTTCAGCAATTGAGCTGACCGTGTTACATTACTATCCCTTTAATTGGATGTTTATTAATTAATGGTTACTTATTAGTGAAAGAGAGGTAAATTAATCATCCCTATGAAATGTTAGACAGAACACCACCAAACTTTCCAACTAAGCAACATCATCGGCTGGCACAGAAGGTGGAATATGAAAATCCTCACGAAGTTAGTTCAAAAAAAGAAACTCACGTAGCTAGAACGAAGTGTTTGCATCAGCTAAAATGTTAAATCGTAAGGCGATACTGATCAATCATATGGCAGGGGAATCATAGAAGGCGATGGTTTGGTCAACCAACAAGCTAAAAACAATGTATTTTCAAATACTTTTTTAGTCACGGGGTGTTTGTGTACGTTTGGTCATAGGCGATTCATTTTCTGGTAAGGGTAGGGCGTCTTTTTAAGCGGATTTTTAAACGACTTTTCGAATTTAAAACTGTATACACCGTGTGTATTGGTATCTCCATTGCCGCTACTATCTTGAAAAACTCAGCCAAAAGGCATGAGTAGTAGCTAAAAAAATGAGCCTATATATGTTGGGTTAGTTGAAGCGAAGGAACACAAGATACAATGATTGGCAGCAATGTTTAAGCTTACTAAACCAAACCCGTCCTTTGTCAGACAAGCATGTATATGATATTGAGCAATGCTCTCAGATGGGAATACAAATGAAATTGTCTCAAAAAAAAGGATATAGAATTCAGATTGTACTGCATATAACTTTCAGCAAATGAAATGATACTGCATAGAACTTTCGGGGCGGTGTCATGAGTGTCGGTACATTTGAAGCATCAGAAGACCAATACGTTAGAAAACAGCCTCAGAAGGCATGAACAAAAATTTAGTCTAACTAGAAAGTCTGGGACGTCCAACCTTAATCTGACGGATAGAAATATTTGGAATGACATGGCGCACTGTAAGAAGAGAGAATTTGTAGCACCCTATATGTTAGCAAATGTGGTACTACGTGGAACGTCATTGTAAAATAGCATAAAATAAAAGCAATAATAAATAGATTGGCCAAGACTTTATCGCATTAATTTTAAAAACAGAGGAAGAGTAAATAACAAGGATTATTTGAAAATGTAGAAAACAACAAGGCGCTGAAAATGCAGAGCTCCCATGACCCAAATGCTATATGCAACAACTATGTTGACTTGTCTCCTGGAATAAAAGGAAAAGCAAGAGTGAGATATGAAATATCGTCACATGAAACAGTAAAAGCACAAAAGGAAAAGTACGGGTGAGATATGAAATATAGTCATGTGAAACAGTAAAAGCAACAAATAAAAATAAGACAAATCAAGGATTCTAGATAACCACGAGGTAAATGTGGTCTACGGACAAGACAATCAAAGATAATGATATAACATGGAATTAGGAGAACATGAAACGCAATGTAATGATGGGAAGTGACCATGTAATTGTAAAGGTCCGCTACTCACTCTTTTGTGCAGGTTTTCTTCAGGGGGACTTACTGGATCAGAAGCTGGTCGCAATTGTCTAAAGAGGAAACGAGAAGAGCACTCTTAGATGGATGCAAAAGACTTGAGTGGGTGGTGATGGAGTTGTTTAGCAAATTTGGGTGGAGTACTGGTTTTAGATTAAAGGATTAAGTCCTCTTGTCTTTTGTTCGGTGCTTAAGAGGTTTTTGTATCACCGTTATGGTGGAGTGTGGACTGAGTTTCTGTTTTGTTGTTTGAACGGTTGTAGTCATTCAAATGGAATGATTAAGACCGGAATATTGATATTCCGTTTTCTAAAAAAAAATGTAATTGTAAAGGTGGATAGTTACGGCACCGATTTCAACACATCACATACTAGGTTATACGAGAATAGTTAAATATCCATCTCGATCGTATACTTGCTACAAGGTGTTATCTTCCTAACATGAGAATGTACGGCCCCTATATGTTGTTAGGTGGATAGTATTATTACCCTTATATGTGATGACTAGATTGTGTTAGTGGAACATATGGGTGTAATTGCGATTAACATTTAAAAAGGAAAATGAAATTAAAGAATAATACAACTGTGGTAATTTACATTAAATCACAAAATTGGTGATATGAAATAGGCTAGCACCTGCTTGCTAGTATCTCCCGCAGTAGGGGTGTTCAACCACAAAAATATATGACACCCGTACGTTGTTGGGTGGAACTTTCGAAGGTGTTATTTCCTAGGTATGTGATGAAATAGGGAAGCATTGGAATAATATGTACAATATGGAATAGGGATTTGATAATGACAATTCAATAAGACAGTATAATGACAATACGATTATTTGACACTAGCAACTCGATGATGGTACTGTCGAAATTGTAATGTAATAATATAATATTTGAGAATTGATGAAAGAATAATGATACAATGGTAATATGATAATATGGTATTATGAGTTTGATACTTGAATAATATAGATTTCCTGTCGGCCACAAAGAGGGTAAAACACCCGCACTCTAGGTCCCCGTCCCTTTCCGATCGCGCAGCCTGCCTGGAGAAGCACCGTGCGCGCGGTTCACATGGAACATGCTGATGCGTGATCGTCGATGCGAGATCTAGCGGCCAGAGAAGGGAGGTGCATGCGGACGCGGTGCATGCAGGCCGTTGGGTGCGGCCGGGACCCTCGATCTAGACGGTTCACGCTTGATCGGGCGGCCGAAAGCCTCCGCGCCCTCAAGGCCTTGGCTAGCTCGATTTCGAGGCTGGTGTGGATACCTGCGGAAGCGAGCACGTCGCCTCAAAATGGACCAAAGTTCCAAACACCTGTGGCGAGAGCAAATGGCAGTAGGCTTTAAGGCCAGTCTCAGTGGAGGTTTTATGTCCCAGTTTCCAACACACTTATATTTTGGAAACAGTGCAGAAGAGTTTCATCCCCATGAAACTCTCTCTACTCCCATGAAACTTTTATCATCTCTCTCTCTTCATCAACACAGTGTCATGTCAGCGTATTTAATGCCCATGAAACTCCATAAAACCCCCACTGAGACTGGCCTAATGGCACTAGAACATTGGGCGCGCTTCGCGTGCCTTGCCATTACTTCAATTGCAGAAAGTAATTAAAATTTAAATGTAGACGCTTTAAGCAGATGACAGATAGAAGTTATCACATAAATTAATCTCCATTTCAATACAGAATTTCCAACTCAATATTAGACACTTGAAGGAGATAACAGATAGAGGCCATCCAATCTATGTATTAGGATTTAAAAGAAGCATAACAAATTATGTAGATAATGCCCACACATTTCATAGCACAAAGATAAAGCAGTCACATGGATGGACAGCGTTTGCACAACCCTAACAGCCCACAGGGTTCTGTCTATGGCATATGTTACATATTGCGATCGGAATTCGTCACTACCAAACATAGAGCCGGTAGTTTAGAATACCGATCCAAAAGACCATTGAATACACTAAAGTGGTTGCATGACGCTAAAGACTAAATTAGTAGCAGATAGCACAGCCTGCAGCCGTGAAGTTCCAAGCAACGGCGGACCAGTGATCACACACATTTTCTTGCAGATGGTAGACGCAAAAGTAGTGAACTTCCTTGTGCCCAAGCAACTTCTATTGACCTCTCAATAACAAAACTACGAATGACTGCACAGTTTAACGATCGACCGACCGCGGAAAGAAGAGAAGGGGGAGTCGAGAAGCACTAGGTGGGTCGAGACAGCAAGGGAAAAGGAAACGGTTGCCGGTTCGCTAATCCGCGCAACTCAAACAACACTACGGCACAAAACAAATTACTTAACACGAACAACTGACAGAGGGATACTAACAGCTAACACAACCAAAATCACAGAAACTAGCCATACTCACTGAAAACACATACCACACACCTCTACAGATCACAAATAAATTCTAGAAATTAAACTACTGACAATATGAACATTGAGCAAATCTGAACCAAATCTGACAGAGCTTAATCACAAATTCACTGAACTCGTGCATACATCACAGATAACATTTCACAGTGAGCACAAGCATCCATCACAGTGCATAATTCCCATCACACATATCACAGATCACAAATTAACATTGACAGTGCAAAATTAAGAGGAAGCAGAAGAAGAATAAACCTAGATGGAGAGGAAACTGAAGAACAGAAGAGGAAGCAGAGCAGATGAGCGGCGCCGGCGTGGTCGATGAAGTGGTGCCGAGGAGGAAGGGAATGCAGGAGAAGAGACTAGGCGGTGGCCTTGTAGAGGAAGATGACGGCCGCTGAGGTGAGATGGGGGTGCTGTAGGGCGGCTCGCCAACGAGATGGAGATCGGGGAAGGAGAAGCGGCGGCGCAGAAGTGGAAGGCGGCGGGGATGGAGAAGTGGCGGCGACGGTTGATGCGGCCGGTGGATGGTGGAGAGAGGCGGCGGAGAAGAGGATGGGGGGAGAGCAAGAAGGCGGCGGCCCAACTGAGGAGAGAAGGGGCGGCGCTCGCCGGTGGTTCTGGGGAGAAGCAGTGGGGCTAGAGGTGGCGCGGTGGAGAAGGGAGATGCGGAGGTGGAGCTGCGGTGGTGGAGAAGAAAGGGATGGTGCGGCTACCCGATCCGGCCATCACCGGCTCGCCGGAGTGGGCCGCCGGAGCTCCGGAGGTGGCCGGCGCGAGGAGAGGAGCTGCAGGAGGCGGCGACGGGAGAGGAGCTGCAGGAGGCGCGAGCTGCAGAAAGCCAGCGTTTTTTAGAAACGAACCGGTACGGGATTGGGTGTGTAACCAATGGCATTGGTGGGTAATTACCACCCAACTCCACGAGGAGGTACGAAATCAGCGTTTTTAGAGCACCCCTTGAGGAGCTCCATGAAATCCATGGATCTGGCCCTCAGATCTAGGATTTTGGTGGATTCAGATTTCACGGAGCTGGAGCGTTTGGGTAAAATTTCGTGGAGTGGAGCTGTTTTTCGTGGATCTGGAGCTGGTGGAGCTCTCCCAAATAGGCCCTACCTTCTCATGGAGTTGGGAGTAATTAACCACCAATGCCACTCATTACACAGAAAAACGGTTCGTTCTTTTTTTTCTCGAGTCGTCTTCCCCATCGCGCTCGCCTCGAACGCGCGCCGCCCCGGACGCGCTCGCCCCCGTCGCCGGCCGCGCTGCCCTCTCGCGCCGGCCCTGGCCAGCCGCTAGCCGCCCCCAGCCCTTTCCGCGCCGGCCATGGCCGCGCTCGCCCCGGACGTGCTCGCCATGGTCGCACCGCGCCGGCCTCGGCTCCGCACGCCCGGCCGCCCCGCCCCCAGTCCCCACTGCGCCGCGCTCGCCCCGGACGCGCTCGCCATGGCTGCGCCGCGCTCTGCTTAGGAAGAGGAAGAAGACTCTGACGTGCGGGCCCAAGGTGTCAGTGAGACAAAGGGGGAGAAGGAGCTCCCACTAATTGGGCCACAATTGGATAGCTGTTGGGCCGGCCCAGTAGATCCACCATGGAGCTCTCCCAAACACTTTTCTCAACAATAGTGAGATTCCAGATCCACGGTGGAGCTGCTCCACGATGGATCTGGTGCTCCAGATCAACTAGATCTGGAGCTCTCCCAAACAGGGCCTAAGTTCCTTTCTAGCTCATCTGATCCCACTGGTAGCCGTAGGTGTTTTCTTTGGGGACCAAAGGGGAAATGATTGGAAAATGAACATTGAGGCGTGTCTTAAACTACACCAAATCTATCGGACTATCAGTATCATGGTAGCCAGAATTCTTCTCTACAAAAAAAGTAAATTCCGATTATGTGTCGGTAACTTTGAAACTTCGAAGGACTCAAATGTAATTTTTATTTTGTTAAAGGTCCTCTCTGTAAAATGGGGTTTGTACCAAACTTTCCTATATGAGTGTATTTTTTAGGATGATAACTTATGATTTAAATATTTGAATTCTGATTCATGAGAGGCAGTACGCAGAGGAAAATAGTCGTATATGATTTTGATCAGTACAACTGAACTTAGTATACTTTTTACTATAATTTTTCTATTGATTCCACCTTAGAAACATACTGTTTAAAAAGTAATTACAGTGGATAGTATGAGTCAACTTTTAAGTTCAAAAAAGTCTTAGCCATAAATATATGAATGCAATCAGAGTGCAGGCCCTTCCGGGCTGATTTGCCTTCAAAAAGAAGAGCCCCGGGGGGGGGGGGGGGCGTGCTAGCGTGTTTAACTTCGTCTGTGACGGTGAGCGGTTGGATTTGATGGATCTGCTTTTTGCGATCTGAGGACCTCCACTGTCATGGCCGGAACAATGAGGAGCGTTTTCGCCGAAGTGGCCAGTCGGGCTCGGTCCAATGAGTAAACTGGGCATCAGAGAGTGCAGGCCATCCCAGTATTAAGCCCAACCATCCTAAGCTTCATGACATAGATAAGCTTTACAAAATATCGCACTACTTTAGTGTCGAAGTATATATTGAGTCTAAATGCTTAACTAGACGAGAACACTTACGTGATTTGACGTTATATGCGCGCGAGCACAAAGACATCACATGCTTAACACACTGCAAATGATGAACTCTAATGCTGGATCATATTCACCTGAAGAAAAACGTGGCTTGCCAAGCCACTCCTTTGCACAAGATCAAGTGAAAAGCTAAAATAGTACTGAAATCTGAGCCTTCATTTGCAAATTCCAAGTACTAGCAGCAGGATTCTAAAAAATGTAATTACAGAGGAAAAATTAACAAAGAAGAACAGAAAAGGAGAAACAAAGCATAAAAGGAAAATTATTACCGCAACAATAAATGAACAACTTCATTCTTGTCATTTCTGGCCTTTCTTCCATCTTGGTCTTGGTCTTGTTGCGATCGTGGAGATCACTCCACAACCACAACGATAATCCGACGTGCTGAGCTCGGCGAGGAAGTCGTTCTGCCCCTGCGTGCTTGCCCGCCCGAGAGAACTTCTTGGCGACCACCAACATGGTGCTCCCGGCGCCGTCGGGGCTGGTGTGGTCGTCGACCACCACGCCGCGGTATACCATCCCGTACCCGCCCTACCCCGGCTTCATCTTCTCGCCGAAGTTGTTCGTCGCCTTCCGCAGCTCGCGGTAGTCGAACTCCGGCGACCCGCCGACGAGGCTCTGTATGATCGTCCCGGTGATGGCACTGCGGTCGTCGCCGTGCACGTTCTGCCGCTTCACCACGTACAGTACAGGTAACCCAATGCGGTCGTGGCGACCAGCGCGAACTCCCCCACGGGCACTCCAATGGCCAGTCCCAGCGTGACTCCCTTGCTGGGCTCGTCGTCGCACGCGAGCTCCTCGACCGTCAAGTTCCACACCATGACACGGTTGAGCTGGTACTCGCTCAAACAACCACAATTTTAAATTTTTAAGTTTATTTGAATTTTACTTAAATTTAGAAGTTTTTGTCAAATCCGAAATATCTCTAAGACCAAACCGATTTCCCTTTTCAAAAATGTGCTCAGCTCGGAAGCGACTCAAGCCACTCTGCCACCACCCCTGTTTCCACCGCGTGCCACGGACGAAAATTGAAAAAACGTTTTTGTAGAAAAAGTGCTAAGGACTAAAATTGAAAAAATTATTGCAACAGTGCCATATATATGAACAGCTGGTTTCATACTCCTTGATCGCTTTGCACATCAAGCTAAAAAGTACCACTTTTCTTAATTGCCACTCTAACTAGCTGTTGACTAAAATTGCATTGTATCATATGTTAGTTTATTTGACTCAATTCAATTAAAGATAAATGAAAAAATATAAGAAAAAATAATAACACCGATATATATTTACAAACAATACAAAGAGAAAAATAAAAAAAATCAAAGAAGATAAAATTAGAAACCGTCATATTTTAAATAACTTCTAATCTAAAAAAGATAAAAGCAAAAGATAAATCCATTTAGAGCGAAGCCTTAACCTAGTATGCGAATCCTAACTAGCTGGCTAGCTGGCTTTATAGCGCTCACAAGTCAGTGAGTTTCAGGAACTAGTCATGGATGCCGCAGAGTAAAAGCAGATTCCTCGATGATGGGCCTGTTCTTTTTTGCTGCGGCTTGTGATTTTTGGCTGCGGCTTGTAGTTTTTAGGGTATTTGTATGAGAGATTACAGAGTAACAGAAACTCACGTGTGGTTTTTTGTCGATATAAATGAAGTAAGTAAAGTATGTACTACAATTAACTAATAGATCCTATATTAAAAAAATACTCCGTTTAAAAATTAGTTACTATAGAAAAGTCGAAAAACAGCTTTTAGAAATTAAAAAGAACAGGCCGACGTTGTCATGCACTTCCAGCACAGAGCAGGACTCTACTGCCTCCACAAGCACCAGATGTGAGAGGTGAGCTGACCGCCGGCACGACGAGAGCAGCGCGCGGCGGGCTAGCAGGCCGGGCCGAATCTTGCGGGAGCTGAAATGGGCTGGCGGGAGCACGGGACGTCGCGTGCGATAGGTGGGCCGCCACAGCCACGACAGGCGAAACTAGGCCAACGCAGTTTGGGCGCCCCTTGGGCGGCCGGTTGGGTTGGGCCGCAACCTCAAACGCCATTGGTTGATTCATTCGGGATTCCGGGTGGACAAACGGCCCGAAGAAATCTTTCGCCCACAAAACTCGGGCTCTGCTCAGCCCGTTTGGACAGGGCTAGCCAGGACATTTAGGGCCCTGCAGCACATGGCAGGACACAACAAAAGCCACGTTCGCACACCGGCAGGCAGGAGGGCGCGGATGATTAAGGGTGTGTTTGGTTCGTGGATGAAGGTTGTATCGTATATCCTGACTGAGTGGATGTAGGCTGAGTGGAATCGTATTTCAGAAAAAGAAGATGTTTGGTGAGGTTGCATGAGCGGATGCAACAAAACTGAGATGCTGTTTGGTTGCCTGTATGAGCGGATGCAGTCTACCAAACCTGAGAGGCTGACACGTGGGACCGCATAAGATACACTGCATCAACCCATTCAGGATGGCCAGTGAAGCTCGTTTTGAGCGTATCCACCATCCAGGATGAGGGTGTATTTTTGCATCCGCTCATACAGGCTGCATCCACTCATACAGGCAACCAAACAGGCTCTTTCTCAGATTATACGGATCCACCCAGCCAGGACGAAGGAAATTCAGGCAACCAAACACACCCTAACAAGCCGTCGGCGCGAACCGGCGCACGGATAACATGTGAACGAAACACCCATCCGCCCATCCGTCCGTCCACGTCGTGCGTGTAGCATCTCCGCACTTAAGGCGTCTCCTGCTTTCCGCCCCTCCCGCCTGGGCTGACCAAAAAAACTTATAAAGATTCGAATTAAAATTACTTTAATCATGATAGTTAATGGTTTAAAATTAAAATAAATCTATTTTAAGTGAAAAAAGATTAACATGTTAACTTCGTCTGTGACGGTGAGCACTCGCGAAATTCCCCATTTGCCCCCTCGTCTGGCCGCCGACCGCACGAAGCACATGGCATGGTCCCTAGGCGCGCCAACACCTGGCGTGGCTCCTGGTCGCACGAAGTGCCTTGACTGCTTCGACCATGATGCTTTAACCACGGCGCTTTGATCATGGAACTTCGACCATGGCTTCGACCGGCGTTTCAACGATGGCACTTCGACTACGACATTTTAATCATGACGTTTCGAACATAACAATTTTAACCATGGTATTTCGACTATACCAACAAGACGTGGCGCGTACGTGGACCGTGCCTCGTGCTTCATACGGTCAGCCACCGGCACGAGAAGACCAAAGGAAGAATTTCACCGGAGAAGAGACCAAAGAAGGTGTCAAAGATGATCACGCTTCGCCCTGCCTGCTCCGGGTGGATGTACGTTGCCGTGCGCCGCGCATCCATCTGTTGTTCGTCCTACGGACGAGTGAGGGGCCCGTCTCCGGTCTCCCGTGTCTCCACGCGTCCGCCAGGCAAGGACAGTACGTGTCCTTTTTATTGCGCTGCCCGATCGTGAACCTTTTTAGACACGTAGATCATGTAATCAACCCGCGTTGATCAGATGCGTGTTCAAAACACCAGGACCGACCTTACCCGTCTAGCACCAGGGGATTCTGATTCCCGCGGAAATTAAAATGATTTCTATAAAATTTCCGTAAATTTCGTGTGACTCACAGGATTGGATTTTTTTCTATAATTCCCAAACGATGCCGAAGGATTGATTTTTTTATCAGATAGCTGACTAGCCGCAACTCCGGGCCTGTTCTTTTTTTTTTTGCTGTGATTTGCGGCTTTTGACTGCGGTTTATGGCTTTGGGCTGTTCATGCGAGAGATTACAGACTAACAGGAACTCACGTGCTGTTTTTGCCGATATAAATGAAGTTGATAAAGATACTCTGTTTAAAAGCTAATTAATGTAGAAAAATCAAAAGTCGAAAAAGAATAGGCCACCGTCTGCGGCCTGCAAACGTATGGCAGTGATACTGCCGCCGTGATCAAAGGTCGTTCTTGACGTACTTGTTCGCGTCGGCTGCACATTAATTCCAGAAGGGGGTAGAGATGGCGACCACTTTTGCTTCGAAAAGCGACACGCTACAAACCCTAACCTCCTCGTGATGTACTCGCGGGTGTTGTACACGCGAGAGCGTGGTCCATCTTGTTAGGCGCACGCGACGCGATCGATCGATCGATCGCCGGTCGCCACCATTCAGCCGTGAAGGCAAAGGACCAATGGGCCATTCCATCGCTGTTGATTGATCGATCGATCCAAAGAGTTGATCATCACTTCGTCATACGTGAACGGTGAACCAGAGAGAAGCAACCAGCAAGCCTCTGCTTTGCCGCACCAAAAAGTAGTGGTGGATACAGGATTAAAATTTATGAAAGCTAATAGGATTTGCTCACTGATTTATACTTTATCTGTACCACATAATGACAGACACATGATCACAATTTAGGAAGACTAATAAGATTTACTCACCGATTTATGGTCTGCCTGGCGATACTCTCTGTCCTGAAACTTAAGTACCAAGATTGCATCTCCTTCGATATACTACTAGTGATCAGCTTCTTGTGGCCTCTTCTATATACTACTAGTGATCGGCTTTTTGTGGCCTTGAGGGCATATGATAATTGTTCAGGAATCAATTTGCATTTTTTTAACTGCATACATAAACTAGGTTGCAAATCAACCTTGATAAGATTGCCATGTTCTGGAATCATCAAGAGCTTAACAAGTTGCATTCCAAGTATGATATATTTTGCAAGTGGCTTGTAATATACCCTTACCGTCCTTCAAAAGTTAATAGATCACTGGACTATAGTCATATGCAGGTTCCAAACCATAAAATGACACCTACAATGTATCCTTGTTTTTTCTGAAAAATTGATATAATCATCAACCTCTTTCTGAAGGGTCCAAGAACTCAAAGGTGCTAGCCGTCCTGGGCAATGCGAAGATTAGCAACGCCTACAAGTCATTCCCACAGGAGACGAAGATGGAGCTGCTGCCAGTGCCAGAGGCGAGCTGCTTCCTGTCTCTATTGCTGCTACCCAATGCCACAGACGAGTCCCACACCAAATACAACTCCCTGGAGGACACCTCGCCCGCGCTGACACCTGTCTCATGTCGTCGCAGTCGTCGGTCGTCCCCATCGTCTTCATGAGCGTCCAGACCAAGGCACTCCTCACCAAGGTACGATCATGAGTTGATCATGTCTTGGAATGATTGTAGCAAAATGACATGATGTTGCATCTTTTTTCTCAGATTTCAGGTGAGACGGCGCTGTCAACGATGAATATGGAGTCGCAGTTTGACCTCGCGAACATGAGCCTGTACGGGTTCGAGGCCTACCATGGCGTCAACATGACAGTGCGATTGTGGTACACCTCGACCGCCGACGAGATGGCATGGGAGATCAAACTACAACAGGGGGACACCAACTTAGGGTTCGCCATCAGTCACACCAAAGGGTTCCGACGGCAAGACATACATGCTGGCCTGACGGTTGAAGGGTACCCAGAGATCACTCAACGGTAGGAGGGGCGCCAGCCCCGGCAGACCCTCCAGTGGGTCCGCCCCTGCCAGAAAGCAATACTCACATGCTCTCGTTAAGTCGCCACAAGACCTGCAAAGCGAAGGCAAGGCAGGGGCACACGACACCTGCCGTACCGGTAGCCTTCGCCTCTCGCCGCCCATCGCTGTAGCTAGCAACCACGCAAAGGCTGGCATCGTGAACGTGGCCAGCAAGTGTCCAATCCAACAGCCATGTATGTGGAAACGAAGGAGGAACGAAAGCCATCGGCCACGCAATACAGGCCGTACATGCATGCGCCTTGAAAGTGCCCGAGAAGAGAAGGCATCGTTTCCTCTCAAGTTTTGTGCATTGTTTTGGGTCCTGGGAGAGGCTGGAGCCCTCGCCTGCAAGCTCACCCCTGCCACTCTCTAGAATCTGACCGCCGTGTCCGCACGGCGATCCGGAAAGGCGCCAATAAAGCATCTCATTCTCGCCACGAGGCCCCCGGCGCCCATCAGGATAACACACAATGAGTAGGCTACAGCTTTTTACGAGGCAAGGTGCCCAAATGCCCCCCACAAGTTGGTTGCAACACTGTTTTCATGTATCAGATAATGCCATCTTTATCTCATAAACGAATATATCAATATGCCAAGTATGCTCCATAGCATTATTTTTCTTCAACTGGATACATAGATGGACAGAATTATCTTCCCTTTTTTTCTGAAAGAAGAATACATGAAAAGAATCATTATATCTGGCATTAACAAACAGAAAAAAAAAATACATGCAAAGAAAGGTACCCAAGTTTCTATCATGACAGGGCCATACGAGTTGTGCCGTTAGTCCAATAAAACAATAGATTCGGATACACTTGTAAATCTGCCTCATTTCTATTTAGGTACAAACGCACTATCAACGATACAGCTTTCCATTTACCCCTGCTACTATCTAAAGACAACAGATGATAGTTTCATGCTAAAGCATTGTATTTAATACACAAAAAACAAAAACAAAAATTGTAAAAGCAAAGATTAAGACAATTAAACACATCTTGTCATACATGAAACAGCAGATTCACACTTACACCAGCAAAAACGAAATCAACGTTACTTACTCAGCCCATAACTATTGTTGCCTCCATCTCACCTTTTTGGAAGCTTGGTTGATACTTTCCTCATCACAAAACTATGTGCCAACCCTGCCCAAGTTCATCTTTTGGCAGGGTTCTCCCTATTCCTTTTTTTCATGTTTCTTGAACTCCGCTTTTGTGCTGCTACCATCCCCACCCGCCAACATTTTTTTTCTGGGAGGGGTTTATCCATAAAATATTACATTATCCCACCCATATCCATGTATAGAGTTCCAAGGAAATGCAAACAGTTAAAAGCCATCTGGTTCCATAATCCATACCCTCTGCTTGTTATATAGTGTCCTCTAAAGTTTATATCGTACCAAAATCCAGCCTCTCCCACTTGAAGGATCTACCAGAATTAATCCGCAGCAAAGCTCTCATGAACACACAAACACAAACACAGACTGCTGCTATGGCAAGCATTGAATGGATATAGGGGCGCGCAAGCAATCCTCGTGAGTGTATAGGACGCCTCAGCAGTCTGCCAGACTCCAAAATGGCGCATTGGCTGCAAGATCTTATTTGCAATGCTTGAATCCTAGATGTATTATTCCCACCAACATTCCCTGGATCCACACGAATTTCCTCTTTGCTAACCATTATGGTAACCTGGCTGTTCTTCCTGTCCACCAGCTTTTGTGCCACAAGTTCATTGTACGAATTGTTGTTCCTCAACTTGGCATATGTTTCAGGAGATTGGCCATCATCATCTAGCACTGAGTGCCAGCAGCTCAAACCAATCTGCAGTGATTTAAGCAAGAATTATAAGAATAAACAACGTGAAATAACTTAACACTTACATAAACTAAACATTACTGTGTTTACCTGTTGAGGATCATCTGTCAAGGCATCAACAATATCCTCCGCATCATCAATGGATGCAGCCAGATGTAATGGAGTCAAACCACCTGGGCCAGGTAAGTTTGGAAGGAAGGGGTACAGTCTGGAATTATAAGGGCAAATTATAACAAACTGCACGAGCAAATGCACCATGCGTCTACTTTTCCTTTTCACTGCTCTGTTCAGGAGATGAATCTCTGAGAGCATCTCCAGGGTCTCATGTGATAGTTCATCACTGACCAAACTTCTCTTGGCAAGGATATCCAGTAGTGTCATAGTAAGAGAGCACCAGTCCCGCTCATTCGAAAACAACAGTAGGTATTTGAACCGTGCAGTTGAAAACTGAATCACATCTGAATCAGAAACGTCGGATTTGGTGGAAGGTGTACAAGAAGCAGCCTTCTGAAAGAGCCAGCCAAGTTCGTTGAGAAAGTGCAGAACATGATCCCTTGGCTTCATCCGCCTAGCGTCATGAACCTGATCATCTGAAGAGGCATCAAGAAATTGCGAATCTTCAAGCTCAGCTTCAAGGTTTCTCAACTCCTGACAAACATTCGAATTTGCAACAATAACAGGGAAGCTGTTTCCTCTGAACCTGTTCTCGACCTGCATGTATCAACATTGACAGTTGCAATCAGCCTCCTAGAGCTAACAACTAATTTCCATATACTAACAAAAATGACAAGGCATTAAAATCACACGAACCTCAATAAAGCAGCGCCCAATAATAAGATGTGGTTCTCCCGATAAGTCAAAGGTCTCAACACCTGAATCATCATATATGGTACCCGGATATGCTGAGCATAGTACTTCTTTTGATATGTACTTCCCTGTACTGGTACAGTGGATTCTGCATTGATACAGAGTTCACCGTAAATTATAAAAAGGATATTCTTGTGAAGCCAACCGCTATTTTACAACTGAGAACTTACTGGGTGCCAGGAATCGTTAGATTGCGCCCTTTAAGAATGAGGGAGGTCTTTCTCCCACCAACAACAGCAATTGGTGACACAAAGGTCAACTCGGGGGTATTCCAGGTTCTCCATGATTTTGATAAGCGGGTTATTCCTGAAAACACACCAAATAATGCCTTCAGATGAGCAGGAATAGAGGAGAAAATTAACACAAAAAATTATTAGTTATGTATACCATCTTTGTATGACACCAACTGGGTATCAGTTCGAACTAAAAACCTTCCTTTTCTCCAGAAATCCAAACCAGAACTTTGAACTAATGTGTTTACTCGCTGGAGAAGATTTTCTTCAAGCTGCATTTACATTATATAGATCCCACATTAGATGACTATGTAGTAATTGTATTGCATAATTTTGTTTTGGCTGGTGTAGTGACAAACTTACTTCATCCCATGCAATAGCTGGCATCGACAGATACATGGATAGTACCAGGCAACCAGGTCGAATGTATCCCTCCATTTCAGTGGGGCTGTGTTTGAGCCAATTTACAATCTGAACAAGGAAGGAGAATTATTTAATTACAAAATGAGTGAAATGGGCCAGAACAGGGGTTGCAGTTTATCATGTTAGAACAATCTCATGGTCATACCTCATCACGAAGGTTGCCAGGGATTGTGCCAGGTTCCTTGCCAAAAAGCTTGAATATAATCCTACCAGTACGGTCCTATAAAATGGCAAATCAAGCAAATATGAGATCGAATGTATGACTAGGATAATAAAAGACACTTGGCCAATTACATAATCCATTGAAATGTCAAGCTTCTATACAAATTACCTGTCCATCTGAGTTTGAAGTTGATGGTGAATGGTCCGAACAAGAGGTTGAGGCATAACATGACTGATATGCGGGATTTGGTGGTGACCCATTTTCGATTGGCCGCTCTGAATCCTTGAAGAGCTCAAGTGATGGTGCACACCATGCCCGACTTGTACTAACCTCAACTGTTCCAGTGTCTTCCCCATAGTCTGCAATATGAGGGTGCCTAATGTCTTCGGCTACCGAACGGATGGGAAAAAACTTGTGGGTTATAGGTGGAGAAGATGATGGAGATCTCTCGTCCAGAGGATTACTACTCTCAGAAGACAAGTACTTATTTGCAGTGTCCATCTTAGGAGGAATGTCCTCCTCAGTGCTACCAAACAGCTGCAGCGACAAGTACGGTTCTTGGTCTGATTGCTTGTATATTTCATGTGGACTTTCCTGAGTGCTGTTACTTCTTATCATACCAGCTGCAGGAAAAACTCGGATTGATTTCTCATGGGAGTTTACAGCACTAACTGGCTCTGTTGAATGACTCTTGCTCTTGTCATTACCACTGCTGTCACTGCTCCCTTGGGACTGAGATGTATTGGTCTCAGGGGTTGATGCCGCAAGGGCAGTTGATAGGCCCGCTAGCAAGTCCATGGTTGGCACAGTTTGCTTGTCGATTCCGTTAGTTGTCTTTTGAAAAGAATCTTCTTGTTGCCCATGCGAGGCATTCAAATCAACTTCTGATGGAGGAGACTTTGCCACAGAGTTTGCATTGTTCATTGAGTTTATTTTACTTATAATTTGGACCAGATTATCTTTATCTGGTATGGGAGGGACGCTCGGTAGTTTACCAACATTGCTACCTGTCATTACAGAGGAGAAAAAACAGTACTCTGGTTAAAATCACCAAGAAGTGAAAGAGTGTATCAAATTCAGTGTTGGGTGCTAGTACCTTGCAAGCGCGCAATAACTGTGATCAGATTGACAATATCCTGTGTCCTATTTGCTGCATTTTCTTGGTTTCCAGGTAGCAACAACTGCGAAGCAACATCTGTTGGCTGGGGTTTTCTTCGCCGCCGATTGTGGCCGGCGAGCCTACGCCTGCAGCTCCTCTTACCCTCATCAAACTCCGAGAGGGGGTGAAATCTAAACGATTGACCAGAAGAACCAACTTATTAGTTATTAGTAACTAAGCGCTCTCGGCCTCTACACAAACATCGACACCACCATTGGATAGAGAACCGTTTCTCCGGCCGAACACATGCGTCGTAGCAAGTGATTGAATCGTAAAGATAAATTCCTAAAAGCAGCATCATACAACGATTCTTGTCATGAAAATTTTGGGGGATGCAGTTGCTATCATTACCTACTACACTGCTGGCAGAAGCGCTGCATCTGGCTTGCAACAAGCGCCTTGGTGGTCTTGCTGTGGATCTCGCAAACCTTGTGCCTCCTATGATAATCCTTGGCGTTCGTCAGATCCGCGCGGCAGTCATCCACCTGGCACATCGGGTAGCTTCCGCCTCCGTTTCCGCCACCTCCCCCTCCTTCACCAGCACTTCCCGGCGATCCAGACCGGACCCTCTTGCTCGGCCTCACAATCGGCTCCTGCCCCACGGTCACTGGCGCAGGCGGAGAAGGCAAAGAAGCCACAGTAGCTGCCGGGTTCACATCGATCCCCATCGCTGCCTCCTCCCGCAGGCCCAGCTGAAGGCTCAGCCCACCGCTACCCCCGCCCCCGTGCCGCAACTCCTCGGCGGCCTTCGCCGCCGGCTTCTGCTGCTGCTGGCTCTGCCCGCCGCCGAGGCGTATCGCATCGCAGGACGGCCTCGCGGTGAGCGAGCGGCTGTCCCAGTCCCACATCCTGGGGTTCCAGTTCCCGCCTCCGCCTCCTCCTCCGGCGGCCGCGCCGCCAACCTCTGCCGCTGTCCTCGCAGACGGCGCCACGGCGGCGCCTGCTGGCCACGGGTGCCCGCGCTTCTTCGCCGCCGCGGCATGGGAAGGCAGCTGCTGGATCTGGTGCATGAACAGCGGGGGGCCCACCTGCAGACCCACCTCCCTTTGCATCACTCAAGGCCTCCTCCTGCTCCTACCCTCTTTCTTCTTCCCCTCCCCGGCCGCCGCCGCTAAACCCGATCCACCCTTCGGATCTGCACAACCCACCACCACAACAACAACACGGAGCAAATCAATTATCAGCACAGCCCGCACCAGAAATACCAGACGACGAACAGCACCAGAAGATTCGATTCGAGCAGTTAGTTACCTTGGCACACACGGCAGCTCGGCAGAAGTCTTCTAAACCACGCCGCCCACCTCACCCCCAGAAACAGCAGCAGAGCAAGGGAAGTATCCGGAAGAGATGGTCAAATCAGCGACGGGAAGGAGAGAACGCGGCGTGTGTAGGGAGGGGAGGCTGCGGACGAGGAGGAAGGGAAAGGTGCGGCGCCGGTGAAAGGTGTGAAGGGGGAGAGAGAGGCGGAGGCGGAGACCGAGGAGGGGGAATCGAGCCGAGACGGGTGGGAAGAAGCGCAGCGGCGCACGGGGGGCAGCTTGGGGGGGGGGGGGGGGGCTTAGCGCGTGTAGCGTGGCGTCTTGCCGCGGCAAGGGCGAGGCGTCGCGTGGCAGGGGGCGCGTAATTAGCGCGGCGAGGCGGGGGCGAATGGGGCGCGCGGGGTGAGTGGTAACGCCGTCCCACGCCGCGGGCCGTACGTGCCGGTCGGGGGAGGCGTGGAGCAGTCGCATCGCGAGGCGCAGACGCGGGCGGGCAAAAGCACGCACGTGTAGTGCTACCACTGCCGGTACTACTTAGCCTACCACCACCACCACTCGGACTCGTACCGCGGCGCGAAGTGTTCACACAAATTGGACTGTAGCTTTTTTTTTAATTTAGCCTTGAATTTTCATTGTAGATTTGTTTTTGTAAATTTAGTTTACTCTGTAGATCTGCCGAGCTCGACAGTTTTCTACTGAGATCACTGTAAGTTTTTTTTTAAATTTAGCCCTTAGATACTTGTTTTACAAATTTAGCCTTCAGATATCCGTTTTACAAATCTAGCCCTTTCTGTGAATCTACCAAGCTCGGCAGGTATTTATTGAGCTACAGTAACTTAGCAGGTGTATTGTCGAGCCCCCGTGAGGCAGCTTTTAATTGCTCGTCATTAGCATTTTACTTAGCTCATGATTAATACTAATTAAATGTGCTTAACACTAATTAAACATGCACTGTGCCCTGGCCCGTTGACTTGTTGAGCTAGGGGAGCTCGGCGAGTGCTGCCGAGCTTTCTTAGCTCAGTAGGTATTTATCAGAATCAATAGGTATATGAAAGAGACTAGATTTATAAAAATAGATTTTCAAACCCTACAAGTGGAGAGAAAAAGTGCCCCTCCTCTGCCCGGGTGCCCCTCCTCTCTTTCCTGGTGCCGGTCCGCACAATGGGTTCGTATCCTCTGTCCTCGCCAAATGGTTTCATTCGTTATTGTACCGTTCTAACCTTTCTCGAGATATCATTTCGATTGAATTACTGCAAATATTTAAGCTGAACAGTTTCGACGAGTCAGGCACCCAGTCCTTATCGTAGATGAAGAAACAACGCTCAGGGTTACTGTAGAACAGGAGTACTAATAGCATAGTATACTAGCTGTCAACGCTGTGCGTTGAAATTTCGACCGGGTGGATCCAGTTGGCCCGGGAAGAGTACTGCGTTCGTGCGTGCGTGCGTGCTGATCTCGAGGTGAAGGAAGAGACGGTGTTGATGTGATTGGGTTTGGGCTCCGAGTTCTGGAAGGGCAGAACGGGGAGAGAAGGTGGAAAGAAGAACCCAAGTACCACCAGTGGCGGATCCAGGAAATTTTTTTGGAGGGGCTGAAGTACCTTCAGCTCGACCTCAGTCCCTTCTACATTATACATCCAGGCTAAAAAATTTAAGAGGGGCTCCAAGAGGGCTTCAAGGGTCTGATAGCGGTAGGGGGGCTCGAGCCCCGCCCGCCCCACCGCTGGATCCGCCCCTGAGTACCACTACGCTGCGTGCTTCCCCTCTGCGCATTATTCGGTTCCACCCCTCCGACTAACGTGTTTTTTCTCACCTTCTCCCGCCGCACGGCGGCGCGTACGTGCGAGACGGCCGGTCCCGCGCGCGCGTCACGGCGGCGGTGGCCGTGCGATCGCCGGACCGGGCCAAGGCACACTCAATCCCTTGCTTGTGAATGAGAAATTCGCGACTGGGCCCTGTGCGATCCTGTACTCTTCCTTGCGTGCTGGGAAGTCGTGTGCCTGCATAATACAGTATGAATTTTGTTTACCACATGTACTCTAGAACAGTAACAGTGAGAGTAACTGACAGGTGCAGTTGAGGAGGGACAGTAGAACGGTCAAATATGATCTGAAGCCTGCATGGCGAGTGAGATGGTGGTAAATTCGATTCCGTGTGCACGTTAGGAACGTCCATGTGATAAATCGCCAAATGTAGGGTATGTTCTTTTCGGCTGTAGCTTTATGGATTTTGGTTGAAATTTTTGAATTTTGGTTGTTTACGGTACAGATTACAGAGAGACAGATACTCACTTGCGATTTTAGCTGGTACAGATGTTGGGATTTTAACGTGTAGATCGTTTAACTTGTAGACTCTATTTTAAGAAAATACTCCGTTTAAAAATTAGGTATTGTATATTGATGCTCACTCCAAGTCCGCTAGGAAATTATGTCCATATACAAGTACGTTTAGGACAGTTTCCTCCCTTTTCTTTTTCTGGGGCAGGACAGCCCTCGCTTTGTAAATTGTAGGTGGATCGCATCTTGCAAATGGACAGCCCTGTGGAAAGTGTCTTGCTAAGGATGTGACAGATTTCGATCGTGACGGGATGAAGAAATTTCCGATGCAGCAGCACTTTTATATTGCCTAGGAAGTTTGTTTGGAATGCAGAATTTTAAAGGAATTTATTGTGAAATGATTTGATTTTCACAAGAGTCTTGAGCAAACTTCCACGTTTTGAAAATCGCCTCAATTGATATTTTGCTCTGTAAGGTAGAGAAGGAATTTTACAGCGTGCAATGTTGTTGTGCACCTAGCCTTTTCACAATATATAAGAAGAACAGTGCTGCTGGGACATTGTATTATCATTGATATTATTATATAGCAATCATAGAAGCTCTTGGAGAACCGAGAATTAGAAAAGTACACGGTTGGACGTGGTCCGTACGTATATTTTCTTTCACGTCTGTTTCTGTTGGTACAGATCCTCAGGCACTACCTGGGATAGGTGATTACCAACGACTAAGAGTAGTTTTTAGAAGTGTAGCAGATAGGTACGTAATTAGAGAGACTTAATCATCAAGGCAACATAACGTTGATATCCAAATTCGACTGGCGTGTTTGATTTGTACAGGAATTTGTTTCACCGATTCGTGTGTGAACTGAAGACTGTACAAATTTAGTTACAGCCAAGTTTTTTTTAAAAAAGACACTGAAGTAAAAAAAAAGGCGTGCCAACAATTTCTGGCAAAAAGTTGCCTGGCTTTACAGTCCGCTCAGTTGGGCTGAAAAAAATGACTTATGGTTGAAATTGTAATGTACCAGATGGTGGCTTATTTGGCGTAATTAAATTTAAAAATTTTAAAATAGAAAAAATAGATTAGCACATCACGAACAATGCAAACGAATACGAGAAAAAAGAACCGGCAAAAAAACTCAAGAAAAGCCAAAAAAACTAGAAAAAGATGAAATTTAGGAATAATGAAAAAAGTCAGAAGTCAGAAGCTCAGACCGAAATGAACGAGACCTAGTTAATCTAAACAAAGATGTTTATTCTTTAGAAATGTAAGGTATTATCATTGGATTGATTTTGTTGTGGCCCCTTAGTCTAAGGGCATGTTCATATTAGCTATAGCTAATGGCTTTTGGCTAAAAATAAATAATAGTGTTGAAATAAGTGGCTTTTAGGAGGGACGAGTAGTGGAGAAAGTAATGGAGAGATGTATATGCGAGATAGGAGTAAGAGGAGTGGACCTCCTACCTTATCCCTGGAGCAAGATAGGAGCGAGAAAAGTGAGGAGGCCGCTTAAGGAAGCCACGTGTTCATATTAGCTTATGGTTTCTCTAAGCAGAAGTCAAAAGCAAAAGCCAATAAGAACAATTCCTAAGGTAGGGGAGAGCTCATTGAGCTAGTTAGGGCCAACCAGCCAAACCCTTTTTCTTACATCTAGTTAGGGCACATGTCTAAAAAAATATTAACACCGAAGGTTGTGTAATAGCAGAGGATGCTTCAGGCTTGGTGGAGGCTTCAGGCTCTGTTGTTGAGAAGCAAAGGGAAAAGAAGATGAGAGCTGGGAAAGGTGCCAAAGCAGCCGAGCGATGGGCTATGTGTGGTGTCGAGTTGTGAGCCTGGTGTGGGGACCACTTGTAAGGGGGTTTGCAAAAAGAGTTAAAAGGGAGAGCGGAACTGAGACGAGACTTGTTGAAGAAGAAGATGGATCTCTCTTTGCGAAGAGATGTAGGAAGGGTGCCAAAACACCTTGGTGGAAAGGACCACCATTGTTATTGGATGAGCTGGTTGGCCCTAGTAGAATAAGCTTTTCATGTGAACGTCGCTTCCAATATTCCTTCATGATTGCTCTCCTTATTACCTCTTTGATCTTTGATGGTTCATGTGCCCAGACGTCTGGGAATAAGTCATACGATGGAGTTACGGTGCTATGATAAGTGAACACCTTATCTGCAAGATCTCTCATGGTAAGAGACCAATATTCATCAGGAATAGTGCTCTGCATAATACGAGAATTGATCGATTGCTGCAGCCGTTGCACCTTTCGATATTTCCTCCTGTAGTTGTGAAGTGGATAAGGGTGTATGCTCAGCGAGCATTAGACATAAACATTTAAAGATTTTGTGAGACTACCTCCAAGGACTGCAGTATCTCGACTTCAGTGCGTTGTACAGTTAGTTTGACTATCTTTGGGTCGATAGCCAGAGTACGTGGTCGTAGAGATGCAGCATGTGCCTGCCTATTGGAAGCTTTGGCGCGTAATCGTTGAGCACCATTTATATTTGCTTTAATCTCAGTGACAACTAAGTTTTTTAGCAGATCATGAGCTTTGAGCTTGAGAACACGACATTCCTTCTTCACCTTGGTAGCAGCCCACTTTTGAGCCTTCTTGGATAGAACCAACTTGAATTGGACTGGCTCTTGAGTTTCATGAACATAGACCTTGTAGCCTTGCTCAAAGACCATCACAGGCGGAAACGATCCAATTGGATTATTTGCGGCACCAGGGTGTTATTGGTATAGGAGGATCCGCCTGCAAGAAGAGGACTTACGATCAACAAAGCACCATGCCAATGACCATTATCCGCCGGGGAAGATGCCTTATGGAACTAGTGCATTTGATTGGGGAGGTAGTATTGTCAAAGAGAGGACACCTGATCATTGGTTGTTACCAGTGAGAGACAAACATGGGGAACAACTGTATGGCAGTTGTTGTCAGAGACTTAGGGTTGAAATGTCATGTTGTTTAGAGTGGAGAAAGTACATGTTCTATCCATCGCACGGGAGGAATATCTCGAAAGTGGGTCTAGGTACCAGTTCACATAATCTCCAAGTGGTTATTTGGTCGGGCAACACACACGGTGTTTCTATGACCAGGATACTCGGGAAGCAACCTTTGGAGGTTTACGACCACGAGGGTCATTTGGCCCTATTTTAATAATAAAACCGTATTTTAGGATTTATTCAATCCTCATCAAGAACCTAATTGGAACACTACAGATAATTTCCACCAATTCCCATAGAATCACATTGTTTACGGGAGAATTAATCCAATTATTATAAACATCGAGCACGTCCAACCTAGCTCCCCGTTCACTTGGGTTGCCTCTCTTTCTTTCTTAGGGTGCTCCCAATTTATTTGTACTGGCTACTATGGCTATATCACGTCAGATTTTTAGTAAGTGGAAGAGAGAGGGCGAAGAAAGAGAATGGGCTTGTTACTTATATAAGTATCAAACCTTTTTAAAAAACTAAAAAACAGCAGCAACAAAATGATGTATTGGATGGACTTGTTACTATTTTTGTGGGTCATCTTTTTCCCTACCACTGGGGTGGTTGTTTCTAAAATTCCACGTAAGCACACTCTCTTCTCTAGTATCAAAGTTTAATATCCATCAATTGAAAGCGCCCTTAGCTTGCCTCACGTAAGTACCCATTCCATCCCGCAATACAAGTCCAAATCCATCATACGCACAGACAAAGAAAACAAAACCGGTTTTAAATTTTTATGGGGTCCGATAGGATCAGTTTGACTGATTTTCGGTAATCTTTAGACCAAAACTTTTAAATAAAATCAACTAAAATCGGACTAACTTGGTGTAAAATGAAATATTTAAAAGCGGGTTATAGTCTAACCAAAGGTGACCAATAGAACTGATTTTTGGTGATTTTCAATCGATTTTTAATGTCATTGGATCTTCATGCCCTATTAGATATCATACCATAACTACTCAACTACTTTTTATATATTAAAACATAGGTATATAGTGAAAATATTAGAAGAACTACACTTTACTTTTCTCAATTAATTTATGTTATGGAAAGCCATTTCTTAATAACATAGACTTATATCATGGTACAAAGTGTACTAATTACTCCTCCCGACTTTGAGGTGCTCATTTTGGCTTATGAAGTTCAACCTTCTAGCTTCTTTGCTACTGTAGCAACTTTTTTCTACTGTAGCACCTGGTAGCTTTTTAACGTAATTAAATTTAAAAAATAAAAAATATTATATCATTACAGACAATACAAAAGAATAAATGAAAAACAAAAAAACAAAAAGACTGAAAATAAATAAATAATTAGAAAGAACGAAATAAAAAACTAAAAGCTTGAAGCGTAAGCTGAGCAGTCTCTCTCTAATCACTCTCTCTAGCCACTGGCTTTAGGTGTTGCTCGATTAGGCTGAAATAAGTTAGCTTATGGCTAAAATTGCACTGTAACTGATTAAAATTACACTGTAGCTGATGGTGACTTATTTGGCGTAACTAAATAAAAAAATAAAGATAAAAAAAAACAAGTTAGCCCATCACGGACAATACAAACGAATACAGAAAAAAGAATCGACAAAAATGCTTAAAAAGCAAAAAAAAAACCAAAAAAGATGAAATTTAGAAATAGTAAAAAATAAGCTAGAAATCTGGAACTCAAGCTGAAATGATGTTCTTTTTGGCTGAAGCTTATGGTTTATGGCTGCGGCTTGTAGCTTTTGAGCTATTCGTGTAAGAGATTACATAGTAACAGAAACTCACGTGGTGTTTTTACTGATATAAATAAAGTCGATATAGTATGTACTACAATTAGCTAATAAACTCTATCTTGAAAAGATACTTTATTTGAAAACTAGTTACTATAGAAAAGCAAAAAAATAACTTTTAAAAGCTGAAAAAGATATGCCCTTAGTTAGTCCGGTGCTCTCAATTAGTAGTTTAGTACTATCTCTCCATTTCCTCGAGTGCTATCCCATCCTCCGCAACCCAGGCATCTGCTACGTACGTTCGTTGACGCGTCCAACAATCCAACGATCGGCGGACGACCTCTGGATCGGTGCGGCCCACGCGTCGCCGTCCCCCTCACCTTTCGCTCATCACACGTACGTCGTACTTACCCTTTCGCCGTCGTCCACGTACGTCGTGGTTGCACCATCGTTTGTCGTTCCTTCTCTCCTCTCCTTTCCTTTCGTCCGGCAGTACGGCCAGGCCAGCCGGCTACATAAAATCGCTAGTCAACATTGCCGACGGGGCTACGGGAGTAAACTAGCGTGGTAGAGAATCAAACGTGGTAGGTATGGAGGTCAGGAAAGGGACGGATGTAAATGTAACAGTAAACAACCACATCCCGAAGACTTCAATAGATGCTACTTGGGCCTGAGTTCTTCATTTTTCGCTATACGTGTGAACATGAGAAGTTTACTTGTCCGTTATCATTAAATATTTGTAGTGAAAATTTGACAAATTCCTACCCTGCTGTGAGCTAGGATGACCACTCCAAGAGCTGGCGAACGGGGAAATAAAGTAGTTTCGGTGGCATTTGAGGTCCTATCTAAAATACAAAGATATTTTTAAAAATTTATAGAAATTAAACTATTTCTATGAAATTTCTGTATTCCACACATATGACATGCTCAGTTAGGCTGAATTTTTATAGTTTATGGCTGAATTTTTACTGTACCTGGTTGAAATTACACTGTAGCTGATGGTGGTTTATTTGGCATAATTAAATTTAAAAATAAAAAGAGTTAATCTAAAACGTATAATGTAAACGAATATATGAAAACAGACCGGAAAAAATTCAAAAAAATCTGAAAAATTAGAAAAATGCGAAATTGAAAAATAAAAAAATAAAAAATCAGAAGTCTAAATCCCAAGCCATACTCTAGATTCGGGTCAGATTCTGGAACGACGTTTCAATCTGGTTGATCCTCTGCGGACACCATGCCATGTAGGGAACAGCCCATCGTTCTAGACTCCTGACACGGCCTAGCTAGTAGCTAGAGTAGAAACGGATGGAACGGAACCATTCGTGGATTCGCATCAGCGATCACATCGCCGATCCAGTAACCTGAGCCTTACTGTTCTTCCCACTGTGCGACAGCACCATTTTTGCCGTATGTCTTCGTTCACCTGTATAGGTACGTAGTTCCCATCGATCGGCCATCGTGTCATTTTCTACCAGGAAGCTTCCCGCTGAACACTAGCGTAGCTACACTCAATGGCTCCATCTTTTCAGCTCACAGTTTAATGGGTCTGTTTTTCAGATTATTTTAATTTATAATTTAGGCCTTATGATTTCATTTTAAGTTATGATTTACGTCTTATGATTTCTTTTGAACAAACAAACAGAACAGTTTATTCATCGTTTCGAATTAGTTTATTAGGATAGACTTATAGAAGTAACTTATCAACTTTTAGTTCATTCATATGAGTGTTCGTATTAAAACTAAAAGTTATAAGGCACAGTTATAAATTATAAGTTACAGCTTAAATCAGGCACTAGCCATAAAATGCGTATAAAACATAGCAATCTGTTGGTAACTAACTTGGTATATATTTTTTCAGATTATTTTAATTTATGCTTTACGTCTTATAACTTCTTTCGAACAAATAAACGGAACGATTTATCAATTATTTCGAATCAACTTATTAAGATAGACTTTTAGTAAATCAGTTTTTAGTTTATTCATATAAACGTTCGTACTAGAGTTAAAAATCATAAGGTGCAGTTATAAATTCTAAGACAGCTTAAATCAGGCACTAGCCGTAAAGTGCGTATAAAACATAGCAATCTGTTGGTAACTAGCTTGGTATAGCTACCGTCGCCTGCCGCGCGGCGCCGTGCCGCGTGTGACGACGAGTGCGAAACAGCCTGCCTCCCCGATCGATTGGCTCGTTCCTCTCTCTTTTTTTGTGTACGTTTGCTCGAGTTGGGCGGACAGCGGCAGCTTTGGTTCGCGCGGTGCACGCCCCCTGGTTCGGCCGGGGGCCTCAACGTGACCTGCCGAGATAGTTCGCGATTTCCCTCCCTTGCTCCCGTCCGTCGGCGCGCACGCGCGGACACGGCGCTGAGGTTCGTGGAAAAATCTGCGAGGGCCCTCGGTCGTACAGGGATGAATTAGAACGATTAAATGTGATTGTACGAGGATCAAATATCGTTAATGTCTTCATACTACATAAGCTATGAGGATATCTGGATCCGACTGAATTGAGTAGATATTTGATTCGAATTTGTATCCAACATTTGTCCGGTCCGTATTCGTACCTGACGTTTGTTTGATTCGTATTGGAATCCGAGAAAAAAATATGGATGCGAATATGATTTGAGTATTATCTGATTCATATGTGATCCATTTTCACCCATACCTTTTCTCTCCCTTCTCACTTGCGATTGCCCTATGCTCCTTTCTCCCTGATGTCCTTACTCCTATCTGCCACAATCGCACTATGCTCCTTCCTTCCCTACCGCTCCTACTCACTCTGCCGCTGCACCATGCTTCTTCCTCTTCACTATCTCATTGCCCCATGCTCCAACTAGTTTTCTCCCTGCTCTTCGTGTCACCGCTGCCACCACATCCGGCCGCTAGTAGAGAAAGGGACCTTGGGACATTAGAGCTCGCGGTAGGAGGCACGAAGGCACGTGTGTAATAGCTTCCATTGGGGCAGCGGTAGACCGAGCGGATGCGTGAAGGACACGCGACGATGGCATATCGGAGCACTGGTGGTGGCCACGACACGCACTACGAGGCCTAAGTTGGTGTGGACCTCTACGCCACACTGGAGAAGAGGCCATCAGCCTAGAGTGCTGCGAAGGTATCAACCATACGGTGCCAGTGTGGGTGGCCCAGACGCAGCGGATGTGTGGATTGAGGGTCTTGTTGAGTTGTGTGGTGGAGGTAGTCATCATAGGAGCGGAAATACAGCGTGGTACTTGCAGATGTACGGGGGAGGGCAAAGGGGAGAGTGAGACGACGACGACATTGGAGGGGGTGGCGAAGGCCCGGAGGAGTAGTCGTATAGGAGGAGGGAGAGGAAGAGGATGGGAAGGACGAGCGAGCGAACGAGGAGGGGATGACTTGTTGACGGTCATGGTAGGCAAGAGGGAAGAGAAGAGAAATGAGAAGAAGAAGAGGACGAGAAGGAGATGATGATGTGGATGGTTAGTGGGTCCCATCATTTTCATTTTATCCCTATGATTGGTTTGTGATGTTGGCAGATATTCGCCTGTTAAGATGCCACCTAGGACAAACCCACCCATAATGTCTGTTTAGAGACGTTATTTACCTAGTTTTGAAAGTTGTAGGACACGTTCTACTTGATTTTAGAAATAATAGACAAAAATTAGATAAACTGAAGGGTTGAGGGGACACTGATAGACATTTTCCTACGATTTTGTGCATCTTATCATTCCTCTCTTGGAAAGAAGCAGTTGGCCGAGTTTTTTTGGGCTTATGATTTATGACTTCTCTCGAAGAAGTAAATAGGACACTTTTTTCATCGTTGTTTTGAAACGACTTATCGGGACATTATGTTTAAAATGACTTATTAGCTTATTAGTATTTAGTTTATTCATACAAACACTCGTTAAAATCAAAAACTATAATTTTATGCCACAGTCGAAAAGAATAATCAGTCCTAGGTCCAACTTTCAAACGTTGACGTGGAGGCGTGGGGGCGTGGGACTCTGGGGCCTGTGAAATTCGATGACTTCGACAAAAATGATATTTTTGGACGTCTGGGTTTGCATCACCTGCTGTGCAGTGCAGCTCAAATATCCTGTCAATGACTCTGTGGATAAGCACTATTGCACTAGAGAGGATGAGTCAAGAGATTGAGGTGAAGTTGGTTGTTAATTTCATACTTGCTAACCAACACATCTGGTGCTTTCAAAGTTTCAATTTCACACACTTTCCTAACCGCGTTGCTTGAAGGATCCAAAACAGACATGAACCTATAATTACTAAAATTCTCGTGCGCCTAAGACCAGAGCTGGAATTTATAACTATTCCTAGTTCCTACGAACATGCAGCGCGAACAGAATGGAGATAGTTCCAATCAAAGCTCGCTGGTTCCGTCGGTGATTAAGCATCCTTGTACAATTGATTAATGCCTCTCGATATGGGTACTAGTATGATTTATCGCCGTACATGGGGCCATCCGCTTGAGCCTTTCAGCCAACAAATTATACGTACCTGTGGTAGCTGCATGTTAGGTCTGAGCTGGTGGGGATCCAGCCAAAGCCCGTAGATAGGCTGGAGTCCATTGCATGGAGCAAGCAGAGGGGAGGGGCTCGCTTTCTCTCAGAACATGGAGCTACAGGTGTACGCATCGAGGAGGCAATTCTGGACACGGGGTAAGTCGTTTTAAAAAGACTGTACTGATGAATCATTTTTTTTAAAAAAAATTATATATATATATATATATATATATATATATATATATATATATATATATATATTTAAGAAAGCTATAATCGTTAAGCTGAAGAGATGAAGCATAAGTTGTAATACGCCCGTGCCCACTGATAATAGCTTAGTGTCACATGCCCTCGGAATTGATTAGCTGACCATTGTCCAACTTGTTCAATGCTTCAGCCACCCAACCAATACAAACACACATTTGGTGTGGGTATGAGGTGCCTATGTGCTTGTGTCACGGTAGTGCTTGTCAGCCATATGTGCATTCTGAAGGAACCTGGGAATCCATGGGTTTCTTTATTGTAAAACTCACAAAGGCTCAAGAAGAGCAGGATCATGCGGCAAAACCGTCCTGTGAATAACCAAGGCAGAACTCGGCAGCAAAGGCTTAATGAACCAGCCATATCTCTTCACAGAAAATGAGTGAGGAAACAAACGCCAATTTACACAAGTTTATCACCAGAGACATCTGCACAAAAAAAATCTATGATCATTATTATACTATAGCCTATAATAATAATGAATATTTGACAAAACATCCAATAATGTAGGTAAAACACGATGCTCTCCCAGTACAAAATCTATAAGAGTAAACAGCTGTGACGACACCAACATTCCAATCAGGCAAACGATGTCTGTTTAGAAAGCACAACCGGGAATTGCTCGAAAGAATTATCCTCCACTTATCTGTCGCCATACCTCACCTCAATGGCTGGTTGAAATATGTGCGCATCATTACGTTATCCTCGCCAAATTAAGAACGGCAATGCCCTAAAACTGGAGGGTACATAATTTCTTGCAACGAACAACGCAAGCACCGACATCAGTACTGCCAGTCACCAGAATGTATTGCCGCGTCTTCCTTTTGCCCCTGTTACGCAGGGGTAATGGCATGGGTTCCACCCTGTTAAGCTGCTTAAGTGCTACAGATGATCTGGAGGGCCTTTTCTTCGGAGCTGTATGTCGAGATACACCTGCTTCCCGAGTGTTTGTTGTTGTGCTAGTGGCAGTATAATTTGTCGCCATGGCTTCTGCATTGCCCTCACCACAACCATTTGCCGAGTCTACAGATGTTGCTCCGTTCTTTTTATCCTTCTTTGCTTTCTTCTGCAAGTGGTTCAATGCAAACTTTGTTAAAAAAATTTGGTAACTCAAATGAAAAGTATGGAGTACACCACAACAGAAGGATTGTACTGTAAGATCATCGCAGAAAATTCAGTTACATACCTTCTCCATAATCTCAGCTTCCTTCCGTGCTCTGTAGTCAGCTTTCTCCTGGGCATTTTCTGCTTTCCACTTCTTCCTGTCTTCAGCCTCCTTAGCTTTTGCCTTTTGCTCCAATCGAAGCCTCTCTTTTTCAGCTGCAGCCTTCTCCTGTCTTAATTCCTCCTCCCTGACTGCCCGTTCCGCTGCCTGCCGTGCTAACTCCCAACTCCTCTTCCATCCTACACAAATTTTCCTTTTCAATGCGCTCCGCACCTTCTCTTTCAGGCACTGGAGCTCCAGCTGTCTCTTTCCCAGAAGAGGTACCAGGAAATTTCGATTTGCAACGATTACTGTTCTGAGGACCTTGCAGGACCGGAAAGGACTCCTCTTCTATAGGTGTTATCACTGGAGTAGACTTTGCAGGCGTTGCTTCTGAAGCTGAAATGGACACATGTGTGCTTGAAACAGGCAACAGAGACGGATTGCTTGGCTTTCTGTTGGAACTGCTTGGAATTTCTGGAGGGACCTCATCAGGGCCAATTCTTCTTCCACCTGAGGTCCCTAATCTCCTCGATGTGCTTATCTTGTTTGATTCAACATACTGCCTGCGAAAATCCTCATCCTTGTTCCACATCTCCATGAATCTCTCCACCTAAAGGTGACAGGATATTACAAGATTTGGTGATCAGTAATCAAAATATATCAGACTTTGGTAGATCAAGAAAGAAGACAAAGAAAGAAAAAAAGCACCGTCAACAATTCAACATAATTTAAAAGAGAACGGTGAGACATATTTGTACGTGCTTCACTGTAAAAAAAATGCTCTTGAAAAAGGGAACCTTAACTGTTGGTGCTGATTGGACACGGGAAAACTCAGTATCCATTTGTTGAAAATCACAAGTATTTCTTAGCTAAAACCTCTTGAGGATGAACAGTTAACACACATTACTACTGTAAGTCTCCTCCACTCCAGTAAAGCAAAGCAATTATTATAAAGAGATACTCTACTATTGACTAGTTAATGGAACACAAATTGGAGGTGAATGCTGATTCAACCTTCATGCATGGAGAATGTTCCTGTAAGTCTTAGTATGCGCAGTTCCCGTAATTCTTGTTCCTAAGAAAGATGGTATGTGGAGAATGTGTGATGATTATCGTGTCATTAATATCATTGTTAAATATCATTATCCTTTTCCTAGGTTAGATGATATTCTACATAAACTTAGTGGTGCTGCCATCTTCACTAAAATTGATTTGAGAAGTGGATACCATCAAATTAAGATGAAACTTGGTGATGAATGGAAAACTGCTTTTAAAATAAAATTTAGATCGTATGAGTGGTTAGTAATGCCATTTGGTTTAACTAATACACGTAGTATATTTATACGATTGATGAATCATGTTTTAAGAGCATTCATGGGTAAATTTTTTGTGGTATAGTTTGATGACATATTGATCTATAGCAAGAGGAAGGATGAACACATTGGGCGTATTAGACAAGTGTTAGAAGTGCTTATAAGTGAGAAATTATATGCTAATCTTGACAAATGCACTTTTTGCACTAACAAAGTTGTGTTCTTAGGCTAAATTGTTTCTAGACAAGACATTGAAGTAGATGAATTAAAAACTGAAGTGATTAAAAATTGGCTTACAACTGTGAATGTTAGTCACATCAGAAGTTTTCATAGCCTTGCTAGCTTTTATCGGCGTTTTATTAAAGATTTCAACACCACTACTGCACCCTTGAATGAGTTAACTAAAAAGAGAGTTGTATTTGAATGGGGTACATCACAAGAAAAAACTTTTCAAGAACTAAAGAAACAATTAATTGAAGCATTATTGCTCACTTTGCCTGATTTCACCAAGACTTTTGAAATTAAATGTAATGCTAGTGGAATAGAAATTGGTGATGTTTTAATGTAAGAAGGAAAACCAGTAGCATATTTCAGTGAGAAGCTAAGAGGAGCTTAGTTGAATTACCCTGTGTATGATAAAGAATTGTATGATTTATTGCGTGTGCTTGGATATTGACAACATTATCTTTGGCCTAAAGAATTTGTTATCCACTCTGATCATGAAGCGTTGAAATATTTAAAGAGCTAAGCTAAGCTAAACCAAACCGTAGACATGCTACGTGGGTGGAATTCATTGAAACTTTTCTATATGTCGTTAGGTACAAGAAAGGGAAAGAGAATGTGATAGTTGATACTTTATCTAGGAAGAATGTACTCTTAACCCAATTGGAAGTAAAAATTCCTGGTTTAGAGAGTTTGGAAGATTTATATGCTTCTGACCACGAATTCTCATAACCATATTCTAGATGCAAAGATGGAAACGGGTGGGACAAGTTTCATGTTAACGACGGGTTCTTATTTCGTGCTAACAAATTATGTATTCTAGATTCGTCCATGCATTTGCTTCTATGCAGGAATATCATGCAAGAGGCTTGATGGAACACTTTGTGAGAGAAAAGACTTTCATGATGCTGAGCGAGACGTCGAGAGATTTGTACAGCGATGTATGACATACCACAAAGCGAAATCTAAGCTTAATCCACGGTTTATACACTCCACTTCTAATTCTAGTGCCCCTTAGGAAGATATTAGTATAAACTTTGTTTTAGGATTGCCTAGGACTAAGAAGGGGAGGAATTCAGTTTTTGTAGTTGTGGATAGATTCTCTAAAATCGCACATTTCATTCCCTGTCACAAAAGCGACGATGCGTCGTATGTAGCTGACTTGTTTTTCAGGGAAATTGTGAGATTGTATGACATGCCAAAGACAATTATTTCAGATCGAGACATCAAATTTATGAGCTACTTTTGGAAGATTTTGTGGGCCAAACTTGGGACAATTTTGCTCTTTTCGACAACTTGTCATCCACAAACGAATGGGCAACGGAGGTGGTGAATCATACATTCTCAATGTTGCTACGGACAATGATCAAAAGGAATTGAAAGAGTGGGAAAATTGTTTACCGCTTGTTGAATTTGCATATAATAGGACGGTATATTCTACTACTCAATTGTGTCCATTTGAGGTGGTGTATGGTCTCAAGCCGATCACGCCACTTGATTTGCCGCCACTGCCGTTGCATGAACATGTCAACATAAAAGCCTCAAAACAAGCTGAATATGTGAAGAAGATTCATGTCAAGACTAAAAAAGAAATTGAAAAGAAGTCATGTTACTATGCTAAAAAGGCGAACAAGTCAAGAAAGAAGATGTTATTTGAAGAGTAAAGTCCATTACCGGTCCTTAAACTTTTTATGCTGTGTCATCCCGGTCCATAGACTTTCAAAGTGTGTCATCCCGGTCCATAGACTTTCAAAGTGTGCCATTGCTGTAGTAACAACCATGGACCGGGATGACACAGCATAAAAAGTTTAAGGACCGGGATGACACAGCCAAGACCCGTAACGGGCTAATTTTGAGACCCAAAGAGTGTTTAGGGACCGGGATGACACACGTTGAAAGTCTATGGACCGGGATGACACAGCATAAAAAGTTTAAGGACCGGTAATGGACTTTACTCTTATTTGAACCAGGGGATTTGGTTTGGGTGCATCTACGCAAAGAACGTTTTTCGTACAAACATAAGTCCAAGTTAATTTCTCAGGAAGATGGTCCATTCAAAGTGCTTGAGAAGATCAATGATAATGCATACAAGATCAAGCTTCCGGGTGATGATTATGTTGTGAGTTCTACATTCAATTGTGCTGATTTATCACCATTCTTGGGTCCGGAAGAATCAGAGTCGATGACGACACCTTTCCAAGCGGGGGAGGATAATGAGGACATCTCGAAGACACCAGTTGGACCGATCACACAAGCACGAGCTAAACAAATTAATCAACAAGTGAATTCGCTCCTAATAGAGTTTGGTTATAATTTACGTGAGAACTAAATATTACATCATTCCAATGTATTGTGCGTTCTCAGGTTTGAACGATGTGAAGCTTTTGGAATTAGAGCTAAGGAGGAGCTGATGGAGAAGATATATTTGGAGTCAAGCAAGGGAAAACATGTTCAAGTCCCCATCATCACGCCGGATCGACCTTAAATGTGTTCAGGACCGTTCGATCCGCATCGGGCGCTCGCAAGACTTTCAAAACATTCGGACCAGTTCGAATGGTTTCGACTGTCTGAGCCGTCCAATCAGCATTGGATGCTCAAATGCTTTGGAGACGTTCGGACCGCTCTGAACGATCGCGCCGTCCGATCTTCCACGGACCGCCCGATCGCCTTGGAAACGTTCAGCCCACTCCAAAAGAGTCGTATCGTCCGATCTTCAACGGACCGCCTGATCGCCTTGAAGACGTTTGGACCACTCCAAACGTTCATTCATTCTGCGACGTTCAATCAGGTTTTGATAATCGATCGCGACGATGACGTTCGGACCGCTCCGAATGTTCGCCCTTCTGCGTCGTTCAATTAACTTGGACGGTCGATATTGATGGTAACGTTCGTACTAGGCTGAACGAACCCACCGTTGGATTGGCTGGAGACGCTTGTAACTGTTCGATTGACTTGGAGGTGTTAGGAATAGTTTGATCATATCTTCAACCGCGGCACCGCCTACAACTTACAACCACTGTGTTGTTACGACTACGACTTACGACCATTGCGTCGCTACGACTACGACTGTCCGATCCTCTAACAATTCGGATGACTGTGAAGGTAATGACTGCTACTCGGGGTCGAAGCCGATATCGATAAAAGATGTGTGGTCGTAAAGAGAGCATGGTCTTAGTCGAAATCAACTTCAACGTTGTCGTAACGACTTGCGAGCGTAGACCGAAAGAGGTTCCTTGTGATTAAAAGGCAATAACTTCCGCATACGGAGTCCGATTGAGATGATTTTGGATTTATTGGAAAGCTTATTTCAAGGATTACGTAATGGACAAGGACTTATCTTCATGTTCATTCGGGATAAAAGATTTTAGTTTTCTTTTTGTAGAAATTTGAGTCTAATAAGATAAAAGTTTGAGTTGTACATGATTAGGGGGGTCCTACGGACTGTACCCAGAGCTATATAAGCCTTGTAATACGTAGCATTTGGGTAAGACCACATTATTTTTAAGATAGCTAATATTGCTTATTCTCGGGTTTATGCTACGCGTTGCCTTTGGGGAATTGGGCAATTTTTTTAGAGTAACTGTTGTTCTTGTGCTTCCTTGTGGTTCGCAGGAGCAACGATACGTCTACTTTGTGATTAGGTAGACGGGATTACGAACGTGTGGTTGGACAAATTCTCTTATTGCAGGTTGTTGTTCTGACAATGGTTGACGCCATCGGTTCGTCAGTTTGCATGGACTTAAGCTATCGTTATCGATCCTACGTCATGAAGATTGGCTACCCCACATCAATGACTGTTAATTTAAATTTGAGGATCACCATTATTTGCCCCCAATGTGGTATTGCTACATTTCTTTTTTAGGAACGCACCTGAACTGTGCGTCATATTCATTAAGATAGAAAAAAAAATGAGGTATTGCTACATTTCTGCCTAGCTCTTGCACAGGTGACAGGTCTATTTTGTTTAGTACACGCCATGAGCGCACCATATCGCTACTCCTCTTGCCCACCAAAAAAGGAGTATCATCAAGATTTATAATTTGACATCATAAGCAACAATAGCTTAAGCAAGACAAACGTCGTGGGAGAGCCTTAACAGCGGTACATCGGTTCGGGACTCAGGACTCCGGGTCTAATTAAGTGGTGTTTCTTCAATGTCAGATTTGGAAGAAAGAAAGGCGAGCAATCCAATGCACAACTCTCTAGTGAACCAAACGCTCTTGACGCCAAGAACAACACACACAGGCGCATGGGTTAACTATCCGCTCAATTCGACAATTGCCAGGCACTAGGCACGCATGGATAGATGCAACCATCCCCTTCAGCGATATGAGGCAACACCTCAAGAATGATCCAATAGAAGACAACTACAGCTGCAATGTAGCAAGGGGAAGGAAAGCAAGGAGCAAGGGGGTGGAGGAATGAAAGGTAGGCGCTAGGCGGTGACCTCCTGCTCCTTGTGGAGCTGGCGCGCGGGCTTGACCCAGAGGAAGTAGGCAAGGGTTCCGGCGACGGCCCAGGACTCGAGGTTGCTCCACCTGCGGAGGCCACCCAGCGCGTTGCCCACGCACGACCGCGCGTTGCCCACCGTCCCGATCCACCCCCTCGCCGGCGCCATCTCCCTCCCCCTCCCCGGTGGCTTCTCCTCTCCTCTCCCCTGAAAAACCCCAAAAATTCAAACCAGAAAATTTCCAAAATTTTTGTGGATTTTTGTTTGATTTTCTGGAAACTTTCCCTTTTTGGAAAGTTTCCCCGGAATGCGCTTTCCTCTTTTGGCGATTCCGCTTTCCCTTTTCCTTTGGCGCCTCAGCCCATTCCCGCTTTTCCCCTTCCCCTGGCGCCCGCGCCCGCTTTCTTCCTCCCTCTCCGCTGGCGCCTCTCCCTCACCCACCTTCTCCTCGCGCCCGCGCCTGCGTTGCGCGCTGTGCCCCGCCGCGCCGTCCCTGCTGCCGGCTCGCCGTCGCCGGCCGTCACCCCAACCGCCTTTGACCCCGACCTCCGCCTCCTGTTGCCGGGCCCCACCTGCCAGCCTCTCCCCGCCTCCTCCCCGCGCTGGCGTTGCGCCGCTCCCGCACCGCCTCTGCTCCTCCTCGCGCGCACGCGCTTGGCTCCGCGCCGCCCCGACAGCCCTGTCCAAACGGGCGGATGCCCTCGCGCCACGTCGCCGCTCTCCTGTGCCGACCCCACCTGCCAGGGGCCGCCTTCTCCCTCTCCCGCGCGCGGACGCGCCTCCGCCATACCCGCCGCCCACCTGCTCCCGTCGCGTCGCCCCCTCTGCACCGAGCCTTGCGTCACCCGTCCCTTCCACTGTGCAGAGGAGACGTCCTCACTGCTCCCCTACCTTCCTGTCGGCCCCGGAGCCCGAACCTCTGCCTTCTCCCCGAAGGATTCTCCTCCCCCGCTCGGGTATAAAACCCGCTCCCCGGTGCCCGTCCGATCCTTTGCTCCCCAAACCTCCCAAACGCCTCCATTCACATCCCGCCACTCCCTAGTACCTCCAGGAGCTCCCGATTGGATCCTCTTCGCCCGAAGCTCCGCCGCCATCGTCCCCTGCGCCGGCAACCCCCGTAGCTCGATCTTCCGCTCCCCTTCCCCATTCCCCAATTGCTTGCTCCCCGAACTTCTCCTCAGCTCGCTGACCATGTTTGTACTCTCCTCCGACCAGGGAACCCACTGTGGAGCGCCGCCACCGAAGCTCGCCGTCGACTTCAACCGTGCGCCCGTGGCCAGCCTCCCTCGACGCTCCCCAGCCTCCACCCTCTTCGCCATTGTGAGCGCCACACCCCCGTGACCGTGTAACTGCCCCCAATCGACCCCTCTCGGCTCCGGTGACCTTCTTCGCCGCCGGGAAGCCGTTTCTTCCCCTTCTGCCTCCAGCCCCCTCCACTGACCCCCGAGCTCCACTAAGCCCAAAAATGGACTTACCTTGTCGCCCGCCACCCCTTGGTACCCTCCACTACCGCCGACGAGCCCCCTGGCGCCCAGGCCGCCATCGCCACCGTATCCCTGCCGCGGGGTACTGTAGCGGCTGGAGGAGGAAGACGACTCCCTCCTCCCCGCGACGTGGACGCATCCCAGCCCTCGCATCCAATCGTTGCCGTCTGTTTTTGAGCGTCGGATGATCGCCTGCCCTCCGCCGTCCGATCCTCTTAACGACCCCGCCTCTCCTCCGTTTGATCCGCCCCGTATCGCCTCGCTTACCCCGCATCCTTGCCGTTCGATCGCCACCCGCACAGATCCAGGCCGCCCGCTCCCACGTCATCTGGATCGCCTGCCCGAGCGACGCGTCGGCCATCCGGCCGCGCGGACACGCGCGCTGACGTGGGCCGACTTTCCCCGGCCCGCTCCTCTTCCCGCGCGTGAGCGCGCGCGTTGGGCCGCGCCGGCCTCCCGGCCGCGCGGGCCGTTCCCCGGGCCAGGCCGCACTGTAGCAAGCGACCGGGCCGGTTACTGTTCATCCGATTTTTCCCCGATTTATCAATTTCCAAAATCCAAAAAAATCCAAATAAATCCTAGAAAATCACAGAAAATCACAAAAATTCCCAAATTTCACCACTTTGCTCCAAATGATATTCCAGACCCATTGGTGATCTCCATTTCCACAAATTCCTCCCAGATAAATTTCTAAAATTCCATTTGAAGGATTTATGCATTTTACTCCTTTTTAAATAGATTATTTTTCCTCGCTTGATTAGTCTCAAGCTGGATTTATGTTATTTTCAGTGTTTGCGTTAGTGTCGGAGATTCCGGAAGCTCAAGTGCAGTTGCAGAATCCAGGAGCTTCTACGTTCGAGCTAGCCGAGTTCGTCCCGGTTTACGGCAAGTCACAAGTCTTTGATCATGTTGCAACCCATGTTATCTATTTATGCTAATATGTTATTTGCATTGAGCTAATTCTGAAATGTTAATTCGAAAGTAAAATAAAAGGTTTAGAATGACATGTTATGTAGTTAAACCTACCACCGATGATTGCCATGTTAAACTTGTAACCATGCCATTGTAACCCTAGGATTAATTACCTGTTAATCTAGATAATTGTAGGATATTATTATCATGCAAAATGTTATACTAATAAGGCTGTGGCTGTGGAGCCAATAGAATTTAGAAAACCCGACTCTAAGGTAGGGTGGTATGGGACACCGTATCTTAGAGCGGAGAGTGCCGGCGTGCACAAGGTAGGGTAAGGGGGAGTGGAAACCGCAAGACGGTCCTCGCCAATCTTTTACCCTAGGTTTGGAGAAGGGTAAGGGTGAGTGGGAAACCGCGGGACGGTCTACGCCCACCGCTTACCTTAGTTTGGGTCGCGGGCCTGGCGAGGTTGCGGACCATGTGAAAATATAAGGACTGAACCCCTTACGCTGAGCAAATGTCACAGTGATCGCTCAACCACAGGAGTTGACTTGTCAACACTTGTCGAATAGCTGCTCAACTCGATTGAAACTCTACAGGAGGTTTAGCAGTGAGGTTAGGCAAGTCGTGTTATGGGTGCCTAACAACGGTAGAGTTCACTCGAAGCGGATACTGTTTTCTTTTGTGTGAGTGTGTGTGTGTGTGTGTGGAATCCAGACCCGAGTGAATTCTACCGGGTAGAGCCTATATAAAGAGCTGAGCAGTGAAACGACCTGGCTTTCTTAACTCTGTCGCGGGAGTTAAGGGATCGTGTGGGTAAAGCTGAGCAAACTCTGCAGAGTCAAATAAATGGTATTCGAATACGCCGTGCTCCCGGTTATTGGAGCTGTGTCACATGGGTGAATCCAGCAGCGAAGCTTAAGTAGTTTTGTACATGCTTTAACTTGATTAGTTGGTTAATGAACTCTTCGTGAAAACCCCTGAGTTCTTGAGAAGTAGTTTTGGGTCGTTTTATAAAATATTTGCAAATAAAACTGCATCCACTCAAAGTAATAAACCAAGTATACTCCCTCCCTTTGTTGATCCATGCAAGTAGTAAGTTAGGGTTTCCCTTGTGATTTGCTGAGTACGGGGTCGGAGTACTCAGGCTTGCTAAATGCCGCAGATACCAGAAGGAAAAGAAGGCAATTCAAGATTTCGTGTTGGAAGGGTCTTCCCGTCGAGGACCCGTGGCTTTAGGTCTTGGCCGCGCTCAAGCGGATTCTGGAGTTCTTGTAATGTAAGTATACTTTGGGCTTGCACGCCCCGCTGTAGAAAATGGATGTTAATCCTTATGTAAATTATATGCTGGACCTTTGTTGTAAGCATGCAATGGTATACTCTTGCGCGACACTTCATAACTGTTCATGCGTGAATAGTTGCGAGGTGCCGTGTCCGTACGCGCCCCTGTAAACGGGGGCGTTACATCCCCGCTCCGCAGCAGCGGCGACCGCTCCCTCCCACGTCGCCGCCAACTCCGCAATCTCCAACCCCTCGCGATCGCCTCTCGCGCCGCCTTGGTGTCTGGTGTGTTGGTCCGCAAGAAAGAAAACCACCACCCTGCACGATGTAAAAGCCAAGTAGGCCGGCCCATGTTAACGAGTGGTTGTGTTGCAATCTACCAGATTAGTCGATGAGCCCAACTTTTGAGGGTACAGATTGGGCTTGGGCCTATTTGTGAATCGTGATTTTTTTCCCTCCATTTTTAACTGCTACTTGTTGTCATCGCAGATTTGCAGCGCTTCTGCTTTGCTCCGAGCAAATTGCTCGCGGCGGGCTCTTAGCCAGAGGTTGCAAAATTTATACTGGTGAACATGGCATTTAAAGATCTTAATATGTGTCTCGCTGTTTTTTTTGCAATAGTTTCTTCTTCTTTGTGGATGGCCTAACTTTAACTGGCTTATGGCTTAAGTTTTTGGCTATACCTTTTGATTTATAACTGAAATTGCATTATAGCAACTGTTAATTTTTTCTGAGAAAAGAAGAAGAAAAAAATAGAAAAATGAACAAAGAAAAAATGTTATATCGTTACAGACAAGACAAATGAATAAGAGAAAAAAAAAGACAAAAAACTAAAATAAATCTAAATTACAAGTGACTTACCATTTAAATAAGCCAAAAGTCAAAATAAATCAAAAGTTAAAACGATTTGTAGAAATCCATTGTTGCTCGTCTTCCTGAATCCAGAGTCGTTTTGCATGATTAGCATCCCCTGTTCCAGACATGTACGCCACTGGCCGCCGGTCTGGTCCGGACCAGACACCACTGAAGTTACACCGCATGAGAGCCAAGCTCTCATCTCTCTCCTCTCTTCTCTCCTCCACATCAACAAAAATGCTGACTAGTTTGGCTATAAGACCATTATTGTACTTGCTCAGAGAGAGAGAAACCATGCATGCATCCATTCCACCTCGTTTGATACCCCGCGGAAGCTGCTGCAGCCTGCAAGACGGCGACGAACCAACCAACCGCCGGCGGCCCGTGACGCTCCCGTGCGGCCGTGCCCGCGAGCGGTGCGAGCTCCACGGCCGCGCGTCCAAAGCTCCAGCCTCCAGCAGCGCGACGTCTCACGTAGAGATGGCAACGGGTACCCGAAACCCGAGTACCCGATGGGTTTTACCCGATAAGGAGGCGGGTATGGAAAGATATCTTCACCCGCGGGTATGCTAATGGGCAAAAATCTCTACCCATCGGGTATGCGGGTGCGGGTGCGGGTGTATACTACCCGTACCCGCATACCCGCGGGTAAAATATACCCGGCCGGGTGTATATTAGATATAGCAACAGGTACATATACTTGTGCCCCGTATATATATATTCGAAACGAAGCCGATGGAAATACCCGCACTCGTATATACCTGTGCCCCGTATATACCCTTATCAATTCGGGTATGGGTTACCCGTCGGGTATAAATACCCGCGCGGGTGCGGGTATGGGTAAGTTTCTATACCCGTGTGCGGGTACGGGTATTGTAGCGGGTGCGGGTGCGGGTATCGGGTACGGGTATGGTTTGGCTATACCCGACGGGTATTTACCCGTTGCCATCTCTAGTCTCACGCCATCACGCGCGGCGCCTCAGATCCCAAATTCAAATGTAGCCGCGCAGTTGATCCTACCAAGCACAATACCAACGGCTTGACCTTCGCACAGCGACTCAAGCACCGTGTTGTTTGCCCATAGGCGTGTACGCTAGGCTAGGCCCATCGCACGCATCTCAACACAGGAGGATCTTTGCCGGAAGGAGATTCCCTAGGAGAGGGCTTGACGCCCCGCTCCAAACGAATGCAGTTTCTGGGTTATTTTTCTTTTAGTTTATTTAAATTAAAAGTCACTTAGAACATACCGTCTTCTAATTTCTGTGATGATATAACGGTTTTTTCTTGTTTTTAGAAAAAACTAATAACCGCTACAATGTAATTTTAGCTATAAATTAAAAGCCACAATCAAAAGTTTAAACCGTAAATCAGTTGGAGCGGTGCTGAACGCCTCCTCTTGAGGCTCTTCCCTAGATTCTACTCCCTAGCCAAAACATCAATCTCAAAGCAACCATTTCCCTGTCTTCTCCATCACCATCTCCTTGCTCCACAGCGTCGGTCACATCGCCTTCCTGATCTCGGCCACGACCTCACCGTCCCAGGCCCTCGCCGTGAGGCCCTCAGCCACTACGCCGACGGCCACCACCATGTCGAAAACGGCTTCCCTGTTCCCATCTCCGTGTTCCTCTCGTGTTCCCGTCGACGTGGCAAACATCCAGAGCACCCTTCCTATCCCCCTTATGTTCCCCTGGTGCTCTGGATGTTTGCCATGTCGACGGAAATACGAGGGGAATACGGAGAACGAAACAGGGAAGCCGTGTTCCACCACGTCATCAACATTGCCATCCATGGCCGCGTCCATGACGCCCCGCCAAACGGCCTGCGCGACTGTCATCTTCTCACCCCAGAGGACCATGTCTCTCCGGGCGACCACGTCGGGATGTTCTGCCGAATTAGCTCACCGAAGAAATTGATGAGCTTGAGGCTGGTCCACCTTCGCCTCCAGATCGGAGTTAGCGTACTCCGCTAGGTCGGAGCCGGTGATCGTTGTTGCCTCCGCCCCATAGGCCCTTCACCGGGCGCAGCCGCAGGGCTGGACACGGCGACGGGTGAACGGGCCCTCCGGCGGGGGGAGATGCCTCCCCCTTGTTGTCGCCATCTCGGGGCCGAGCCCGGCCAGCGACTGGCGCGGTGCACTCTGGCACGGGGATGCCCAGAGCCTCGCATACTCGGTTTATCCGACTGAGCTTCCTGTGCTCCTTGGCCACATACGGTCCAAGGAACACAACCGCTGCATGTTCCGCGTCCTCAAGGAGGAATTCTATCAAAAAGAAAAAAAAGAAAGGGACAAGTCAAGGTCACAACAAAATACGACACAATTACATTATACACACTGCGTGCCTGAAGGACTTATGAGGTTTCGACGGCTTTGGGAGCGAAGATACCGACGCGCGAACCCCGTCAGGGCGGACGGACCCGGGCTAGATGTGCCACTGTTGGGCAAGCGGAGCCACGCCGTACATGAGGTACTCCTCCGCAAGGTCCCGCATGTTGAAGCGATGCGCGATCCCCATAAGACTCCACGCCCGGTGCTCGTTGTTGCGGTCGATAGTTCCCGAAGGCGACATGATGAACTCCATGGGCTGACCCGCCCATCGAAGATGGGAGCCGCTCGCCACGCAGTGACAAAACCACCGACGCATCCAGTTCGACTGCCACTTGGCCCACGTCAAGTTTGCAGGGGAGATCTTCGTGCACGGCGACCACATCATGAAGTTGACGCTGCTGAATTTCAAAATTCTCCTCCTTTGAGCTTCTTCGTCTGGCACTGAGCGTCGTGGAGGAAGGAGAATAGGGAGGCGTTGGGCCATGGCCCCTCTGTCCGTGATGCCCATCTGTACACAGCCAGGCGCGTTATGGCATTTGAAGTCAGCTACGCCAACTCCAGCCCGTATGTCTGGAGAACGTCGCCGACAAGCATCACCGACGGGATCCGAAGTCCGGCTTCGAGGTAGGTGACGAAGACGATTGCCTCCGACTCCGCTGGGTGGGGCTCCACCCCGTCGCTGGGGCAGTCGCACCGTGCTGCGGTCGGACAACTTCCCCTCACGCAAAAGAGACCGGATGGTCTCCTGCATCATGAGGCTCTGCCCCAGAATGTTGGAGCAGGCGTCGTTTAGTTTCCTCTCCGCGCTCCAGCGTTTGTTGGTGAGTGACGGGTCGCGCCCTACCAGTGCGTACTCCATTTCTATCGTCGAAGAGCTGCACCGATGGGACGACGCGCCATGGCTGGAGGAGGCACCACCGCTGGGCCGGTGGGAGTGGTCTTCACAGCGAGCCATCATCCTCTTAAAACGCATGGTGAGGCATACGGCTGCAGTGGTGGTCTGTGGCAACAACGGCAAGGCAGCAGCAGGGCAAAGGAGCAGAGCAGTCTGGTGGCAGTTAGTAAGCATCGGGGGCAATGGCACGGTGACCGCAGGGCTTATAAAGCCTCCTCGCCTCCACGATCGGGAAGTGCAATCGGCGGAAGCCGAAGCCGCACGGTCACCCGATCGCGCATGCACACGCATTTCGCAACCTCGGGAACGGATGCATGACCACAGTCGTGCGGCCGCCTAACATCCCACGGCGTGCCAACCATGTTCCGCCATGTGTCCCGCAACCTCAGGAACGGACACACGACCGCGGTCGTGCGGCCGCCTGACATTCCACGACGAGCCAACCCAGTTATGTCGTGCGTCCCACAACCTCAGGAAGGCGTGCACGATCGTGGTCGTCTAGCCGCTTGACATCCCACGACACGCCAATCCGGTGCTGCCGTGTGTCCCACTCCACGCTAGCGCATGGTGCAATTCCCGTGGCGCGCCAGCGGCCTGTGCGATCCTTGTCGCCATTAAAACACCATCATTGGGCCACGGGCCACCGAGCTCTACTTCGACTCCGCGTCCGCAGGACAACTCCGACCTCTACTTCAACTCCGCGCCCGAGGGACGAGTCCGGTCTGCACTTCGACTCCGTGTTCGTAGCGCGAGGCTGGCCTGCACCGGCAAAATCATTTCCGCCCAACATCACAAAAGATCACATGCCGCAGGGATGGAGGGGGCCAAAGGGCTCGGCGACATGGCTTCGGCCCGTGAAGCCCTTCACCATGAGAGGCTCATGTTGTAGGGGTGGCCCCCACCTAAACTCATCCGGCCTGCTAAAGGGTTGTAAAGCCTAAAATGGGAAGTGTGTAATGACATAAAGCCTGAATTTCATGGAATTTTGATTTTCAATTGAGTCTTTGCCAAATTCAACACTTTCCCTACCCATTTGTGCTTCCCTTTCTTGATCATGCCACCTCCTTTGGCCGATTTTTTCATTTGCTCACTATTCACCACCCGGCAATACACTCACCATCACCTCTAATGTCTCTCCTCCTCGCCATTTGGCTCCTCCTTGCTCACCACCACAACCATCTACCCACTACTGCCAACTAGTCAAAGCCATACCATCCCCTGTCAAACCCTGACATCACCATTTAATGTCGTTGCCCCACCAGGCCTTGCAACAATCGCTCCACAGTCGCCGCAATTCAGGGCGCCTCCTAGGCGACGCGTGCGCCCACTCCCTTGACTACACCACTCCTGAACCACTAGCACCAGTGAAGATCACTGAGCCTGAGACGACGTCACAACCCTCGGCCGTGCCGCTAAAGATCACTGAGAAGCTTCGAGCGCCATCGCACCCTTCTACGTGTTGCCACTACCTTGTGCAACACACTGCTCCCACCACCTTAATCAAGCATTAAAACCCAATTCGTTGCTCTAGTCACTTCGTGCAATCCCCAATTGCCCAACCAAGCCACCCTCTTGACCTCTCTCCCACATCCCCGCCGACACCGTTGTCCCTTGCACCGATAAGGCCGCTCGGCCGATCTTCTACTTTTGGCCACGTCCATTCGATTCTGTGCCATGATAGCATCTCTGAGCTATCTTGAGCCTGTAGCCAACCTCGCCAGACCACCACCTAAGCCCAGCCATGCCAGCACCGTGAACCCCACCGGCCATGTCACCTTCTCCATGGACAGCCCAATCTGAGACACTCTAGCCAAAATCACCACCACCATGTTGTTTCCCATACCCCTAGATGGTCAAAACCACCTTGCTCTCGCCGGAGAACCTCTAGAACAATCTTGTGCCACGGACGAGTTTGTAGTACCACCCCTTGCCGTCGGCCACCACCATCCGCCCCCGAGCCTTCCTAAGTCCTAAAATGGAGTCTCCTTGAATCCATGTGTCCAACCTTTGCTCCTTTACTACTGGAAAGCCTCACCGTAGCACGCACTGAAGCATTGCCGCCACCTCTGCTTTTGCGTCGGGCTGACCAAGGTAGAAGACGGGAGGGGGAAGAGCTAGTAGGCTGTGTGGTCCACGCATGCATTTGGGTCGGCTCGACAGCTCGGCAAATTAAATTCAGGCCGTGGGCTAAGGCTTTTAACCAGCACAACACTTTTTGTACACTATTCACCATAGGCTATTTGGTAATAGAAACTATGCTTAACAAGATCTTTACCAGCAAACTTACATTCACAAATATAATATTAATAAACGCAACAAATTCCATCACTTGAATTGCTAGCTATTAGTTAAATATCATTTTCCCATGTGACTTGCTGAGTACCTAGTGTACTTATTCTTACTTAATTCTATCAAAACAGATACCAAAAGAGGAAAAGATACTTTAAGTTTTCGTGCTAAGGTTACGACTGCACTCAAGTGTTCCTGTGAAGTTTTCTTCGGTTATTTTGAATGTAAGTTAATTTTTAGGTTCGGATGCACATATTGTTATTAAAATTGACCGTTATGTTTTATTTTTAACCAAGTTAATCCCTTTTTAATGTTCGTGAGCGGACAAGATGCTTTTTCCATCCGCAATAGAACTCTTGGTCTGTTATAGGTTGTACGACATCCCTGTTCTAAAAAACGGGGTTGTTACAATATAAACTTATTTCACAGTATTTTACTCTATGGATTTGTTCATTTCGTCTGCAATAATCCAAATGTCGAATTAAGATGCCGCCTTGGACATATCTTGGCTGGATCTGTTGTATTTCATGTGGCTCTTGACAAGCTGGCCTGCGGCAAGGGCGGATAAGAGAGATAGCTCCCCGGCAAGAACCCCACCTGCCACCACGGTGGCCAAGCGCCTCGCGTATGATCCCGGGGATTCCCTGTTTGCACCTTTCACGCCGAGTAGGTCCAAGCATGCAGCCTGTGACGCCAACTGAGTCCCTCCCCCAACTGTGCCCACCTGCATTTCAGTAATAATCAGAGCATGTTTATCATTGTGTACTTGATCAGCATAATTTCAAATGCTATTAAACAAGTAATCTTAGGCAGCTCAATATTGGTGTATGTCCTCAGAAACAACAAACGTCAAACATAGAATAATGTGCCTCATCCTAACAACATCATAATAAACGACTAAAATAATAGACAAAGTCTGCTCAAGCCAACAAGTAGCTGAATAGGAAAACAAGCACAAGAAAGAGATTCTTTTTTGTTGGAAAGTAAAGGAAATATTCCTTTGGTACAAATCAGCTGATTGAGCTGACAAAGAAATGTAGCCGGGTCGTATGTAGCAAATATAACGGTCTAACCGTTCAATGTTACGTGCGCCGTTAGCACACGTGTACTGTTGATATGGTTACTGTAGCACGCACACGTACTGTTTACATGGTGGTAGTGTAGCAACCGCATGCACTGTCCACGTGGTTACTATAGTCGTGCGATGTTCACGTGGTTACTGTAGCAACCACGATTAGTTTCCTTTCTTAAGGATTAGATTGATTTGGATGGTTTGAAAACTTATATTCAGCTAGTTTGTTTTTTTTAAGCTAGAGATTATTCCTTAGGGGTAAGTCAAGTTATCCCTATAAAAGGATGGCATTGTATCTTCTTGAATCAAGTAAAAATGAATAAACAAGTTCCTAATTCTTAGTTTTGGTCTCTCTCCTAGACCGACTACTCCAGATCTATTCCTTTCTTCCAATCGGTGCCCTCTTTTGTCTAGCGTCGTTCTATCTTAAGTCATCGTCGTCCAACCTCTCTCCGACGGATGTTTATCCTGTTATGAACTAAGAATCATGACAATTGGTATTACAGCCAACACCATGGCTTCTGCTACCTAGTTATCCCTACTAGATAACCTAATGGCGCAGATGACAATGATGTTGAAGATAATACACCAACAGATTCACCCACCCCATCGGAAGAGTTTGTCGCCCTATGTTACAGCTTGAGGACGAGCTGTTTCACCGAGAGGGGTGTAATGTTACGTGCGTGGTTACTGCAGCACACACACACTGTTCACGTGGTTACTGTAGTAAATGCGAGCATTGTTCACGTGGTTACTATAGCAACCGTGATTAGTTTCCTTTCTTAGGGATTAGATTGATTCGGTTAGTTTGAAAGCTTTATCTTTGGTTAGTTTGTTTCTTTAGGTTAGATATTATTCCTTAGGGGTCAAGTCAAGTTATCCCTATGAAAGGAATGCCATTGTATCTTCTTGAATCAAACAAAGATGAATAAACAAGTCCCCGATTTCTAGCTCTGGTCTCTCCCCCAGACCTGCTACTCTAAATCCATTCCTCTCCCCCAATCGGTACCCTCTTTTGTCTAACGCCGTTCTACCTCAAATCATCACCATCTGACTTCTCTCCGACGGATGTTTATCTTATTATGAACTAAGATTCATAACAATTGGTATCAGAGCTAATACTATGGTTTCTACTGCTGAGTTATCCTTACTAGACAACCTAATGGAGCATATGACGATGATGTTAAAGATCATGCACCAACAGATTCACCCACCCCCATCGGAGGAGTTTGTCGCCTTATGTTATAGCTCGAGAACGAGCTGTTTCACCGAGAGGGTGTAATGTTATGTGCGTGGTTACTGTAGCACGTGCGCACTGTTCACGCGGTTACTGTAGCAACTACGATTAGTTTCCTTTCTTAAGGATTAGATTGATTTTGTTAGTTTGGAAGCTTATCTTCGATTAGTTTGTTTCTTTAAATTAGAGATTATTCCTTAGGGGTCAAGTTATTCCTATAAAAAGGATAGCATTGTATCTTCTTGAATCAAGTAAAGATGAATAAATAAATCCCTAGTCCCAAAAGTCCAGCTGTTGTTGTTCCCTTGATCAGCTATTCTAAATCTATTTCTTCCTCAATCGGTGTTCTCTTCACCTAGCGCCATTCTACTTCAAATCATCGTCGTTCGACCTCTCTTCAATGGATGATTACCCCTTTGTTGTGCTAGTTCACACATTTAAGGCCAGTACGACAAAGCACAATCTGTGTAGCTAGACCAAATGTATAGGTAGAGTTAGACAATACAACTTAGATACCACTTCTAAGTGGTTTTATCTTTGAATTTCCAGATTTCACATATTGGGAGACCATGTGGAGGTATCCCCATACTTGTGATGAGTAATTGACGTTTGAGTTAGAGAGTTTGAGTTTAATTTGGGTATTTCATGCTTCAGTACCTTTCACTAATGCTAATGTATGATTATGCTGTTTCGAGCGGTGTTATGTGATGTTTTCTTGTCTGTGATGGCTGCAAGACTTTGAGGCTAGGTCGTGGCGAGGTATGGATGGCCGGACTAGGCACAGGCGGTGCTGAGGTCAAAGCGGCCGGGAGATGCCGAAGACGGCGAGGACTCGAAGTGGTTGCAAGGCGTGGACAGCAAGAAAAGAGGAAGCTTCCAGGAAGGTGCAGCAGGGGTATTTCAGTAAAATACGCAAGGCTGCAAAATGGAAGCGGATTCAGTTGAAACTGATGGGTAAAGTGCTGTAGCAAATGGGTTAGAGACCCGGTAGTGAAAGGGTATAAATAGAGAGGGTTAGGGTTTGGCGATTACATCCTGGTTCCCTCCTTTCTGTTGTAAGGGTTTTGGGTTTTAATCCCAATTTGTGTGTGAGTCTGGTAGTGAGAGATGGTTACCACTTCTTGAATTTCCTTTCGTGTGTGAACGTGGTGGCTGTAGGTGGAGTTCTTGTTTTGTTTTTGAGGGTGTTGTTCTCAGGATGTAAGAGATGGCTGTAGACAAACATGTAATCATTCATCGTTCATAATTTATTTGAGAAGTCCTGAGTTTGAGCTATTATGATTTCCTTGCAATTTTCCTTGTTTTTGTGTCTGCTCTGCTTTCAGTTCTGTTCTTTGTTCTTCTCTTCCCTTTTTGGTTTTGAGGTGAATCCTTGTTGAGGAAGTTGTTGATTCTTCTGCTTCGAACTGGGAACAACCTCAAGGCCATTTGGCTACTTCATTCCCGAAAGCAGAAGGTTGTTTCAAGAAGTTTACTCATTTTTCAATCCTGCGCCTAACTTCCTCTGCTCTCAGGACTCCTAGGTTTTGAAGGTAGAGCAATCTCGCTTGCATGTTGTCTTGGTGAAAAGATTGCTCTAGGCTTGTGTTTTCTGGTTGTGAGATCCTTTCCTACTGAGGTTTAAAGTCTCATGAGCAAAAGACTCAAGAATCACAAGCCATTAGAATCTTGGTCTTATTTTCTGTTTAGCATCTCAATTTTCGGGTTCATGCTTTGACTATGCTCTTTTTCAGTCGAGTTGATCTTGGTTTGCAGGTTCTTGATTTCTAAGGTCCTTCTGCTATTCTGTTTCTTCCCCTGTCCTTTTGACCAAAGAAGAATAGCAAGCTTTGGCAATTTCTGAAGTTTTCGGTTGTTTCAGTACTTTCTGTGCCGTCAAGCTTCAGTCCAGGTTTAGCCATGTGTCTGCTCTTTCTTTATCCCCTAACTGCAATTCTTTTGGTTTGCTTTCCTCTTTTATTGTTTCTACTCTGCAGCCACTGCTTCTCTCTGTTTTATGAACCTCCTTTTGATTCTATCTGTTTTGGCCAAGTTCTGTTACTCTGCTTGCTGGTCTACAGAAATGAAAAATCAAAACCGAACTGCACCTCTGCGTCAAGTCCCAGTCGGACCGCTAGGGTTAAGCGGTCTGACCGGTTGATCTTTGGCGGTCAGATCGGACGTGCGCTGGCGGTCAGACCGGGCATGAACTGGCGGTCAGACCGGGCATGAACCGGCGGTCTGACCGGCCGAGCTTATGCGGTCAGACCGGTTATACTCTTGCAGTCTGACCGGCCTAGTTTGTTTTCACAGCCCTGGTTTCTTCTCTGTTTGCTGTTCTCTCCGTCAGTTCCAGTGAGCGTTTAGTTTCTTGCTTCATAGCTTCTATAGTTATCGGAGAAGAAAGTGTGTGAATACTTAGGGGCGATTTTTGAAGGCACCATTCACCCCCCTCTGTTGCCATATTCGATCCTACACATATATGTTAGAGAATGGACAAAGCAGCCTGGAAGCACAGTTCTCTCCAATTGTACCAACATCTTTTGCTCTATTAGTGTAGAATTAATTATACAAGGGATTTTTTCCCAGGATAGCAACATTGATATATCACCTTTAGCCTTTTCTTTAACAGCAAAGGTATTTGCTAGATGGAAAAGCTCAATAGATTTGAATGGATAGCAGTTCAAGGAAAAGGATGTGCAAGTTAGGTATTAAGTATTAACCCATCAGGGACCATAAGATACGTGCAGAGCATTTCTTGCGAAACAAAATCAAAGTGGGACCAAGCAAATTGCAGGTAATGCACATCATCAGCACAAAGCCTGAATATGTTAAACACTTCAATAAATAAAAATGATATCGTTGCATACCTCAATAGATGGCATAGTAACGGAGATGTGAAGATCTTTGCCATCATTTACAGCCTCCAACATTGTGATGCAGTGAGAGCTTTCCACATTTTGTGCAGGATCCTGGCCGGTGGCTATGAAGATGGCGGTTACAATATTACTTGCGTGGGCATTGAAACCCCCAAGAACTCCAGCAACAGCTGAACCAGCAAGATTCTTAATCACATTTAGTTCTACTAGTGACTGCACATTGGTCTTCAGAACCTTTTTCACAACTTCCTCCCTGATTACGGCCTCACAAACCACAGACTTTCCACGCCCTTCGATCCAATTCACAGCAGCTGGCTTCTTGTCAGAACAAAAGTTACCTGAGTTCATAAGCGAAAGACACTAATTAGTTTAGAAAAATATGAACATGAAAATGTGTTACAAGATCTTGTATGTTGAAGCACTATTGACTATTATCTGATGAGCACTATTGAGTTATCCGATGCCCATAATTATGCTAATGAAACCAGTTATATATTAGTAAGGCCAAATACAATCTGGGGCTGCTAACTTGTGTAGAAACAAAAGGATGCAGTGATGTGTCTGCTTCAAGTATTCTTTCTTGTGATTTTTCTTGCAACTTGCGCACTTTCTCCTGAACATTCTAGCATGCATGATGTTCGGGAAAAGGTGGTTCCAACTACTCAAAGTATTGATTGAAGTCAATAACGTTTTATACTCCTATCAGGTCAAGCGCAATACAGATGTATCTACTTACCATATATACCGCTTTCAAGGCCCTTTCTATCTCTTCCTAATGCATAGTGACACGGAGAATCGTAATGTAATTGAACATCTTATGTCATGACAAGTTGGTTCACTGACCATCTGATTTTAAAATGGTATAATTGGATCTGAACATGCCAATGTTCAGCATAATGCTGTCCATAAGCTTCCCCTGATAATTCATTAGGACACCCAATACCAAGTATCTGCATCGGCAAAAGGCTACTCTGCTTATGACGTGAAGATCTTTTTAGCAAGCCATAGTTCTTCAAATATGATTGCATTTGCATGCAAGTAGAATTTACGTCTTGAAAAAAAAAATCAAGTTTATGACTGGGAATTTCATTATAGCCAGAAGAATAGGTAACTCAAAGTGAAGTAATTCAACTTCTGCAAAAGGAGGCCGAGCAAAGCGAACCTGAGATGCTAATGATATCCATGTCAGGGAAGTCATCCTGGAGGTAATCCAACACGTTCTGCACGCCCTTGGAGACCATGTTCATCCCCATAGCGTCCCCCGTGCTGCAGCTGAATCTCATGTACAGGTTCCTCCCCGCGATCGCGCACCGCACACCCTGCAGCCTCGCAAATCTACTCGACCTGCTCACATTTGATATTCATTCATCAAGTCATACTAATATCATCCTGCATAAGAACTTCAAACCTTACAGTCAGAGTGGCTATGTGATGAAAAGAATATCGCTTTTGATTGAGACATGTGCCTTCGCCGGTTCGGCCACAGAGACGTATCGTCGAACACAAGGTGTGTGTTAATCCAGTGCCATTTGTTGCATTCTAGGCGCACGAGTTGAAAGGGCTAGTAGGATATGTAGCTATCAAGCACGATTATTTAAATTTTTTGGTTGTGTGTTCAGTGTTCTACCTGTTGAAGGCCATGGAGAGAGTCTCGAAGTTGGCGGGGTCCTCCAAGAAGGCCTTGAGCTCGGCGGCGCGGCGCGCGGTGGGGAGGCGAGCGACGGGGGCACGCGTCATGCCGTCCCGGAGCACGACGCTGGTGGCGCCGCCGGACATGGCGATGGCCTTGCAGCCACGGTTGGTGCTGGCGACGAGGCAGCCCTCGGTGGTCGCCATGGGGACGTAGAAGCGCTGGCCGTCGAGCAGGAGCGGCCCGGCGATGCCCACCGGCAGCTGGACGTACCCCACCGGCAGCTCGCAGCACTGCCCGAGAATCGACGCGTAGTCGAACCCGTCAAGCGGGAGCCCCTCGATCTTCCTCCCAGTGATTCGCCGCACCGCCTCTCTCCGGATGCCGGCGGCGCGGCGGCAGTCGCCTAGCTTGGTCTCCAGCACGTAGGACGGGATCTTACCGGCGACGACCGAGGCCACAATCTCCTCGTCCTCCTCCGGCATTTTCTCGGACACCGCGTCGGGGCTCCCCAGAAGCCCGCACGGGGGAGGGGCCGGCGCCGGGGCGGCGGCCGCGGCCCCCGCCGCGCGTGACCCTACCAGGAAGTCCTCGTCCTCATCGCTGGACGAGACGATAGACTGGACGAACGCGATGCCGAAGAAGCTGAGGAGGTAGATGAGCGTGGCGACGAGGCCGAATATGGCCAGGATCTCCGCGAGGCTCACGACGTGGAGCGGCGTGGAGGAGCGGATCTTCTCGCGCCACCGCCGCATGAGGAACACGAGCGATGCCGCGAACAGCGCGGAGAATATGAGGTTCGTGTGCCGGATTGGCAGCGGCAGCGCGTCCCCGGCCTGCACCCTCGCCTGCCGCCCCGCCCCCGCCTGCTGGCGTACCACGCCCACGGCGGCGCCCGGCGGCGGTGGCGGCACCCTGCGTCGTACTTCCATGCGTGCGGTCGCGCGCGGCTAGCCTAGCCCAGGCGCTCACGGCCGAGTCAAAGGTGGCGGGGGTACGTTCTGGCCGCGGCTGAGGTGGTCGGACGGCCGCGCCGCGAGGAGTTTCTTGGCCTCGGGACGCGGGCGGCCACGGGGTCGTTGGGCGGGTGCGAGCGGTCGGCTCGGGCCTTTTAACAGCAAGCAGCAACGGCGCGGCAGCACAGCCCGGTGCGCTTACCGCACGCCAACCCACCACGGCGCGGGTAATTTTTAGATCCCTAGCGGTCAGAATCAAGATGAGGATTGAAAGGACAATTTCGTCGAGTAGTGTATGGACAAAAGCATTTTTTTAGCTGATTTTGCTCCCTAAGTAGAATTCAGATAAGGGTTGAAAGAGCGGTTTCAAGTAGAGTATGTTGAGCGTTTGTTGCTAATTTTGCTGCGCAGGTAGATACGGATTCGAAGGCCGGTTTCGAGTAGTAGGTGGAGCAGCACATTCGTTGCTAATTTTTTGCTGCGCAAGTTAGATCCACCATGTTCAGAATGGGATGAATTGATGATTTGTCATATCTTTCATTAAAATGATAAATAATGTCTCACTGACATGTGTATCCTAGCCCTATATATCAGTGAGACATTACGGGATATTTTATCAAGTAACAAAGAAAGATAAGATAAATCATCAAATCTCCTGTTCAGAATTTAATTAAGGGTTAATTGAACAGTTTCAAGTGGTATGTGGAGCAACAAATTCGTTGCTAATTTTGCTGGGTGAGTAGATCTCTATGGATCCAATAGACATTAAATGTTGTATATACAATGAACCTGCTCATCGATTCGATTTATATGCGTCTACGGATCATGTATTTTTGGATTCCCGGTTTCAATTCTTTCGCTAAGAAAAACTCTATTGCCCCTAGCCACGCCGCCCGCGCTTCTTTCACTTCTCTCCACTGGGAACTTGATAAACTTGGCGTACTTTTGGTTCTTATATATCAACATGCTTCATCCATTCTCGATCGATTCCGTATGCTGTCTTGTCAATGCTTGCTGGGTCTCGTACGTACATCGTTATCTAATACGAAATATTACTATACAGTATCATGCTTTAGCCATGCACCAAAGTTAATCATTCCAAAAACAGAGTCGGATAAGTCTCAATACCAATCAAGCAAATGAATTTAAATGGCCGCATCAATTCATTAGGAAAAGAAAACAAACATTCTTAACGTGACACTGCCCCGAATTTTGTGGCCAAGAACAGAAAACAAACATTCTTAACGTGACACTGCCCTAATTTTGTGGCCAAGAACAGAAATAGTGTAAGCTAGCACACATGTCACGTGTGCATGCACGACTAGAGTAGGTGATCAGCGAATAGAAATGCCAAATGTACATGCTGTTGTTTTCTTTTCGATCAAGTGATCGATGCTCTTGAATAACAAGAGATTAGGAAAATGCAACCTAGCTGGCTAGAAGCTGAAAGACCATATAAGAGGGTTTAGATATTGTGTGGTGAGCTATTGCCAAGTTTTAGAGTTGAAATTTGAATTTTGCTCGATTTGTAATTTTCAAAGGTTGTTTTGTTAGAGGAACCGATCAAATCGCTGGGGCTTTGCCGGTCAGATCGTCAAGCGGTATGACCGGGGATTTGACAATGGTTGCAATATTCTAGATAGGTTTATTTGCACTAGGCAAAACCGGTCCGACCAGCCTCTGGTTAGCGATTAGACCGACCCTAAGGATTATTTCTTGAATTTTAGGAATTAGGTTTTGGGATAAATTGATATATGTTTGGTTAGTGTATTTATATTGCATGAAGCATATTTTGACTAACATGGGTCAAATTATTAAGAACTTATACCTGAAAATGATTTTCTTATCTTTGTATGTGCAGGAAAACTTGGAGTCAACAATAATTAACAGTGAGGATCAGGGCTACGCTTATGGAGGAGACAAGCCACAGAACGTTCAAAGATGTCGGGTGAGATAGTTGTGCTCAAGCATGGTACAAGAAAGGTGAGAAATACTGATGAGAAAGTTCGAGCGACAGGTTGCACCAATTGGTTTGGTCAGTCCAAGTGAGGCGTGGTCCGATAGAACCGGAACGAGATAGGCTTGCCGATTCATGGCAAACCATGGTACACCTACACGTGACAAGTATGGTGATTGCTTACATGGGGAGATGAAGATCGGGTCAAGGCGAATGTACTTTGGTAGTTTGCCAAATACCGAAAACTACATTAGATCAAAACCGCGGCGCTTGAAAAAGTGATTTAGATCAAGGAGATGCTAAGAATATCAAGTGGATCAAAGTTTAAAGACTTAGCGAATTCAGGTGTAGGATTAATGATGATCGACTAAAGGGGGGTGAATAGAATGTTTCTAAAATTTAAGCCTTAATTGACAATTCTAACAAGAATAAGCAAATACAAGATTCTAAAACAAGTCAAAAGCTAAATTCTAAGTTTTCACTAAAACACCTGAAGGCTATTTCGATACTAAAATACAATACTAGCTAGGCAATTCTGCACAAATAAATAAATGGCTATAAATGTAAATGCAAAGATAGTAAAGGCAAGAAAGAAAAAACCGCAATGAAAACACTCGATATTTTTCCTGTGATATCGAAGACTCGTCAGTCTTTATTAGTCTACGTTGAGGTAAACCTAAATGAATTAGAATGGCTCTATAAATGGAGCAGAATGAATTTCAACTCTACTAGGGTTGCTCTTCCTCCACTCCTGAGATGGTGAACACCGAACCACTCACAAACAGTGCCATGCCTTTTCACAACCTTCTTTGAAGAGATCATCGCACAACCTTCTTTCAAGCTGTCTATGTACCGGCAAACATCAAGAGTAATAAACCACAACCCTTGCTTGAAGGAAATCAAGTGTTACAAGAATCAACTAATTATGCAAATGCATTTAAATACTCTCAACTATCTCAAAATGTGAAATATGAGGAAATAAGTAGTAGAGAGTGCACTAATGGCTCTAATATATTCAGTGAGGCCAAGAGTTATAAGCTTGGTGCTGTTGAGGGGTATTTATAACCCCCAACTACAAATTCGACCGATGGGGAAAAATTCCCCAAAAATTCAATAGGTGCGGTTCTACTGCCATGTATTGACCGGTACTACCGCACCTAGGATTTAACAGTTATATACAATTTATTTAATGCTTCTAAACTAGCCGTTACAGTTTGGTACGGTACTATCGCACTCACATGGGCTGGTACTACCGCACGGCTGTAGTCCAGAGAGTATATTTTTGGAAATTTCTCCTTTCCTAAGAAACAGAAGCACCACTTGGCTCACGCGGTACTACTATTTTTCAGGAGAGAAGAAATTTTCAAAAAAATATGCTCTCTAGAAAAATATTCCGCCATGCAAAAATTGGTCCTACCGGAGTGCAGTACTACCGCACCTCAGATACGGTCATACCGCAGCGCGGCAATACCACCATCTAGCCTGCGGTCATACCATTTTTTACTAAATTTTTTAGATGTAATTTCAAATGCATGCATGACTCTTAATTGATCAAGGTGGCACAAAAATAAGTCTTTAAGCTACAAGTCATGATATCTCTTTATAGTACAATATCTAGCCTATAAATATGATCTTTCCACCAATCTTCGAGACCAGTAAAAACTATAAAAGGGTCCCCAAACTAAATAATACCTTTGTGTTGAGCCATATTGATCTTTTTATCGTCTTTGCATACCATTTTCATGTTGCAATCCATAATCCGAGACTAAACCTTTAAAACATTTTAGCACACATGTTAGTCTCTTAACACATTGTTATTAATTATCAAAACTATTTTTAGGAATCTAGATACTTCCCTGTGCCCTGTGCCTGTTTCAACCCGTATTCCCAATGCATGGTTGGTTGAGATTTAACTGTTGGGTCCCACGGCCTTTGTCCCAGCATAAAAAGATTAAACATTTCTGCATCATTTTGTTCTCATGGCAAAGTACTTCCAATGGAGATTATGGTCTATGGAGGTGATGGATAATACTACTATCTATCGGCACATGTGTGGTATTGGGATACGGGTAGGCTACACTAGCACGGATTAAAAATTTCTACCATGTAAATCGGGAAGCCATGCATAGAGTTGTAGAGGCCAATTCAATGTACCGTGTGTCGATCGTCCTCTGACCAACCATCTCCACCTCACGTCATCCCAATCAGCGACTTAGTTGAAGCCGTGCCTCTACCAAAGTCTATATGTCTAGGAATAGATTGTCATGCGTCGATGTGCTAGCACCAATATGAACGATAAGGGTTTTGAGAGGTGGCGGCTAGGGTTTCGATGGTTGTGTCTTGGGATACCTCTCTTAGCCCCGCACCTCTCTCTGTATAGCCTTCAATCGGATCCTTATCGATACGATTAGATATCGTATCCAACTTGAAAAGTCGTTGACTAGATCTTTATCCAATACAAGTAGAAATTGTATCCCACTCAGAGAGCCTTCGACTAGATCCAATATGAGTAGAGATCGTATCCCACTCAGAGTCTATCATCTGAACCATTATCGTTTTCAACCCATTAAGTGTGTGACCCTGTAGGTTCATATATATTCGGCCATGGGCTAAAAACTTCTTTCCAGCCCATAAGTCGGTAGCGGTCTCTAGCAGAACATAATAACTCCCAAATATATATAAAGATTATATCAGAAAAACATGTATAGTGCTTATGTACCGATCCTTTTGTCTCACGATACCAGATCGAACTCATAGCGAGAAGCGTGCCATCCTATAATAGCTCGATCTCCTCAACCATATTCGACATGACCATGCACTTTCTTAATCTAACCACATCGAGGGGCCCAGCGGTATCTCTCCCGTTATATAGGAGGGGCAATTCCATTTTGATCGCTCATATTCCTCCGCATATTTTATAGTAAATACAAAAGCTATCTTTATGACCACCCAATTACAAAATAATGTTTGGCAACCCCTAAGTAAACTATTATACATGTAAAAAACTATGACAATCTTATATCTAAGAATCCTACATACAATATGTATGAGACCAACTGATGACACTTAAGGATATAACAATTCCTATAGTATCTCATAGTAGGTCAATCCAACATAATATTATCTAACATGTGTCTACATTATTGATTTAATATCTACATATATATGATCTGTGAAAAATGATCATCAATAAATATATGTGCTGATCTATAATCATAATTGCCTCACATAATGATATAAGATCAAGGATAATTTAGAACAATATCAAAATATGAATAAAGAGTTCTACGAAACTTATTGATTAATATAGAAGACATTTATTTAAGGGATAAAATAATATATATTCAAAAAATCATAAACATATAAGTGATACAATTATCTTTATGATCATCTCTAGAGTATATCACTAATATGTGGAGCTTCAAAGCAAAAGCAAACGCCTTACGGTCCTATGCAAGAGAGAACATGGTTACACAAGTATTCATGTGTTATGCATGATTAAAACAAAACACCCGAACCCCCAAAAAGTTTGATCTCCCTTTGATGCAAGGCTCAACTCGATTGGATGCCCTTACGCTTATAAATTTAATTGAGCTACAGTTATAAAAAAACTGGAATTAACAATCATACTACATGTAGTTCAATTTAGTCAAGAAAAAAAGGCTGCCCTCATATTAATCCTCCATTTGCTTTCAATGCAAACATATCATATTAATCCTCCATTTGCTTTCAATGCAAACATACCGGAAGAGAGGGAAAAACTAGACGTAGAATTAGATGAATATAATAGATCAAAGTACGAGCATATAATTTCTGATAGGAGACAGCTGATGCGATCGCACTGACAACGGCCACCGGCGAGAGCCATTCCTTGCCTCGCTTCTTCCTTAAATCCTCAAATCGAAATGCCGTCTTTAGGGGTGAACCCACCCAAAAAAATTGTCAGCCAGTGGTGAAGAGCAAACGCACAGCCAGTGGTGGAGCAAACGAAGATGGGGACATCCACACAGGCATAGAGAAGTCCTATCCACTTCTTATATATATATATATATATATATATATATATATATATATATATATATATATATATATATATATATATATATATATATATATATATATATATATATATATATATATATATATATATATATATATATATATATATGACGCTGAAATGGAGCACCAAACCTCTCTACCTTTGGATTGCTTTTAGATACGTGCTAGTACAATAGTATGGAAAGGAATTCATTAACATTGATGGAAAGTCTTAATCATGGATGGAAAATCTCACTCATAGATGGAAAGTCTCGCTCATAGAGCCTGGATACTATGGTGCCCCTGTTATTTATACTATATATATCTCTTTTTTATTTTTTACCTCTCATATTTTTCTTCTAAAAATTATTTTAAATTAAAACTATTTATTTTTAATAAAAAACCATCATCTATAGTTAGCACGAATACCCATAGTCACAGAATCGATCAAGCTTTTTTTTGCTGTACGATGGCAAACGTATTGTTGCAACGTAACGGGTGATTGGCTGAAAGATGCGATGGCCACATCAAAATGCTGACCACTGTTGACCTGTATTAATTGGGGAAAATTTAACTATTTGCCACCTTTATAACTCGGGTGGCAACAGATTTGCCACCCGGATCCATTGTCAGTGATTCAGGCGACCCCACGTGTAAGTGACAGAGTCTCGGTGTCAATCTTAAGGGTGGCAAAAAATTGAATCTCCTATTAATTGGAGGCCCGTCTCATTACTATGGCCGTGCATGGTTTGATGTACCATCTCATGCAACCGCGCGCCAACCATCAACGTGTGTATCCACCTCTAGAATTTTTTTAAATAATTTATTTTTATATTAAATATTATATGAATATATCATCACTTAAAAAATTTTATAGAAATAATCATGTCGCCATTAAAAATGGCGATTGAACCTGTCATCATTTAAATTAATGATAATCCTATGTAAAACTCTATGTGGCAACATATATAACTCTGTTGCTAGTCTAATTGACAATAGAGTCTCTATCGCTAACTCTGTCGTCACCAGAGACTATGAAAAAATGCAATGGCTACATCGAAATGCTGACCATCGCTATCCCGCATTAACTTGAGGCCCGTTTCATTACTATGGTCGTGCTTGGTTAGACGTACCATCTCATGCAACCACGTACCGACATCGATGTGCGTACCCATCTTTGGTTTTTTTAAATGATTTATTATTTATTAATATTATATAAATATACCATCATTTAAAAATTATAGAAATAATTCTATGTCACTATTTAAAATAGCAACAGAATTCTATCATCATTTGAATTGACGATAATCCTACGTAAACACTTGGCAGTTTGCAGGACTCCAACGCTAGTACAATTAACATCGCCGGTCGGCCAATTAGTCTCCGTCAGTCACTCTATCTTTGTTGGAAAACCTGAACCTGGGCCTGCAAGTCTGGCCTATTGGTGGACACCTTCTACTTAGTATATAAATAGAAAATCCAAATTATTGTAATATGTCTTTGGAGGAGAATGTAATAAAGAAAAGAAAAGGGAGTTCCCTTATCTCTTGTGTTCAATTTATTATTTCTTGCATTACCTATGTTTGATCCATCTTTTTGTCTAGGAGGAATCGATCGTTCTGGACTCGCCAGCGACAGTTCCTCAACACGTTATCAGTACGAGTCGCTCTAGTGGATCTAAAGGTAATCATCGAAGCACTCATAGATTGAATTATCTATTTACATTGCTTTAAATTCTGCAAAATTTCGCTTTCTAGATTATTTTGTACAGTGCAAATCCACTCTAAATCTATCGCGAGCAGACTTGAAGTTGTCGGCCAAGCCGATCGGTAGATTTGTGTAAAAAAGTAGATGTTGATTGCACTATAAATTGAAAAAACACACGTGCGCCCCGTATGTGTTGCATGAACCACCGGCCGCCCGCCCGCACCCTGCCGGCCACCCGCACGGCCACCTAAGCCATCACGTCGCCCATCCGAGCCGCCCGCACGTGGCCAAACGAGTCGTCGACGATCGCGCTGCTATCCGTGCCGCCGACACGCGGCCGCCCGAGCGTCGCACGCACACACCGGCATGGCAGCCACGCCGGATCGTCACCGCCAAGGCCCCACATGGCTGCCGTCGAAGTCTCTCATATCTGCTGCCGCCCGACCTCACGTTGAGCACTACCTCTGGCCCGCATGGCCACGGCTGTGCAACGCCGCGCCCGAATGCGCCGCCACTGCAATGAACATGGGTAGGGTTTTCCCCTACCCCTTGCTCTTTTGACTTGGTCAGAGTGGGCCATGGGCGAAGACCAGGCCAGGAGAGGCCCGGTTGGGGGAGGAGAGATCGTGAAAATTTTCTTAGCAGTAAAATTAGTGAATAAGCATGTGAAAATTATAAAATTCACTAAAAATTCATATCCTAGCATAAAAGGGCCTTGGGAATTCAACTTTCGAATTATTTTTAGCATTTGAAACATGTTTAGCATTGTTATTATTTCTTTCTATGTTTTTCTATATTTATTTACTATTTTGATTAATTGTAATTATTTAAATTGCCTTTAATCACTGAAATTAGCAGTAAATTATAGAAAATGCATAGAATTTTTTTTGAAACATTACGAAAACCTTTTTATACCATTGTCCAATTTATTTCATGCATATTTATCTATAGTAAATTTGTATATTCCTTTCATGCACATATAGATGACAGGCATCACGAACTGGGAGTTCGAGGAGCTGTCCCAATATAGCTAAAGTTACTTGACTTAGGCTTCTGACGTCGAGATTGTACTTGAAGCCAAGAAACTCTGTGCTGCCATTAGGATTGATGCATCGAAAGATGCCAAACCCACACATGAGGAAAATGATTAGGCACTTCATTTCCTCAGCCACCACCTCTGTCTCACCCTTAAGAATGAGTATATGGTAGAGAAGAGCGTGCTAGCCTTACGGACTGCACTAAAGAAGCGGTTCGAGAAGCTAAAGTAAATCATTCTTACTCAGGCAAAGTAGGAATGGATTCGACTCAGATTTATTGACTTCCAGATGGTTGGGGAGTATAACTCTACTCTGCACAAAATTTATACCAATCTTCAACTCTGTGGCAAGCAGGTCACAGATGAGCAGAAGATTGAGAAAACCCTCTCCACCTTCCACCCCAATGCAGTGCAGTCTGCGCGCAACCATCGTCAAGACTAGGGATGAAAACGGAACGGAAATATCCCGTACCGAACTGCATCGTTTTCTACATTTGACCCGATCGAATTCGTATTTTCGGACAAATTCGAATTCAGTTCGAAATACGGAATACCAAATTCGAAAATGGAGCGGAAACGGTTTAGGCGTTTTCCGACCGTTTTCTACTTTTCTACATTTTATTCGGAATATACCGTATTGTAAATACGGTTTAAACCGAATTTGGGGAGGGAGGAGAGCTCCGCCACGGCCCACGGCGCCACGCCTGGCAGCGGCCGCCCGAGCTGCGCACATCTGGGGAGGGACCGAGGGAGGACTGGAAGAGAGCTCCGCCACGACGCCACGCCCGGCAGCGGCCGCCTCGCCTGAGCCCCAGATCTGAAGCCTGAAGGAGAGTGTCGGATCTGGAGGCCGAGCCGCCCACTGACGAACTGAGCAGCCGATCGGTGACCGGTGAGATGGAGATCGGCGGCGGGCGGTGGATCTAGTGGAGGGGCAGATGAAGGCGGCGGCTCTCTGTGGTGAGTGGTGGCGCGATAGCACCGGAGGGACGGAGAGGCGCGACGGAGGAGATGGAGGGGAGGCCGGAGAAGAGGGATCTGGCGAAGGAGAGGAGAAGGCGGGGAGAGGAGTGGCAGAAGGGGGACGGCGCGACAGAGGTGAAGGGGAGTGGAGAAAGGGAGGCGACGGGAAGAGGACGGCGCGGTGGAAGAGGAAGCGGCGCACCGGAGGGAGAGGGAGAAGGAGATGGCGGCGGGGAAGGTGAGGTTGGAGAAGGTAGCACCGGGTAGAGGAGGTGGAAGGGAAGAGCGGCGTGGAGAAGAGAGGTGCACGTGTGAAAGGGAAGTGGCGGCGCCAAGAGAAGAAGTGGCGGCGATGGAAGGCGGTGAAAGGGGAGAAGGAGAAGCGGCGGCGGTGTAGAGGGTGTAGCGGGGAAGGGAGGGGGAACAGGGGCGGCCGAGAGACGGTGGAGGAGAGGGGAGAAGATGGATGGCGGCGCTTGAGTGGGGAGAAGGAACGGCAGAGGGGAAGTAGAAAGGGGCGGAGAGATGGTGGCGCGGTGGCGAGCCGGCCTGGCCTCGCCGCCGGCCGAAGCTAGAGAAGGGGGAGGAAAGCCCTCACATTGCAGGCGGCGGCGGCTAGGTCATGTGGCCGAATGGGGGGAGTTGGTCATTTTTCGATTTAGCCCTCTAGGTTTCTAGGGTTTACAAATTGATCCTTCTCCCAATGAGACTTCTTCCGTTCCGGCCCTTGGAAACTCTGATTTCAACGCGAAAAGAACATACGCACTCGTGTCAATGCGTACATCTGTACGAGAGTAGTCAGGCACGTCTGTGCCTCGACTGTATAACCACAGACAGGGTGTAATATCTTGAGTAATGAAAGTGTATGTGGGTGGCCATACACTTTTGTTATGTGGGGTGGTGGTAGCGGCGCGCAACCATGGCGGCAAATGGCGCGGCCGCGTGCACGCGGCTATGGTGGCGGCGACGACAACCTGCGGCCGATGGCAACGACACGCCTGAACAGTCGTTCGCATGGCCGAACAGTGTTTTGCACAGCCGAACAGCCGTTCGCTCGACCGAACGGTGTCTCGCATGGCCAAACGTCGTTTCGCTCGACCGAATGACCGTTCACGTGGCTAAACGTCATTCACTTGGCCGAATGGCGTTTCGCATGGCCGTGGGACTAGCGAACTTGTTTCCTCTCCAATCATGTTTACCTCTTGTCGTTCCTTTATCAAATTCAACCGTACCTGATCGGTTGCCTTCTATTCCAGCCTGTAGGTTCGCACGCTGCTGTTGAGGGAGCAGTTGAGTTATTGCGCATTACGGACTCATCGTGCAGCATGTCCGTCGAGCGTACTCAAGGCAAGTACCTCACGATCATAACCTATCTTCTTCACACATTACTGTTTCATGATTAACTGTTGTCATTAGCATAGTGCTCAATTATTACATTGTATTGATTGCCTGGTCGTATGCTGTTATTATATTGGGTAGATCTTGATGTGTTAGGCTAGCTGGTGTTGTATGCTTCTAGATTATTATAATGCTCAATTATAGGATTCATGCTTTACTTAGTGATTAGAATTGATGCTTAAATCTTTGATAGAGGTAGCGTATAATCATGCTCGAATTTAAGGTTAACCATTAGTAATCTTTTAATATTGGGATATTTTATTTATATATCTTGATCTATTACTTGTTGCTTGCTTGTCCTGTTCTCACCGTGTTGCGATCGTTGTTGGGTACTTGCTGAGATTCCAAATCTAACGTTTGCTCTTTCCATTCTCAGGTAAAAGACCAGTGGAGTGATAGCATCATACATGGGTGGGAGCACTCGATTTTTCGGCACTGTGGTTTGCCACTATTTATGTTATTTCGTTTATTTTCTTTTGATTAGAAGTGGACCGGTCTCATGTTTCAAACATTTATTTTAGTTCCGCTAGGCTTTAATAAAGTACTTTTAAGGTTTTAATTTCGTTGAATTCCTATTGTTGCCTTTATTACTTGTTCTTTACTTTGGCGATGACGTTCTATTGTAGTATCCAAGATTGGCTACATGTGGGGTGATACAGGATCAGGCTACGATGGAGCCTGATGACGGGGATGTGGGTTTGGGTTAGGAGGGGAAGAATGTAAAGGAATAAAGGATAGAATCAATCCTTTGATTCTCAATCCAATAGTTTAAAATATTTGACTGATTTTAACCTATAAAAATAATTAAATAGTCTATAAACAGATCTATAAATTTTAAAAAAGATGGTGCTTTTAGAATACAGAAATTTTACAGAAATATCTCAATTCCCGTGGTTCAAACTGGACCGAAAGTCGCATGACGCGTATCATGCAAGCATCAGGTCGGAAGGGCATCAATTCCGGCGCTTTGAGCGGCGAAACGTCACCGTCGATCGGAATCGGCGCACTTTAGTCCTCCGCGTCTGTTGGATGTCCCCGCCAAATGCTAACCGGGAACTCCATTTCAGTCCACAACCTTCCCTTCCCTTCCCTCCCCTCTAGTCAAGATTGCTACAAGGAGTATGTTGAATTAATTGATATTATGCAGGTTGCAGAGGCTTAGGATGAAGTTCTCCGCAAGAAGTTTTTTGCACAGCCACCTAGGAAATCTGCTGTCCGTGAGACCAACGCTAAGCGCTACAAGGTACGAAAGCCTATGATGAAGAAAAGGGAAATGAAGGGCAAAGTTATAGCCCAGAAAGGTAAGTCAAATGCTCCACAGGAGAGTAAGGCCAGCAAACCAAAGTAGGACAACAAGGCCAGTAAACCAAAGTAGGACAACATGCCCTATGGTCAGCAAGACCAAACCTGCTACAAGTGTGGCAAGTAGGGGCACTGGTTGTTAAGAGCCACAACACATCATCGACGCCTTCTAGGCCAAATAGAAGAAGGGCAGCAAAGAGCAGCGTGAAACCCACTTTGTCTTTGTTGAGGGGAAGAGTTCTCAACAGCTGCCTGCACCAATGGAGATTGACTCCACTCCTACAGTAGCACCTCGTCTTGACATTGCAGCTGTCGCCGCCTTAATTTCCCAGGAAGAGCATTTCACCCCTGAGAAGATGCAGCCGAAGTCTCTGGTTTCTTAGCAGATTTAGTCTAATGTACAGAATGCATTTAGACTTTAATTGTCATTTATTTTAAGTGTGGAAGGAATAAGTTGGATTTTGCATTGATGGTACTCAAACATTTTATTTTCCGTGATGGTTGGATGATATTAAATAATTCATTTATTTATTCAATTAATAATGGTATGATATATTCTGATATTTGAAGTATTTTATTTATGTGTTGATTGTCTTCTACTATATATTAATAAAGTACTTTATATTAGAACGTGTGTGGCCCCTATGGAGGAAGTGTACTTAGATGATAACGGCACAATAAATACCATCTTGAGAGACAAAATTTTTTCAGTCGATTAGCAAGAATACTGACAACCTTAGAACAATCATCGGTCGTGATGCTTGTATAATAGGCTCAGAAAGAGCCACAATTATACTCCCAATGGAAAAAACTTGATTATTCAAGAAGTCTTGTTATACCCAGAATCGACTAGAAGTCTCCTTAGTTTCAAGGATATTCGCACTAACGGTTTTCACATTGAAACTGAAGAATAGTATGGTAAGGAATACCTACTCATTACAAAGTGTGAAGAAAATATAAAAGGGTATTAGAAACACCTCCTTCATTTGAGACTAGGCTATACTACACTAATATTAAGGCACCCGCAGCCTATACTACTCTGAAAACCATATTTAGTAGCTCTGAACTCTTCTGTCTCTAGCATGATAGATTAGGCCACTCAGATCTTAGGATGATGAGAAATATAATTAGCAATTCACAGAGATATAATATTAATGTAAAGAATTCTCTTAATTAAGAAGATTTTGTGTGCCCCGCATGTACCACCGAGAAATTAATTACTAGATCTTCTACTCTGAAAGTGAAGGATGAAGTCGTTGTATTTCTGGAACGTATCCAAGGAGATATTTGCGGTCATATACAGCCACCATCAGGGCATTTTAAATATTTTATGATGCTTATCATTGCTTTCTCGAAATGGTTGCACATATGTTTATTATCTATGAGAAATCATATTTTTGCAAAGCTGATATCGTTGATAATTTAAATTAAAAATAATTTTTCTGATCATCATATAAAGTCCATCAGAATGGACAACACTAAAGAATTTACTTCAAAGACATTTGATGATTATTGCGTGTCAATAGGAATTAAAGTTGAGCATTCTGTACTGCATATCTACACCCAGAATGGACTAGCAGAAGCATTAATTAAGAGAATTAAATTTATTGCCCGATGTGAGATCGAGGAAGCCGATTAGAGGGGGTGAATAGTCATTTCTAAAAATTCTCTTCTTAATTAATTCTATTTGACCTATTTGGCTAAAACCAACTATATAATGCGAAAGTTTAAATCAAATTGGTTTTAGCACAAACAAGGCCTAAATCAACTAGGTTCACCTAATTGCACTAATAACCTAAGTTTATATCAGACTTGCAATCCTACAAAGACCTCCACATTGAGGTTAGCCCAAACGAATTGGACCGGCTCCACGAATTAAGCCGAAACACCTCAATCCACTAGTGGTTGCTCTTTCCTGCTTCGGGTAGGTGAGCTCCAAACTTCACAAATTCGTCGGATCTTCTCACAGCCTTCTTTGAGAAGATTATCGCGCATGATGCCTTCAACACCGTCTAGGAGCCGGCAAACTCTAAGAGTAATAAGTCAAGCCCCTCGCTTAACTCTTACTACATGCAACGAATGCACAAGCTCAAATAGACACTAAGTCCAACTCTAGATTCAACATATGCACTCTAAATCACTCTTCTTACTCACAAGGTGCAACACATGCTCAATTGAGAGGGGAGGCTCACACTAGCTCAAAGGAATAAAAATGGGTCAAGCAACTGCATCACCAACCGGCCACAAGGGGGTATTTATACCCCACACAAGAAAACTAGCCATTGGAGCCAAATCCCTGAAAAATCAGAGAAATTAGAAGTACCATCGTTATAAGGCCGGTACTTCCTCTCCCCTCACAATGGTCAGAAAAACTAGCTGTTACAGTCAAAATTGGACGTTCCGCTGTTCATTCTCCGATAATCAGAAGTACCGCTCTACACATGCGAAAACATCGCTCTCGCGGGGAGGAGAAGACCACCACATAGGTGTCTCTCTAGAAACAATATACTGCAAGAAAATTTGAAACTTTCGAAGTCCGGTAACACCGTGCAACACACATCGGTACTTCCGCCTTCTGGTAGTACCGCTCACACAGAGTCGGTACTTCCGCCGGCCGATCAGACCACTCACATAGAGCCATTCGAACCAATCATCCAGTAGTACCACGTAACATATGCCGGTACATCCGATGTCGGGTAATACCGCTCACACAAAGCTGATACTTCCGACCTTCGGTAGTACCGCTACATACATGACAGTAGTTCCGATTTTCCTGACAAGTGCAGATCCTCAACAGATTTTGAAAAAATACATTTGCAAGCTATAGTATCATGCACACAAGGATTAAACATGATTCCTTACAAGTTGCAAAACACATTTGCATACTTTTGAAATCATGACACAATGAATAGGTACATGGACTCTTCTCGTTTGCAAAACACATTCGCAAACCTAAGTTACGTGCTACAGGGATCGTGTATGAGCTTCAACCATTTGCAAAACATATTTGTAAATATAAGCCTCATACTATAAGGAATAGGAAACATAGAATTCAAACACTTACAAAATACATTCGCAATGTATAGTCCCATATTACATGAATTTCACACATGAGTTTCAACTATTTACAATACGCATTCATAAATATAAGCATCATGCTAAAGAGAGCTAAAGCAAGTGAGATTGAGCTATCAACACATGATGAGACTCAAGCTGCTGGACATGACCCATCTTAATAGTACGGCAACATATACTTAGCAACCCGATCTTCCAACCAAACACCACGACTGGTAAAAGACTAGGAACACATTCTTAGCCCTAACTAGTCATACTTTTGCCTTGAGCATCCTTTTGAATTTTGATGACGCACATCATCACTTAAGTTCGAGTTATCGTCTTGATATGCATCAACACATGATGCATACACTTTTTGAACTCCATCAACACATGAAGGGATTTCACTTAACTTGATGATCAACACATGATCATCTCCACTTGGACATGCATCAACTCATGATGCATATTTTTCTTGATGACCTTCAACACATGAAGTCATCTTCCATCTAGACTTGATGATCTTCAACACATAAAGTCACCCAAGTAATCCTCATTTGTGGAACTTAACCTATTCATGCAACTTATGAAAAATGTTAATCCACAAATCAATTGCCATCAATTACCAAACTTCACCATTTACACATAATGGAGGAACTAGATTCTACAAATAATGAGGTAAAGATTGTATTTGCGAGTATACAACATGTACACAACACTTGTATACCCTAAGATAATCTTTAAGCAAAGCTTACTTATCCGGTTGTCATTAATCATACAATCATTAGCACATAATGGAGAACTTAGATTACAACCCGATTGCAAATGAGTACATATAAACTACACAAACTATATATACTCAAAGGATGTATTTCAAAGTACAGATTCTAAATATGTGTATTAAAGGAAACATGGATTAATACTTATGAAACCTCAAAACATATAGTGAACTCCCTCTAACTATGTGCATACAAGTATGTGTAATGAAGACATATGCATATATTCATTTCGGACTATTTGTGGAGTACAATCTATATTTTGGATCCAAGCAAAGCACTAATATATAAGAATGCAATTTCGAATGTAAACCTGTTTCATTTCACCCTTTTATCCAAATGATACTAAGCAATAATATACTTAAACAAACATATTAGTCTTTCATATAGATTTGTCATTTAATCATACATTTGGATGTGAGGAATGCAATAAAATTATAAGAAACATATCGAATGCATACCTAAATGATTTCATCTTTTTCATCTATATGAGACTAAATAATATCATAATTAATAAACAAGATTAGTCTCATAAATGCATTTGTTATTATCAACAAAACCTCATAATAATATTTGTCATTATCAGCAAAACCAACTTAAATGGAGTTTGATCTTTCACCGGACCGCTTTTACAAAATTGTAATTTACCAACTATAAATTGGGGACACGTAGTCCTGTATGCAGCAACTCTCATCAACTTTATACCATCAACATATAACATACATTCACCTATGCAACTAGCGCAAGGGTCAGTATCAAAAATTTATCATCTCTGTACCTATACCTCCACCACAGCGTACTGCAATGTGCCTACTCCGAAAGTCTAGGATATACGTTGGTTATGAGACAACATCCATAATCATGTATTTAGACCCCCATGACAGGAGATTTGCATACCGCCCGTTTCGCTGATAGTATATTTGATGAGGGTAGTTTCCCGACATTAGAGGGAGGAAATCAACCCATGATGAAAAATATCAGGAAATTAAGTGGTAAGCCACAGGAATGCATGCACATGACCCGCGTACTAGTGAAGCAAATAGAGAAGTTCAGACCATTTTAGTGATTTAAGGAGTGTGATCAAGTCGTATGTGCCTGCATGCAATGCACCAGAAAGGGTTGAAATACCACAGAAAATTGAATGTATCGCTAATCCTGTCCAGAGGCCCCAGAATAAAAGGACGAGAACTCCAGCCCCTCGAATCCCAAGTAACCGGGGACGCCTTGTTGAAAAGGATAAGAAGAATTTGACACAGCCAATCACTGAAATTCCCTAGAACCCGAAGGGGAGTCAGTTGAGACCTGGCACCGGTATGACACCTTCAAGGAAAAGCATACCGGATTTGAACATTCCCATAGAGGGAGATACTAGCATGGATGTGTGCGCACGCATCGGAGCTGAAAAACTAAAAGGACTTGCCCTGAAGGAGCGGTGAGCAAGTAGAAGCACCAAAAGAATCAACCCATGATGAAATAGCTATAAACTATGTGCACATGGAAGAATCCATGAATAGGACAACAGCCAATGTTGATATTTATTTTTCAAAGAAAATTGCCACAATCATTGATCTTGATCTAGAGTATGCATCGCTCGCTGAATGTAAGAAAAAATCAGATTGGGAGGATTGGAAAAAGGCAATAGAAACTGAATTATTATCTCTGAATAAAACAGATGTGTTTGGGCCTGTAAGCCGCACGCCTCCCTATGTGCACCCTGTAGGGTATAAGTGGGTATTTGTTCGAAAGAGAAATGAGAAAAATAAAGTTGTAAGACATAAAAGCAAGGCTTGTTGCACAAGGTTTCACTCAACATCCAAGAGTTGATTATGAAGAAACACATTCTCCATTCATGAGTGGTATTACCTTTAGATACTTAATCTCAATGGAAGTAAAGCTGAATTTATAAATGAAATTGATGGATATGGTAACGGCATACCTTTATGGAAATTTGGATTCAGATATTTATATGAAGGTATCTGAATGTATCCCTATCCCAAACCAATACATAGCAAATAGAAATATGTGCAGTGTGAAACTCAGAAAATCACTATATGGACTTAAGCAATTAGGCAGGATGTGGTATAATCGTTTAATCGACTTTCTATGCAAGAAAGGATACACGAACAATGAGGATTGTCCTTGTGTATTTATACGATGTTCCTAGAATGGATTTTGTATAATCTCAGTATATGTAGATGATCTAAATATCATCAGAACCTTGGAAAATATAAAGGAGGCGAGTTCTTACCTGGAGTCAGAATACAAAATGAAAGATTTAGGTAAAACCAAATATTGACTAGACTTGCAACTTAAGTATGTCCCTGAATAAATATTAGTACATCAATCCGCATACACCCAGAATGTGTTAGAAGGGTTTGGTTTTGAAACAGTGTATCCATCGAAAGTACCGATGATCGGTAGATCTTTACAGCAAGACGAAGATTCGTACAAACCTAGAGAAGAGGGGGAGGAAGTCCTGCGACCGAAATTCCAGTACTTAAGTGCAATAGTAGCACTTATGTATTTAACAAACTGCACTAGACTGGATATTACATTTGCCATAAACCTACTAGTAAGGTATAGTGCAGAACCTACCAAAAATGCATTAGCAGGAAATAAATGACATCTTCTGATACCTCCAAAGAAGCAAAGATCTTGGACTATTCTACAGAAAGAACCAAAACCTAAATATGACTGGCTATACAGATGTTGGGTACCTGTCAGACCCACATATAGCTAGATCACAAATAGGCTATACATTCTTGTGTGGTGGAACTATAGTTTCATAAAAATCGTCTAACCAAAGTCTTGTATCGATTTCAACGAACCACTCGAAAATCATATCGCTGTACAAAACCGCACGAGAATATACTTGGGTTCGACGAATGATTCACCACATCCAGTAATCATGTGGATTGAATATCGTGCAAACTCTTACAATTATCTATGAAGATAATGCAGCTTGTGTTGCACAAGTGTAGACGGATTACGTGAAGAGTCATCTTACCAAGGGCGGAGCCAGGAATTGGATATAGGGGGCAATATGGACAACAAGTAGAGTAGAACCAATGAACCATACAGGATTTACCGATCCAATAGTCACATATCAGAGTAATATGTTTCGCAAATTACAATGCAAAGAAAATTGCATCTCTATTAATTTAAACTTAGCTCTACGACTAAAACAGGGTCTAAGCCGATTAAAACAGGGTCTCTAGATGTGATGTGAGAGCAACTACTGAAGTGTGTACTTATGATTTTTGTTTACATTTTTTGATACCACAGTGAACGGTAAATATATTGACGTGGACGGCTCATATATTTTTAGACTCGAGAAGTCATTTAAAAAACTGCTTTAAAAACACTCTATTTATTTTGATTTTCGAAGAAATCAAAAAACAAATCCACGAGAACATGTCCATTGTATTGCCGTAGAAATCGGCCAAAACATTTTCTTGGCTTTTAATTAAAGGTTCCTAGCGTTATGTACTCCACCAGCTAGTAGTGCTTGAGTGATCTTCAATCACACCTATGACTAGCTACAACAGCTTCTAGTCAACTCACCAGCCTGCATTAATCATCCTAAGATTAAGAACGCAAACATGCATATCCTACAGATCACGGTACGCACCACCTTGTAACCCGTATTTACAAAGATCAGTAGATACAAAGCTAAAACAAGAAACAAAACAAAGAGAATTTGAGCTGCATATGACTGGGCTTTAAACATACTTTACATTTGGGCTAAATTGGGAGGGACCAAACCACTAATTAAATACATGTAATTAACTACATAATAGAGGATTAGTAAAAGGTTGGGGGGTGCCGGGCCCCCTCCAGCCCCCCCTTGTCTCCGCCACTGCATCTTACAAAGCATATTAACCCCAAGTTCTTCTATACTCATGAATTGTAAAAGATGAATAAAATTAAGATACTGCATACTAAGTCATGTAAAAATCTTACAAATTTGTTCACTAAGTTACTTCCAGCATCTAACTTTGAAAGGTGTATATGTGGAATTGGAATAATGAGACTTAGAGAAGTGCAGAACTCAGGAAGAGATTCTTCTCGAACTCACTATTAAAATTTGATCATGAAGATCAAGTACCCATAGAATAAATCATGTATATTAAATGAAATTGGGTGGATTGAACTCTTTTTTCCTTGACGAGTTTTTTGGAAGTTTCTTAGCCAAAGTTTTTAATAAGACAATTCATGCAACACAACATAACATGTATCATGTACTTTTTTCTAAATTTTTTTTCACTTGGTTTTATGGAGTTTTGATGATGCATAAACGTGTCGGATGAGTGTCCAAGGAGAAGTGTTGGGAAACCTAACCCTGAGCCTGCAAGCCTGACCCATTGATGGGCACTCTCCACTTAGTCTATAAATAGGAGGTCCCAATCATTGTAAAGTGTCTTTGGAGAGAAAGGAAAAAAGAAAGGAAAAAAGAGTTCTCCTATCTCTTGTGTTTAATTTATTATTTTTTGTAGTATTTGTATTTGAATCTATCTTTTTATCTAAGAAAAATCAATCAGATTAGACTTTATCTAAAAAAATCGATCGAACTGAACTCGTCAGCAACAATTCCTCAACAATATTCACCAGAGACTCTGCAAAGATGTAATGGCTACATCGAAATGTTGACCATCGCTGTCCCGCGTTAATTGGAGGCATGTTTCATTACTGTGGTCGTGCTTGGTTAGACGTATACCATCTTATGCTACCGCGCGCCGACCATCGATGTGCGTTCCTATCTCTGCCCAGTCGTGCGCTCTAAGGTACGTGGACATGCTTACATGTACCAATGCCTGGTATAGTGGTATTTGTTTCTATCGGTGGTCGGTGTGGAACCGTGGAGAATTTTTTAAGTACACCACTTCTCATGACGGCCGTTGATTTCATTTGATGTAATGGCTTCGTGAAATTTTTTTTTTACCTTGCAAGCGGTAAAAGATCACTAATGTCCTTCTAACGGCTAATCAGCGCTTACATGGAAATGATTGGACGTGATTAAATGGAAATAATCAGCGCTTACATGGAAATGAGCTAGTCATAGTTAATGTTGTCCTTAAAAATATTAGCATTAAAACTAGAGGTCGAGTTTTAGAGATTCAAACCTGCATGAGCATACCCTGGTTACATTGCAATGAGAGTAGGTTTTAAATTCAGTTGGAAAGGCAATATATTTCAAATTTGATATAACTTAGAAAGCACAGTATTGTTTTGTCGGTTCTACTTAAATTTGAATTTGACATTTCGTTGTGAAGTATAAATTTTCCTAATATCTTATTATTCATAACCCAAAATATATATTCTAATTAACTTGTTAATAACTTTTAATATAACATAGACATCAAATGTTCCATTCAAAATATCTAATTAGTATTACACATTTCAAACCTATCAAAACAGAGAGTCGCTTTCAATCTTTTCTTTTACAATATTTGAACTAAGTTTGTGGGGACCCGAGCGGCCACATGCATGGCCAATATTTGATCACAGTATTGCAATTCATAATCTGCAAACAATATTTTGATGATATGTCTTTTTAAACAAGTTTGCAATTCGATGATATGGAAGGATAATATACCATTTAATACCTTACTTTTTTTGGGTGTAATTAGGTGCTTCCTTATTAGACACATCAGCCACTATAGTACAATTTCAGCCATAAGCCACAGTTTTTCAGCCCAACCGAGGGCCCCGCTCGGTTGGGCTGAAAAGCTGTGGCTTATGGCTAAAATTACACTGTAGCGGCTGAAATTTCACTGTAACTGAAAGTGGTTTATTTGGCGTAATTAAATTTAAAAAATTAAAAATTAAAAAATATGCTATCTCATCACGGACAATGCAAACGAATAAAGAGAAAAAGAACTGGCAAAAAAGCTTAAAAAACTAAAAGTTTTAAAAAAAGAAATTTATAAATAGTAAAAAATAAACCAAAAATCAGAAATTAAACCTCTACATCGGTAAGATGGTGCACCATAAAAGAGCTCGTACTTTGTAACGTTGGTTCGGTCCTGCTCAAGCTATTGGGACGGAGCTGGGCGAGATCCATACAGCTAGCCTTTCGGTCAAGATCCACCACATGCAGTTCAAAAATAATAATTAAAAAAACATCCCATGACCGTGCGATCAGATCATTGAGCATTTAAGCTAAATCAAGACTATCAGCTAGTACAATGAACGAATTGAATTGAGTTGACTGAGTAGTTGATTGGTAAGCTTGCAAGTCAGTAGCACGAGTACGAGGTTGGTCAGTCGACGACAAGTCATGGGGCTCTTGCGTACTATTATTGTCGCCTTCCGACGATGACCAGAGTAACGGGCTGGCCGACGGACACGTAGCCACTGGGCAGACGGTTGGGTGTGGAGGCGCTCGTAATGGGCACCTTCCTTTCGGCTAACAATTTATGATTTAAATTTTTTAAGTAAGTAAATGAAATGATTTTTTATTAATTTTAAAATAATCTATTAAAATAATCTTTTTAAAATAGTTTATCTACATTTATTTTGTTTGTAAGAACGTTTACATCAAATCTAAAAACCGTAAACTATGACTATATGGCTATAGATCACGTTGAAAAGAACCCGCCCAATACCTGGGCCTGCGGGCGCAATTAAGCCGGTCGTTTGACGCGGGTGCGGGTGGACACAGACGCGTCCGACACCCCGAGCGGTCCAGTGGAACTCGCTGTCGCACTCGCGCGCGGTGGTCGTCGGTGGGACAGGACGTGCCGACAAGATATCGCTTGACGTAATGGGCACCTTCTTTTCGGCTAACGATTTATGATTTAAAATTTTTTAAGTAAGTAAATATAATGATTTTTGTTAATTTTAAAATATTTTATTAAAATAATATTTTACAATAACTTATCTATATTTATTTTGTTTGTAAGAACGTTTACATCAAACCTAAAAACCATAAACTATGACTATATGACTATAGATGACGTTGAAAAGAACCTGAGCCCGCGGGCGCAATTAAGCCGGTCGTTTGACGCGGGCGGCGGGTGGACACGGACGCGTCCGACACCCCGACTGGTCCAGTGGAACTCGCGCGCGGTGGTCGTCGGCGTGTGCCCCGCACTGGTCATGTGCTCGATCCGACACCGGCCGACCGATCCATCGACCGGATTAATTTGGCGGGCGCGTGCTACTCCACTGCCGGTTTTGTTGACCGGGATTAAGCTCGGGTACTTTCGCTACTGTTACGTGTACGCTAATCGCGACTGGCACGAGCGCTTGAGTGAGCCAAGAGACAAGAGGGGGTGATGGGCTGATGATAGCTGCTACACGTACGACGTTTGTCTCACTACCCTGATCAACTCGGCTTCGGCTTTTAACTTCTGACTTATTTTTCACTATTCATAAGTTTCATCTTTTTCTAAACTTTTGGCTTTTTGTTGAGCTTTTTTACCGGTTCTTTTTTTTCCCGTATTTATTTGTATTATACGTAATGGGCTAACATATTTTTTATATTTTTAAATTTTTTTAAATTTAATTATGTTAAATAAGACTCTGTCAGCTACAGTGCTTTTTTCAGCCAGCTACAGTGTTTTCAGCCATGAGCTTTTCAGCCGAACCGATCACCACAAGTCACGTTGGTTGGATGGTGGTGGCGGTCTCAGGCACATAATAGTGCAGCAGACGAGTCAGCTGGATGGTTGTTAGTTTGGAGTCTGGAGGTGTGCATCGATCACTCTTTTAATGGTTTCTTTTAATGGTTTTTTTCAAGCTATGATCTGTGAAGATCATGGAAGGACGAAAAAAAATGGATAGGTCGATCTCGTTCCATCCGATCAAAAGGGGAAAAAAATTGGAGAATCGAAGATTGGATAAGAGGAAGAATCTTTTGTGCTGGTTACCGAATGACCATGTGGAAGTTACAGAAAATTGTTGTGATGAATTATTATTATTATTTTGAAGAAATAAATTTTATAATTTATAAATTTGTAGGATTTTCTGAACAACTTGCAGATGTGATGGTCTGATCGGCTAGCTTGTGTTGTTTCGGTCGAAATAGATGATTTTGAAAATTTTGAATATATGATGTTTTGGTTTGACCTAAGTCTGTGCATATGTGAGGTATGATGCAGGTTTTAGCTAACGTGAGTTAAATTGTTAAGATTTTGTACCTAAAAATAATTTTTTTAATGTGTGATGAGCCTTACAGTCAACCATACTTAATGGTGAGGATCGAGGCTACGCTCATAGAGAAATCAAGGCCTAGAACGATCAAGAACATTGAGTGAGATGGCTAAGCTCAAGTATGGCATAAGTAATATGAGAAATATTGAAGAGATGTCTGAGCGATGGGTTGCACCATGTTGCTTGATCGGTCCAAGTGAAACTGGAAAAAGAGGGACTAACCGATACGTGATAAACAAGTGGTGCATCTACATGTGGCGAGCACGATAATTGCTTACAAGTACCATGTCAAGAAAGGGTATTTTGGTAAGTTAACTAAAATACTAGAAATTGCCTTTGATCAAAACCACAGCGCTTGAGTGGTGCTTGGAAAGGCGGCTTAGGTCAAGGAGCTGAGATGATCAAGTGGATTTGGGTTTATATGCTTTGAAAAACATGCATAAGTGTATTGTGTGAGTAAAACCTATGTTGTGTGGGGTTAACGAGTTTTTTATTTGTACTAAGGGGATAGTATCTACTAGGGTTAGATGATGTTATTTGCCTTGTCTATTTAATGGGTTAGAATGGAGACTTGTAAGTTAATCATCCAACTATCCTAGTTTTCCGCATTGAAGCTAAGTATTCTAGAGTTAAAGTTTGAGAAGTATGATTACTGTGGTGTGTTCTCTTATCTTTCAGGTGGAGTGGCTGTAAAATTTTTATCCTGTAGTAGCAATATATCAATTTTGTTCATCTCTCATGGATCCCTCTTGTTTTTGTTGATTTACTCTTATTTTGGTTGGTTTTGATCTTACCACTTCCCCTTTTTTTTATCTTGCCAGATGCCAAGGATGAGTAATTGATAAAGATATAGCTTGAAAAATATTCTCTATCTATTTAGGCATCAGGTTTGGTAAGTTCTTAAAGTTGTCTGATTTTTGCTTTATTTGGTTTCTCCGAGTGATTTCTTGATCCATTTGTTTTTGCCACGATTCCTTGGGTGTTCTAGTATGCTGTAATATATGAAAATATATCTAGAGCCATCTTGGCCATCATTCACCCACGAGCAGATCATATTCATTATTTTTTGATTTTACCCAGTTTTAATGCAACATTCTTTTAAACGGAAAAAGGCCAAAACTTTGTCGATGATTTTCTTGATTTTTTTATTATAATATATTCCTCACATTCTAGAGAAAGGTGTATACCAAATTAAGTGATGGAATTCTTGGTTTGAGAGTTTGCTCAACTTATAGTTTTGCCCCACTTTTAGTGTAACAAAACTTCACGAATGAAAAAATCTTAATTCTCTTAAGTTTTATTAAGATTTTTGGTTGTGATAGGTTCTTAAGGTCATGATCTAGTCTTGGCTCAAGTTTTAAGTCTTTTGAATCTACAGATCAAAAGTTATATGGTTTTTTGTATTTGAAATAATGTTGTTTTTACTATTTACTGAGCCAATTTAACTGTAGCGCAGTGAATTTTTGAAATTTTGGTTTCTCGATCTTCATACTTTTCATACATATTAGAGTGAATATCAACAAATATTTAAAAATTTTAAAGATATTATTTAAACCCATCTATCATCATACGGATCGTATGATTACCCATCCGCCATCTTAGATGCCTATGAGCCAGCGTTGACGCTCGCTATGTAATGCACGTTATAGATGGGGTCCTTGGTTAGAACTTATAGGGTAGATGCATGCATATGAGCGTGTCACATTTGATCTATCATATTCTCTGAAAATTTCTCTCCGCCCTATTATCTTCTCCGTTTTCTTGGCTCTGAGCATTGCGAAATCCCGTCAAATCAAATTTGTTCGGTCCAACTTTCCGTGGATTGATCTTTTTATCTGCAATATGTTTAGCTTGATGCCCCATGTTTGTTCTTAATCCTTATTATTCCTTCCAAAAACATCCTTTTGATATAATCTTTTTCTGAATATTGATGCATGCTATACAGCTGCTATTTGCAATCCTTTGTGTATTCTTGTCTTTTGTCCGTATTGCCCCCTCTTCCTTTTCAACAACACAAATATATCGTACTATATTTTGTTTGGACTCTACTTTTCTATATAAAAAAGATATTTCATTTGAACTATTACTGTAGTAGAGAATTGAGGGCTTGTTTGGAGCACAAAAAAAATAAAAAAACATACAAGAATGATGAAAACACAAGAATGGTACATGAACGTAGTGGCAAAACATAGAAATGGAAAACGAGTCTGATAAGGTGCAATCACACGAGATTGCCACGGATGTGTTGGATCTGAGGACTCCTTTGTAATTTCTGAATTTCGGTTGGCTTGAAACCAACTTGAGTCCGGTGGGACCCACCTATCATAGAAAGGGGGGAGAGAGAAAAGTGCTAGCTTATCCTTCAATGGGGAGCTATTGAAACAAAACCGATTTTCAAAAGAATTTGTACTTTCGTTTTGAATTTGATTTCCTTTGATCCCTAGCTTAAATCAGCTCAAATCTCAGTCATCCAAGCCACCAATTGCCACCAACATTGCCTTAACGGGGGATATTTGCGCTGGCACTGTTCATCATCCGAAAAATCGCATTGCCGCCTCCCCTGTTTTGCCACCACCTGATTCAATCCGCCCTCTCTTGTGCCTTCCCACACTCTCTCGCCGCTGCCACCCTACGCCGCCTGTCAGAGGTCGTACACACCCTCATTAATGCTCTAACTGTGTGTCAGAACCGCCGGCCACAGCTGCCACCGCCGCGCCGACCTTTCCTACTCTCTCTGCTCTCTCAACGCTTTTGTCGACCTGAGCTCATCTGACAACTTTTGACTGTCGCAATCCTTCGCCCGAGGTAGCCAATGTGTCCCCTCTGCCAGCTGCACCGTGCCTCCCCGACCCTTCCCGACCATGCCACGCACCGATCGCCGCCATTGCCAAGCTACTATGCCAAACCGCCTCTGCCACTCTATAAAAGCTCTTGAGCCCCTCCATTTGAAAACATAGATGCCTAGAGCCAGCCCAACACCCTGAAAGCTCCGACAACCTTCCCCATTGTCGGCAATTGCCAGAATTCTCCAAGGCAAGCCCTAACTCAATTCTACCCCTCCGATCAATCACTTTCCAATTACCTTCGTCTGTAGCCTCCTCATGCCCATAGAAATACCCCCAAGCCATTGCCTTAGCTTCCCGAGCTCCCCTCTTCCCTGCCACCGAGAACCGCCACACGGCCGAAGCACCTCACTGTGGATAGCCCAACTCCGGCCACCACTGCCCAAACCACCGTTTCCCCGAGCTTACCCTAACCCCAAAGATGCTCAAACACAAGAGCTACTATCTGTTTAACCCTCCGTTGGCCCTATACCATTCAAACATTCCGCGAAAAAAACACCTCACCGTCGGCGATCACCGACTCCCCTGTCCCCGTCAACCCCAAAAATGAAACCCCCGTAGTACCAAGAACCCAACCATAGTCTCCTTTTCCGTCACAACCCACCCTAGCTTCGCTAGTCACTATCGTTGTTTCCTTTGTTTTCCCATCGCACACGCGGTCAACCGAGGAAGATGAACAGTAACGGTACGTTACTGTTCACCCAACCCGGTAAACCCCGAGCCCAAACCCACATGAACAGTAGTGGATCCGATGCGACCAGAACCGCGATGAACAGTAGACCCGTAATGAATAGTGCCCAGACCTGTTACTGATCACCCAAATCCAAAAATACAAATATATATCCATTTCGACCGTTTCAAGCCCGCCGATCCATTCCCCAGCTCTGTTTCACCTATTCAGACCCCTATAAACCCAAAAGCCCTTTTTATTTGGATTTCTTGGATTTTCTTTCTTTGTTTAATTTCTTTATTTCTAGCTCAGCCCTTCGAGTATGGAACTGAATTGTTTTCTTTTGCTATACGTTAGCTCCCGACATTGAAGTTAAGCCGGACCAGGATGGAGAAGCTCAAGCTCAAGATCAAAAAACAGAAGAATTTGAAATCGTAGAATACTTAGACCCGCAAGGCAAGTCACATGTTTTTGATCATATTGAACCTACATTCCTTTAATTATTTATTTATCAATACTTTCATAATGCTATTTATAAGTTGTAATTCTCGTAAAATAAATGTTTACAATGATATGATATTAGCTAATGTCCTACCACCCGAAAAAGCCTTGTTTAATTTGATGGTCATATTCACCTTGACAAGACTTGTTTAATAATATTAAATATATTATTCATGTAATCATGGTAGTTTAGGAATTCAACAAATTTTTCACTATTAATAGTCTTGGCATTTTGTTGATAGAATTTTAAAAGCGATTCTAGGATAAGGAAGGATCATGGGAGACCATGAGATGGCCAGATCATATGACCTTATCCTAGAGTGGAGGCTTGGAATGGAATGGTGGTAGTGTAGTGGGCACTGAAATATAGGTTTGTAGGTGAGAGTTGCCTCATTAAAAATATAAGGACTAGACCCTTATGCTGAGTAAAGAACACAGCGATCGCCCAACCATAAGCGTTGATTCATCAAACCTGGTCTAGTAACTGCTCAAGTTCGATTGAATCTCTATAACGGGTGGGGGTGACCGAGGGTGAGCCCGTATGGGAGGTGGTTAACCATACAACGGTAGGGCTGCGAGAAATCGGGCGAGGCCATGTGGGCCACTCGAGTTTGTTGAAATAAAAAACCTACTGGATGGAGGCTATATAAAGAATTGAGTAGGGAAAAGTCTTGTTTTCTTAATTATGTCACGGAAGTTAAGAGATCTTGTGGGTAAAGTTGGGCAGCTTTGCAGAGTCATAAATGAAGAGTATTCGAATATGTCATGCTTCCGGAAAATGAAGCTGTATCTAATGGGTGAATCCAATAACAAAGCATAAGTAGATTTAGAATTTGACTAAGATTGGTATTTCAGTTGCAAAACCCTGTTCTCTTTAAAGAAGGTTGTGATTTTATGTTTAAAATTTGTTTACAACTAAAATTGCATCCACATAAAATAATAAACTACATTACCCCACTCCTTGGTAAATCTTTGCATGTAGTTAAATAGTATTACCTATGTGACTTGTTGAGTATGATGGTTTGTACTCATACTTGCTAAAAACAATAACAGAAAATGCATGGCAAGAGAATGAAGAAATCCTTGAAGACGACATGGTGGAATTCTATGAAATAGATGATGCTTGGGATTTGGGTTGTTCTCCGTTCAAGCTTGCATGTGGTGTTCTTTTGTATTGTACTCTATCTAAGGGCTGCTCGCCCCGCTATAATACTTGGCTATTAAGTCTTTATCTTTACTATATAAAAGAAGGAGTTGGTGGTTGGTGCGGCCTCTTCTACCTTTTCTCACAAAAAAGATCTACTAACTGACATGTGGACCTTTCTACCTTTCCTCACAGAAACCTCCGCCAGTTCTCTCCCTCCCCCACCCACCAACTCCCTCCCCCATTATCTGCGTCGCTCCGCCCACGCCTCCTCGCCTCCCACGTTATCTGCGTTACCGACTCCCCCGCCCTCACTACATCCTCCCCACCGTGCGCCGCCGCCGCCTCCTCCCCCGCTCCTCCTCCCCTTCCGCTCCGCCCTCGCCTCCTCCCCCGCTCCGCCCTTGCCTCCTCCTCTCCAACTCCTCCGCGGTGGCGGCCTGGCGACGACACGTTTCGAGTCCGTGCGACGGCACAATGAGCTGGAGACGGCCGAATCCAGGCGGGATCCGCCGAATCCAGAAGAGGCGACCAGGATTTGGGCGGTGAGGGCAAGCGGGACGGGGCTGCGCCCATCTGCAACGACGATGGTTTCGTCTATAAGCACCCCCACGGCCTCTACCCGGTCGACCGCGATGGTGCTGATGCGGTGGTGCCCTCCACCCCGGCGTCGAGTCCGTCCTCCTCCAGCGCCACCGCCGTGCACTCCTCCGCCTCTCCGCTCCCCACTCCCCCAGCTACTCCTCCCGGAGCCCACTCTAGACGCCGCCGTCAGCACCGACTCTCCCCCATGGCGCCTTCCTGGGCTCAACTCCACGCGGCGTCCTCCCCAACGGCAAATCCATGGTCCTCCTCTCGCGGGTTGGCCGCGTACGTCCGCAGGTACCAATGTGTGAACTGCCGCCTTCTCCCAGCTCCTACCCACCCGGGCACCGCTGCCCTCGCCCTAGCCAGCGCAGCGCCGCCACCGCCCCTGTGCCCTTTGGTAAGAGTTTCTTCCATTCCCTACATCAGGCAAATCTTTTTGCGCAGTGCCCTTTGATAAGGTTTTTTTGCCCCCTCACGGGTCGGCTGTGTACGTCCGCGCAGGTACCAACGTGTAGACCGCCGCTGCCTTCTCCAAGCTCCTCCCCACCCGGGCGCCACTGCCCTCGCCCTGACCAACGCACCACCGTCCCTATGCCCTTTGGTAAGGGTTTCTTCCCCTCCCTACATCGTACAAATCTTTCTGTACAGTGCCCGCTATCTATAGACAAGAAGACGAAATTTTGTATCTATCTTATAGAATTCGCTATTTTGTAGCTATTGTGTGCCCTGCAACAGAGAACATTGGTGAGTGCTAATGTAGAACTGCAGAACATTTGACTTGTTGATTTATACCCATGCAGCTGTGTGATGTAGGCGCTTCTTTTCCCCTTCTCTGCATATGTGCAGCAGCGGTCAAGGTTAGTTTTCTGTGTATGTGCTTTCGCATTCTTTGTTTCTTTTAGTTCGATTCTTCTAGACGTTGTTTCTTAATACGAAACATACATAATATAGTTGTTTTGTTTTTCTGGATGTCAGGTTTTCAAAGATACTAATTGCTTGTTGCTACTACTATCGTAAGCCACATAAGCAGAACTTGAAGGGGGGGGGTATTAGCTTTCGAGACATGCATAGCTGAGGTCTGCATTTCAAAGAATACTCGGTGTTGACTGGACATACTTTGTTGTAATATTCGGAATTAGCTTAATCTAATATGTGATGGTATTGATGTTGTCATCTAAAGGTTAGATAACTTTGCAATGAGTACAGTACCCTGTTAGTGTGCTATGTTAAGTGGCAGAATCCTTCTTTTCTCTTGTGAATAGACTCATAATTTCACCTCAAGATTAAGATGCTAAACAGTGATCCCAAATATGTTGCCTAAACTTGTCATTGTAAGCAATTTGTAATGTACACGATATGAAGCAATGAACTGGAAAGAAGTTTGACTTTTTTGTTGTATAAAAAAGGGATTAATGGGATGTTCGATCTCTTGTGTAGTAATCTTATGGTCATGTAATTGTTGAGGACTGAAAAAAATGGTGTCGTTTCTTATGCTCTTTGTGCAAACATTCTTGTTGATAACAAAGGGTGCATTAAGCTCGCTGATTTTGGGGCATCTATGCAAGTGGCAAAGTTGGTAAGATTGAAACCTTATCATGTTCATTGTTCTGTTAACGGAAACCTTGCAATTTGTGTTTGTTAGATAGTTGTGTTTCTATTCTATCTAATAGTTTGAGTTTCTATTCTATCTAGCTTAGTACCTAATTTATTTTCCCTGTTGTGTGTTGGAATATTTATAGGTATTTGTTCATTCTGTGTTACCATCCTTATCTGTCCAGATGTGCAGAGGAGTTTAGTGTTGCTGCTAGACCACACTTCAGTCCCAAAATTGGAAGCTTAAAACAAAGTTTGATTTGAACTTTTTTTACATTTTAATAGTGTCAACGTGGCAAATTCTGGTTTTGGGTTGGCTATGGATCAAGTTTTGTGGTACTGAAGCTTGGTGGGTTTCGGATTGTGGAATCGTCAACTAATTGCGTTTTGCTCAGCGATTCCTGTTGATGGAAGATTGCCAAGTTTTGTTTGATCCTATACTCTTATGCCAGTTTTAGAGTTCGGCGAGTAGATTTACCAGGGGCTTCTATTTCTGATTTCATTGGCAAAAGATTAACTAGCAGACTCATTACTGATTTCATTGGCGAATGATTAACTAGCAGAACAATTTGGTTCCCTTCATAGGCAAAAGATTAACTAGCAGACTCATCACTGATTTCATTGGCGAAAGATTAACTAGCAGAACAATTTGGTTCCCTTCATAGTTATTGACGATTGCATATTTTCAACAAGTTGAGGGGAAGTAGCTTACATATCAGAAATTTGATGTTTTTGAGAGGTCTTGCTCCACTATCTTATACATCCTGGATTTTCTAGACCAAAACACTAGGCAGATTCTGTGTTCACACATCTTAGGGCCGAGTAACCTTCTGATCATTGATTGGTAACAGTTGACCTGTATGTTATATTGATATTGATAATCCCTCATGGCATGTTCAGTGTGTTTGATTCCCAAGTATGAACCCCCTCCATGGATTCTGGCTTCTTTTCAGTCAGGTAATTGTGTGTGTGCTTGAATGGAGCTCCGCTCGCCTGTAGTCACGGTAGGAAACTGCGAAGAATTGTGTATGGTCTATAGGCTAGGCCCATCTAGGAGATCTATCCATCACCGGCCGGTCAGGCTCGGTTTGTTCTTATTCGATCCATTTCGTCGAGGTTATGACCCAGTGTGCAATTGTCCATTGTGTGTGCAAATGTTGCCTTCGGTCCTCCACATGATCGTGTGACACTTGTGGTCTTGTATGATTCGTTGCTTGTTTGTTTTTTCGCTGCTTGTTTTAGTGTGTGCTGATTTGTGGTTTGTATTGTTGCGGTTTAACACTGCCGTTGCCGGTCCCAAGCCCGGATGTAAAAATGTGGAGGGAACTACCAAAGAGCCCCCTTGTATGATTTGCATTTAAAATTTTTCTGAGCAGAGCAGCGAGTGGTTACCGTTGAAGTGAGTGTAGTCATGAATTTAGAGCTGCAGGTTTACTATCATTTTTATACATATTGTTGTATGTGGTGCTAATTCTATCATGCTTCACTAATATGATGCTTGATTTATTTATGAGTATGAACATGTATATTTTGCTTGATACATGATGCCGTAAGATAAAATTGATATTTATTATTCTGTTGGAGATCATATTTGATAGTATGCATTACTTTTATTTGGTTTTCCGTTGCAACGCACGGGCACCTTACTAGTCTTGTAATAAAGTTGGCTTTTGTTCTTGAGCATGTGTTGACAATATTGTACACTCGATTGATGTAACTCACAGCTGAACAGTTCTAAGCAGTTGCGAGTGATTCACGGTGTCCCTAGAAATGGGTGCATTACAGCTATTCCTTTGGTTCGATTGAATCGAAGTCCGATCCTTTGCCTCCCTGTCGCTACTCTCTCTCGCTGGCGGCTGCGGAGCTACCGCCATAGCTTTTCCCGTTTATAAGGTGATTGATTCCTCACCGAGAAAGGCAGATTTGAAGAGCATCTTCTCATTCTCTACTTCCTTCGCTGCCTCTTGTGTCCTCGACTCAAAGCTTTTGCTTGATTTGAGGAATGTTGAGTTCGACGCTGAGGTTCTTGTCATTGCTCTATCCAACGACACGACGATAATGGCTCTGCTTCGGCTCCATCCAACAACCGGGAGTCTCGCGACTCTTGTGGAAGGCGGAGGGTTTTGATACTCAATCGGCTGTCTAGTTCTCAACTCAATCATTTACATCCCAGAGGGTTTTGATACTCAAGTCTAGCAAACGACATTTACCATGGAACATTTTCGCAAAGCCAATAGCCGGTGCACCTGACCACTCGTATCCTACTCGCCTCACACCGACAGCCGAGACGCACGAAACTCGCTCTGCTGACCGGCGGACACCACCGAGCGCAGAAGCACGTTATGTCATCGCATACCGCGCCCATGCCTACACCGCCGCCGCCGCCGTTGAGCATTGTTCCATTAGGTTTAGGCGACCAATGGGTATGAAAAACCGGGAGACTGTGGAAGCGATTGGTAGGATCGAAGCAGGTGGCAAGTACAATATGTCGGATTAGAGGAAGTTATGGAAGTCGTGCCCACATAAAATTCACCATTTCTTATCGAGGTTGGGACATAACAGTGGCATGGAGATTAACACGATATGTCCGGTTTGCAATCGTCTTAGACGATGATGGGGGCCATCTCTTCTTCAAATGCAAATATATCAAACAGAGGTGGAGCACAGTACAAATGGAAGATGTGCAGCTAGAAAGGTTTTATTGATCACATACCCTCCCCTTAGATGGAAATTCAGGATTTACCCTCCTGGCCCACGCGTCAGTGACTTATGATGACCTCACATGTCATTGAGGTGGGAGGGTAAATCCTGAATTCCCTAACTAAGGGGAAGGCATATGATCCAATCCCTCAGCTAGAAATGGAGGGATGTGTTACAGCTAAGGAGGTAATCAACTATTCTGCAGCTGGGACAGAAGCAAGCTCTGAAGGTTGATATATTTTTCTGGCAATGGTGGGCGGAGAGAAACAAGGCAAACAATGCTGACGTACTAGACACAATAGATGAATTCATTTTTAGATTCCCAAAGTATTTTTATGAATTTGATCGAGTACACTTGAAGGAGGGCACTCCAGGGGACAAAGTTAAACCTAGGTGGGCTATTCCGGCAACGAACTGGTCGAAGGTTAAGCTTTGATGGGGCGTTTCATGAAACTGCCAGACATGGTGGATGGGGGTTTGTGATTCGTGACCACGCTGGTGATATAATGGCAGGTGCGGGACGTCTGGAGAATATGCGCGATGCATGGCAATCAAAAGCGGAGGTGATGCAGAACGCTATCCAAGGGGCGACCTCACTAGGTATGGGTTGGCTCATTCTTTAGACTGACTGTTTGGCGTTGAAGCAAGCGCTCACAGACACTGACTTTGATCTTGCGCCGAATGGAATTTTGGACGGAAACACGTGTAACCCACTGGTGAATAGATCTAACTCAAGTAATGGTGTCGATGGCTACTGATGAGGATATTAACCCTCAACATACCAAACAAGAGTTCAAACTGGACACGTTCTAAAATCCAATTCGGCGTCCAAAGACAGCACCGACTTTATGCATGACTTTTACATACAGAGTCCGTTTGGGGTCCATAAATACTTGATGAAAAGCTTATCTCGTCCTCTTTCCAGCGGATCTGGCCTCACCTTTAAATTCCATTTGTGCGCACTGCAATCACTAAAAGAAGGTTTCGCATCATCTGTTTAGACCAAATTGAGCCTTGTAATGACTGGACCTAAGGGGAAGACGCCTCCCCTCTTGACCTGTACTATTCACGGTCGTACTGTTCATATAAATAGTACCATAAATAGTACCACCCCCTTATTTCTTAGTTATGAGCGGCTTCCCCTCTTGTATTTATGGAGGCCACACCCCTCTAGTTTTCTTATATTTCTCACATATTGTAGAATCACACAACTCGCTCTTTTCTTCAGCATGGTTCTCAACTTTTTGCAAATTGTTAGTTACAGAAAAAGTACAAACACAAAAAACTAGAGTAGTACAACCTTTTTAAATAGAAAAGAAGCCGCACATAACTAAGAAATAAGAGGGTGGTGCTATTCATAATACTGTTCACGTGAATAGCACAACTATGAATAGTACGGGCCAACAGGGGGCTTTCCCCTTGGGTCCAAGCATTACAGGACCCAATTTGGCTCAAATAGGTAACATAGCACGTTTCTTTGTTGATTGTGGTGCACATAGAAGAAATTTGGAGTTAAGACCAGATCCATTGGAAAGAGAATGAGATAAAATTTCCATCAAGTACTCGTAGATGTCAAACGGACTCCGTATGAGAAAGTTATGCACATTTGAAGTTGGTGCTATCTCTGGAAGCCGAATTGGATTCCAGAACGTGTCCAGCTTGAACTCTTGTTTGGTACGTGAAGTAGCGGTCATATCCGGAGGGTTGATGTCCTCATCAGCTACCACGGCGGTGGCTGCTAGCTTTGAGGATAGCGAACGTGGTAGCTGGCAATGAGGACAGAAAGGGGAGGCTACATCCCAGAGCCAACTTCTTCATGACCACGAGTGGAATGTCGTGTGATCTAATCCTACGTGGTGGCCGAGGTGGCGCTCAGTTGCTAGAGGGTGACGGTCAGTTGCTAGAGAGGAGGGGAGAACACGAAGGCAGAAGAGGTGGCGGTTGAGTCGTTGACGAGCTTAGTTGGGTGGCACAAGGGATTAGGCGCGTGGATGCGCTCGTGGGCGAGGATGGCGGACACAAAGAAATTGCTTGGATGTGGTGTTGCGGGTGGCAGGGCGGGCATACTTTAGGGGTCCACAAATCAGCGCCGAAACTATGTGAGGGGCGGCGAGGATGGTTAGATGAACAACCTTCACCACTAAGTTGTTTCTAAGTAGTACTAGTAGAGTGTCTATGCGCTGTAACGGATCATCAACACCCAATAAATAATACCACGGGTTCTAAACTCACATTATGTTTTTAGAGTTTAGATTATGGTATCATGAATCATCTACTTGAGCTCCATTCCAACAGACATGAATTTAGCCCACTTAGTCCACTCTCTCTCTCTCTATCCTGGCCCAGTAGGGGGCACTCAGCCTAGCTCGAGCTAGACTCCCCTTAACCCTAACTCTAATCATTTCTCTCTCCTTACTTCACTCCACCCTCTCTCAACCACACCCCTCTGTCTTCGCCTCCGTATTGAGTGGCACCACTGCCTCGATTCGTCACCACCAATTCCGTTGCCTCTGTCAGCTCTCACCTCCATCAGCGGCCATGCCCCACCTCATTCCTCACCATTCCACCTCTCCCTCCAAATCGAATAGGCGCTACCTAAAACATCACCACCTCGGTTCCACTGTGCCGTCAGCCTAGTCTACCATCTCCAGCGGCCTGCATATCCATCGACGGTCACCCTCGACTTTCCTCATCTCCCTCCAACCTCTCTTAGCGTCGGTTAGCGTCATCGCCTTGATCTACAAAGCTAGTGCCCTCACCATCGCCGGCGACCTCCCCAGCTCCTCTTACTTCCCACTACCTCCTACCAGTTACTTGCGCCGACTCCTCCAACCGGCATCGCGGAACCTTAGGCGACGCGGTCATCTGCCTCAGCTCCGATGGCAAAGTCTCCGACGTCAAAGGTCGGCATTGACGCATTGCCCCACTCTTTACCAAGCTCCTACACCCCCCCCCCCCCCTCTCTCATGGCGCAACCGTGAGATTTGTTTATTAATTATTCTACCTTCTCGGTGAAAATAAAAAATCTACAATCTTCATGGTATGAGAAAAAATGACAATAATAAAAGATCTAAAATCTCCCCTCCTTCCTTCGGTAATAAAAGTCAAATATCAGATCAGCTAAAAATATCAAATAGAAGATGATTTCACAAGAGACAAGACCACTCATCAAGATGAGTTTAAGAGTATTGCTTCTATACTTTTCTCTTCAACAAAACTAATCTTAAAGCAAACGAAGAGGTAAGTAGCATCTATCCATCATTCATCGTGCTTTAAAAATTATACAAATCACTACTGAAAAAAAATATAGAAGCACCTCTATGCAGGACTTCTCAGTCATTATCATCCATCACAAACATCAGTGAATGGCGCGCACACTAAACAGCAGCTAGAAAGCAGAGATAAAACCTGCCCTCGAAGCAAAAGCGATGCTTCATCAGGGCAAGTATGTCACAAGAGCAGCCTTTCATGATAGTCATGATTGAAGGCGCTCGATGGATTCTTGGTGGGTTAAATCGCTTCAGTAGAGCTCCTTGTTCACATCGTTGAAGTACGGATGGTCCATGGCCTTCTTCGCGGAAATCCGCTTTGCCGGTTCATACTGCAGCATTTTCTGCAACAATCACAATAATTAAGTTAGAATGCAATTCTCACAACAGCACCTTTTCTTTTGTGTTGCTTTCGTAATTTTCTCCAACTCTAGGCATGTTACATGTCTAACACGTAGCGGTCATCAAGAGCGAGTATAGCAAACGAGAAGGAATTTTAGTCATTGCATATTTGAAGACTAACCTCAAGCAGATCAAGACCATCGGCGTCAAGGCCAGGAACTACAGAGGACAGCTTTGAGGGGTTCCACTGGGGGTACTCGTGCCAGTTTGGCAGCTTGCCTACTCCTGGCCAGACATCTTCATTTGGGGTGCCCAGAAACCTGTCATCCCAAAAACAAGGTAGATGATCGATATCTGATACCCCCCAAAGAATGTCAGGGAGAAAACAAATAGCAGTTGATAAGGCGCACGGGACAGTACTTGAAAATGTGCAGGAGCTGCTGCACCTCAGAATCTCCGGGGAAAAGCGCTTGGGTGGTGACCAACTCAGCTGAAATTTACAAGGAGATCAACATATGTATGCCAATTAAGGTGTGAATCCTTAAGCAGTGGCTAGAGAATCGAGTTCATCATACCAAATATGCAGCCCACAGACCACATGTCAACCGGGGTGGAGTAGTGCGTGGCACCAAGAAGAACCTCGGGAGCCCTGTACCACAGCGTCAGGATCTGCAAAATAACTCAGACTACATCAAGAACAGATCCAAAAACAGGAATCATGCCAACCATCAAGAAGGAGCTACGACTGCTAGTAGGAACCATACCTCGTGGGTGTACTTCTTGAGAGGAACCGTGAACGAGCGGCTGAGTCCGAGGTCGGCGATCTTGAGCGCCATGGTCTTGCGGTCCATGAGCAGGTTGTGCGGCTTGAGGTCACGGTGCAGCACGCCGCGGCCGTGGCAGAAGGCCAAGCCCTTGCAGAGCTGGTACATCAGGATCTGCACGCGCCCACGCCACCATCATCCATCGAGTCAAATACGGTTGGCGCATTGAAACAAATTGGGTGTCTGCGTTTGTATGGATGCATTGGATACCTTGACGGTGTGGGCGGGGATCTTCTCGTGGTTCTGGCGGTGGCCGCGGATGAACTTCTTGAGGTCGGTGTCCATGTACTCGAAGACGAGGTAGAGGATGGTCTGGCCCTCCTTGTTCTGGCCCTGCTTGAGGTCGAGCAGGCGCACGACGTGCGGGTCCTGCGACAGCATCCGCAGCAGCGACACCTCCCGCAGCGCCGTCGGCGGCACGCCCTCGTCGTCCTCGGGGAGCCGCGTCTTCTTGAGCGCCACGATCCGCCCCGTCGCCTTCTCCCGCGCCTTGTACACCTTCCCGTACGTGCCCTCCCCGACCTTCTCCAGCTTCTCGTACAGGTCCGTCGCCCGCAGCCCGCCTCCCGTCGTCGTCGTCGTCGCCGCCGCCTGGTGCTGGTGCTGAAGCGCCGCCATCGCGCAGATCCGCCTCTCTATTGGGTTTGTGCGAGATGGATGACGATGAATCCGGAACTGGTTAGGGTTTGAGATTTGGGGGATCTTTTGTACGCGGGAGAGAGCCGTTTGAGGGGGGGGGGGGGGGGGGGAGGCGCTCTAACGGCTCCTTTTTGAGATTTGAAATTTCGAAAACTGTACGCTTTTTAGGGGGGCGCATGTTCGCACGTATGGGCCGCATCGGACGAAAAGAAGGAAACCGCCCAACTAAAGCCCACGTACCTACGGCCCACGTACTATTGAAACATTATTATCGATGAACACTGGATTTTTTTTAAAAAAAAATTAGAGAACAACCTAAATGAATACCAAATGCATGGAACATTAAGTTTTGTCCATTGGAACCTTTGGATCTCACCCGTTAGTGTTCCTCTACCTTTCCACTAGCTCCAAAAAAATTGTGGAACAACGACAATTAATTGTTGGAGAACATTCGGATTATATCCGTGGAACATTTCTTTTCTCAACATAGAACATGTGTCATCCGACTGTTGCATTCCTCCAAAGTTATCACTTTTTATATATAAAAAAGGAACAGTCTAGTTGCACAGTAGGAATATTTGAGATCAAATACGTGAAACATTAAGCTTTGTCTAATAGAACATTTGGATCTCATCCGTTGCGTCCCCCGTATCTTTTCACAAGCCCAACAAAAATTGTGGAGCAACAACAATAACTGTTGGAATATTCGAATTATTTCCATGGAACATTTCTTTTCTCACCATGGAACATGTGGCACCCGTCCATTGCTTTCTCCCTACATTACCATTTTATATAAAAATTAAAAAAACAACAATATTCCAACATAGACCATGTGGCACCCACCCCGTTGCACTCTCCCTAACCTTTCATTTGCCTGAAAAACAACAATAATGGTACAAGATGGATGTAGTGACCATTAAATCGAAGCAACAAGCATAAATAAATTAAACAAAAAGAGGACAACAAACCTCTCAAACATTAACGTTGAATCCCTACAGTCGGATGAAAAAAAGACCTCGCAAAAAAAATCGAAAAAGAATAATAAGAAGAAAGAGGGGGGAGTTGCATGAATGGATGGACTGACATGGCTGGGCTGTTAGCTAAGTGGTGAGTCAGAAACACCTAACGTTATAAGAGAAGAAAATCCTTCCAGAAAAAGAACAAGGCAAAAAAGAAGGGGAAATCAGCCCGAAGTGGCGAAATGGGACAAGCAAAACATATATGGGCAGGTTCTTTTGGGTTGATGGCTTACGGCTTATGGCTTAAATATTTGAATTATGGCTGTTCGCAAGAGGTAGTACACACAGGAAAATAGTCGCATGCGATTTTGGTCGGTACATCTAAACTCAGTACACTTTTTACTATAATCTTTCTATTGACTCCGCCTTGAAAAACGTACCATTTAAAAGCTAGTTACTGTAGACAGGATGAGCATAAGCCGCAAATAAGCTAAAACAAACCCACCTAAGCCCCGTGCGCGGCACGGCTGACTTGCCTATTTTGGAAGGTGGGTGGCACAAGGTTATCCGCCGCCCGAGCGGCATATATCAAGTCCCGAGTCTGGTGTGTAATCAACACTTTTACGTCTACTAAGCAGGAGGGCGTAATGTGCATATGAAATGCTAATCTGCAAGTAAACTTGTTAAAACTTAACACACGTTTCGCTTGTCATTACAGTTTCAGAATGTCAGGTCTGGCGTGTTAGAAGTATAGATAGAATCTGTGATATGTTTCTATCTCCTTGTTGTAAACGTATCTGTTAAGATTTGGTTTTGGTGTTGTTGCAGAATTGGTTTCCATTAGCTGGCTGTGACCACATGGAAACTGTTTGTATTCCGACAATAGGATTTTGTCAATATATATTCAGAGTATGGACGATCGGTTTGATTATGCCCAAAATCATATCTCTTTACATGGCACACGATAATTTATCTCACAATTAGCTCATGCTGGGCTCATCAAGCCTGCATTATCAAAGTCATCGATCGAACATTTGAATCGAAAGACAAATGCTCACTAAATTGACCAAATCCACAACACGTAGATTTGCAATGTATCTTTCGTTCTGAACTTATCTGCCAAGGGCTTTTATCTACTTTCTCTTCTGCTCTGCATATTCTTCAATGCTGGTTAATCTGTTCTTTAGTTCTTGTCATGTGAACTTGAACGATTGGACAGACTGCAAATGGAGAAAGAAACCAATCCATCAGTCAGTGCTCGGGCAGCAACCATAAGAATTAGAGCAGTTTTCCTATCCTTGAGGAGGTACCAAGAGGTACAAGGTACCAAGAGGTACCAAATTAGATCCAGCCGTTCAATCAGTGTAATCAACGGCTCAAAATTTGGTACCTCTTGGTACCTTGTACCTCTTGGTACCTCGCGTCCGGTACCACTAGGTACTGCCAAATCTCAGCCGTTCGATCAGTGTGATCAACGGCTCAAATTTGGTACCTCTTCCCCCTCAAGGATGGTAAAATTTCCCTAAGAATTAGGAGCTAACTAAAAGGCAGGTTTAATCAAACCTTCTCTATCTGAGGCTTGTACTTGCTTGACTCGTCGTCGTCATCGATGTACTGCGAGATGCCATGGCAAGCAAATATGAGCCCGATGTATGCACGATCCAGTACACATGATCAGGAGTTGAAAGGTAGGTTGCTGACCTGCCCTGTCACCGTGTACAGCCTATTGTACCAGCCGTTGAACGCCATCCCGATGGCTGAGAGGATGTGACGCCGCCTTTCACCGGGGTTCTGCAGCGTGTACTCGATGTAGTACAGACCTGCATGCACGCTGGTCAGGTTTAGTAGGCTGGGACAACAGGGCAGAGATGCTAGCTGCGTTCTGTCATGGCGCGTGAAGCTACGGAGAATTGTGAGGTGCTCACCGTTCGCTGCCCTAGAGTCGATGAGCTTCGCAGCAAGCCCCGGCGGCCTCTTCCAGCTCCGGTCCAGGCCATTCACCTGCAGACATAAAATGTTCATGGCTCGTGAACAACAATTTAACAATCCTAAGTAGACGCTCGTGGAGTAGACAATTCACAATTCTGCAAACGGGAGTACCAGATTCTCAGCGAAGGCGTCGACGTCGCCGAACGACTTGAGGCTGGTGAAATCCGGTCCGATTCCGGTGATCACGACGCTGACTGAGTGAAAAAATGCAGAAAAAGTTCATGAATTCGCAGAGGAAACCAAAGATTTAGTCTTTGACGCCGCATGTTACCGATCACGAAACTGCATTTGTCAGGAACTTCGGCCGATTAACAATCTGAGTTCACACACGAGCACATACGAAGTTATAAAACACAGAGTAAGAATATAAAAGTTTTGCGCTGTTGAATAACTGGACAGCTTTTTTCTATTTTATTAGACTGCTATTTAAAGAAAAATTCTAGTATGACTCTGCTAGTTAAGCCACTTTTATTATACGCCGCCTCCTGCACAATCCCACACGGATCCAGGCCATGTCGCAAATGACGCTAACAAACCGGGAAAACCACTCTCGCGTGGACTGAACACGCGTCTAGACAACTGCTACAGTGATCTTTCGATCACGGCCACTACAACTATTACAGTGTATCTACGACTTACGATCATAACTCTGCAGTACTCTTACAAGTACGATTTACAATTATAATCACTTCGACTAATTCTTCGATCACGATGAATGAATTGGATTATTCAACAGCGTCAGGCCTGTGCGTGGTGCTTGTGTGCTGAGAAGATCGAAGAAAACTTACCGCTCGAGTCGGCGGCTTGCTCAGGGTAGAACGCCGTGACGTTCTTGAAGCCGCTGCCCTCGCCTGCGCCGACGAGCCAGTCTGCACGCAAAGAAAAGAAAACTCTACTCACGCTGCTTGCTTTGTAATTCTACCTCGCAATTAATTTAACGAACTGAGTTTGGATGAGTGAGCAACATTGTATTGTAGAGCTTAAGCTAAAAACTCCTTTCTTTTCTTTTTCACTGGGAAAAAATAATCACCTTGTGGAACCACAATGCTAAACTTGTTGGTCTCATCCTCGTACGTACGGAATCCCTCCTGCAACTCTTAACGCAGGACATAGAATTCATGAAATAAGTATGAGTGAATATATAGCCAAGAACACGGCAACTGGTTATGCAAGGCCAATATATATGGCAACAAGAACTTCTAATACGTTGCGCATATTACCGGTGGTCTCGGCCAAAGCATCGGCAGGAGCGAGCGGCGGCGCCGAAGCGGCAGTGGAGAGGAGGATGCTAAGCAAAGCCTCCCTCCGTTTCATCCCTTCCATCCTGAGTGAACCATACAGGAGTTATTTACCAGTTGGTGACACTGAAATGCGCTCATATATAAACTGAAACGAACTGGAGTATCCTCTCAAAAAGAAAAAATGAACTGGCTAGATAGTTTAGGAGGTTCGTACCGAGCAGGTCGGCATTGGCAAACCGTCGTTCTCTGCAGCTTCCTGCGGGTTCTGGGCTTGAGGTTGGAGGAGGAGGAGGAGAGGCCGGGACAGAGGGAGGCGGTAGTTACGGCGGCGGCCATGGCGTGTGCTTCGGCTTCCTCGGATTCAGCTGGTGTTGGATTTTGGGGGAGGATATTTTGTTTCAGCTGTATGGTGGCTGGGCATCGTCTGGGACTTGTGGCTGCCACTGCGAGGTCGACCAGACTGCAGACTGCAGACACGGGCTCGTCCCCCTCCTCATCCGAAATAGAGAACGGGCGCAAAACGCGCGGACAGGATGGGCCAGGCCACAATCTACACGCGGACAGGAGTAGAGAACGGGACGGGTCGGCCCGTGAAAGCTCGGCTCGGCATGGGCCACGAGGAGCTCAGCGTCCTGCACCGTCGTGCGAGGAGACCGCTCCTGCGCGCAGGACGGGACGTGCCGTGCGCGGTGCGCGTGGTGGGTCTGGAAGGATTTTTTTTGTTTTTTTTAGTTTTTACTACAGTAATTAGTTTCTTAGAATACACGATAAATTAAAAAAAATTGGTATAATCAGGTATGATCTTAGATTCTACAATTTGATTCTAGAATGCGATTCTACCAGAGTGTCTTTGATCCGATTCAAGATCACGATTCTAACAACCTTGCGACTAAGTTCTTTGGTATAACCGGGCTTTGTATGGTGGTTGTTTTTTTTCAGAGAGCATATTTTTGAGCTCTTCTCATCACTTTAGACCGGTTTGGCCACACTTTGTGTGGCGGTACTATCACACCTTTTGTAACAACTGATTTTGAGAGTTTAATGCTAAAATTTATAGCCATTGGCACTATAGTATGGTACTACCTTCATATAACACTATATCGCAGCACTACCGTCATATAAACTACGGTACTAACGCTCCTGTTGATTTTTGCTAATTTCGTTTTCAATGGCTAGTTTTTATGGTAAGAGTTATATATACCCTCCTTGGCAAGTTGTGATAAAATACTTTAGTACTCTATTTTATTCTTTTGAGCTAGTATGAGATTATCCTCTTAATTATGTATGTGTTACGCTTTGTGATTAAAGAGATGTCTCTAGTTGTTTGTGCTGCATCTAGAGGTAGATTTAGTATCCACTTGAGCTTGTGCAAGCGTTGTACGTAGTGACAGTCAAGTAAAGGGTTTAGTTTGTTACTCTTAGAGGTTACTAACTCCTAGACGACGCGGAGGCATCATGGTCCGATGATGTTCTTAATAAGTAATTGAGTTGTTTGGTTTGATCCATCCATGAAGTCAGTCTAATTCGTTGTACTTATATAAACGTGGATTAGGGGAGATCGGCAAGCTCTGAACAATACGGTAAAAAGAGATCGTATCAATTGTGATTTATTTTCTTGTGTTCAATTTATATTCCTATAATTAAATTGCTCACTTGTCACTTTAGAATTGCAAAGTTTGACATATACTTAGAATATTTGTAGATTTGGTGAGACTAGTCGATTTAGACCTTATTTATGTAAGACAACTTTGATTTGCTCTTCCGCATATAAACTCGATTTTAGTTAAAAAATTTTAAAAATCATCTATTTACCCTTCTAGTAGGCGTCATCGACCTTATAACCGTGTACTTGACCTTTGCACCATTTGTACGGACGCGATACTACTGTCGGCAACACACTCTTAGCACGCCTTGTTGGACACGATCTTCATCAACCAATGATGATCACCTACAACAACTGCGACAACGGATCCGATGCGTCGAAGGTAACTCCATCTCGACTTAACTATTCATCTACATATTTATATTGTGATATTCAAGTATGAATTAACGAGTCCACGGCCGACCCAAATCATGGCTTCCATAGCTAGTCTTAAATATTCTCTTAGAGATAAATATCCATCTATCTATGCAGGGGCGGATCTAGCGGTCGGGCGGGGGGGGGGGGCTCGAGCCCCCCCTACCGCTACCGGACCCTTGGAGCCCCCCCTAAATTTTTAGCCATGGATGTATAATGTAGAAGGGGCTGAGGTCGAGCTGAAGGTACTTCAGCCCCTCCAAAAAAAATTTCCTGGATCCGCCACTGTATCTATGAACCTACTGACGCATTGCACATACCAATTAGTATACAATCGGCATACCCGCCGGTTGCCCGCATTGATGTACCGACGAAATCGACATACTTGTCGGTGCCTCTGATTTATAGGCCGGAGTCGCAAATTAAGCCCTGCTCAAAAGTACTTATTTTGAGTAGCTTATGGCTGAAAAGCACTATAGCTAGCTGAAAAAAATATTGTAGTTGACGATGACTTATTTGGCGTAATTAAATTTTAAAAAAATTAAAAATAGAAAAAACAGGTTAGCTCGTCACGGACAGTACAAACGAATATAGGGAAAAACCGACAAAAGCTAAAAAAACCAAAAAGACAAAATTATTAAATAGTGAAAAATAAATCAGAAATCAGAAACTTAAGCTGTTTTGAGCGGGTCTTAGTGGTGATCATTTGGGCTTTTTTTGGTGGCTTATGGCTGAAATGCACTGTAGCTGGCTGAAAAAACACTGTAGCTGACAAAGGCTTATTTAGCATACTTAAATTTAAAAAAATTAAAAAATATGTTAGCCCATTACGTATAATACAAACAAATACGGGAAAAAAGAACCGGCAAAAAAGCTTAAAAAACTAAAAGTTCAGAAAAAAAAGAAATTTATAAATAGTAAAAAATAAATCAAAAATTGAAATCGAAATGATCACAACCTTAATGTGCCGGTATAATCGGCATACCCGTCGATTGCCCAATTTGACGTACGAATGGGATCGACATGCCTGCTGATGTCTCAGGACTCAGACGTCGCACTCCCAAATCCACGAGCCAAGTACGGATGCATGATCGGACCGATCGCCGAGTGCGCGTACAGAATCGGCATGCATGCCGGTTTATCCGACTAATTACTCGCAGTCCACGTACGCACAACCAGTTGGGTTATCAGATCCTCCGACCACGATTCATCAATCGGCATCAGCGTACAATAATACATGGGATGCTTCAGCATGGTCAAAATTTCAACGTGAAGCAAGCAAGCAATACGTGTGCGGAAAATAATGCTGGCTTTGAGCTGAATAATGTCCCGTACTCATTCTATGGGAACCGAGAGACTGACTAGTTCAATATTTAATTCTCATGACGCACCAACTTCCATTGTATGGAGTCATGGACAAATCCGCACATTCTAAGGATATCCATAGTGTATATTATAATCTAAAAGGTCTTAAGGTGAGTCCTACCTAAATCTTAAGGTCGACTTCATAGTGTATATAACCCAAAGGGGCTTAAGACGGTCCCACTCGGCAGATAAAGAAAAATTGTATTTTAATACTTGTGGTCAGATCTTTAGCTTAAGGATCAGCCTTAAGCCTTTTTTGCTTATAGCCTACTTAAGGTCATCCCTGTAATGTATAAGGTTGACCTTAAGGTGGCTAAGACCCTCTATTTTCATACACTACAGATGCCCTAATATGTTTTCCAGTGGCCACACCACCGCACGCACACATATCTATATGGGTGCGTTCAATACATATATTTGAAATGAGACAGAAATCCAAGAGTTTTCGAAGTACGGACACGTGTTTTGACCATTAGAAAATGAGCACCCAAAAGTACTGTTCATATAAATAGTACCTCTGGAAATAGGCACCGTAGGCTTCGAAATCGGATGGCTGAGGTGCACGACGACACCTTTCGCCAACCAAGCCAAGCTCAGTTCCCCCGTACATTCTAACCTTGGCTTTGTGCCGAAGGTTGCCATGCAGGTAGTTATTGAAATCGGACCAATCATCCACCCGCTTGGCCTTCCAATTCATAGTTCATCGGTTCAACCAGCGATTAGCCGATTAGACCTTCATTTCAATATAGCTTAATAATGTACTTACTTTAATTTCATAGAACATAGCTTGCAAGTTGCTCAGTTGGTCAGCAAAGGCAGGTGCAGTGGCCTAACATGAGGTTGTGGGTCCAGTTCTAGTTTAACTAGGATTTCTCTAGTTCAAAACGGTTTAGTTATACAACCAATCCAATAGTGAAACCTATAAATTGTGAATAAAATCAGATTGGATTAGGCTTTAGCTCTGGTTTTTTTTATTGAACCGATGTTCAGGGTCTGTTCTTTTCGGCTGCGGCTATTGGCTGAAATTTTTGAATTTTGGTTGCTTACGGTACAGATTACGGAGAGACAAATACTCACTTGCGATTTTGGTTGGTACAGATGTTGGGCTTTTAACGTGTAGATAGTTTAACTTATAGACCCTGTCTTGAAAAAATACTCCGTTTAAAAATTAGATAATATAGCAAAAACCAAAAACCGTCAGCGGGACTACTTTGATAACTGTAACTAAAAACCGTTAGCGGGACTACTTTGAGAGCAAGTCCAATAATAGAGCCAAGTGTTTGGCTATAAATCAAGTTATAAGAGCCAAGTTATACAATAATTTATCTTCTATTTGTCTACAAAAGATTTTTTTATTATTATGTGGTACCATGTCTCACATTCTCTTTCCTATTCCTCCTCACATACATTTATTATCTAGGCCCACCACTGCATAGGCTCCCGTGCCCAGCTTGTTGCTTGCATGAGAGCCAAGTTCTCATCTCTTTCCTCTCTTCTCTCCTCCACATCAGCAAAAATGCTGACTAGCTTGGCTATAAGATCATTATTGTACTTGCTCTGATAACTGTAACCAAAAACCAAAAATAGATTTTGACTTAAAGAACAGACCCTCAGCCTTAATAACTGTAAGTTAAAGAGAGCGGGACTACTTTTTTTGAGAGAGAGGAGGGCGGGGCTACAGTAGTGGTACATGACCCCGTCCATCTCCTCCTTCGCAACGCCTGCATTTATTGGACAAGGCCAACATTGAGGGGGACGCAGCACAATGGCATTCAAGTAACACAAGCACGGGAGCTCTTCGGCCGTCACTTTTCCCGGCCCACATAAATACCACCCCCCCCCCCCCCGGCGCCACCCCCCACCAGCAATTGTGAACTCTGAAACAAACAAACAAACAAACAAAAAAAACCATCCATGGGAGCAATCAGTGAAACTGTAATTACAGTGCGGTAGGCAGTAGCAAGGAGCCATCGGAGGAAACAGTTGGGATGCCTTTCTGGACGAGCAACCAAATATATAGTTGCTGAAATGGCTGTATCTTCACGATGGACTTGTGAGGTGAGATGATGATGCGTTGAGGCCAACTGCAGTGCCTAGTGGATTGTTAGGTCGCAAGGGTCCAAAGGCTATGATTTTAGGGGTCCGCATGGAAGGTTTCAGTTTCCTAGCTTAAAAAAGTAGCATTTTGTGAGTTTTTTCTTTCCTTTTTTTATCTTTTTTTATCTGTCTTATTTATTTGTATTGTCTTAAAAGATATAGCAGTGTTTTTTAATTTTTCTTATATTTTTACTAAAAACTAACGACCGTTACAGTACTTTTGCAGTCAAAATGCATATTAAAAAGCCAAAAAACTATGGCTTTAGGCCCTGCTCATTTCAGCTTGAGTTTCTGGCTTTCTAGCTTATTTTTCACTATTCAACAATTTTATCTTTTTATGGTTTTTTTGGCTTTTTTACCTTTTTGTCGGTTCGTTTTTCGTATTCGTTTGTGCTGTCCATGACGGGCTAACCTGTTTTTTTCTATTTTTAAATTTTTTTAAATTTAATTACGCCAAATAAGCTACCAGCAGTTACAATGTTTTTTAGTCAGCTATAGCGCTTTTCAGCCATAAATCAATCATAATAAGCTCTTTTGAGCAGGGAGCAAACCCAAATACTGTTTCGTGAAAGGCGAAGCGGATTTGATTTAGAGGGGTCGGGTCACATGGGGAGAGCTCCTCTTTTCTTTTCCCCTTTCCTTTTCTTTCCCACCAATATTCGTGCTTTTGTTTTTTTCTCCCCGGCCATTGTGATTGACAAGGCTTCTTTCTCTTCTCTTCTTTAACCACCACTTACAAGGGTGTTTTGCTCCTTTTTAATCGCCTAGCTTTGTGCATTTTTCTTACACTTTCACGTCTTATGAAAACTACGTAGGCAGTTGGCTCCACCAAAAGATGTGTTCTTTTGACAATAGAGAGGGGACATAGTCAGGTTCAACAATCGCACATCGTTTATGTTCTTTTTAGTAGTATTAATTCTTCCCCGAATTCTAACTTGGTTGGAAATTCGATGTAACCTACTACACTTGTGAAATTATATATCTCTAAGTTGGACCAGTAATTAGGAATATCATAAGCTAGTTTGATTTCTATTTTTCTATGCAAATAATTCTTGTGCTACTTATCAATATGGACATATTTTTCTACGCCATTCTGCCACACCGACTTCATGCTTTCATATACCCTCGAAGGAGTTTCTCCGTTTCTGTTCCCATGAGAAAAGGAAGATGCCAATAAAAGTAGTCCATGCTCTTCTTGGCTGGGCAAGAGTACGGTCGAGGCTTAGATATGATTAGTTACGCAGATTAAAGGTATGCGTATGAAAGGCTACGAGATTCGAATTATTTTCCTCAAATCTTGCATAAATACGTCATTACGTGAGCTTGTGAAGAATTCTCGCTTCCAAACTTTCTCAACTAAGGGTATATACAGTGGTACAGACAATTGTTTTTTATATTATAGTTTCATATCATCTGCAGACAATACTAAAAATACATTCTATAGTAAATTATCTATAAATTGTATATAATAGGTTGTTTATAAAATATTAACAGCATTGATACAATGATATAAAAGATGTCTATAGCAGGTTATGTATAGACAATATTGATACAATAACATGTAAGCTGTCTACAGCATATTATTTTCTTACGTTTCGACCATCTATAGAATTACAATGGATCTTCTTCTCTCTTCTCTTTCTTTTTTACCTATCTCAGCAAACTTCTTATATGATACCTTTTATAGATAACTTATATCAGTCTATTATATATGATCTAACAATTACTAATTCAAAATTTGAGGCATCACAATAGTGCACTGAGCCTGCACCAAGGCGTCGCGTAGGAGTATCAGATCAGTGTCTCGTAAAGAGATTCCAAATCAGAGCGTGATTTGGCTTATGAGACGTCGGCCTCTGTTTCTACTTGTTCTCGTCTCTCGTGCGTGCACGCATGCGTCCAGAAACGAAAATCGCTCGCAACGATAGCTCCTTTTTTACCCTACATTTTTATCATTTCAGGATAAGCTCGGCGGACAAACACTAACCTTTCCGTATTAGTTCTAACTTCTGGCTTCTATTCAATAAAACTAAAAATTAATATAAACATTCGATATTTTAAAGCGACTTTCCCACTCATTTCTCCAGTCTCATTTCGAAATAAGGCAGAGATTATTAAAGCATCACACATCACAATCCTCTCGTTCCTATTTTACATACGTATCTTTCACTTATTTTTCTTATCGCTCATTGTTTTTTTTCTAAAAATCATCTTTCTAGTTACCACTATTTATTTTATATATAAAAATATCCGTCATAGCTAAAATACATCACCCACATCCATGCGAAGAGTCCCACAACAGGAATAGAATACTGCCACGCTTAAAAAGTCACGGGAAGAGGATATGCATAAAAGATAAAACGGCGTATCCGTCAAGTAATCTGGAGGCACGCGAGCCAAGTATTAACAAAGCGTATCGCGATACACCTGTTCTGTGACGCGTCAGGAGCGAATCAGGGCGCATGTTCCCGGCCGACGTGTTCTTGTTTCGACCTGACCTGTTTGTGTTCTCTCGACAGGTGCAGGCAGAAATTATAGTACAAAATTAGTGCAAGGTCTGAATGGATTCTTACTTCACATAGAGCACAAAGTTTTTTTTACCCTTTTTGTTTATTTAACTGATTTTAACGTGTTTGCATGCCTTTAAGTTCGACTTCTATTTCACAATCTCTTTTTTTAACAAGGTCTATTTTACTATGTGAACATCATTAGTTGTATTGTTTCAGACCTTGCGAATAAAATTAGTTTTGAGGAAGTTTTGTACCGATGGATGTCTAATTGTCTACTGTTCAGCATAAACTGTTGTTGCAAACATGCACAAGGGTTCGAGTATATTCGGTTTTATGATATAGAGGGATTATCATTCTTTTTTTTTTGTCAAGGATAATCAAGTATATTCTTGGTGACTCCATTTCATTGTCCCTGCATGAAACTTCTTCCGGGAAGAATATATAATGGAACAAACCCAGCGCATATCAACTTCTGACAATCTCAGTGTGCCCTGATGTTACCCATCACGGATGCTAATCTCTTTGGGTTTATGCTCGAACTTACAAATTTTTAACTTCTATTTAGAAAAATCGAAAGCTAATGCGAACACTTTTTTCAAAACGATTTCTCCACTTATCTCGTTACCGTCTCACTTCGAGGATAAGACAGGAGGTCAGGCTACATCACCCACCTCACTCCTCTCGCTCCCGTCACGCACATGCATCTCTCCGTCACTTTTTGCATCGCTCGTCTCTTAAGTTTAAAACTGTTTCTTTCAACCATTAGTATTTATTTAAAATCATAAATCATAAAATACAGTAAAAAAATTATCAGTAAAAATCAATACGAAAGCACCTTGACCGCTATTTCTTGACCAGATCTATTTGAAACAAACATTCGTCAAATGGCCTTATTTCCGTATTCCACGGCATTTCAAGTACTCGTATGCGAAATGATGGATAACACAATACAAAAAGCGGAAGCAAAAGTTAAGGAAACAAGCAGGAGAAAGGAAGGGATTCTGCTGTCTACACGTGGTTTCTCTTACAAGTTAGATAAGATAGAAGTGTCTAGAACGTAAAAGGTTTATTCGATTTGTTAGCTTGGCATGCACTCAATCTCTCGTGCTGTGACCACACTACCTTTGCAGCTCCAAATAAACCAGGCATTTAAAATGGCTGCAATTATTAAGAAGCACAATAAACTTTGCCGCGAATTCGTTGAGGTAACTTCTCTATTAATTCAAATTTCATGTTTCATGGCGAAGGAGCTATAGATTGGAGTCCTGTAGATCTCTATATGTTACATACGTAAACTGTATAGTATACCGCTTAATTATGGTGGTGATCGGTTCGGCTGAAAGCCTCATGGCTGAAAACACTGTAGCTGGCTGAAAAAAGCACTGTAGCTGACAGAGACTTATTTAGCATAATTAAAATTTAAAAAATTTAAAAATATAAAAAATATGTTAGCCCATTACGTATAATACAAACAAATACGGGGAAAAAAGAACCGGCAAAAAAGCTCAATAAAAAGCCAAAAATTCAGAAAAAGACGAAACTTATGAATAGTGGAAAATAAATCAGAAGCCAGAAGTCGAAGCCGAGTTGATCAGAACCGTTCATGCCAGCATCGCAATTCTCGTCTTTCAACACGTCTCTGCTTTGATCCCTTGACACCTAACTTTTATTCCCCTTTGAACTATCAATTGCATTTCACCCATATTATTGACGGTCATAAAAGCATCAAGCATTAATGTAAAGTCAACACAGTCTCGCTCAAAAACCAGATAATAATGTTGGCCAGAAGAAGATTTCCCATTATTAAATTAAAAAATTGATAAATTCATATTTCTTGTGCCAATCTAGTCAAACAAAAACGTGCTCTTATTCTTGTGCTCTGCATGTCGGTTGGTTTCTTGATGTGGCTTAGGCCAATCGCCAAGGAGAACGTTTCCGGTGCACCTAACATATTTGACGCTACCCGTGCTCCCATTGTTCGAAAAATAGTTTAAATAGTTATGAAAAATCATGAAACAAATTACATAGGTAGGGTATGATATGATCTACCCTACTATAAAATTTCAAATACAAATTTGCTCTACACATAGAGAAACAAAAATGGCAAATTTCAGTAAATAATAGTTTTATCTTTTTATTTCGGATTTTATTTTCAGCATATTTTATTTTTTGTTTTTCAACGTGTAAAACGAAATTGGATTGGAAATTTTGTGGGATTATGTATTATATCATACCCAACCTATGTTTTTTCGAAAATTTTCATAACTACATACTGTTTTTCGAGCATTAGAGCACAGTAGCACCAAAGTGTTGGAGCACCTGACACGTGTCCAATGGCCACACTGGCCGTGGAACCAGACAGAGAAAAAGAGGCAAGGCAAGTAAGGCCAAAGCTGAGAGGGAGATCTCAACGTAAATATCTCTAGTACTGGGGTCAAATGAGGTAGACCCCTGCATCCATGATCCATCTACTGCTCTCCAGAGTCTCCCCTTCTTATCTGCTACAGCAATTATATATTTCTCCCAAAGGCAATTTTGGCGTGCTTTACTTACCAGCTGCCTATTTTTTCTTTCCCTGACAAAATCCTTTTTGTTAATTAGGAAAAGGAAAGAGTGCGTGTGAACTAGAGGTGAAGAAAAAAAGGGGGAGAAAAGGGGGATATATTAGAGGTTGTAAGCAAGAAATTATGAGAGCTAGGTAGCCAAAATCCCTAATTTGTTCTTCTCCTTGTGTAGCACTAGAGCGAGTTTGTGACGTCCTTTCTCCCGAGCTCCATTTTGGGACAGAGGAGCGTGGAAGTGCGCTTCTTGTTTTTCATTTTCTTTTGTGCTCTCCTCAAATTATTATATTTCATTCTTCTACCTTTGCTGCAACTGTTGCGTCCAAAATTGTGGTGATTCCTTGGGTTTTTTCGCTCGCAAAATCCTGGAAAAGAAGGGGATCTGCCATTGCTGTGCTCTGTTTGCTAAATCCTGACTCAAGCGTGGTTTTTTCACATACCTTCCTTGCGAATTTCTTCTTCAAGTAATTTTTCTTCTTTTTCCATTTCTCTCTGCCTTTCCTTTCCTTCCAAGACCCGCGCTTGTGCTGTTAAACTCTGGGTTTGATGCAAGAAAGGTCTCATCTTTGAGCAGCGAGGGGTTTATGGGTTTTTGCAGCTTCCTAATCCTAACCCTCGCATCAGCGCTTGTGAGCTCCAGTTTAGTGGATAAAAATTGCAGCTTTTAGAGTTCTAGACTTCTAGTCCAAGAATCGGTTGCAGACTTGCTGTCATGGAGGTGAGGTCCGAGCAAGGGCTAATGGCGGGTAGGGATCTGTTCGGCATACCAAAGAGCCCGCCGGCACCGGCACCGGCGCCGCCGTCCGCCGCAGCCATGCAGAGCGTGCGTATGGCGTACACCGTGGACGGCACCCCTGTGTTCACCCCGGTGAGCTCCGCAGTCGCGCCACCGGCTTACCTACCGGGTGCTGCGGCACCCGGCTCTAGCATGTCCGCCGCCGGAGGCAATGGCGAGGCGGCGTTTCCGGACACGGGGGAACCGGCGGCCAAGAAGAAGCGCGGGCGGCCAAGGAAGTACGGGCCCGACGGGTCCATGTCGCTAGCATTGGTGACTGCGCCGACGGCTACAGGGTCGACGGCGGTTGCGCAGGGTGCTTCTGGGCCGTTCTCACCCTCACCGTCGAAGCCGGCGGGCCTCATGCTATCGGCGTCGCCGGACGGAGGGAAGAAGCGGGGCCGGCCTAAAGGGTCTACCAACAAGTCGCGCATGGATGCTGTTGGTAATCTCGACTCCCTATCATTATACTCGTTGTTAGATGCTATTTGCCTTGTTAAGATTTTGCTATGATTTCTTAGGCTAAAAAAGATTACTAAGGATTGAAGAAAAAACTTGTTCTTTTTTTGCTTATGGACAATTGATGTAGTAGAGTATTAGAAAAAAATTGTCTTCGAACTGGCTTAAAGTTGCTAACTGGCTCTGGTTAGAGGTTAGATCTACTGCATTCTCTACAGTGGTAGAACCGAGGGCTGAGCTGCTAGGGAAATTATCCTTCTAGCCATTTCTCCTTTTCTTTTCTTTTATTAATTTAGTGTAAAAATGTAAATATTTGCTAGACAGGTTTACCTGCAATTGTTTTGAGTGATTCATGTGTTAATGTATTGTTGAGGATTTTTAATGTGCTTGTTTTTCTGTTGAATTATGGAACTTCCGTGTTGTTTTACCCTAGAAGTTTCTTCTGTGCATTTCTTTTGTTCAATTAATGCGAAACTGATGTGTGTTGACTTCATCTTTGCTGAAGTTTTCCCCTTACACAGTTGGTCCTAATTTATAGCCATCTTGCAGGGTCACCAGGAGTTGGATTTACACCTCATGCTTTTACAGTTCAAGCTGGAGAGGTATAGCCATCTTACATTTGAACTTATTAATAGTTTCCCCTTTTTTTTGTTCTCAGAATATGTTCTCAGATTTGATTTTCCAGGATTCTGTTTGCGTGTTGAATTGCCATTTTTTGTTCTCAGAATATGTTCTCAGATTTGATTTTCCAGGATTCTGTTTGCGTGTTGAATTGCCATATTGAAGCTTGTACTTTGAAGCATTGACTAATTCCAGCTTTGCACCAATATACAACATTGTGTTTAGATGCCTTTCTACCATGTAGTGCTGATGGTTATTCTGAGTATATAGTAACTATTTGGCACAAAATCCTCTCTTAATTATGTACATTTTTCTAGTTTTATCCTCCCATTTCTGACTTGTAAATCTCATTCAATCTTCATGTTTGATATCCTTTTTTTAGATGGTTTTTGATAATTACGTCTAGTTATCGATACCTGTTTCATTGGGCGCAAAATCCAGTCTGCACTAAATCAATGTTATTTTGACCAGGCTTTTATGTTGTGCTTTACAAGATTTACAGTTGACCATAATTCGTGTTGTTTATGATTTTTATTGCTGCTTCTTTGCTGCAAGTTTTTTTAATTCTTTGTGTAACTTAGGTGCTACATTGCCTTATTTTAGATTGTGTTAACTGCTAAGATAGAGAGTTCTGCTTTTCAAAATTAACGAAAAATACTTGAACCCTACTTTTCAGGATGTGTCAGCAAAGATCATGTCATTTTCTCAGCATGGAACTCGTGCAGTTTGTGTTCTGTCAGCAAATGGCGCCATATCTAACGTAACACTTCGCCAAACTGCTACTTCAGGTGGAACTGTGACATATGAGGTTTGTACTTTTAACCAGTGGAAGCTAATAGAGTAGACACATTTTTATCTGAAATAGAGATCATGTTGTGAGATGTTGGTAGGAAAGCTCCTAAAATGTTATGACAGATCATGAGAGGCGTAAACTTCCTGCAAAGTTGTGGATGCACTGTCTATGTACAATGTAAAATATGTCAATTGCATAGGCTCATTACTCCTCGTTTTCTCCACAGGGCCGATTTGAGATACTGTCACTGTCAGGGTCATTCTTTCTAATGGACAACGGAGGCCAGTGTAGCCGAACTGGGGGGCTCAGTGTTTCATTGGCTGGTCCTGATGGTCGTCTCTTGGGTGGTGGGGTTGCAGGACTTCTCATAGCAGCTTCACCTGTCCAGGTATTATTTTCCACCCTGCAGCGATCCCAAGCTCGTTTATTAGAAACAATATATAACTCGCTGTAGAATATGTGCTTCATAGTTTTGACCTCCACTGCATTTTCCCATGTACTCTCAGTAATCAAAACGAAGTTGTGTTCCTAACTTGGTTTGGTGTCCTGTGGCTGTCAGTAGCTCGACATCATTGCAACTTTTTTCCGTGTGGTAAAACGAGAATACTGTCAATGACATGACATACTCTTTTAACCATGGGCAATTTTACTCTTGCTTAACTGGATTTTATGCACAAGGCAATGCTATCGATCACAAGTGTTACTCGTATTATCTGCAGATAGTAGTAGGAAGCTTCAATGCTGACGGGAAAAAGAAGCCAAAGCAGCAGGTTCCATCCGAACCAGCGTCCGCGCCACCGAAGGTCGCTCCAACCACTGGAATGGGGCCCAATAGCGCCCCATCAAGAGGTACATTGCGCGAATCGTCGGGTGGCACCGGAAGCCAGCTACATCAAGGCATCGCTGCTAGCAACAATAACCAACCGCCGATCTTGTCTAGCATGCCCTGGAAATAAGATCTTCATCCTTGAAGTTCGGACTCCGATTTGACTCTCGATGAACTGCCTCCCCGGCAGAAAGTAGCAATTGTGCTTCAGTGCTGCGGGTTTCTCTTAACTAGCTCTATGTAGTGTAAATCCGAAGTTTAATTAGCGGAGGACTGTAGCTGGTAAGTGTAGCTGTTGTGTAGGCTTCACCCTGAATCTCTGTATTAGGTAGTTGTTTATTGTTATCTTAAGATGGTCTATTGAGATATGATCATGTGATCCTATGCAGCGTGATCAAAGAATATTGTTCTTATGTTCAATCGATTTATATGTATTGCCGTTTATTTCCCGCAAAACTATGTTTTTTGCAGCTGACCACTCTTCTAGCATGCATGAGACCTGCTCCACAAATGATGCTGTAGAATGTGGCAAGAAAAATCAGTTTTTTATTGCTAAGTATTCTCTATAAGCACCTGCATCGTACACGCTAAGATTTGGTATTCTTAAAACACTAGCAGCCAGGTGCGTTTGTCAAAAGATTCTCGTAGTCGGCTTGCGTGCCGTACGTTTCAGGAAGCCTGTATAGAATGATGTCGTAAGCTCGCCGTGCAGTTCTAACGGAAGACTGGTGAAAACAAAACGGCTCATTTTTCAGCAGCAAAATGAGTCAATTTCCAGTGACAAAACGAAGAATTGGGCATCCCTCAGTAGATTAACAAAATTTTCCCTGGAATGAGCTGCGAAAAGAGCTGGGCAGTGACAAGAATCAGATCAACACAACAATTGGCGAGCGCTATAGCAAAACATTCTTTGAACATACAGCTACAAGAGTCAGCCAACCATTGTTTGCGGCTGTGTTTAACAATGCAGCTTCAGTTAGTAAAAGCATACTGTTGACTAAGAGCAGTTTAAAAGACATGCTACTATACTGATCCGACAAGATATCCTTGATTGCATTTGAATTTGATTCTACATCCTTAAAATTTTCTTTCTTCCAAAGAACAAAATTTTCGGGTAAACATGGGGACTGGGGTTTGGATCATCATCCACATTCTACAGCTTCACCTGTGAAGCTTCACTCCAGGGTACTCCATCAATGAAAGCCTTGCTTGCAAGAGGCCAACTGATTCAGCAAAGGGCTTACAGTTTAAATTCATTCAAATACCATACTACAAGATCCCCATGACAAAGTACCACACTGTGGGAAGAAAGATAAACACCTGCAACTCCAAAGTAGGTGTGATAGATATCTACCGCATTATCTGGTCTGTCTGAAATTCACCATTTTCTTTGTCCTGCCGATGAATAAGATTTTATGCGCAACATATATGGAAAGGGCAAAAACTGATCTTTTAGTTAATGAACACATAATTATCGAAATATGAGGAAAGAATCACAAGCAGTTACCTGGCAGTTTAGTATGAATTTTGCAAGTTTTTCCTTGTCAAGCCAGTGCACTCTTATCAATCATTATCAAGCTTGATAACACCCACCATGAGTAGCACACCTAGAGTGGGCAATTCAATAAAATCTATGGTGCCATAGTACAGTGAAAAATGCAAAAGATGCACAATCTGAGAAAAAGGCAGTAAACCTCACGTCAGCAAGTTTCTCAGGCCGCCCATTGAGCCCTCCCTCTCTAAATTGGCACTCACGAAGTCACCATCCAAGGAGATCTCTATTAACATGATGCAATGAGCCGGTGATTGTGAGAGCACCAGCACAGCAAAATACTGCATGGAAATGCATACAGGATGTTCAGGTTATCCAATGGCTATAAAGTGACAACTTGCAGAGAAATCAAATGAATTAGGAAACAATCCTGTCAGGAAATGCAAATTTCAAGTCATCATAGAAATAGCTAATTTTAGGATGATGTTACAACATACCAAGTTAAAATAACACAATAATTACAGAAAGTTGTTAGGTTACAATACTAAACACTTATATTTTGTCTGAATGAAATGTTTTTAGTTCTGCACGTTTCTGGTGTTCTTGTAAGCTAATTCTAGTGCAGCATCCCAAAATTAGCTAACGGTGAAGTCCAGATTAGCAATTTCATTTAATTGTGAAGTCCAGAATTAGCAATTTCATTTTCTTTTTTCCCCACAATATAAAGAGGAATACAGACAAACGGCCTTTGATCTGATAAAGCATTCTCCTAAAACACTTTATTACATACCAGCTCTACTCAGGCACCCTAACACAGGATTTGAGGGGGGGGGGGGGGGGGATACATACTCTGCCCAGCATGAGACTCCCCTCCTGGCATAGCTCCAAATCCACCATCCAAGTTCTTACAGCTGGCAGTGTAATCTACAATCTTTTCCACATTAATTTTATGCAGACGATGCAGCAAAGACAAGGAGCATATGGAAACATATGAGAACCTACAAAATATATGTTAAGTTTGCATCAGTAGCTCACACAAAGCTGTGTTCAAATAAAAAACATAGGAATTCAAAAGGATGGTTAAGATTTTTACCTAGTGTCAACTTCACCCCAAATATCACCATAAAATGATCCATCCTCATTTTGAAGTCCAGCAACATCTGACATGATTTAGATAGGAAAAAGAACAGGGAACCAGATTTCAAGCTCAGGATGCGGCCACTTCAATTTATTTAGAAAACTAAGAGATTGCAAAAAAAATTACAAAATTATTCTCTCATAATACTTCATTTCATGATGTATAGCATGCAATTTAAGTAAAAAAACGCAAGTCAACGAAGCACCTAGGACAGTAGGACTACTTAATGCAGAAGGCTAGTGTTCCCAAATCCTACTGCAGCATAGGATCTGTCATCCACAAAGTAGTATCTCACATGATGTTGTATTCTGGATGCAGCAGTAGGCTATGAATTTCACATGCTGCTGTAAGATAAACCCATCCACATATCTAAGTGTGCAGGGGTTTCCCCCTTCAGTATTTAGAGAAAAATAAAACGTAATGCAAATGGCACCCGATCGTTTCAGCTTTCTTACTAGTCAAACTTGGGTATTTCAGGGAAATCACGCAGCTCCAAACCAAAGCTGCAGGATTGCAAATCTACTACACCAGCATGGACCAGACTCAAGATCCCGAGAAGGATACAATCAGATTCGGGGTACCAGATTCGGGGTGGTAGCAAGACATGATCCAATCGACGACCTCGCCGGCGTGGAGCTCGTGGAGGAGGTCGAGCGTGGTGAGGCCCCAGTAGGCGCCGTTGAGCCGGATGTGCTCCATCACCAGCGACTCGAACGAGTCCTCCTTCTCTGCGGCAACAGGGAGACGGTTGGCATCCATCCGAGCGAGAGGTGGAGCGGGGTAGGGGGCGCCTACCTTCTCGACTGTGACGATGTAGCGGACGTGCTTCTCCGCGGCCAGCTCCCCTTCCTCCCCCATGGTCGCCCGCCTCCGCTTGGTCCGTGCTGCTCCGTTCCGTTCTTCCCCTCGTCGGCCGCTCTGCTATCCTGCACGGCTGCGCTGCGCCCCGCGCGTGGTGGGAGGAGCCATGAGTAGTGGCGGATATTGGAAAAATTTTAGGAGGTGCTGCACAAAAGCGCTACAGCGACATAACTCCACTATAACCGCCTACAAAAGACAAATATAATAGTCTGAAGTAGTCTTATATCAAAACATCGATGAACGATGACAATCATAAAATACATCATGAAAACTAAAGGAGTTTATCCATACCGAAAGGCCAAATTACGAAACTAATAGACGACGCATGACAGTGACACCCATTATTCATCCGGAGAAGCAATCTACACAAATAGACATAATTGATTAGTTAAACAAATATGGACCTCCAAATTATTAATTTAGAAGAGAATAGAGCGTAATTTAGAAGAGAATAGAGCGTACCACTAATTTTTTAGGCAATAATATACGGCGTTTTTTCATTTCTTGAAACCGCTTTTTGATCTTTTCATTATCAATGTTTCTAAATATCTCCTTCTCATTATAGCATATCATCAAGTCATTGAGCCATTCATCGCCCATTTTACTACGCAAATCTGTCTTTATAATGGACATGGCTGAAAATATCCTCTCAACTGAAGCCGTTGCCACTGGAAGTATCAATGTTAGCTCAATGAGACGATAAACCAATCGATAAGATGTGTCCATGTTAGTCTTGACCATAATTTCAGCAACTTTTCCAAGTTCAGTACATCCAAGAAATTCTTGAGTTCTTCTAGCACGGTTGACAAAGGCTCTAAGTTGAGTTGGCAAAACAGTAAGGTCACCAATATCAAAATCCTCAGCATAAATTTCAGCAAGTCTCACAAGTTTATCCACATCAAAATTAGAGAAGGAGTTCCTTGGGTTAAAAGAAGCCATACATACTAATAACTCTGAACTAATTTCACTAAACCGATGATTCAGCTCAGTCAAAATGGCATCAATGGCGACAAGAAAAATCTCAACATGGTAGTAATGCATGTTTGTTACCTTTTGCTTTCTACGTCTAGATGTCCCTCTAACATTTATTTCCTTATCCATATCTGGCACTTCAATCTCATTCTTATCACAGAATGTTTTCACTTTTTTGAGTAATGGCTCCCATCCATTCTCCCTCATATCCTGCAAGCTATCTTTCACATCTGTGATCAAATGCATTGCTTCAACTATGTCTTGATCATTCCTTTGCAAAGCACGTGACAAAATATCTGTCATGCTCAACAATTCTATCATCAAATGCATGATGAACACAAAATCAAAGCTCTCCATTTTGGAAATTAAACCTAAAGCTCCACCATTACATGTTGGTTTAATTGAATCTTTCTTCACTATCTCAAGGACATCTATGATAGCCTCCCACATCACCAAAATCCGAAGCAAAGTTTTAAGATATGAACCCCATCTAGTATCTCCAGGCCTAGCTAGGCTACTTTCCTGGTTTAAACCTCTTCCAGACATAATCTCACCATTCTCAATCTTTTCTAGCAACACATCATGATGCTTTGCAAGCAAGGCATCCTTTCTCATACAAGATGCACCCACATTGCTGACTATTAAAGGAACATAGTTAAAGAAATTTGCAATGTCTGCACTAGAAGTTGAAACGGTAACAACCACCAGTTGCAATTGATGGGCAAAACAATGCACATAGAAAGCACAAGGATTTTCATCACGAATCAATTTCTGCACCCCATTAAATTCACCTCTCATATTAGAAGCTCCATCATACCCTTGCCCACGAAGCATAGAGATTGACAAATTGTGACTTGAAAGCATACCGACCAAAGCTTCTTTCAATGCAACAGATGTACACCTCTCAACATACTGAAGTCCAAGAAATCTCTCCACCACTTTCCCTTCATCATTCACAAACCTACACACCACATTTCTTTATGTGTTAGTATAATTGTAGAAATACAGGTAAAAATCTAGGCAAGAAATTGAAACTGTCGAGTACTAACCTTAGAATCACTGCCATTTGCTCCTTTATTGATATATCTCGAGACTCATCAATAAGCACCGAGAATTTTCTACCTCGAATCTCATCTATAATGACAACTGTGACTTCCTCTGCACAAGCTTTTGTAAGGTCCTTCTGTATATGATGAGATAACATCTGGCAATTTTTAGAACCTTTTTCATATGCCTCCTTCACTATCTCAACCTTATCTTTGTACCAGTCAACCATCTCTCTGTATGTACCCTTGTTGAGGGAAGTAGAAGTTTCATCATGTCCACGGAAAGCATCCCCTTGCGATATGAGAAATCTTGCAACATCTAAAGAAGATGTCAAACGAATCTCATATCGTTTTTCTTCCTCCTTGCTTACTTCAACTAATTTTCTACCCACATTTGTCCTTTGGTTCATAAAATCATCATACTTTAGCCTAGCCTCTACATGAGTCTTGCAAACACTGTGGTTATTAAAAGTATCCTTAGCTTTCTTCCAATTCACATAACCTTGATGTGCAAAGACAGAACTCCCAAATTTTTCAGACTTTGCCGAATTAAAGAAGAGATAGCAATATAAGCAATAAGCTGCATCCTTGGACTCACTATACTCTAGCCAATCAAATTCGTCAAATTAAGTCTTTTGAAATGATCTCCATTCACCACTCATCCATTTACGAGGAAATAGAAAATTACGAGGTTGGGTTGGACCACTCAAAGCATATGCTCTCTTTACTTGGTCTCTAATTTCAGGTTGATAATCATCAATTTTTTGGCGGTTTCCAGGGTCCCCAATTATATCCGATTGACTAAACTCTGCTCTAGGTTTTGTTTGTTGACTTGTGCTCTCATTAGTATGTGGAGTTGAACCACTAGAACTTGAAAAGTAATTGCGCAAATTTCTTTTCGACATTCTGAAATCTGACATGCCAATCACATATTCAATCAATTCAATCATTCAATCACAGATAAATAAGGATTTAAGTTCCAAAGTTTAGTAGTTCACCTAATCATTCAATCATATATTCAACTTGGAGACGTTGGAGTGCACTAGTGCAGACTGCGGTCTTCACATCTGGAGTGCATTAGTATCCAGTCTGGGGCTATGCCGCTCTGGCCTGTCCGCCTCTGGGCTTCACGCTCACGCCTTCGGCAGTTCGGCTTCACCAGCTGGCCTCTGGCCCGGCGCGTGGCCCCGCCCGGCGCCCGTCCCCGCCCGGCGCCCTGGCCGCGGGCTGCTGCCGCCCGCCTGGCGCCTGCGTCCTGCCTACGCGCACGCGCGGCCGCGCCTGGCCGGCTGGCCACTGCGGCACCGCCCGCCTGCAGCGCGCCCCCGCCCGGCGCCCGGCCGCCCGCAGGGCCCGCGCGCAGCCGCCCGCCGCCGCGTGCTCGCGATTTCTTCCCCCGCCGGCGAGATCGGGAGACCGGAGGTGAGTCAAGCCCGATGGGAATTGGGGATTTGGGGTGGTCTGTGGTCACTGAAGCTAGGGTTTCTATTTGTTGGGCCTTGCCGCCTGTGGTCTGTGCTTGACTGTGGTCTGTGCTTGGCTGGAAGCTCCAATGGGCCGGCCAGATGAATTGTTGGCCCAATTCGCGAGGGAGGTCATCTTCTACCTTTAGCTCAACCTCAGCCCCTCCTACACCACACATCCATGGCTAAAAATTTAGGGGGGCTCCAAGGGTCCGGTAACCGGGGGGGGCTCGAGCCCCCCCCCCCGCCCCACCGCTGGATCCGCCCCTGGCCATGAGAGCCCTCAAGAACCCATGAGGACTAAGGTCCGCTCAAAACGGCTACACTTCTTCTTTATTTTTCACTGTGCAATAATTTCGTTTTTTATTTTTGATTTTAAGTTTTTATCGGTTTTTTCCCGTATTTATTTTTACTGTTTATGATGGACTAATTTGTTTATTCTATTTTTAAATTTTTTAAATTTAGGCCCTGCTCAAAAGAGCTTTTTTTCGAATGGTTTATAACTGAAAAGCATTGTAACTGGCTGAAAAAATACTATAGCTGACGGAGTCTTATTTAGCATAATTAAATTTAAAAATTTTAAAAATAGAAAAAACATATTAGCCTATCACGTATAATGCAAATAAATACGAGCAAAAAGAACCAGCAAAAAGTTCAAAAAAAGCCGAAAGTATAATAAGACGAAATTTATAAATAATGCAAAATAAGCCAGAAGCTCAAGCCGAAACAAGCGGAGCCTTAATTATGCCAAATAAACCATCATCAGCTACAGTACAATTCCAATCAGCTACAATGCAGTCATAAGTCACTACAAAAAAAGCCTTTTGAGTACCCTAACCACTGGGCCGCCCGACGCAGCCCAATTTGAAAATGGGCCAGTCGATGATCACGGCCCGTCTATCCTCGGATGTACGGTCAAGACCGTTTCGGGAGGGATCCTATATTCTGCAGCCCAGTCTAAGCCACGTCGGGCCCGGGCTCCTGCGCCGCCACGGCTCGACCTCGCCGGCTTGCCGCCGGTCGCACGAGACGCTGGGAAGGAATGGTACGAGACGTGGGGCTGCCCTCGAGTCGAGACGCAGGCTGTGCTACGTTCTGCCGCGAAATCAGCAGGACCGTGCCCGTGCGTCGGCGCCGGCACCCCGCGCGCGCCGGAGAATTCCCGTGGAGTGCATCCCACCCGCACAAGTTCTCTGCGCTATGTATCCCGGCTTGGTTCTCTGGGAGAATCGCCGATGTGATAATCGTCTCGTCTGTATTGATCGACACCTTGTGCTTGTTGGAAGACCGATTCTTCCGATCAGCACACCAGTAATATAGGATCGTTGGTTAGCCTTTAGCTTATCTCCACACTCTTGTAACCACCTGTACATGTGCCTATTTATGGCCTGAATGTAATACAACATCGGCAAGCATTCTGTATACTCTTACATGGTATCAGACGTCCAGCTTCAGATCCTAATTTCTCGCATACACTTCTCTTTCCTCCCCTCACCAACCCATGGCAGACACTGCACCCGCCGCCGGTGATTCTACTGCCTCCGCCATGACCAGCGGGTCGTCTCCCTCCTCCAACTCCTCGTCATCTGTCTCCACCCCTACAGTGTCGTCGGCCATCTCCAGCGTCAACATCAAAGCTTTCATTCCCTACACATTTTCCATGGAGTCCAACAACTATCGCAAATGGAGAAACCTCATGCTCGTCGTTCTTGGACGTTTTCATCTGCGCTCCCATATCGAGGATATGGAGCCCGCTCATGATGATCCCGACTGGACTACTGAGTGTTAGTCCCATTAGAGTCTTCTAGGTCTAGATCAGAGGGGGGTCCTAGATCGGATTCGAGAGAGAAGGGGAGAGGGAGAGAGGATTAGGGTTAGGGGTACCGACCGTCCGATGCATTAGAGGAGGAGCTGGCCATCGCTGGTTCGTCGGTGAAGTCTGCGCACGGGCAGCGACGGTCGGGGAAGAGGATGGCGGTGGCGGCGGCGGAGATCCGGTGACGGGGACAGCGATGGAGCTTCCCGCCGCCGACTGCGCGTCCCTCTAGATCGGTCTAGGGTTTGTCGGGTGGGGTTTGCGGCTCAGGCGAACCTCGTGAGTCGAGCCGCCGGCCCCCACCCTCTATTTATTGCGCAGCGCGACGGGGGCCCATTAGCCAATAGTTGAGCTGAGCGCCCCCGATCAGGGCGCGGATCAAGGTCCCGATTAGCCGTTGGGCTAATCGGGGAGAGATCAATCTAACATTCTCCCCCTTGATCTCCTCTCATATCATACATTTTCTTCTTTTACCATTTCATCACAGATTAGTGCATAGAGCATGCTTCATCGTCACGGTCAATCGCCGATAGATTTAACAGCTACAATACACATCTTTGTTCTGAAACAGATTCTTTAATTTTGGGCCCTTTATAGTTCAGGAATCATAGGCTTTCCCTTAAACCTATGCCGGCTACATGTTCTCTGAACACGTTGGGTGGTAAGCCTTTTGTAAGCGGATCCGCTAACATCTTTGCGGTACTTATATGATCAAGACTTATAATTTGATCCCGGACTTTATCTTTCACAACATAGTACTTTATGTCAATGTGTTTGGCAGCACCACTTGACTTATTGTTGTGAGTATACATTACTGCGGGTTCATTATCGCAGTACAACTTAAGTGATCTATTGATGTCGTCAACCACTTTTAAACCGGGTATGAACTTCTTTAGCCAGTTCACCTGCCCTGTAGCCTCATAACATGCTACAAACTCGGCATACATTGTGAACGATGTAGTGACGGTTTGCTTTGAGCTTTTCCACGATATAGCTCCTCCAGCGAGAGTGAACACATATCCGGATGTCGACTTTCTATCATCTCCCGCATAATCAAAATCTGTATACCCCACTATATGGAGTGAATCTGATCTTCTGTATGTCATCATGAGGCCTTTTGTTCCTTGCAAATAACGCAAGACTTTCTTTACCAATTTCCAATGTTCTATTCCAGGATTGCTCTGGAATCTGCCAAGTAACCCGGTAACAAACGCTAAGTCAGGGCGTGTACACACTTGAGCATACTGCAAGCTTCCGACAGCTGAAGCATATGGAACCGATTTCATTTGATCGAGCTCGTACTGGTTCCTGGGGCATTGAAAATCCCCATATCTGTCGCCCTTGACTATAGGTGCAGGTGAAGGACTACATTTATGCATACCAAATTTCTTTAAGACTTTCTCTATGTATGTCTTTTGTGACAGTCCCAATGTCCCTTTGTTTCTATCCCGGTGAATTTCGATCCCTAGAACGAACGAAACTTCACCAAGATCTTTCATATCAAAGTTTGAGGACAAAAACTTTTTTGTCTCCAGTAGCAGACTGACATCACTACTAGCTAGTAGGATATCATCCACATACAGGATTAGGAAGATAAACTTCCCATCTTTAAACTTTGCATAAACACAGTTGTCCTCTACATTCTCTTTAAACCCAAATTTTCTTATTGTACTGTCAAACTTCAAGTACCACTGTCTTGAAGCTTGCTTTAACCCATAAATCGATTTCTTTAGGCGGCATCCCATTCTTTCGTTTCTTTCCACGACAAAACCTTTCGGTTGTGCCATGTAAACATTTTCCTCCAAATCCCCATTAAGAAATGCCGTCTTTACACCCATCTGATGTAACTCTAAATCATAATGTGCTACTAATGCCATTATGATTCTGAAGGAATCTTTACATGAGACTGGAGAAAAGGTCTTATTGTAATCAATCCCTTCTCTTTGCGTAAAACCTTTTGCCACAAGTCGCGCTTTGTATCTTTCTACATTCCCTTGGGAGTCAAGCTTTGTCTTGTAGACCCATTTACAGCCTACTGTTTTGGCTCCTTTAGGAATAATTTCCAAGTCCCAGACTTTATTAGCCTTCATGGACCTCATTTCCTCTTCCATGGCCTCAAGCCATTTTGAGGAATTTTCGCTTCTCATGGCTTCTTCAAATGAGGTGGGATCATCCTCCATTTGAAATTCCTCTGTATGATAAATCTGATAATCATCAGAAATAGCTGATCTTCTTACTCTTTGAGACCTTCTCGGGGCCTCCTCATTTGGTACATCTTCTGCTTGAGGCTGCTGTTGCTCCCCCTCATCTATGGCAATAGGTTCTATAGAATCCTGAAGAACAGGTTCCTCATTCTCATTCATTGTTGCCACAGGAGGAACAATAACAGGTGCTGGCACCACAGTGTCTTGCACCGTCGGTGCAACGACAGCAGATAGTGTGAAGAATGGCTCTTGAATCATCGGAGTGGGCGCATACGCCCGCTTCTCTTCAAGGTCAATCTCTCGAGCTACCATGCTTCCCCTCATCATTTCATCCTCTAAGAAGACAGCGTGTCTCGTTTCTACAAACTTTGTATATCTGTCTGGACAGTGGAAACGAAAACCTTTTGATTTTTCAGGGTAACCAATGAAATGACAACTTACTGTTTTGGGATCAAGCTTCCCAAGGTTTGGGTTAAATACTTTAGCCTCAGCAGGACTCCCCCACACACGTAAGTGGTTTAGTGAGGGAACTCTTCCTGTCCACAACTCGTACGGTGTTTTGGGCACCGACTTACTAGGCACTCTGTTGAGAATATGAATGGCGGTTTTCAACGCCTCCATCCATAAACTCAATGGCAGTGTGGAATAACTCATCATGCTTCGCACCATATCTATCAGGGTACGGTTGCGTCTTTCAGCTACTCCATTTTGTTGAGGTTCGCCCGGTGTAGAATACTGGGCCACTATGCTATTTTCCTGTAAAAACCTTGCAAAAGGTCCAGGAACTTGTCCATATGGGGTATGTCGACCGTAGTACCCCCCCCACGATCAGATCGGACTATCTTAATCTTTAAATCGTGTTGGTTTTCAACTTCAGCCTTAAATATCTTGAATTTATCCAAGACTTCATTTCTTTCTTTGATTGGATAAATATATCCATAACGGGAGTAATCATCCGTGAATGTTATGAACGAGTCATATCCATCCACACTTTTCACAGGAAAAGGACCACAAATGTCTGTGTGAATAATTTGTAAAACTCCTGTGCTTCTTTTGGCGTCTTTCTTAATTTTCTTTACATATTTTCCTTTAATGCATTCTCTATATTGTTCTAAGTCTGAGAACTCTAATTGAGGAAGAATATCATTCTTAACTAGTCTTTCTATTCTCCCCCTCGAAATATGGCCTAAACGACAGTGCCATAATTTCGACGACACATCTAGATTTCTCTTTCGTTTCCTGTTTACATTTGTAGACGAGAATTCATTCACTTTCTCGCACGCGACGTTCCCATTATCGCATACAACATTCACATAATGATAACAAATAAATCTCATTTTGTAAGATGGCAAGACCAACACATTCTTTATTAAACATTATTTCACACTTGCCATTTCCAAAATGACAATCATAACCATCATTGTCAAACATGAAACACTAATCAAATTCCTCTGTAAAGAGGGAACATAAAGAACATCTCTAAGTAAAAGAGTGAAGCCATCAGCTAGCTCTAATGAAAGATCGCCAACGGCTTCAACTTCAGCTTGGACTCCATTTGCGACTTTAATGCATCTTTCTTTTCTTTGCGTATTCCTCGTCGAACGGAATCCCTGTAAATTATTGGCAACATGAACAGTTGCACCTGAATCAATACACCAAGTAGATTTTGAATATTGTACATACAGGGACTCATTTATGAACGTAATGATGTTCTCACCTTTCTTTGACATAATCATTTTCAAGAAATCGGGACAATCTTTCTTGTAATGTCCCTTTTTCTTGCAATGAAGGCACTGATCTTTCTCCACTGTGAAATTTTGTTGCTGATGCTTATACTGAGGCTTTCCTGTCTTTGAGGAGGAATGATTAAAGTTCTTTTTCTTGTAGTCCTTCACATAGTTGATAGAACACACATAGCTATGCACTTTTCTAAGTCCTATTTCTCGGGCTGCATGTTGTAGTTGACAACAAAGGTGTCAAACTCTTTCGGCAAGGAAGCAAAAATCAAATGAATAAGGAACTCATCCTTGAGAGCCAAATCCATTGGTTTAAGCTTGGATGCCAAGTTGCTCATCCTTAGTATGCGCTCTCTTATGCCACTGCCACCACCAGAGTACCTTTCTGTCACAAGCTGCTTAATCAGCTGTGTAGCATAAGTCTTTGAAGAGCCAGTAAACTGACTCTTTATTTTCTCAAGGTACTCTGTGACAGTGTCACAGTCTGCGATTGAGCCCACAATTGCAGGCTCAATCGTGTTCTTTATCACAGCCAAACATTTCTTGTTGGCAGTGACCCACTTTTTATGATCAAGATCATATGACATTTTTATGGGAGCATAGTCCCTCTGTCTGGTCTGCCAAGCAGCATAAGCCTCATTTTCATCTCTCACCGGTGCCACAGGCTCTGTGGGACACGGTGTGGTGACTACCCAGTCTACCTCAGCCAAGATGAAGGCCAGGTCAATCTTTTTCTTCCATTCACCGTAGTTGTCTCCTTTGAGAATCGGGATATCCCTGATGTAGCCCATCAAAGAGTATCCTCCTGAAAACACAATTCATATACAGTGAGAACATTTAAACATAATAACAGCAAAATTATATGCCTTATTTCCAACGTTGGTCAAAATACGACATACAATTTTATCTATACATTAAATCTACATCACCGTTGGGCAGAAATAGAAATAATGCATAAAATCATCAATTAAAATTATAATACTGTTATTATCAACGTTGGTCAGAAAATAACAATATCATAATTCACAACAATTCTCAAAAATTAAATTCTCCCGTTGGTTCGAATTTAATTTAAAGAGTAATCAACATTAACTTTTGCAGCGGAAACATGAAATTATTCTAAAATAATTCATACTCAGAAGCATTATTACTGTACTCATCTAATCTCTGGAAAAATAACACGTTGGTGCAAAAATTTACAGAGATTTGATTCAAATTTCATTCAAATTCATTCAAAAAAATGCTTCTGAAAATCAATAAAAATCATTTTTCGGGATTTACTGTTCAAACGGCCATTTTGGCCCATCCCGCGCGGCCGCGGCCCACGGCGGCCCGCTCAGCACCGCGCCGCCTCGCGCTCCCCGCGCCCAGGCCGCAACCTGGGCCTGGGCCGGGAAAGCTCCTTCCCGCCTGGGCCGAAAGCAACCCGGCTGGACTTGGCGCAATCTCAGCCGTCCAGCGCCATCCGACGGTGCGGCGACGAAATCGGCGGATCAAAACCCGCGCGCGGCCGGTCTCCCGAAAACCCTAGCTCACTTTTCCCCTCTCCCCTCTTCAGCCTCGCACCCGAGCGAAAAAGGAGCGGCGGCGGCGATCTTGTCCAGTCGCCGGAGAAGGAGAAGCCGGCGCCACCGCGGGCCCTCTTGCCGGCGTGCGCGCTCCCCTGAGAGGGAGCGCGCCGCCGTCGAGCGGCTCCGTGTCGGCGCCCCTCAGCGCGCGCCCTGGCCCGCACGTGGGATTTTTTGAGCGCCGGCGAGCCCACGGCTCGGCCGGTCTTCCCGCACGCCAGCGACGACGGCCCGGCGATGATGGCCAGGTAAGTCCGAGCCGATTCTTATTTAGGGTTAGGGTTTGGGTGGATCGAGTCCTTCCCCTCTCTTTCTTTCTTTCTTTTTCCGCACGCCGGTCAACCGACGGCGGTCGTTCATCTTTCCCATCTAGATCTACGCCTAGATTAGGCTCTGATACCATTGTTAGTCCCATTAGAGTCTTCTAGGTCTAGATCAGAGGGGGGTCCTAGATCGGATTCGAGAGAGAAGGGGAGAGGGAGAGAGGATTAGGGTTAGGGGTACCGACCGTCCGATGCATTGGAGGAGGAGCTGGCCATCGCTGGTTCGTCGGTGAAGTCTGCGCACGGGCAGCGACGGTCGGGGAAGAGGATGGCGGTGGCGGCGGCGGAGATCCGGTGACGGGGACGGCGATGGAGCTTCCCGCCGCCGACTGCGCGCCCCTCTAGATCGATCTAGGGTTTGTCGGGTGGGGTTTGCGGCTCAGGCGAACCTCGTGAGTCGAGCCGCCGGCCCCCACCCTCTATTTATTGCGCAGCGCGACGGGGGCCCATTAGCCAATAGTTGGGCCGAGCGCCCCCGATCAGGGCGCGGATCAAGGTCCCGATTAGCCGTTGGGCTAATCGGGGAGAGATCAATCTAACACTGAGAACCTCCAGGTCCTCATGTGGATCTATGCCACCATCGACGCGAGTCTCACCGACATGGTGATGGAAGACAACGCCACTGCCTTTGGTGTTTGGCAGAAGCTTCGATCTGTCTTCTGCTCCAACAAGCCGTCTCGCGCCGTCCACCTCGAATCCGAACTACACAACCTTGTCCAAGGAGATCTATCTGTTGCCGCATATTGCCATAAATTGAAGACGATCGCAGATGCGCTGGCTGACTGTGACCAGCCGGTGCGCGAACGCGCGCTGGTGCCTATGCTTCCGACCTTGCCCACATTTATGCAGGCGCGCGATTATCTCCTGGTGGAGGAACAATCCAAGGAGGCCGAGAAACCAACATCATCTGAGACCGCCCTAGTTGTCGGCGGATCTGGATCCAGCCCCGATGCTTCATTATACTCTTACAGTGCTGGCACAGCGGCGCCGCAACTTTCCATGCAAAAACGATCCGATCATCGTTAGCAGCATTGCAATTTCTCACCATGCATCGTGGCACCAACTTTGATTAATTTCACGCCTGCAGAACATTTTATATCTGCCTGCCTCGCCACTTCACCACCCTCGAAGGAAAATAAAAGAGACTGTGAATGTGATCATGTATACACATCGAACACCACCAAACCCCAAGCAGAACGACCAGACTAATCAACAGTCCAACAACACAAGAACAATGAAGTATCATATATCACTGGCTAAAACCAGAAGGAACTACTGTATCCAGCCTTCGTTTCTTCCCCTCAGAATTCAGAAGAAGCCGTAGTTGTTGAACATGAGGCTGCCGGTGGCGTACGCGCTGAGCAGCTCGTTGTGCGGCGACCACGGCTCCGCCCTGAGCCCCACCCTCCTGAGCGCCTTGAGGATCTTGTTCCTGTTCGCGTAACCGGTGACGACCACCTTCTGGATGCTCGCCTCCACCTCGACCCTCTCGACGCCTGCACACCATTAATCATTGCAGCCACAAGAAGATCAGTTCAGACGGAGGTTAATTAAGACTGCTGGAAAGAGGCCTTCATGGCAGCATGTCTTTGTTAAAGGAGAAATAATCAGATCTAGTACATGGATGGAGTACAGCTACAGTGAAATGCAGATCCTTCTTTAGTTTTTACCTTTCACTTTGGACAGGCATTTCCGTACCCTCTTCTCATGCAGTGCCACCATCTCCACTTTCAGCTCAGTTGTCTGCATGCATGGGGGAAATTAGGAAATGAGCACAGGTTATGCATGCACATGAATTGATCATGAGAAAGTACTGTGGAAAGAATGTCGTTCATTTCTATTTCTCCCCCCCCCCCCCTCTTTGAACAGGCACATTTTTGCATAAATATCTTATGAAACAGAGAGAGGTTCTAAGTTCTAACTGCGCTTTATGTATAGTAATCTAGTCACCTCTATTGTTTTCAAGGCAGGGTAGGGTACGGTATGACGAAGAATTAAACATGGCTCTAATTTACAATCCACATGCATTGTTACTCTGTTGACGATGTTCTAGTTCCTGTTAAAAGGAGCAACAGATGAACAAAAGGTACATGTAGAGGCACATAAGTCATCTTGAAGACAAAAATAACTTCACTATCACGGCATCATTTCGAAGAGAGAAGCTACTAGAAAACCCCACCGAATTATCATCTCTACATGAACAACAATCAAGAGAAGCACATTTAGATATTTATGAATTGCAATTAGCGAATCCATACCTCCATGGAGGAACCGGTGATCTTACACCGTTGCCGGCTTTCGAGACGACGGGGAAGAAGGGAATAAGATGAGAACGGGGCAGGGCTCTTATAGCAGCGACCCACAAGGTGGCAAAGGCGAAAAGAGCACCGGCAGGATGTGATGAAGGGAAAAGATTAAAGACGGTGTTCAATAGATTCTTGAAGCTAGCTAAGACCTCTACTTTCCTAAAGGGAGCATAGGTCTACATGGAGAAGAGCGACCGGTGGTCGTATCGAGGCCTGGGTCTCTTGCTACTAGTTTTTAGCTCCTGAGCTCAATTCTCAATGGTGCGTGGCCTATGGCACGAAAAGAGAGGTTGATTGAGTCCTGCTCAATTGCATGTAGGAGATGCAGCATATGCGTCTGTCAGTGTTTCATGTTATGTAATCAGTAACTCAAGATTTCTCACTCCCTCTTTTTTTTGTATTTTCTATCTCTCTCAAGAAACATACAAATTTACAGAGACAAAAGACATACTGCAAATGGCTCATTTATTCCATTCAATTGAGATATTTTAAATAGATACAACCGGCCGCATATGCAGTCCACTCACCCACTACTAATGATCATACGTTTAACTCCTGAAATTCCTCCACGATCCACATGACTCGGTTCTCTAACTACTTATTGAGTCAAGCTACAACCATTACTACGGCTGTTACTCGATCGACTGCTTCTCTAACTACGACCGCTACTACATAGCCTTACGACCACACAGTCTAACGACCACACGCTCGACTCCGACGACTTAATACAGTCTTACAACCACTGTAGCTATGACCACTCGAGTGCTCCAACTGCTACAGATGAGTACTCGAACACGAGTACTCGGACACATGACTTTCGACCACAGCCACTCACAACCACACACACGACTACGAGTACTAGCACTTACGACCACACACATGACCACGAGTGCTGGATACTTGATTATGACCACGAGCACTTGATTACGACCACGAGCACTCAAACACATGGGGATCCTTGTACTCAATCACGACTACGCAGTATTCGAACACATCTAGTACTCGTCGTAGATTTCACAGTACTCGAATAAACGAGTACGACCTATAACAAGATTAGTTCCAACAGCCTGCAAGTACATATACAAATATGTTTCAAGAAACACTTTGAGCTCATGCGAGTGCTAACAAGTTATTGGCAGTAGAGGATCTTGGCTTGTGATGACATGGACGCCATTGACGAGTCCAAGCTTGCCTTTTGAGGTGTACCCTTGCTGGGGTTGGGGTAGAGAGGAAGGTGGACGCAAGGAATATAGTTTGGAATGTCTGGAGATCTGCAGGACCTAATGGTTACAAAAGGAGCAAAAGCGCAAAAGGTAAAAGAAGGCATGAGAAGGGGGAAAAAAGAGCGGTGAGATCGACAGCAAACGGACCATAGTGCAAGTTTGGTATTCTTGCCTTGGCTCCACAGGCATAAGCTAGCAGATGGGCTCTGAACCACATCATATCCATTATCTACCTGTCAAATTTATTAGGACTACTCAATTATTTGCTTTCAGTAGATTCAGGAGATGAGCAACTGTTGATGGATGGCTCATGGCTTCAATCTAATGATGCAAAGCTACTTCAAAAGAAAAGGCTAATAATGCATGCAATTCAGCAAAACGGTGCCCTCTCCACAGTATAATTACACCTGTTAATTAACTGGTGAACCACTGAATTTATGCATGATGCATCACAATTTCACAATGACCATTCGTTTTGTTTCAAAAACAATGATCACAGACACTACAAAAGAATGGCAATATATATTGGTGAATGCCTGAATGGCAACCACTAGCGATTCTTTTCTTGACATTATTAATCTCAATTCCGGGTACAAACATTTCTCCAAACCTTTTATGCTGACAAAACTTACTGCACATGCACACATGCAACAGATTATACAAAACTTGGAGAAGCAAGAACGAATAAGTAAACGGCCCAACACAACAGCCACCACAATCATGCGCCTTAAGCCTCACTAACAAGCCACTAGCTAGCTACCTTTCCTCATCTCTTCAGTTACTGCTCTTCTCCAAGATCTCACTTAGACTGTCAACTTTCTGCAAGGATTAGGGAGGAGATCCTTGAGCCGAACGACGTCGATGTAGTCAGGATAGCGTTTGCATGCCTCCTCATCGCAGTTGCCGTCGATCTTGCCGAGCCTGAGGTAGCCGAGGTCGCTGCAGGTGTTGCCCGGGATCACATGGTACCCGACGTCAACGATGGGGGTGTGCTCGCTGCAGAGCGCGAAGGTGGCGTCGTCTAGGGTGCCGTCCCGGTAGACGATGATGCCGTCCTGGTCGTTTCTCATGGCCCGGAAGACTTTGTCGAAAACTCGGTCATGAGGTTCATTCACCGGCATGCATCTGAAGAGGAGAAGAAAAATGCAAGAACCAGAGTTATTTTTTTCTTCATATAGATATATTCCATGTAAAGGACAGAAAGGAAAACGGAAGCAGTGATCACCTCGAAATTGCCATACTGCTACAACCAAATGGATTGGGCCGTAAGATTTTCGTTATGTCTCGACTACGTTTCATATCGACTTGAGGCAGGCAATGTGTCATTGTTTGGGTTGGACTTTTTTCTCATCGACTGGGCTGGGCCTCCCAACAAGCCCTAAGGAAGGTTAAATTCCATTGAGCAACATGACTTCATTCACGAGGCCTGAGCCGTAGAGTCAGTGGGAGGAGGGGAGGGTGTTCGCCCCTTCAGCCTGCATCTGATCGTTCGGATAGAAGGATGGAATCTAGTGTTTCTCATTTCTCGGAGGTAATGTTATTTGAACATTATCCTCTAGAGGGGTATAGCATATACATACATACATACGTGCGCGTTCAGTGGAACAGCGCGTTCCCACGCTTCGGAGGTTGTTGACTCTCCGTTTAGATCCTAGTGTGGGTAGGAGATGCACAAGCAAGATTTCAAAAACCGAAACCGGAAGAAATCCCGGTCGATGGCCGGTAACGGTTACCGGCCGATTACTGGAAAAACCGGTCACAATTTGAAAATCAAAATTTGAATTTTGAGATATTTTAAAACCGGTAACCGGAAAAAAAAACCGCTCAAAATTCGAAAATCAAAAATTGATACCTGCCAGTTTTTTCAGTTACCGATCTCCACCGATAAAAACGGTAACCGGTAACCGTCGGGATTTTGAACCCTGTGCACAAGCTTGTGTATACACGTGTTGTGAGTGGTGTGGGTGGGCCGTATGCATCTACCTTGTACCCCTAGAAAAACCTGGCTCATTTATTTTTCTGTATGATTTTTTGCCTGAGTTCCTTTCTGAACGATTTCACCAACCGCACTTGCAAACTCACACATCCTCTAGGGTTGTTTTCCACTTTACATGCTAGATATTTGTCATGACTTTGGGCAGGTTAACAAGCCACCAACAAAGCCACTATCATCTTGTTAAGAACATGACTGTAACATGTCAGTCATCATGCAGTGTCTATCCTCGATAATATCAAGGCTTGTAAAACAACACGGGGACTAGTAGTGACACCAGATTCAATCTCCGTGGGTAAGAAATAGAAGCAAGTTCGATGTGACAAACCAAACACACAACGTAACCACAATCCACAAACTAATATCTTGATTTTTTTGAAGAATTAATATATGGAAAAATGATCGTGTTGTGCTTGTGCTAGTCAATTCTAGCGAAGGCAACACGCCGACCACTGCGCAAACAAGCTAGCTAGCCAAAAAAGCGTCAGGGCCAAACCTAACATAGTTAGCGTTTGCCTAATCTTTCCCATCCCCTTATCAATCCAAAACTAAACTTGTCGCCCAATTTGGTACAGTAGCAAAAGTGTAAAGCCCCCCTTTAGTGGCAAGAACGCAGGAATTTCACAGAATTTTTCTGTAATTTGCTGTAATAGTAGAAAGAAACTACCGGCGGTTTTCGGGGAAATTCCTATAGGATTCCAATGCTCTGAAACAATTTCACGACCCCTAAAGATGCACTAAGCCATCGATCAAGGTGCACCGCACATGTTGGGATATCCCTCCCTCATGCTTGCTTGAATTGAACCTGACGATGTGACAAGAACAGAGCATCGAGCGGCGATGTGCTGCTTGTACGGTGCAGGCGTGCAACAGCTGCAGGCTAGAAGCTGGCAACAAGCCAACAAACCTGGGCCTGCCTATCCGAACAAGAAGCGAGCAAGATAACGGAACAGAAGCGCAGCACAAGTACAACCGAGGGCAACGAGCGAGCGAACGAACCTGACGTGGAAGATGTTGGGCACGCGGAGGGCGCCGAGGTAGACCTCGACGGCGCCGAGGAACGCCTGGTACGTGCGGAGGTGCAGCGCGTCCACTCGCGGGTACGGCAGGCGCGGCCGCGGGCCCACGCACCCCGCCACCGCATTGCCGACGCCCAGGAACGCGTACTCCCTCCACGCCACCGCCGCCCCCTCCTGATCCTTGGGCGGCTCCGGCGGGGGCAGCGCGACGAAGCCGGCCGCGGCGAGGATGGGCTCGAGGTCGTCGTGGGTGAGGATGGGCCGGAACGTGGCGTTGTGCCACAGGGACAGCTTCTTGGCCGCCTCCTGCAGGGTCAGCCTCATGTCCCTGCTCTTCTCGGCCCTGTCCCCTCCGGCGGCCGCCGCCGCGGCTGCACCGGACGACGCCATGCGGGAGGAGGCTTTCTTGGGGATTATCGGGGGGACAAGGAGACGAAGCGGAGACGGCTCCTCGCGTTGTTTATGCGCGAGGCAGAGATTATTTTTGAATCAGAGACGGGAGATTTTGGGAAATAAAAGGAGGGGGCCCCCGGGGGGGGGGGGTGCTGGGGTGGTGCGTGGAGAGAGGAGAAGAGCCGCATTGGGATTCTGTCTGCGTGGCAATATTTTTTGAAGGGCTCGGCAGCGCGAGGAACGCCCCACCCACGCACCTGCATGCCTCTCATCTCACGTGAAACAACGGCAGTCTCTGGGAGACCAGACCACGGGGAAGCAAGTCTCTCATCTCACGTGAAACGACAAGAGACTACGGGAGAGTTCTTGTTAGGTGTATCTGATAGTTTTTTAGGGAGTAAAGTCCATTACCGGTCCTTAAATTTTTTATGCTGTGTCATTCCGATCCATAGACTTTTAAAGTGTGTCATCCCGGTCCCTAAACACTCTTTGGGTCTCAAAATTAGCCCGTTACGGGTCTTGGCTGTGTCATCCCGGTCCTTAAACTTTTTATATTGTGTCATCCCGGTCCATGGTTGTTACCCTAGTAATGGCACACTTTGAAAGTCTATGGACCGGGATGACACACTTTGAAAGTCTATGGACCGGGATGACACAGCATAAAAAGTTTAAGGACCGGTAATGGACTTTACTCTTTTTTAGGTGTAGTTGATGTTTTTAGCTAAAAAAAATAGCAGTAAGTTTTTAAGAGGAGGCAAGCGGTGAAAAAAGTGAGGAAGAGATATATTAGAAAGGCTAGTCGTGCTGCACATCTGCGGCAATGATCCCTTTCGCCTGCACGCTGCATGGTTGTAGCACGGATATTGTTGGTGTGAGCTCTACTATGACTAGAGATTTTAGCCGGATTCTTTTGGGTTTAAAGTTGGTTTATGTTTGTACTATCTACAATAACTAACTTTTAAATAGTACATTTTTTCAAGGCAGTGTCAATAAAAAAATTGTAGTAAAAAATATACTGAGTTCAGCTGTACCGCCCAAAATCGCATACGACAATTTTCCTCTGTGTACTGTCTCTTGCGAATAGCCAGAACTCAAATATTTAAGCCATCAGTCATAAGCCATCAGCCCAAAAGAACCCACCCTTTATTTGGCGCGTTAGTTCTTTTCCTCCCTCCTTTTCGCGCTTCCGCTGCTCCGGTTATGGGCCCGGGGGCTCGACTTTTGCTTGCACCGTGCGATGCGCGTTCGTGCGCACGGTTGTCATCCGTGTCATCCATTTGTGCTCCGTGTGTCATGCGGCCGATGGTGCGCAGGGCAGATGCACTGTGTGTCTGCATCGACTACCGGAAAGGAGAGAAAAAACTGGTAGGAAATGGTAGGCGACGGCCCGTCGCGGCACTTGGCCCATGTACTTGGCTCCATAGATCGGGCTCGGCTCAAGCTCAGTATAGGCTCAAGCTGAGCTTGAGCGAGCATAAGTTGGTGGTCGAGTTTTGACCTGGGCTCGAGCTCTGCTTGGTAACATAGGAGAGACGGCAGCAAGTGAGGAGCGGGAGCGAAGGCAGAAGGCGGCCAGACTAGCGGGGTGGGAGGAGAGGTGGTTGGGGAGATAGGGTGGTTGGAGGAGAGGTGGCCGGGAGGGACAGAGGGGAGATGGATGAGGAAAAGAGAGAATTGAGTTAATCTCTATCATCGCCACCTTCTCCATTGTAGCCACCTACCCGTCATCGTTGCCGTCACGAAGGCTCGATCATTATCTAGATGAAGGATGTCCATATCTAGATGTTGGCGATAAAGGAGGCTTGGATTTGTACATTGGCGACGAAGGAGGCCTAGATCTGTACACTAGCGATGAAGGAAGCCTAAATCCAAGGAGCGGGAGTGTGGGTTGTGACCTCACAGGAGTGGAGACTTGGTATGTGAAGAATCTGGGCTAAAGGTGGGAGATTTTGGGTTGGGTTAAGCCCTATTGAGCTATTCAAGCTCGACTCGATAAAAGCTCGCGAGCTTGAGGTCAGACTCAAGCTTGGCTCATTTGGAGCTTGAGCCAAACTCGAATTGAGTTTGGAACGAGTCGAGCTTGAGTAACTCGCGAGCCTCGATCTGTTCTTATAGCCCTAGCTCCATCGAGCAAAGCTTTTACCAACTGCATGCTAGACTCTAAGAAAGCTTAGTTTACATGGGAGTGATTTTTCATAGTTGGCATACATATTGTAAGGCTTGATACCCAAAATCAGCTCAGACGCAATGGTTATTGAATTTCATGCACCAACTTCAACAACCCTTGTGCACTAGAACTAAGATAGTTGTGCTAGTTTGGGCTAAGGCAGGGTCAAGGTGATGTTGTAGCTTAGTGTGCATTCGTATTGGGTTTTATTGATGTCTTTTGGCTATGGCCTATGACTTTCTGCAGAAAATGAATAATAATGACGGAAAGAAGTGACTTTAAAAAGGAGGGCACAAACGATAGGAAAAGTGAGAAAGAGGTGCGTGTGCATGACAGGAGCGAAAGGGGTGGTGTGTGTAATGCACATTTACTCCCTGCTTTATTCCCAGAGCGAGACAGTAGCGAGAAGTGCAAAGAAGTCGCTTCGAAAAGTCAGGTGTTCGTAATGTCTTTTGGCTTTTCTGAATAAAAGCCAAAAGCAGAAGTCAATACAAACAGGAGCAATCCTCTGGCTAAATAATATGAATCTCATCTCCTGCATCTTACAATGTTTTTAAGTGATCAAACAAAACTTTCCAAATATTCATCTTTCGTAAAAAAAACCCTATGTAGTTTTTGGTGATGTTTATTTCGGTTTATTTTTCACTGTTTGGTAATATAGTTGACTTATTTTATACTTTAGCTTCTGGTGTTTTTGGCATAATTAAATTTAAAAATAGGAATAACAGGCTAGCCCATCACGGATGATATAAAGGAATACGAGAAAAAAGAAAAAGCAAAAAATCCAAAAAATGAAATTAAGAAATTAGAAGGTAGAAGTCAAAAACTGAACCCAAACGAGCGGGTCTTGATATGGCTACTCTAGCTTAACCAACTACCCCTACTTTAATTTCAAAGAGAAAAAATTGTTCCTAATGTTGGGAAACCTGGGCCTGGGCTTGAAGCCTTGGTCCATGGTGGACACCTTACCACTAGGCTATATATAGAGAGTTCCATTGGCTATTTTGTACATGTGAAAGAGAAAGCAATAAAGAAAAAAACAAGAGTTCTTCACTCTATCTCTGTGTTTCCAATCTACTATTTGCATTACTCTGTGATTGATCCATTTCTTTGCATAGGAGAGGAATCGATCGGACTGGACTCGCCAGCGATAGTTCCTCAACACGTTATCAGCACGAATCGTTCCGTGAATCGAAGGTAATCATCGAAGCACTCATAGATTGAATTGCACATATCTAGATGCTTTAAATTCCACAGATTTTGCCTTCTAGATTATTTTCTACGGTGCAAATCCGCTCTAATCTACCGCGAGTAGACTTGAAGTCGCCAGCACAATGTCGATCGGTAGATTATATGAAAGAGTAGGTGTTAATTGCACTGTAGATTGAAAAAAAAGAAAAAAATGCATGCGCACCACCCATGCACCCGAGAACGCACCGCCGACCCTAGCCGCCCGTCATGTTGTGCCTGGATGTGCCGCCACCACTGCGAACAGGGGTAGGGGAAACCCTACCCTGTGCTCTTTGACCTAGCGAAAGTGGGCCATGGGCCGATAAGTGGGCTAGGGGGAGGCCCGACCGGGAAGGGTTTTGGATTTTTGCAAAAAGGACATCGAAAAATTAAAAAATTATGTAAAAAATTTTCTCAGAATTGAAAATTTGCGGATAGGCCCTCAAAAATTATAGAATTCACCGAAAATTCATATTCCAGCATAAAAGGGCCTTAGGAATTCAAATTTTGAATTTTCGCATTTGAAGCATGTTTAGCACTGCCATTATTATTTTCTATATTTTTTGTATTTATTTACTATTTTGATTAATCGTAATTATTTAAATTTCCTTGAATCACTGAAATTAACAGTAAAATTTATAGAAAATGCATAGAAAATTCTAAAATATTACAAGAATCTTTTGTACCTTTGTCTAATTTATTTACTTGCAGTAAATTTATTTATGCATGTTTATTGGTAGTAAACTTATATATTCTCTTCATGCACATGTAGATGACAGGCATCACGAACTGAGAGTTTGAGAAGCTGGCCTAGCATGGCCAAAATTACTTGACTTGGGCTTCCGATGTTGAGATAGTACTTGGGCCAAGAAGTTCCGTGCTGCCATTGGGATTGGTGCACTGCAGGATGCCAAACCCACCCTTGAGGAAAATGATCAGACATTTCACTTCCTTAGGCACCACCTCTGCCTCACTCTCAAGAATGAGTACATGACAGAGAAGAGCGTGATAACATTGTGGACTACACTCAAGAAGCAGTTAGAGAAGCTAAAGTACACCATCCTTCCTTAGGCAGAGCAAGAGTGGATCCGACAAAGATTTGCTGATTTCAAAACGGTTGAGAAGTACAATTTTAATCTGCACAGTATTGTACCAATTTTCAACTTTGTGGTAAGTAGATCACAGATGAGCAGAAGATTGAGAAAACCCTATCCACTTTCCACCCCAATGCAGTATAGTTTATGCACAACTATCGTCAAGACAGCTACAAGGAGTATGCTGAATTGATTGATATGATGTAGATTGCATTGGCTTAGGATGAAGTTCTCTGTAAGAACTTTGTCGCATAGCCACCTAGGAGCTCTGCTGGCCGTAAAGCCAATGCCGAGAGCTATAAGGTGCGAAAGCCCATAATGAAAAAAGGGAAAGGAAGGGTAAGGCCGCAATCCAGAAAGGCAAGTCAAATGCTCCACGTGAGAATAAGACAAGTAAACCAAAGCGGAATGACAAGCCCTATGATCAGCAAGACCAAACCTGCTACAAGTGTGATAAGTGGAGACACTGGTCGCAGATCTGTAAAAGCTGCAACACGTCGTCGATGCCTTCCATGCTAAGAAGAAGGGTGGCAAAGAGCAGCATGAAACCCCCTTTGCTTCTATTGAGGGGGAGAGTTCTGAGCAGCTGCATGCGCCGATGGAGGTTGACTCCATTCCGGCAACAGCACCCCCTCTTGACATTGTAGCCGCCGCCATGATTTCTCTGGAAGAGCATATCACCTCCGAGAAGATAGCAGCCGAAGTCTCTGACTTCTTCGCAGATTCAGTCTAATGCATAGAATGCATTTAGACTTTAATTGTCATTTATTTTATGTGTGGAAGGAATAAGTTGGATTTTGCATGGATGATACTCAAACAATTTATTTTCTTGTAACGGTTGGATGATATTGAATAATTCATTCATTTATTTAGTTAATAGTGGCATGACATGTTCTGGTATTTGAAGTATTTTATTTATGTGTTGATTGTCTTCTACTACATATTAATAAAATACTTTATATTAGAACACGTGTGGCGCCCTATGGAGGAAGTGTGCTTAGCCGACAGTGGCACAACGAATACCATCTTGAGAGAGACAAAATTCTTTCAGTCGATTAGTAAGAATGCCGGTAGCCTTACAACAATCGTCAGTAGCGATGCTTGTATAATAGATTCAGGAAGAGCCACAATTATACTCCTAATGCACAACTTTGGTCATCCAAGAAACCTTATTGTACCCAGAATTGACTAGAACTCTCATAAGTTTCAAGAATATTCGCACAAATGGTTTTCATGTTGAGACTGAAGAAGAGTATGGTAAGGAATACCTGCTCATTACGAAACGTGAAGCAAATAGAAAAATGGTATTAGAAAAACTTCCTTCATTAGAAACTGGACTATACTACACTAATATCAAGGCACCAGTAGTCTATACTGCCCTAAAAAACAATATTTAGAAGTTCTAAACTCTTCTGTCTCTGGCATGATAGATTAGACTACACAGGTCTTAGGATGATGAGAAATATAATTAACAATTCATAGGGACATAATATTAATGTAAAGAATTTTCTGAATCATAAAGATTTTGTGTGCTCCGCATGTACCACCGGGAAATTAATTACTAGATCTTCTACTCTGAAAGTGAAGGATGAAGTTCCTGCATTCCTGGAGCGCATCTAAGGAGACATTTGCGGTCCCATACAGCCACTATCAAGGTCAATTAAATATTTCATGGTGCTCATCAACGCTTCCTCGAAATGGTCGCACGTATGTTTATTGTCTACAAGAAACTATGCTTTCACAAAGCTAATCTCGCAGATAATTCACATTAGAAATATTTTCCCTGATCACCACATAAAGTCCATCAGAATGGACAACATCGAATAATTTACTTCAAAGACATTTGATGATTATTGCATGGCAATGGGATCTACAATTGAGCATTTTGTACCGCATGTCCACACCCAGAATTGATTAGCAGAGGCATTAATTAAGAGAATTAAATTTATTGTCCAGCCACTTTTACAGCATTGAAATTTACCAACTACATGTTGGGGACACGTATTCCTACATGCAGAAATTCTCATCAACTAGGAGAGCCGACACAGGGGAGAGCTGACGGCACTAACAGCTAGGACGACCACAGGGAGGCACCGATGGTGGTGAAGCCGTGCGGCGACTCGGAGACGACGGAGCAGCGGCTCGAAGTCGATCCAAGGGAAGAAAGCGCAGGGCCGGGAGCCGGCGGCCGAGGCGTCGGGCCGAGAGTCGGTGGTGGAGGCGCCAGGGCCAGGGAGAGGCCGAGGCGACTCGACGTCGAGGGGCTGGAGACGTATCGCCGAGCGAGATCTAGACCAGAGCGAGAAAAGCCGCAATGGGAGAGAGAGAGAAGGAAAAGGAGAAATGAGAGCACCGACCGGATAAGGAGAGAAAGAAAAAAGGGGAAGGAAAAGAAAAGGGAAAGGAAGAAAGAAGAGAAATAAAATAAAAACAAAAATAAAATAAAATAGGCAAAATAAAATGTTGCAAGCTTGATTTTGCTAAATTGAGGAATCCTCGCTAAAATATGTGTGTTATAAAAATTTCGTCACATAAGAGTTATCGCAAGTAAATAAATTAATTGGATGTCCTAAGAGCTATGTAATTGAAGGTTAGCCGCACAAAGATAATAGAATTCCTTTAAGAACTATCCGAGACTTAGCATAAATCCTCTGTGTCGACATAGTACTCTTATAGTCCTACGCACGTAAATGACGTCAATCGAATAAGGTCAATCGTTAGCTGACAATTAAAATAAATAAGAGACCTTAGGAATCCGTTATACGCAAGGTAAAAAATCTAGAAATCAAGCAGGAATGCTTTAAGATAATTTAATTAATTATTTACTTAGGATTTATTTTTTGTATCGATAACTTAAATAGTCACACGCATACTAGTTACGAGAAAGGAATCGGTACCAAGAACAAGAATTTATTTAAATAACCCTAAGACCTAAAATGAGTTAGAAGTTGATAAATCCATATGCACCTACGAGAAATTAAATAGTCATAACTGCATATGCGAGATCGGCTAGGATTAATGTTCGCTGTTATATTTGTACATGCATCTAGTTAATCCCATGTTAATCCCGTGTAATCGAAAAATTGCTAGGAATCAACAAAACGCCGGGCATACCTACTAGATAAATCATAGCTCATAACGTTAGTATGATGATGTTAAATGACGAGGAGTGCATCAAAATTAATCTCGACTACCGTGATCAGGTTAAATTAAGTGAAGTCTTACCTCAGGAGCACAAGCACATCGACACCTTGTATTTTGTTATAATTCCATAAATTTTAAGCCATAGCCGACGTATTTAATTACAGGCGAGAATCCAAACCACGGAAGGGACTTCACCTGATCCTACTTGAATCTGAATATATGGTTAAAGTCCAGACAAGCATTCTTTTGAACAAATCTTCAGAGTACATTTCTTAAAACCAGTATTTTGTATTAATCTAGTATTGCCCTGCATGAGAAATAAAGAATATTTAAATCGAACAATGGCCATAAGAGAAAAGAGATAGATAGCAACCGATGGAGCAGTTGGCCACCTAAGTTAATTAAGAAGGTGGGCAAAGGTTGCCTTGGCAGGTGACAAAGGGGTAGGTTTGGGACCTCTGCATAAGAATAAGATATAAGGTTAACCAGACTTCATCCATGTGAACGGACTGCACTAAATGTATCAACCAACATTTCGTCTGAGGATAGACAGAATTAGTAGATCTATCGAGGTTATTATATTCTCCACATGGGTAAGTAATATAACCAACTGCAGGAACCCAGAGCTGGTCAAGAAACTGGGAGTGGGGGACGCAGCCGTAGGAACCCAGAACTGGGAGAGAGCCCAGAAGTGGGGGACGTGGACCGTAGGAATCCAGAACTGGGAGAGAGAGCCTAGAAGTGGGGGATGCAGAGCGCATATATTAGCGTAGGTGGAGTGTTGGAGAAGGGCGAGGCTGCCCCAACCAACAACTATGTCGAGATCGGTGGGCGCCGGGCGAGGGTGGGAAACCACCCCGGGCCACCGGTTGAGAGTAGTTGGGTGGAGATATAATATATTGAGATAGATGTAAAAGTTCTGTGCTCTGATCTGGGCACCGTATCTAAGGAAATGCGAAAATCCATGAGCCACTAGGATCAGAGTGATTATGGGTAAGGTGGTACAAGCTTGCGCAATACTATACAAATCATAAATTTATGCCTGTCTCCGAAAAAGGAGAATTATGGAAATTTATGGGGGTTTTTTGCTGTTCATACGGATGTTCAGTAGTTTTCTAAAGTAACAATATGGAATTCTTTCAAAACCTAACAACCATACCTTATTGTCTATAAATCATGGGAAAGAAAATAAGGAAGAAAAAGAGAATAAGAATTAGCAAGAGATTGAGGATAGGAATGGATATTCCTAAAAGTATAGAAGATAAACATTCCGTGCATTTTGCTAATAACGCTTGCTAAGTGCTTCTGTACTCACCCTTGCTATTATCTTCCCTTATTTAGGAGTATGACAGTTCGGAGAATAGCTAGGATCAGGCGAAATCTCCCTGAATGGAATCCCGTGGACTCGGAATACAATGAGTACAAGACGAACACCCCGTATGGAGGTTAGGTGAAGTAGGCAACAATTAGAAAATGTCTCTGGTGGAATCGAATACGATTAGGTGTAATTCTATTGTCTTCATTTTTTTAATAGAAGGTAGTTAAAATATTTTCTTTTCGGAAGATTGTGAAATTTGAGTCCTTGAGACTTTGTAATATACTTTAGCCCTGCGTGGCGATATTCTTGTAATATCTTGTTGTCTCTAATTATTATTCTGCTGCAACACTCTGATGGGCTTATTATTCATTAGAACGATGTTCTATCGGCTAAAATGAATAATAATCCGTTGACTAGCATTTTGCCCCTACGGTAAAAATGTGGGTCGCCACACGCAAAAACTCCAATCTTGCAGCATATGCAGCAAAAGAGATCCTTAAAACTGGAGCCTGTCGACCAAGGTGCCTGCATATTGCTGTCAAACATTTACGCTGATTTGCGACAATGGACGGATGCTGAGAAGTTGTGGAAGGCAATGAGAGACCGAGGGCCAAAGAAAGAGCCTGGGCGAAGCTGGATCGAGCTGGGGAAACAGGTCCATGTGTTCATTGCCGGTATAGTTCAGATGGTATAGTTCAGGAGCTGAAACAACTGATCAGCACGGTCACAAACCTCGGCTATGTCCCGCAGACAGAGTTCGTGCTGCAGTATCTCGGAAGTGAGCAGAAGGAAGATCTACTGAAATATCACAGCGAGAAGCTGGCAATCGCATTTGGAACAATGAATTCGATGGAGGGGAAGCCTATCAGAATCATGAAGAACCTCAAGATCTGCGGTGACTGTCACACGTTCGCGAAGCTCGTCTCCAAGAGCGAGGGCAAGGTGATCACTATCAGGGACCCGGTCCGGTTCCACCATTTCCAGGATGGAGTTTGCTCCTGTGGCGACTACTGGTAGGGGTGGTGGCACACATTGGCAAGGCTTGATTAGGGTTAGTGGTGACTGGTGATTACTACTACAGTATTACTACGTCTTCTATGAAAGTGGTTGCTGAAAATGACCTGCCTGTTCAGTTCAGTGATGGCTAGGTGCAGAGACATGTTACTACTACACGGCAACGGACACCATTTGTTTTCTTTGCAACTCTGATGCTGAACCACATGTAGTCTTGTATTTGTTGAAAGAAGAGTAAGAAAAAGAGTAGTAGTCAAAAGAACAAAGGAGAAAGAAGGCAAGAAAAGAAAAGGAGAAAGACGGAGGCAGAGAGCAAATAGCGGCCATATAATGGCCCACTGGGCCACCCCCTCTGAGTTTTTTGCTATTATGGTACCCTCTAAGTTGGGCTTCGCTGAAACGGTACTTATACCGTGGGCTTCTCCCAAATAGTACCCTTGTACTTAAGACTTCTCTCAAATAGTATTCTCAGGGATTTTAACTCAAATAATTTGATTTTTGAATTTGTACTCCCCAATTGACTGAACTGCCCCCTGCTCATTTTGGAACTCCAAAGAGATTCTCCTCTTAAAATAATTCAGAAGTTAATTCGGACTGGGGAGGGGGGAGCCGAACGAGCGCACGGAGGCGGCGCACGGCGCGGGGATTGGGTGGGGTTTCGGCGTCGGCGAGCCGCTGACTGATCTGCGGCTAATGGAGCTCGCGCTTGGTGTCCATCAACTTCTCCTCTTAAGCGCATGTCATGAAGTCTTTAGTCTCTATTCTTCTTACCTTGAATCCTTGATTGATCTGTTCCATTGGTGTCTTCAGGAACCTTGGTTGATCAGCATACTAAGTTTTCATGCCATTCTGCTGCTGGTAACCATCATCTCCAGGAGAAACGTAAACTTCCAACTTATCTTATCTGCTGCCTGTTTATGTTTGCATTTTCTAATATGTCCTTCGTATGTTTGTGCAGATCAGTAGTTAATTAAAATAATTTAAAATCTCTTTGGAGTTCCAAAATGAGCAGGGGCAGTTCAGTCAATTGGGGGAGTACAAATTCGAAAATCAAATTATTTGAGTTAAAATCCCTGAGAATACTATTTGAGAGAAGTCTTAAGTACAAGGGTACTATTTGGGAGAAGCCCACGGTATAAGTACCGTTTCAGCGAAACCCAACTTAGAGGGTACCATAATAGCAAAAAACTCCCCCCCTCTACCCCCTCGTCCAACTCATGCACGCAAGCGCCGAAGCAGACCAAGCAAGACCTAGAAAGAAACGCGTCCTGGAGAATTCCGGCGTCATCTTCTTCCAAGCCCTAGAAGCCATGGCCCGTGGAGGTCGCCGGTAGCAAGAGGCGCGAGGAGTGGTGGTGGTGGCCCTGAGGCGCGGGCGAGATGTAGATGCGGATAAAGGTGGTGGTCAGTTGGTGGACAGGTTTGTCAAGGAGCTCAAGGAGGCGCTTGACGCGGACATCCAGGACCGCATCATGAAGGAGCGCGAGATGCAGGGCTACATCGAGGAGCGCTAGCGCGAGGTCGCCGAGCCGGAGGCTGCGTGGAAGGCCGAGCTCTCCCGCCGCGAGGTAACAAATCCCCAATCCATTACTCGATTAATCCTCGGTTCAGTCCCTTCATTCCTTATTGCTCTTATCAGCATCTTGTATTAGCTGCTCCGTGATCACGAACGAGAAATATCTCGATGCAGCAGCAGCCGCGATGTGTTTCTTGGGAAGTGTATTGATGATCCGATTGTTGATACTTCCGCAATTTTCACTGGAAATGTGATTGAGAATTGAGATGATACCGAACCTGCACCTTCGCAGTGTTTCTTGATGAGTTGATGTCAATGTCCTTCGGTTTCTTGTTATGCTGAAGAAGTACATTGTAAGAGATTGTTCCTTGCTTTTCACTGTAGTAGTCACGAAGGCAGTAGGTCGAATAAAGCTGGCGTATATCAGTTCCGTAGAGAATATAACAACCATAGAAAGGTGACAGGTGAGGATAAGAATGTAAGAAATGCCTGAGAATCATTGATTCTCAAGACTTATAAGTGACTAGAATAGTACATAACAGAATAGTATCCTTTTCTTAAGGACATGTCATTTTTTTCCTGCTGTATTTAGTAGCTCATACACGCAGAGTTTAAATTGATGCGGGCTTTGTATTATCTAACATTGGTACATGTTGTCCAGTGTCTATGATTGAAAGTAAATCTAGGTGCGTAGTCTATGAATTGCACAGCTGGTTGATTAAAATATCTGCAAAGGAAATAAATGAATTTGGAGCATGCTAATACTATTGAAATACAGTATTGACTATTGATAGGGCCTCTGGAAGAGAGAATAACATGATTATGAAGGCAAAACTAGGAAAAAAAATTGAACTACATATGGTCCTTGTTTTGTCAATATCCTATATTGTGAAATAATACAATAGAATGACCTTATATTGTGAAACGTAGGAGCACCTCCTCCGTGTACAAGTGGGAATGAGGGATTGGTACGGGTGACAGGATAGGTTACGTGGAGGGTGGTAAGTGGAGATGAATATGTGAACCCTGCTAGGGTTACACTGATCCCATTTTGGGTACAGAATCTCACAGACTAATACACTCCTGATAGTTGTTACTTTGTGAATCTAACATAGTTTTGGGGATGAATTTAGTCAAAAAAAAACTTATTGCATAAAAGAAGTTAATCATTTAACTAAAAATCTAGGCTAGGCAGCCTCACTATACAATCAAGCGATCCATTTTTGAATCCTGATGTTTTTGTTTTAACTGATCTGTTCTTTTGTGTGATAAGCGCTAGCATAAGACGCACATCTTCCTAAGTTGCTTATAAACTATTGAGGACGATATCATAATCATCTTGTGTTAGGATCCTTAGATCATAATAGGGTAAGGGCCTGTTTGGCAGAGCTCCACCAGCTCCAGATCCACCCAGATCCACCAGATCCACCGTGGAGCTGGTCTCCCACCAATGTGTTTGGTAGAGCTCCACCGCAGATCTGGACAATATGCAACTGTAAACAAATATTTAGGGGCAAAATGAAAAAAGAAAAAAAGAAAAAAAAAGAGAAGCTTCTTCCTCCCGATGAGAAGCACGCGCGAGGCGGAGAGGCGGCTACTGGCCGGGGGCAAGCGCGCGGCCGGCCGGGGGCGGCGCGCGCAGAGGAGGAGGCGGAGCGGCGGCTGGCCAAGGGGGCAGGCGCGGCCGGCCGGGGGCGGCGCGCGCAGAGGAGGAGGCGGAGCGACGGCTAGGGAGGCCGGCCGGGGGCGACGCACGCAGAGGAGGAGGCGGAGCAGCGGCTGGGGGCGGCGAGGCGGCTGGCGGGGGCGGTGCGCGGCCGGCTGGGGGCGGCACGGCGGCTGGAAGAGGACAGCGTGCAGCGACGGGAAGAGGACGGGAAAGAAAGAACGAAACGTTTTTTGTGTAATCAGTGGCATAGTGGGTAATTTTTCCCAACTCCATGAATCTCTGAGTTTTCAGAGCACCCCTTGAGGTGCTCCATGAATTTGGTGGATCTAGGGGCAGATCTATGGATTTCGTGGAGCTGCTCCATGGTAGATCTGCGTGGAGCTGGAGGTGTTTGGCTTGGAAAAGTGGATCTGGATCTATTTTTTGTGGATCTGGAGCTGGTGGAGCTCTGCCAAACAGGCCCTAAATACCATACAGAAGATGACTGAAATGGCACGGTTGAAGGAGAGGCTTTAGGAGAAAGGGGATCATAGATTGGGGAGAACTTGAGAGAGACTAGAATAACCTTTTATTCTTATTGCTTAATAAAAATAAGATAAACTCCCATCCTTATATAGATTGGATGGTTTGACCCCAAGGAACTTATCTCTAATATTATGAAAATAGATTATTTTAATAAATCTAATTTTATCTATAAGAAAACTAATCCAATCAAATTGAAAAAACTAATCCAACCAAATCGGTGTTGCGCATGGACAGGAGCCACGCACTGTTCACATGAACAATAACTGCGAATTGTTCACATGAACAGTACTCTACGCATAACAATTTCTCCCTCCCTTTGCGACAACTCGTCCTTGAGCTGTGGTGGTGGCTATTGTTACAAGCCTTGGTAGCCCCACTTCGGTGCAATGCTTTGCATGGGAACTTAGGATGGTATTGACGACAGTTGATGGCGAAAGCGCGAGGGCCTTAATATTGCCTGATATCGAGGAAGTTGCCGATAGTGAGGGCCATTGGTGTGGGACAGCAGTGGTGTGCTTCCTGCCACAAGAAGTGACGAGGATGGGAGAGGCACGACAACATCACGAAATCTGAGACGCCTCTGGCGGTGCAGATCGCATAGCAGCATCTGCCAGTGCCTTCTTCTCCTCATTTTCCATCAGCTTGGCCACCATAGCCGCCATATCTACTAAGATGGCTTTCATATCATCTACGCTGACACTCATCTCGTTGAGGGTGGCCCTCGTGGCCTTGAAATTCTCGGCAATAGAAGTCATGGTGTTGGCTCTTATACCAAATTGGTATGACCCAGAGACCGCAGTGAATAATTATGTGTCATCGGTGGTCTAGGTCGTGCGACCCTGCGCCCAGGAGCCGTGGTGGATGGAGAATTGTTGGCAAGCACTAGATGGGGAACAAAGAAGTGGGGATTTGGGGAAGAAGACTTTATTTCCTTGCTTCCGATACATGAGTAAGGCTCCTCTTTCTTATAGAGCTAATCTCTTATTTAATTAAGGAATTCTATCTTCTATTTAAGCTAGTACCTATCTTTGGCTAATATAACTAAAAGATAGCAAATAATATCATAGATAGACTCAGACTCATTTACTTGCCGACCTGCTCATCAAGTGGATTGCGCTAGTTGGATCTCCTTCCTGTTTCTGCGCCACTGATAATGAATCCCCCACATGACAGTACCACACATTGTTTGGGATGATATTTCAATGGACTTCATCGAGGGGTTACCTTGTGTGCATGGGAAATCGGTCATCCTTTCGGTCATCGACCTCTTTTACAAGTATGCCCATTTTATTCCATTGGGATACCCATATACAGCCACGTCAGTCACTCACCTGTATTGTATTTCAAATCCGTATTGTAGTCGTGTTCGACTTCGTCTCAGAGTCGTAGCTGTCTCCGAGACGAAGTCATAGAGCAGGGTATAAAGGGCAAAGCATTGTAACCAAGAGGGAAATGAGTTGAGGCAATGTAGTCGAGAGGAGGTGTCGAGCACGAGGGCGATCGGCATGATCGCAGGCGATCAGTGTGATCGCAGAACAGAGGGTGATCGGTGTGATCGCAGAGCAGAGGGCAAGTAGTGGCCAATGCGATCGGTGTGATCGAAAGGCAATGCAACAGAGAGAACGATCAGGGTGATCGTACCGATCGGTGTGATCGAGAGAGAAAGAAATAAAGAAGAGGAGCGGTTTGGCTCTGGGAATTCCATTGTGTTCACAGATGTGGTCGTAACTAGAGTTACGACCACGGTAATGAGCGGAAGTGTCCGCAGGTGCTGAAGATGTGGTCGTAAAGGAGTTACGACCATGGTCACAGAGCAGAAGACATGGTCATAGTGTTACGACTACATCGAGAAGGCGTGGTCGTAAGTGATTACAGCGGGGAGACGTGGTCGTAAGGCGTTACGACCACAGCAGTTGACAGAGCTTTCGACGTGGTCGACAGTATCACAGCGTGGTCGTAATCGGGTTACGACTACGGTGATCGACTATGGTCGAAGGAAGTGCAGTGTAGAGGCGGTGAACGTGGTTGTAACTTCTGCTGAAGTTATGATTACGTGGTCGGAGTAGTGAGACGTGATCGGAGAGGTCACAACATGGTCGCAACGACTGTTAGCGTGGTCGGAAAACCAGAGAGCGGTCGTAACGACTCAGGAGATGGTCGTAGCCTCTTCAACGTGGTCATACGGCTGCAGTGGGTGGTCGTACGGTTACTGGGAGTGGTCGTAAGACTCCAACCTGCTTTCTACTGATACATGATGACACTTCTCTGTGTTTTGATCCTGCCCCTGCGTGTGCGTTTCCCATTTCCCATGTTCCGATTGGGCCCCCAAAGATTGGGTTATCTGGTGAGACCAAAACACACTGGCATTAGATGAAGTGATGCCATCAGCTTACTACTACCAGTTACTACTAGTCACTTAGTACAAGTTGCTACAGGCTACAACCAAATACCAAACTGCTCTTCGTTAGCGGCCTCTTGTGTCGGCCTAGCGAAGAGGCAGAAATACGATGGGCCTGTTTGGTTGGATGATAAATTTCACTCCTAAGCCTTACCAAGGTTTGGTCTGACCAAAATTTGGTCACCAAGTTAGCTGCCCATGTTTTGGCAGAAGATTGGCTCAAAAAAACGAAATAGAGAGCCAATCTTGTCAAAATTTGACTTCGAACTAAACCGAGGCTAAATCTGGTCAACGGAGGCCAAAATTTGGCTTGGTCTCCTTTGGCTCCTACCAGGCACAAACCAAACACACCCAATATCATGTGTCGATCCCTTCTGTCTTGTGTTTTTCGGGGGTTCAGATTCCCTGAATTTGCTATTGAATCCACCGGGTGGATTTACCCCAATCTTGGTCATTGCTTTCTTTACGTCAATTAGAGGGCAATTAATTATCTCTTCTCACGAATTTGGAGGGAAACTAACTTTACTTTTAGATTGTTTCCTCCAAAATCTCACATAACAGGATGACTACATGCACTTTTCTTCCCTATACTTAATTTATTTCCTCTAATTCCTCCATCTGCTCGTGTGAACATTGTCAAACAACTTGTATATGATAAGGTAGAATGCTCTTGTTCATATGCTTTTCATAAAAGATAAAACATTTACGTTTTCCTTCTACAAAATGTATTTAAATATAATATCTACTAATATAAAGCGTAAGTTTGTCTGTCACCCTTCGTCCTGTTCGTGTAGGGCACCCGCACGCGCTCTCTCTCTTCTTGGGCAACCGTCATGCCCCCCTATCGCACAAACTGTCATACCCCCGCCCCCCTCCTCCCCCTCCCCCACACACACTCTTCTTCCCACAACCTCTCGCTCCCTCTTCCCTCTTGCACCTGACCTCCCCCACCTCCCTCTTCCCGCTCCCCCCCCCCCCGCCAGCCATGGCTACCACCACCTCTGCATCGGCGGAGACGCTCACCATTTTCCTTCTCTCTCCCCTCCCCTCCGCGCTGCGCGCCTCGTCGCCACTGCCACCCCTCCCAACTCAGCACCGCCGCACCCTCCTTCTCCCTCCCCTCCCATACGAGCCGCGCCACTGCCACCCTTCTCAAAAGCGTAACCTTCCCCTTTTACCCCCTTATCATCTCCCCACTCCATCTTCCTCCTCTCCGAGCTCAAATCGAGCTCAGAGAATCGCCGTTGCACGCCAATCGCGAACACCACCTGTGCACAACCGCCTCTCCAATGAGATTCTTCCATATCCTCTCACGTCGAAATGTGTTTTTGACCACCCTCTACAATTCCCCTCAACTAATTTTGGGTTTCCTCATCAACAGATAGCCGGTGACTTCGTCTTCCTCGCAAACGGCTAAAACCGTCGCCATTCTTCACACGGTGCATTTAGGCTTGATTCCTCTCTCATGGGGCATCCATTCACCTCCCCCAATATTCACCAACTACTAATATGGGTTGTCTTCCACAAGGACATCCCTACCACATGGAGCTCATTGCGCTGCCTTGGGTCTCCACCACCAACCCACCTTAGTCTGTCCCCATTCTAAACAACCACTTCTGTGAGTTCCTCACGACCTTCAGATGCTCGTAACATGCATAATGTCTGGTAGTAGCCACTGCTTGGCCGTCGCCATAGTGGCAGACCTGCCGTCGCTGCTGTACGTAGTTGCGTCGCCGCCGTAGTCCACATCCCACCGCGTCGTCGCCATCCTTCAGCTCGCGATGCCCATGGCATTCCATTTTTGCGCTTACCCAGTGCATCCGCTACTTCTCTGTTCTGCGCTGAGCTTGGCCAGGAGCTCCCCTGGTGCCTCCTTTGTCTTCCTCTGGTTCTCTGTTCTGGAATGAAGGAGAGGCCCATGTATAGCTAACACCTTCGCCCCACTAGAATAATTAGGAAGTTAAGCCAGATTAATAGATGGCTAAATATAGGCTAATATGTCACAGACATATGGTCCGCAGAGATTAGAAAATATAATCGAAGTTTAGTTAATATTTTGAGCCCATGACAACCGGGACCCACAACTTAAAAGCCCATACATAGACTAGCCCTATGACCCAGAGCCACACATGTAGGCCCATGTGATTAATTAGTAGTTAAGCATATGATTAACTAGTAGTAAATTGTGTAGTTAATTAGTGGTTAACGTTCAACATTAGTATGACTTGTGGACCCATGTTACATAATTTAACTAGGGCACCCTGGTCGGTTCGGCTTGAGTTTCTGGCTTCTGGTTTATTTTTTACTATTCATAAATTTCGTCTTTTTCTGAACTTTTGATTTTTTATTGAGCTTTTTTCCGGTTCTTTTTTCCCGTATTCGTTTGTATTATACATATTGGGCTAACATATTTTTTATATTTTTAAATTTTTTTTAAATTTAATTATGCTAAATAAGTTTCTGTCAGTTACAGTATTTTTTTCGGCCAACTACAGTGTTTTCAGCCATAAGTCATGAGCTTTTAAGCCCAACTGATCACCACAGTTTAGTCCCAATGCCCACTAAGTAAAAACACCTGAAGACCCGTCCATAGAATTGTGTCGCTGACCGTAGACCCACGGCCAAAGTACTACTAGTACGGACAAAGTTCACACAGAACGTGGCCCCACCGGTTAGTGATAGGATAATTTCCTATAGGAAAATAATTAAAGTAGAAAATAAGAATCTAGTGACCCTACCTATCATACTCTGTGGCAATTTTCAAGTATAAAATAAATCAAAAATAAAATAAAACCAGTGGGCCCAATACATGACAGTAATATAATTTCTAAAGAAAAATAATTTGACAATAATTAAATAAGGATGAGCCCTATCTGTCACTGAGATACCCTCCTCCTCTATTTATTTTGATGGTTTTTTTTTCTCAAATTTAAATTTTGGGAGCCAATTCTATCTCGTTTTAAATTCAAATTTAATTATCTTTTTATTCTAAATTCAAACTCTGCGTATCAGTGCCAACCTTTTGATTTTTTTTGAATTTCTTTGTATTTATTTGCAAATTTGAATTTAGTTGTAAATTATGAAATTAGATCCCAAAGCACCAGAAGACTGGCTAATCGAGCAGGAACAGAATCATCATGACATCAAGCTGATGCTCTTGGTACGGTTTTGGATCATATTGGTTTATATGTATTACCCTTTTTTAACACTCTATTGTAACACGTAGATAACTTACTAGTATAAATAATGCGAATTGTACTGTAGATCTAAAAGATCTAAGAAGGAAAATAACCAACATGTATTTGTCAATTTGCCTTGCATAGAGCAAGAAGGTTCAAAGTATTCATCAAATGGTGTAATATATACAACACTTGATAACTTGCTTACAAAGCTGATTGACCTGCTGCTAACGCCGTCGCCGATGCCGACCGCCGCACCCTGGAGGCTGTTGTCCTCTCCGCTGAAATGCCCTTTGTTACAATGTTGTTGGCTTTGCTGTCCTCGCGACCTTGACAACAAGGCCATTGTTACCGTTTGCTTGAAGGAGGACTCCGGGGAAGACGAAAACGTAGAGAGTAGAACTGACGTGGTTTAGGGTGCGCCAGTATTGGCTTTTAAAGAGCCTGTTATTTTTCAACTTTTAGCTTCATCTTTTGATTTTTCTATACTAACTAGCTTTTAAACGAAGTATCTTTTCAAGATTTGGTCTACTAGTTAATTGTAGTACATACTGTACCGACTTCATTTATATCGGCAAAAACCGTATGTGAGTTTCAGTTACTCTATAATCTCTCACACGAACAACCCAAAAGTCACAAGCAACAACCAAAAGACACAAGCTACAGCCAAAAAGAACATGTCCTTAAGATATCTTTTAGCTGTGTGTTTTGATTTTTGGCTAAAAATAAATAGTAGTAGTTCAAAGAAATGGTTTTTAGAAAAAAGAGGTAAGTGGTGAAAAAAATAAGAGAGAGATATGCCCACGTGACGGAAGCAAGAGGAGTGGAGTGCGTGATGCACCCATGACATCCTGTTCTATCTTCGGAGCAAGAGGAGTGGAGAAGCCGTTTCGAGAAGCTAGAGGTCCTGTTCTTTGCGGCTTCTAAAAGTGGTTTTTAGTTTTTGCTACAGTACCTAACTTTCAAACGGAGTATTTTCTCAATACGGGGTCTGCAAGGTAATTGTAGTATACATTAAAAACCCAATATCTGTACCATCCAAAATTGCAAACGAGTATCTCTATCTCCGTAATCTCTGTTGCGGACAGTCTAAAATTCAAAATTTTCAATCAAAAGTCATAAGTCACAGCCATAAACTAAAAAAAAATAGCTCAGATATTTATATTGACTTTTAACTTTTTTTTAAGTAAAAGCTAGCAGCAAATGCCAATACAAACGGTTCATTAATCAGCGCCCTAAACAATGAAAGGTCTGGATGCAGTGTCGGTAGCAAATCCATGGCAGTGTCGGTGCGCGAGATGAGAGCGTTCAGAGAATTATCAAATATTCATCGGCCGAGTGGACATGGTAACCGACGCCTCTGGCCGCACCCTCTCCCCACGTCTTCTGCGCCAAAATCCCCTCGTCGATCTCCATACGAGACCCTGCTTGAAACTGAATTGATCCGCAGGTTTGCTCCCATTGATTCATAACCAACGTTGCAATTAACTTCTCCCTTTTCTCCCGTCGCGTACGTGCCCGTTAATCTTGAATACGTTGGATTATTTGTTTAGTCGTTCGTTAAAAGGTTAGATTAATTTTTTCAAATCATGCATCGTCCCTTTTCACTCCAAGAGTTACGAACATCAAAATTATATTAAGTCATGATCAAAGTTATATCTTCTGTTAGAGTATATATTTGATAAAATTATAAGAGATAGAATAGAATCAATTAAAATAATTTTGTATCTGATATAGTTCCTTCTATATCTGTATCTGTATTAGATTAACTTGATCTCCAAGTCACATTGTATTCTATATATACATTCTCCGAGACTTAAGTAATACATCTAACAATTATTTCGTCTATTCTATTTTTCTACATCTTCAAAACAAAAAAAAAGAAACATAAAAATTTAAGAACGCCGAGAACAAAGGAACGGAGAGAGTACGAGCTTAAGGTGGTGATTATTTGGGCTTATTTTTGGTGGCTTATGGCTGAAAAACACTGTAGCTGGCTGAAAAAAACACTGTAGCTGATAGAGGCTTATTTAGCATAATTAAATTTAATATATATATATATATATATATATATATATATATATATATATATATATATATATATATATATATATATATATATATATGTTAGCCCATTACATATAATACAAACAAATACGGGAAAAAAACCGGCAAAAAAGCTCAACAAAAAGCCAAAAGTTAAAAAAAGATGAAATTTATAAATAGTAAAAAATAAGCCGAAAGCTAAAAGCTGAAGTCCAACCGATCACCCCAATCCAGCAGGCTAAACAGGCCTTAGCTAGGAGGCAATGCTACCAAAGATATTACTAGGGAAGTATTGATGTAACAAAGTACTACCCTACCTTGTACGTGTAGCAGCGAGAGCCGAGAAGGTACAACATAATAGTTTGGTGTAACAGGCAGTAGGCGCCCAGCTGCTGCTTCATGCACAAATATTCCCACGCTGTGCTGCAGCAGCAAAAGCTACTCAAGAATTAACCTTTCTCCTACCAACCAAGCTCCCAACACACCAAGAAACCCAAAGTTCAGATCTCTCTCTCTCTCGCCAGCTCGTTCCCCGGATCTTGCGCAATGGCGACCGACGCGATCCTGGAGACGATCAAGCCGCGGCGGAGCGCGTCGCGGGACGACCTGCCGGTGACGAACGCCGGGGCCGGCGCGAGCGGCGGCGGCAACGGCCCGGGGGACCACCTGATCGGGCTGCGCCGGCGCATGTCGTCCTTCTCAGTGCGCATCCAGCCGCTGTCGTCGGCGGGCGCCGCGGCGGAGGCGTTCCGGCGCGCGCGGTCGATGCCGTCGGTCAAGGCGCTGGCGGCGGCGGGCGCGGTGCAGCGGTGGTGGGAGTGGGGCGTCGGGTGGGTGATGGCGCGGAAGCCCGCCTTCGCGCGCGACCTCGAGATGAACGACGACGAGGCCGCGGCGCTCGGCTGCCACTGCCGCGGCACGTGGAGGCACGTCTTCTACAAGGTCCGCGCCGAGGTGCGCCGCCTCCTCGGCCGCGACGGCCTCCCGCTCTCCGCGCAGGACTTCAGGTACGACTCCGCCAGCTACGCCCAGAACTTCGACAATGGCGAAGCTCGAGAGCCATGAGCCCGCGAGCGAGAAGCCGAATCTCGCTTGCCTACCTACGTGTGCATGGAATAATTCCCGCGCGCGCCATTGTTGGAACGGAATGGGATCAAGCTACAGATTAATTGGTTGATCCATACGCTGCAATAAACCGATTTGGTGGTGATATATAGTACGGTGTGTATGGTCGCAAACGATCGAGCAATGCTGCTTGCTCGAGATCGGATAGACGGAGTAATGCTGTAATATTCTCTCTTTCTTTCTTTGTCTCTCTTTTTGCGCTTTTGTTTCGTTTCTTGGATTCTTCATTCTTGAATCAGGATGGAGACCATCGATCTTGGACTGGCAAATGTAAATGTTTTTGTAACACCTCGCAATGCAAATCATCAATGTCACTACAACATGCGTGAATCGGTTCAGAATTCAGACGAGCGAGGCAGGGCGGGTTGGTTTGTTTTCCTTGCCAGATTCAGATTCAGATCTGCTTCGGCTTCAGGGTCCCTTTCTTTACCAGCTGTGGTGACATGGATTGGGAGCCCTCAGCTACAGCTGAGCTACTGCTCATCGCCCAGTCTCATCCTCCTCACGCTGTTCTGTTTCGGTTCGTACGAATCGATTTGTGAAGCCGACAGAGAGAGAGCTACCGGGCGCTCAGCCGTGGAGCCGGTGGAGGTAGATGTCGTCTTCTTCCTTGCGATCGATCGGCCAAGGGGATGGGGGATGGGGATCGGATGGAATGGTAGGGCCTGCAGAATAATGAGTAGTAGCCTGGGCTGAGCTGCTGCGCGACATGTATATGGCCGCATGTGATGAGGCGGTCGTGGCGGGGCCGAGGACACGGGCCGTGCCAGTGGCTGTGTACTCAGTACTCTTTACTGTACCCCAGGGTTTTCAATACTGGTCTTCTTTTTTTTTTACCGGAGGGCTCATACAAGGATAATCGAAATTTTTTGGTGATTTTCAACTCAAATCTTCAAATAAATTTAAATTTCAAACAAATTGCATTTGAAAATCGGTGAATATTGGCCGAAAATCGGTTCAAAATATCGGTCAAAAATTTGAAAATAAATTTCAGCAAAAATTCTTCTATATTTAATAAAATTCATATAAAATAATCTTTTCAAATCTAGTTTGTGATTTTATCAGGAGGAGCAATATAGCCGATAAAACCGTAACGGACCGGTGGTCCATTATCCGAACCATGCTGTACCCAAGGCGCACGTGGGTTGCCAAGCACACGTTGGTTCAGATCCGCGGCTCTGAGGCGGGGCATTATTCCCATTTTCTAGACTTGGTTTGGCCCGGCCGTCGGGTCCTGCGATATCGCCACAGCCCACGGTGCTGTGGATGAATGGGCTTATGTTTTCTCATCTACAGTGATGGGCTTCACTTCATGACCTACGTTAGTATTTGAGCCTCACCTTTACTGTTCAAACTCAAAACCATATACGCTGTTCGCGTCTGTGTCTCCGCCGTCTTAAAAACGCAGTAAAAAACTATTAATCGTAGTCCAAAAGAACAGGACCAAGGCCAACCCAGTGATACAGTATACGACCAATAATAGCACGGGCACCATCTGAGCATCATTTTTATTTTGAAACCAGCATCATCTGGTCATCCTAAATTCCTAATAGTACTCAACTAGGAGAACACCCTAGGACCCCCTCGATTAGCAAAAGAGAGAGGAGAACATCCTAAGATATAGATGTGTATGAGACTGATCATCAGATCATATCAGTGTTGGTTGCATATCTCGAGGTAGCTAATTACTAATAAATGGTGGAGTATTACCCATGCATTTGGCTAGAAGAACAATAATCTGACGAAACGGCACGCGATTCTTGAAGCTAAGAAAGTAGGAACAGGGGGAGAGATGGACTCTCAGCACCTGCAGCATGCTGGCCCTAACCAATTGGTCCATTCAGAATTAGAGATCGATGCATGAACCATGAAACCAGCCAGCAATCAACACCTGTACTGCAAGGCAAGGTTGTACAGCAATCAACCAATTGGTCTCATATACTAGTACTAATAACTGCAGTGTAGAGCAAATGACAATTTTAGTACTGCTCCAACGTACACAGGTAAAAAAGGACTGAAGTTGAAGTTGAATGCATGTTTTACCTGATGCATGCGTGCATGCAAGCAGAAACTGTTGGATTATGTGGGCCAAGCCCATATAATAAGAATAATTCTTATTAAATCTCAAAGGTCCACTCATGCAAAGGAGGCATGCATGAGACCTTTAGTACCATATTGCTAGTTCTAGGAGAGGAAGACCACCTTAAAAGGGATGGTGCACTCCTAGCCACATGAGGCATGTGTGGGAGAGAACTAGAGGATAACACGCGCGCGCTCGCTCGCCTCGCCTCGCCGGGCGGGGGGCGCGGGCGCACGACACCTGCGTGAATGGTCCGCCAAAATCCGCTCCAGGTGCTTGCGCATTGTGTGGCGGTGAATCCGGATCGGTTACGCGACTAATCCGGTTCGGTTACGAGTTATGGAGAACGTGCAGGCGTCTTGATCACGCGTCCTGGTTTTCTATAAATACGGAGTCGCCGCCTCCATACAGTACTATGCGAAAATCAATCTAGGGTTTTGCCTCCTCCATCCATTGTGCTGCGCCGTCCCACGTAGTCTACTCCGTCCCGTCCGCCGGCGTGCACTGTCGTTCGGGAGAGCAGGTCTCCGGAACCGTCGCCTTCGAAGTCCTGCACCGGGAGAGGGCGAATAAGGTTTTTGGGAAGCGCTCTGCGCGACTGCTCGCTGTAGCTCTGGCTCGTCTTCCTCGTCGTTCGGCTTCGGCGAATCGTCATCGACTTCGTGTCATCCTCACCGTGCCTGCGGCGTCTACATCGGCAAACCGATCAGAACAGAACCATCGGTACGTAACAGTCATGTTCTCCGTATTAGATCTGTTCATGTACAGTTTCCTGGTTTACATGTCTAAATCTTTTAAACCTGCGATGGTTCTGTTATTTTGCGTGCATGATGTCATGATTTATTTATGGAATAAATTAAACCTACATGTGCTTATATATTCAACAATCCAAAAACCTTATTGTAGGCACTGTGGTTTTACTATGGCTGGATTTGCCGATGCACTGAGGCCAGATAAATTCTCCGGTGTGCACTTTAAGAGATGGCAGATCAGGGTCACTCTGTGGCTTACTGCTATGAATGTATTCTGGGTTAGTAATGGCAAGCCTGAAGGTGTTCTTGATGCTGAAAAGCAGAAAGAATTCGAGACTGCCACTACTCTCTTTGTTGGATGCATTCTTAGTGTTCTTGCTGACCGTCTGTGCGAGGTGTATATGCACATGACAGACGCGAAGGAGTTATGGGATGCACTGAATTCCAAATACGGTGCTACTGATGCCAGCAATGACATGTATGTCATGGAGCAATTTCATGACTACAAGATGGTTGATAACCGTTCTGTAGTAGATCAGGCTCATGAGATACAGGCCATTGCCAAGGAACTCGAACTCCTGAAGTGTGCCTTACCCGACAAGTTTGTGGCTGGATGTATTATTGCGAAATTACCTTCTTCATGGAGGAATTTCGGAACAGCACTCAAACACAAGAGACAAGAATATTCTGTTGAGAATCTGATTGGGTCTCTTGAAATTGAGGAGAAAGCTCGGGAAAAGGACGCTGTGTCTAAGGGTGATGGAGGGCAGTCTAGTGCCAATGTGGTACAGAAACCCTCAAGCAAGAACAAAGGGAAATTTGTTAAAGCCCAACAGACAACCAACTTCAAGAAGAAGAACAACAACAACAATCAGGATGATAGAACTTGCTTTGTGTGCGGTGAGCCTGGTCACATGGCCAAGAAGTGCCCACAACGCAAAGGAAAGAAGGCACCTGCAGGACAGACTTCTAAGTCTGTCAACGTGACCATTGGCAAGACTGGAGATGGGACTGGGTATGGTAATTTACCTACTGTTCTTTCAGTTAGTCAATCTACCAATTGGTGGATTGATACAGGAGCTAATGTACATGTGTGTGCTGATATTTCGTTGTTTTCTTCTTATCAGGTCGCCCGAGATTCCTCCGTCCTAATGGGGGAATGGGTCACATGCTACTGTTCATGGTGTTGGCACGGTAGATCTGAAGTTTACTTCGGGAAAGATCGTGCAGCTGAAGAACGTGCAGCATGTCCCTTCTATAGACAAGAATCTCGTTAGTGGCTCCCGTTTATGTAGAGACGGGCTTAAGTTGGTATTTGAGTCTAATAAAGTAGTCGTGTCTAAACATAGACATTTTATTGGTAAAGGCTATGAGTGCGGAGGCTTGTTCCGCTTTTCCCTTTCAGATTTCTGCAATACGACTGTAAACCATATTTGTGGCAGTGTGGATGATGAGGCTAATGTTTGGCACTCACGTCTATGTCATATTAATTTTGGTTTGATGTCTCGGCTTTCCAGTATGAATTTAATTCCAAACGTTTCCATCACCAAAGGTTCTAAATGCCATAGCTGTGTGCAATCAAAGCAACCTCGTAAGCCTCACAAGGCTGCCGAGGAGAGAAACTTGGCACCACTAGAACTCCTGCATTCAGATCTTTCTGAGATGAATGGCGTGTTGACGAAGGGTGGAAAACGATATTTCATGACATTGATTGATGATGCAACTAGGTTCTGTTATGTGTATTTATTGAAAACGAAAGATGAGGCTTTAGACTATTTTAAAATCTATAAGGCAGAAGTTGAAAACCAATTAAACAGAAAGATAAAAAGACTTAGGTCAGATCGTGGTGGAGAGTATTTCTCAAATGAATTTGACTTATTTTGTGAGGAACATGGCATTATACATGAGAGGACGCCTCCTTATTCCCCCGAGTCAAATGGGATTGCCGAAAGGAAAAACCGCACGTTGACTGACTTGGTGAATGCCATGTTAGACACTGCGGGCTTACCTAAGGCATGGTGGGGGGAGGCTTTGCTAACATCTAATCATGTATTAAATAGAGTTCCTAACAGAAATAAGGACAAAACACCATACGAGGTATGGATTGGGAGAAAACCATCACTTTCTTACTTGCATACATGGGGGTGCTTGGCGAAAGTTAATGTGCCAATAACTAAGAAACGCAAGCTTGGACCTAAAACTGTGGATTGTGTCTTTCTGGGATATGCTAATCATAGCATTGCCTATAGATTTTTGATAGTTAAAACTGAGGTACCTGACATGCATGTTAGTACAATTATGGAGTCTCGAGATGCAACATTCTTTGAGAATATTTTTCCAATGAAGGATACACATAACACTACTAGTCAACCTTCTGAAATAATTCCTAGTTCAATCACACCACCTGAACCTTTTGAACATACACATGAACTTGTCCATGAGGAGGATGACAGTGGAGCTCCTAAAAGGAGCAAGAGACAAAGGATATCCAAATCCTTTGGTGATGATTTCACTGTGTACCTTGTGGACGACACTCCCAAGTCTATTTCAGAAGCGTATGCATCTACTGATGCAGACTATTGGAAGGAGGCTGTCCGTAGTGAAATGGATTCTATTATCGCTAATGGCACCTGGGAGATGACAGATAGACCTTATGGGTGCAAACCTATAGGATGCAAGTGGGTGTTCAAAAAGAAGCTTAGGCCTGATGGTACCATTGAAAAGTACAAGGCTCGGTTTGTTGCCAAGGGCTATACTCAGAAAGAAGGCGAATATTTCTTTGACACTTACTCACCTGTTGCTAGACTAACCACTATACGAGTACTACTTGCTTTGGCTGCCTCACATGGTCTTCTCGTTCATCAAATGGACGTTAAGACAGCTTTTCTTAACGGAGAGCTGGATGAGGAAATTTACATGGAACAGCCTGATGGATTTGTAGTAGAAGGTCAAGAAAGCAAGGTGTTAAAACTGTTGAAATCTTTGTATGGTCTGAAACAAGCCCCTAAGCAGTGGCATGAGAAGTTCGATAGAACACTGACATCTGCAGGCTTCGCTGTCAATGAGGCAGATAAATGTGTATACTATCGCTATGGTGGGGGTGAGGGAGTTATTCTATGCTTGTATGTGGATGACATTCTGATTTTTGGGACAAACATCAATATGATAAATGAGGTCAAATCATTCTTGTCTCAAAACTTTGATATGAAAGATCTGGGAGTGGCTGATGTTATTGTAAACATTAAATTGGTTAGAGGTGAGGATGGGATTACACTTTTGCAATCTCATTATGTGGAAAAGGTCTTGAACCGTTTTGGCTTTTCTGACTGCAAGCCTTCTCCAACACCTTATGATCCTAGCGTGTTACTTCGTAAGAATAAGAAAATTGCTAGGAATCAGCTGGAATATTCTCAGATAATTGGCTCACTTATGTACCTAGCTAGTGCAACAAGGCCAGACATCTCCTTTGCTGTGAGCAAGTTGAGCCGGTTTACATCTAACCCAGGAGATGATCACTGGAAGGCGCTTGAGCGAGTGTTGCGCTATTTGAAAGGTACCTCGAACTTTGGACTTCACTATACTGGGTACCCGTCGGTGCTGGAGGGTTATAGTGATTCCAACTGGATCTCTGATGCTGATGAGATCAAAGCCACTAGTGGATATGTTTTCACTATTGGTGGTGGTGCTGTTTCATGGAGATCTTGCAAACAGACCATTTTGACGAGGTCAACCATGGAAGCAGAGCTTGCGGCACTAGACACTGCTATTGTTGAGGTAGAATGGCTACGGGATCTTTTGATGGATCTACCTACGGTGGAAAAGCCAGTGCCAGCTATCCTTATGAACTGTGATAATCAAACCGTTATCGCTAAAGTGAACAGTTCTAAGGATAATATGAAATCGTCTAGGCATGTTAAGAGACGATTGAAGTCTGTCAGGAAATTGAGAAACTCCGGAGTTATAACCTTGGATTACATCCAAACAGATAAAAACCTGGCAGATCCCTTTACAAAGGGACTATCACGGAATGTGATAGATAGTGCATCGAAGGAGATGGGTATGAGACCCATGTGAGTTATCTATGGTAGTAACCCAACCTATGTGATCGGAGATCCCGTGAATTAGGATCTGGGAAAAACAAGCCATTAGTTAACTGGAGGAGAGTAATTTCAACCCTCTCTATGTGAAGATGCAATACTCTCAGAAACTGCAAGGCAGGTTGACTAAGGTCTTAATGTGTTTCATTGGCTTTTAGAAGCGAAGACGCTATCCTGCAGAGCGTTCTTGAAAGAACACACCTATATGAGCCCGACTGTTAGTCGCAGTCTATGGAGATCTTGGGTAATTTCTTACTAAGCTCATGAAGAGACCAAGGAGTATGACTTATACGCTCCAACTGAGGGGTAGCCTACTGGCGGCCTAGTATCAGTTAAGTCTTTAAGTGAAGCTTGCTTGCACCAAACTTGCAATTCAAGGCATAGTCCATTGTTCAAGTTGTGAGTAAGTGTAGCTTGGAGTTCTAGGTGGATGTTCAACCTTAATCGGTCTCCATCGAAATACTGATATATAAACAGTACATTGGAATTCAGGCAAATCTCTGTGGGACTTTGAGATCTGGTGGGGGATTGTTGGATTATGTGGGCCAAGCCCATATAATAAGAATAATTCCTATTAAATCTCAAAGGCCCACTCATGCAAAGGAGGCATGCATGAAACCTTTAGTACCATATTGCTAGTTCTAGGAGAGGAAGACCACCTTAAAAGGGATGGTGCACTCCTAGCCACATGAGGCATGTGTGGGAGAGAACTAGAGGATAACACGCGCGCGCTCGCTCGCCTCGCCTCGCCGGGCTGGGCCGGGCTGGGCGGGGCGGCGCGGGCGCACGGCACCTGCGTGAATGGTCTGCCAAAATCCGCTCCAGGTGCTTGCGCAGACGCGGCTTCCTTTTGCTGTTTTGTGTGGCGGTGAATCCGGATCGGTTACGCGACTAATCCGGTTCGGTTACGAGTTATGGAGAACGTGCAGGCGTCTTGATCACGCGTCCTGGTTTTCTATAAATACGGAGTCGCCGCCTCCATACAGTACTATGCGAAAATCAATCTAGGGTTTTGCCTCCTCCATCCATTGTGCTGCACCGTCCCACGTAGTCTACTCCGTCCCTTCCGCCGGCGTGCACTGTCGTTCGGGAGAGCAGGTCTCCGGAACCGTCGCCTTCGAAGTCCTGCACCGGGAGAGGGCGAATAAGGTTTTTGGGAAGCGCTCTGCGCGACTGCTCGCTGTAGCTCTGGCTCGTCTTCCTCGTCGTTCGGCTTCGGCGAATCGTCATCGACTTCGTGTCATCCTCACCGTGCCTGCGGCGTCTACATCGGCAAACCGATCAGAACAGAACCATCGGTACGTAACAGTCATGTTCTCCGTATTAGATCTGTTCATGTACAGTTTCCTGGTTTACATGTCTAGATCTTTTATACCTGTGATGGTTCTGTTATTTTGCGTGCATGATGTCATGATTTATTTATGGAATAAATTAAACCTACATGTGCTTATATATTCAACAGAAACTTCCAGTTCCTGACATAGGCAGGCAGGCAGGTCCCTCCCTTCTTGCATTTGCAGCTCCCTAAGATCCTATTCCTTACATGGACGGCCGGACATGCGCACCAGGCCACCCGTGCAGCAGCCGCGCCGGTTCCAACCAAAACTTCAATGCCTTGAATGCGAAACGAGACAGGAGCTGCACCACGAGGTATCCATTCTTCCTCTCCTGCCTCTCTCGCGCACTACATCGCTCGTCCTCTCTATGATACTCCTATCTCCTTGTGCTGTTCCGCTTGCAATTTCATGCGTGCAAACTCTCCTGGGAGCAATGCAATGCAAGAGAGGAAAATCTTTGCTTACACAGTTACGCGGACGGGAGTGATCGTTATAGTAGTACAGCATCGATCACCCTCCATGTTGCTCTGCTGTTTCCAGAGGCAGTAATAGTTTGCCGTTCCATGTGTTCTTTCCCTAGTTGCCAAATTGCTTGCCACTAGTTCAGAGTTTGGAGGAGTGTTTTGTTGGGGGAGTAGCTCCCGCCTTAGCCCAATCGGCCCACTCGAGCGAAGCCTAGTTATATATGTAACTAGAAGGTAGGTTATATAACTAGGGCTATACTAAGAAAAGGACATATTTGCTCCTAATAGTATATTTGCAACCTTATGCACAACAACTTTCAAGGCAACTACACAGAGCGGATCGATGCGGACCAACTCTTCATGATAAAGTAAGCTCCTAGAGAGAAACCGCGAGTGTACTTCAGACACTTTGTGAAGGTTAGATGCCATGTAAAAGATGTCAATGAGACAACGATCATCAACGTTGCCATTCGAAGCCTTCGGAGGGGCCCCTCGCAGAATACAATGCATAAAACCCATAAAAATAGTTGCCAAGCTCTTCGACAAGATAGAAAAATACGCGAGGGTCGAAGAGGAATGCGGCGAGAAGTGAGGTTGACGTTGCAGGGCCCACCATCGAGGGCAAGCCCGCCCTCATGTCCCAAAAGAAAGGCACAGCCCGCAAACAATGAAAGGGCCCTTAGGTTGATATGTGTTCAACATTGAAGAAGGAAGCAACTAGGTCCCCTTACTTGGGGACCGGAGCTGCAGCAGAGGAACAGGGCAAGACTCTTGTGTTTCAGTTCACGTGGTAGCTAGCGCGGCGTGACGCCGCACTTTCGCAACTAATATCTATTGTATCCCCTAGTTAGCCGGCCCTGATTAAGTGCTACTCTCTCATATATAGGGATAGAAAATGGTAAATGATAATTCATTTTATCCGATATTCGTATTCGAGAAAACATGGATGTGGTAAGTAAAATCCGTATTCAAGAATATTTGTATTCATATCCGAGAATGTTCGCATCTGTATTCGAGAATGTTCGTATTCATATTCGAGACTATTCGATTCGTATTCGACCAGTTTCCATCCCTGGCAACCTCCTTTTGATGATTGTAGGAAGTAATTTTTTGATGAACCAAAATTCATAGGCAAGAAGTGAAAATTAGTTTGCATAATTTTTGACTCTATACTCTACACTGCTAACTCGTGTAGACGTGTAGTCATGTTACATAAATTTGTTCTACCTAGATTTGCTACAAAAAATTTAGGATATTCATATTCGACCGAATTAAGTATACATTCGATTCGAATTCATATTCATTATGACATTCGATTCGTATTAAAAAGTGTTCGAATTCATATTCATTTTAAAAGTATTAAATCATATGTATATACATTTATTTATTTTAAATATATAAATTCGTATTTATATTTAAGACGATCTTTTTCCATTCCTATTCATATAGAGAGAGATGGGTCGTTGTTGTCGATGGAGCTTACTTGCTGGCCGGAGAAGTGTGAATGCAGAAACTCAAGTATGCATCAATGCATGTATGCATGTGTGTGGGGATGGCAGTGAGAGGAAAGCTACTCCAGTAGCAGAGTAGATTGGACGATCGCGTGTGCACGAGCGGTCCGGCCCGAGTCGTCACCTCCGTCCGCCGCTCTCGCACGTGGCCGTGCCCCTGCACTGCAACCTCTCTCTCAAGCTGGCCTGCAGCCATGGCAGTGGCACGTTAGGCTTCGGGCTTGGCAGCTTGGCTCCTGCGGTGCCGCGGTGCGGTAATGAAGGCTGCACCCAGCAAACTCTCTCGCGCAGGCTCTCTCTCCCCTCGCGCGAGAGGCTTTCCTCCTCCTCCATTCCGGCCAGTGTCAGGCCCAACAGCAGCAGTGCGAGCCAGGTTTTTACTGCAGCAGCTCTGTCTTCTACCCCTTGCAGCCTTGCTCATCCATCTGTCCCATGGGTTTCTTCAGGTACCTCTGCTTACTCTCTCCGTCATGATATCTTCCATAATGTATACTGAATTAGTAATCCTGAGCTGTCTTAAGGATCAAAGCTAGCTAGCACTCCTCCGTTCCTTTTTATAAGACGTATTGTGGCAAGCACGGGAATTGAAGAGGTCGTGAAATCAAAAGATTAGTAGAGGGAAATGTCCATTGTATCCATGGTTTCAATGTCTTGAGAACAAGAGAGATAATATTGTGGGTGGATATATGTTTACTCGTAAATATTGATGCGCACGGGAATTGAAGAGGTCGTGAAATCAAAAGATTATTTATTTCAGCTAGCTTAGCTATAGCTCAGCTCATGAGTTTGTGATCATATATGGCAATGATTGGGACACCCTAAGCAAATTATTACTCCTAGTACGAGAATTTCAATTGTTTTGCCACCTAGCCCTAGCCCTTTTTAATCTTCGTGCATGCATGCATGTCGTATCGGGATTAGTGCTCGACTGATCGACCACTAGCCCCTGAGTGGAGCCAACGAATTGAATCACATCGGACTTCGCTGTTTACCTTTTCCCTCTGTTTCATCCAAACTTTAAATTCCTACTAGCTATCTATAGCTCTCGATCAGTTGTTCTCCCTCCTCAGCGATCGATGCCAAACTTTTAACCTGCTAGCAGTAGCAGTGGCTCCTACTTAGGGCCTGTTTGGGAGAGCTCCAAGTACTTAAGATCCACTAAAAACAGCTTCAGATCCAATTTTTTTACCCAAACAACTTAGCTCCACGGACTTCAGATCCACCAAAACTCCAGATCTGGGGCCAGATCCATGGATTTCCTGGAGCACCTCAAGGGGTGCTGTAAAAACTCATGGATTCCTGGAGTTGGCCAAAATTACCTACCATGCCACTGATTACACAAGAAAATGGTTTGTTTCTTTTTCTCCCGTCGTCTTCCCCGTCGCGCCTGAGTAGAGCCCGCTCGCGCCGGCCCCGGCCACCCACCGCGCGGCCCCCCGGCCAGTCGCGCCGCCCGCCCGGCCGCGCCGGCCCTGTTCTCCCCACACCGGCTGCTTCATAGGAAAGAAGATGAAGAATCTGACGTGCGGGCCCAGGGCGTTAGTGAGACAAAGGGGGAGGAGGAGCTCTCACTGATGGGCTTCGGTTGGCTGCTGTTGGGCCGCAATTGACTGGCTGTTGGGCTGGCCCAACAGATCCACCGTGGAGCTCTCCCAAACGGTTTTCTCAGCACTAGTGGGATCCCAGATCCACGGTGGAGCTGCTCCACGGTGGATCTGGTGCTTCAGATCTGATTTTTCAGAGCTGGAGCTCTCCCAAACAGGCCCTTACCGTTGTGTGGTGCGCTTCCATCTCTTTCAAAACCGGTCATCTTAGTATTAGGGTTTGTCTGTATTGATTTTGCTGATGTTTTTTAATTTTAATTTATAAATAGTAATAGTTTATAGAGAATCGTACGAAAAGTGAGAAACTCACGTGCGATTTTGATCAATATAAATAAAGTCATTATAATATGTATCACAATCAACTTGTAAACCCAGCATTAAAAAGACACTTCGTTTAAAGTTAGGTATTATAGAAAAACTATTTATTATAAAAAAGCAGCTTTTATAAACTACGGTTTTGCTATTACACAGTCGACTGAAATTTTTTTTATCTTTCAACCACCTGAAGTTACACTCTCAGTCACATAAAGTTATAATATAAAAGAATGATTGAAGATGAAGAGAAAAAAACAGTCACCTATGCAATAGTCATTCCCAACTACTATAAACTAATATGAACAGGACCTATTAATCCGGTTGACGCGGGATATAAAAACTCAATGTAATTAAGTTGTCTCCTTTTTCTAAAAAACTGAATGCATGTGAACTTGGCATGATTCTAGCTCACCCCGTGCAGAAGGGAACTATGATCCGTGTGAATTAGATCAAAACTCCATATTTAGATATATATATATATATATATATATATATAACGCTGATGTGGGACACTATGGTGTCTGGGTATCAAGCTTCTCTGCCTTTGGATTGCTTTTAAATGCGTGCAAGTGCAAAAGTCTCAATCATGGATGAAAAGTCTCAATCATGGATAGAAAGTTTTAATCATAGATGAAAAGTCTCAATCGTAGAGTCTGGACACCATGATGCATCTGTTATTTATATATATACATATACATATATATATATATATATATATATATATATATATATATATATATATATATATATATATATATATATATATATATATTTTTATATATACACACACCAGGTTGCAAGGGCAATTGTGGCAAATTAAGGTAGCAGATGAAAGTGGTAAAAGAAGTTCTGGGGTTCTGGAGTTGTACGACAACAGTGAAGGAAATTTACTGCCCTGCTCGTGCAAACTGCAAACTCCACTCGATCGGCAACCCCGATGCAGCACCTGCTACCTTCTTCTGGTAGTCCAAACTAAATGGACAACCAAATACCTACAGACACATGTACATACACTCTGACCGTTTCTTTCGGACAGTTTTCGACGGTAGCTAATGGCTTTTATTTATATTTTTGATATGGTTATAAATGGTAGACGCGTTTATGTGAATGATGTGTATGATTTTAGATTCAAGAAGCTGTTTCGAGAATCTGTTTAAAAAAACTATCCTGTTTATTTTAACTTTTAGATAAACCAAAAACTAAAAGTCTACAAGAATAGAGCCAGTCAATAAAAATCAAAAGCATAAAAGAGATTCCCCTTTTCTAGGATTGACATTTCTAAATAGTTAGCACTTGCATCTAAGTACATAAAAGAGATACATGGAGTACACACACTACATAGCATATTGTATTTGGATTGCTAATGTTGATCTGTACAGTCATATATAGCCCATCTTTCTTACGCTTGCATGTAAGATGTTCATGTGCTGGCTTAAGCCAGTTCTTTTCTATTGCTAGCTAGGCCTGACGACCACGTACATTAGCTGTGCTCGCCTGCTAGGCACCACGCTTCCGGTTTTCTTTTCGCACGAGCAGATCAGGATACACTACTAGAAAACAGATCATCCCTCACGGTCTTTAATTTTCCTGACGGGCCCACGTAGACCGTGAGGGATACTTTCATTTTCCTGACGGGCCCGTATAGACCGTGAGGGATATCAATTTTCCTCACGGGTCCACACATCACCGTCGCAAAAATTTATTTTCCTGTCGGACTTATTTATCACCGTGAGGTTAATTCCAGCCAACATAGCTAAAATTTCCCATTCCCCTCGTCCAGCCCGCCCGATCCCGATATTTTCGCAGCCTCCTCCGCCCCCATCGCCCCTCGCCCGCGCGCCCCCATCCGGCCTCGCCCGCCTCCGCCCCATCCGCCTGCCCCCATCGCCCCTCGCCCGCCTGCCCGCCTCCTCCGCCCCATCTGCTCGCCCGCCTGCCCGCCTCCTCCACCCCATCCCCTCGCCCGCCTCCGCCCCATCCGCCTGCCCGCCTCCTCCACCCCATCCCCTCGCCCGCCTCCTCCACCCCATCCCATCGCCCACCTCCTCCGATCCGCCGGCCTTCGCCCGCCTCGGCCGCCGGATCTGCTCGCCCCTCTCCGGATCCACCTCGGCCCATGTCGGATCCGGCTAGATCCGGTCGCCGCCACCTCCCGGCCGCCGCGCTCACGGCGCCGCCTCCCGACCGCCGCGCTCGCGCCGCCTTCGGACGCCGCCGCCGCCCCAGGCCTCCGACCGGATCCCGCCGCCTCCACCCTCCTCCCATGTTTCCCGTGCTGCTCCCCCCATTTCTTCCGCCCTCGCTCCTCCCCTCCCTCCTCCGCCGCCGCGCAGCCCTGGGACTCGGTCCTCAGATCCGGCATGTGAGGTGAGTATGGGGTGGAGGAGGCCCTGACGGGATTTTCCTGACGGGAACCCGTGAGGGATTATTAACCTGACGGTTTTTTGTATTTTGCTGACGGTTTTTAACCGTGAGGGATGATCTGTTTTCTAGTAGTGATAGGACAATTTTAACATGCGAATACCTTTTTTAAAAAAGTAAAAGTAGTTTAATTTACATGCGCGTCATGGTACCAACAAAAGAAGTGCTAAAATAGAAGTGAGAAGAAGATTTTTTTTTTAAAAAAAAAGGCAGTAAGAAGAAGAGGGCGTTGCAACTTATAATTAATTTTTATTTACATGTCCTCAGTTCTTAATTTTCATAAAACTGGATGTATTACATTGTGTTATGTTCACTTGAAAGATCATGTGAGAAGGTCCAGAATACTGATGTGATGAACTATTGTAAGTTTTGTGGAGTAGTAAAATAGTTTTGCAAAGATTGTATTTGATTTCAGCTGTCTTCTGGAAGTGTCGGGAAAAGCGGAAGTACCGCAGGTATAAGTGCGGAAGTACCACTTGGCAGAAGTATCGGGTTGAGTTGTCGTATGTTTTTTTCAGAAAGCCCTAAGCAAGGTTTTCAACGTGCGGAAGTACCATTTTGAGAGGTGGTAATTCTGCATTACGGAATTACTGGCGTGTTAGGCGCGGTACTTCCGATCTTCAACTAGTTGATTTGGATTTTCAGCTGAGAATTCTATGTTCTACACCTTCGTAGGTGTTTAAGGACAGAATCTTGAATACTTAGTGAAAATTTTAAACGGCACCATTCACCCCCACTTTATTACTACTAGTAGTGTGCCCATGCTAACGCTACGGTAAAATACAAAACAAGATAAAATTTGTAAAAAAATAAAACGAACAATCAGATTCATTAAGATTCAATAAAACTTACACGGTTTTAAAAATGAAATACTTCAAATGATTATAGGTAAGCATCTATCAACGATAAGATGACACACTTCCGATAATGGTATTAGAGAGGGAATGCCAAAATTATATAACAATCGCATGAGCAACTCTTTTGGTGCAAAGTAAAAAAACAATCATTTGATCAGCAACCAATCTTAGGAAAACAACCAAATTTCATCTAGTGTGTAATCCCGATCAGGTGAGAACACAGAGATCAAAAGTTTCATGTCCTTGACAATCATATCAACCAACATCCAGGTACAGAAAAAAGGGGTTTAATGTCCTCGATAAGTTACCTTGATCCAAGTTGAGCAGATTCCCGTATGTACCCTTCCAGCGGGAGTTGTCTCATGCACAAGTGTACAACTGTATTCAGCGTGCATAAATCGAGTGCAATAATTCAGGGCAACAGAAAAAGGATAAAGAACTGACATCTCACGAGCAGACAATAAAGCAATATTGAATTTTAGAGAAAAGCAATGTTGAGTCTGAAATGTGATCCTTATCTCTATTTTCCATGGCATCCCTTTTCTAAAAAGATCACCAAAAGGATACCTCAACAGGCAATTGAGTAGATGTATATAGGTAGCGCTGCATCTGTAAGGGTATAATGCAAAAGGAACACCTTCAATTAATCTGAGCAGATTTGATATGATAAAATGAGTTTGATCAATGAGTTTGTAAGGTGGCTTACATATTGATCGAATTCAGCACGTTCAACTGCACGTACATCACTGTGGAGAACAAGGTCAACGGGCTCAGTGGTTTCTTTGACGGGTGGCTTTATCAAGCACTGGTAGAAACAGAGATACAGAGTCAATACGTATCACTTGTTAACTGAAAACCAATTTTCCATCACAGTGATTCCAAAGGAAATTAGGTAAAAGAAATTTTGCAAATATATTGATAAAAAATTCTGACACTATGTCGATTTTGCTAATGAACTCCAAGACCTATGCAGTTGCCATGAGAACAATCAGAGCATACACAAGCAGCATTTTCCCAATCTGGTATTAGAACAAAGATATCTTCCTAACAAAGTCACGTGACATACACAATATGTGAGGTAACTTTTCAACAAAATGTCAATACAGGGCTTGTGTTCAAGAAAAGTTAAGAAAGTAGGCTAGACAAACCTCAGGCTCATCTGTTGTCCATGGAAGTCCTTGTGCAATATGTATGCGCTGCTTCTCTTCCTCCACAAGCATTTCCTGTACCTTTTGAACGAATTGTTGTTCTTTGGCCCTTCCCCTTTGCTGTTATAAAGGACAATGCGATTGAACTTTAATGCACTACTTTATTTGGCAATAGAACAGCTGAAGTTTGACTCTGTTTGAAAATAGAATAGCTGAAGTTTGACATCAAAGGAACCATAATCCTACATTGATAAAAGCATTATCTTCTCTCAACTCTAAGTTTCAATCCATATAATTATGATACGATGTCAAATAATTATTAAACAAATAAATTTCAAATTCATTACATGTGTCAGCTTGGTGCTACCAATTGAATTACCAATATAAATCAGGCACAGTTAACCATTGGTACGGCAGAGACAGATATTCAATCCTTGCCACCATACATTTCTCATGGAAAAACACCCAATCTCATTTGATCAGGCATTCAGGTTGTAGAAGAATAATAAAGATTGGAGACTGAGAAAATAGAGGGAGAACCGAAGTATGATCTATCTACCATATTGTCCACTGTGTCACAATTCCCGTTGTCACTACAGTTTCAATTTAACCTAATATATTTCGGTTTCAATTTGGAAAATACGACATCAGCGCACTTCTCCTATCATAATATATTTCAGTGACATGATATATATTTCACACGGTGATTTGCACATCATCCAATATATTAGACTTACGTGCCATTTGGCTCCAGAGTCTACTACTATCTGACTTGCACTTGCCCACTAAAAAACCTAACCATAAAAAAAAGTTTCTTATTAGTTACCTCAGTCCTCAGCTTGAATGGATGCTGTCTTGTGACCTTGAGCTTCTTGTTCCAACTACTCCTTAGAGACTCAGATGACTGCCAATCACAGAGCGAATACACATTCACATTAGAGAACGCGTACAAAACATAATCGACTCCAGAGCAAAAGAAAGCCATCGTATCATCACATTCCGCCGGCTCCTGCGCCCTCCGGCCGACGTCCGGCTGTCCAGCTCAACCTAAAAAGAAGCAAAAACTTTGATCAGAACATTGCATCGGCAACAACCAAAAATTCAATTCCTTCTCCACCCGCTTGCTTGTCGATATCAACCAACCTGTCGTTGTTGCCATCTAGTGAAGAACAGAGCATGTTCGACCCTGCATTCAGAAACTCAGCCGACGAGAAGACCGACCCTAGCGGGATCCCAACGTCGCCCTCGCCCTCCTCCTTCCACGGCTGCAACCCAGGCAGCGCCCAGGACCCCTCGCCGACCCGATCGGCGTCAGAGGTGGCGCCGGAGATGGAGAGCAGGCTCTCGAAGGCCTGCACCAGGTGCTTGACGTGGCCAGCCCTGGCGTCTGGCACGCTGCTCATCGCCTTGGGCAACGCCTTGCTCCTCATTGCCCTTACCTTGCTGCTTCCCTCCAATTCCGCCCCACCCCCCTCCTCCGCATCCTCAAAGGCACCACTTTTTGCTTCCTCAAAGGCCGCCTTATCCTCCTCATCCTTTTGCAATTGGTCCTCTTCGGCGGCGGATGCGACGCGCTCCTTGCGGAAGAACTCCTCCTGGGACGCGCGCAGCGCCTCGCGGGCGGCCTCGCGGCACTTGTCGAAGTTGAACTCGCCCCCTCCGCTCACGCCGTTGCGCCTTCGCCGCGCGCCCTTCTTCGCCACGAGGAACCGCCTCTCCCGCCGCGCGCCCTTCTTCGCCACGAGCGGCACGGTGGAGGACGGGGGGAGCGGAGGGAGTGGCGGAGGAGGAGGCAGCAGCGGCGCGGGATGGGGAGGAGGAGGCGAGGGCGGCGCGGCGGCGGACGAGGGAGGGGAGGAGGCGAGGGCGGAGCGGCGGAGGAGAAAGGGGAGGAGGCGAGGGTGGCGCGGCGGCGGAGGAGGAAGGGGAGGAGCGATGGATCCGTGCGAGGGAGGCGGAAGAAATGAGGTGGGGGAGGCAGCCGCACGGATTGCAGCGCACGAATTCAGCGGGGGGCCGCACGGATTCAGGGGGGGCATATTCCAATGATGTGCATGATCCGGATGATTTTGACCTTAGGATCTTCAATGAGTAAGAGAAGAAGGTTTGAGGAGAGATCCAGCCCATTCATTTGTATGAAGTTGGATTACTTTAGTACATAAATCTGGGTAAACTTAGATTAGGCATGACTGTAGGGGTAGTTGATGGGGGTGGATTTAGTAAAGAAAATTTTAATGTATTATAGAGTAGGGTAGATATTCGGTCTTTCATTACTGATTTCTATTTAAAAAATTGAAGTGCACGTACGTACGATGCATGCACACACGAACTTTGAAATACATGAACCAACATTCGAGCATGCATGCAAGAAAGCATTTTTTGTGCGGTTCCAAAATCTTGTCGATCTGTGTATAGTGTGCACAGGAAAGTATCTTGGCGAGCCGTACATAGTACCTTGAAAATAAGTACACGGCAACAGTGGCTGCAATTTGTAACTTGTGCGTGCATGGCCCATCAGCAGCTTTCACCATTTGCCTCAATATCTGCACATACATATCTATCTACGTTTACATATTTATTTGCAGATGCATGCGGAACAGGTACATACGTAAATTGAGTACGTTTTTTTTTTTCTTTTTTGTATGTGAAAATTGCACTGCGTCAACCATAATGTATGTTGATGTATATATGCACGTCTATCTGCAGCCTCGAGCTGTGACTCTACATGCAGCAGAGGTAGCTAGCCAGTACACATCTTTACAAGCTTCATCAGGTTCACTCTAAGCTCAATCGAGTTTCCTCTTTGGGCCCATTCCAGGTGCCAGCTTGCCCTTCACCATCCTTTAATCTCACCATTCCTGCTCTTGACATTTCCTCCCTTTTCTACAGAGAGAAAATTACAGTACAGTAGATCTATGCATGCTGATATACAGGTAGGGGGGGGGGGGGGGGAGAGGTGCATATATAGAGTAGGGGCTTGGCCTGAACGCCAACGCCAATACACCATAGCCTTTCTACGGTTTCAGTGCTGCACTATATACAGAAACATTGGCCTTTTCCCCCCACACGCCACACTACAGCCAAGAACAACATTGTACTAGCTAGCTGCTCAGTGTGCAAAAGCTTGCTTCATCTAGCTTGTAGAGAGAGAGAAAAGAGAGAGGCTAGAGTAGGGTTCTTGCGCAAGTCTTTCATCCTTTCTTGCATTGCTCAGATCTCGCAGGCTAGCTATGCCCTTGGGCGACGCGCTATGGGACATGCTCGGGGAGGAGATGGCCGCGGCCGCGGCGGCCGGCGAGCACGGGCTGCCCCCCGGGTTCCGGTTCCACCCGACCGACGAGGAGCTGGTGACCTTCTACCTGGCCTCCAAGGTGTTCAACGGCGCCTGCTGCGGCGTCGACATCGCCGAGGTGGACCTGAACAGGTGCGAGCCTTGGGAGCTCCCCGAAGCGGCAAGGATGGGGGAGCGGGAGTGGTACTTCTTCAGCCTGCGCGACCGCAAGTACCCGACGGGGCTGCGCACGAACCGCGCCACCGTCGCCGGCTACTGGAAGGCCACGGGGAAGGACCGCGAGGTGCTCAACGCCGCCACCGGCGTCCTCCTCGGTACGAAGAAGACGCTCGTCTTCTACAAGGGTCGCGCCCCCCGCGGCGAAAAGACCAAGTGGGTCCTCCACGAGTACCGCCTCGACGGCGACTTCTCCACCGCTCGCCGCTCCTGGAAGGTACTACTGTACTTATCTGCGTTGCACTGCACCTCACTCACTGCATTGCTTGCTCGATCGATCGATGAATATTTGGTTATTTGTTTAGCTTCGAGCTGCGCGTTGAAATTGCAACAGTTGCGAGTTTAAGAGCGAGTTGCATGGTCGGTATAGTAGTAGATATGGTGCATTCAATGCGGCATGCATGCATACATAGGGTGACATATGCATTCAGATTGATACTACTAGTATATGTATATGCTCTATATAATTTTGGGCATCCAATGGTGCTAGCATAAAGCATAGTAATGTACTACTACAGTGGTTAGCAGTTTAGCACCCAGCTAGCGGAGTGAAGGAGTAGTGACGAGTAGTACTAGTTTATTTCTGCTCAATCGATTTGCATTGACACAGGATCCAAGCTAACGATATATACACGTGTTTGTTCCCTCAGGGGTGGTTGTACTTTGCATATCTCCAAACATTGACATACATCGTCTCCAATCTTTCTTGTGCAGACTGTCAAATCTTCCATGCATCTGATCAGTAACTGAACCCCCCCCCCCCCTGGTGCTAAAAATAAACTGTTATGAGCGTACAATGTGCTCCATGATGTTATGCATGGCTCCTAAAATATGTGCACTGCAGCAGATGTTCAGGAGTAAATATCGTATACTACTTCATTTCTGTACCAGCTAGATCACAATCCATGCATTATACACCAAAGAATATAATTACATCTATATATTGTGGGTCTGCTGAGCTTATATATTATTCATCATATCATGCAGGAGGAATGGGTGATCTGCAGGATCTTCCTCAAGGCAGGAGACCAGTACAGCAAGATGACCCCAATGAACCACCCCAGCTTGTTCCAAGACCCTCCTGTTCCTTTCCCAAACCCTAGCAGCTGCACAAGGCTTATCCCCTTCCATCATGACCTCCCAAACCTGCAGCCGCCATTGCAGAACCAGACCAGCAAGAACAGCAGCAGCATCCATGGCTTCCCTGCTGCAGCTTGCATGCAGGCTGAGCGAAACATCAGCAGCACCAGCATGGTCACTTTCCCTTCCTTCGCCTCCATGGTCGCTGGCAAGAGGAGCCCACCGCCCCTGCTCGGAGTCAACGCTAGTCCACAGGAGCCACCACGTACCTGGCTGGACGCTTACCTGCAGCACAGCGCCTTCCTTTATGAGATGGGCCCACCTGCAGCCCCCAGTGGTGCATGATCCGGACCGTTGGTTTTTTTAGAATTACCTATCGACCGATCGATGCTGTTCAATTTGCAAGTGTGCTGATCGATATTTGCACAAGCACTTGTACCTTATTCAATTAATCCTCTAGTTGTCATCATGTACTCACGTGTACTAGTATTTGGCTAATTTGCTTGCATGTATCATTGGAGCAGTACTATACTTTTCTCTTGACCCATGCATGTATTCGCATGCAATATGCATGTCTATCAATATATAATCAATATGTCTCTTTTGCTTAGAACGCATACTAATATGTCTGGAGTCGATCAGTTCATCAGTTGTTTATGCTGGCACCATTGGATGATATGTTTTTGTCAGTGGAACACTTGTATACCATTCAGCTCCTATCAAAACTGCAGTTTGCATGCAGCACAGTTGTGTGGATTTGCTTACTGACATGAGATCTGATTGGGGCATACACACGCATTGCACATTTTGCATCTGCATGCACAGATCAGTTACATGCATGCAGTTTAAGATATGAGTACTGCCAGTAAAGAAGAACAAAAGAAAAGGTAAAAGGTAGCAGTGATCAGTGGTGGATGGATGGGATGTGATTTAGGTCAGAGACGGAGGGCATGCATGCATGCAGATGCAGATGCAGTGCCGGGGCCGGCCGTCCAGTCAGGTGTAATATAGGGGCGCAGATCCTCTGACGTAACATCAGGTGACATTGGGTCACTGACGTATGAGCCCACGGCTCGTGGGGCCACGCGTCAGTGACCCAACGTCACCTGACTTACGTCAGAGAATCCGGGCGGGTAATATAGTCCAACGTCATGGACTATGCAAGGGAGATTTGCGTTTGCGATGTAATATATTCCCTGCTCAATGCGCCTCCTTGCTGTTGGGTTTTGACTTTTTTTTTGAACCGTAGCGATTAAAATATGTTATAGTTGCTATTAGCTTTTCTGAATAATTAAATTTAAAAAATTTTAAAAATATTATATCATCATAAATAATATAAATGAATAAGAGAAAAACAAAAAATCCTAAAAACCAAAAATAAAAAAAACAAAATTAAAGAGCTATAAGCTGAATCCATTTAAAATAGAACCTATATACTTTGTTGCTTTACTGCAGTTATGCATGCATCATGACGTGCATCATGACTGCAATTATGCATCATGCATTCTTTGGTGTGTTTGGTTGCCTGAATCTCCTTCGTCCTGGCTGGGTGGATCCGTATAATCTGAGAAAGAGCCTGTTTGGTTGCCTGTATGAGTGGATGCAGTCTGCATGAGCGGATGCAAAAATACGCGCTCATCCTGGATGGGTGGATACGCTCAAAATGAGCTTCACTGGCCATCCTGGATGGGTTGATGCAGTGTATCTTATGCGGTCCCACGTGTCAGCCTCTCAGGTTTGGTAGACTGCATCCGCTCATACAGGCAACCAAACAGCATCTCAGTTTTTTTTGCATCCGCTCATACAACCTCACCAAACATCTTCTTTTTCTGAAATACGATTCCACTCAGCCTGCATCCACTCAGTTAGGATATACGATACAACCTCCATCCACGAACCAAACACACCCAAAGGGATCTATCGGGGCATGCCCTTATGGTTTGATAGATTGTACTATGGGTCCCTATATTTTAAAGAATTTTATTGTTATTAGTGTTATATTATTTGACCTCCCTCGTTTTTAGATCCTACCTCCACCCTGGGTGTTCCTCGCACGATGGGATGGCTCCATGTAACCCCTAATCGGCCTTCCCGGAAGCATTGCAGCGGTCCATGGATCTCATCTCTCCCCAATCCACTCCACTGCACTGCACGCGACGCTTGCTCCATCGCTTTGCCACAAAAGTCAAGCCGCTCCACTACCAACGGCTACTGCACGCTGCTTCACTTGTGTACGTAAAAGCAAATTAATTACTAGCAGCAGTAAACTCGATCGGTCACCTTCGGCCGGCCGCCGGCGGAGCGCCGTCCACCTGTAGGGACCCAGATATTAACATCCGAATTCCTCTGTGATTACTGCACTATTCCCTGAATCAGTAGATAGTGCTCACAGTTACAGTAATGAATATCAAAATACATATCATGCGGAAGCGTAAAATTTATTAGTAGACTTACTCATGGGCCGATTAGGCCGAAATCATTAAATTGCAGCAGCGGAAGAACGAAGCACACAGGTGGGACCTTCAGGACATGCCCACAGGCAGCCAACTGGAGGTTCGCGACCTAGCTCTTGACATCTTCATCTTCTCTGCCAGCTTGTCCAATCTTGTTGCTGCGGTGCAGTGACTCGATTCCTGATTCTGAATTTTGTCGCAAAAGCGAGCGTGAGCACTCCGACCCCGTGCTCCGCGAGCCAATACACAGAATGCAAATAAATAGTATGCATAGCTTAACAAAGGAGAGACTCGGGCTATTTTATTTTGCGTAGAGTGCTTTTGAATGCAATTAATTAAAAAGCCCTATGACTTAGCAATTTTGGAACAAATCATAATGTACAAGGAAATGCATTATTAATATCGATTCAGATTCCATCCACCGTTACATGGCATCTGCACCATATAGCAATTTCTTCAGCGTTATAGCCGCTTAACTTACCACTGGGACGACACCCAGGACAACTCAAATCAGGGCCTTTCACTGCCCTCCACTTTTTCATCCCACCCACAAAACATTTTGAAATAGAACTATATCTGGTTAAGTTCCCATGTCCGCCCTTGACCGTGGGCACGGTTATTCGAATAGTTTTGACTCTGCAGAGTTTGTACACTTTCACCACAAGAGACAGTCGACTCATTGCCCCACACGATTCCTTAGAAGTGTGGTTGAGCAGACCATCACAGTGACTTTTCAAAATATCTAGTCCCCTTTTCTCATCTCACTTTATGGGCTTCTCCTATTTGCGATGGGTCCCATCTATTGCACGGGATGTTTCTCACTGCTACTAGCGTACGGGCTCCACTCCCCTCTGCGCTAGTACGATTGAGAAACGTCACCCTCCACTCGGTGTCCCTTTAGGCCTCCCCTTGCCCTTGCATATCCACTCTTGTCCACTACCGGTGAGATGAGTCCGGGGGTTTCGATAAATTTACTTAGCCAAGTTGTACTTTACAGACTTGTGGTTGTACTGTTTTACACAGGAAGTCATGACAAGATTCAGTCCTTAGTGGTATCTGGGCGGTTCTACCACAAACCACACTCTCGTGCACACCTGCACCATACCCCCGAACCATCCGCCCAGATAAATAAGCAATTTGAGGTTTTGGGAATATAAAATAACCATATCCAACATACATCAGTCATTACCACCATGACTGCCCAACCAATTCTTCTCAGGGTTAAAAGTGATGCTTGGGCGCTCTCGCGCCCATGAGTATCTACGCAATACTAAGCATGACATATAATTAGGGACTTAATTTCAAAAGGTTAATATTGTAATCTTGCTAGGGCGACAAGGTTCACACATTCAAATATTCCAAAGGAGGTGTAATATTATTCAAGGTAAACAGTAGGCATGTAACTAGAATCTTAAATTATCATGTATTTGCATATAACATAACAGCATGTAATTTGATAATTTAAACCAAAATAATTTGCAAAAATGTAGGTTCAACATGATCAAAGTATTGACTCGCCTGGCGCGGTTTACTGCGGTCTTGAGCTCACACAATGCTTTATCTTGATCTTTTGGTCTCTATCTTCACTTTGAGCTTGATCTCGCTTGATCCGTTGAATCTTCACGACTTCCAATTTCTAATTATACTACGAACGACTGAATCCAAATAAAAGCAAATAACTCAAGAGATCCAAATAAATCCAAATAACTCAATTTAGTTTTACTTTGAGCTGAGAGGTGATTCGGGTGATGTGAGGCAAGATCAATGGTATAATACGATAACTTGATCTTTTTATTTAATAACTTCTTTTTATTATTTTTATATTTATCAAGGAAGTTCCATGAGTTAGGTTAAACCTATGCATTAGTATATTTTGTCGAGTGCTATATGATATACATATATATAAGTAATGTTTGCAACTCTTAGTTTTCCGAGTTCATCTTATAGCCTATGTTTGTAGCATTTTATGATTTGATATTTTATGTACTTTTAGTTATCTCCAGGCTAGGTTTAATTTGAATTAGAATCTATTTATACGAGTCTCAGCTTGCTATATACACAATTATGTTTAATGTTACTATGTACCGAAACTGGTGTTAAAATTTAGTTAACGGCACTATTTTTATTCTGTTCATATTTTAGCTACTAGTAGGCTTAGCTTTATTCTAACTTTTTAGTTTAAACTTAGTTATCTGGGCACAGCTTGGTACATGAGGTTATATTTTAACATTTAGCAAAACCTACTGCTAAATTTTATTTAATAAAGACATGTTGAATATTAGGCGCAGATCAATCTATAAAGTCACATTTCAATAGTTGCCATTTTAGCGAAAGTCTATCATTAAGATTTATTTCGTGGTATGGTTATTATTAGGGCATGTATGTTTACATTTTAACTAAGGGTAGTCCCTTTTATACTTGGCTATTTAATCAAAATCATAAAGCCTTCATCAATATCTTCAATTTGAAATAACTCTTTTTAAATAATTAATCAAGCCATACAATTAATCCTATAGGATCTATCTCCAATTTACATCTTCAATTAATCTCAGTTACGTTCCATCTAAATTTTATTAGCTTTTCTAAACTATTCCTTAAATGTTTCATGATTTTTATCAATTAGCAAGAGCTACAAAATAGAGCAAAAAGGTGGGAATAAAGAGCTGCTGGATGGTTTTGAACACAAGACCTGAGGGGCTCAAGAGGCTTAAGCGTGCGCAGCTGGCCATCGGAGATCCTTGGTGCTTTCTTGCTTCGTTGGGGGGTATAGAATGTCAATGGGTATACGGGGACTGGGAACTGCAGAGCGACCGGCCGGCAAAACCAACCGAAAACAGCAACATATGCATTAGGGGAAATTGAACCCAAGCCGTCAACGCGGACGGATGAGCTATTAACCAGTCGGATCCCGGTGCTTCTCGACTTACCAGAGGGGAGCATGTATATGAACCGGAGTTGTGTCGCCCAGGAACAGAGGAGCCCGGAACGGCGGGCGGGCGGCGACGTCGCCGGCGAGGGGCCACCGGGGAAACACCGGAGATGGCCAAAATGGAAACCCGTGAGGACGGGGGAGCTCCTGGTGGTGGCGGCTCCAGCCAGGAGGCTTTGTGGCAGGCCAGCGGCGAGCACGGGCGGCGGCGCAGAGGAGCTCCCGTGGACAGCTCGTTGTGGGGAACAGGGGCACAAGGCGGCGTCGGGGATAGTCTCAGCAGTTGCCGAGGAAGCTCCAGGCGCCGGGAATTTGGTTGAGGCTCGACGAATCGCCGGGAAGATCGGGCACCGGAGTTGGGGAAGACGGTGGTCACCGGCGGTCTACGGTACACGAGAGTTCGATTACATCGGATGCGAGCGAGAAGGGAATGAAACGATCTCAGGGAAGGGATTGGCAGGGCTCGGGGCTCACCGTGTGGTGCTGCCGGCCATGGCGGCCATGGGGAGCATGGCGGAGGCGGCGGTGAACTCGGGAAAAAGGCAAGAAGTCGATGGGGAAGGGAGGGGAGTAACTTGAGGAGAGATGGAAAGGGGCCGGCTGTCATTTATAGCGTGAGAGAGGGCGTTGTAGCACGGGAGGGCAGCGTCGGCGGAGGACCGGGCGGTGGGTTGATCCGCCGAGTCAAGACCGGTGCACAGGTCTCGGCGCGCGATGGCGTGGGGCTCGACGCGTGCAGAGCAGGGAGGGGCAGCGCGTGCAGGGATTTGGGCAGGATTCACGCGGGAAGAACGAGGAGAGGAGACGCGGAGGATGCTCGTCCGCGGAAGGGAGGATAAAAGAAATGGAGTCCAGTGAACGGAAGGAAGAAAGAGAAGAGAGGGGGAGGGAAGGCCAGCTGTCGGCGGGGGCGCGGACCCGCAAGGCAGTGAGATGAGCCGGCACTCGGGCCACGCGGCGGCAGGGGAGACGCGGCCGGGCGCGGGTCCGCCTGGCAGGAGGAGAGGGCGCAGGTGGGGGCGAGCTGGCGCGCGAGAAGGGAAGCTGGGCCGAGCCGATTGGCCGGTCTGGTTTCCCTTTGTTTTGGTTTTATTATTATTATTATTATTTTGTTGATTTATTGCATATATATACATACATGTATATTTTATTTATTTCTACTCTGTATATGTATATGTACTTTTACCTTATTTGAGTGTATATATATATATATATATATATATATATATATATATATATATACACACACACACACATACTTATATTTATATATTTCTATTTGGTTGCACATTCATTTTGCTTACATGCGGCCATTTAATGTATATATATTTATTCTGGTTTCCCTTCTGTAATACTATTTACAATACGAAATTTTTATACTTGAATTTGAATCTCTCCGTCCTTACGTCGGATTGTCTTTTTAGTTTTGAACTCGAATTTATAAATGTCTTTTACTTCCATATTTTCTTTTATGGTATTTTTAATTCTAATTATATTTTTCTGAAACTTTCTTCAACTTTTGAATCCTCAACCAAAAACTTTTAAGAAGCACCTTAAAAATCCAAATCTCAAGGAAATACTTTTGCTCAAATAATTCCAAAAGCTTCCATCTTCAAAAGTTAAATTTTTGGGATGTTACACCACCTCCGGCAGAACGGCGGCGTGTTCCAGTGATTAATGTTAGGTGAGGCTTGTTATTTGGTAGCTAGTACCTTTTGATCCGTTTTGCTGTAGTGCGTAGCTACAGTACTATGGAGTGGGGAGGCGATGGGAAAGATCATCGAATGTGAGTATGTGACGCTCCCCTTGGCCATCGCCTTCTTGTCAAATTGCTGTCGTCTCCGTCCGGCCGGCCGATCAATTGAGAGGTACGCACTGGTGCGAAAGGTGTTGGATAAGTCTTGTGTGGGGCTGTAGTCATGTGTGTTCGCTCTTTCTTGATTTTCTTCAGAGTTAGTTATATTTAGTCAAGTGTGTACCATGTCTTCAGGTCGTGCGCAGTTCAGCTCGACGCGCACGTTGTTCACGCGGCAGCAAGTCATAGTGGCGCCACGTATGAGCTATTCGTTCATGGCTTAAGTCTAGGAGGCCACTCAGGCCACGTTCTATATATAGAGTCTTATACATTCAGCAATACAAGAAGAAAACGTTGTTGTCTCGTAGCACAAATCTTGCTATTCTTTGTGTTCGAGTGTATTCATAACTCGAATTTTTCTAACATTTGGTATCAGAGCTGCGTTGATGGTCCAGGCATAGCTATGTCATCGTCGTGGGCTTCGGCGTGTGGCCAATCAAGGACTCCTCCGCGGCGAGGTCGTCCTCACTCAATGACACCTCCTTCGCGCCAACCACGGGACCGTGATGACGGTGGCCATGAGATCGTTATCCAGCGCGTAGTCAAGGAGGCGTCAGGCTCGGTGGTCTACTCCATGCTCACCCGAATGAACTACGCCGACTGGGCGCTACTGATGCGCGTGAACCTACAAGTGCAGGGTCTTTGGTAGGCGATTGAGCCCAGCGGCGATGACTTCCATGATGAAGACTGGCGATATATGCCATTCTCTGCGCCGTGCCGCCGGACATGCTCTTGACCCTCGCCGTCAAGGACACCGCCAAGGACGGCTGGGATGCAGTCAAGATGATGTGCATCAGTGTCGAGCATGTTAAAGAGGCAAACACAAAGAAGCTGCGACGCGACCTCGACGAGATCGCTTTCAAGGATGACGAGTCCATCGATGACTTTGCTAAGAGAATCACAAGTCTCGCCAACAACCTTCGAGTCCTTAGGGACAACATCACCGACGAGGAATTAGGGAAGAAATTTCTGCAGGTTATCCCGGAACGTCTCTCGCAGGTCGCCATCTCCATCAAGACCCTTCTCGATCTGAGTGCACTCAGCATTGAGGAGGTAATCGGGCGTCTTCGGACGATGGAGCAGCGGTACAGGCTTAGGTTTAACACCAACATGGATGGCCATGTCAATGCCAGTGGGCACCTACTTCTCACGGAGTATGAGTGGCAGGCCCAACTCCAGAGGCGCAAGAATGACGGAAACGGTGGAGGCAGCAGCTCTGGCGGGAATCATCGTCATGGCAAAGGGCGTGGGCGCGGATGTAGTTTTGGGCCGCGTGATGGTAGTTCAAATGGGATCAGCCAGGCCGGCAGCCGCGACACTCCCAGGGACCAATGCCGCAACTATGGCAAGCAGGGTCACTAGACCAAGGACTGCCATAGCAAGCCTAGGCGAGATCAGGCTTCACCTGGCCCAAGAGGACAATGATGAGACTACTTTGCTTGTGGATAGGGCACTCATCGACCACGATTCCCCTCCGCCATCACACCGCGAGTCCCACTGTTGACGCCACTGCCATGTCATGAATCTCCATTGCCACGCACCTGCATCGAGGTGAGCGACAACAAGGTCTTCGTCCAGCTCGGGCAGAGGGAGGAACATGACCACCGCCGATGGCTCCTGGACACAAGAGCCACCAACCACATGACGGGGTCAAGGTCGGCCTTTTCCAAGCTCAATGTTGGCATCTACGGCACGGTGAAGTTCGGTGACGGCTTGTCTGTGGAGATCAAGGGGTGCGGCACCATCCTCTTCTCCTGCAAGTTGGGAGAGCACTGGGCACCCACCGGAGTGTACTTTATCTCGAGACTGACGGACAACATTATGAGCCTTGGACAGCTCGATGAGACCAAGTGCAGGGTGGTGATCGACGGCGGGGTCCTGCGGATCTTCAACCAACAACGACAGTTGCTGGTGAAAGTGAGGCGCTCTTTGAGGTCGACATCTCCATGCCAATCTGCCTGTCTGCGCGCAGTTCTAAGCAAGCTTGGCACTGGCATGCTAGGTGTGGATATCTCAACTTTCAGGCGCTCCGCAAGCTCGTGTAGTAGAAAATGGTGCGCGGATTGCCACCAATCGACCAGGCAGACCAAGTCTACGACAGCTACCTAGTAGAGAAGTATATGTGTTCTTCTTTCCCACAGCATGCGAAGTAATGGCCTAAGGATGCCCTCGACCTCATCCACGGTGACTTGTGCGGACCAATCATGCCTGTCACCCCGGGCGGCAACAACTACTTCCTCCTGCTGGTCGATGACATGAGCCGCTTCATGTGGCTCACATTGCTCAAGTCCAAATACCAAGTGCCAATGGTAATCATGCAATTCCAGGCCAGCACCAAGGTGGAAAGTGGTGCCATATTCCCCCAGCATAATGGAGTAGTGGAGCGCCGAAACCAGACAATTTTCGCCACCGCCTGGAGTATGATGAAGGCTAAGAATGTGCTTGGGAAGTTCTGGGGAGAGGCAGTCACCACTGCTGTCTTCATACTAAACCGAGCACCGACACAGAGCCTGTACAGCAAGACCCTATGAGGCATGGCATGGCGAGCGCCCAGTAGTGCATTTCCTCTGCACCTTCAGGTGTGTAGCGTACGCCCAGGCATTAACCCGCACCTCAAGAAGCTGGACGACAACGGCGTCCCGATGGTCTTCTCGGTTTTGAACCAGGCACAAAGGCCACTTGCCTCTTCGACCCAGTTGGCGAACGTGTGCACGTGTTATACGACGTCGTGTTCGATGAAGATGGGTAGTGGGACTGGAGCGGAGATGGCGGAGATCAAGGTGCAGGCGCGAAACCTTTCACCGTGGAGTACATGGTCACCAAGGAGCTAGTGCACGACACGCGTGTGAACTCCCCAGATCACGGTCAAACACCTTCATCGACAACACCTACGGCAGCGGCGGAAAGAACCTTGGTGGCAGTCGAGCACGCCATGCCACCTATGCAGGACTCCGCCCTTGACACGGGTGTTGATGAAGATGTTCGCCAGCACTACCACGCCGTCGACAACATCCACGGTTTGGCCATGCCATGAGGGTAAGCACCGTGCCAACTCGACCTCGATGAGCTTCACGTGGTGAGCGTCGAGGAACCGAGCATGCTCGCGGAAGCAGAGCGATAGCTAGAGCAGGCGATGCAGGAGAAGATGGACTCATTTGCTGACAACAAGACATGGAGCCTTGTTGATCTCCCTACAGGACACCACACGATCGACCTGAAGTGGGTGTACAAGGTGAAGCAAGACGAGCATGGTGCCATTGTGAAGCACAAGGCGTACCTCGTTGCCAAGTTCTACGTCCAGCAACAGGGAGTGGACTTCGATGAGGTCTTCGCCTTTGTAACTCGTATGGAGTCAGTGCGGCTCACACTCACCATCGTTGCGCGCCAATCTTGGGAGGTACACCACATGGATGTCAAGTCGGCATTCTTGAACAGTGACCTCCAGGAGGATGTGTACGTTGCACAGCTGCTCGGCTTCATAGATAGCAAGCACAAGAACAAGGTGCTGCGTCTCCACAAGGCACTCTATGGTCTTCGCCAAGCACCACGTACCTGGAATGCGAGGCTAGACGCCACTTTGCTCTCGCTCGGATTTCATCGTAGCAGCTCTGAGCATGGAGTGTACACGCAAAGTGAAAGCGGGAGTCGGCTGATCGTGAGTGTCTACGTTGATGACTTAATTATCACTGGTGGCAACACCAGAGGCATCCACAAGTTCAAGGGGGATATGAAGAGCCTATTCCAGATGAGCGATCTGGTGGCGCTCAGGTACTATCTCAGCATCGAGGTGCACCAGAGCCCAAATGGCATCAAACTCGGGCAATCTGTCTACACGTTGATGGTTCTGGAGAAGGCCGGGCAAGAGGACTACAACCCTTGCCAAACCCCAATGGAGGAATGCCTCAACTCAGCAAATCGAGCTTATCCCCACTGGTCGATGCTACTCTCTACCGGAGCCTTATGGGGAGCCTTTGGTAACTCGTCCACACCTGCCTAGACCTAGCCTACTCAGTAGGCTACGTTAGCCATTTCATGGAGACACCACGTGAAGAGCACCTCGTCGCTATCAAGCGCATGCTGCGCTATGTTGCAGGGACAAGAATATGGGATATTTTCTACGCGGCCAGGAAGAAGAAAAGCACATGACCGTGTCTGCTGGGCTATAGTGATAGTAACATGGCCAGGGACGTCGATGACATAAAGAGCACCTCGAGTGTTATCTTCTTCCTCGAAGACGGGCCCATCACTTAGCAATCTCAGTAGCAAAAAAGTGGTGGCTCTATCCTCTTGCGAGGCAGAATATATCGCCGTGGCATCCGCGGCTTGCCAGGGCGTTTGGCTGGCACAGCTTCTGGCATACATGCTCTGTTTAGAGCCCAGCACATCGGTTCTGAAAGTAGACAACAAGTCCACAATCTCGTTGATCAAGAACCCAATGAATCACGACCGGAGGAAGCACATTGACATGAAGTTTCATTTCATATGTGAGTATGCAGAGGAAGGCCGGATCGAGTCGAGTTCATCGGAACAACAAAGCAGCTGGGTAATATTTTCACCAAGCCACTCGGCTGCCTCGCGGCACAAATCTTGTTGTTCTTTGTGTTTGAGTGTGTCCATAACTCAAATTTTCTTACATTTGGTATATGCCTCATTGAAATCGAGTAAGCGTAGCGAGACTTAGGGGGTGTTTGTTGGATAACTCTAGTGCGTGGTCGTAGCCGTATGTGTGGTTGTGGTTGTAGTCGTAGTCGTGTGGTCGTAGTCGTAGTCATGTGAGTTCCTTCTTTCTTGATTTCTTTTGGAGTTAGCTATATTTAGTCAAGCGCATGACCACGTCTTCTGGTCATGCGCAGTTCAGCTCGATGTGCGTGTTGTTCACGCGGGAGCATGTCGTAGTGGCACCACATGCAAGCTGTTCGTTTATAGTGCAAGTCTAGGAGGCCATTCAAGCCACGTTCTGTATATAGAGCCTTATAAATTCAGCAATACAAGGAGAAAATGTTGTTGTCTCACATCACAAATCTTATTGTTCTTTGTGTTCGAGTGTGTTCATAACTCGAATTTTTCTAAAAAAAAAGGCTGCATGTAGGTAGCGCATGGCCGACCGGGCACCCCTGCTTGCTAGTTAGGAATAGCCCATCAATTAGTTCCAACTGGCCATCGAAAGATCGATTGACTGGTTGCTTACTACTTGCCCCATCCCTGGCTAGTCGAGCCAAGGCGACATGGTTAGGCGTGCGGTGCGGCCGAGCAACAGGGCACATGGGTGTGCGGGTGTGCAAGCGCGGCTGCTAGGGCACGGCCGCCTGGACGTGACGTCAGGGCGCGCGTCAGGACACATCTATTGGGGCAATAGGGCATGTCGGCCGAGACGTGGCTACCGAGTATGACTGCTAATGGGTTTAAACCTAACCTTAAATCAACATAACTCATACGAGACAAAGCCAACTTTCCACCTCAATCCAAACTACAAAAGATTTTTTATAACCCCACTCAACCAAACACACTTTCTATTTAAATCCAACCCAAACTACTTTTCACTTAAACCCAATCCGAACCCGTGGATTCAACTCAGTTTCCAATCCATTTATGAACCCATTTATTAGTAAAACTTTGGTATTTAAAATTTTAACCTCGTATTTATGCTATAAATTTTTTGTAATATAACTGCTGCTGCTACATGCTGCTTCACTTGTGTACGTAGAAGCAAATTACTAGCAGCAGTAAACTCGATCGGTCTTCGGCCGGCCGCCGGCGGAGCGCCGTCCACCTCCGGCAGAACGGCGGCGTGTTCCAGTGATTAATGTTTGGTGAGGCTTGTTATTTGGTAGCTAGTACCTTTCGATCCGTTTTGCTGTAGGTCGTAGCTACAGTACTTTGGAGACTTGGAGTGGGGAGGCAATGGAAAGAGCATGGAATGTGACTCTCGCCTTGGCCTTCGCCCTCTTGTCAAATTGCTGTCGTCTCCGTCGGTCCGGCCGATCGATTGAGAGGTACGTACTGATGCGAAAGGCTGCATGTAGCTAGCGCGTGGCCGGCCGGCCACCCCTGCTTGCTAGTTAGGAATAGCCCATCGACCAGCTCCGGCCGGCCATAGAAAGATCGTCTGACTGCTCGCTTGCTGCTTGCCCCCATCCCTTGCCAGTCGAGCCAAGGCGACATGGTCAGGGGAGATCTGTGTTGTTTACTTCGCAAAACAAGCTAGAATGCATCACCAGTAGCTATAGCTAGTTAGCGCTGTAATACACACCAAAAGGAAATGCTGCACAGTGTTAACGCCAAGTTGCCGTGTAATCTCGTTTTTTTAAAAAGATACCCATGCACGAACATATGTACACAGTTCAGAGGAAACTAATTATATACTCAGATCAAATGGACATTGGACAACAGTCTATTCGATCTTCTGTTTCTGCACTTCTTTTTTTTAGATTTCTGCACTTTTGTTCTCTCCTCTCCTCGAATATTTAGACAAACCTCGAATATTTAGACAAAAAAAGGGATCTGTGCCCCTTCTTTTACGTGGTACTAAAAGTTCGCATTGCTACGTGGTACATATTGGGCTGAATTCTCTGATGGGGGCCCATCAACCTGTTCGGGCTCAGCCGCAGGTCCACCACCATTAGCACCTGCGTCACCACGAATCACGAGGCCGATCTAACGGCTGCCTTGGCTCGAGAGATTGCCATGTTGACTTAGCGGACGGATCCTTGATGTGTTCTGTTTGCGTTTGTTACAAAACAGTACGGTTAACTCGATCCAACGAGAAGAAAGAAAGAAAAAAAATCCGCAATTCGTGGACTAGATTTATACTCAAAGCGACATAACGTGCCTTCAGAACGGTGAATGAGATTTTCATCAAGTACAGCTCCCCGTTCAATTCTTCGCGGCCGAGCTTAACTGGGCGCGCCTCGAAACCCACCTCCGCTCCGGAGCCGGAGAGGAGGAAGAGATCGCCGGCCGGCCGGCCTGTCGCCCTCTCGCTCGCTTAAAATTTTTGCCATTTGGGTTCCTTGAAACCGACCATATTAATTTATTCGGTAATGTTTTCTGGCACCCTAGTCGCATGTTAGCGCGATCAGCCGCGCCCGTCGTTCCATGCGGAGGAAAGATGTAGCACCTGCTAAGGTTGAAAGCTCCGGCTTTTAGTTTTTTTGGCCTCACTTGTTTCGATTTGAATTTCTAGCTTCTGACTTATTTTGCGTTATTTATAAATGTTATCTTTTTCTATACTTTTAGTTTTTTGAGCTTTTTTATCGGTTCTTTTTTCTCGTATTTGTTTGCATTATACGTGATGGCTAACATGTTTTTTCTATTTTAAAATATTTTAAATTTAATTATGCTAAATAAGTCTTCGTCAATTACAGTATTTTTTCAGCCAATTATAGTACTTTTTAACTATAAACCACTTAAAAAACTCTTTTCAGCAGGGCACTGCAGCGCGAATAGGAGAGACGTGTGCTGAACAGATGTTGCACATGTGCAGCAACTAGGAAGTGTTGTAAAACTATTGAGACAAGTGTTTGAGAATGGAAATGAACTGTTGATTCCTTTATTCTGTACATGTACATGAGAATATATAGATGATGAGGGAGTGGCAAAGAAGGTGCCTTTACATGAATAGATGTCTATACAGTAAAGGTGTCTGTACATTGGTTACTTTATTTTCTGGTTGTAACACTCCCCCTTAACCAATGTGTCTTCATATGATCACTTTGATTCATCATCTTGGAAAAACTCCTTCAAAACCCTGTAGGGAAAAATATGAGGAGAATTGATAGAGTAGATATGCCATGAAAAACTCCTTTAAAACCCTGTGGGAAAATTTAAGGAGAAAATTTGATATGGCATATATTTGATTATATCTCCTTAAAAACCCCTGTGGGGAAAATAGAGATATAATATATTTATGATTACGTTGTCATATTGCCTCATTAAAAACCTTAATGAGAAACCTTAGAGGGAAAACTCATAAAGGAAAAAAGAGTACAATATTTATATTGAACGGGTTTAATCTTAGGAGATTTCTCCCCCTGATATATGCAAATCATGTAGTCTTCGCATACCAATTTCACAAACACATTTCTGAAATGTGGAAGTTGGTAATGACTTGGTGAATAAGTCTGCGAGATTATCACAAGACTTAGTTTGCAGAATATTTATTTCCCCACTCTCTTGCAATTCATGTGGGTAAAATAGTTTAGGAGCAATATGTTTTGTGATATTGCTTTTTATGTAACCCATTTGCATTTGAACAACGCAAGCAGCATTATCTTCGTAGATAATGGTAGGTGATGCGATAGCACCTATACCACATGATTGTTGTATGTGGTTAATCATTCTTCGAAGCCATACACATTCACGTGATGCTTCATATAATGCAATTATTTCAGAATGATTAGTGGATGTAGCCACTAGAGTCTGTTTCGAAGACTTTCAAGAGATGGTTGTTCCACCGTGTAAAAATAAAAAGCCTGTTTGAGATCTGACATTATGGGGATCTGATAAATAGCCAGCATCTGTATATCCTATTAAATCCATATTTTTATTCTTCTGGAAGAATAGACCGAGATCTTTAGTGCCTTGAAGATATGTAAGGATATTCTTCACTCCTACCCAAAGTCTTTTGGTTGGAGCAGCGCTATATCTAGCAAGTAGATTTACCGCAAATGCGATATCCGGCCGGATGAAATTTGCAAGGTACATAAGCGCTTCGATGGCACTGAGATATGGAACCTCGGGTCCAATAGCTCTTCATTGCCATCTCAGGGTCTATATGGATCTTTGTCCCTGTCGAGAGTTCGAATAACCATGGGGGTTTTCGATGGATATGCTTTGCCCATATTGAATTTCTCCAATATTTTCTGGACATAGGCTGATTGATGCACTAGGGTGCCTGTATGAAGGTGCTCAAGTTGTATACCTAAGCAAAATTTGGTTTTACCCAAATCCTTCATTTCAAATTCCGTCATAAGATGATTACATGATTCATCTATATCTCGTGTGTTACCAATGATATTTAGATCATCAATATACACAGATATAATGCAAAATCCTGTCGAGGATCTTTTAATGAACACGCATGGGCAATCATCATTGTTGGAGTATCCCTTTTTGGTTAGGAACTCACTTAGTCGGTTGTACCAAATTCTTCCCGACTGTTTCAAGCCATATAAAGACTTGTTTAATTTTACACAATACATATTGCGATTTGCGTTTGGATTCGGAATTGAAATTCCATCCGGAACTTTCATGTATATGTCCGAATCAAGTGACCCATAAAGATATGCGGTCACTACATCCATCAACTGAAAAGATAGATGATTTTGTACTGCCAATGAGATTAAGTATCGGAATATTATTCCACTCATTACTGGAGAATAAGTTTCATTGAAATCAATGCCGGGTCTCTGCGTGAACCCTTGTGCTACAAGCCTTGCTTTGTGTCTCACCACCTCATTGTTTTCATTCCGTTTGCGGACGAAAACTCATTTGAAACCGACAGGGAATACTTTGGGAGGTGTATGTATCACATTGGTGAATACATTTCTTTTCTTGAGCGAGCCTAACTCCTCTTGAATTGCATCCTTTCATTGAGTCCAGTCCGAGCGCGATTTGCACTCTGCCATGGTCTTGGGATCTGGATCATTTTGAAGGTTGTTTGCAATTGTTGTGGAGAAATAAATGTCGACAATTGTAGTCTTACGATCGTATGATTCTCCAGAATCAGTATAGTTAGTGGAAATTTCTTGGACCCCTGGTGACTCAATGTTATTTCCCAAAACATTTGAGTCGGGGTATTCCGATGTCCCAGGATCAGTAATTGAGTGCACTGTTGATCTGGGTTTAAGGATCCTTTGGTGTCTATCAACATGAGGTTGATCTGCATTTACATTCTTTTGTTTCCTTTGTCGCTTGTTAAAAGCTGTATCCGCCATTTGTACCATACTTCTGCCCCTCTTATTTTGAACTGGGAGTTGAGTGGTATTTTGCGGTACCTCCACTCTTTCAGGTACATTTCTTGCAGGATTATAGGATTTTGTGACACCCTTATAATCAGTAAATGCATCTGGCAGGTTATTTGCAATGTTTTGCAAATGAATGAGTTTCTGAACTCGAAGTTCAGTCTCTCTGGTACGTCGGTCTGAGGCAGGAATGCCTTGTACATTCCAATTAATTTTCTGGCATTCAGTTTGGTACTTGTTGTCTCCCCCTAATGCCGGGAAATGTTCCTCATTGAATATGCAATCAGCATACCGGGCCGTAAACAGGTCCCCTGTGAGGGGCTCGAGGTATTTTATGATTGACGGAGATTTATACCCAACATAGATCCCAAGTTTCCTGTGAGGTCCCATTGAGGTACGCTGCGGTGGTGAGATCGGTACGTATGTAGCGCAACCGAACTTTCGCAGATGGGAAATATCTGATGGATTTCCACGTAGTAATTGTAGCGGGGAAGTGCTATGATAAGCAGTTGGACGCAATTGGAGTAAGTCAGCAGCGTGTAAAACTGCATGACCCCAACATGATGTTGGTAAGTTGCAATTCTATAGTAATGGTCTTGCAATGAGCTTGATTCTCTAGATAAGAGATTCTGCTAAACCATTTTGTGTATGGACATATGGATCAGAGTGTTGAACTTGTATCCCAAGAGCCATACAATCGTCATTGAAGGCATGGTATGAAAATTCAGCAGCAATATCCATTCAAATTGATTGAATTCGATATTCAGGGTAATGTGCTCGTAATTGGATAATTTGACCAATTAACTAAGCAAATGCATGGTTTCGTGTGGATAAAAGACACGCGTGTGACCATCTAGTAGATGCGTCAATTAGAACCATGAAATATCTGAACGGTTCACACAATGGTTGTATAGGACCACATATATCTCCTTGAATGCGTTCAAGGAATGTAAGTGGTTCAGCTCGGATTTTAAGATAAGAGGGTCTTAAAATCAATTTTCCGGTGGCACATGAAGTGCACGCAAAATTTGAGGATTCCGGAAATTTTGTTTTGAGGTATGTATGACCAATTGAATTGCTAATAATTTTCCTCATCATTCCAATGCCTGGGTGGCCACATATCCCTTGTTAGCACCACGAGACTTACGCTGTCTTTTGCGCTTGTTCTTCCCTTTGAAGTTTCCAGGATTGCTAGAATTAGTAGCATTCCCTTGAGGTTTGTTCTGAGTGTTAGCATGTACTTCTGGCAAAGGCTTAGTGCCCAAAGGACGCAGATTAGAGTTCCAAAGTAGGAGCTCACTATGCCTTTCTGCCTGAAGTAATGTTTTAATCAATTCAGAATAAACGGTGAAACTTCTTTCACGGTATTGTTGCTGAAGGATCATTTGTGCAGGAAGCATGGTAGACAATATCTTCTCAATTTTCTCCGCATCAGATGGTTCCTTCTCGCAAAACTTCAGATTAGAACTGATTTTATGAACAGCATGGTTGAACTCTCCCACAGATTTAAAATCTTGTATGCGGAGGTGGTTCCACTCATTGACAGCCTCCGGTAGGATGACTGCTTTCTGCTGTTTATACCGTGTTTGAAGAACAAGCCACAGAGCGCGTGGGTCTGCTTCCATCAGATACTCAGCCTTGAGATCAGGATGGATGTGGTTCCTTATGATAAATAAGGCATTGTACTTGAGAGTCTCAGCCAAAGGAGCTACACCCTCTTGGGGAGCTGCAATTGCCTGGTACATTCCGCGCAACGATAGACTCACTTTGAGATCCATCGCCCATGTGGGGAAGTTGTGGCCGTCAAGAGCGAGAGCCTCAAACTCTTTAGTAGCCATTGTACCTACATATGTAGGGCCACAGATTTGTTAAAATCTTTGGCAATGTTAAATAAGCAATGCGAAATGCAAGTAATCAAGGTAAACTTGAAATACATAAAGGGACATTCTCCTATTGTGGAACAACATAGTTAATCACCAATGGTGTTAACTTTATTTAATTCATTTTTCAACATTGGGTACGCACTTTGAGGATGATAATCCCACAGTAGTACTTTGATACTACCTTGTGTATGGCTAATGTGAAAAAGAACCATGGTAATCACTTAGGTGTAGACCTTGTATAATTTATAATTAAATTGGGTACGCACGTTGAGGATGAAATCCCACAGTAGTACCATGGTACTACCTTGTGTATGGCCAATTTGAAAATAAATAAAGGTAGTCACCCAAAAGTGTAGACCAAAATATTTCAAAACTTGATATTGGGTACGCACGTTGAGGAATAAATCCCGCAGTAGTACGATGGTACTACCTTGTGTATGGCCAATATAAAAGTTAAGAAACTTTGTGTTATTCCAAAATGAGAAAAAAATCAACCTAAGGCATTTGCATAAAAAAAATATTAAGTGCTTGCATGGTAAGCTATTTAAAAACTTACATGAAAAGTACACCATAAATGATTAATTTACATGGGGTAAATTAATGTGTATGGTAATGTTGTAATAAAATGCAAAATATGTGGAAAACAATATGAGTATTGTAATCCAAATGAATATATACCTAAAATTAAATATAACATGAGGTTATATTTATAATACCGTTTAATCACAATATTGGTGGTGAACACCAATTTATTGTATGGCATAGCGTACAAATAAATGTAGCAAAGTGCCATAAATTGTGATTTTGTGGTATTTATGGTAGGTATAATATTTTGCAAAAAAATTCCAAATTATTAAGTACAATGGTACTTACTAAATGGGAATTTTAAAATTTAAATTTGCGAAAGATAGCAAATTTAAATATGGGCGCAATTCATGTTGTAAATAAATTGCAATAAAATAATCCTAAATATGTAAAAGTTATAGAAATGTGCATGCACATTTATTTGAACAATTACATAATTTTCAGTTCCTGTAGGGACTGAAATGCTAATTTATTTCAGCATAAGGACTATACTGCAAAATATGTACAATAGGAATTTATTTTAACATGAAATTCTGCATTATCATGAAATGGAGGGGGGGTTTTGCAAATATGCGAAAACCTGGGCTAAAGCCCATCCGGCCTTGTGGCCCATGTGGGAGGTAGGGAATTTTGGGCCAAAAAGCCCATTTCGGGTAGCAGCATATAAATGAGGGGATGGGGGAGGTTAGGGTTTCCCTAACCCTAACCCTAGCCGCCGGCTGCCATGGGGCGCCGCCACCACCGCCGGCCGGCCGCCGCCGCCGGCCACCTCCATTGCCGGCCGCCTCCACCGGAGACGCCTCCGCCTCCACCGACGGCCGGGTCGGGCGCCGCCGCCGCGCCTTGCGCCGGCCCTAGGCGTCGCCGCTGCCGCGTCGTGGAGTCGCCGCTGCCGCGTCGTGGAGTCGCCGCCGGCGCCGCTACCGGCCTCCGGCCGCCGGCCCTGGGCAACGCCGCCAGCCGCCGTGGGTTTAGGCGCAGCCGCCTGCCCCTTCGGGCGCCGCGTCCGTGCGAGCCCCGGCCGTGGGCGCCGCCACCGCCATCTTTGTCGGGCCGCGCCTCTCGCGCCTCCGCGCCGGGGGTTCCGCCGGCCGCCGCCGGTCCATGGGGGCGCCGCCGCTTCGTGGGCCGTCGCCTCGGGCCGGGAGCCGCCCCGCGCCGCGCGCGCTGCGGCGGGCTTTGCCGCTGCTTCGGGAAGCCACCGGCCGTGAGGAGCCTCAGGCGCCGTGCGCCGTGGAAAATCTCGGGCCTCGCCACGGGCGCCATCGCGGGGTCGCCGTGCTCGGGCGCCTCGCCGGTCGAGCCGGGTCAGGCCGCACCGGGCTGCGCCGCGCCGGTGGTCGCGGGCGTAGCCGCCTCGGGCCGAGCGCGCAGAGCCTGTTCGCCGCGTCGGCGTGCACGCCGGCCGCGCCGTGTGGACGCGCCGCGCCGGCGTCGCACTGTGCCGGCCGCGCTGTGCCGCGCGCCGTGCCGGCCGCCGTGCTTCCGCCGGAGGCCACGCCGCCGCGCCGGGCCGGTCGTGTCGTCCGTCGTGCGTCGTCGGGCCTCTCCGAGGCGCGCACCTCGTGGGGAGCCGCCGCCGGCCCTTAGGCGCAACCGCGCGCCGTCGCGCCGGCCGTGCGCCGTGCCGTGCCGGCTGCACCACCGCGCCGTGGCAGGCTACGCCGCCGCCGTCTCCGGGCCACGCGCCAAGCCTCGCGGACCGCGCCTCACCCCGGCCCGGCGGCCGTGCCCCTCCGCGCTGAGCGCCGTCTGCGCCGGGGTCCGCGCCGGGCCGTGCGATGACTACGCCGGCCGCTGCGAGCGTCGCCGGTAAGGTGTTCGAGCATTTGTCCAGGAAGCGAGAGAGATCGCAGTTCGCGTGGGACGAGTGCCATTACCTGTTTCTTGTCTCTGTTGTGTGGATGGATTGAGCGTCGTGCTGATAACGTGTTGTAAAACTATTGAGACAAGTGTTTGAGAATGGAAATGAACTGTTGATTCCTTTATTCTGTACATGTACATGAGAATATATAGATGATGAGGGAGTGGCAAAGAAGATGCCTTTACATGAATAGATGTCTATACAGTAAAGGTGTCTGTACATTGGTTACTTTATTTTCTGGTTGTAACAGGAAGAAAAGAGAGGTGGTCGCGCGCTAACACGTGACTGGTTGCTACACATGTGCCTTACATTCTCCCTTCCTTACTGGTTGTTGCACATGTGCCTCGTATTCTCCCCTTTTCTTTTTGTTTGAACGCTTGGGGGAAACAACAGGACGGGTGATAATGGAAACGTGAGTTTTGTAATTGTTCGTCATTTTATTTTCAAATAATCATGACTATTGCATAGAGCGTCTATTTTGCATTTCGTTTCAACCATTGTGTTTTATACAATAAACTGAACAGATAGGACTCATATTGCATACTTTTTAGCGATATAATGATAGGTTAAATTTTTAGTTGCTCACATCTTTAGAGTTACCAGATACCATCATCTAGAGTTACTAGTTGTTAGAAACTAAAGGTAACGTGGTTCGACAAGATGACCGCGCACAACATGTCACAGAAGGAGAGCAAGTGGTCGACGGCGTAGCGGAGGAGTGCATTGTAGAGGTAGGTGGAGGATGGAAGAGTACAAATTTCTTTTTGAAGAATTTTTTAAATCAAAAAAGTGTTAAGTTCATAGATCAAGTTTATCCATTTGGTCATTTAGAGCTGTTGTTGGTGTGAAAAACCGAACACGAGTGAGGAGGCGGGCGTCGGTCGTATTACGGGTCGGCGTCTGCGAGAGCGAAAGTGACACGAGGGTTAATACATGTTCGTGTGTCCGAAAGGACCGCTCTACTTCTGTCGGTGGCTTATGGGGATTTCGAGGTTTCCTCCCAGAGGTATACTAGTTTGAATGTCTTTTTATATTCATTATGAGCTCTGGTTACAAATAAGGGGTACATAGGGTATTCATAGACTCTTGAGCTTGCACAAAGGATGAGAATACCTCTAAGTGAGGTAACTAGTCTATTAGTACATACAAAAGGTATTATAGTCTTTTATAAGTATAACAATATTTCTTGAACATGTATGTAGGTGCCTCCGTAGAGCGGGCCCTGATAGCGGAGATGAGGAATATTTTTCCAACTGTAGCCCCTGCCACTATGGCGCTGGAAAAAGTGTCCGAAGGGGTAGTCTTGAGTCACCGTGCTCTCAATAGCGAGGTTGAGAGCATCTCCAACAATCCCCCTAAAAATCCACCCCAAAAGACACCTTTTAGGGGCAGCCTAAAAAATTTGTTAACCTATTTAAGTCCCCTCCTCCAACAGCTCCCCTAAATATATCCTAATAGTTTTTTGAATCTGACCCAACATTAACAACCGGCCCATTTACTTTGCGTGATACCTATTTTTATTAGTGATCAAGTCGGTCCATCCAACCGAATAGAATAGGGAGATTGAACCAATCCCGTGCGTGTGCGTACGCGGACGACGGCCGCCGTATAAATATCAAACGGTGATTAGCCGCAATCAGTAATTGAGATGGTGCATGTACGTGACGCGGCGCAGGAATACTCGGTGTCGCGGGAAAGGAAAAATGTGGCGCGAACTTTTTTTCCCGACGCGCGTTACGGCGGGAGCGAGGATATGGGACCCCTGAAAGTTCCCGGTTTCTACCTGGGTTTTGGGAGAGTTTTGGGGGGAATAGAAATAGGGGGGTGTTTAGGGGAGTTGTTGGAGAAGACTTTTTACATAATTTCCCAATAATTTGATTTAGGGGGAGATTTAGGGGGATTGTTGGAGATGCTCTGATATCTTAGTAAAAACCTGGCGTGGATCTTTGGAACCGTGAGTTGAAGGCGCCGCTCAAATCATCACCCTTGGGCTGCTAGAAGATTACAGGTTGTTGTTTATGCCCATCTCCAGACTTCCCATGGGCCAGTTTTTGACTCGGCTATTTCGGCCGGCCCGTGTGAATTAACCTCCTAGTGAGGCACACGTGAGGGACTGGCTAATGTATGCTGACAACTGGGCCGGGCCGTGTGATTTGACTGGGCTAGTTACCTCCACACGTGACTGGTAAGAAGAATCTTCCCATACGGGCCCGGTTTTTATTTCTATTCTGGCCGGCCCATCCATCTACTGGAAACTGCTCCCCTGGGCTCTTTTTCTTTGGCGGCGTAGGGTAACGCATGGGGAACCCGGCTGTTCCCCATCTCTTTTAATAGCCACCGCCGTCACACGCACGGTCCGAATGCAAGGGCGCAGGCGCGAGTGAGGAGAGGGAGGAGAGCCAGAGTTGGTCCTGGCGTCAGGCGAGACGCAGTGAAGTGGGGCGCGGCTTCGGTCTCTGGCGAGCAGGAAGATGCTGGCGGGGCAAGCGCCGCTCGGACGTGGACTAGCGGCGAGCTTAGGCGAGGTGAGCCCATGGTCGCCGGCTTCCTGATTCTTTGTTCTTCCTTTTACAAATGTGGGCAATATTTTAGTTCTAAATTTTACTAGAAGATAAATACAATACACTAGTGAGACAAAACTTACTACTAACATCAGGCTACTCATCATACTTCAGAATATACTATAGTAACGAAGTCGAACGTGCGCGCGAACGACTTACTTTTTCGCCTGATGAAGAACAGGAAGCCGTGCAAGCTTGACGTAGTGCAGAACGTAGATGATGCAGTGCAGTGAGCGGTCGGGCAGATGCGCTGCCCAGAAACCTTATTACCGCCCCGTACAGATACTCTCTGTGGCAACGGTTCGGAGATAACCGCTCTCCCTCCTTCCAGGTGCACGGATTCACGGATTCAAGTTATCGTCGTCGATCCTACGTCGTGAAGATCGGACACCCCATATCATGAGAATTTATCTAGCATCCAATGTCAGAGCATGATTATGTTTGTATCTTATCTATTATGAGAATGATGGAGGATGATGGGGTGATGGTGTCGGTGATGCCGATGAAGACGGCGATGGTGATGAAGGTGTTGGCCAACACAATGCCCTCTAGTGCCTTCCTCAACCGCGGAGTAAAGGATTGGATACGAGCCGGTTTGGTTGGGTAGGAAGAGAAGAGGAAGAAAGGGGAAGAAGAAAAGGAGAGCAAAATAGACAATTCGCATGCTTTATCTCTCCCCTCTGACCCGGAAATAATAAAATAGTTGTCTCAATATCTTACAGCAAAATTACACGTTTTCACAGTGTGTTATGATGAAATCATGTTTTTAGATATCCATTAGCAAATGACGTAAATTTACAGTGACATGTAGCTTTTCCCCTTTTTAAGCAGCCAGCAGTATTTTTTTACCCCCATTTAATCAATCATCGTGGTGTGTGCCCATGACAGTGGATGGATCATCATAAGGGCACATACTAACAAGATGATCTCCATTGTCGTCCACGTCTATCTGCACTCTTCCGTCCTTGATTTGAAACGAAAACGCAAATATGTTCTCAACAGTCTGTGCAAAAGACTGCCGGTTCAGAATGAGATTTTCCAGCTTTACACAATTGTTCCTTCTTAACATATTGAACATGACAGCAATATTCTCATCGGTATCATTCCTTTGATCTCGGTCCGGTGTCGATCCATCAAGCTGGAATAACAAAACTATGCAATATCTAAGTATTTCAACAATACAAAAGAGACAGTAAAATTAAGAAACACGTGGACTAAAATTGCTCGAATAAAAAAGTCGCTGGTGCGTCACTGCTTACTTAGAATTGAGAAGATTTAGAAACACCGGACTAAAATTGCTTATAAAAAGCATATCACTCTATTAGTGCCATTAGTTACCGTCTACTTCTCACTTTTGCCACTATTTTGTTTGGCCTCATTTATACCATCCATCCGTTAGTACTTTGTTCAGAAATGGCACTCCAGTCCGTTTTCCATCAATTCCGTCGGTTAGGGCAGCGCAAAAAGATCAATATGCCCTTATCTTCGACATCCCCCGGGAAAAGTTTAGAAATGCCACTCCGACCAGTTTCCGTCAATTCCATCAAGTGTAATTTTTTTTTCAAAAACTCCCACAATTTGGAGATATAGGGAAGGTAATATTCTATAGCCATGTAAAATTATAAAATCAAACTCGATCACGTTTAGAAGATATGAAATTTACAAGCATGTCAGCAGCAAAGGGTATTATGATTTTTTTTAAAAAAAAGTCTAAGACGCTAACCGCTGAAAACGCAAAAGCAAACGTGGCAATAACGGATGGATGACATAAGTGAGAAGCTGAAATAATTAGTGGCAGAAGTGGACCGTAACTAATGGCATAAATGAAATATTCCCAAAAAAACAAAGAAAAAAAACCATATGCTGTGTCAGTCCAACCATCCTGATCAACATTGTCATGGTTTGTCACTTATAGTCACAGCTCACAACCAATCATTTTCACAAGTTAAAAGTATACACATATTTTACTTCAAATGTGTCACCCTGGTTGAATTGAACACTTAGCATTTAGAATGCATGTTGAAAGCAAAGCATAATCCATAACTTGGGTATCTTTAAATGTTCTAAAAACACATATTGTTGCAAAAGAAAGAGGGAATACAAAGCTGTTGATATCAGATGTAAAAAAATTTCTTAACCTAAATATGGTTTTACTAAATGTTTTTACGGTTTTGAGGGCACACACATAGCCTCTTTTTGATTATGACCTTTCATACCTGCTTTACAATGGGAGTCTGTAAAACTTTGATGTACATTCTTTTTTGAAATGGGAGTGTTTGTTAGATATAACAAAATTTATTGTATGCAAATACACTTTCAGATTTTCTTTACATCATGTATACAGGAAAACTCATATTTCATTTATTTTTTTTAGAGTTTAAACTTGTGGTTTAGGACAGCGACGTAGAGCAAGGATGGTAGTGGGGTCAAAGGTTTAGTAGGCTAAGCACAACAGCACAGGCCAGAGGGTGCAATAGGGTAGGCCACGTTGGAGCTCAGTTACATATTATTTGACATGTGTAGCAGATGTTGCGTATTTACTTTTGTTGGATATTTGATTTTGATGTCAATAGCTTGTGTATTATTTGGGAACATTTGGGTTTAAGAGTAACCTCTATTCTTGATCTCTTATGCTATTAGTTAAGTTAATTTAAATCTTTATTCAATTGAAAGAGACAAATATTTAATCAGATCATTACATGATTCAGAGATGTCTATCAGATCTTGACTTTTTGTGTGTGTGTTAACTTGGAGGCAATACTTTTTACATGATCATTGTTTTAATGTTCACTTGTTTTAATGTTCACTTTAGATTGTATCTGAAATAATACTTCTTATGGATCATTAGAGGGAAAATGATATATTTACGCATCTCCTTTTTAGATTATGCGGCCATTTATCCCTTCTAAATTATTTACATTAATTAAATGGCAGAGTTTGTTCATCATCTATCTTTGTTTTCAGATATTGAGTTTGAATAATACAAAACATCTTAACCCGTGCCGAGAACAAGCACAATAAAATGGCAATGGCCTCCTTTGCTTTTGTCTTCATCAGCAGCGCCCTCGATGCTTGCTCCACTGAGTTACATTGCGGCTGTGATCAATATGGCTTTTTTGAGTGGCTTATGGCTGGAAAGCACTGTAGCTGGTTAAGAAAACAATGTAGCTGACGGAGGCTTATTTAGCATAGTTAAATTTAAAAAAATTTAAAAATATATTCGCACATCACGTATAATGCAAACAAATACGGGAAAAAAGAACCGGCAAAAAAGCTCAAAAAAGCCAAAAGTTAAAAAAACGGAATTTATGAATAGTGAAAAATAAGCTAGAAGCTGAAGTCGAAACGAGCGGGGCCATTTCAATTATGGCTAGGCTGACACATCCCATCGATTGGGAATTGGGAAGAATGCCTACAAATTAACAAGAGGATACAAGAAAAGATAGTAGCATTGAGTCGTCAAGTCATCCTCTACAATACAAGAATTCGGCTTTAAAGTGAAGTAGCAAATTTTGTTACCACCTACCTCGATATGTTTCTTGTGCCAAGTGTAGGAGAGACTAGATCATTTCAGCTGAGCTATAGCACACTTGGCTTATGGTTTGCTGTCCTACCTGAATACGATTATTGTTTTATTCTAACTATGTATCATTTAATAAGTTGAGAATATTACTGTGATCAAGTGTGCACCATTCCTCTAGACACAGCCAAAGTGCGGCTTCCGTTGCAAAATAAAGCGGCCACAGTTACAGGGGATGAAGGGGTGGTAGAGGAATGCTGGGCGGCACGATGATGTGCATTGCGCAGGAGGAAAGGGTGGCCACACTTTGGAAGGGCATCATCCCTGGTCTTCACCTCCAATGCCTATATGGTGGCCTCCGCATTAGCTTGTATGAGCCTGTTTGTGCTCCTCCTATTGAAGGGTACAACCCTCATAATGTAAAAAAACATTGTAAAATTCACTTGGCTTATATTGAATGGGGTCCTGCTAAAAAGTATATGCCAATGGATATATATAGCGCCGAAGAAAAGTATTATTTACTGTATGGTTTGGTTTTCCATTGTGTAAAGTTTAGTGTTATGTTGTATGTCTGATTTGTGAGATTATTGCGTCAATGGTATTATTTCTTTCCTCTTAAATTGTCTTGATGAGTGATTATTGAACCAACAGTTAGCTTTTTAGATATGAAGAAAAGATTGACTACAATAATATGCTATGTTAGTGTTAATTTTGTGGTTCCATAGCAACGCCCGGCCTAGGTGAACCTAGAGGAGAAAAATTCATGAATCATGATGTTTGATCGAACGGTGTAAAAAATGGAGCCTCTTGGGGAAATGCCTAGTAGATTTTTTCGACATAGAAATATATGCAGAACAAGCAAACCGATTTTAAAATATAAAACAAACAAACATGAATCGTCCACTCAAGGATTAAACGGTTGCATAATATTCCGAGTCAATAACGTTTTCCAAATCGTGAAATTATGACTTGAAATAAAATTGTATGGGGGAGATGAAGCCTGAAGGCAAGTAGGCAACACCGGTTTAAAAAAGCTTCCCAGGTCAAGAAGCGGGACTGTCGTCTCAAAAATAGCTGGGACTGTAGCAGCGGCGGGGATAGTAGGGATGAAAAGTGAATACGAATTATTCATATTATCTAATTACCGTATTCAATAGGATATAAATATAATATAGATTTTCTCATTCGATTAACAATTTATATCTTATTCGTATTCGAATTCGCATAAAACATACACATGCGAATATGGTATAGACTTTTACCATCCGATATGTTATTTTATCCGGACTATCTGTATCTGTAGTCGTATTCGATGAAACAATATACATATTTTATTATAAGATGACTAATTAGTTAGATAAGTTTTTTAGTTGAACGTGAATTCATGTTTCTCAGATGAAGCAAATGAATTAGAATGATTAAGCATGATTGTACGAGAATAAAATGTTATCAATGTCTTCATACTATATAAGTTATAAGAATATCTGGATATGATCGAATTGAGTAGATATTCAATTTGAATTCATATTTATTATAATATTTAATTCATATTTAAAAATATTCAGATTATTTACAAATGCGAATGTGAATATGATTTGCATACTTTTCATACGTTTTCACGCTTGGACAACAGTACTCGGTTACTTCGCCGTGGTTAGCAAATCGCAATGATGGAGCTCAGTGTACCACTGTACCGCTTTTAACGGGATTTTAACAGTTTCACATGGTCATCTTGCCAAAATAGCCAAGGACCGAGGTAAATGGCAAAAGTAATAGAAAATATAAAAAAAGAATTTAAAACAGTGACACCTCTACCCACCCCTTCCATCCACTCCCAATCCGTCCAACCCACTCCCACTTCCCAGTTCCCACCCATCTCGCCGGCGGCGCCGCCCCCAAAATGGCGTGATCTCCGCCGCAAAATCGCGACCCACCAAAAACCATGGTTGACCAACCACGGAGCAACCCCATGAAGGCGTCGATCAAGTTCCGGGACGACGACCGGCCGCTGATGCGGGCCAAGGTGCCGATCGGCGTGCTCGGGCTGCCGGTCCAGGCCGGCCTCACCGCCGGTGGCGATCCCCGGGAGCTCCGCTTCGACCTCTCCACCGCTTTCGCCTCCGGCCCGGCGCTCCGCCTCTCGTACCGCCCCAACGACCCCAGCCTCCCCTTCGCTTTCTCCGTCCGCGCCGGCCTCGGCGCCCTCGGCTCCCCCGCGCGCGCCCCCTTCTCCCTCGCCGCCGAGTTCAACCTCCTCTCCGCCAACACCGGCTCCCCCGCCTTCTTCCTCCTACTCAAGCCCCGCCTCGGCGACTTCTCGCTCTCCCACACCCTCCGGTCGTCCCCGTCCCCGCCACCCCGTAAGGTCGGGGAGGCCTCGGACGGCGACGGCCACGAGCACGAGCTCAGCTACAAGGCGTTCTCGTTTAGCGGGAATGGGCTCGCGGCGGACGTCGCCGCGGCGGGGAGGAGCGGCGGCTTCGGCGCGCTGCTGTCCGGGATGCGGCTCACGACGAGGAGCGTGCTCCCGCTGTGGGGCAGGGCGAACCTGCTTTTCAACTGGGGGCTGCGCGCGCCGCCAGAGCTGCAGGCCGCGCTCGCCGACGACCGCAAGGACGCGCGCGTGCCCATCTGCAAGATGCCGCTGCTGGTCATGAACAAGATCTCCATCGAGCAGTCGCTGCGCGCCGACGCGGACAAGAAGGGCAGCAAAACAGAGGCCTCGGTGCCGGCCATCGCCGCCACGGATGCGTCGGATGGCGCGGGACACGGCGGCGGCGAGGATTTCTCGCTGGTGAGGCGGCAGCTGGAGTCGCTGAACGCGGAGAGCGGGATGCTGCGCCGCGCCGTGGAGGACCTGCGCGCCGAGATCGGGAGCGGCAGGGCCGTGTCCATGGCTGGAGGAGCCGAGGCCAGGAGGGCGCCACAACCGCATCACGCGTTTCCGGTGAAGCCAGATCGCCGGGGCAGTGTCAGGGAGCTGGCAGCGGAGAACGCAGCGAAGCCTGTGTCGGATGAGGTGGGCGAGGAGTTGAAGAAGGCACTGGAGGCGCGCCGGAGGTGAGAGCTTTTGGCAGCCATTGCCGCGGCCAAAGCTCCACGGCTGATCTCACTGTTGGCTGCTGCTATTAATTTTCGGGCTCAACGTTAGCGTCTGTGAGCAAGAAATCATCAGGTTATGTAGTGTAATTACTCTGCTTTCTTTGCCTTGTCCTTCATGATGTACTTCATGACTCTCATGAATATACTCATATGGCTCGTTGGTAAGGCTACTGTACTATTGCTTAACCCCTAATTTGGGCGAAGGGATTAGATAGAGAACTCAATATCCCAATGATCAATAGACCAGTTCTGCACTCTACTGTTCAATCAATCATTCAGCCCAAGAAATGGGGATGGCAAGCATATATGCAAAGTTCCAGCTATATTTGTCTTCTGAAACAGCTCATTGTCTTTCCCGGGGCCGGCAGGAGCTCACCTCATAATTCCGAAGACCTTTCCTGTTGCAAATGTCTAGCGGATCATGTCGTTGCAGTCATGCAGCGGCGGATTGCTCCAAAACTATTTATGGGTCGACCGAGGCAGTCCCTATGTCGGGATCTAGCATTCTAGCCCATAGACGTTGTTAGAGTAAGTAATCTCAGTTTCGGTTTGTGGGTCGTAGTCTTGTATGAGTTCGTGTACGAGTACGAGTCAGTGGTCGTAGTCGTGTATGAGTTCGTGTATGAGCACGAGTCAGTTTTTCAAGTTCGTGTCGTAGTCGTAGAAATCAAGTCATAGTCAAGTCCGGTTCCAGTCTGTTTCCGAGTTATATGCTTTTCTGTTTCTTAATCGTAGAGTCAGGTATAAAAGGAAAGCAATGTAACGAGAGAATAGCAAGAGGGAAGCGATCGGTGTGATCGAATGACAAGAGAGAGAAATAAGGAAGAGAAGATGAAGCGGTTTTGGCTCCGAAAAATTATCGAGTATCAAGTTCGACGTATTCGCAGACGTGGTCGTAAATGAGTTACGACCACGGCGATCGAGTAGAGGTGTCCGTAGGAGAATAAGACATGGTTGTAAACGAGTTACAACTACGGTGATCAGGTCTTCAACGTGGTCGTAAGTCATAGCGTGGTCGTAATCGAGTTACGACTATGGCGATCGAGCCTACTACGTGGTCGAAGGAGCGCAATGCAGCGTGAATGTAGTCGTAACTTTCGTCAGCTAAAGTTACGAGTATGTGGTCGGAGCAGCCATAACGTGGTCATAGCCAGACTCAGAGTGGTCGTAACGACTGACAGTTGGTCGCAAATTGCAACAAGTGCTATCAGAGCCTATTGATTTCGGTGATTTCTGAAGATCATAGGTGATAAGGCGAAGGTCCAGGGTGAGCTAATTTTCCTCCAGTACCCTCTCCTGACGACCAACAATTACCTAGTGTGGGCAATGAAGATGAAGGCGAACATGCACGCCCAAAGAGTCTGGTGTGCAGTTGATCCGAAGGAGAAGGATAAGGAGGTGGACGACAAGGTGGATCAAGCAACTTTAGCCATCATCTACCGGGCGGTGCCAGATGCGATGATGTATCAGCTTATCGGCAAGGAGACGGCATGGGAGGCGTGGGAGACGCTTCAGACAATACACGAGGGAGTTGATCGTGTGAAGGAGGTGTGACTTCAGAATTTGCGAAGCGAGTTCGAGAATCTCAAGATGGAAGAGACCCAGTCGGTGGATGAGTTCACCGGCAAGCTAACTTCGTCGTACAATCAGATTAACTCTCTTGACGACAAGATGGAGGAATCTGTGGCGGTGAAGAAGTACCTATGCGTACTTTCGGAGAAGTACATACTTGTTGTCACCACACTTATGTACTCCTTCGATCTAGACAAGAAGCAGATAGAAGAGATCATCGGCTTCCTCAAGGCGTATGAAGAGTTACTTAAGGTGTTTCAGTCACGTAACGAGCAGAGATCTCAGACTTATAATGAGCAGGCGTTGCTAGTAAAGGGAGATACGAGAGACGGTAGTGGCTCATCAAACAACCACGGGAGGTGGCGCGGTCGAGGTGGCCATAGTGGTCGAGGTGGCCGTGAAGATAAGGTTGGGCAAGGCGGTGGTGACAGATCACGTGATAAGTCACATGTCAAGTGCTTTGAATGCAAATACAAGCACTACGTGTCAGGATGCCGCAGCTATATGAAGTGTTCCCATTGTAACGAGTATCGGCACTATGCTTTGGATTGTCAAAGCAAGAAGAAGGGCGAGGAGGCGAACCTCACTCAAAATGAAGAAGATGATGACGGACCAGGACTACTCTCCTCATATGTTGAAAAGGCGCCGATCATGGTAATACTGAATAAGGAGAGCATAGTTCCAAAAGTACAAACGAAGGAAGGTAGCCACGATCACACGGATCAGTGGTACTTAGACAATGGAGCAAGCAACCACATAACGGGAGACCACTCCATGTTTCATAAGCTCGACGAGAAGATTTGGGGGCATGGTCAAGTTTGGCGACGGCCCTATGGTGGAGATAAGAGGCAAAGAGACGATGATATTGCAATACAAGAACGGAGATAAGAAGTTGTTGACAGGGATTTACTTTATACCAAGCCTGTGCAACAACATATTTAGTCTTGGACAGATGACAGAAAGAGGGTGCAGGGTGGTACTACAGAATGAGTTCTTGCGTGTATACGATATGAACAAAGATCTGTTAATGAAAGTGAAGAGATTTCCAAATCGGTTGTACAAGATTTCTTTGAAAACTTGTAAACAGGTTTGTGTGAAGAGAGGCATGGATGGACGAGGTGCAAAGGCAGCAGGAGGCAAGCATGGCGCGCATGTAGGCGCGGCACCACATCCTTATGCAGACGATGCTGAAGGAGATAGCGTGGGCAGGAGACCACAGGCGGACGTGGCGTCCCATGCGTAGGTCCCGCGTGAAGTAGACGCTGCAGGCAGCAACTCAGATGACCACGCACATGCAGGCACGCATGTAGGGAGCAGCGGCTCTAGAGCGCATGCAGTTGGGGGAGGCGATGCGAGTGTCACTCCAACAAAATCATGCATACGGGAGGCATATGAAAAAGGTGCATGCAGTTGGTGCAGTCTTTTGTGGTTTTGTAGAGGGAACACAGGAAGCGTTGGAGATAGGAGATAGGAGTTAGGGGCGGTGTAGTCTTAGCTAAGATATACACGGGAAAGCGGTAGACTTGATCCAAGAGAGAGGAGGGGAGGCTCAGATAACGGCAAAGCTAAGATGGCTGTGGGAGTAGATGCTCCAGCCCAGGCAGGCGTGCAAGGAAGGACGGGATTAGTTCAGGTGCGAGACATGGCAAGCATCGGATTGTGTAAGGCTCATGAAGGAACGGCGCACAGGAGTGCAGGTAGAAGGAAGAAGCAGAAACAAGAAAGAAGGGCAATGTAACAAGAGAATAGCAAGAAGGAAGCGATCGGTGTGATTGAACGAGAGGAGAGAAATAAAGAAGAGAAAAAGGAGCAGTTTTGGCTTCAAAAAAATTATCGAGTATCGAGTTCGACGTATTCGCGGACGTGGTCGTAAATGAGTTACGACCATGACGATCGAGCAGAGGTGTCCGCAGGAGGTCAGGTCTTCAACATGGTCGTAAGTCACAACGTGGTCATAATCGAGTTATGGCTACAGTGATCGAGCCTACTACGTGGTCGAAGGAGCGCAGAGCAGCGTGAACGTGGTCGTAACTTTCGTCAGCTGAAGTTACGAGTACGTGGTTGGAGCTACAAGGCGTGGTCGGAGTAGCCACAACATGGTTGTAGCCAGACTCAGCGTGGTCATAATGACTGACAGGGTGGTCGTAAACTGCAACAGAAGTATTTCCCCTCGCCGCCCTGCACCCATCCACCAAGCCCTCCTCGCCGTGGCCCATGGTTGCCGGCGTTACGCTTCTCTCCACCCAACCGTCCATGATGTCGCAAAGGCGCAACACATGCCTCAATGCCGATGGCTACCACACCCTCCTCTTTGTGCCATGCCAGTAGGCACGCTACAGCCAGCACTGCATTAACACCTCGTCGGCTCGCTGCCCCTGCCTCTGCCCTCACATTGACTCCATATGCCTCAACACCCAATGCCCGCTACCCTACCACCCGATGCCTAAGGCTAGGTAACAAGTGAGCTCATAAGGAGAGTTGGTGATATCAAGTTTCTTCTTTTCAGCTTCTAAAACTTGCTTTTCAGCTTTTCTATGTTAACTAGTTTTCAAACGAAATATCTTTTTAAGCCAGAGCCTATATGTTAATTGCAGTACACACTGTAGTGACTTTATTTATATTGACCAAAACTGCACGTGGGTTTTATGCAATCTACGAACACTCTAACTGAGACATATACTACCAAGTCTTGCAACTGCTCCATTAATCGACAGCGGGATTAAGGTTGCACGGTGTAAACCCTATAAATTGTTCCCAGCGGTGACATGGAAGGCCCTTCCAAACTCATTTTCCCTTTGCAAAAAGTGTTAAGACTTGAGAAGTTACTCAGATAATCTCATCCAGGACAACCGTCAGCATTCATTTTCTTCATCCGAACCAACGGCTCCATGGGACAGTTACATCCTTGCACATCCATGGCGTCCGTACGGACATGTATAAATACATATCAATGATCAATGAAAGTGAGAATATAGTTCATTTGTCATTCACTGTTTCCAGTTTCCATCAACACGCAACACGTTATCAGCACTTTTGCTTGCAACATTGTGCTCTCGCGAGGGAGGACAGACCGAACAACACACGAACAGAAGGTATGGAGAACGATCAGATCAATCTCTGTGAGAAGCATCACAACGCCTTACTTGGTGTTCTTGCTTCGATTGATTCTTTGTGTGAATACCTGCAACTTCTTTTTGCCCCTTGCCATCAAAACCCACCACACACACCGGCGACCCATACCTTCATCGCGACTGGTCACGGATCTTCGCCGGCTCGTCGTCGTCCATGGGAGGCGCACGGCGTCTCCCCACCGGCGAGGGCTTCGCGCTATGGCCCTTACCGGCGCCCGGCGCACGCATCCGAGGCGGCCAACCGCCGTCCTGGACTCCGGATCCGTACTCCTCCACCGGCCTCCTCTGCAGAGGACGCCTTCTCCTCCACTTGACTCAAGAACAGGGGGGAGGGGGCCCGGGGAGGCCCAGTGGCCGAGCCGTGGCGGTGCTTGCGGCCAGACGCGGCCGGCGTCCGAGCCCGGCGAGGCCATCGCGGCCAGACGCGGCTCCGCGGCTTGGTGCGGCTTGGCGCATCTTCACGGCGCGTGGCCGGCACCCCGGCTCGGCGCGGAGGCACAGCCCGGAGGTCGGCGGGGGTGCCCACGCTCGCGACGACGGCGCCCAAGGCCGGCGACCGTGGCGGCACCCGAGGCGACCGGAGGCGACGCCCGGCCGGAGGCGCGGCGACGCGGCCCACACCCGAGGCCGGCGCAGCCCGGCGCGGTCGGCGCGGCACACGGCTGGCGAAGCCCGGCGACGAGGCGGCTCCAGAGGCGGTGCAGCGCGGCCCGACGCTCGAGGAGGCCCACCAGCGACGAGGCCGGCGGAAGCGCGCGGAGGAGCAGCGCGGCCGACGAGGCCCGAGGCGCGGCGCAGCGACGTGTCCCTGCGGCGGCGCCTTGCTCCGGCGGTGGCGGCGGCGCCCCTGGAGGCCGGCGGCTGGTGGTTCTGGGGTTAGGGTTAAACCCCCACTCCTCACTCCATTTTATATGGATGCCCTCAAATGGGCTTTTAGCCCAATAACCTCCCACCATCCCGCATGGGCCAAAATGCCGACTGGGCTTCAGCCCAAGTTCGCGAAAATTTGCTCAAACCCCCCTCCTTTTTATGGCAATTGCAGAATTATTATTGAAATAATCTTTGTATTATAATTTCGCAGTACTTTTCATCAGTGTGGTAATCTAAATTATTTTACTGTTTTAGACGCCTGATGTATCCATGTATTGTACATACGTGTTTCCATGCAATGTATTATACATCAATTCTTGCAATCAATCTTATGCAATTTAAATATTACGTTTTCTAGCTTACCATTCAAGCACTTAATATTTTTTTTATGCAAATGCTTTCGGTTGATTTTTTTTCTCTTTTTGGAATAACACAAAGTTTCTTAAATTTGATATTGGCCATACACAAGGTAGTACCATAGTACTACTGCGGGATTTATTCCTCAACGTGCGTACCCAATATCAAGTTTTGAAACATTTTGGTCTACACTTTTGGGTGACTACCTTTATTTATTTTCAAATTGGCCATACACAAGGTAGTACCATGGTATTACTGTGGGATTTCATCCTCAACGTGCGTACCCAATTTGATTATAAATTATACAAGGTCTACACCTAAGTGATTACCATGGTTCTTTTTCACATTGGCCGTACACAAGGTAGTATCAAAGTACTACTGTGGGATTATCATCCTCAAAGTGCGCACTCCATGTTGAAAAATGAATTAAATAATGTTAATACCATTGGTGATTAACTATGTTGTTCCACAATAGGAGAATGTCCCTTTATGTATTTCAAGTTTACCTAGATTACTTGCATTTCGCATTGCTTATTTAACATTGCCAAAGATTTTAACAAATCTGTGGCCCTACATATGTAGGCACAATGGCTACTAAAGAGTTTGAGGCTCTCGCTCTTGATGGCCACAACTTCCCCACATGGGCGATGGATCTCAAAGTGAGTCTATCGTTGCGCGGAATGTACCAGGCAATTGCAGCTCCCCAAGAGGGTGTAGCTCCTTTGGCTGAGACTCTCAAGTACAATACCTTATTTATCATAAGGAACCACATCCATCCTGATCTCAAGGCTGAGTATCTGATGGAAGAAGACCCACGCGCTCTGTGGCTTGCTCTTCAAACACGGTATGAACAGCAGAAAGCAGTCATCCTACCGGAGGCTGTCAATGAGTGGAACCACCTCCGCATACAAGATTTTAAATCTGTGGGAGAATTCAACCATGCTGTTCATAAAATCAGTTCTAAACTGCAGTTTTGCGAGAAAGAACCATCTGATGCGGAGAAAATTGAGAAGACATTGTCTACCATGCTCCCCGCTCAAATGATCCTTCAGCAACAATACCGTGAAAGAGGTTTCACCGTTTATTCTGAGTTAATTAAAACATTACTTCAGGCAGAAAGGCATAGTGAGCTCCTACTTTGGAACTCTAATCTGCGCCCTTTGGGCACTAAGCCTTTGCCAGAAGTACATGCTAACACTCAGAACAAACCTCAAGGGAATGCTACTAACTCTAGCAATCCTAGAACCTTTAAAGGGAAGAACAAGTTCAAGAGACACCGGAAGTCTCGTGGTGCTAAAAGGGAAAAGATGTTTCTAAGTCAAACAAGAACAAGTTTAACACTTGTAACAAGTGTGGCTGTTACAACCATCCGACTAAGAAATGCCGTACTCCCAAGCACTTGGTGGCTTTGTACTTGAATTCCGTGGGACGAGCACGCTCCAATCAAGGACGTTCCAATCAAGGTGGACAATTTGAAGCACACTTCAACTCCCAACCTGATGTCAACATGGAAGAATTCCTCCAACCTGACATTACTAAGAAAGATGCCCCTGGGTGCTCCTACAGCTGCGGAACCAAGCAACACCAAGGCACTACCTCCACTTGATGGGAACGTTGACGATATGGAGAACATGATCGTGAAGTTCACTTCTAACGATCCGTTTGGAGACTTTAACTAGGATCCTACACTTTGAAATACCTTATTTAATTATGCCTTAAATGTGGATGTCGTTTAATTGTGAATGTTGTCATAAGCTAGTTGTTGTCCGTACTTCATTTCAGCACAATGGGTATTGTATTTTGTATTAAGCACAATTGATACCTATATATATATTGTAAGTATTCTATATATATTTGTTGAGAATTACATATTCCAATTCTCCATTTTGTATAGATTGTACGGGAGTCGATCTGATGGATGAGGAAATGTGCCTAGTAGATAGCGGTACTACTAACTCTATACTCAGGGAGATAAAATATTTCCAATCTCTCACAAAGAACAAAGGAAATGTTTTAACAATCGCTGGACGCGATGCTGTAATAGTTGGCACCGGTCGGGCCACTATTATGCTCCCTATGGGTACATCAATAACGATTGAGGATGCACTCTTGTATCCCGATTCAACTCGTACCCTATTGAGTTATAGAGATATCCGTAAGGTTTCATGTTGAAACTCATGAGGACAACAATGAGGAGTTCCTTCTCATAACAAAAGATCACGAATATGGCAAAGAGACACTTGAAAAGTTTCCCTCACTCCCGTCTGGATTGTACTACACATACATCAACCCCGTACCACATGTTGCTTACAAAGTAATTTTCCAGAATGTTAACGCATTCCAAACTTGGCATGATCGCCTTGGCCATCCGGGAATAGGGATGATGAGAAAAATTATAAGCAATTCTGTTGGTCACACTTTACGTGATGCAAAATTTCCCCAATCCTCAGATTTTATGTGCACCGCATGTGCCACTGGGAAATTAATTTTGAGGCCCTCTTACCTCAAAATTCATGCCAAACCTCTAAAGTTCCTTGAACGCATTCAAGGTGACATATGTGGTCCCATTCAACCATTGTCTGGGCCGTTCAGGTATTTCATGGTTCTAATAGACGCATCTACACGATGGTCTCATGTGTGTCTACTTTCCACACGGAACCATGCATTTGCTAAGATTGTTGCACAAGTTATCAAACTTAAAGCACAATATCCTGAACATCAAATCCGATCAATCCGAATGGATAATGCTGCTGAATTTTCCTCACGTGCCTTCAATGATTATTGCATGGCTTTAGGAATTCAAGTTCAGCACTCGGTCCCATATGTCCATACTCAAAATGGGTTGGCAGAGTCTCTCATTAAGAGAGTGAAACTTATTGCAAGACCTTTACTACAGAATTGCAATCTACCAACATCATGTTGGGGTCACGCAGTCTTACACGCTGCTGACTTGATTCAATTGCGTCCAACTGCATACCATGCAACCTCCCCGTTGCAACTAGTACGTGGAAATACACCAAATATTTCCCATTTGCGGAAGTTCGGTTGTGCTACATACGTACCGATCTCTCCACCGCAGCGTACATCTATGGGCCCACACAGGAAATTGGGGATCTACGTGGGATATCAATCTTCGTCGATCATTAAATACTTGGAACCCCTTACAGGGGATCTATTCACCGCCCGGTACGCTGATTGTATCTTCAATTAACATCATTTCCCGGCATTAGGGGGAGGAATTGAAAACCACACAAAATGCCAGGAAATCAATTGGGATGCCATAGACATCTCCAACTCTGATCCACGTACTTCTGAAACTGAACTCCAAGTTCAGAAGATCATTAATTTGCAACATATTGCAAATAACATGCCAGATGCATTTACTGATTATAAGGGTGTTACCAAATCCTATAATCCTGCGAGAAATGTGCCGGAAAGAGTAGAGGTACCAAATAAAACTACTCAACTCCCAAGTAAGAGGGGGAGAAGTACGGCTATTTCCACAGATGCAGCTTCCAGCAAGCAAAGGAAAGGGAAGAACAAATCTTCTAAAAAATGTAACTCAACCTTACGTTGAGAAACACCCTGTGGAGGTTCAACCTTCACATCCCACATCAACAGTGCACTCAATTACTGATGTTGGGACATCGGATCGCCCTGATGCAATCATTTTGGGAAATAATGATACATCACAAGGGGTGCTTGAAATTTCCATCAACTATATTGAATCTGGAGAATCATATGACAGAAAGTCTACAATTGTCGACATCTATTTCTCTGAAGCAATTGCAGAAATCATCCAAAATGATCCAGATCCTAAGACCATGGCAGAGTGCAGAAAGCGCTCGGACTGGAATCAATGGAAAGATGCAATTCAAGCAGAGATAACCTCGCTCACTAAAAGAGAGGTATTCACTCATGCAATACCTACACCTCGAGGAATCTTCCCTGTGGGATTCAAATGGGTTTTCGTCCGGAAACGAAATGAGAACAATGAGGTGGTGAGATATAAAGCGATGCTTGTAGCACAAGGGTTCACGCAGAGACTCGGCATTGATTTCAATGAAACATATTCTCCAGTTATGAGTGGAATAATATTCCGATACCTTATATCTCTGGCTGTTCAAAATCGTCTATCTATGCAGTTGATGGACGTAGTGACTGCATATCTATATGGGTCACTTGATTCGGACATATATATGAAGGTCCCTGATGGAATCTCTATACCGGATCCAAACGCAAATCGCAACATGTATTGTGTAAAGCTTCAAAAGTCACTCTATGGCTTAAAGCAGTCGGGAAGAATGTGGTATAACCGACTTAGTGAGTTCCTTTTGCAGAAGGGATACACTAACAATGATGATTGTCCATGTGTTTTCATCAAAAAGTCCCAAACGGGATTTTGTATCATATCAGTATATGTTGATGATTTAAATATCATCGGCAACCCACAAGATATTGATGAAGCACGCAATCATCTAAAGACGGAGTTTGAAATGAAGGATTTGGGTCAAACCAAATTTTGCTTAGGTTTACAACTTGAGCGTCTTCCCACTGGAATTTTAGTGTATCAATCGGCCTATATCCAGAAAATATTGGAGAAATTCAATATGGACAAATCACATCCATCCAAAACTCCTATGGTTGTTCGATCTCTAGAAATGGAGACTGATCAATTCAGACCACAGGATGATGGAGAAGAAATTCTGGGACCTCATTATCCTTATCTCAGTGTCATTGGAGCGCTTATGTATCTTGCAAATTGCACCAGGCCTGATATTGCATTTGCAGTGAACTTGCTAGCTCGACATAGCGCTGCTCCTACCAAACGTCATTGAACGGGAGTAAAACATATCCTCAGATATATTAATGGTACAAGAGATCTTGGATTATTTTTCCAAAGGAACCCAGATCCTAATCTGATTGGATACACTGATGCCGGCTATTTATCTGATCCCCATAATGGCCGATCCCAGACAGGTTTTGTGTTCTTACACGGAGGAACAGCCATTTCATGGAAGTCTACAAAACAGACTCTGGTGGCTACCTCAACAAATCACTCTGAAATAATTGCACTATATGAGGCCTCACGCGAATGTGTTTGGCTTCGCAGAGTGATTAACCACATACAACAATCATGTGGCATTGGTGCCATCGATTCACCAACTATTATCTATGAAGATAATTCTGCTTGTGTTACACAGATGGAGACAGGCTACATTAAGAGCAACATAACCAAGCATATTTCTCCTAAGTTGTTTTACCCCCATGAGTTAAAACAAATGGGTGAAATAAACATCTTGCAAACCAAATCATGTGATAACCTCGCTGATTTGTTTACTAAGTCCTTACCAGCTTCCTCGTTCCAGAAATGTGTTCAAGGAATTGGTATGCGACGATTTCGAGATTTGCAAGATTCAGGGGGAGAAATCTCCTAAATGTTACTATGTCCAAAGCATCATATTGTACTCTTTTCTTTGTATGAGTTTTACTCACAAGGTTTCTCATATAAAGTTTTTAATGAGACAATATTAGCATAAACATATGTCGTATTTCCTATTTTTCCCCATCGAGATTTTTTTTTGGAGATATCAATGACATATATTGTCCTCTAAACTATCTATGAGTTTTCTCCTGCAAAGGTTTTTCTCATATGAGTTTACAATGAGACAATACTCATTATATGTTGTATCAATTTCTCCTTATTTTCCCATTGGGTTTAAAGGAGTTTTTAACAACGTATCTATCAAATATATCTCCTCGTTTTTATCCTACAGGATTTTTTAGAAGATTAATACTATTCATTGATCTCAAAGATGGATTCGATCAAGGGGGAGTGTTAAGACTTGAGAAGTTACTCAGATAATCTCATCCAGGACAACCGTCAGCATTCATTTTCTTCATCCGAACCAACGGCTCCATGGGACAGTTACATCCTTGCACATCCATGGCGTCCGTACGGACATGTATAAATACATATCAATGATCAATGAAAGTGAGAATATAGTTCATTTGTCATTCACTGTTTCCAGTTTCCATCAACACGCAACAAAAAGCACAATAAATTATACAATCTACCAACGCTCCATGGAACCGATGCCATGTTTTTTTGCTTCTTTCGAAGTAAAAAAACAAACATCAAAACGAAACGATTTTTTGAAATAAATTCTCTAAGTTATTTTTTAAGCTACAAATCATATACATCATCTATATCGATATCTCTAAAAATCATCAGTCGTAACAAAAACACCCTGAAACGTACACCGCCAGTCTCGCAGCTGCTCCATTAATCGTTGCCGTATTAAGGCTGCATGGTGTAAACCCTATTAGCTGGAAACGGATCCTCTGACGTAACGTCAGGTGACGTTGGGTCACTGACACGTGGGCCCCACGAGAGAGCCCTGGCTGCTATTAGCTTGTTGCTAGTGGTGACGTGGCAAACCCTTCCAGACTAGTCGGATGGGATACCGTGTATTAGCATTCTGTGTATGGAAAAGCACGACAAAATCAATCTATGAATTGTTATACCACAGAAATAGAAGTATTTTCTAAACAACTAATACCACTCCATGAAACTAGACGGCTTTCTCTAAATCGTTTTCACGAGAAATCGATAGTAAAGGAAAAATTCCTTCACTTTTCCCAAGCCCCCTTCCAAGCGAGTTTACTGTATCAATTTCTATAGGAATGAAAAATACTGTGCTTTTTATGTGAAAATTCTTCGATCCAAACGGGGCTCAAGATGAACCCTGCATAGCCACAATGCTGCTCCACGAATGGCTGGCGGGAGGCATGTGGTCCATGAACACCTACTGTATCCACCATGTGGGGCCAGGTTAGGCCAGCCCATAGACGAGGCACACGACGACCCGTTCCACGGAGGCCACGGCCGAAATCACCAGGAAAAGAGCTCACAAGGCGACAGGTATTCTACTCAGATCCTTTTCCTCACATCGTAAAAGAAAAAAAAAACAAATAAACCCATGACGACCACTTTCACAGTGAACCGCGGTTAAGCTGAGAGAGCCCTTGCTCAACACCAGGGTGGGTCCAACTCGTCAGTTACTACTTAGTATTGTACAACACGATCTGCCGGGGAGAATATGGCAATTAAAATGCTCGACCGAATAATGGCAGGTGGGCCCGGGCTTAAATTATTTCCAATTAATTCCTAGCCATTTCGCCCGAAGCCCCCATGGAACCTCAGAATTGCCCGACGAGGCTTAGCTAGCTCCATTTTAAAATCTTTTTTAAACCAAACCAAATAAAGAAAGTGGGGGCAAAAAATAGTGAGAGAAAAAGGACAGAAAAAGATGGGGCGAGGGGGGGCCGGAACCAAAACCTAACCAGTACCACAGAGAGAGCCAAAAGAGAGGCAAGAGGCGGGCGGGCTGGAGACCATACAGAACCACCAAACCCTAGCTCACCTCGCACGCCAATCCATGGAGGCGGCGCTATGAACGGTCTCCGCCGCCACCGTGTGGGCGTGGGAGCGATTGCGTGGAGGGGATGACGGCCGATCCCGACGTCTCGCCGGAGTCGGCGGCGGCCGCCGGCGGCGAGATCTGGGGGACGTGGGAGGAGCTCCTCCTGGCGTGCGCCGTGAGCCGCCACGGCACGGCGAGCTGGGACTCCGTGGCCATGGAGGTGCAGTCGCGCAGCCCCTCTGCCGCCGCGGGCCTCACGCCCACCAGCTGCCGCCTCCGTTTCCGCCTCCTCCACCGCCGGTTCGTCGCCGGTGGCGCCGCCGCCGAAAACGGAGACGGCGGAGGCGAAGAGGACCCCGACGCCGCCGCCGCCGCCGGGTGGGTGGAGGAGCTCCGGAAGCTGCGGGTCGCGGAGCTCCGCCGCGAGGTCGAGCGATACGATCTCTCGATCGGGTAAAAAACCAACAGAAAAATAATATGAAACTTAAAAACGCTTTTTAACTCCATCCGGTTCGTTCAGTGCCGCCTCTCGTGGGCCGTTTGATGCTGATCGGTCGGTCCCCCTTTTTTTGAACAAAATGCTCAGCTCTGTATTTTTATTGGTATGGTTAGGTCGTTGCAATCAAAGGTGAAACGGCTCACGGAGGAGAGGGAGAGGAGCCTCTCCGGCGAGACCAAGCCGCCGGCGGTCAAGGAGGAGGAGGAGGTGGGGAAGGGATCGCCGGATGACGCCGGCGTGGAGAACAGGGTCTCCGGCGAGGAGTCCGGCCGGTCATGCAAGGAGTCCAACTCGTCAGATCTGAAGCGACCGGAGCACGACGCCGCCGCCGCCGACGGCTGCGCGGCGGTGAAGGAGGAGCCCGCCGCGGGCGAGGTGGACGTGAAGGAGGAGGCCTCCGGCGAGTCGGTGGCGGGGTCGAAGGAGGCGGACGCGGAGGAGAGCAGCGACATGCAGAGCTCGGCCAGCCTGTCCCGTCGCCGTTGGCGGAAGGGCGCCGGCGAAGATGCCGAGGCAGAGGAGGCGTCTCCATCGGCGTCCGTGCCCCTCCCCGCCGCGGAGTCCGCGCCGCTGGTCGCCTTCCTCGAATCGGTCCGGACCAGCAAGTCGGGCTCCCTGTTCGAGCGGCGGCTCGAGAGCCAGGTAAAAAAAAATCCCTCACAAAATAACCCAAAACGCGAAAACTCCATTTCCACACCACGATTTCTATTTTCCAGTAATTTCCACCCCTACTAGAAATCTTTAATCACCGAAACGTCCAAACCCAAACCTATTATCCGTATCATCTCGCGATTTGTTGAGTGCTTGTGTCACGTAATCACGAAATAATGGCGGTTTATTTGGATTAAGTAAAAAATACGACTACGCTTGCTTTGCTTCCAAGTCAAAAACTGCGCAGCTCAACTTCGTCACGGTCGCCTTATCGTTTCCGTGGGCGAAGAAGACGTGGAACCCTACCGTTCGCACGCACGGTCTCGCGTCGGTCGGTAATGGCGTGTGCCGTCGCGGCCGTGCGGCGTCGATGCGCGTAGGTCGATCTGGGCCGTCCGATGGCGCGGTGGCGGTGGATGGTAGGGCGAGCCGCGGGCCGGCGGGTCGGTGGGTGGCGTTGGGAGCGGCGCGTTTCGCGTTCGTGGGCGGTGGCAAGTGGCAGGAAAGACGTGGAATCCTACTGTGCGCACGGCACAGTCGCGCGTCGGTCGGTAGGTGATGGCGTGCGGCGTCGATGCGCGTAGGTCGATCTGGACCGTCCGATGGCGTGGTGGGCCGGAGATAAGGATAGGGCGAGCCGCGGGGAGGCGGGTCAGTGGCTGGCGCTGGGAGAGGCGCGTTTCGCGTTCGTGGGTGGCGCCACGTGGAGACCCAATGGGGTGGTGACACGTACGCGTGGGCCCAGCTTGTCGCCCATTTGGTACAGGCTGTCGCAGAGATACAGTCTACTGCTGCAATTGACTGCAATTTCTTTACAAAATGAAAATCGTGCTTTCACATGCGTATAGCGTAACGTGTTTTTTTTTCTTCTTTCGCAGCCTTTGCGTAGATTTTTTTTCTTCTATTTGGAACCGCTATTGTGAAGTTTTTTTCCCGATTTTTCGTGGCTTTCTACTTATCTACGGGGCTACCGGCCGAATCTGTCTGCAGGAGGGAGCCAAATACAGGGGCACCATCAGGCGCCACGTGGACCTGGAGATGGTCAGATCCAAGCTGGAAGGTGGGGCCGCGCGCTACACCGCCGGGAACGAGTTCTACCGCGACCTGCTGCTGCTCTGCACCAACGCGCTCGTCTTCTTCCCGCGGGGCTCGCCGGAGCACGCCGCCGCGACGCAGACCCGCGCGCTCGTCGCGAGGCACATCTCGGCATCCCTCCACAAGGACCGTCCTGGGGCTGCCGCGGCTGCAGGGCCTTCCGCGGCGGGTTCAAAGAAGCCCAAGGCGGACGCTGACATCGCCGGATCGCTCCTCGAGAAGGCGACGCCTATTATCGTCTGCCGGAAGCGGAGCTCCATCGCGAAGGCCGCGGCAGCGGCTGCCAAGGAGGAGAAGGCGGAGACGGAGAAGGAGGACAGCGAGGACAAGAAGAAGGGAGGCACCAAGGACAAGGCGCGGGGGCTTAGGACGAACAAGAGCCGGGGCCCTGTCAGGAACGCTGCTTCAGGTCAGAAGACCGGGAAGGCCTCAGAGAGCTCAGCGGCCGCCGAAGGGTCGAAGAAGTCTGACAAGAAGGGTGGCGCCGCCGCCGCCGCCGCCGCCGCCGCAGCGGCAGGCGGGGTCGCCAAGAAGCGGAACGCCGTGGACTTCCTGAACCGGATGAACCAGAACTCATCTCCCTCGACGGAGAGGGTGTCGCTGCTGGAGATGCTGAAGCTCTCCGCGGCGGAGCAGAAGAAGTCCGGGAAGGGCGAGGGCCGGAAGGACCCCGGCGGCTCCGGCTCCAAGAAGGCCGCGGCGGAAATGGCGGCACCGGGGAGGAGAAGCGTCGGCAGGCCGCCGAAACGGGCGGCCGCGCCTCCGACTCCACCCCCGTCCAAGAGAGCCAAGGATGACAAGTCTTCGAGGAAGCGCGGGAAGAAGTGAGGGAATGGGAGGCGGTAGGAAGAAGGCGATGATGGTGTTAGTCTCGGTCTCAGCTGTTGTGTAAATGTTGTAGGGTGGTAGGAAGAAGAAAACATTTGGAGCTTTTGATTCCAGTATTGTAGAGGAGGGGAAGGTTTTGTTTTTGACCAGTGCGTATCATCTCATCTCATGGGACTTACAAAGGAAGCGTATTCCTTTTGGAAATTGTTGCCTTGTATGTTTTGGACTAGAAGCAGAAACGACTGGCTAAGCAACACAAATAAACAACGCGTGTGTATAACTCTCGAAATAATGTGACATCAATTACGCTTTCATCCGGGACATCTGTAACTCTGTACCATTGCAATGGCACATACATCTGCAACACATTTGAGAGCTGGGCTCATCGTTTCACCTTCAGATCTTCGGTCTGACGCTCTCCCAACGGAAAGTAATTCTACGGGGAGGGCTGCCACGTGTCTAGAAGAAGGGCCTCCATGCACCGATTCTCTTCTCCCAACTGAGCTATCCCTGCTTGTGATTAAAAAAGTTATATTCCACTACGAATGTTCTGATTTTGTAAAGGCAAAAAAAAAAAATCGATAACAGAGGACGAGCAAAGCTGATGAAAGCGGTCCATGTCAGCAAAAGGTCGCAAGGCGTCGACTGAAGTAACACTTTCTTCTTCACAGGATTCATTCATGCTGTAGCAGTTCAACAAGATGCACTGTGAGTCTGTTATGCAGTATGCTAATAGGGCCGATTTCTTTTCGGCTTATGAAGCAGAATAATTTCTCTGGCGTTGTTTCAAAGCGACTAACCAGGACAACTTTTTTAAAACAATTTATCAGCTTATCTGCATTTAGTTAATTCACACAAGCACTTATGCTATAGTTAAAAACTATAAGACGCAGCCAAAAAAAAAACCACCGTAGATCTCTAAGTTTGTACAGAACCAGAACCACCCCCCGCCGCGGGCGCGGCCTGGCCAGCGGCAGCCAGATAACTAGCCAGAAACGTTCCTGGTCCATGACTCCATGGTAATGCCACGGAATACTGTAGAATACTACAATTCCATTGCAGGTGGCCAGGTAGGGATGGCAAAGAACAAAGGATATACAACCTCCTGGTTCCAATCCACATTTCTGAAGGAGAAGAAAAGCTAGTTGTATCTACCCTATTACAGAGAAAATAGCACCAACACACTATTTGATGCGAAGGTGTGGAACAAAACAATACATATGCACACCGCATGTTGAACAATACATGTTGCAGACCATGCATTCTTGACATGACATTTTCCACAATATCCAGTTTACTGCAGGTAGTTTCAAGTTCAACGCATCACCGGTAAGTGATGCCAATGTTACCAACCATGTCACCCAACAGTGATACCTATCTGGCCTTCAACGGGCATAATATCTTCTGTTGTATAAAGAGTAGTCAGTGAAATTGTTCAAGATCTGAAGCAATGTACAGCGTTTCTCGTATTGACGTGGATGGATTTTTCATATGTTCAACATGTAGCTAGGGCAGTATTTGAAGCTTCAGCTAAATCAGTAAATCTAATCAGGTTCCCAGAATCCCACATGGGACTGACATGCAGTTTCCTAGCTCAGCAAACTACATTTGCATTTCCAACCTTTCATAGCACTATGTCACCACTAATAATATTATCATATGCGGTATGTTTTGGGCATAGAGTTGGCCTTCCTTTCGAATCAAACACAAGAGCACAGTACCGTGTCCAGCCTTTCTGACAAAAGCAAGACACAATAAATACATGTACGGAGTTGTCATATTAACCCCAAACCTACATTTGATACTTGAGTTTTCATATGCCACAGGTTCACCAACTTCTTAGACAACTCAATGGAGTAAAAACTACCAGCATATCTCCAAAATAACATATCGGTGAGAACTAAATACTTCTGGACTACTGCCATATACAAGGCATATGCAACTCTCTGTTATATGCCAGTACCTTCATGAGAAGTAAAAATTGCTGCAGAGTACATAAATGACGGGTAACCTAGAGTTGGTATTTGCAAATCTACCTTAACTGTTCTGCACATAGCTACAAATTTTAAACAGCACATGCATGAATGCTAACAAAGGTAGCTTACCGCTTTCACCCTCACATGCTTCATCAAGTCTAGCAATTGCATCAAGCAATAATTGATTGCTCCTGATCCTACAACAACAATAATTTACCTCATGATTTCCAAAGAAGAAATCAATGGTAAGCATTTTTAGTTCGTCTTCTGCAAGGAATTACAGGGGAAAGTTAAGAAAGCCAACTTACTCTAAGCAGTTTCCTCGCCTTTTCAATTTCAAACATATCTGGATTGGATAATACCTTCTTGACCTGTTTACAACACACATTTGTGAGAAATTGAGAATGTGGTTCTTCCATTTAGGGGGCGCTCCAAATGGCTTCGGCTTCTGACTACAGAAGCCACTGGAAACGCGTTGGCTTCTTAATTTCGGCTTTTTTTTTTGTTTTTTGGCCTTTTCTTTTTTCCCTTATTTCTTTGCATTGTTCGTGGAGATATAATGATGTTTTTATTTTTTCCCTCATTTTTCTTTTTTTTAATTGAATGACTCAAAAAAAAGTTAACAGCCGCTGCAGTGCAATTTCAGCCAAAAGCCAACAGCCACAGCCGGAAGCTACAGCCAGTCGGAGCAAGTATGCCAATATTGCCGATATTAGGTATGCCAGTATGATTGAAATCCTTTGCCAATCCCAATCCCATCGAATGGAGCACAATCCTTTATCAGTTCATTTGGGAGAAACCTTCCTCTTCTCCTGCCTGCAGCCAGCATAGGACCATTATTGCTTGGATGCCGCTTCAACACAGGATCACATGCCCGCCAAGCACCCTGATTAGAGAGTCCTTGATTGGCAGAGCCCCATCTTATATCTTCATCTGTAGAGGACACTTTTTAACAGCACTAAGGCCATATAGCATGTTACATTAACTGCATAAATTCTTACGCTTTTGGTTGAATTTAGCTACGGAAACAATAAAATGGATGTTGAAGCAGGCTCACTCAGCAAAAAATAACAGGCATTAGCCCATAATTGAATCAACAGGAAAAGGAACTCAGCCACGCTAGTTCAAGTGTTCAACAGTTATTTTGTAGTTCATACCCTAGCAAACAACTAAAAAACTGTAATATGCAGATTAATACAACAGGTACAGAGATCGATTCTGAAAAGCCAATTCTAGCCCATCATCAACATAAGATAGACAATGAAAAAACTGCAACAAAATATTATTTCATCTTTCATTTCCGGACTTGTCTATATTTAAAATATTAATTTGCGGTTTTGGGTTGGTTTATGTGTGTGCGTGTGTGGGTGGGTGGTGTGGATGGGATGAGCAAATGTTTGCACAAGTGGCAGGTCAGTAAATGCTTGACCAGAGACCAACAAAGAACAATTATTTGAAAATTCTTAACGGCAAACAAGAAACAAAATCAACAATATTCCAAACATACTGTATTTGCCTTCTTGCTTGCCACTGCATGTAAAGGCATGACGGGAGACTGATGGCCCACAGGGAGTGAATGGGTGGAATGGGATTTCTTCTGCCTCTTCACAGATACAGGATTCTGAACAACTATACTGTTACGAGGCAAGCTAGACGGCGTTCCACCTCCCTGTCTTGACTGCCTACAGAAGTTCATATAATGTAAAACAACTGAATCATCTTACAATTATTACTGAAGCTACCAAAACTGTAGCTTTCACTGAATGCAAGTACTTAATGCATGGTAAGTTGGTAACTTATTCTATGGGCAGCCTCCTCTTCATTGACCTTATTTAGTAGCACTGTGTTTCTGATAGGAAACTTTCTTCCCTTAGCTCAGTTATTAGACTTTCTTTCTCCTGCAAAAGATAACCTTGTTTTATTCTCAGCAAGAATGGTAGGGTAGGAACAGTTCCAACTTACAAAAGTCACTAATTGGTTTCCATTGTTGGAATTACCCAGGTTATAGCATCAGATTGCACTTTGAATGCTCTGAGAACACCAGTGAACGCTTGTTGCTCAATCAGATGTATTTCAATGTACACCTCGCTGTGTAGCCTGGGCGAGGAAGTGCCCCTGCAAATGACCTTCCGTTCCCACTGAAAAGTACTCTTGGTCCTCTAAGTTGATAAGTTGGGAGGAAGATCGTCATCGGTCCCTACAACCAAGGCAAGTAGTTGATACCATAGACAAGTTGAACACACACTTTGTCGTGAATTTAGAGGGTTCATAAAATCATAAAAACTAAGTCTAGACAACGTCTGAAGATGTTAAACACTTAAATCTACCATCCACACATGTAAACCCTAGAAGGTCCTTTCAAGTTATCAAACTGATAGTTCCACTAGAATAATCATGTTCAGGTAACATACCATTACTTTTATGGAATCTCCACAAAAACAAATCCTCACGTCATACTACTCCGGGCATGCTACACATATCAACTATTCACAATACGCTAAAGACAGGACCGGGCCGCCGGGGGAGCCGGATCTGGCGGCGAGGACCGGGCCGCCGGCCGAGGGGAAGCAGATCCAGGGGCGGTGGGAGCCGGACCGGGGGCGGGGCCGCGGCCCGCGGGGGGAGCTTGACCGGGGCGGCGAGGGGGAACCGAGCCGCCGGCAGTAGGAGCAGCCGCGGCGCCAAGCCGCCAATCGCCAGTCGCCATCAGCACTGAGACAAGACGAGTGGAGAGAGAGAGAGAGTGAACTCTGAAGTCCGAGAGAGTGGGGCACGCCGCACCGCACGCTTCAAGCCTATAGCATTCAACGGTTCAAGTCTTCAACTTACAAATCTCGATTTGGATTTAGTATTTTAGAGTTTACAGTTTAGACTTTTAATGTATATTAATATATAGATAATTTAATCTTTATAATTTATTTATAGATTTATAGCTTTGTATTGATAAAAATTAATAATTTATTTATAGATTTTGCTAGAGAATAGTTTGATTTTACCTGGGACAAGACTATCTCAGGAAGCTGGACTTGCTAGCCTGGAGATACTCGATGGGGCTCACATGTCAAAACCTTGCTTCACATATACCAAATGTGAGAGATAGTAGTGGATGTGCTTGAGCTTGTAAGTTAAGAAACGTGTTAAAACTCAAGTCATGGTGGAGCAGTAGTAGCAGGTTTGCGAAAAAAGATGGAATGTTTTGAATTTGTATTCATTATGCATTTCTTAATAACCGAGCGAGAGATCTTTAAAAGCATTGAAAATCATAAACCGTTTCCAAGGCATGAAGTCGCATAGAATGCATTTGCCCTGTGATTCAAATTTGTCTCGTGATTCAAATTAACTTATTTGTGGTATGTTTCACATTATCTAAATTTTTATTGTCATTCACAATTTCACTAATTTTCATATGTTTCATACAAAGATGACTTATCGCTACTCCGTGGTTTCTATTGTCGAGGTATCTACTTTGTATTTCTCTGTTTTTTGTTGTTTGTCTCTAGTGGATACATACCAAATAGTATATGAAAGGGCTAGGGAGAGTGTGAGAATGAATCTGTCTATTTCCCTGATTCCCTAGGGGGATATTTATACATGACTATAAGATCTTATTACAACCTTACCCCTATCGTAAGGTACTATTACAAAGGTATTTTCGTCCTTTTATGCCCCCCACTGAACCTTTCAGCTTAACAGACCAAATGGATATGTTACGGGGCCATCCCCACAACAGGAGCCTCTCATGGTAAAGGACTTCGTCTCAAAGAGGCCGAAACCATGTCTCGTAGACCTTTTGGCCCGCTCCGTCCCTTCGGCTTGGAAGAGGAGTGCATCCTGTCCTGTGGACTGCATACTTCCGGTCTTGTGGACCGTGTTTAAACGCGGTTGGTGTGACTAGGGACACGCGCGGCCCCCCGACTGGCTTGTGGCGAACTGTAAACATTTGTTCCTTGGATAGTAGCACAAAATTGTTGCCATCTGTAAACATTTAGCTTTTTAAGGAAATTAAATATTTTACTCTAAAATGAATGTATGAAAGTTAATTAGGACACCTTCCTTGGAAGGTCTTTCTTTCCAAGTCCAAATGATGATGTTCTATATACATCAGTCATAATGTCTGCAATGGAACATTCAGAGCTATATTGATTGAACAGGAGGTTTCCCAAAGAACATGATTTAGGTAACATTCTGAACAAAATGATTTGGCCAACGCTTCACATTTGTGCATGCATGATTGGGTTTAAAACGAAAATAATTTCAGGATGCTTCTAACAAATAGATACCATGGTGAAACGAAAACCTCTCTAAAGCATCTGTGAAATAATATGAAACTTAAAACAACCTTGGTAGAATTTAGAAGTTTGACCATGATAACTTTATCCTTAGAACATATATCTAAATAGCAAAATTTCTAATGTCACAAACTGCAAAGAGGACACCCGGATTCCATGCATCTGCATGCCTTCCTCAAATCTCATATAGTATTCCAACCCACAAGTTGCCTTCCTCAAATTTCATACTGCATTCCAACCTGCAAGGTTTTACCGGGAGCTATCTTTAGACTGGAAATGTTGGACCTGAAGTTCTTTTGCAAGAACCTGTAAAGGTTATCAATAATGAAGCGCTTGAAGCAGTTGTGCCTGGTGCTCATATTTAGAATAGTCCTTCCAAGCACAAAGGTTGATCCATTTATCAAAGCTGAATCCATCATCGCGATCTCATCGTCATCCTCAGCTATTTCCTTGAGGGATGCAATGATTGATGCAACATATTCGTCACCCTCCATGTTGTGGTTGTCCATATAGCCATACTGGACTATGCACCTGTAAACACCGGCAGGCTCTAGTTTGTCTATGAGGAAGCGCTCTTCAGGAAGGACAGATCTCACCGGAAGAATCCTGACGGTGACAAACACCATCAGTTCACGGAGGGAACCCATGTGTTGAACATAATGGCGCACAATTGGCGGGATGCCATTCATCAGGTCTGTGCAAAAGATGCATATTCCAGGTACCCGACTGCTCATCGTTACTACTTTAATGAATTCCTGCCTGTCCAGCAAGTTCGCCGCTTCATATTCACTCTTCTTCCTTCTTCCGTAAGTCCAAGAAAGTGTAATTATAAGGAAAAATGCAGTAATCACAAATGGTACCCAGCCACCTTGTAAAATCTTGTTTAGAAGTGAGGTCATGTAAAGGCCTTCGATGGAAAGGAAGACAACAAGAAATAAAACGACCAGGGCAATGTTAACTTGCCATATTATAACCATAACCACCGGCATGAGGGTTGTTGTAAAGAGCATAACCCATATCACCGTCGTGCCTGCAAAGCGAAAGAAAGAACTTCCAATCAGATGACAACTAATGCATGTTAATTTTGTATATTATTGTCATTGGCCCCGTTGCATCTATCCAAGTGGAGAAGTGTTTTCCTTCAGTTTATAGAACAATACAATGGTGTGTCTAGTAACATGTAAATTGCATCTGGCTAACCAAGACTTTTCTACAAACTACTATTTTATTTTTATATGCAATACCCAAATGTATAAAAAAGCCTCTCAAAAATTAAAGGGTAAGTTCTATACGACGGCGATCAGACCTGTGATACTATATGTAACGGAATGTTAGACGACTAAAAGAACATATACAAAAGATGAGTGTAGCGGAGATAAGGATATTGCAGTAGATCTGTGGTCACATAAGACGGGATCAAATCCGCAATGATGATATACGTGATAGGGTGGGGAAGCACTAATTGAAGAGAAGTTTGTCCAACATCGCTTGATATGGTTTAGACATCTCCAACAGATACCTCCTGAGGCACCGGTACGTAGTGAAATTTTAATACGTACTAAAAACATAAGAAGAGGCAAAGGTCCACCAAGACTGGTGTGGGAAGAATCAGTTAAAAGAGACGTGATGGATTAGAATGTATCCAAAGAATTAGCTTCAGATAGAAGCGCATGGAAGTTAACGATCTATATACCGAAACTATAACATAAGAAAAATATTTAGGGGCGGTGTTTTAGACTCTTTGCTCAGATGGCAGGATACAGACTTATGGTTTTGTCTTGTAGATTTTATTACAAAGCTCTCGTTTCGTTAATCTTGAGGAGGTTTTATTCGTAGCCTACTCTAACTTGTTTATGACAAAAGACTTTGTTGTTGTTATATGCAATACCCAACTGTGCTTTGAAAAATCAAACAGACAATCAGTTATTTTGTATGTTAAAAATTTTAATATTAGATGGGTTTGATGCACAATTAAAAATAACATGAGCAGATACTAGAATGCTCACCAAATGCTTGCCCAATCTCTGGTCCACCCTTGAAGCCAACAGTAATCAAGATGCACACAATCATCAAGAAGTAGTTGACCTCTGGAGAATATACTTGGCCTTCATATTTTTCTGAGGTATGCTTCATGGTAACTCTCGGAAAACAACCTAAAGCAACTGATTGTCGAATGATGGAGAAACTGGCTGATATCAATGCCTGGCTTGCAACAATAGCAGACAGAGTAGCTACGATAAACATGGGCCAAAATAAGGGCTCTGGAGTACTACTGTAAAACGTTGTGCTGAGCTTAGAAGGGTTCTTGATCAAGAATGCTGCCTGGCCAGCATATGCAAGGATCAATGATGGATAAACGACAGCTGAAAATGCCATCTGCAGGGGGAAAGGACGGAACATAATTATTACTTTTGTTTATTTTGAGAGAAAACTGTAGGATAATTAATAATTTTGGTATTTATGTTAAAAGTAAATCGGTATTTACCTGAATTGATGGCTTGTTGAAATGACCCAAGTCAGCAAACATAGCTTCAGCACCTGATTATAATCACAGCTATTATTATTAAGTCATAAAAGGAGTTAATTAGCTAAAAATAAAATTATAGATGAATCAAATATGAAGTAACATGAAGAGTCGATTTTTATTGGATGTTTCTTATTGACATTTGGAAAACATTTTGGTTATGTTATATTTCTAACCTGTTATGCATAGAACAATTGCTCCAAGTTGCTCCCACCCTGCTCTTTTGTTCCTCATGAAGTAAATGAATATGTGATGTGGTGACACGGCTTTCAGAACTGGTGGATAATACTTGATAATATTGTACAACCCAATGAATGCAATGCACGCAAACCACAAGAGCATAATGGGAGAGAAAGTGAAGCTGACTTTGCTTGTGCCATATCGTTCAAACAGGAAAAGAAGGAACAAGATGATAACGCTTAGAATGACAACATGATCTGGAACAAGAAACAGAATGTCAGGATTTTGTCCTCGCCTTTCAAAATAAAACAGCACTAGCTAAAATAGCATCAGCAGAAATGGTTGGTATCACAATAAGTAGAGAGAAAAAAAACCAGTTTTTACCTTGTGTTATATTAGAAGATCTCGATTGGATTCCCTGAACAGCTGATAGAACTGAATATTTTTTTTAAAAAAAATAAACATCAGGACATTAAAATGAGAATTGATCAGCAAATTGTTGCATTCTAATTTTCTATATGCTAGCATAAGTTGTTCCTGAGAACACTAAAATGGTTGCCATACTGTTATGACCGGCGTCTACTACCAGCGCCGATCCCGGCCAGCGGCTGGACCGCACGGCAGCTAGGGTTCTAGATGCCCAGGGGAGGAGATCACTTTAGAGATTAGAGTCCTTAAGTATTGCTTTCCCTTCCGTATTCAGTTCTTATTTCCTTCTATCAGCAGTCGTATTCGATTAGGATTGTTAGGGCATGGGATATATAATCCTAGGCAGTATTGGAATAAAGATCAAGCAAGGTAATAATCTTACCTGGCCTCAAGGGCTTCCTCTGTGTTCGCTCTCCCCTGTTTTGCCTGCCGCTTCCGCATCTCCACCACGGCGCCCCTGCGCCGCCGGCGGAACCGGCCTCCAGCCCTAGCCGACTTCCCCTACGCCTTGCGCAGCAGAGGGAGGATCCCCGATCTTACCAATTTGGTATCAGAGCTGCCCGGTGACGATGACAAGGAGAAGCTACAGTCGGTGCCGCCGCCGACTGCCCCCGACGCCACTGCGAAGGCGCTGGCCGACATCGCCCAGCAGCTAGCCAAAATCAACACCCGTCTGGCGTCCGTGGAGCACCAGCAGGCGTCCGCGTCGGCCAGCGCCATGTCCCAGGGCTTGTCTTTCGGGATGCCAGGGTACGGCGCGATGCAGTCTTCGCCGGCTACCACGACATCCAACATTCCCCTGTACGCCGCGCCGCCAACCATCGCGCCAGCCGCACCTCTTCCCATCCACATGATCAATTTTCCCAGGTCTCCTTCTCCGCTGCCGTCCATGGTGGCTCCGTCAGGGCTGCCGATTCCTCACCCCGCTACAACGGCGCCATCTGCATTGGGCGCGACGTCTGGGTTGGGCGTGCCCCGTTTCAGCAAGCTCGAATTCTCCTCCTATGACAGCAAGGAAGACCCCCTGAATTGGCTCAATCATTGCGAGCAGTTCTTTCGTGGGCAGCGTACGCTTGACGCAGATCGTGTATGGCTCGCGTCATATCACCTGAAGGGGGCTGCCCAGACTTGGTATTATGCCATGGAACAGGATGAAGGTATGCCGTCTTGGGAACGTTTCAAAGACTTGTGCCATCAACGGTTCGGGCCGGCAATCCGCAGCAATCGCCTTGCTGAACTTGCTCGTCTACCTTTCCACGGCACGGTACAGGACTATCTGGAACGCTTCAACGCACTGGTATGCCATACAACACATCTTCTACCCATCCAAAAGGCGGAACTCTTCGTGGGGGGCCTTCCGGAGCACATCCGTGTCGACGTCGAGCTCCAGGAACCTCCGGACCTGCAGACGGCCATGCATCTGGCTCGAGCCTACGAGCGCCGCGCTGCCGCCGCCATATCAGCACAGGCGCAGCGGGCTACTCGCCCTTCCCCGCGACCGCAGATGACGCTGACCACGTCATTGCGCGCCCCTACTACAGGCACGACGGTGGCTGCAAGCGCGGCTACACCCGCGCTGCCTTCATCTACCACGCCCCCACGGCCGTTCCGCCGGTTGACACCAGCCGAGATGACCGAGCGTCGTCGTCAGGGGCTGTGCTACAACTGTGACGAGCCGTACGTGAGAGGTCACCAGTGCCAGCGCCTGTTCTACCTTGAGGTCACCGACTATCTCAGCGACGACATGGGGCCGACGAGGGCGCCGCGGCGTTTCCAGAGGAGGCGCGGGTTGAAGACCCGGTCGTTTCTCTACACGCCATCACCGGCATCCGCACTAAGGAGACATTCCACCTCCACGCCTACATCAACGGTCACCGGCTCCTCGCCCTCCTTGACAGCGGTTCGACCCACAACTTCATCAACGCCGACGTAATGCGCCGCATTGGTCTCGTGACGTCCGACAGTTCATTACGAGTCACGGTGGCCAACGGTGACCGCGTGGCGTGCGAGGGTCGGGCGCACAACGTAGCCATGCGCATTGGACACGAGGAGTTTTCCATCGACTGCCTCGGCATCAATCTGGGTGGCTTTGACCTCGTTCTCGGCGTGGACTACCTCCGGACGCTGGGCCCCATCCTATGGGACTTCGACGACCTCTGCATGGCCTTCACCCGGGGTGCCCGCCGCGTCCTATGGAAGGGCATTGGCTCACCTCGCGACGACATAAGGCAGCCGATGCTTCACGCCATCAATGGCTCACCACAGCAACCGTTGCTCGACCGTCTACTACAGCAGTATGAGGTGCTCTTCGACATGCCCAGCGGGCTACCGCCGGTGCGCCCCTACGACCACCGCATCCACCTACTGCCCGGCACGGCACCGGTGGCCGTCCGCCCCTACCGCTACCCGCAGCTCCAGAAGGACGAGCTGGAGCGTCAGTGCGCCACAATGCTGGAACAAGGCATAATACGACCAAGTACCTCTCCGCTTTTGGCATCCTTTCACCCCTTTGGATATTAACCACTGTACATTAAGAAGAACAAAAGGTTAGATATGATATGATATGTACCTGAGATGGCTGGAGTGAGGGCACCATCACCTATCACCATGCAAGTCCCAACCAACACGATGTAGGTAATGAACGCCTGTGCTTTTGTGCTTCCTTCCAAGAACTCAAGTATCTTAGATTTCAAACCACTCTTCTTACTGTGAAACTTCAAATTAATGTCGGATGCCAACCGTGTGACTGGCATTGGCATGTTTCCCTTGAAATTTACATGCTGACGTAACAGCGAGTACAAGGCGAATGTACCACCTTCACAAAGTAAGCATGAGTGTAAGTACGCTGCAACTGCATCAACTTCAAGCGTTTCTGGCAAGCAAAATGATGTTTAAGGAACAATCAAGCATGTACTTCACTAGGATATTTGAGCTTGTCATATGTAGTTTGATGACATAGTTGGTCAGCGTTTGTTTAATATTCTGCCCACTTTTATTGCATCCTTAGCACTTAAAAACCAAACATCCATGAAAAAAAAATAGAGGATGTCTATACAACATTTGACTGTTTTTGTTCTAAAAAACAGTCAGATTGATCTGAGGCGTTAGATCTCCATCCAACGGATCCACTCATATAAACCCCCCTCCAAAAAAAAATAACCCCCTCCAAAAAAATGATCTAGGGCGTTGGATCTCCATCTAACGGCTCAAAATCTGACTATTTTTGTCCTCAAAAATAGTTGAATGTTGTATAGACACTCCCAAAAAAAAATACACGCATAATTTACCTGTGTGTCTGTTAGATGTGGTCATCCTAAAATGTGTCTGTTTGAAGATACAATTTCTGTCAGCACTGATGCAGATTTTTAACTCTTCAAAATAAAATTTGCTTGTTCTATATACATGGGAGCGACATACCAGATCATTTGTTCAGAACTCTCGTTCAGATTGCATGAGAAGATATATTGTGGAAAAGTGAGGTCTCTTCCCAGAAAGACTTCAGTGCAAAACATATCTTCCCAGAAAAGGCAGAAACAAAACCAATAGAAAAAGAAACTTGGTCTGCAGTTCACTTTGTCCCTTATCTCGTTTTTTTTCTTTTTTGCAAAAGAAAATGCTTCGATTTGCGTATCGATGTCGATGCAAGTAAAAGAAAAGTAGCCAACGTTCAACAACGTATTTAGACCGTAGCTACTGAGATGCACATCAATCTTAACTCTGATTGCTAATCTGCCAAATTTTGTAACTTTTTTAAAAAAGAATCTGGCACGATTTTGAAGCGATACATGCAGATGCTCAGATCTAGTATACTAGGTAAGAAAAATCCAGTGCTTGTTAACCAGAATATTACCATTGGAGGAGGAGTGAATTAGCTAGTAGTTACCTTCTCCATGGTCGTCTGCATGGAGCACGACGAAGATATACTTGATGAGGCTGATCAAGGTGAGCGTCCAGAGGATGATGCTGAGGATGCCGACGAAGTCCTCCTCGCCCGGGTCCGGCAGGGTGATGGACGAGAACACGTACAGCGGCGACGTCCCGAGGTCGCCGTAGACGATGCCCAGCGACTGGTAACTCAGCAGCAGCATCTGCAACGTGGTGAAGTCCTGCACCGACGCCGTGCATTGCCACGCAACACGAATCGCATCGAGAAATGGCACATTGATTTGCATGCTCAGATCGGCAATACAGAATTATATATAGATCGATCGGAAACAAACAGATCGTCAAGATTTTTTCGTGTCCATGCATGTTCGTTCATACGTTCAGTTGTTCACTGATCACGCTCGTACGTACCATGGGATTGCGGTGCTTCATCTTGTAGGCCTGGCTGAAGGTCCGGCGCGTGAGGCCCCTGTCATCCCCGGCGCCGCCAGCCACCTGCAGCTCAGCCGCCGCCGCCTCCTGGTTCGTCGAGCTCCTCTCGTCGACGGCCGCGACGGCGGCGGCGTTCACCTGGATCACGACGTCGTCCGGTGGCTGGTGCTCCATCGCTCTCGCCAAGCTATCCTAGACCGATGGCAACGGAGCGAGAGAGGAATGTGAACGCCAAGAGACGCAGAGGGACGTGTGCGTTCGGAAGGGTTATGCCGTTGAGGCTCCCGGGCTCGTAGGGGGGTTTAGTTAGTTAGTGCACACGCGGTTTGCACTCGTTGAGCTGTGAATCTGTGATTACGCGGCCGAGTCTTGTTAACGCAGACGCGTCTCTCTGATCTGATCTTCGAAGCAACAAACTAATACAACCAAAAACTAAAGAGAGTGATGTACTTTTCTTTTCTTTTTTTACCAAAATTCCCTCAGGCCGCTCCCTAAAAAAAAAACCATGCTTGTAAACTGAACATATCTTTTGATCTCCCACCAATGCTCACTGTATATTTCTCGTGCGATTCTTCAACCTTTCCCATTGCTCCTGTCCATCAGGATGAAGATTCACAAACCTGACATCTGAGCATGCCATGATGGTGCTCAAGGCAACCATCGACTTGTTTATCTTGTTCTTATTCGTCAGTCGGATCTTGACACCATTTTTTATGAGCCACTTGTACATCGTGAATCTCAGCTTCATCTTCTCCAAACTGTAACCCAGAACCGCTGGAAAAGCAAGAAAAGATTCAAAGGTGTATCCGAGGTCGTTCAGAAGGTAGTTGATCTTTCTTTTGATCATATCCACTGATAGGTTCAATATATAAGGGCCACTTTGATCATGCTGCAGGTCTTCTCATAGTCCAATCCAGCAATGTCTTTGCCTTTGCCATGTCATCGGAGTTCTCAACAAAGCCAAGCTTCAGCAAGAATTCGGCCTTCTCTCCACGATAAAAGCTGTCTATCTTTGGCACGGCTACAAACTTTTTCTTTGACACCAAATTACCAAACCGCACAGGGTCATCCTTTATGATATCACATAACCTCTCAACAGAAATGTTCAAGCTAGACAACACAATGGCAGGACTCGCAGAAGAACTAGCACCGAGGATTTCAGGGCAAAGAAGAAACGACCCGAGCAATGTCCAACGCCTCCATTCCTATGTGAGCCAAAAAGCTTACTGCATTCTGCAAATTGTTCACAAAATTCACCCGCAGAACCCACGGGTACTGCACGAACACCGGCAGCATGCTATCTATCTGAATGCCAAACTTACACAACATGCTAACAAGACGGTACAGCCTCTTGCCAGATTCACCAAACACAAATCTCGGATGCTCTTTGTAGGATTGTATGGTGTAATCAGAGTAAGGTGAATGACTGCCTTCGATTTTTGATACCTAAAAGCAAATGTCAAATCAGAAGAAAAGCAATCTAAACTACCGGATGTAGATTTCGACCGTAAACCGTTCAACCGCCCGTTCGACTGCTTGCTTGACCTCCTTTGCACGTAGTCAAAATCTTCTTCCACTCGAAAGCTCTGACCGCTTCATCCTCTCGATTGCTTCGACCGCTTCACGCCAACCTGCATATGCAAAGACCAAAAAACTTTTTTCCAGCACAAGTTCTTCTTAACTTGACCGCATCGAGCCATTCGTGTTGCTCAGCTCCATGACACCAACACATCGCACTCTAGGGTTCAGTTGAGTCTTGAGAGGTAGTGGTGGGATTAGATTACGACCCGAGTTTAGCTAGTTTATCTGGGTTGAATCATAAAAATATTACTCATACTGAATTGAATTTATCGAACTGTACACTAGATATTTTTTATACCCTAGACTGAAGTCTAATCTATTTGATATGTGGCTCCGTCTTTTTGAGAGGTACATGTTTTGCTCACTTCAAATCAGCGGCCGTGCCGGACAACCTTGCCTCGCCACCTGCCGAGCCCGAGCCAGATGAGATTTCGGGAAATCTCCCGTGTGCCACGTCTACGCGGGCTCGGCTGCGCCAGCGTCCGTGTCCCCACCTGGCACCTGGCACCATCGGGCCATGCATGAGCTACGAGCCCACGACGCTCGGGTTGCGCGGCTAAAGCGCGCGCTGCCTCAGGCTCGCCCAGGATGCCTCCCCAAATTATCTGGCCGGCCCAAGAGGTCACGCAGTCTCGTTCAAGTTGTCAAGATGGCGACACGGATACGATCCTATAGAGACAAAATGACACGGATCATATGAAACATATGGATTGGAATTTTATAAAATCATGATTTTAAAGGTAGGATTATATAGAATTGGGTATGATAGTTATGATCGTCTCATGATCGAGTAAGATCATGATCCTCGTGATAAACTATATCAATATATAAAATTTGATATTATTTATTACTAATTTAAATTGCAATGGATTATTTTGTTTTGTTGTTGTTTACGTGTTGTTATAGGGTAAAAAAATTATCATTAATATATTAGATTTTAGATTATTAGTTTACTAAAAATAATTAAATAAGTGTCGAAAATCAAGCTTTATTAAATGTAACACAGATAAGTTTACCCAAATTTACAAAATTAAATTCAAAAAAATTTAATATTTCACTGCAAACTTGAAAACATAATTCATTTTATATATAAAATATATGTAATTTTAAAATCTGATAGAATCATAATTCTACAATTCTATCCTACTATCCGATCGTGTCAAACAAAAAACATCAATCTTAGGATGACAGTCTTGACAACCTTGGTGTTGTTGTGCTTGGGACAACTGTTCTCCACTGTCGGGCCTCGGCCTGCCACTCTCCACTGGTGCCAAGTAATCTCCTAACGCGCCGGGGCTATAGATTTTTTTTATTTTGGCCACCTATGGCCTTTTTTTTTGCATATACAACACCGCGGGATTGTCTTTTGTGCAATTGGCCCCCTCCTGACCACGGAACTGCCAGTGGGTAACACGTGGTAGTTTCCGCAATTGGGGGGTGTGGATTAGTGCTCGAAAAGCACGGCTTTCGACTCCTCCAGCGAACGTGCATGAAATGGTGGGGCCCGCTGAGAGATGTGGTCGGGGAGCATGGGTTCGTGCAGAATATGCGGTCGGGGAGGACAAAAATGCACAAGACAACTGTGCTCCTGAAGCGGGGAAAAGGGCAGCCGCCGTACTATTACCAGACTACTTTGTACGATGTACGGATGCATAATGCATATCCGCGCCACCTTGTGTAAATAACATTCTTCTCATCAGAATGTGCTTCTCAAATACGATTTTAATTCAAGTATACGTTGCACATGAATCAAATGCCCACAAAAATAATTTGTACTCCACTACCTTTTTCGTGAAATCCAGACATTACTACAGGCTACATAAAATGATGTCATTTCTTGTAAATAACATCTTTAATAAAATAGCCAAGGTAAAACGTAATCTTGCATCACATAAAACCGTAACATCTTTTAACAGGCACGGATATGCATTACACAGACATAGATCGTACAAAGCAGACATAGATTATACAAAGCAGTGCATATCACATTGTGAATCACAACAAGACTCACAGCACTACATCTTCGAGATAACTATTAACACAAGAAAGAAAAATATCACACATCATTAGTTTCATCTTGCTCTCTAGTCCATTAGTACGATGCTCATCTCCACCATTTCGCTACCGCCCATCACAACTTTCTCTTTTGGACCAATGTCGTGCCTCCTGCTCATTTCATCTTCCCACACCTAGAATCGCCAATCGCCTGGGCCATCCTACAATTCAGTACATGAAAAAAAATGTTTCCTAACATTTGTAGAACAATTGAAAGCAACTCAAACCAAATTGACTCACCGAGTGAAAAGGAGCACTTGTTGTAGTGTCATCTAGGATTCACAGCCATCTGTAAGGTCTTATGTTTCACAAGTGTATTGCACTTGAGCAAATCACTGCGGGTGCCCCGACAAAGAGGTGCTCACTTGGCTCATCTTGACGTCTAAGGGAGGGAGAAGCAAGGCCAAGGTATTGAGAGTGGGGAGAAATGCTTGAGGAGAGGAAGGACAACAATGTAAGGGGAGTGCCAGAGGAATGGCTCCCTTTTATATTCCGAACTCTCCATTCATTTGTCACTAAATAGCCACTTCTTTCGTGCCGGTAATCAGACATTTTGTGAGGCGCAAAATAGTCTTTTTGCATCCCTAATAGAAGATACATAATGGTCAGTATGAGTCACTGCACATAGTTGAAGTTACAGTAAACCCAGAGGGGCACTAACAAAACCAAATGAGATAGTCTTGCGTAGTGACAAGACCAAATAAGGTAGTTTTGCATAGTGACTAGACCAAACGGGTCAGTTTTGTGCAGTGATAAGACCAAAGAAGACAGTCTTGCACAGTGACAAGACCAAACGAAGCAGTTTTGCGCAGTGACTAGATCAAACAGGGTAGCTTTGCACAGTGACTAGACCAAATAGGGTAGCTTTGTGCAATGACTAAACCAAATATAACAGATTTGCGCAGTGACTAGACCAGTCGGAGTAGTTTTGTGCAGTGATAAGACCAAATGAGACAATCTTGTGTAGTGTCAAGACCAAACGTGGTAACTTTGTGCAGTGACATAACCAAAGGAGACAACCTTGCGTAGTGATAAAACCGAATGGAGCAGCTTTGCGTAGTAACAAGACCAAACGAGATAGCCTTGCGTAGTGACAAGATCAAACAGGGCAACTTTGCACAGTGACAATATCAAACGGGCAGCTTTACGCAGTGAAAACACCAAATAAGGCAGCCTTACACAGCGACAAGACCAAACGTAACAGTTTTGGGTAGTGACAAGACTAAATCAGACAACCTTGTGTAGTAACAAGACCAAAGGGGTAGCTTTGTATAACAACGTGATGCTACAGTAGTTCACAAATCATCCAGTGTGCTGCTGCCTCGTAGACACGGATTTTTCATACCAAATTGGACTTGCAAAGCGTACGCTGCATCGGCTAAGCCTATAAGTATTGCCCCTTCCACATCGTATTTTCCTACACCACAACTGCAACACTACATTGCTAGTATGGAGAAGCAATGGGAGGAGATCATTTGATTCGCAAAGGATGTTGCAGCCTAGGATGAACAAGCGAAGCGTGCTAAGAGGCCACCTCCCCCAAGTGAAGCCCTCTGTACCTCCAACCCCAATCCATACCTCAACGTTCCTACCGAGTGTTTGCCGCAAGACCTGCCTGTGGGGGAGACGCCCCCTCTGCTGGTGCAGAGACGCATACAAGTTCTTCAAGTCTATAGAGCGGCTGAGCTTGGGCATGTATTATTGGGGTTGTGATAACTACGCCTCGGACTATCTCGACTGGCGTTGCGACATGACCTGCTACTGGCAGCCGGTAAAGACGGGTTACAATACATTCCCTACTAGTTCTCTTTTATGGCACATACTAACAAGTTCTTCTCTCTTCCCATAGTCTCCGGATCTGCTATACGTGTACCATAAATGGGTCGACTGGGAGATCCACCCACATGACCAGTAGACTTTGGATTGCGAGGAGTAAGATGCCCAGACGACACGCGAGAGAATGGAGGAGCAGTGGGGCAGCGAAGAACGAAGAGAGCGTATCTGGTGGGAGACGCAAGCTCATCTAGAGGCGTGCAGGTACAGAGAGCGTGAGGATCGTGAGGAGAAGCGCGAATTGGCGGCCAAGGCCAGGACCGCTGTCGAGGACTACAATGTTGAGCTTGGGAGGAAGGGAAAATGGATGTAGTCAACGCAGTAGACCGGGCTATTTTGTAGTAGCTCACCGTCCTACCTACCAAGCTATTCCTCTCTCCAAAAGGCGTGCAATCCTACATGGTCTGGGTGCATATGCCATTGTGTACCCTTGTACTACCGTAGTTGAAAATAAAATCCAATAGCAAGTTTTATCATAACATGTGAAAACTACTCTTCGCCATATGTTAAACTTGCTTATGCTTGCTTCCATACTAAAAAAAAAATTCAAACGTACTAATTTATCAGTTTCTCCTATTGTTTCTAAAAAAATGTACATTTGTTGCGTACTGACCATTGGCCATAGCATATTTGTAATTAATTTTAACTATAAAAAATCATTTACACGAACAAATAATTGAGTTCCAAATGTACACAAGAAAGATAGCTAAATAGCTACCGGATAAAATTAGTCAAATAGAACTCCCACATTCCAAGTCACATGAAATTAGGAAACCCTAATTTTCAAAACATAGGGTCCTAATTTCCGAGTCGTAAACCCTCAATTTTCGAGATAATTTCAGAACATATAAAATTCTGAAAAAAAATACACAACCAACTACAATGCGTAAGGAGTTTTCCAAATGTATTTCAAAAAATTACATGAGCAAATAAACTGTGTTGCAATGCTCCACAGAAAAATTATAATTCTTCAACCTTATTTCCTATATCTAAAAATTCCTAAAAAATAATTTCGAATATGTTTTCCTAAAAAAAAATTACTGGCACGGGGCCAGGCCGTCTGAATCCGCGGCCGACCGACGTGGACCCGCGCTGCGCGAGCGCGGCTTTGCCCCGGGATATCCCGCGGTCGGGGAACGCAGCGTTCCGGTGGGCCCCGCCATTGGCGCGGGCGCGCGCACGCGCTTCGCAAGCTAGTTGGGCGGGTTCCATTTTTTTTTTGCATGCTGGGCCGTGCCGTGTATATTTTATGGTAAAAATTCAGTCAGAACATTTGCCTTACCTTCAGGGTTTTTTTTTCTTGATTACAAGGTAGATTTCAATCAGTGTACATGCGGCACTAATATACTACTAGTACCATTTTGGTAGGGTTTTTTTTACAATACCATTTTAGTAGTTAACAGTGTATTTTGAACCGGCATTAAAAGCTTATCCGGCTCGATCTCCACTCCATCTAATTATATAACAAACAACCGATGACCACTCTAATCAGAGTGCGCTCATCAAGTCTATAAATGCAAGCTTACCCCTCTACGTCTGACTGTACTTTTTTTTACCTAAGCTATCCAACATGCAAAATAGTATTGGTCTGTATTTTTTAGGTTTTTGTCTTTGGATTTCTTCAAAATTTAAAATAAATAAGGCAATTTTTTGAAACGAATTCTTAAAATGATTTTGCAAATCTAAAATCATATGTAATACCTATATTGACGGATCTTTCTTCTGCTGGCTTTTAAAAAAATATAGACAAAATAAATCAGTCCTAGCTCGAGTGTTGTCAAGGCTCTCCGTCTGCTGTCTGACGTATGAGTTTGAAATCAGAGCATCACAGTGGCAGGACAGGGCGTTCGTGCCCAACAACATCAACGAGCCTTGACCACACTGGAGCTCTGCTCATGTTTAAACACGAGAGGAGCATACCTGCTACTAATATGGCCGCGGAAAGTAAGAGACCTTGCGTGCGCGTGTGCGCATGCCTGCACGAAAACTCAGCATCAAGACGGAGAAAAAACTTTGAAAGAAAAGAAAAGGAAGAAAGGAAGAAAGAAAGGCAGTGTGGCACGAGCACGAGCCTCCTCTGCAGGCATCTGCATGCGGCTGTCGGCAACAGAGGCAGACAGCACCTGCCAGCGGCTCCTTGTCTCCTTTCGGAAACACCACCTCGTGGCCGTTGCCTCCTCCCCTTCCACGGAGAAATTTCACTCAAGCTGGTTACTCGCCAACGTCTCCTAGGGCATCTCTAATGGTCTGAGTCAGCTAGCTATATATATATGTACATATCAGCATATATCCTATGTAGAGGAAAGAGAGTATGCAAAAAAAACCGAGCTAGCTCTTCCTTAAGCACTAGTCTATAACGCAAAACGAGGCATCATCTATAAATGATAGTCCTTTTCTGTGTGTGCATGTAAGCATCAAATAACTATCCTTATAGATAGTTCTTTAGAATGCTAGCTTTAGTGTGTACTATATAAATGATGTGGAAGTCTTATAGTTAGTTGCTAGCTATAACCATTGGAGATGCCCTAAAAGAAGCTCGAGTTTAGGCCCTGCTTTGATTAGCGGTAGATTATGGTTTTTTACCGTAGCTGATTTATTTTTCACTGTAACTAAGATGACTTATTTAATGTAATTAAATTTAAAAATACAGATAGTCTATCACAAATACGAATCAAATATGGTCAGTTTCAGTCACAAATATTTAGTCAAATATCGCGTAAAACTAGAACCCATATGTGTCACATATAAAAGGATCAATCAACTGTACTACATGTCCAAAATGCAACTCATTAAGAGTTTAACAAGCAAATTTGACTACATCAATTAAATTCAAAAGTATTTTTAAGTTTACATCGATTAAATTCAAAAGTAAATTTTAAGTTTGTTATATTTGAAAGTATTTGCCTAAATTGTCTGGTATTTTTCTTGGCTTGTTTGGGTCTTCTGTATTTTTATAAAATAAAAAAAACTAATTTAGTACTAGAAAAGCCTCTTAGGCCGATTTCTCTCTATAGCCCGCTCTAGGTAAGTAAGAGGCTAGTCGTATATACATGGGCCCATGACCTCATTAGCTTTCTTATTGTCCTGATTAAGACATAACTCAGGGGCTTAGAGTTTAACATATATTTGGGATAAGTGAGTTTATTGAATATCCAGAATAAGTTTGTTGGATACTATTTGATTAAATTCTCGGATAGTTATGAATCTGACCGATACTACTATTCCGAATCTGATCTTATATCCAGGTAAACTATTCGGTTTTGAATTCAAAAAAATAGTTGAATATCCCTTTTCGCTCTGAATTAGATCCGAATACTTTTAGCTAGACGGTCGATCGAAAACTTACGACTAACATTTGACTGCTAGGCGATTCTGACAGCGGTATAACAATTCAAATTGTTACTTCTACTGATCACCAAAGCTTACATTTCACTTACATGTATGTGCACCACGTGTCTTCTGCTGGTGATCGTTTGAGTGATGGCGAAGCCATGAGTCACGAATCACCACCACGGCCTCGTCCTCCTTTCCGTGTTCTGGAAGCGAACGCTGCCCGCTGCCGCGTGAGAGATTGTTGCGTTCTTCCTGACTCGCCAGAGGGAGCTGGCGTAACGAGCGTTTGGTCAGGAGCCGGACAGCGAGTGCTCGAAAATCTGGTGAGATTTGTCGCGAGATTGCCGGAAAACTCTGCAGTGACACGGACCTCTTCGGAGAAAACTTTCACGGGAAGATCCTCTCGTGGTAGGACGTCCCTAGCTTACGGCCGTCGGATAATGCATCGAGATTTGATCTCGTCCAAGCTTTTTCTTTGGGACCAACGTTCCCACTCTTCGATCGGTACGGAAGACATTAGTACAAACTTACAGGACTATTCCACTGTACAAGGAATTAACACGGTGTTAACACGTAGTACGTACGTACGTTCCTGACTTGTATCTGTCTGTACTATTCTACTGTACAAGAAATTAACATAGTGCTAATACGTAGTACGTATGTACCTGACCTGTATTCAGGGTCAGAATCACACCTCGGGTAAGGTAGGCTTCAGTCTAGAATGTGAAAAAAATATCTAGTGTATACCTCAGATAAATTCAGTTTAGTTTAGGTAATATTTTTGTTGTCCAGACTTGATAGTCTAGATTATTTTATCACTAAATCTGAGATATAATTAAATTCTGACTCCGTATGTGCCTGTATCTGTCCGTAGTCTTCGCTAGTCTGCACGTACGGAGTCTTCCATGCAATAGAGCAGTACCAGAGCAGCTAGCTAGTATCTACTCCACCAGTTTAGGTTTCTATATGTAAGCAGTACGTAGTACGTATTTGCATGGGTACATGCATATCAAAAGTGGTGATCACTTGGGTTTTATTTTGTAGCTTATGGTTGAAAACACTGCAGCTGACTAAAAAAATACTGTAGCTGACAGATGTTTATTTAGCATAATTAAATTTAAAAAATATAAAAAATATGTTAGCCCATTATGTATAATATAAACACATACGGAAAAAAACCGGTAAAAAAGCTCAACAAAAAGCCAAAAGTTCAGAAAAAACAAAATTTATAAATATTAAAAAATAAGCCGAAAACCAGAAGCTGAAGCCCAACTGATCGGGGCCGCTCGGCTCGTCCTCATTGCTCACATTCAGAGTCATCGTGTTACCAAAACAATAAAGCACCAATTATGGCACAATGACCAACAGGACATATGGCACCCTCGTTGCTAGATAGCCTGATGTCGTCTAGAAAACACCTTAGTATTTTTTTCCGTTAATATCTTTTATAGTTGGATTTTGTTGTAAATAATTTACCCTCAATGCCAATCCAAATAATTTCCTTATAAAAATGGGTGTGTATAAGTATCACCTGGATGTTTTCTTTCTAACTATCATCCAATTTTGAGACTGTTAGATTAGAGATTCAACGGCCTTTTTTTTAGGGGGATATTTTTTTTTGAAGAGGGGGAGATTTTTTTGGAGGGGGTGGGGGAGAATTTATAGCCATTGGATATCTAATCCAGTGGTCACAAATCTAGATGATAGTTAAGGAGAAAACATCCGGATGATGTTTATCAACACCTAATAAAAATTGCTAGACCAAGTAAATTACGAGAAGATCTGTCCTGTACGGCCATGTCCGCTGTTTAACCTCTCCGTCTACCAGGTTCGAATCCTAAAATCATGTTCACTTTTTTTCCTCGACGGATTAATTGGTAGAGCCATGGAACCTATCGCAGTTACAGCTAAACCAGAAAATGCTGCCCCTACGTTACTAAACAATGAAAATAAATAAATAAGTAACGGGGGCATATAATATCGGGCTCGACGCCTCTTCCTCACCGTTCAGGTTGCTGCCATTCACACCTGCTGACAATATCTCAAGGGAGGTGTTTAGGGGTATTCAACACTCCATTTTTTTGAGGTGTCCAGAGGATTTAAGCGTTTTTTATGGTTCGAAACATTCATATTTTTAGAAAATAAGAAAAGTCTGAATACTTTGAATAAAAAAAACACTCGAGAATTGTTTTAGTAATTCCCTATCTCAAATGCCCCTCTCTCTCTCTCTCTCTGGAAAACAGAGCAGCTAATCTTCCTGCCGCTTGGTTGCCACTCTTTTCTATGTGCACACTCCAAACCCACACTCACCTGCTGGCAATATCTCAAATGGCCACCAACTTCTAGAAAACCCATCACCACCACGTCTCCTTTTTCCTTCATCTCTTGTATCTGTCCTGTTCTTGTAGTTGTCTCAGATTGTTACAGAGCGTTGGAAGATCTCTCGGTACAAACCCAGCAGTAAGTTCAAGAGGAGAGGATTCTTTAGATAAGTCGATGGCGTGTGAGATTCAGGCATGAATCAAGACACGGAGAGGTCAGCTCCATGTTCTTGTTCTTGTTTCCGTTATGTTCCTGTTCTTTGATTCATTATGATTTAGGGTCCCAGTGGTGATGGAGTAATCGATGGAGTTCTTGACATAAGGTTGTTCTCAGTGACCCATATTCTTGGTTTTGCTGTTGTTCTTTGCTCCATTGATTCTTAGTATGAGGTTGTTGACCTCAGGGGCTCGATGTTCTTACGTTCTTCTTGGATTGTTCCTTACATATACCATTGGTTCTTCCTCGGTGTTCATCAGACAAACCTAAAACTAGAAATTTTCACGGTGCTAATGCACTGTAGCTCTCTTTCAGCTCAACATCTGAAATTCTGAATATCCTTTTGCTGAATGCTCAACTATATGCTCTTCGGTCTGAAAAAGGAATGCTCAAATAGGTAAAGACAGCTGGTTGATAAAAGACATTCTCTTGGCCATTTGTAGTTGAAGGTCTCCAGCCGATTTTGAGATGTAGCAACATCATGATCCTTCCAATCCCTCCTATCATGACTTGGTTTCTTTGGCCACTTGCAGTTCCAGTGAATATTGACCAAGCAGCTAGTCCCCTTGTGAAGTTTTTCCCCCTCTCTCTCTGCCCTGGAATGGGTAGGCCTAGAGGGAAGGGCAAGAAATCGATGGAAGCTGCGAGCAACGACGACGACGGCAGCGGCGGCGAGGAGGTGGCTCCAACCCACAAGACGAGGGGAAGGCCTCAGAAGCCAACTCCTCTCAAGGATGACACTGACGAAGCGGAGGACATTGCCAAGGTTGAGGAGGATGGAGACGGCGTGAAACCGATCGCGTCAAGCAAGGACCCCAATAGCTCACTTGAGAATCATGGAGGAAAGAAGAGGCGGCGTCGGCAGTTGAAGCAAAGCTCCGACTCGATCGAGGACGGCGACAAGGACGATCATGTGACGCCGAAATCGAATGGATTCCGGCAAAATGGAAGCCGGCGGAAGAGCACTCCCCGGCGAGCTGCCGAGGCAGGAGTGGAGTGCAAGTGAGCGTTGGATATGCTTGCTACTAGTGTCCTTTTCTTGTATTTTACTCTTTCTATTGCATAGATCATCAAACGTCTTGAAGGCTATATGGTGCTTCATGTCTATAAGCGTGATCATGTCATTATATATGCTGCCCAATGGAAAACAAGGTAGTTGTAGCTAGTGCTTTTGTTAGCTTAAAATGTACTGCTAATTGATAGTCTGGGTTACAAGTATAAATACTTTGTGCCAATTGTTTCTTTCGTGGATTCCAGCCTGGTCACTACAGTAAATATCAAATGGAAGCTTTTTAAAAGTACCACAAATCAGCAAAAGTGGTAAGAGCGACTCTATATTTCTGTCATGAGGTGTTTAACTTTGTGATGGTTACTGCTCGTCCTCTGTACTTTTGTTTTCTTGATGAAGAATGCTTTCACAAATCTGTTGAGTTTTCTTCCCGGAACCCTTTTTTTGGGTAAGAAATGTTCTTCTTTCTTCCTCTTCTTTTTAAGAAGAGTAATTGCGTAAATCTCTAGTTTTGTGGTAAAGGTAACACAAAACCCCACGTTTTTACAATTTGTTTTGAGGAACACTAGGTTTTGCATAGGGTTGGCAATTTATCCGTAGGGCAAGCCTCACAGAAAATTTCCCCATCAGGCGCTCGGGCGTGCTGCAAGTAGCCGGAGGCTGACGAGAATGCGATACCTGGGAAACGGCAACGCGGATGTACTGGGACACAACTAGGCACATTGAAGCTAGGGAGGGTTCACACGGGACTAGGGTAGGCTCGAGATGACGCCAACCTCGCCCTCACTGGATCTGGCAAGGAGGCCACCAGATTTGGGGCCTAGTCATGGACTTATGGGGATAGGACCAAATCCCACCGCAGCCGTGTGGCCAGTCACCATGCCACCTCTAGCTTGGTCGCTGCCATCGCCACCACCGGGACTCGCCGGCCGCCTCTGTTGTCGCCGGTAAGAGGGAGGGGGGAGTGATAAAGGAGAGAGAGGAGGGTAGGTGATTTACATGGTGTTTTTTTGAAACATTTTGCTTCAAAACCTAGGGTTTCTTAAAAAAATTGTGAAACTTAGGGCTTTATATTACCTTTGATCCAAAACCTAGAGTTTATGAAATTTACTCTCTTGAGAAAAATGAAATGCCCTTCTAGCTTTGAAGGAGATTCCTCGAGTCCCAAAGAACAGCACTGGTCCGAGCGACAAAGGCCGTCGAGCTCTCTCTGGTGAAGAGATAGCGAGGCCGTGAGGTGGGGAGATTCACGGCAGACGCATGGGCCCAAGCCTTCGCGGCCGGTGCCGTATGGCCCAGCCCACGCTACGTTGGTGTGGCCGGCTCTACTACTCACGAGCCTCTCAGTTGTTGCCACATGGTACATGTAGTGAACAGGGTGGATGATTGAAGAAGACAGCAGTGCTAGCTCTTGAACGCTTAGACAGAGTGGGGTGTCATGTGATTTGGAATCTTTCTGATGCAGAACGCCAGCCTCCAAACAGGACGAGGGCACAGGAACCTTCAGGCTGATGAGCTATCAAACCTCAATCTACTACTTTCTGTAAACATCACCCCCCGGAGCCTACCTTCAGTATTCAACCGTCCCGACCACCTGCTTCGCACAAAATTTCCTGAGTCAGGACTTTCGAGAGGCACACTTCGGCTAGGCGCTGTTTTGCAATCTGGTACTGTTCTCGTAGAAATTATGCGTAAAGCAAGGAACTCAGGTAGGGATCAGATTAAGTGAAAACAGGGCAATCTTTTACTCGATGTTGCATAGTTCGGTGGTGACATTTTTCATTCCGCTCAACCCCTTTTTGTCGGACGAGCAGGTGAGGAAGCAAAAGTCCCAACTCTCACGAGGCGAGCTTATGATTGGAGGTGGTTGCTGGCCTATAGGCTAGCTAGCGCCCGGTGCTACGTACTGCTGCCCCCCAATTGCCTTCCAAATCGGAAAATTACCAAGGCTAGCTACTACGAGTACTACGCGCCGCCGTACGCCAGTACTACGCACCACATGAGTCGCCAACCGCAGTCGGGTCGGGCCCTTTCGGTTTTACTGATACCAGTCTACTGTTTAAAAAAAGAGTGGGCAAGTGTTTTGAGTGATGCCTCTTTCATCTCCTCCATGCTTTCTCTTATATCCATCTTTCACCGTAAAAATCTCTAACTTATACGAGTGTTTGTCATCTCTTCGTATTTTTCTACTTTTAAATGACCACTAACAAATAATATTACAACAAATATTGATGTAGTTAGGTCATCTTGTTCAACACAATCGAGTGAAATCACGCCTGCTAACCCCAGCATAATCTAATATGGCAGTAGGCGATACAAGCAACAGAGCCTGGGATGGAGCTTAACAATACGCTACGTGAAACTATGAGCATAGCACAAGACAGATCTATCAATGTCAACTTAGCATACTGGCTCACATCATTTCTTTTTCTATTGTAACGCATGTGCAGCGGACTAGTACTAAACATCCTGCCGGCCGGACGACCAAACGTGCTCGCCCGTACGGACCGCTTCCTCGATTTTTTTTCCTCTTGCAACAACATTTGTCACCTGGAACGTTGCCGTTATCTGTGCATCTCAGCTCGGTTTGTTCGGTTCCGGCGTACGGTGGCCGCCGCCGGTCGGTAGAGCTCGTGTTTGATACAGTACGTTGCTCGCAGCTGCGGGAGCCGCCGGATTTTGGTACGCATGGCACGAGGAGAAATCTAGCGACCGGAGAACAAAATCTCCTCCTATGTTTGTGACGTCCAATCATGGAGGCAGGTGAGGTAAGGCAGCGGCGTACGGCCTCTTTTAGCTGCAGCATTGCCAGCAGAAACCAGAAAGAGCGTGCATTGAGTCAGTGAGTCAGAGAGAGAGAGGGAGGCAGCTGCTTTAGGCTGCGCCTGGGCCCTGGCCGGGAGGCAGCCCATGCAATCAGAGAAGGGAACGGAGAAAGGAAAAAAAAAGGTGCTTTCGGACGTCACAGCCCCTGAACGGGCCCATGAACAGTCGCGTCCCGGGCTCTGTAGCGCACGCCGCTTCGCCCGGCCCGCCGATCCGCCTCGCAGCCCGCGCCCGCCCGCCTCCCCCGAGCGGAGGCGCGCGTATGCCGACGGCCGGATGACGTCCGGCCGACGCGCGACGGTGCGCGGCGTGCGCAAGTGGTGGTCGCACGGTTACTCCTCGCGTACCAAGCTTGCGTGTGCCGTGTGCGCCCCGACCTAGCTGGAATGCCGCGTCGCGACGGACCAGGCCTCATGATTGATTTGGAAAACGAAATCGAGGGGAACGCATCTGTACTCTGCACGTACATCGGTAGGTAGAAACCAACCTAACGAAGGTGTAGAATTGTAGGAATAGACGTGGATGCATCGTTCTACCGTGTGGTAAAAACCGATCGGGCGCACGTGACGCATTCATGAGCGCCGGGCCCTGGGCCACCGAGCCCCTGCCGGCACCATGAGGCCTAGCCTGCGCTGCATGCCTCCATTGCCTTGGCGAAACCCCTGCTGATGTGCATGCTGCGCCACACTCGTATGCGCTCGCACAATCGCGACGTCAGTAATTCGGCAGTGAACACACGCTGCCCCTGGTCCTCGCGTGCCCGTGCACGTACACAGGACAGCTCTGTGTAGCACTTCGGGTCTTTTTTTATACACCTAAAGGTGAAGAAGATTTCTTTGATATTTATTTTCCTATCGAACTAACCACCATCAAAGCACTTTTTGTGTTAGCATCTTTTTATAATATACATATCCATCAAATAGACATCAAGTCAGGTTTTCTTAATGGAGTTGGAGGAAGAAATCTATATGCATCAACCGAATTGTTTTGTGATTTTTAGACAGAAAAATAAGGTATGCGGATTATTGAAATCCTTGTATGGCTTGAAGCAAACACCTAAACAATGACACTTAAAGTTTGATAAAAACTTTGACATCCGCTGGTTTTGCTGTGAATAAAACTGATAAATGTGTATATTACCGTTATGGTGGGGGTTAAGGAGTGATCTTGTGTTTATACGTGGATGACATACTTATTTTTGGGATAAATACTATTGTAATTGACGAGGACAAAACTTTCTTGATGCTTTAATATGAAAGACTTGAGTGAGACAGATATTATTCTGAATATTAAATTGATCAAGGATAGGGATACGATCACTTTAAACCAATTCCATTATACTAAGAAAATATTGACCCGATGTGGCTTTGAGAATTGCAAAATTCCTCCAACACCTTAAGAATTACTTTGGAATTCATGAGGGGTTCTTGGATTCAGCCCATAATTTGAGACCAATTTCCTTTAGAATGTCCAAAGCATGCATAGTTTAGTAACATATTGTCCAGCTAAGTGAAGGAAAGAAAATTTGTAAGATGAAGTTTTTGTCACTCCTTAAAACATGTGACACATTACATAGGGATAGAATGAGGAAGACTTTGGCTATAAACACACGCGCACATATTCATGTATTTTTTCGTGAATAATTGCATGACTTGTGACAAAGTGACCACGTTGTGTCGTTGCGCATCTCCTGGTACATTAAATTCACCTTTTTATTTTTGCTAAATCATGCATTATCTCTTTTAATTATGTTTAATTGCGATTTCAAACGGCTGGATTAATTCGGTTTAGTTTGTGATTAATGGCATCAGTTAATGGAGAGTAATTGCGGTGCATCTTTAGGAGACGTTCAGGTTCACCGACCGAATTTTTTCATTCCTCTCTCACATCTTCTTCCCTCTCTGGTAAGCTGTGTTGGAGTGTTTAGCAGTTGAATTACGCTGGCCTTCCTCTTCGGTGTGCATCAGAAATGAGGGTGAGTAGTATCTCTGAGCCATTACCGTAGAGAACACCTACATGGGGATGGTAATAAGGTTTATGGGCAGTGTATATTTGCACGACCGTTCACTTTGCTGCTTCCTCTCCATTCTGTACTGCATTGAGCTGATGTTGCTTCCTATTCTTCATCAAACCAAACTATAAATTGTTCATGTGGCCAATCGACTCTGTTATATAATATTTCTGAGCGTAATTCGAACTGCAATATGTTGCCTACTATTAATATTAATTTATGTATTACTAGTTATTTACGATATTTACCTACTAGTGAAATAGAATTAAAAATTATGCATATTTACCACGTCCTCACGCATCCAATTAATCCCAATATGAGAGGCCAAAGAACCCAAATCACATGGTGAGACGAGCACCACAAGCGTCTTCCAAGCTCCAGCCAAGAAGACGACCCGTCATGCAGTCATGCTTCTTCTCATCTTCCGTATCGCAGGCGGCGGCCGAGCCCAGATCCCCGACACGGTGAGCTGGTCCTTGCGCTTGCCAACTTGCCAAGGAACTGCTGCAGCGACGCCGAACTTAACAGTGGCTGCTCACTCTTAACACCTCGGCGCCGACCTCGGTTGCGGTGCCCATGTCGTGCACCTTTCAGTTTCGGCTGTCGAGCGTGTATATCTCACTACTTGCTCGGTTACAGAATGGCGCAAGTCCAGCTTCCAGTTTTCTCTGGCTGAGATTTTTTGTTCTCTCAGGGAAAAGGGCATAGCACGGAAATAGAGATTTGGACGCTTATAGCACTTGTACACTCTAAAAATTTCAAATATAGCCTTCTACGCATAAAAATTCCGTTTCTAGCTCCTTTAGCGACCACGGGACTCCGGGAAAGCGACATGTGGCCAATCGTGCGGTCCCGGACCGCACGACCGCACTGTAGTTGAGTCGTGCGGTCGGGGACTGCACGACTGCACTGTAGCAATGGGTCGCGCGGTCGGGGACCGCACGAATGCACTGTAGATGGTTGTTTTTTTGTTGGTCTGTATATTTGTTATGGGTACAAATACAAATTTTATATGTGTTTATAGAGTAATATTTAAAATATAATTATTTTTGGATATGTTTAAAAAATATGATTTTTATGTAGAGTCTTGTTTACTTTTTTGTAATTACAAAAATTAAGAATTTTCTTTGGTAATGTATTTATGTGACGAATGAAATTTGTGATATGAAAATTGAGGTGCAAAATTTTCTGAAAAGTATTTTTGAAAACTCGTTACGCAATATAGATTCTCAACGATACGAAAGTCACAAATGGACTGGCCTACTCTTTATCTGCCCTTTTATTTCGAAAAAATTCTAAAAAAACATTACCAAACAAAATTCTTAATTTTTGTAATTACAAAAAATTAAACAAGACTCTACATAAAAATCATTTTTAAACATCATTTCGTATATCAAAAATAATTATATTTTAAATATAACTCTATAAACACATATAAAATTTGTATTTATACCCATAACAAATATACAGACCAAAAAACAGCCATCTACAGTGCAGTCGTGCGGTCCCCGACTGAGCTACAGTGCGGTCGTGTGGTCTAGGACTGCACAGCTGGCCACATGTCGCTTTCTCGGAGTCTCACGGTCGCTAAAGGGGTTAGAAATAGAATTTTTGTATGTAGAAGACTATATTTAGAATTTTTAGAGTATACAATGCTATAAGCGTCCAAAATTCTGGAAATACCGTGGTATACGTACAAACCGTTTACGCATGTCACAAAAGCACACCACGCGATCCCCGATAACCACACGCGCACGAGCACAAGTCCAACAACTTCCGACGGAAGAGAGATGCTTTTTCACGAGGGATTGGGACTCCTGTAATGCACTGACCCATTTTGTAAAAATTACTCCCTTATGTTCATTGAACTTGTTTTTTAATTAACTTTGTCTATAAATATAAAACATACTTTATGTTTTAATACAAAATTAATGTGATGTTTCTTTTATACCTCTAACAAATATACAATTTTATTTGCTATTCTTTACATGCATACAATGAATATATTGTTTAGAGATAATAATTAGATGTAATCTACCTATTTTTACTATCTTGTTAGTCTATATATCAATAGAAATATGTCTTACAAATTTAGACAGAGGAGATTCACAAACAGTACCAGTTCAACCTCTATTTTTCTAGAAAAAAGGGCACAGCTAATACTAACTCTTCAGTGTAATATATGCAATAATGCAAATTAAACTCAGTCATCTTTTGGACTTATAGCTTTTGGTTTACGTTACAGCAACTAGTTTTTAAACGGTATGTCTTTTCAAGGTAGTATCTACAAGTCAATACAAGTCAATTATAGTAGATATTATACCGAATTTATTTATATCAGCCAGAATCACACACGAGTATCTCTCTATACTCTCTTATGAATAATTAGAATTTTAAATTTTAAATTAAAAATATAAATCATAGTTAAAAAACCATCTATTTTTTGTGCCCTTGTACCGTAAAAGTTAGTGACATTACGCCGAAAGCAATTGCGTGACAATGGCTTCACATGGACGTGGATCCGTGCTGCGCAGGAGTGAGTACTGCTCGCCCTACTCGTATGAAATCTGCTGCATTTACGTAGGCTGTTTGTGTTGGATTTTGCCGATATTTTTTAGTTGTAACTTATGATTTTTGATTGAAAATAAATAATAATAATTAAAAAATAGTTTTAGAAGAGTATGTGAGTGGTGCAAAAAGTGATGAAGAGATGTATGTATGTGATAGAAGCGAGATGAGTAGGACGTGACCCGTGTCTTATTTCTGAAGTGAGACGATAGTGAGAAAAAGTAGAGAATTTATTTTAAAAAATAAGATGTTTATAGTGTTTTTTGATATATTTTTTTATATAAAGGTAGAAATAGGGATCAATACAAACGGACCTAATTATTGTGAAGTGGAGGTGATCGGATATGGGGATTCAATTCCAGCCACCGCCCATGTGACGCTGTGCTGCTCCTCGTCGAATCCGGTAAAAGGGGGAGCCCTCATAAATAACAAAAGGACGCGACAAAAGACCTCAGCTTGCTCTGTTCCCCCAAGGTTTAACAAAACCGCTGCTCCTCGCAAATGCCAAGGTCTTTATTGGTTAGGGTTTTTAGTGTAGGTACTAACACGTTCAACCTATGGTGTTTACAGCTTAAGTGGTGTTTATTTATGCTTAAAAGCCATAGTTTATACCTTATTTTTGTACTGTAACAGTTAAAAATGCACTATAGCTACTAGTAGTTTTTTCGCGTAATTAAATTGAAAAAATAAAAAGTTATATCATTATAGACAAGGAAAAGGAATAAGAAAAAAAAGCAAAAAAAAACCGAAAAACCATATCGTCAAATAAGATGAAAGTAAAAAAATAAAAATAAAAACTAGAAACCAAAAGCAGAAGCTATAATGAGCATGGTACTCTGGCCAATCTGCTATTTAAGTGCGGGCTAGTTGTTTGATCGTGTCACAATTTAATCTAACTGTGCTAGTACTCTCTCTCTACATGTGTGTGTTCAGTGCAAATCATTTTGTAAATGCGATTATGTAAACCATCTCGGTTCCTACGCCAAATCATCCTTACTGCAATGTACTCCTGCCAACCAATAGAATTTCAGATTTCAACTCGATCAACCTTTTACCTTGAGAGGGGGAAATAAACAGGTTTAATCCGAACAGTTGCTTTTGTTTCCTGACACTTTCTTTCTTTCTTTTTAATTCATCATTTGCAACGTCACTCCACAAGGCCTGGATCGAGGTACGTTTTTACGCGAAATGTTTCAGGTTGATACGATGTGGTAGCCGCACATGCAGCTTTCTCCTTAACAGTGGGTGCTCAGGTCCTACTCCACACACATGCAGAATGCAGCCTTCTCAGCCCTGACAAAAACCATCTACCTGGGGGAACAATAACATCATCTGTATGTCGTTTTTAAGGTAGTAATGGGCATGAGACTTTTCTTGCTACATTAATCTCTCACCTCTCTGTCGTGGTGGGGCTCTCACTGTCTTTCATCACCTATCCATAGAATTATTTTTGGCCCTCGTGAAAGAATTTATTTGTAGAAATGACCTCGGGTAGTTTTTCTTTTGCAAAAGTATCCCCTAGGCACCTGCTGTGGCCGGGGAGCGCACCTGGTCACCTGGCATGGCTAGCGATCGCGCCAGGACCGTTGGTGCTACCGACGCGTGTGTCAGGCCAGTACGAATGCCCAGTCATGTTGTAATAATTTCAACTTTACGTCGCGTCAATGAACGCTGGGCTGTCAGCTTACCACCTTGTGCAAACTTTAGATTTTTTTTATTTTTGGCGGTTTTCGAGCGGGGACAAGGGCGCATTGTCAAACCCTTGGCCTACGTGCGGGATTTCGGCCCTACAGTACCAATGTTTCAGGAAAATCCATTGAAATGAGCTCAAAAAAGAATATTTTTTTGTGCAGTCTTCTGATACAATATATTTACTTGTGTAATTTATTTGTAATTATAACCATTCTGATTTTTTTTAAAATTTTTGGGTGTACAGATTGTAGAAAATTTTTAATATGAAAAAAGAGGTCGAAATATTATGAATTTTTTGATGGTCCTTCCGTGGCTCCCTCGCATGAGCAGGTTTAACATATTGAACACAGACCCCTTTCAACACACCATTGTACACCTTAGACATATTGATCGTCATGATGCCATATTGCGCATCGTGTGTGTCGTGGAGAAGGGACCACTTCTCCAAGTTTAGGCAATGCACACTCATCCACTCAGCAAACTCACTTTTGGTTTCCACCCCTGCTCCTACGAGCGGTTTCCATCTCAAGCTCTCGCCATACAGCGATGAATTTTTGCTTCTGGTTCTGCAGGCATAGCTTCTTGAACTTCTTCATAATGTTCTTGCTCTGGAAACGGGTGTGGAAGTTGGCCGCAAGATGTTGCATGCACCAATGTGTGCGCATGTCATTCCATTGGAATGTCGGCCTTGTACCGTGCTGCATAGTATTCAGCGCGAACAACAACCTAGCGTGATAGTCTGTGATAACACACACATCTGACCGGTCCTGCACAACATGTTGCTTTATGTTGGCTAGGAACCATAGCCAGCTATCAGTGTTTTCGTTCTTCACAATTACGAAGGCAACTAGGAGCAACTGGTTATTGCTATCAGTGGCAATAGCGGTCAAGATGGTGCCTTTGTACTTCCTGCATAGGAAGGTCCCGTCCATAGCAAGGATGGACCCACAGTGCTTGAATCCCTCTACTACCGTGCCAGATGCCCAGAATACACAATATAGGATTAGAGAATTTGGGGTGTTAGAGGGGTAAGGCCGATCCATCTTGTTGAGGTGTGTGCTTGGATTAGCCTTGGCTATCTGGTGCAACATTCTAGGGACTAGGTCATACACCTCCTCATATGTACCGTACATCACTTCGAGCACCTTTCGCTTTGCCCATCATAGCTTACTGCATTCACTATATCTGCCATCAAAACTTTTGGGAAAAGGGTTACATCTGATACAACTAAATGACCAATGATGATCGCAATGTAGCCCAAGGTCACATTTGGGTGGCGATGCAATGGCTTTTCAGGCTCACATGTGTGGTCCCTCACAACTGTGATGCAGAAGTTCATTCTCGAGCCAGGAATCTCTACGCATGAACTTTGCTCAAGCAAGAGCAAACCACACACTTAACTATGTAAGTGTCAGGATTCGACTTACAAAAGAATAGCATACACATATTGGTGACTACGACTATTTTCACAAAAAAAATAACGTGATATGTTCACTATCCAACTCACTTGAAAACTTGGTAAGTTCGACTAATCATGACTACAAAGCTTGCGATAACTTGCTTCGCGGCACTCTTATCAGGGAAGTGCTGCCCCACAAGCAGGGTGTCCTGTCAAAGGCCCATGAAGAGTCGTGGTCCTGTGGTAGAACTAGGGAAGAGGCGGCTTGCAAATCCAACCGACTGGCCATATAGTTTGTGTCGGTAGAAACAATACCACCCATGGTGCCACCCTTGCTAGATTGTGAGTCAAAGTCCTCCTCATCTTCGGTATCTATGCCCTCAGACATGCTGCGAATTATCTCATGGTAGTTAATGTGAGCGCCACACATTTACCGACACCTTCGTTCGACTGGATGCCTACAGAATCGCTATCAACTAGAACTTCCTCCTAATGACCTGAGCCTCTTGGGGCAACTCTTCCATCGACAATGAATGGAAGAGGTGGACAAGACCATTCCCACCCGCTTACCTCTTTGGCTACCCTGTAGGAATCACCATGGTCAACAAAATGGATATACACCATGGGCCGCCGAAAGGTCGGAGATGAAGGATTGCTAGCCATATCCATGTAATGCTCCCACATGGCACTGCTAGTAAGTTTCACCATGTCCCACACGATTTGCCCCTAGGGTGTGACCATGCTGACGGCCACTCTCTCTATTATTATTTTATTCCTTGCCACGTCCCTATCGAACAATTGCCGAATGCACCGGTGTAGCTCGACCAAAGGCACATACGCTAGGTTGGGAACAATTAGTACGACGTGCTTACAGCTGAATAGATCAAGTCCGAATGGACCGTCACGTACAACCGCACCACTGTGGAACATGATCAGTTTATCCATTCCTATGGAAAATACTACAACAGTAAAGCGTCATTCCACCTCAAAAACGTACATACGATATTGAAATTAACTTATCGATAATGGAGGAGCATCCGTGCAACGCACACACGAAATATTGCATACAAAAACATATATACCATTATTACCTATGTCATCAAATAGTGCTCTAAAGGAATAACACAATAAAAAACCAACTAATACTGCTGATTGGTATCCTCGATACGGGACAAAATAATCTGCAAACGGGGGAGCACTGCTGTTTGCGAGAGAGCGCTGCGAGCAATGCGGAAGAAGGTAGGGAGGGAATGTAAGGGTGAGGTTCGCTGTGCGCCCTCGTGCACTTAAATAACTGCGCGAACAGACAGTGAATGGCATCGATGAGATGTGACATGACGTAAAGTTGAAATTATCACAAAACAACTGACGATTGGGCGTTCACACTGGCCTGACACGTGCGCGGCAGCACCAGCCTTCTTGGTGCGCTCGTTGGCCGCGCCAGGCGACTAGACGCGCTACTTTCACAAAAAAAAATCCGAGGCTATTTTTGCAAACAAATTCTTTCAGGAGGCAAAAAAAAAATCCCTATCCATATGCACGCCCCAGCCTTTACGACAGGTTAGGTATAGATAGCAACAGTAGAACAAGTTCGCACGCACACCAGCATCTTTTTTTTCAAGCGTTTCAGTCATATACGCTCAAGGCGATAGCAGTGTATCCCTTGCATTGGCACCAAACAGCACATATGAGAACGGAGAGAGCACACAATCAAACCGAGAAAATTGAGAAAGCAAAGGAACGAAAGTCGCGCCAGGTACCGGCTCTAGCAGCAGGAGCGTGCATGTGACTGCATTTGTTAGTTGTAGTTGTCGTCGTTGCGCGCGTGCAGATTCCTAGTTCGCTCCCAAGTCTGACGCCCGGCCAGTAAGTACAGGACGTTGGTTAAAGAAGCTCAGCTCGCCGAGATTTGCCGGCCTAAACAAGGAAATTAATAGTCGTATCCAGTCCTAGCTAGATCTGCACGTAAATGTGCCGTGCAACACCACCATAAAGCCGTCGCAGCTGGTACATTTCCCGTCCTAGTTTATGGCCTCCTTTTCTTTGTTATTGCCACTCCCATTCATTCTCCATATGCTATGGTCAGACCTAAACAAATGGGCCGGTCTAACTATACCGGTCTAAGGCACAGTACTATTAACCAGAGCTAGATATGATAAAGCATAAACAGTAAATGAGTCGTGTCGTCTGGTCTGAACTGAAGTGCTATGCTTGGGCCTGCATCTCGGTTTGGTACGACATGCACAATAACCCTCCTATAGTAGTCTATTAAAATTGCTTCTGGTTCACAGTAAAATTATTTATGTTATGGTTACTGCACTTTTTTTTAAGCATGGACAGGCGACTTGGCAGTAAAATTAGTTGCGACTGACAATAAAATTACTTGTGACTAACAGTAAAAGTACTTATGACTTAACGACTAGCAGTAAAATTACTCGTGATTACTAATAAAATTACTTGCAGCTAACAGTAAAATCATAGGCCATAGATGGCTCGTTTGGCTAAACGTGCCCAGCTCAGACCGACTCATCTCTATGTCATGTCTGAGTCGGAGGATAGGCACGTGAGCCGACACGGCATGATAACTTATTCAAGCTAGTCATGCCGGCCCTAATCGGGCTATACCCAATCTATCTAGGCTTATGCCGAGCCGTGACGGTAGGTCCATTTGGCCAGGTCCGGTTGTGGTCCTTTTTGTATATACATATGGATGTATGTGGTGTGTATATATATGTACTTTTTTATGTCAAAATATTTGTAGTGCTGGAACTGGCAGGAATCATGCCATGCACGGACGCGCACGCAGCAGCAGCGCTACCCGGGTGAATTTACTTTCTTTTTCCCAAAGAAAAGAGAGCTTTGTTAAGTACTCAGAACAAGAGTTACAATCCTGACCAATTATATGCTCGACACAACTACAACACTATGGTGGTCTTTGGTACAATGGTAATGTTAATGGAATTGGAATACAGTGTATTTGATGGAGGGAATGGATGATTACTGGTTCTGTTTGGTTGAAGTGGGGAGTGGTTTCTCATTTCAATACAATGTTTGGTTTGGACAATGTAATTGGAATACACCAATACATGGGAAAAAAAACACCTGATAGAGGCTGATATTGTTAGGACCAAACACTGACTTATGTGCTAAAGCAAACAACCATAGATCAATACTACAAGAATAATTTTATCACGAATACTGTTGGTCAACCACATATCACGAATTATACAGGAGTGCAAAAAATCATTTGCTCTGAATCTAAAAATGATTCGATACTACGATCGATGTGCATATGAACGACATCGATATATTACTAGCATGTATGGATTAGCAGCTGCCATTGGTGGCCACCGACCAATAGCTACACAATTGTACATACTTCCATGTTTGATCTCAAACAATTCCGAAAGTCACGTGAGTACATGGATTAATAAAACAAGCTCCGGACCAAACAAAAATTATGGATCCGTTAATACATGACGTGCATGGCATATCACAATAAAAAAAAGCTTTGAAACTTCCATCTCCCAGCAGTTTGGTCTCAAACGAAATCTTCAGAACTTCAAGTGCAAATTATGCTACTGATTAAGAATTGAGCTGATGTCATACATTACAGTAGCACATGTTATGTTATAATATAAAGTTACAAACTCTCAACAATTAAAACTTCAAAGAAGTGTCCACAACTTCATGCCAAAACTCGCATTTTGTTCCAAACCAACGGGTCACCAATGTGATAACTTCAAACGTTGACCCAAGTTTACAATCGATAGAAGCAGCTCCTCATCTTTTGTTTGCTTCATCTAGCAAAGCATAAAAATTGTTTAGATATAAGTAAATGTTGACGAGTTCTAATCATTACTATTATAAAAGAACGAGTTGGTGGTCATACGTCCCTTCTCCTATAACTGTTTCATTCTCAACTTCTCATCACTCTCCACTTTTCAACTAATCAGAGTAGCCTTCTTCTATAGCATGATTCTCTGTATATCTAATAAATTTTGTTGTAATGCACGAGCAAGTGACTAGTATTAACAAAAAAAAACTCACTTGTTTCGTTTAGTTTATAACCAATAGAAGCAGCTCCTCATCCTCTGTTTAGATTTGAGCAAAGCACAAAACAGAATTACCCGAGTGGTGAATTTTGTTTGAAATGCAAAGAGCTCACTTATTAATTCATATGTCATTCAGTTTATCTCTCGGAAAGCTAAGTCCATGCAAGTAAGACGATTTTATTTAGTATGTAAAATTAGTTTGATGTTATGAATGCCATCATTGATCCAACAAAAGTGAAACTAATGGTACTTTTTCTTGGTCCAACCAAGGTGGAAGTAACCACATTTCCTCAGCATGAGGCCACTCATGAAAAAACAACACATTGATTTCCTCTAGTGGTAAAATTTGCAACACCATGTTCTTAGACCCCGTTTGTATTGGCTTCTGCTTCTGGTAGTAATCGTCATATTTCTAAATGCCATGTTCCTTTTCTGAGTTCTTGTGTTATGGTCTATGATTCCGATGAGTATGGCAGTAGGCGTGTGAATAGTATGAGGTACTATAGCGCATGTGAACAGAACATGGGTACTGTAGTGCACGTGAACAATGCCGTATGTACTGTAGTAATGCTATCTATTTGGACAGTGTTTGACGTGAGAATCGCTCTTGAATTTCTTGCCTCGGGGTATAGGATGCAGGCGTGCTAGTGTACTAAAGTAGATAAAATAAATAAACACAACAAAAGTAGGGAAGATATGTATTTTATTCATTCATTTGAGAATAACAAAATTACAAGTTCTATTTATGTATATGCGCTCCATAACCTGCTTTGCATAGCAGATCTGATATAGGCGATGTGATCTCCTAGTTTCTTGGGCCTTGAAAGACTCCTGGTTAATTACATCCACAGGGCAAACCCACAGAACACCTCCGATTAAGATACGAATTAGTCGTCGTCTTTAGTCTTCGCTTCTCGTTCTCCTTGCATGTGATGAATGATCGATGTAAATGTGGGCGTTGGCATTATCCATAGCATCATCGGTCTATGGGGCCGTTGATAGCATAACATTTGCACTGGCTACGCTTGCTCGTGTCGTTTGACCTCATTGATATCGAACGCCACAAGGGAATGAGGTGATCGAAAACATGTATAGTTGACACCAAGCTTGATCGATCTGATAACACAGTGGCAGAATCGGGATAATCCAAATGATGGGGCTAGCAGATCAAGGCACCAGGGTTGGGTATTGACGTGGTCGAAAGTGACCACTAGGAACAACTCCTCGGAAGCCGGAAGCCATCGGGAGTGGTCAGTAGTCCAAAGCCGAAAACCCTCAGCCTTTGGGAGTGGTCGTTGGTCGACAGTCGGAAACCATCGGCAATCGAATGCAATAAGCGATCAAGAATCGTCGAAAGTCATTCTAGTAAAAAAAACCAACGAAAATCATCCGCGGTTGAAATCCATCATGGTTGAAAGCCATCGAAAATCGTTCATGGTCGAAATACATCGGAAATTGTCCGTGGTTGAAATCCATCGGAAGTTGTTCTAGTCAAAATCCATCATGTCTAAAATTCATTGGAAGTTGTCTATGGTTGAAAGCCATCGTGGTCAAAAACTATCGGAAGTTGTCCATGGCCGAAAGCCATCAGAAGATGTCTGTGGTTGAAATCCAGCGTGGTTGAAATCCATTCGAAGTTGTCCGTGGTCGAAATCCATCGGAAGTTGTTAGTGGTCGGAAGCCATCATGGTAAAAAACCATCAGAAGTCATTCGTGGTCAAAATCCATCGTGGTTGAAAGCTATCGGAAGGTGTCCGTTGTCAAAATCCATCGTGGTCGAAATCCACTGGAAGTTGTTTGTGGGCGAAATCCATCGGAAGTTGTCCGTGGTCGAAAGCCATCATGGTCAAAATCCATTATGGTAGAAATCCATCATAAATTGTCCATGGTCGAAATCCATTGGAAGTTGTTCATGGTCAAAATCCGTCGTGGTCGAAAACCATCGGAAGTCGTCTATGGTCAAAATCCGTCATGGTCAAAATCCATCGAAAGTTGTCGTGGTGAAAATCCATGGTGGTTGAAATCTATCGGAAGTTGTCCATGGTCGAAAGCCATCGTGGTCAAAATCCATTGGAAGTCGTTCGTGGTTGAAATCCATCGGAAGTGGTCCGTGGACAAAAGCCATTGTAAATCATCGATCATCAGTCATGGTTGTAGGTTGGAAGTCATCGACCATAGCTCATAGTCGTATGTCGAAAAACATCAACCATCGGTCGTAAGCCAATAGTCAGAAGCCATCGACCATCGGTTGTAAGCTGGTAGTCGGAAGCCAACATCCATCGGTCGTAAGCCGGTAGTTGGAAACTATTGACCATTGGTCGTGGCCGGCAGTCGGAAGCCATCAACCATCGGTTGTACACTGGTAGTCGGAATCCATAGACCATTCAATCAATCACTGTAGCAGTACCATTTACTATAGCACACGTCATCCAAGTACCACGGGTGGTTGAGAGGCGTACGAGTACTTCGCCTATCGACGACGCTCGAGTACGGTGAGTGGTCGTAAGCGACAGAGGATCAAAGTCGATCGAAGGCACTCAAGTTCGAGCTCAGCGGGCAGTCGTGGACATCCGAGCATCGAATGGTCGGTGATGTCTAGATACAACGGGTGGTCGGTGGTGACCAAGCATCACTAGCGGTCGTAGATGTCCAAGCACAACGAGTGGTCGGTGACGTCTGGGTACGGCAGGCGGTTGGTGGCGCCCGAGTATTAAGAGTGGTCAAAACTGACCGAGTATAGGAGGCGATATGAAGGACTTATGAGTAGCACCATCTGTCTCACCTTGTGGAGCTATCATTAGATTAGAGGTGCAAGCGGGACAAACCTGGTACATGACAGATCGCTGCAGCTGTGCAGCTTGGCCGGGGCGTGTGAGCCACATGTAAGGGCGGGGAGACATTGTGCTTTAAGCCCATGGGATCGAAGAGCGATCAGCAATCTTGATAGCCCCTTCATCTCAGCCACAGACTGCTCAATGATGAGCTCCAAGGTACATAAATGATGGTATTGCCGGTCACGACCGTGGTGTTTGGCAATCTTCCTGACGCGCTGTTGTCTATCAACATGCAAGATGGCTAAATAGCAGAGAAAGAGAAAAGGAGAGATTCTTTACCATCCAGAGCATAGCATGCCATGGCCTCAGCTCGTGTAGATTGCTTCCTTAGGTTCCTCCAACTTCACCTTTTGTTGCTTGTATCTTTTTTGCGTATGCCTTCTGTGCGTATGTACGCTGATGGGGTGTCTCCTTCTTTGTCTCCATCTGGCCTCCTTCTCCCTGAGTCTGTCAGAGTCCTAACCATCGGTGTGTGTCGGTGTGCGCATTCCTCTCCTTGTGTGTTTGTTTGTCCTTCCCATCTGCGGGGTCTCTTCTTTTATAGGCATGAGCAAGGGCCACGGGCAACGTATGCAGCCCTCACGCGCTGCGAATCAACCTCCGATTTCTGGGATCGAGATCTTAGTTCGATTGTTGATTCTTTCCTTCTGACCCTATGCTTTCCATATCAGAAAGATTTATCGAGAAATACTTCCATAAATGAAGATACGGCGCAATCATCTTCCCATCGCAAATATGGTTCACTCGGAACCAATCTTTCCATTCCTTCTTGGTGCATGGGTTGCCATTGGTTGGCTGCGCGTGGTGCTACACACATATCGACCATTGGAATTAATCTTCTCGTTGGTAGTATTCATGTGTATGATCGTGTGACGAGTACTCGATGTGTGTGAATGCCGTGCAGGAACTGAAGGCAACTACCATAACTTTCGATGCCGAGTTATCCTCCACTGAGATCTGTGCCAACTTGATGGCCTTAATGAAAGATTTCATGGCCAAGATGGAGGAGAAGGCACAATTTGTTGCTGTAGTTTCTGAGTCGTTATTGCCGCTAGTTGCGACCATATCCAAGATGGAGGAGCAGCAAGAGGTGATGCCTGCCACTGCAATGGTGACACTGCCATCACCATCCCATTACCGTCATCAGCATTGGTCCTGCTACTATCTTTACCAATGATGACTCCTCTCTACGCTTTGCTGTCCTTGGCTGCACCATTGGTACCACAGCCAAGGAAGAAGTTTACCATCATTTCGCTGTTACCCTTGCCACGTCATCCATTGGCACCATGCCATAAGCGATGTGAAGTACAATGACTGATAGGTGGGGGCTAGAGACGTCATCGTATCCCCCCACAACCGCTGCATCCCGAGGCAAGAAGGATGCTGCTGCTCTCCCATGCTGGTTGCCCTTACCACCGGTGACTACTATGATGTCAATTGACGCTGGAAGGTTGCTATCTTCGTTGTTGTTCACTGGAGCTTCATGGATCTTCTTCCATATAACACGACGTCGTTATTGTGCCCTCTTATCGACATGTTATGGTCTATGATCCTAGTGAGTATGGCAGTAGGCGTGTGAATAGAACACAAGTACTATAGCGCACGTGAATAGTGTGTATGGTACTGTAGCAATGCCATCTATTTGGATAGCTTGATAGCATTAGTAGTATATCACGGATTAGAAATATAATAATTAGTTTTCCTTATTATTTAGGCTTAGTTTTATTAATATAGAGATAGGTTTCCTAGGGGTCAAGTCTAGCCATCCATATAAAAGAGCTAGAACTGTATCTATTATCATAAAGCAATGAACAATCAAACAAATTTTTAGTCTCCCTCTTTTTCTAAAGTAAAGTCTCAGAACCTCTCTAACATGTTAGGGAAGAGTCCTGTTGGTGGCTAGATGAGAGTGAGCGCCCTTCCCTCGATCCTCGGATCTGTACCTATTCACCAAAAATGAAGACGGGCCATAGTGCTCTACAAAAATAGTTGGGGCAGAATTTAGAATAGATAAGTAGACAAACATGAATAAAAAATATAGATAAACATTTCACTGCATGATCGACAGATGAATATAACTATACCATCATTTTGTAAGTATTCAAAATCTAACAATTAAACTGTGATACAAGATACACAACCAAGATATCAATTTCCTGTTAGTGATAAATGGTGACACCAAAATGAATCATTGGGTCTTGTTCTAAATGATCTGACCACTAGCCCTTCAGCATTGGGAAGAAAGAGAGAGATACCTCTGCTAGATACAGAAATATAATCCATTTTTTATTCAAAAATACAGAAATATACCTGTGTTTTAATTTTTTATGGAAATAGTCTCCAATCGCCCAACCATTGAGCGACTGGACCCTGTCACTCAACGACTGAGCGATAGGCAGGCAGTAGCTCTACAGCTGGGCGACAAGTATGCAGCCGTCCACAGGTACGTGGTTGAACCGACGTGGTCGACACAACATGGTCGAAACAACGTGGTCGACCAGCGTGGTCACAGCAACGTGATCGACTCAATGTGATCAAAGATTAGTGAGTGGTCGAAGAAAACAACGTAGTTGAAACATCATTGTCTAAACATCATGGTCAAAAATTAGTGAGTGGTCAAAGTGAACAACGTGGTCGAAGATTAGTGAGCGGTCGAAGTGAACAACGTGGTCGAAGATTAGTGAATGGTCGAAGTGAACAACGTGGTCGAAGATTAGTTATTGGTGAGAGGTGATGTCGCCGAACGGTTGGACGACTAGCCTGCGTGCCACTTGGGCCTTGGGCGAGAGAGTCCAATCGCCCAACAGTTGGGCGGCTAGAGGCTATTTTTGTAAAAAAAATGCAGATATATTTCTAGATTTTCGAATAAAAAAGGGATTATTTTAAAAAAATTCATGGAAATATGCTGTTGTGAATTTGTGATGTTAGCTTCAGCTACCGTTGCACTAAGGGCCCATTCATATTGGTTTTTGACTTTGGCTTGTGAATAGTAATATCCTGTAGAGAAGCTTGTGGAGAAGGAGACATTCGTGTGCGGTTTTGGTCGATATAAATGAAGTTACTACAGTATGTACTACAATCGATTAGTAGACCTTGCTTTGCAAAAACACCCCGTTCCGTTTAAATGCTAGGTACTGTAGAAAAGTCATTTAATGTAGAAAAGTATCTTTTAGAAGCCAATACGATGATAGCTTATATTGCTAAAATAATAACTATTGATGTACTCTGTACTTGTTCAAGTAACTTGGCCTTTCGGTGCTAAAACTTTCGTAGATGGAACTCTGTTTTTTACTCTGTACAGTGCTAATTAGTCCATTTTTTTTCAGAAAAATGGTACTCTAAAACGATAGTATCCTTGCTAGATTACTCAGTCAAAATTGGACCTTCCTATCCAAGTTTGACTCCTTTAGATCCAAATAGCAAGACTTTTAGTAGAGCAGGAGACAGGTACATTCAACTAAAAGAAGATAAACCTTCCTGAATGTTTCTTACATCTCAAATTTATTTTGCTAAAATAAACAGTATCAATCAAACGATTAGTTCCATGCAAGAACAATTGCACAAGTTAATTATACATAAATGATAGTACGCAAAACAAAAATTGATTGAATAGCAAGTAGATTTATACCATTTCAATCAACTACAGATCTTATTCTTGTGCATCTGTAACAGATCCAAATCAAGTGAAAAGAGAAAGGATGATGTGGGTATAATTTACCTAGGCCTGAGGGTGGTGTAGGCAGTGTCGGAGATTGTGTGTGTTTGGGAGGGGGGTTGAGATCTTCACCCAGTGGCACTCTTTTGACCTTTTTGAAACTTCACTGCCGGGAGTAAAGCTGCAGCTTCTGGGCGAAGTCACTCCTTGCCACTAAAAAACTGCGTGAATTCCTTGCCAGGTGGCTACATAAACCTTGGGCTTATTTGGAACGCCCGAACTTTCTTATACGTACTCTTGTGGAGAATCTGGAGATTGAGCTGTTATGTGAAATTTTTTCATTCCAAATACGGTATAAAGATCTATCTATCCATCTGGTACCTCTCAATTGGTCTGCAACAAATCAAACATAATTTATGTGCCACTCGGTTGGGCTGAAATAAGCCAACTTATGACTGAAATTACACTGTAACTGGCTGAAATTACACTGTAACTGATAGTAGCTTATTTAGCGTAACTAAATTTTAAAAAAATAAAAATAGTAAAAAGTTAGCCTATTACGGATAATACAAACGAATACGAAAAAAAGAACCGATAAAAAAGCTAAAAAACTAGAAAAGAACAAAATTTAAAAATAGTGAAAAATAAACTAGAAGTCAGAAACTTAAGTTAAAATAAACAGGGCGATCGCAAGCAAATATTTTAAAACTGGTACTTGTTTTCCCCCAGTGGAGGTGAGAGGTACACGAAACATCAAGAATGCTTGTACAGGTCCAAAATGCGCTTTACTTTTACGCATAATTCAAGTAAATCTCCTTAAAAAACAAAACAAGTACATCCAGTGCATAACAAATCTCTACAATTAAACAATTTATGGAGCTTCAGTACACCATATGCATTTTTTTCCCGAGAGTGAAAAACCGTTGGAAAATCTCTTAATCTGTCGGAAATTCTATTGGTTGACAGCTCTTTGTTGGTAATTACTATTGGATTTAGCTGTCGGAAACTCTTTGTTGGAAAATAGATGTATCCTGGAGGTTTTTAGCAACTAATGTCAGTAAATACAATAGCCGAGAGTTTCTATACTGTCAGTAAATATGAAAATGGTAGGCATACTTTGGTAAAACTCTTGGTAAAATGGAAAAAAATCGTCAGTCATTTAGTAATCACCTGTAATTTTTAGCAACTACTGTCGATAAATAAAATAGCCAAGAATTTCTACACCGTCAGTAAATATGAAAATGGTCAGCATATTTTGGCGGTCGGCCATTTGTTTCTACCCATCGGAAAAATTTCATATCTCGCCTGCAAACATTTGTGTTAGTTTTACCTTTTTATTTCAAAGATGGGTCATACGTGCGCCTTAGTTTTATTTTTCTTAATTAGTGGACTAATGGCTTCTTAGTTGGAGGAGCTTTTTTCGTTAGAAGTCCATGTTACAATCTTTAATCCTGAGTCCTGTCTACAGCGCACACCTTTTTCTTCGATAATGACTACAGTGCACAGTTAGTACATTAGGTGTCCATCGTAAGGGTTCGTATATACGCATTCCTTGTCATGGAGACAAATACGAGCTAATAATAATAATAATAATAATAATAATAATAATAATAATAATAATAATAATAATAATAATAATAATAATAATAATAATAATATGGGACACATGCTATAACTCGTCTGATTTACATTTGATAATAATTTGGTACTAGTAGTACAGTACCTGTTTTGATGGAGTGATTTGCAAGAAATCAAATTAAAGGCAATTAAGTGAGAAGACTATGGGAAAAAATTGTATGTATGGTTGGCGAACTAATTAATTCAAAAGAAATATTTTCCATTCCGACTTGATAATTGAGAAACCCAACAAAATTTTTGAACCAATAACATTTTAAAATCCAATAAATGCACGTGTGATTTTTTATACTATTATATATGTTAGTACTGTCGTGGAAGAAATGTTCTCATGCAATATGTGCCAGTCAAACTATTTTGACTTACACAAATAACATCATTTTAAATATTTAGATCAGCTATATTAATTTGTGTGAATAACTTTATCTCAAGATGATTTCAACACATATTTTGGAGTATAATGGCGGTCACAATTGCGTTTTTGAAAGGCTCCATTTGTTAACCACGAAGAATTATGTGGGAATGGAATTGAATTGTTTTCGATCAAATTTACGTGGTCCAAACAGTTACCACTACTGCTTCGCTTCGACTTTTATTTTATTGTAGGAATATTGAAATATGGTCTCTCTTTTATGCTTTATCTTTGCCTTTTTGGAGGGGCCTTGGAAGGAGCGTCGCTTTGGACTTTAACATTACTAAATCACTTTGGTTTACGCGCTTATTTCTGAGGTAGGTGGTTTTTTTTTTGGAGAGGGGTAGGGTTTCTTGGTTTTTGTATACGAGGCTTCAGGTCAGTTTCCAACGGGCAAATGGTTAGCCGAGGATAGGAACCGGCTCCTCCGACGCTAGAGGAATCACTATGGGTGTGTTTGGTTGCCTGAATCTCCTTCGTCCTGGATGGGTGGATCCGTATAATCTGAGAAAGAGCCTGTTTGGTTGCCTGTATGAGCGGATACAGCCTGTATGAGCGGATGCAAAAATACGCCCTCATCCTGGATGGGTGGATACGCTCAAAATGAGCTTCACTAGCCATCCTGGATGAGTGGATGCAGTGTATCTTATGCGGTCCCACGTGTCAGCCTCTCAGGTTTGGTAGACTGCATCCGCTCATACAGGCAACCAAACAGCATCTCAGTTTTTTTGTATCCGCTCATACAGCCTCACCAAACATCTTCTTTTTCTGAAATACGATTCCACTCAGCCTGCATCCACTCATCCAGGATATACGATGCAACCTCCATCCACGAACCAAACACACCCTATAGTACAGAGTTGCACAGTGGTGAACAGCCAGGAGAAACTGCAAATCATTATAGTAGCCACCATATAGCACTATTTAAAATTTAACGCAGCGAACGGTGCTGTAGCACAACACTTGAACAGCGAGGAGGAACCGCAAATTCACTGTAGTAGCAACCGTATAGCACTGTTTAAAAATCAGTGCAGCGAAGGGTAGCAAATAGCACTGTTTACAATCGATGCATAGAACAGTAGCAGATCACTGTAATAGCCAGCGTATAGCACTGTAGCCTATAATCTCAGCCGTTCTTTTCCTAGTCGGACGGACAACAATCATCGAAAGTCACCTACGCCGACTTACCCAGGGACATCTCTCCCCGGGCCGCCGGCGGCCCCCCTCCTCTTCCTCCGCCTCGCCGGCGGCAGGAGGGGGTGGGGTCCCACCCTGCAACCCTCGTTCTATGCTTAGGTTTCCTTTTACCCTTTTTGTACAGTTTGAAGGCTCCTCGTTCTGCCTCGCTGTCTGTCGCGGTGCTCTACCTCTGGTGACAGCTTTCCCTACCTCGGTGCCGGTGAGGAGTACTCAGGTCGGGATCTCCCGCAACCATGTCGCCGTCTAGCGTCCTCTTCTTGGCGTTGGTCTATCTAGCCCTCGGCGTCGGCGTTCACAGTGAGTCCCCCTTCCTCTTTAGTAAGTTTCCCGACGTGGATTTGGCGGTCCCCGCCTTGCCTGTAGGCGTGCCACCTGGTCCCCGTGGATTCTCCCCTTGCTGCAAGCCTCCAGTTCTTCCCTTTGCACTGGCTGCTCGCATGGAAATCCATCAAGATCTGGCCGATTTGAGGGCCAATCGAATGTTTCACCGGTTGATGGAGTGTAAACTTTGTCAGCCACTCCCCGGCGAAACTCACTCGCAAATCACGCAATCGCGCACAAAATCAACCACTCGGAATTGGAAGTAGTTAGAGTCTACAACTCTCACTCACGAACTCAAGAATAATATAATTCGCTCAAGATGACAGCCACGCGCAGGAGAACAACTAAGTATTTGGTGCTGCTCTACCACATCTCCTTTTCTCTGATCCTTATATAGATTACAACTTAGAAACTGAAAATTACAACTTAGAAACTGAAAAACGGAAACACAGGACCTGGCTCTAGATTGAGGTGGCCAAACCTGGCATGCCACAACCAAGCTTCATCTCCGCTCTTGAGCGCGAGGCAAACCGGCTGTGCAATGTTGACGTTGAGCACATAAAACCGGGTTGCGTCATGCCGAACTCGCGCCAGCAGCCGGCATGCCGGGTCCCGAAGGGTTAGCACCCCGTTCTCGATCCCGATCTTGCAGCCGGACTCATCAAGTTGGCCGAGGCTGATGATGTTCGAGCGTAGGCGAGGGATGTAGTAGACTCCGGTGAGAGCTCGGTGTTCGCCGGTCTTGCATGAGAGGAGCACGGTGCCGCGCCCCTCAATCCGCACTCCGGAACCATCGCCGAATTTGACGGAGCCACGGATGTTGGTGTCGAGTTCGTTGAAGGCTTTGCGTGACCCCGTCATGTGGTTTGACGCCGCCGTGTCGAGAATCCAGGCGGGGTCGACTGGGTCGCCGGGGTCACCAAGCGTCACCATCGCGCGCTGCTCGTTCAAAATCACCTCGCTCCCATTGGTTAAAACTTCGGAGCTGACGGTGAAGGCATGGGCTTGGGCCAACAAAAGTGCAGCTTCATTTCCTTCGGGCTGTCCCTCTTCTACCTGCAGCAAATTTGCTTGTGCCAAGTTTTCCCTGTCGCGCTTGGCTTTTGCGACAGTCTTTGGCCCAGTGGCCCAGTTTGCCACAGTAGCGGCATTGGTCCTTTTTGGCGTCACGGCCCGCAGCCTGGGGTAGCCCAGCCTTGGCGCCACGACCACTGCCTTTGCGCGTGTTCCCGTGGCCGCGGCTGCGCTGACGCCCGCATTGAGTGGAGCCACCGCTCCCACTCGCTCCGCTGCTGTTGGCCGTTGAACTTTGCCCGGTGCGCTTCTTGGTACGCGCCACCCACTCCTCCGTGAGGAGCAGGCCACCAGATTCCTCGTTGTCGGAGTCGTACCGGTCCTCGACGGCCAGTAGCCGATCGGAGAGATCCTCGACTGTCAAGGTGCTCAAATCAACCAACGTCTCAATCGAGACAGCGATCTGGCGGTACCTCTTAGGGACGACGCGCAGGAACTTGCGAACCATCTTCTCCTCTGGGATCTCGTCGCCGAGGAGGCTGAGATCGCTCACCAGCCCCTGCATCCGGAGCTCGAAGTCTTCGATTGATTCACCGTCCTTGAATCTTAGTGCCTCGAACTCTTGTCGCAGCTTCTGGGCCTTCGCCTCGTGAACGCGATCGACCCCCAAACGCTTGGTCTGGAGGGCGTCCCAGGCCTCTTTCGCGGTATCCTTGCTGGCGATCGACCGGAACATCTCCGGTGGCACAGCGCGGAGGATGGCAGAGAGGGCCTGGCGGTCGGTGCGGTATGAGGCATTGTCGGTTGACGCAGCGTCCCACAGGCCTTGCGCCTGCAGGTTCACTCGCATCAACACCGCCCAATCGGTGTAATTTGTGCGCGTGAGCATGGGGTAGGTCGCTGGACCACCGGCTTCCCTGATCACCTCCCGGACAACAACCTCGCGGCCATCGGCATCACGGTGCCGCGGTCGACGCGGGGGAGTGGAGGGTGATCGGGCACAGCCGCGCCTAGGAGGAGTTCGTGACACGCCGCACGTAGGAGCTGACATTGTGCTCTGATACCACTTGTCAACCACGCCCCGGCGAAACTCACTCGCAAATCACGCAATCGCGCACAAAATCAACCACTCGGAATTGGAAGTAGTTAGAGTCTACAACTCTCACTCACGAACTCAAGAATAATATAATTCGCTCAAGATGACAGCCACGCGCAGGAGAACAACTAAGTATTTGGTGCTGCTCTACCACAGCTCCTTTTCTCTGATCCTTATATAGATTACAACTTAGAAACTAAAAATTACAACTTAGAAACTGAAAAACGGAAACACAGGAAACTGCAATCTTAAGTATGAAAACTGAAAAACTATTAGCCGGATGATAACTGAAAAACTTAACCATGAAAATAAAAACTATAGGTAACTGAAAGCTTAACTCAGCTATTCATGGATTTCTTTAGGCGCAGGATTACTCCATTTAATCCAATAAACTTTACCATCTTCTTCCTCCTCACCGGCCACAACCTCCACTTTTGGAGGCCCTACACAGAGGCAGTGCTTCGGCAGTCCCTTCGTGGCCACGCCACCCGTCTCAGCTCAAAGGCGGTGCTCCGGCGGTCCTTCTATGGCTACGCCACCCGCTGATGTTGACTCGGAATCCGCCGTCCGTACACACCAACTCCGGCGGCCCTGCGACGTGTTTCTTCATCGATGAGCTTCGGTCCTCTTCCGTGGACCACGGCGGCGGCTGCCAGGCGGGTAGCCAGCTTAGCTATCGACGCCACACTCCGGTCTCACCGCTTCCTCGGAGATGCAGGGAGAAGAACAGACGCGTTGCAAGCCTTACCGAGCAGCAGAGTCCTCACAGCTGTCCTGAGAGGCAAGAATGTAATCTTCTTCCATTGATGGGTTATGTTTACAGTAAGAGAGAACTTGGGGCGCCCAATTGGGCTTTTATAAGCTGGTTTATAGTTTTATTTATACTGTAGTTATTGATGACTTTTTAGTGTAATTAAATTAAAAAATAAAAATAGAAAAAATATGTTAGCCCATCACAGACAATGTAAAGGAATACGGGAAAAAGAAGAGACAAAAAGTCCAGAAAATCAAAAAGCCAGAAAAGACAAAATTAAGAAGTTAAAAACCAAAAATATAAGCCGGCTAAAACAGCTCAAACAGTCACTGGGAGACTCAAACATTTGGGGGGTGCCCCTTGTCATGTTGTGAGTCCTATTTATGGTCGGATTGACCCTTGCCATTTGAGGAAACTAGTTTCTCCTTCTGCGTACTGCTACGGGGGGTATGGATCCCTCCTCAGCCTTTCTCATGGTGCGGTCTCCGAAATCTCGAGATGGATCTCCAGGGACAATCTCACTGTCGGAAGCAAGCATCGTCTACTCGTAGTCATAGCAGGCATCTATATCAAGATATGTGTAGTAAGCCAAATCGAACCAGTTCTCCTCGTTCCACTCCCCTACCATGAGGATATCAGAAGAAAGAGAACTTGCCGACAAGGAAATTACCAGAGTCTTGGAAGAAGAATTCCCTACAAACAACGCTAACTATCAATGTTTTAATATCGATCTTACGTTTGATTTGTTTGGATTCGGGGAAACTCTAGAAGAATCAGACTATGAACATGCAGAGTAGAGATATAGAAATTTTTCTACAGGTTCGGACCTTCTCTTAGAAGAATAATAACCCTACATCCCGCTCCGAATAGGTGAGCTCTAACATTTACAACACACTGGGTCTTTTCACAACCTTCTTTCAGATTATCACCGCGCACTACGCCTCTAACGCTATATAGGAGTTGGCAACCTCTAAGAGTAATAAGTCAAGCTTCTTGTTGGACTCTCACCATGTGCAACGGATGCATAAGCTCAAGTGGATACGAAATCCGCCTCTAGATGCAACACATGCAATCTAGAGCCTTTCTCCATGCTTACAAGGTGCAACATATGCATAATTGAGAGGAGAACCTCATACTAGCTCAAAAGAATAAAATGGACTCCAGCAACTTTGTCTCTAACCAACCACAAGGGGGTATTTATACCCCCCACACAACGAAACTAATCGTTCAAGACAAAAAACAAAAAAAAACTGATAGTACCGCCGGCAAACGGTCGGTACGATCGCTCCCCTCATAATGGTTAGCTAGAAAACTAGCCGTTATAGCCTGTTATCGGTAGTACCATTCACAGATAGCCCAGTACTACCACACAGCGGTAGTACTGCTCCACACAAGCGGGATTACCATTTTCCAGGGGAGGACAAATTTCCCAAAATGTTTCTTTGGAAAAAATGTGCTGCCGATAAATCCATCGTACCGTAACTCTGGTCGTACCACACCACACAAGTTGGCAATAGCACATGCTAGTCTAACCGCTCACACAGGGTCGGTACTACCGATCTTCGACCACGTCGGTCTTCAACCACACAGGTATTCGACCACATTGGTTGGTCGATCTTCGACTACACCGATCTTTGACCACAATGCGATAGTACCATGCATTACACGTCGTTCGTTCCACCCAGCAGTAGTTTTGCCAGTCTCACAGTGGTAGTTCCGATTTTTCTGGTAAGTACATATACTTCAACAAATTTTATAAAATATATTTACAAATTATAGTATCATGTACACAAGGATCAAACCATATTCCCAATAAGTTGCAAAACATATTTGCACACTTTCAGAATTATAACATAATATGTGTTAAAAAAAGAAACATAGATCAATACTAATCACAAAACATAGAGTGAACTCCTATAAATATGTGCATACAAGAATGTATAATTAAAAACATATGTACATATTCAAGTTAGACTTTTGGTGGAGTTTAATCTATATTTTGGATCCGAGAAATGCAACAAGATATAAGAATATGATGTCGAATGCATATCTCCATGATTTTCACCTTTTCATCCAAATGAGACTAAGCAATATTATAATCAATAAACAAGTTAGTCTCACAATTGTATTTACAATTTATCACATCCAAATAAGACTAGACAATATCATAGTTAATAAAAAAGTTAGTCTCACAATTACATTTGTCATTATAATCAAAACCAACTCAATTCAGCTTAAACTTACACACTAGCCTGGAAATAGTCTGAGATTTTGGTTGCAAGCAATGGCCTATGAATACTTGTGAATTTGTGTAATAGGAATTAAAAAAACCATTTGGTTAACCATAATTATGTGCTACAAAACCCACTCCAATCTCCAGGAATTTGCTAAATTCAATACTCAACCAAAGAGGGAGGTGTTCTCACCACATCCATGAAAAGTTGACCACATCTTGGGTTCATCCGCACAACCAAACAACTTCTCTTGTATCTAATTTCTATGTCCATCTTCTCCGTCAGACAACCTAACAACTTCTCTATCGTGCTACAGGGATACTGGCAACAAAATAACACCACTATACGCCCTGCTTATTTGGGCTTAAGCTTTTGGCTTTTAGCTTCTAGCTTCTCACTTCTTAATTTTGTCTTTTTATGGCTTTTGGGCTTTTTTTGCAATTTTCTTTTCTTTCCCGTATTCCTTTGCATTGTCTGTAATGAGAGAACATGTTTTTTTTCATTTTTTTTAATTTAATTACATCAAAAAAGCTTATAATAGTTACAATGAAAAAGCCTCAAACAGTACCCAAAAAAAGTCCAAAAGCCATAAGATTAATTCCAAATGAGCAGTACCGCATCACCGCAACTTGTCCTAGTGAACCCGGCCCACTGGTACGGCCAAGCCTAGAGTCATACGGGCAATCAAAGAATTTTTTATAAATAATCCATATTTTATTCAAAATAACAAAAATATACTCGTGCAAACATTTTTTTTTATAGAAATGGCCTCCAGTTGTCCAACCTTTGGGTGACTAGATACTATCACCCAATGGCTGCGCGACGCGCAAGCAATCCATGGGGTCATTGAGTGACATAATTGTGGTCGCCGAACCGTCAAGCGACTGCTTCCAGTCACCCAGTGATTAGGCGACTGCAAATCCAGTCGCCCAACCGTTCGACAACTGGAGGCGCATCAACCACACGGACGAGCCCCTGGCATTTCTTCCGTCCATGCCGCACAGTGAAGAGAAGGCAGAAGGGAAAGAAAGAAGAGAGGAGAGGGAAGAAAAAGAGAAGAGAGGAGAGGAGACGAGAGGGAGATGGAATGGAAGAAGGAGAGGTTCCGCTATTTCCGTTAGGTAAAATTTTTTGTATATTGTAGTCAATATTTTTTATATGAAGTAAATAGTTTATTTAGTGTATAATTAGTATCCGTAGAAAATTGTAATTGTAGAAAAGAATAGTGCAACTTTGGTATAGAAAATTTAGTCAACGTAGTTATAGAAAATTAGCAGCTGTAGAAACCCGTAGTTGTAGAAAATTTAGTGAACATACATCCATAGCAAATTAGCATTCATACAAAATTGTAGTTGTAGAAAATTTAGTCAATGTTATGTACAAATTAAGCATCCATAGAAATTTATAGTTGTTCAAAACCCAGTCAATACTTTTGAATTAAATAGTTTACTTTGTACAAAACAATAATACGTAACATTTATGCTTAATTACAAATGAATGTAACGTTGTTAGTAAATTGAAAAATCATGTGTACCATTATAATTGGTATATTGGCATTTAAATCAATATGTCATGTAAATTTTTGAAACCCATTAGGAATTATTTATAGTAGGAGAGAGCTCGAGCAGCGAGACAAAAGTGGCGTCGGTGTGCGGTCTACTGATAGGGAGTTAATGCTATAAGGGTAGTGTAGTTAGTTATAATAGGCGAACAGTCGTTAAAATGTAAATTATAGTACATCAGTACTTCCACAATCTGCGATGCGATTTGACTAGTTGCAACATTGAAAATATGTGCAGGCAAACATCAGTAATGCTAATACCCACTACATTGAAAGTGCACTACGGTGTCGGCACCGTTCGTTAAGGTTTGAACAGTGTTGACTTGAGCGGTTTTGCGCAAGCCACTCTGGTACACCCGGACGGCAAGAATGCTCGAATCGTAAATATGATGTACTGGCTCACCCGCAGTTTCTCCTTAGACCCTGAAGTGTGCAGCAGCATCATACAAGGGCTTTGGAGCCGGTCTCCCATAGACATTAGATGGGAGTTAAGAACATTGATGCGCACTGTTGCTTGGAAGGGGTTTGTGCGAGGGGTGACGGCACTGTGGATACAAGTGCATAATACTTGTGCAACCATGCCCAATAGAAGTTGTACAAGGTTGTGCCGGCGGCTATCATCCGGGAGGTGCGAGTAGCTCGGGCGCCCAGCATGTTGGTCAAGAAAAAGAAGTTGCTCGTGATGAGACCGATGCGGTACAAGGAGGAGAGGAAGAATGGTCATGGCATGGTGAGGTTATAGGACAAGCTAATGAAGGGGAGCATATGGAGTACAAAGTGCATTAAATGGAGAGCGATGATTGGATGACTTGGACTAAAGAGGAAGCTGTACAGGAGGACGATGAGGACAATTTAGATGAGGACGAAACTCCCATCCCGTAGGAATAGAACCGGTTTGATGCTGAGGGTGTTGCTGCACATGACGAGCACAAATCACCATGGGAATATCATGGCATAGAGGTTTGGTTGCATTCAATATTTCGTGACAAGGCATCGTTGCAGGATTCCATCAAGCTGTGGGCCCTGTCCATGCAGTGGACTTTTCGGGTCGTGAAATGTAGCTAGGAGCAGAACAGCGTGAAGTGCGAGCATGCCGATTGTCCTTGGAGGGTGCACGTACGTAGACCGAAGTATAAGACTCACTGGATTATGTCGAATATGTAGTCGCACTCCTGCATTTTCGGAAGTGTTTTGCCGAGGCATTGTAACCTAATATCCACCTTTATAGCCAATCTGATATATGGAGAGATAGTGGAGAAGAAGGACATGGAGGCCACGCACATCATGGTAGCTATAGAGAAAAATTCAAATACAAGATTAACTACGCGAAGGCATGGCATGTGAACCAGAAGGTTTTAGAAAAATGATTTGGGTCTTTTGAGGTGGCATACAACGACCTTTCTCGTATGCTTTAGGTGTTGTAGGACAGGAACTCGAGCACGCACATACCTGTGAAGGACAAGCCATCTACAAGGCCACCAGATTTTGCGGTGTTGCAGAGGGCCTTCTTAACTTTTGGTGCATGCATCGAAGCATTTAGGCATATGCTTCCTGTGATATCAGTTGACAGGACCTTTTTGACCGGCAAATACAAGGGCCTGATCCTTACGGCCATTGGCGTTGATGGCAACAATCAAATTATGCCCCTGGCCATCGTATTCGTGGAAAGTGAGAATTAGATAGCTTGTTGTGGTTCCTTAGACATGTGAGGGTTGGAGTTGTCAGTTCGTCCTGTTGTGTGCGTAATCCATGATCACCATATCGAGATAGTGAAGGTCATAAGAAAACTTCAGGAAGACCCCGAGGAGCCTTTCCCTTGGCCGGATAAGAGGAACAGATGGTGCATTCATCACCTGGGAGCAAACTTCTTCAAGCAGTTCTCGAAGCAACCATTGATGAAGTTGTTCAAGAGGCTGGCTATGCAGAACCAGAAGAGAAAAATTAATGCTTTGTGGGCGTTATTGGATGAGCACAGTAGAAAGCACATCGACAAGAGGAATAAGGGACTGACCATGGCTAAGGTGGCACAACCCGAATGTCTCATAGCACTAGCTAAGCCTAGCACAGCTGGTCCAAGGAGGAAGAGCTCACAGAACATCAAATGTTTCTCGCAGTGGATCGAGAGAGAGCCATTGGAGAAGTGGTCCCTACTGCACAACACGGACAGCTCGAGGTACGGCATAATGACGACTGACCTTGCTGAGGAGTACAACTAGATTATCAGGGGTCTTCGTTCTTAGCCCCTCGTCACCATTGTGGAAGGTGTTCTGCATAGGACAATCAGCTATTTCAAGGAGAGGCATGCAAATGCCGCACTTCGTGCAGCCAACCCACAAATATCGTACTCATCGAAAATTACAGCATACATGGAGGCAAAGACAGAGAAGGGCCAATTGCATACGGTGCACGTCATGAGCAATTGGGAGCATCATTTCGATGTGTTCCTCTGGGATAGAGCCAGATTTGTGATGGCTTATGTCCTTGTTACCTACGAGGTATGACTTGGAGATCATGTAAATGAACCTAGCTGTTGGTGCAACAAGCTGAAGCTATTGCGTAAGCATGGATTCTTCGAACGTCATGTCTGAGTACTTCTTCAAGGAGAGGGTGATGCATGCGTGGTATGGTGAGCATAGGAGGTTCAGGGATAGGGGGAACTTCACCACCTTAGATATTGCAGGGAGGACCTGGATTCTGGATGTTGACATGCTGAAGAGTGGAAAGGGTTAGTGACCGAGTCATCGTATTACAAATGATATGGATGAAGTACAAGCCGGAGCGCCTGGTGCATGCTGCGGGCGATGTGGTCGGGAGGGGCACATAGCTAGATAATGCAAGGCATCTGCTGATGAGTAGGCAGACCAACATGGTTTCTACATCTAGTTGTTGGAATATGCAAAGTGGCTTGAACACTACAAATCATTATCCATTGTAATCTATACTTTGTTAGTTGGCACTTTTGATGTACGTACTGTCATACTAACGGTATCATACATTGCATGTATCATTTGTACAACTGTTGTGGTATTTCCCTCTTTTAATACTGTTGTAAGTATCGTGTTGGTAGCCTAGTATTGTTTTGTTTGTTTGTTTATTTATAGGTTCTATTTACTATTGCTTTACATTCGATGCTTTTTTTCCACAGAAATGCTAACTTGAATTCATTTTGCAGGTATGGCTCATGAACTTCACATATCAGACTAGCATTACGGCCTATTGGACAAGCACGTCGACCGGCTGCATCACGCTTCACGTCGTGTCCTGCCTCCAGGGAGCGTGGAGGAGGTGGCTGACTTGGGGGTGGACCGCACACAAACACCTTGAGTGGCCTGGAGGCTAGATTCATGCTGGACAGCCAGGTTTGCACTCCGGTAGCATTGTATTCTTTCCACATGTAGGTTGCGTACTGACCTTTTTTGCTTCGCAGGCTGAGCGATGCCAGGCTACTCCCTCTCGCTCGGATTGTGCAGGCCACAGATGAAGATGGAACAACCTTTCCTACGGGTGGGGACAATGGCGTGGAGCGGTCGCAACGCTTCTCGTTCGATCACTCCCTACTGATAGCTTTGGTGGACTAGTGGTGGTTGGAGATGAACACTTTCCACTTCCCATTCGGGGATATGGCCCCTACTCTACAGGATGTCTCCCTGCTGCTCGGCCTTACTATCGCGGGAGCTGTTGCCATCCTACCGGAGACCCTGGCTGGCTAGCGCGTGGACCTGCTGGACAAGTTCTTGGGAGTCCATCCGCCTGGGGCGCAGAGGAGTACTATGTCTTCCCATCGGGTCAGACGCACGACCCATTATTGTGGTGGCTCTCGCAGTTCCAGATACGTGTCTGATGCTCTTTCCATTGTGGTGGTAAGCACAAATGCAGGTAGGGTTCACACAGCAGCATGACGGATCATACGAACTTTCTATGTTGCTGACCTCCTTGTTGCCCCGCTCGCACTGCATCTACTGACAGAGGTCATCATTCTGCTCTTCGAGACTTTTAATCTGTGCCTCCAAGTCAAGGGTCTGCTCCCACAATATATCCACATACCTCACAACATACCGTTCATGGGAAGGAGTCGCATTTGGCCATCTGATGGAAAGAAAGGTTAACATCGAAACTCTATTAGCAGTAATACAAAATAGACGATTGTCTAATACCACATGAGCCAGCTTTGCATATTGACAACACTAGGAGAGATCTGGGAGAGAACACTACACAACCAAACTCAACACTACACCAGAGCTTGCTTCACCATGTCGGGATGGACAAGAGATAGAAGAAGCAATGAGAAAAAAATGATGAAGCAATGGAAGGAGACCCGCGAACTAGCAAGGTCTGCTGCTGCCCGTGATGAATAAGCAAGGGCTGCTGCGGCCCGGGCCGAACAAGCGGAGCGTGCCAGGAGGTTAGCTCCCCACAATGACATCCCCTGTAGCAATAACCCCACCCCGAACGTTCCAACTGAGTGTTCGCCGCAACACCCGCCGAGGGAGAGACGCCGCCACTCTGTTGGTGCATGGACCCATGCAAGTTTTTTAAGCCTAAGTAATAGCTCAGTCTGGGCATGCGTTATTGGGGTTGCGCAAACTACTCCTGTGACTATCCCGACCATCGTCGAGACACGAGCAGCTATTGACAGCCGGTAAGGATCAGTTATAGTATGTTCCCCCTACTATTTCTCTTTTAAAGTACGCACTAACAATCCCTCCAGTCTAACCGCAGTTCTCAGAACCACTATGTGGCTACCTCAAGTGGATTGACCTAGAGATCCACCCACGTGATCTATGGGCTCTCGATTTCGAGGAGTGGGATGTCAAAAGGGCCCGCGAGATCCGGGAGGAGGAGCGTCGCAATGACGAGCAAACAGAGCGTATATGTCGGGAGACAAAAGCTCATCTCCAGGCGTGCACGTGTAGGGAACGCGAGGCTCACGAGAGGGAGCGTGAGAAAAAGTGGGAAATGGCGGCCAAGAGAATAGAAGCCACCAAGAAATTCAACGCCGAGCTCGTAAGGAAGAAAAAATAGCTTCGGTCCACGCAGTAGGTCGAGCTGTCCCGCACTAACTAGTCCCCTGAAGGTCGAATTTAGTTCCATTCCAAAAAGGCGCATATGTATCGTAGGAGTAGTACGGTTTGTTGCATCGTGCGTGATGCTCTTTCTTATACATGTAACCAAATCCTACACGCCGTGTTACTCCCAACTTTACTATGAAGTGTATTTTAATTCGGACAAGCGTATTTCCTCGTCTTTTCGCATTCAATTATTCGAGTAGCAAGTCATCCAACAACATTAACAAACAAGTTCTCCTCTGTGTATGAATTCTCAGTTACATCACAATATCACTTATCTTCGTACTTACCAATCGTTCTTATTTCAATCATTCTCAAAAAAGTTTCATGAAATTTCTTACACTACAACAATATACGACGATCGTAAACTGTTATTGCAAATCTAACAGATTATTTACCATTCATAATTTATGAAAACCACAAATGGATCAACCGACATTGCCTCCCATTTGCAGTCGCTGAACAGCCGAGCGACTACAAATGTAGTCGCCGAGCTGTTAGGCGACAGGCTCCAGTCGCCCAATGGCTTGGCGACGAGAATCTGTCGCCCAACGGCCCACGGACAGCTTGCGTGTCATGCGGCTGTTGGTCGATAAGTTCCAGTCGCACAACTGTTCGATGACCGGAAGTTATTTTTGTAAAAATATTTGCGTGGGTATATTTCTGTTGTTTCGAATAAAATATAGATTATTTTAAAAAATCGGCAACCAAACTCCTTAGGGGTGCTCAAAATGGCTTTTTTAAGTGGCTTATGGCTGAAAATCACTGTAGCTGATTGAAATTGCACTATAGCTGATAGTGACTTATTTGGCGTAAGTAAATTTAAAAAATTTAAAAATAAAAAAAATAAGTTAGCCTATCACTAAAAGTACAAATGAATACGAGAAAAAAGAACCGACAAAAAACTAAAAAAGTAAAAAAGTAAAATTATTAAATAGTAAAAAAGTAAATCAAAAGTCAAAAGCCTAAACCGTTGCATTGTGAAAACTCCTCCTGCCTGACCAGTCCACTACCAACACCAGTCACCAACAGCAACCATCAATACCCACCTATTCTGCCGCCTACACCACGTGCATAGCCTCACAGTTTCCCCCTGCCCCACATGTCAGCGCCAGGTGGTGAGCAGCGCCCATGGTCCCCGGTGCCTGTGTTGCTGTGTATGGTAAAGCCGTAGACGGAGATCTAGAGGTGCATACTGTATATAGAGAGGGGTTGAGGCCCCCCAAGGGGAAACATGTCCTTTTTCACCGTGGCAGCTCTTAACTGCAGCAGCCTGGCCCTGGCGCTGCCACAGCCGTGCAGTTCATTCATGGCCTGCTGCACTGCTCCCCTCTCTGTCCCGCGTCGTCACTACACATTTTAAGGCCCTTTTCACCGCTAGCTCTGCGTGATTTGATAACTGGAGGCAGGCAAGGCAAGCAGAGGCAGAACAGTAGAACACTGTGCTGTGCGCCGAAGATGGACATGTTCTTCGATTTATAGTTTTTGGTTGAAAATTTTTGAATTTTAACTGTTTATGGTATAGATTACAGAGAAACAGATGCTCACTTACGATTTTAGCTAGTACAGATGTTGGACTTTTAACGTGTAGATCGTTTAATTTGTAGACCCCGTCTTGAGAAAATACTCCGCTTAAAAGTTAGATACTATAGCAAAAGTTAAAAATTATCAGCTTCGGAGAAAAAAAAACAGGCCGGATGGCATGAATCGGCACAGCCTTGTTTCTTCTCTCCCAACGTGTACTGATGCGCAGCAGCAGCACCACCCTAGAAAAACCGGAAAATTTATGTTTTTGCCACTCTTATGAGGTGAGGGGCAACAGATTTGCCACCCTATCCCGTTGTCAGTGACTCAAACAGTTCCACATATAAATGATAAAGGTAATTGACCAATCTTAAGAGTGGCAAAAACATAAATCTCCCAGAAAAACCAACCCCGCGCGACGCAGCCGTTTTACGGAGAGCATATAAGTAAAGCAGTAGATTGGTTGATAAACAGAGCAAAAGGTGGTGGTTAGCGTGTGAGAAGCTGAGCGAGGGAGATGAAAGAAGAGACCCACACGGGCCACACCACTGTCACGCACAGGGAGGAGAGGAGAGGAGAGAGGAGCGCACAGGTGGCGAGGTTTTATTTTAAGGGCAAAGCCACCAGTGTTGTGTTTTCTCTCCCCCTGGACCCCCTCGACACAACGCTCCCTCTCTTTCCTCTCTCTCTCTCTCTCCCTTGCAGGGGAGAGGAGAAGAGGGGGGCCAAGAACCACCCTTCTACCACCGCCATCACCAGCACAGTTTCATCATCACCAAAAGGACAGGAAACACCGCAATGGAGATTGGCAGAAGCGGCGGCGACGGAGGTGGCGGCAGTGGCAGTGGCGGCGGGGACGACCAGCTCCACGGGCTCAAGTTTGGGAAGAAGATCTACTTCGAGGACGCCACGTCCTCCGCGGGTGGCAGCGGCAGCGGGAGCGGGAGCCCAGGTGGCAGCGGCAGTGTGAGCGCGGCGTCGTCGTCCAAGGAGGCCGCGGGAGCCGCCGGTGGCGGGAAGAAGAGGAAGGCCGCTGCGGGCGGGGGCTCGGCGGCGTCCGCGCCGCCGCGGTGCCAAGTGGAGGGATGCGACGTGGATCTGAGCGGCGCCAAGGCGTACTACTGCCGGCACAAGGTGTGCTCCATGCACTCCAAGGCCCCCCGCGTCGTCGTCGCCGGCCTCGAGCAGCGCTTCTGCCAGCAGTGCAGCAGGTCACTACACCACTCACCATTGCCCACTGGTTCTTGGCCTCCTCTCATTCTGCATTTTGCTGCGCTTAATTTGTTGCCTTGTTCTTCAGATGTTTTTGTTCTTGCTGTGCTTTGTTTTATTTTTTGAGTCAAGTTTGTGCTTTTGGATTCGTTTGTTGTTTAGGTTTAAGGTTTATGGCCACATTAGATGCGCTGTCAAAGTGTCTAGCTTAGCTTGGTTGTGCCTTCCATTTGTGTTAATTGCTTTGTGGTTTCTTTTTTTTTCTTTGGTTGTGGCTAACTGGCTACTATTATATTTGAATGGTGCTCCGTGCTCATGAGAATTTTTAAGTTGGTTGGTTGATTGATTTATATGTTTGAGTGAAGTGACTGGCCGGCCTGTCTGCCTGTCTGTTGCTTTGCATAAGATTCCCCTATGCTACGTTAGTATCTCTAGTAGTTGATTAGTCGTTAATCTAAAAAAATTTCATTTGGTGTGATTAGTTTTCCCATGGTCAAATCAAAGTAAGAACAGGGAGAAAGAACTACCCTTTGCTGTTGTAGTATTTTTTTTTTTTTTGGTTACAAGTTGGCAGTCTAAAATTTGGCTGGTATCGAGCACTGAAATGTATGCGGTTCAAGCTCTTTTGTTATCTGACTATTCATATGTAACATGGATGTAACCTTCTATTCAATACTACCTAAGGACTCCAGACATTGCATTCTAGTTGTTTCATGTTCTATACTGCTGCTGTGCATTTGATAAAGTTGATGAATGGATAGTTTGTTTAGTAGTCTCATTAGCATACACATAACATACCTGTTTTGGATTTTGCACCTTATTCTACTGTATATTAGTCTATGGATAGCTCGGGCTGTTTGGTGCCTTAGTGGTTTGTCTGATTGAAAGCGTGCTTAGCAATCATTTGATATTTGACATTAACTAATTAACCTTCTTGTCATATTTTTCGTAATAATTTCTATTCCTTAGATGTCTAAAAATATTTCCATTTCTTTGAGCAAAATAATTTCAATTTTTGTGTGGGGTTTCTGTAGTTCTTACCTGGAGTTTTATTAGCTACATTTGGTTGTGTTGAAGCTTATTGTCATTTCCTTTATCGGTGAAGTTACCAACAATGGAAATTCTTGAATATGTCAAAGTATTATCTTTGGGTTGTGCCAATGCCCACTGTGTCACAAACTAGTGGCATAATGCATAATCAGAAAAGCTAAGTGGACCGTGTACTGTGATTTGAAGGACACCTGCCTCCACATTAGATGGATAAGCCATTGGTGAATGTGTATTGTTGTGTTAAGCCCGACATCTCACATCTCCATGAATGATTAGTCTTCTTTCCACATGGTTCCTTTCTCCTTTTCTTTTACTAACTTTTTTTGGAGTAGTTTCGATGTATCGATGTAATTATGAATGGCGTTGAGATAGTGTTACTGCTTTAATTGAATGTGTGGTAGTAGCTGTTCTTCTGAATAGCATAGTACTCGAGCAGTTTACTATATCGCTTTAACCTTTTTTCTGTAATATTCAATATGGTGAGCACTGAGCACTTCGTTCCAATGAGTTTTTCTGCAACCTGCTTGGTTTGCATTTCTTCTCAAACAACTTGTTTTTCATCAAGAGAAACCATTTTGATCTTATTATATACAATGAAGAGTTGTGAGATTTAGATGATGCAACTTTTATTGCGTCTAATCTGACATTCAGTCACTACACCTCACAAGTAAATTCAATTGAGAATTCTTGTACCACTAATTCTCTGTTCACGTTAATCGCAGGTTCCACCAGTTGCCTGAATTTGACCAAGGAAAACGCAGCTGCCGCAGACGCCTTGCAGGCCACAACGAACGCAGGAGGAAGCCACCCCCAGGCCCTCTTGCATCACGCTATGGTCGACTCGCTCCATCTTTGGGTGATAGCAAAGGCTCCTACTTTCTCGCAAACTTGCGTATTTGCTGACCACTTTGAATTCAATTGTATTTGCTGACGTGCTCTTGCAATTCTTGGTCCAGAAGAACCTGGCAGGTTCAGAAGCTTTCTGTTGGATTTCTCATACCCAAGGGTGCCGAGCAGCGCGAGGGATGCGTGGCCAGCAGTTCGACCAGGCGACCGGATGCCCGGTGGTATCCAGTGGCAAGGGAACCTTGATCCTCATGCTCACCCCGGTGCAGTCGCGGGATATGGCGCCCAAGCATACGGTAGCCAGGGTAGCTCCGCGGCCGGGCCACCGGTTTTCCCCGGCCCCGAGCTCCCTCCGGGTGGATGTCTCGCCGACTCCAGCTGTGCTCTCTCTCTTCTGTCAACTCAGCCATGGGATGCTACTCACAGTGCCAGCCACAACCGGGCCGCGACCATGTCCTCTTCCGCGGGCTTCGATGGCAACCCTGTGGCACCCTCCGTCATGGCGAGCAACTACATGGCGCCGAGCCCCTGGCCTGCTGGCTCCCGGGGCCATGAAGGCGGGCGGAATGTGCCACATCAGTTGCCACATGAAGTCCCGCTCAATGAGGTGCACCCTGGCTCTAGCCATCATGGTCAGTTCTCAGGCGAGCTCGAACTCGCTCTGCAGGGGAACAGGCCAGCCCCAGCGCCGCGCATCGACCATGGCTCCAGCAGCACGTTCGACCAAGCCGGCAGCTCGACGAACTGGTCCCTGTAGGGGCCATTAAGCCATTTCAACTACCTTCTGTCGTAGTTTGCGCAGAGAGACATGGAACTGAGGAGCCCGATGCTGCCTTGCCCTTAGCTAGCTTTTGGTGTCCTGTATGGAAAGGAAATCCTAAAGCGACAGGCGATTAATTTCTTTGTGATGCATAATTTCCATGAACTCAGCTGTTGCGTCTATGTAAACCTCCGTGAATTACAAGTATCAGTATGCTTGTCTAGGACTTTTCACTCATATTATTCTCTAATCTTGCTTGCCCTGTGGTTTGCTCTGCTCATTTCAGGCTACTCACTGTCGACAAAATATGCTCTTTATTGTCAGAGATAGTTTCTTCAGTATGCCTGATGATTTATGTGGTTAGTGAGAGTAAAAACTAGCTCCATCTTTAACTCTGGAGCAGATATGCTTTCAGGTGAAGGCCAACCTCACAAAAAGCAAGCATGCTTTTCATGCATCATCTCTACTTCAAAATGCACTTCAAACGGTAAACTCTACATGCCTGATCTTTTGTGATCTCCCCTCTCCTGCTGTGTGGTATTGCGAAGAATCAGTTCGAAGGGCGTATGTTCATGTAAAGTGAGACCACAGGCACAGCGTGGCTTTGCAGCATGCTCTCCGCACCAGTGGTGTTGTGTTGATGGGCTGGCTGAGGTGAGGGAATGAGATCTATGAAGCAGCTTCTTTACTCCAAAAATTCAGATCAGTGGAGAACAGTGGTATATTCTGCCCAAAACATCAGCACTTGCTTTCATTTGAGGGAGATTGCCATGGAGAATTTGTTTCAAGCATCTCTCCTCTTTCAGTCATTGTTTGCTGGGGTGCTGTTTCATTTTCTTCCCAGTTGGTTGGGAGGTCTATGCATGTAAGGACTTAAACTTTTGCTGTTTGCAAACAGTGTACCTCCAGGTCCCAGCTGAATCAGGGAGCCCACATTAGAAAGGAGAACAATGAAATTGCCAGGGGTAGGACACATCTAGCACACTGATGCAGTCTAATAACATAAAATTTGACTTCATGCTAAATAGTATTGTAGGTCTGTAGCCATATGTTAGCCTGTGATCAACAAACAGTGATCATGGATCATTAGATCAGATGCACAAATGCAAGATTGACACAATGTAAAACCAGCATTGCACTGTACAGAGATTCCAGCATCGTCGTGTATGATGTATATGCTAGAACCAGAGAAAACTGTGCCAGCCTTGCCACACTACCAACTTGAACAGTTGAGTTGATGAATACAGCCCCTCGATCAGAAAGTAGAAATGGAAAACGTTTGGTGCAATCTGCCGATCATTTTTGCAAGCCGAAGCTCCACTTGTTTCTTCACTATTAGAAGGCTCCTCTTTTGGCCGCAAAGCACCTTGATTCGGGATTTTCAAAGACGTAACTTGAGCTCCTTTCAGTCTTCTGCATGGAGCAGCAGTGCATACGATATGCAAACTCTTCCTAAAACTTCCCATTCCATCTCTGTAGCTTCAAACTGCCTCAAAGGATTTGTCATGGTTTCTCATGTTGAGATATTTAATATAGAAAAAGTGATCCACACAGTGGAAGTCCAGCAGGCATGGCTTCCAGCAACTTGCAGGGGTTCAATTTATATTGCCTTTTAACTTAAAAGAGTTCATCACTTCCTACAGTAAATGGCTATCAACTAGTGATAGGGACTTTAGGCTTAGGGTAACCCAAACACAGCCAACTAATCAAGATATTCCAAATATCACCTTCACTGTATCTGTATGACAAGGTCAAGAGGAAATAATAAGCTTGTAATGCTCCAGTTTATTAAGAATCCAATGCGATATGCAGATCATTACTGAAAATGATTGGAGTGCTTATAGAATCACACCTGTAGTAGCAACAACAATTCCTTGTCACCCTTGAACAAGTGAATCAATGGTCATCTTCATTTGGCCCAGGGCATTCATTTGCCAGCGCTTCTGCTGATTCATACTGAAAAAAAGGGAGAAGATATCCAATTTTAAAAGAGTGGAAAATATTATAGCAAAAATACACTGTTTCCAACTGGAGGGATAATAAAGCTCAAATAGAATATTGTAATTGCAGTTTCAGATCGTAATGCTACACAAGGGTGGAGGAATGCACAACAACACTAGAGCTCTAATAAAACACCAATTTTACTTTATTTTCCAAAGAAGCAATGTTATTACAAGATGGGGATCAAGTACGGATTTTCTCGAGATAGTTCACTTGTATCCAGAAAGAAGCTGACCTTGCACCCGCAATATAGGCAATAGTGGTGTTGATTGCGTAGCTTAGCCAATATGTTGTTCAAATCCTGCAAGACAAAAAACGACATGTTAATCTCGTTGTTCAGCAACACTTCCACAGGGTTCCCTTAGATAAAAAGGAAGTCCAGATGAGAACACATAGCGAATAAAATCATGTCAAACCCTACAGAATTCAGAGCTGAAAACCACTGTGCACTGCCTTTGTCACGACACAATGTGAGGAAATAAGCATACCAGGAGCTCATTACTTCATAAGCAATTACAGTTAACCCCCTTTAGAAACCAAATTGAAAGGATCCAATTACATTATGCATCCCGATGATCATGATCATGACAATAATCCTTATTAGAAATGAAATAGGGAAGGATCCACTTATGTTATGCATCGCATTGGTCATGAGTCATGACCATAACATGATAACAATGGTTAAATGTGACAAAATGCATGAACGATATGACAAATCCATATGGAAACCTAAAACGACTGCAATGGTCTTCTCAAAGCCCCTCTTCATAAGCAATTACAGTTAACCCCCTCTTCAATGAATCGATTGTGCCTCCTAGTCTCACATTTCAACGTCATGACTAATTGAGAGACAAATATCATACAATCCAGGATGAGGGGGATTTTTTGGGATTTAGTTCACTTGGTGATTCTTGTAAGTAAAATGAGCAGTCATTCGCACATCTTTGAACAATGCTGTGACAGAACAGTGATACTGAACTTGCAATCCTAAATGTAACAGACAGAACTACAGAACAATAATTGGTGCAAATCTGAGAGTATAAGAGCAATGACTACCTCTTCAGTGATCACTTCCGCTTCCTCTTCTCCCTTCTCCCTCTCCTCCCCCTCCGGCGCCGGTGGCTCCACCTCCCGGTTCTCCAGCTGCGCGAGCGCAGCCTCGGCTTTGCGGTAGTCCCACACCAGCCTCCGGCCCCTCCACTGCGTGCTCTGCCTCGCCCTCAGCTCCACCACCATCTCCTCCTCCCGCCTCCTGTCCATCTCCGCCGCCTCCCGCGTCCTCACCTGGGGCGGCTGTGGCTGCAATGCCACCGCCGGTTCCAACCCGAGGCCGGCCCGCGAGCGGCGGATCTCGATCCCGACAACCTGAACCCGACGTTGCTCTCCGGGATGGCCTCCGAGAGACCGGCCATGGTGTGGGCGTCCTCATCCAGCTGCCTTCTCTCGCGCTCCTGCCGCCGCCGCTCCTGCCACGGCACCCCCTTGGCACGCTTCGCCTGCCCTCGCGCTTGCTCCTGCGCAGCAGGAGCCGGGGGCTGCTTCCGGCGACCGAGGCTCCTCGAGGGGGATTCGGGGCTCGGCGGGAGGAAGTGGGACAGGTCGCCCATGTAGTCCTCGTCGGCGTTCGGCTCCATGGCGTGCGGCGGTCGGAGCGAAGGGAGCGGTGGCGTGGTGTGGCCAGTCAAGTCGGTTTAGACTCCTAATTGGGCTTCGCACGATAGAGCAATGGGCTTTTGTCTATTGGTCCTTTGGATTAGGAGGAGTGTTTGGGTTAAACGTGCCGCGTGAAGTGGGCTCGTTTTGTTTAGGGCTGCCTCTGGATGCGTATTACCTTTATCTAAACTTATACTATTAGATAGAGTATAGATAAAAATAAAAAAAATCATTTAAATTTAGATATGGAGAGGGTAATATCCACTTATCCATCTTTACCCATACACATTCAAACATAAAGTTGATAGTACACTTAGACTATTCATGGTCATAGATTACCCATATTCAGTTATAGCTTCCTATAAAATCGTGTGGGAGCCACCTATGCATCTGTGCTTGCTAATTTGCACAGAGTAGCTCTCCTATATATATAATCATTTTCAACAAATTTTAATTGATTTCATAAAACTTTTGTGGTATGAACGCGAGATTAAAATTTTAAATACCGAAGTTTTACGAAAACTTCCTATAAAAGTATGTGGGTGGTCACGTGTGCGGCTAGCCCTATCAATTTGCATAGAGTAGCTCTCTTATACGCAGAATCATCTCCAACAAATTTCAGCCAATTTCGGGAAAATTTTATGGTGTGAATGCGATGTTGAAATTCTAAATACCGAAATTTTACAAAAACTTTCTTCATAAGCCTTTTTGACTTAGCCCCTTATTTTCTTCTTCTTTACTAACCGCGTTACCTAAACCCATTGGGTATACCCTTTCTTATTTGGTATAGGTAATATCCAGTGGCGGACCCAGGACTAACATGTAGCTAGGGCGAACTTTCAAGCGTGAAGCGAACAGTATTACCTAAAAGCAAAACAATTCATGATCAAACTACGTTACAATCGCATTAATAACATAACTAGAAAGTGTAATTGATGTTTTTTATCTTCCATTTAATTTCTAAGTACTCTAGTCAATCTTATTCTTCTATTAGGGCATCCATTAGGAACTTTCCGCATATAAGCTACGTAGCATTTATTAGGAATGGGACCTCCATTAGTATTTGCATTAAAACATCCATGAGCAGATAATTATAGTGATCGAAGGAATATGAGCTGATAGGAAGTAAATCCTCCTTGGCTAGAAACTACTGTTAGGTAATTATAGTAATTTAAGGAATATGAGCTAATAAGAACTCACAAAAGCCTTTGAAAGTAGGTTGATGAGCAGCCATCTCATACATACAACATCCTGTACAGACATATATCTGTTAAAACTAGGTATGTAGCAATAATTTCTCTAAGCATCTCCATAAAAGTAAGGGGATATTACCAAAAGACCATGTCTTGACTTGAATCCGTAAGGAATGTCTGCAAGCAGCTCTGGGCACATGTAATTTCGTATTCCCACAACCTAAGAAAGCATCATGCTAAAACATAAGATTCTGAGAACAGAAAAGGCACCAAGCTAACATATCGATATATTATTAGAACATATAAGGAATTAAGGATGAATCAATATGTGGCTTTCCATGCAAGATTTCAAAACAGAAAGCAATAGAAGATGAAGGAAATAAGATAGAAGTTTACCGAAGAGGCTAACTCATCTGCCTTTAAAGTCTTAGCTAGGCCAAAACCCCCTACAAGTAAACTAGAGATATTTAAACTGCAGGAAATGAAGCACTCCAAAATACATATGGAATAGCATCAAAATGCCTATGTTACTATGGAATAGCATAAAAAATAGCAGTCATTGAAACCCTGAAAGAAGTATACCTTGTGTTGTGTGATTATGTCCTTGTCGGTTACAACTGACACCATGACAGCTTGAATAGAGCAGCTGCACTGGCTCACGTCCTACACTTCCACACACTACACTTATACACTAGAGAAGAGAGCATCAGCAGCACAACACACAGCAGATGGCAGCAGAGCAGCCGAGCAAAGAGCATGAGCCGTAGAGCTAGCAGATCTGGGAGAAACGGGAAAAGGAACAAAGCAGAGCAGATCAGGGAGAAACGGGAAGAACATCAGAGCAACAAAGCAGAGCAGATTGCCGAGCAGTTCAGCGAGGGGGGGTCCGGCCGGCGAGGGGAGCTCGGGCGGCCGCCCGGGCTCGCCTGAAGGGCAGGTCCGCCCCTGGTAATATCGTTTTAAATAGGTATAAATAAAATTAGATATAATTTTAGATTATTCATACTCAGTGGTACCCTAGTTTTGTTGGGTTGACATCGCCGTCGACTAGTGGGAAGCATTTCCCCCTAAAAAAACTGCAACCCGCTCGTTTCGGCTTCAATTTCTGGCATCTGGCTTATTTTTCACTATTCATAAATTTCGTTTTTTCTGAACTTTTGGCTTTTTTTTTGAGTTTTTTGCCAGTTCTTTTTTTCCTGTATTCGTTTGCGTTGTTCGTGATGAGCTAGCATATTTTTTCCATTTTTAAATTTTTTAAAATTTAAGTACGCCAAATAAGCTACCTTCAGGTACAATGAAATTTCAGCTGTTACAGTGCAATTTCAGCCATAAGCCATAACTTCAGCCCAACCCAGCAGGGCCTAAAGCGCATGAGAATTCACTGTCAGGCTCAAGTCTGGGAATGACTGTGAGTCATGATATGAAGATGACATGAGCTCATACAGCTCGGGCTTGAATGGAGCGATCCTCCTCTTGATCTCGGCATCCCTACAAACTTCAGTTATCCACGCAACGCCCAGATTACATGTTCACATCCTAGACAAATTCCAGTCGAAAATCGCACTGGTTCTGAAGATTGCTCTTTTGAGCTTCTGAAGATAGTTCTTTTGAGCTGAGGTTTTGACTTTTAACTTATGATTTTTAAATTCTAACTGTTCGTAAGAGAGACAACATGTAGAGAAAAACAGTCACATATGATTTTGACCGATATATCTAAACTCGGTACAGTATTACTATAATCTACTTATAAACTCCGCCTTAAAAAGACGCATTGTTTAAAAGCTAGTTATTATAGTAGAAAGTGATAAACCAAAATTAAAACAAAAAAGAATCTAGAAGGATCCGCTCTAAACGGCTTTAGATTCTGGCTTCTTAATTTTAGCTTTTTAGGGCTTTTCTGCTTTTAATTTTTTTTCTTATTTCTTTATATTGTATATGATGATATAACTATTTTTATTTTTTTAAAATTTAATTACTCATAAAAGATAATAGCCATTACAGTGTATTTTTAATCGTTACAGTGTAAAAAAACGCAGAAACTACGAATTATAAACCAGTTAGAGCATATCTATATCTTAATTTGACATTAGCGTGGATGTGATGCCACTAATTTTTAGTCCAACCGAGCAGCCCTTTATCTGTGAGTATTTAGGAAGTTGCCGTTCCTATCAAGTACGTACAGCCATCAATCATGGACTATTAGGTTGTATTTGGTTTAGGGACAAGGTGGGATGGAATGGTTCTGTCCCTGGTTTTGGGATGGGATGATCCCATTTTTTGTTTGGTTGGGGGATAGAGTCATGCCTGTTTTTTGTTTGGTTGGAAGGATAAAGTGGGATGGAATAGTCCCATCCTTTGTTTGGATGGAAGGATGAAGGTGGGATATATGTGGCCTTTGAGTTTTTTTAAAAAAATTGAAGGCTATTGTTGATATGTTTCTACACATAAGCTTTTGAGTTTTTTTTATAAAATTTTTTAAACAAAATAGTACTTAAAAAAACAAAGAGGTGGGATGACTCTATCGCATGTGGGATGACTCCGTCCCATGTGGGATGACTCCGTCCCATGAAAAAAAAGAGGATTGCCTGGCCCCGGATCTACAAGGAATATTCCTAGTGGGATGTCATTGACTCTGCTTATCTCTTGTCCAAACACCTACAAAAACGGGTCCATCACATCCTGTCTCATCTAATCCTTGCAACCAAACACATGGTAAATGATCGTCCAGACGTCCACTAGGCGTTGCCCGGATGGATCAACGACCACATCTTATTTATACAGACAAATGCAGCTTTATACACTACTACTACCATCAGGGATAATTATCGATGATCAATTGCAATTAGATGCTCAGATCAGATGGATGTGCTGTTGGGGATGCCCTTGCCCGTAAGGCCGTAACACCGGGCTGGGAGAAGGGCTTCATGAGCTGGTACGGCACGATGCCGGCGCCGCACCGGTTCTTGAGCTTCCTGTCCTTGTTCCTGCCGTCGATGATCCCCTCGATCTCCTTCAGCCGCGCGTTGAACCCCCTGTACGCGGCCTGCACCGCGGCGGCGTCGTTCCACGGCGCGGTCTCCATCCCGCCGAGGTACTCCTCGTCGGGGGAGTGGCTGGACAGCACGTCCAGCTCGGCCATCACCAGCGTCGCCTGCACCTGCGACGGGAAGCACTCCCGGAGCGCCTGGTCCGGGTTGTCCAAAAAATTTGAGAAGGCGGCGGCGTGGCATGTTGGTGCGCGCGATGGAGGGCCGGTTAGGGAAGTAGCCGCCGAAGTCGTACTGCCCGAAGTTGACGGCCGCGTGGTGCGCCGCCGCGACCCAGATGATGGTGGTGAGCGTGTGCGCCAGGCTCTCCGGCGTTTCCAGCGTCGGCCACCACGGCGCGTCCTTCTTGTCGCCGTGGCACTTGGTGCGCACCTCCGTCCAGAACGCCTGCAGCTCCGCGTCGCCGACCACGCTGCTGGCGTTCGGGTAGTACCGCGAGACGTACGCCTGCACCCAGCGCTTGATGGCGTCCCAGATCTCGCTGAGCTGCCGGTTCGCGGCGATGATGTAGGGCAGTAGGGCTCCACCGCGCAGTGCGTGCGCAGCCAGTGGCTGATGAGCTCGTGGTGGCCGGCGTCGTGCGCGCGGACGTGGGACTTGGCCATCCTCCACAGCCAGGACTTGGTGGTGTCCGTGGACGGGGTGAACACCTGCCTCCACTGCGGCCGGGACGGCGAGGTCGGCCGGGTGAGCTCGATGGCGAGCAGCTGCAGCGTGCCGTCGTCGGTGAGGAAGAAGATGGTGCGCGAACCGTACATGGTGGTGCGTTCCAGGGCCCGGATCTTGTGCACGTACGGCAGGAACAGGTCGTGGTAGTCCAGCATGAACAGCCTCTTCTGCTTAACCCCCTCGGCCACCGTCATCACGTTCCCCATCTGCGCCTCCAGCAGCTCAGCGTTGATCGCCGACTCCGTCGGCCCGTAGACCGCCGGGTCGAGCTTGCTCTTCAGAGGAAATTCCTGCCACATTTTTTGTGCGGAAGAGGATCGAAATCTTGCAGCATTTCATTCATGTATCGTCCAAGATAGAAGTGTACTACATATGAAGTTGGCCAATGTTTTCCGAAGGGGATAGACTATTGCACAGGCGACTGAAATTTTTTTATCTTTCAGTCACCTAAACTTGCACTTTCAATCACCTGAAGTTGCACATGTTTTTTTGGAGGGGGGCTGCAATTTTAGTTGATTAAGAGTGCAATTTCAGGTCACCTGCAGTTGCACTCTGAATCACCTAAAGTTACAGCTGTTTTTTTAGGGAGGGCTGCAATTTTAGTTCATTGAAAGTGCAATTTCAGGTGACTGAAACATAAAAAAAATTCAGTCACCCGTGCAATAGCAAAACTATTTCCAAAGACTCACCCAGACCAGTTCGATGGCGTATGGATTGACGCCGGCAAGCGTCTCCCTCGCGAATTCCTCGTCCCTTAACCATGCAAACTTGTCCTCTGTCACGCAGTTAATGACACGCATTTAGATCCGTCACTACTAAAAAAAAGTTTATATTAAACGTCTCATCACAGATTGTTGACCAAAATTGTCAGTATTAAAAGCAATCATAAATGGCATAAATTTAGAGACCGTATATGTTGCTGCTAGCACTAAAAACCGTCTGTAAAGAGATTGGTAAGAACCGTCTGTGATATTACTTAAATATCACAGACAATCTTTTATTTAAACCATTTGTGATACTTCACACAAGGTATAGATTTAAAGACCATCTGTGTTGCTGTCAACACTAAAAACCGTCTATAAAGAGATTGTAAGAATCGTCTGTGAAATTATTAAATATCACAGACGATTTTTTATTTAAACTGTCTGTGATACTTCACAGACATGTTTTTATTACAAACCGTCTGTGTTACAAACGGTTTGTAATTAAAACCGGCTGTGATATGTTTCGTGCCTCGCAATTCCCTAAAATTCTATAATCTCTTGTCTGAATCCGAGTAACATTCCGTTCCGACACACTTTTAGTAAAACGAACATAACTTTTGCATACGGTGTCTGTTTTTAATGTTTTTGTACTCGTTGTAAAGCTAACAATGAGCCTAATCCAAAAGAGCTAGTCGCCCTCTAAGACCCCCAAAATCAGTCATCTTTAGTCCCAAATTTGCGTGCAAATTTTTAGTTTTTGTTTTTGCCAAAATTTTCGATCTTCCCTATAGAATTTGGGGTTTGCCTCAATTGCAAAATTGTAGATCTCGTCGAAACTTTTCAAATAAGCATATATAAGCCATATAAAATTTTGCTATTTTATCTTTGGATACTAGATGTTTACATTGCACCGATATATATGTGTGTGCGTGTATGTGTGAGAGAGAGAGTATAAATAATAAGGGCACCATGGTGCCCAAACTCTATGATTGAGATTTTCCATCCATAATTAAGACTTTCCATCCCTGATTAATTTAGCATGCTAAATCATTACACTTGCACACATCTAAAAGCAATCCAAAGACAGGAAGACTTAGTGCTCAGACATCATGGTATCCCATTTCACGGACGGTTGATATATAGAAATGTCTATGATACTTGTACATCATAGACGGTTCTAGTTACCAACCGTCTATGATATGAGAGTATCACAAACGGTTTGTATATAGAACCGTCTGTGATAATCTGATCGTTAGGCCATCGATCCTTCCCAACCTAATTCTAGCCAATAGAAACCCACCAACTCCCACCCCATGGATCATAGCTCCACCTCTCTGTCCTCGCACTAAAAATTTTCACAGTCCCACATCTCCCTCCCCTATAAATACTCATCCAAACCCTGTCTCCTCGCCTTCCTCCTCTTTGACCTTTACCCTAATAGCCCGCACGAAGCAAGCAATGCGCAAGTCTATGGGAGACAAGGCGTCGCGGAAGCAACTAGCTACGAAGGTGACGCTCAAGTTGGCGTAGGCGATGGCGGGCGTCAAAGACATCTAGCTCGTGCACTGCATCAGGGGCAAGAGGGCCTAGGCATAGAGGCCTCGACGGCGCGGTTGAGCTTCTACTGTCTGCTAAGATCTTTGCTTTTTCTCTATTCTTGCCATGTTTAAGAGATTCATAGGATTAGGAGATGTGTTCTTTACATGTTCTTGCTATCTTTAAGAGTTACATATTCTTTGCATGTTCATAGGTCTAGGAACAAAGGACCGATTTAACCGGTCTGAACCTACGGTTAGACCAACCCATTCATGGCAATTTGACCGGCTTTGGGCATAAGTTTTTTTTGATTTTATTGGTTTAGGTCTCTGGCTTTATTTTGCTAAACCTAGTTGATGTAATTTGATATTGCTGACTATTAGAGTCACTAGTGAAGATTTTGAATACTATTAGAAAAACAAGTTTCAAGAATTATTTATCTCCTATGATTATCCATGTTGGTCCTTCAATATTCATCAGCCTTTTGCTTTTCTACAGTAACTAATTTTTAAACAGAGTGTCTTTTTAAGATGGAGTCTATTAGTTAATTGTAATACATACTGAACCGACTCTATTTATATCGGTAAAAACCGTACGTGAGTTTTAGTTACTCTGTAATCTCACACACGAACAGCATAAAAGCCACAAGTTACAGTAAAAAACCATATGGTTCAGCTAAAAAGAACAGGTCCGAAGTTTAATGGCACTTGTTGGAGGACGACGCCACCGGATTAGAGGTGGGACTTGGGCCGGGCTTCTTTGGGCCAGCCCGAAGCACGGCCGGCACGGCCCGGCCCAAGCACGGCCCGGCCAGACACGTGGCGACACGGTCCAGATTTCGTCCGAGGCCGTCGTCGGTTCCCTCTCTCTTGGCGTCGCGGGCCGCCTCGGGGTCGCCGTCTCCGACCTCGTCCTGCCCGCCGCCGTCCAGAGTCCGCCCGAGGCTGTCGTCGGCTCTCTCTCTTGGCATCGCGGGCCGCCTCGGAGTCGTCGTCGCCGACCTCGCCCTGCCCGCCGCCGTCCAGATTCCGCCCGAGGCCGTCGTCGCTCCGCCCCCGATGTCGTCGTCGCCGGTGTCGTGTGCTGCCGCCTGAGACCGCCGGTGTCGCGGGCCGCCGAGGTCATCACTGCCGGTGTCGCGGGCCGCCGCCTGAGACTGCCTGCGGGTTCGCCGCCTCTCTGCTTTTGGGGTGAGATCCAGTCTCCTTCTCTGGGTCGATTTGGTTGAAACCGACCGAATCTGCTTTTGGGGTGAGACCCGGTCTCGGGTCAGTTTGGTTGGTTGAAACCGACCGAATCGAATCAAAAAGAGAAAAAAAAGAAAAAAGGAGATGTCTTCTTTTGCAGGCACCGTTTCTGTTCCTCGTTGCCCGGTGATCTTCAATGGTCTCAACTTTCAGGACTGGTTTCAGCACATGCATATCCACATGCGTGGTCAGCGCCTTTTGGACTTTCTTACTGGCGAGTTGCCTTGCCCGTCTCGTCCTACTCTACCTGTTGAGCCTGTACTCCCGAGGGATGCTTCCGAAGACACTCGTACAAAGGCTTCTGAGGCTTTTGAGGATGCCATGGAGACTTTTCAGACTCAGTATGCTGCTTACAAGACATGTATTGATGAAGATGCTCGTGCCTCCGCTATTTTGGTTGCTAGCATGGAGGTGCATCTCACTTGTGATGTTGTTGGCTTAGCTTCCGCACATGCGATGTGGACGCATCTGCGCAGCCGCTACGAGCCATCTGGTGATTCCTTATACCTTGTTGTTGTGCGACAGGAGCAGTCGCTGCAGTAGGGAGATGCCACTGTGGATGAGTTCTATGCTCAGTTGTCTGTGATATGGCGTCAGATCGACTCTTTGGGGCCAGATGTTTGCCGCACCTGTCAGTGTTGCCAGCGTTAGCAGTCTCACATGGAGCTTCGCCACATCTACGATTTTTTGACACGTCTCCGGTCTGAGTTTGAGCAGACTCGTGCTCAGTTGCTGGCTCGTCATCCTCATGTGACTTTGTTGGAGGCCCTTGCAGCTGTTCGTACTGAGGATATTCGACTTCGTGGAGCAGGTCTGCTATCATCGTCATCATCACTTCCTTCGGTTTTGGTGGCTTCTCCGGCTTCTACACCTGCTGTGCCTTTGGTTACTCCTCCTCAGTTGTGCCTCCACCAGTGACAGCTGTTGTTGGTAAGGGACTTCACTGCACCTATTGCAACAAGGATGGACATGTGGAACAGTTTTGCTACAAGAAGAAGAAGGATCTTTGTCGTGGTGCTCGTCCTCCGAGGGGCACTGGAGGTTACTCCTCTCAGCAGAGTTCTGGGACCCCTGACACTCAGCAGCTTCTCGCATTGCTAGGCCACATGGGTGCTTCTGCATCGTCTGGTTCTGCTGGTTCTGCTGCTCAGTCTTCCGATGAGAAACTACCTTCTACTTCTCCTTCCTCAGGTACATCACCTTGGATTCTTGATTCTGGTGCTTCTTTTCATATGACATCTGATTCCGCCTGTCTTACTTCCATTAGTCCTTTAGCTACTCCTATCACTGTACATACAGCAGATGGTACCTCTCTTTCTGTCACAGGACGAGACACTCTTTCCAACTCCTCTTTTCATGTTCCTGCTGTTTCTCATGTTCCAAAACTAACCATGCAGCTCATATCTGCTGGCCAGCTCACTGATCATGGTTGTCGTGTTATTTTCGATTCTGATTCTTGTTGTGTTCAGGATCGTCACACGGGGACTCTCACTCAGTTTCTTGTCCAGGTGCTCATGCTCAGAATGGTGTGGCTGAACGCAAGCATCGTCATCTTCTTGAGACAGCTCGTGCTCTCCTGATTGCTTCTGCTGTTCTACCACATTTCTGGGCTGAGGCTGTTTCTACTGCCACATTCTTGATCAACCTTCAACCCTCCTCTGCTCTGCAGGGTGGGATTCCAGTTGAGCGTCTCTGTGGCTAGACTCCTGATTATTCCAGACTTCGCCTTTTTGGGTGTGTGTGCTATATTCTTCTTGCACCTCGTGGCGCACCAAACTGACCGCTCAGTCAGTTGAGTGCGTTTTTCTGGGCTACAGTGCTGAGCACAAGGGATATCGTTGTTGGGATCCTGTTGGCCGACGGATGCGGATTTTTCGGGATGTTACTTTTGATGAGTCTCGTCCCTTCTATCCTCGTCCTTCTCCTTCCTCCACTTCAGCATCTGTTGTTGAGCTGCTTTCATTTCTGACTTTTTCTTCCAGTCCTATAGTCACCACTCCACCACAGCCTTTGGTCTCTCTGATGCCTCCTTCTCCGTCAGTCCCTTCTTTACCACCGGCATCCTCTCCCGAGGTTGCTCCTGATCTTGTTCCTTCTTATCCTTTCTACTACACTCGTCGCCCGCGAGTTGAGGATCCTTCTGATATGCCCTCCCCTTCTGACGGGTCATCCCCTTCGGCCACTCCTCGTTATGTTCTTCGCGATCGCCAGTCTATTCGGCCTCCTGAGCGTTTTGGTTTTGCTGCCGCTGCTCTTGCCGAACCGACTTCTTATCGTGATGCTGTTGTTCATCAGGAGTGGCAGCATGCGATGGCGGAGGAGATCGCTGCCCTTGAGCGTACTGGCACGTGGGATCTTGTTCCTCTTCCTGCACGTGTTACTCCTATCACGTGCAAGTGGGTCTATAAGGTTAAGACTCGCTCTGATGGTTCTCTTGAGCGTTACAAGGCTCGTCTTGTAGCGCGTGGTTTTCAGCAGGAGCATGGCCGTGACTATGATGAGACTTTTGCTCCTGTCGCTCACATGACCACCGTTCGCACTCTTCTTGCTGTGGCCTCTGTTCGACAGTTGTCTATCTCTCAGTTGGACATCAAGAATGCCTTTCTTAATGGCGAGTTGCGTGAGGAGGTCTACATGCAGCCACCCCTGGGTGTTCTGTTCCTGAGGGTATGGTTTGGCGTCTTCGCCGATCTCTCTATGGCCTTAAGCAAGCTTCTCGTGCTTGGTTTGATCGTTTCTCCTCTGTTGTCACTGCAGCTGGTTTTTCGGCGAGTGCTCATGATCCTGCTCTTTTTATCCACACTTCATCTCGTGGTCGGACGCTTCTCCTTTTGTATGTTGATGATATGATCATTACTGAAGATGATCCTCAGTATATCACTTTTGTCAAGGAGCGGCTTCATGAGCAGTTTCTTATGTCTGATCTAGGTTCTCTTCGCTACTTTCTTGGGATTAAGGTTATTTCTACTCCTGAGGGTTTCTATCTGTCCCAAGAAAAGTACATCCAGGATCTTCTTGATCGTGCCTCTCTTACTGATCAGCGGATAGCTGAGACTCCCATGGAGCTTAATGTTCATCTTCGTCCCACGGATGGTGAGCCTCTTGCTGATCCTACTCGGTATCGTCATCTTGTTGGGAGCCTTGTTTATCTTGGTGTCACTCGCCCTGACATTTCGTACCCTGTGCATATCTTGAGTCAGTTTGTTTTCGCTCCTACTCAGCTCCACTATAGTCATCTTCTTCGTGTTCTACGATATCTTTGTGGAACTATCTCTCGTCGTCTCTTTTTCCCTTGCTCCAGCTCTTTACAGCTCCAGGCATATTCTGATGCCACCTGGGCTAGTGATCCCTCTGATCGCCGGTCTCTCTCTGCTTATTGCGTTTTTCTTGGTGGTTCTCTCATTGTTTGGAAGACTAAGAAGCAGACAGCAGTTTCTCGTTCGAGTGCTGAGTTGCGAGCTATGGCTTTGTTGACTGCGGAGGTTACTTGGCTATAGTGGTTACTTGAGGATTTTGGTGTTTCTGTTTCTGCACCGACTCCTCTTTTGTTTGACAGTACAGGTGCTATTAGCATTGCTAAAGATCCGGTGAAGCATGAGCTTACAAAGTATATTGGTGTTGATGCTTCCTACATGCGGACACAGGTGCAGGACCAGATTGTTGCTCTTCAGTATGTGCCTTCCGAGCTTCAGTTGGCAGATTTCTTCACAAAAGCACAAACCAGGGCTCAGCACAGGTTTCATCTCTCCAAACTTCATGTTGTTGATCCACCATAAGTTTGAGGGGGGTGTTAGATGTGTATTTCATACCTGTGTATTTACCCCATTGTATAAGTGGTTTTGTGCATATTTGCCACACCTGTACATGTATATATATTGGCCTATTGGCCTCATAATGAATAGACGTGCTATTCTAACAATTCACACTGTTTTAAATCCACTGAAATGTGCTTAAGTTGCTATGGCTGCATGTAGGCACCTATTCTTAATGGGTTATGGCTACTGTCTTGGGCTTCGATCTGCGCCACCATGCTTCTATCCATTCCTCTTTGACTCGACATATTTTCTAAAAGCTACACGCTACGACAATATTATCAAGATTTGGACAATGCCATTGCATTTGAAGAAGGTTGACACTAAAATAGGAAATACCACTAATACCCTTAACATGAGTAACCTTTGATTATGAGATTTTGAAAAGAGAGCAAGTTTAATAAACAATATTTGACTAACTATGGTACCAAATCTTCTGATCCTCCTGTTCAACCTTGCTTTCTAGCTGTCCAAGTTATCCACTTCTCTGCCCTGAAGCTCTGTGCTCTATCATTTACTAATGAAAATGAGCTTAATTGAGTGATATGCCAAACAAAGTTGATATGTCTAATCAATGTCTCTGCAGGTAGATCTTGACAACATTGATTAATGGAGTTCCCGAGGACTGAATATCTTGAATTCATGGACTACATGATTACTATTGTTGGTTGCCGCAACAAACCACGTTTCCTTAATACTTTTGGAAAGCACCGGTATTCATCCAAGCCATTTAGGTGATTCACACTGTTTTAAATCCACTGAAATGTGCTTAAGTTGCTAATGGCTGCATGTAGGCACCTATTCTTAATGGGTTGTGGCCATATTATTTCCACAGAAATGTGTCAGCATGTACTCATATTGTGCTCAAGTTTAATTTGATCCCAAAATGGCTGCATGTAGGCGCATATTCCTAATGGGTCCTGACTCCTGACCATATTCGAAGATATTGCTAGGCTAGAGTAAGTTTGTAGCTGCTGTCAGTTCCTTTAGCTATTCAAATTAGCCACTAATTAATTGTAAGCAATGAGAGTGACAGATTTGGTTTAGGTTCTAAATAAACTGGTATCTCTGGTTATTACTTCTTGACAGGTCTTGAGCAGGAAGTATGTTAGACTCTATCCTGCTTCCATCTCCGAGCATCTGTACCCTCACACAGGAACTATGCTAAGCAATACTAGTCAGGTGCGTAGTCTGTTTCAGATAACTATGTATTTAGAACAGGTGCATTTTCAAGATCAATGACGTTCACAGTCTAGAGCAGTATATGAATGAAAAAATTGACTGGCCAAGAAATGAAGCTGGATCTCTATATCTTCTAGCACATAACTATTTTCTTTCACTGCCTTCCTTTATTTTCCGGAAACCGTAGTTACAGATTTTTCATCTTTGCACAAATCTGTTTCCAAATCCACTGTGAGCTATTAAGTTTCATGCACCAACTAATTCACCTAAAAGTTTAAACTGATGAGAAGAGTGGATTGTAGTGGAGCATACATAATAAGACAGCTTCGGAGATGGACTGGTTGGTCTTGGTATTGAGCTGATGTTGCTGCTATAATCAGCTATCTTCTTGTGCACTGTGCCGTTACTGTCTTGGGCTTCGATCTGCGCCGCCATGCTTCTATCCATTCCTCTTCGACTCGACATATTTTCTTGGAGCTACACACTACGACGACATTATCAAGACTCGGACAATGCCATTGCATTTGAAGAAGGTTGATACTAAAATAGGAAATACCACTAATACCCTTAACATGAGTAACCTTTGATTATGAGATTCTGAAAAGAGTGCAAGTTTAACAAACAATATTTGACTAACTATGGTACCAAATCTTCTGATCCTCCTGTTCAACCTTGCTTTCTAGCTGTCCAAGTTATCCACTTCTCTGCCCTGAAGCTCTGTGCTCTATCATTTACTAATGAAAATGAGCTTAATTGAGTGATATGCCAAACAAAGTTGATATGTCTAATCAATGTCTCTGCAGGTAGATCTTGACAACATTGATGTAATGGAGTTCCCGAGGACAGAAGATCTTGAATTCATGGACGGCATATTGGAGGAAGGTGACCTGCTTTACATTCCACCAAAATGGTGGCATTACGTGAGATCTCTTTCTATTAGTTTTTATGTTAGCTTTTGGTGGCGAACGTCAATTCTTTCTTCGCAGGGTTCATAATGTTATTGTTTTGATCATCCATGATGTTTCTATCATCGGATGTGGTAGAAACTTACCCAAAAAAAACTTCATTGAGCCCATGTTTCATGATCCGCTTTGTGTGGATACGGCCTTCGCTAACTTGGGTGTATATCATTATTTTCCGACAATGATTTAAACATTTGACTGCTAGCATAGGAAGTTACTACTAGCAGATACTAGCGTGAGTTTTGCCCTTGTCAACTTGAATATCCCTCTAAATTATGGCTTAAATGTTCTAACTAATCTGTTTTCTCCTCTCTCTTTTTTTTTTGAGGAAAAGGGTTCTCACTAATCTCCATTTTTGTGACCAAAAAACCAAGATAGTGGCAAAAGGAGAAGTTTAATTTGCCATATCTGACTTTTAAAAATTTGAGAAAAATGTAACTAGAGAGCCAGCTACTACATGTCAGATTACGTTATTAAGACATGTTCGAGAATCATCAAGCAATGTTTAGAGCATGTATAATGTAGGTGCTTAAGAGAGGTGTTTAGCAATGAAAAATTGATTTTTGTTTTCTTGCCACATAGGATAGATAAGATGCTTATTTTGAAGTAATTAGGAACCAGTGCTTAGCAGGTGTTCACGTGTAGGTCTAATTAGTAGATAATATAACATCTAAGCACCCACAAAAGATATACTTGCATTAGAGCAAATGACTTTTATATGGGTGTTTGATGACTTGGATGTATTCTCTCTTTAAGCACTCTTGAATAAGCATCTTGCATATCAAGCTAGAATGGTTTCGTTCAATTATTCTGAATATATCTCATGTCTGCTGCTTCATGTCTTTCAGATGAGCTATGGAGCAGGTCATTTATTTTACTTGGCAGTGGATTTAACGTTTGTAATTCCTGAGGATAAAGTGGTAAACCTATTATCCACATTCCATAGTCATCTCCTCTGTTGATGTTGCAGTTCATACCTCGGGAGTTCGGTATGGCAGTGTGAAGTAATTCTGGCTTACGTACCCGCAATTAAGAATTTTTTAAGAAATTTGAAGTTAGTTTTCGCAAATGAGTTAATTCATTTAAATTGGACCCGTCATTGGGCCTCTTATCGCCCCGCTTAAGAGCCCATTTGGTCCGTAAATGGGTCACGTTTCGTATTTGTTAAGTCGCCCCGTGCGTGCAGCTCCGAACTCCTTCAGCACAAGTAGATAAGCTGCTTCACAGCCAGAGTTTTTTTTTTTGTTTTCGAGGACTTCACAGCCACAGTTTTTTGTTTTCGAGGACTTCACAGCCACAGTTTTTGTTTTCGAGGACTTCACAGCAACAGTTTTTTGTTTTCGAGGACTTCACAGCCAGAATTTTTTGTTTTCGAGGACTTAACAGCCACAATTGGCTGATAGTGGATGAACTGGTAGTAATTAGTCTATTTACACTTGTTTGTCGACAATAGGTACAGCATCTCTGTTTCCGGGGTTTAGCCGCCGCAATTTAGGCAAGCATTTTTTTTTTTGAACCCAATTTACGTCAACTTTAGAAGGAACAACTGCCTCTGATAACCGTTCGGGTGCAAAAGGCCTAACTTTTGACTATTGGCTATAACTGAATCAAGAATCAAGACACGCCCTATCTTATTTCCTCCCAGAAATTTTACAGCCCCATGCTCCGGACACCCGAGACCAACAACAGCGAACTAAGCGGAACAGATCAACAGAGCCCAGCATGCAGCAGCAGCATGATGATCGGCCGTGTTTTTTTTGGGGGGTACCGATGTCTTTTGGCTGTAGTTGTTAGTTTTTCTCTGCGTTTTTTGATATGTTGATATTGATGGCGTGGGTAAAGCCATTTGGAGAAGTCGCTCTGTTTGCTTCGACTTTTAGATAAGCCAAAAAGCTTTATTCTTTTAGACTTTTGTCTTTTAGTTTCTTCGAAAGTCGAAATAAATGGGACGGTTTCTGGACATGGATTTTTCAAACGGTTTTGTAAACTTAAAACTATGTGTGCCGTCCAGTTCAGTGTCTTCGCTGTTCACTGTTATCTCGAAAAACGCAGCTAAAATCTACTAACCGCAGTCCAAAAAAAACAAAGAGACCATAAGAACAGGTTCGATGTAGATTGTAGAACAAGGTGGAATCGAACCATGTGAACAGGTTCGATGTAGATTGTAGAACAAAGAGGAAGCGAAGAAGGGTCTGCGAGAAGGCAAAGGCTTCGGAACAAACAGGAGCATCGGCATCGACGCTGCTTTGGCATCTACCTTTCGGTAGTATCCTAGTGTCATCTGCTTCCTCTCCCACTCCCAGAATCCACAGTCTCCCACCCGGCGCGGGCCCCGACCGGCCATGATCGCCCAGGGGGCCACGAAAAAGCAGCCGCACCACACGCCTTTACGACGCTGCCCGCCTTGTCTGCGCCTCTGCCCACCACGCCACCGCCGCACGGTCCCGCTCCGTCGCAGCAGCAGTGCTCCAAACCAAAATCAAACCAACCGGCGCGTCTCGTCTCGTCCGCGACGAAAGGCTGCCACTGGCGGACGGACGGACGCGTGCGCCTGGTGCCCAGGCACGAGGCCAGCTCTTACGGCTTATCGTTTCCTCGTGCGGTGTTACCGCCTCGCTCTCGGTAGAACCGGCTAAAAACCTCGCCGTTCGTTAGCTAAACCGTGCTGTACTTAAGTCTAGCTTCTGTAGTAGATCTTCATTGGTCTAGTTTCTGTAGTAGATCTTCATTAGTCTAGTTTCTGTAGTAGATCTTCAGCTTTTGGGAGGGTTTCGAGAGGCCCTGATGATGGTCGCCACCACATGCTTTGCCAAAGAAACAGGCTGGGGGGGAGTTTCTGTAGTAGATCTTCAGCTTTTGGGAGGGTTCGAGAGGCCCTGATGATGGTCGCCACCACATGCTTGGGGAAGTTTCAGCGAGGTGATGCTTTTCTGAAACCTGAGAGCACGCAGGCACGGGATTTAAAGGCTGGCTTCAACATTTCGTGGATGTGCTGATGTGCCCGAGTATTTTTCTTCGTTTTTTTTTCTTTTTATCGAGAGGAAACCAAAACAAGGCCCAGGCATAGGTACTGGGGACTCACATGCGCTTGTGGTTGTGGGGTGCAGAGCAATTGGGGCGCTTCGTCAGAATGTAATGCCTTCCTGTTAAATACTACCAGCTCGGACCAAACACGATCCAACGCATATTCTGTTGCGTTCTGTATGCAGTTTTAATTAATCGATTAATCAAACTAGCCGGCAACCTGTGTATTTGTACGGGCTAGTTTCTTAGATAAAGTATTTAGTCTTCATCTCAAAAGATGAAATAATTAAGTAAAATATTCAAAGATTACGAAAATAATGCTTATTATAAAATGTATTGATAGTAGATTAAAGTACAATCTAATTCAACTTTAATCACCAATAATTAAGAACATGCCTAAATTCTACAAAGGATAAGGTCTTCTCCGATTGATGAATTGATATGCATCAAGTCAATAACACTTGTGTTGATGCAACACGGAAGAAAACATAGCATCATTGACTTAGATGGTACAAAAGCTAGCTACTTTGCTTGCATGACTAATTAAGAAAGAAAAAGTTGATGGCTTATAGTAGCGCACAAAATAGTTGACATAGTAATTACTAAACATAATTTAATCCCTCCACGCATTTCGACTTACCATAATTTAGTTCCTCCACATATTTCTAATTACCATATCTATGGTTCAATATTTTCCTTTTTCTCCCAACTAACACAAAAATTAGGTGATGCGTGATGTACCAATTGATATTACAATAAATAAAAGATTCCGATATTCATACATAAAGTATTAAAAGAGAAAAAAAACAAAACATGAGGTAGAGAAGCCTCAAACCAATTAATGCCCTAAAAACCTTTATTTTTGGCATTTAAAGATTTTTACAAATTTTTGGAATTGCACTTCCTAATCATACGTATAGATATCAAATTCCTAATTTCATTAAATTTGATTTATGATTTTTGTAAAATGTAATTTTTAATTTTTATTTAGTTCTTATTGTGAATTTTAATATTTTTTTGAAGTAGCTTCGATTTCACACACAAATAAAATTTCCTTAACACGGAGTCTTCTTTTTTTGGAATTTAAGTTTGGATTTCATATACAAATCCAAATGTACATTTTTATTTTATTTTTATTCCTAATATTAGGTATTTTGCAATTTTACTCAGGAATTCGTACAAAACCAAATTGTATTTTGCTTTTAGTTATGAATTTCATATTGTGCTTGAAATAGAGTCTTTCTATTATTTCAAATTTTGCTAATTTTATTTTATTTGTTATGCTAAAGATTACACTATACTTGACATAGATAATTCATTTAATCGAAATTTTTATTTCTAACATATATTTATACAAATCAAAATTGTAATCTTATTTTAAAATTTATCCTGAATTTGCACATTTGTGGGATTTGAACCCTGAAAAAATTCTAATTTTTATTTTGGGCCTGTTCATATACACTTCGGCTTCTGTTTGCAAAAGCTGAAGTGTATGTGAACAGCCGGCTTCTGGCAGCAACTTTTGGAAGTCGCGGGCGACACCGCTTGCCTCTTATGTGAGGCCGACACTTTCCTCATTTCCCCATCTTTACACTCAGCCCCTTCTCCCAACGCCGTCCCCCACCGATCCCGTCCGACTGCCAGTGTTGGCTGCAGTCCGGTGCCCCCTCCTCCTCCCCCATACCAAATCCACCCTCCCTTGGCCCCGATCCAACGCACCCCCTCGACCAGTCCTGCTGCAGCACACATGCGATGCCCTAATTGGCCTCTGTCCCGACGTGTGATTGCCATCTCGTTCCATTTATTTGTGCGTGATTGTTGCATCATGCACTGTGGGGATTCCCAGCACAGGGATGCCCAATGTTGTTTGGGATGATGAGGCGGCCGCCATCTTCATTAACATGCGCCTAGACAAAATGGCCTCTAGGAACCGTTTGCAGCACTACCTTTCTAGTAAGGGGTACATCAATCTTATTCACAAGTTCGAAGAGTAGACTGACTGGAAATACACCAGCAAATAGATGAAAAACAAGTGAGATGCACTGAAGAGGGATCTGTTTAATTGGAAGACTCTTAAGCTACGCGCAACCGGCCTTGGCTTCAACCCAGCCACCGGGACCATTGCGACCAACCTTGTTTGGTGGGAGGAGTAAGCCAAGGTTAGCCTCCCCGCATGCTTCTACTCTCGTGCTCCACGGTTCATGCCACAACTCACATGTGTCGTGTGTTTCCTCTTTTGTTCGCAGAGTATGGAAGACATCAAGTTCTGGAAGGCGCCCCTCACCCACAAGGACCTCTTGGAGAGGTTTCTTGATGAGACTGTGTGCACAAATATGGACATGTATGTCCTAGTGCTAAGCCAAGCCACGGCCGTGATGACGAGGACGGGAGTGACCTGTCGCCTGCACCATCGGTCACCGATAAGGGGAAACACCCTTACATGCCAGACTCTCCAGAGGGGAAGAAAGCGAAGAGTTACTAGGATGTGCAGCTCGAGAAATTCGTGGACCTGTATGAGCAGTTCAGAGGCCATCATAGCTCCACCGTGTCGGCAGCGTCGCATCCCTTTTGCGCGGAGAAGCACGAAATGGCCGAGCTAATGGAGTTGGTCCTTACTAGTGGTGCCTCGGAGGACAGCGATGAATACTACTACGCGAGTCAGCTATTCATGCACACATAGTATTGGCAAATGTTCACCAACTTCAACCTCAAAGGGCTGCCTAGCATGGATCAGGCATAGCTGGGCCGACAGGAAGGGCACAAGTGATCAGTTGTTCCTCCTTACCGTGAATCTTATTGCTACCATCATGAATTTCCATTTACTGTCTTGTTAGTACTTGCTACTTCATGTGCTTGTGATTTTACTGCAGTTATGTGTGCCTCCGGTTACAACTCTGACAATAATCTGAGTTTGCTTGGGGATTTCACCACTGCTATTGCATACGTAATGTTCTGTCACTCGGTGAAATTGTTGTGATATCTACAGGCGGCATTCTGGTAGGTTCTGCGATGTTTGATTCAAGTGATATGAAGTACTAGTTGTGTTTATGCTTATGCTTTTGTATCTGCTAGCAAGATGGTGGTGCTGCCCAGTTGTGGTATTGTTGTTGCATTCACACTCATATTGCTGCTATGTTGGCTCTGGTTAGATGGTATAGTCGAAGGCCTTCTTTTGAAGACCATCTGCACTGCTATTGCTGTTGTGCTAGAAGTATTGCTGCTTTGTTGCATGTGGGAGGGTTAGCAATGTGTCATGGTTCACCTCAAGCTCCTCTTCTAACCACCAGCTCCACTGCTTGTAGATGACGTTGTCTAGTTATGTCCCAAATCCGCTAGTCATTAGCTCTCTTTCTTACATAAATCACTCGGTTTCTATCGGCCACTACTATTCATTAGCCAATACTATTCATCAGCCATAAGCTTATACGAACAACCTAGCTTCTATAACCCACTTCTATCAGCCAACACTATTCATTAGTCACTACTATTCATAAGCCATAGCTAAAAGTTACCAGTAAAAAGACTATATGAATAGGCACTTAGTTTTTATTGAAATTTTTTAATATTTTCGTCATTTCACTTGGGGATTCATATACATATCAAATCTCTCATAGCCATTTTATTTTTATTTCGAATGTGCATATTTTTATTGTGATTGGCGCGATGTTTTTTTCTCAATTTTAGGATGAAATTTGTATTCAAACCCAAATGCGAATTTTTATTCCATTTTAGTTTCTTATTTAGTTGTTTATATATTTTACTTTAGAATTCATATGAAAATCAGATTGCTAATTTTTATTTTATTTTTATCCCAAATTTTAGTAAATTTGGATTGTACTAGACATTGATACTTTCTTTTAATTTGCTAATTTTTGTTTAATTATTATTCTGAATTTTAGTTATTTTTATGTTACTTTGAAAGTTGTATGGAACTTAAATTGCTAATTTTGTTTCACTTTTATTCCGAGTTGATTTTAGTTATTTATGAATATTACTTTGGAAATCATATGGAATTAAATTGCTGATTTTACTCATTTTTTATTCTAAATCTTTGTTTTTCAGATTTTACTTGATATAAACCTTTTCTTTTTATATAAGTCGTTATAACTGCTATACTCAATAGATGTCTAGATTTTTGTTTTCTCTGACTAATTATTATACAAGTGTTGCCCGAATTTTTTCTATTTTAGCCTTTTTTTAAATATTCACATTTAGACCCCTGGTAGTTTTAATTCCGTTTTTGGACCCAGGGGGTCGGAGCCGTGACCCACGGCGCCGAGGTATCACGTCTCGGCGCCGTGGTCCACGACGCCGAGGTGGCACGCCCGCACCAGCGTGGTGGCCCGCGTGGCGGCGACGTGGCAGGCACCTCGGAGCCGTGGATCACGGCTCCGAGCTGCCTGCCACGTGGCGCCTAGCTGCCTGCCACGTCTGCAGACACTCGGCTGTTTAGGGTTTGCACCGATCAGCCTTTTTTCGCAAAATGAATTACTAGTTGTATTTTTTATTTGGATTATTTAATTATAGTAATATTATGTAATATATTTATTTATTTATTTATTTATTTATAGAGAGCAAAAAATACGACATATGTTTTGAAAATTCGTTATGTATTGCAGATGATACATGTTGGAAATTTTTTGTAGATTGACATAGTTTTGTAGATTATTTAATTATAGCGGGATTTAATCCCGAACCGATGCTTGGATGGAATGAGATCGACGGCGGAGCGTCGTCGTCTTCCTCCCGACCCCCGACCGTGGCGGCAGAACAGAGTTCTTCACCGGTGGTGGCGCGGCGAGGACAGGGACGCTCAAAGGGGATAGCTTTTACCAAAAGGTGCGATTGTAAGTAGAGTTTCCATTTTGGCTTTTTGGGAAATGAGTGGAGAAATGGCCATGGCTGGCGGTGGCCGGAAAGGAGGTGGTGTTCGCGGTGGCGCCATTAACACCTAGAGGCTCATCGGCTAAATTGAAGGCATTTTCACCATCTACGGACTCTAAGGAGTGTACTGGAGAAGGCGATTGACCTCGGGGACAGCTCGACTGGGCTGGCCACGGTGAGGGCTCTTCGGCCGACAGCGACCTCCGTTGCCCCGGGCCTAGGAAGATGCTCGAGCTCCGGCGGGTGCGCCATTGTGTTCCAGAGATAACGAGGATTATGTCAGTGCATTGAATTAGAAAATAATCGATTAAATCGGGAGAATGGCTCTAGGGCTCACCGACGCAGGAATGGCGATTGCCGGTGACTCGGGCGACGGAAGCTCGATTAACTGGAGGAGGGGATTTGTGAGGATGCCAGAAGTTGCTGGGAGGTGGAATTAGGCTCTTATAGCCAGCGCAAGGTGGGTTCCCCGGGAGATATTTCCCAGGCTGCGTTCGGCTCACGCGAAGCAGGGAGAGAGGAGATGCACTGAAGAGGTGCAGAGGCTGTGAGAGGGAGCTGGCATCTCCCCTCTGCCCCATGGTACGGTTGGTGGACTCCCCGAAAAGAGAGGTCGCGAGAAGGGGGTGAGCTGTAGCGGTGGCGGAGTTGCGCGCAGGCGCCGGCGCGCTGAGCGAGGGGAGGAGCGCAGGCGACATTGTCAAACTATGTCAATCTACAAAAAATTTCCAACATGTATCATCTGCAATACATAACGAATTTTCAAAACATATGTCGTATTTTTTGCTCTCTATAAATAAATAAATATATTACATAATATTACTATAATTAAATAATCCAAATAAAAAATACAACTAGTAATTCATTTTGCGAAAAAAGGCTGATCGGTGCAAACCCTAAACAGCCGAGTGTCTGTAGACGTGGCAGGTAGCTAGGCGCCACGTGGCAGGCAGCTCGGAGCCGTGATCCACGGCTCCGAGCTCGGCGCCGTGGCTCCGAGGTGCCTGCCACGTCGCCGCCACGCGGGCCGCCACGCTGGTGCTGGTGTGCCACCTCGGCGCCGTGGACCACGGCGCCGAGACGTGATACCTCGGCGCCGTGGGTCACGGCTCCGACCTCCTGGGTCCAAAAACGGAATTAAAACTATCAGGGGTCTAAATGTGAATATTTTTCAAAAAAAAGGCTAAAATAGAAAAAATTCGGCAAGTGTTGCACGCTGTTATGGCACAATCCCCTAGGGGCTAGTCGGCGGAATCATTGGGTGAATTTTGGACACTGTTGGACCCCAAAAACATCCAAAATTCCGTTTTTGACCCCCTAATCAAAAAAATTCCAATTTTGGACCCCTCCCGACCGCGCGTTTTCTCCCGTCGCGCCACGTACCCCGGTCGTGCGGTCTGGGACCGCACGACCGGCCTGCCGCCGCGCCGAGCGCGCGACCTCCGCCCTGAGCGCGCATTCGCCGCGCCGAGCGCCCGACCGAGCCGCTGAGCGCGTGACCTCCGCCCTGAGCGCGCGTTCGCCCGCCCGAGCGCGAGATTCCCCACCCGACTGAGTCAATTCCGCGGTCGGATCGGCGGGTTGCGCGGCCAAAAAAGCAGACGTGCGGTCGGAGCGGCGAATGCGCGCTCAGGGCGGAGGTCGCGCGCTCGGCGCGGCGGCAGGCCGGTCGTGCGGTCCCAGACCGCACGACCGGGGTACGTGGCGCGACGGGAGAAAACGCGCGGTCGGGAGGGGTCCAAAATTGGAATTTTTTTGATTAGGGGGCCAAAAACGGAATTTTAGATGTTTTGGGGTCCAACAGTGTCCAAAATTCTCATTGGGTGGCATTTTGGGTTAAACAATAGGAATGAACATGAAGCAGACATCCCCGTTCCCTGTACTAGTGAACAACTCTCAAAATCTGCACCATCTGCGTGCCTCCTTATCCTACTGCTGATCGATGGGCATGTTTTTTTAGTTTTTAAAAATTGTTTTTTAATTTTTTATAGTAACTAATTTTTAAATATAATATCTTTTTAAGATATGATCTACTAGTTAATTATAGTATATATATTTTACTGACTTCATTTATATCGGTAAAATTCACATATGAGTTTCTGTTACTTTATAATCTCTCACACAAACAGCCTAAAAGTCACAGGCCGTAGCCAAAAAGAACATGCCCGATAGCTGTTCTTTTGTTGCTCAGGTTGTGTCATAACAGATAAAAAAAACGTAGCACTTGATCTGGATTTTGGAGGTTGCTAGCTGGTACTAGTTGCTATTCCATCTTGGGCAGTGCTGTTGCTCTTAAGCCTCATGCAGCTCTGAGACGAGCTAAGCATCATGGAGTACTGGAGTTCGAAGCTTGGGAGTAAACAGTGGCCAACCACGAGTCCACAGTACAGGAGGCTGAGAACAACCGGCTTGCCCGTCACCGGAGCTGTGGAGCAGAGGAGCTGTACACATTCAAAACATTGATTGGTTAGATGCATCATAATAAATGGTGTCTGTCCTGTTGGATAAGTGCGAGTTAGAGCATGTAAAATTGTTTGTCTCTTAAAATTACCTTTAAGACTTTTACATCATCTAAAGATATCACTAGAGATAACCTATTTAACAGTAAATCATTTTTAACTATTTTATACTATTTTTATCATAATTTTTGCCTCATACTCTCATTATTTGTGTTGGTTTGTGGGTTTCTTGTATAAGAGATAACATATTATTTCTCCTCACATTCCCTCTTCTTCATATAGGATTTTACTCATTTAACATAGCTAAAAGACAGCTGAGACGACACTATTGAAGATACCCTTAGGACGTTTTCGCAACATCAGTTATTTTTCAGTCTAGCCACAACTTGGAACGGCCTGCCTGATTGAATTCCGTTAGGTAATATTGGGGTGTTCTTTTGGGCTATAGCTGATAGCTTTTGTCTGTGCTTTTCGACACAGTAGTGGATAGCAGAGATGTCAATGCAAATAACTCATAAAGTTTTTAGGTTCAAAACGCCATTTGAAAAATCCATTTCAAATGACCACCCTGTTTCAATATTTGGCCTTTTGACCTCTAGAGAAACCAAAAGCTAAAAAGAACAAAATTATTGGCTCATGATTTGTTCTTTTTTGCTTAACTTATAGCTGTGACTTATGATTTTTAGATTGTTCGTAAGAGAAAGTACGGAGTATCAGAAACTCACATGTGGTTTTGGCCGATATAAATGAAGTTGCTACAGTGTATATTACAATTAACTTGTAAACCTTGTTTTAAAAAAACATTTATTTAAAAACTAATTACTATAGAAAAAATTGAAAAGCAGATTTTAAAAACTGAAAAGAACATGCCATTTAATCCATTCTTATCTGGCTCCTTATTTTGACACGGATATATCAAAGTCATGCATGCGTTACGCATAAGAAATCTTTCAATGTGGCAATCACAGAAACTTTATAAAAAATTTATATAAAACAATTTAATATCTACCGAAATAAAGAATTTCCTCGTGTCGTACACAGACCATCGTATGATTTTAGAGGCGGTTCTGATAGCGACAGGCCGCTCATTTGGGCTTAAATTTATGGTTTTTGGTATTTTTATTGTTTGAGGTTTATTTTGTATTGTAGCTGCTGTTAATTTTTTCAATATAATTAAATTTTAAAAAATTTAAAATAAAAACTAATTATCTCATCACGGACAGTACAAAATAAATAAAAAAATAAAAAATCTAAAAAGTAAAAAACTAGAAAAAAATAAAATTACAAAACTAGAAGTTAGAAACAAAAGCAAAAAAGCTTACGCAGATGTCAGACAAGACCCATGATTCCTGAAGCACGCGTACCTGAAAGTCAATAGCACGCAGTGCAGTGGGGGGCAGGGGCAGTGTCACCAATCAATTCACTGCTTATGTTGGAGCCATCTGGCCGTGCTTTGCCTGTTTCCCGTTCTGCTCCCATTTTGCTGCCATTGGCGGAAAATTTATTTATTTGTCACCCTTACGACTCGGGTGACAACAGATTTATCATTCGAGCTCATTATTAGTGATTTAGGTGATCCTATATGTAAGTGACAGAGTCTCGATGTCAATATTAAGGGTGGTAAAAAATTGAATCTCGCCATTGGCTGCCCAAATGCAGTTGCACAGCAGGGTTCTTTGCTCGTCGATGACTAATGACAGTTGCAACTGCAAATAGCCCGTATAAAAAGTTCAACGACCTAATTAGTTCATTGCAGAAGACAGCAACAAAGCATGTAGTGCATAGCACAGCACCAGGAATCGTATCCATCCTGCCCAAACTATACGCTACCATGCAGATAGAGAAAGGAAATGTCAAATGTCCCAGCTGCTAAACTATTAGTATATACCAGTAAGTTAAAAAAAAGAAATTGGAGTAGTGTGAAAGTACTACTAAGAGTATGTAGAATACATGTGCTTAGAGTGAAAAAGCTAATTTTTCTTGCTACATGGGTAGATAAGGTGTTTATTTTTATAGCATTCTGGCTTAAGTAGGTAATGTTACTTAACAGGTACCTATATGTATAACTGTACCCAATTAATAGCTTAGAGATGTTTACATAGAAAGAAATGATATTTACATACATGTTTAATGATATAGCTATATTTTCTTTTTAAACAATAATATATAGTAAGTATCTTGTATTTTACATGTCCTAACTTTTATATATAAAAAAAGAGATCACCTCAACATTCCTTTTTTCCTTTAGGTAGATGCCACGATCTCTCCTCTGTAAAGCCAAAGTTCTCTCATCCGTTTCTTACATCTCCAAATCCAATGCAATGCGAGAACCGAGCTTAGCCCAGTTGGCTGCAACCCGTCGAGTGTCTGGTCTGCTCACATGCTCATCTTCACACACACATATATGTTCAGTAGAAAAATATATATCTATACTCTATGAGATACTAAATAAATTCAAAATTTACCAGCGATATTTACTCTAAACTTACTGTGTGTTTTAATAGGACGTATACGTATTTATATATGTGCATGCATATTATTGTGGTGATGCGAGTCTCCGTCCTAACTAAAAAACTCCAATGCAATGCTGGTCCCTACATTAGTACTACCATTTACTAGTGTATTACTACTACATCACACACATAAAATACACATCCAAACAGAGGCACAACCGACGCTACACGCATGGTGACTTGGTGAGTTTGCTTTCGTCTTTGAAAACAAAACAAACTACAAGCCATAATTCCTTTCTTCCCCCTACATTTACAGGCTCCCGAGTCCCAAGAGAACTCCCTCCGCTCTGCTATGACCAGTAGGAGCACGGCTCTGCACGAAGCCGAAGCCAAGACGCAGCCTTTGACCCACTCCTCGCGCCGGCGCCGGCGCCATCGCCATCGCCATGGCCGCTGATGCCACCACCACCTCCTCCTCCCACCAATCGCTCCCAATACCAGCCACGCGCCAGGAAATCCAGGCAGCCATCGCCAAGGCGGCCGAGCTTCGCGCGCTCCACGCCGCCCTCCTCCAGGGTAGCGCGCCCAGCGCCAATGCCGGCGCGTATGACGCCTACGCCAGCGCCAGCCGCAGCCCCGCCGTCATCCGCCTCCCGCCGGGCGCGTCACCGGCGCTCCCTAGGGCTGCCGCTGCGGCCGCGGCCACGGCCGTTGCCGAGGACTACCCCGTCTTTACTCCGGTGAGCAAGCTCTTGAGCGCCTGGCACTTCTTGCAACCATGTGTGATGCCTTGGGTTGTACTGTTGTGTACTGTTTCTTGGTCTAAGGAGTAAGGGCGTGTGCGTGTGTGAAAGGTGGCTCCTTTGGGGCTGGATTTGCCTGTTCTGCCTGCAATACTGATGTTTTGAACATTTTCCAACAGTTTGATGCTAAGTTGGTGCAGGATTTGCCTGTTCTTAGTGCGAGGATGTTCTCGTGTTAGGTTGCTTCTAACTGTCACGTGCTAAGCACCTTGTGAGGTTAATTTGCTTTCTAGAGTAGGTTCTGGCTTTGCTGATGGACCTTGATGAAAATGAAAGCTAAACCAGTGTTGGTTGGATTTTATTAGGGGGAAGCTCTAGCTTGATCCTTCTTTTTTAGGATTGCTCTAGCTTGATTAATATGGTGAATCTACTGTCTAAGCATTTCAGTTACCATCTAAGACAAAGAGACACCAAGAAATTATGAAGATTCTTATTTTTCTGTACTTCGAGCAGCAAGGATCTTGTCAGCTGTAACGCCCCCGTTTCCAGGGGCGCGTACGGACACGGCACCTCGCAACTATTCACGCATGAACAGTTATGAAGTGTCGCGCAAGAGTATACCATTGCATGCTTACAACAAAAGCCCAGCATATATTTTACATATGGATTAGCATCCCTTTTCGACCGCGGGGCGTGCAAGCCCAAAGTATACTTACGTTACAAAAACTCCGGAATCCGCTTGAGCGCGGCCAAGACCTAAAGCCACGGGTCCTCGACGGGAAGACCCTTCCAACACGAAATCTTGAATTGTCTTCTTTTCCTTCTGGTATCTGTGGCATTTAGCAAGCCTGAGTACTCCGACCCCGTACTCAGCAAATCACAAGGGAAACCCTAACTTACTACTTGCATGGATCAACAAAGGGAGGGGGTATACTTGGTTTATTACTTTTGAGTGGATGCAGTTTTATTTGCAAGCATTTTCTAAAATGGACCCAAAACTTACTTCTTAAGAGCTCAGGGGTTTTTCAAGAAAAGTTCATTAACCAACTAATCAAGTCAAAGCATGTACAAAACTACTTCAGCTTCGCTGCTGGAATCACCCAAGTGACACAGCTCCAATAACCGGGAGCACGGCGTATTCGAATACCATTTATTTGACTCTGCAGAGTTTGCTCAGCTTTACCCACACGATCCCTTAACTCCCGCGACAGAGTTAAGAAAGCCAGGTCGTTTCACTGCTCAGCTCTTTATATAGGCTCTACCCGGTAGAATTCACTCGGGTCTGGATTTCCACACACACACACACACACACCCACACAAAAGAAAACAGTATCCGCTTCGAGTGAACTCTACCGTTGTTAGGCACCCATAACACGACTTGCCTAACCTCACTGCTAAACCTCCTGTAGAGTTTCAATCGAGTTGAGCGGCTATTCGACAAGTGTTGACAAGTCAACTCCTGTGGTTGAGCGATCACTGTGACATTTGCTCAGCGTAAGGGTTTCAGTCCTTATATTTTCACATGGTCCGCAACCTCGCCAGGCCCGCGACCCAATACTAAGGTAAGCGGTGGGCGTAGACCGTCCCGCGGTTTCCCACTCACCCTCACCCTCCTCCAAACCTAGGGTAAAGGATTGGCGAGGACCGTCTTGCGGTTTCCACTCCCCCTTACCCTACCTTGTGCACGCCGGCACTCTCCGCTCTAAGATACGGTGTCCCATACCACCCTACCTTAGAGTCGGGTTTTCTAAATTCTATTGGCTCCACAGCCACAGCCTTATTAGTGTAACATTTTGCATGGTGATAATATTATCCTACAATTATCTAGATTAACAGATAATTATTTCTAGGGTTACAAAGGCATGGCTACAAGTTTAACATGGCATTTAACGGTGGTAGGATTAACTACATAACATGTCATTCTAATCATTTTATTTTTACTTTGAATTAACATTTCAGAATTAGCTCAATGCAAATAACATAATAACATAATTTAAATGGCATGGGATTTCAACATGATCAAGGACTTGCGACTTGCCGTGAATCGAGGCGAACTCGGCTAGCTCGATCGTAGAAGCTTCTGGATCCTGCGACTGCACTTGAGCTTCCGGAAACTTCGACACTAGCGCAAACACAGAAAATAATATAAATCCGGCTTGAGCCTAATCAAGCGAGGAAAAATAATCTATTAAAAAGAAGTAAAACACATAAATCTCCAAATGAGGAATTTTAGGAATTTATCTGGGATGAATTTGGAGGAAAGGAGGTCACCAATGGGTCTGGAATATTATTTGGAGCAAAGTGGTGAAATTTGGGAATTTTTGGGATTTTCTGTGATTTTCTAGGATTTATTTTAAATTTCTGGGATTTTATAAATGGGAAAAAGGCTGAAAAATCGGTGTGAACAGTGCGGAGGCCGGCCCGGATACTGTGCGGCCCAGCACTGTGCGGTTCGGCGGGGAAACGGCCAATCGGCCCACGCGGCCCGTACGCGGGCGCGCGCGAGAGGCAGGCCGGGGAGGCCGCGGCCCGTCCGCGCTCCGCGCCCACCCGAGGCGGATGGAGGACGCGTGGCCGGGGTGGACGGCGCCGATGCGAGGGAAGCGGTGAGCCGTTACGGGAGATCCGACGGACGAGGGAAGAGGTGTTTATAAAGATCGGGCGGCCAAGGAGGACGGCCATCCGACGGCTGCGGTTAGAAGGCACGGATGGGGAAGGACGGGGGAGATGCGGCCACGACGGTCGTCTTCCTCCTCCGTCCGCTACAGCGCCATCGGGACAGGGCCACGGTGGCGACGGCGGACTGGGCGCACGGAGGGTCGTCGGCGGCGACCGAGGGCACCGGCGGGTGCGGCTCGACGAGGGGGATCCGTTTTGGGGCTTTGGAGGGTGAGAGGATCAAAGGAGAGCGCGGGAGAGAGAAGGGAGTGCTTCTGCTATTCGACGGTGAGGGAGGTTACCGGCGGCGGGGGAGTTCAATCGGCCGCGGTCACACGGGCAGGGGGCCAAGGGGCTCACATTAGTGGCGGAGATGGGAGCTGGGGAGCTGCGGCGCGAGCTGCCCACGGAGAGGGTGCGGTGGCCGGAAGGGAGTCTCGACGGCGGCGATCCACAGTGCTTCACCTGGCCAGAGGAGGATGGCAAAGTGAGTAGGGGTGGGTAAGGATGCTCTAGCCGAATGCAATTGAGAAATGGAGGGAGTGAGGAGGAGATCGACTTCACGGGGTCGCCGGCGCAGGGGAAGACGGTGGTGGCGCTCCAAGCAATGCGGCGTCAATTGGCGGCTCAGGGAGGTGCTCTGGAGTGGTGAGAAGGGAATGGGGTGTTGGGGAGGCGCGAAGAGCAAAGGAGAGGGAGGGAGCCGAGGAGCGGCTTTTAAGCCCGGGCGGAGGGAGGACTTCCTTCGGGTAGAAGGCAACGGCAATGGCGCTGGGGTCAACAGGGGCAGGTAGGGAGTCTCCTCCGCGGGATGGAGGTGACGGGGGTGCTGCCAGGGGAGTAATGGTGACTGGACGGGAGAGGGAGTAGGTGGAGCTGCGGCACGGGCGATGGCGTCCGCGCGCGGAAGGGAGAAGGAGTAGCCGCTGCCAGGTGGGGTCGGGCGCAGGAGGGCCGCGACGCGTGGCGCGGAGGTGCTGCCCGCTTCAGACTGGATGGCGTCAGCACGGCGACGGCGGGGTGTGCGGGCGCGGAGGCGAGCGCTGAGGCGGTGCGGGAGCGGGGCAGCGCGCACGCGGGCGCGAGGGAGGAGGCGGGGAACGGGGAAAGGCGCCAGCGGAGGGAGGAAGCGAAGGGAGGCGCTGAAGCGAGGAGAAGGCGGAAAGAGGAGGGGCGCCAAGGAGAAGGGGAGGCGGAATGCCGAAAAAGGAAGGCGGGGCGAGGGGAAAACTTTCCCGAAAAGGAAAGTTTTCAGAAAATCACCCAAAATTCAGCAAAAAATCAAATAAATTTTCGGTTTGAAACTTTGGGGTTTTTCAACCTACCCCCCTTAAAAGAATCTCGACCCCGAGATTAACTTGGTCCAGGGAGTAAGTTGGGGAAATCCCGCTGCAAGTCTGATTCTCGTTCCCAGGTAGACTCATCCGCTGTGTGATTCCTCCACTGTACTCTGCGAAATCGGACGTTCTTGTTTCTGGGTTGCCTCTCTGAGGTTTCAAGTATTTGTAGTGGTTCTTCAGCATATGTGCAGTCATCTTGCAATTCAATATGTGACAGTGGCACTTCATCTGTTGGCTGGCGTAGACACTTCCGAAGCTGGGATACGTGGAACACGTTGTGAATTCTGGATAAGTTGGGCGGAAGCTGCACTTGATAAGCTACTTCCCCAACTCTTCCAATTATTTGAAACGGTCCCACATATCTTGGTGCTAATTTGCCTTTGACTTGAAATCTCTTGACTATTTTAAATGGGGTGACTTTGATGTAGACATATTCTCCCACTTCGAAGCTCAAGTCTTTCCTGCGGTCATCTGCATAGTTCTTCTGTCGGTCTTGTGCCATCTTCAGTCTGTCTCTGACAATCCTGACATGCGTTTCTGCATCTTGAGCAATCTGAGTTCCAATGAGTTGGCGTTCACCTGTTTCGGTCCAATTCAGTGGAGTCCTGCATTTTCTACCATAAAGTGCTTCAAACGGTGCCATTTGGATGATGGCTTGATAGCTGTTATTGCAAGAGAACTGAGCAAATGGTAAGCATGTGTTCCATGTCGCTCCATACACTATCGCACAAGCTCTCAACATGTCTTCTAAAATCTGGTTGGTTCTCTCTGTCTGTCCATCTGTCTGTGGGTGATATGCTGAGCTGAAATTCAGATCGGTGCCCATAGCTTCATGCAATTTTTCCCAGAACTTGGATGTAAACTGTGCTCCTCTATCTGACACAATCTTCTTCGAAACTCCATGCAATGTCACAATTCTGGTCAGATACAACTCGGCGAGTTTATCCTTCCCATAAGTTTGTTTGATGGGGAGGAAATGAGCCATCTTGGTCAATCTGTCGACAATGACCCAGATAGCATCATATCCCTCACGAGTCTTTGGAAGTCCTGTAATGAAATCCATGCTGATACTATCCCATTTCCATTCGGGAATTGGCAAAGGCTGTAATAGTCCCGATTGTTTCTAGTAGTCAATCTTGATTTGCTGGCAAACATCGCAGTTCGCTACACATTCAGCCACTTCTTTCTTCATCAATTTCCACCAATACTTCTTCAGGTCTTGATACATTTTGGTACCTCCTGGGAGAATTGAGAATTGAGACGAAAGAGCTTCGAATAGGATCAGCTCTCTCAACTCCTTCTTATCGGGTATGCAATAGCGATCACGGAAAGTAAGGATTCCATGCTCATCTGTCACATAATCTGGTGACTCTTCTTCTTAAATTTTCTTTTTCAGTTTTTGAATCTCTTCATCTTCATCCTGAGCTGCTTTAACCTGATCCGTTAGTAGCGGTTGAGTCTCTAATGTTGTTTCTTCACCCTGTTCTGTGATTACCAAATTCAGTTGTAGTATATCCTTTTTCAACTCTGGTGGGTACTCTGTCATACTGACTTTACTTGGGCGAGCCTTGCGGCTAAGGGCATCGGTAACTACATTTGCCTTGCCTAGAGGATATTGGAGATCAACATCATAATCTTTAATCAATTCCAGCCATCTTTGCTGTCTCATGTTTAACTCTGGCTGTGTGAACAGGTAATTCAAGCTCTTGGGATCTGAAAAGTTCTCACAATGATTCCCTAGCGGGTAGTGCCGCCAAACTTTGAGTGCATGCACTACAGCTGCTAGTTCTAAATCGTGTGTTGGGTAGTTCTCTTCATGCGGTTTCAACTGTCTTGACGCATAGGCAACACTTTCTCCATCTTGCATCAGCAGACATCCCAAACATGGTTTTGAAGTATCACAATAGATTTGGAATTCCTTTTCTGGGTTGGGTAGAATCAAGACTAGCGTTGTTGTCAACTTGGTCTTCAACAACTGAAATCTTTCCTCACAAGCATCTGTCCAAGTGAATGGTCTGTCTTTCTTCAGGAGTTGAGTGAGTGGACGAGAAGTCTTGGAGAATCCTTCTATGAATCGACGATAATAGCCTGCCAATCCAAGAAAGCTCCTCACTTCTGTCACTGTCTTGGACTGTTTCCATTCCATAACTGCGACTATCTTTTCTGGATCAACCTTGACTCTATCTTCTGATATAATGTGACCCAAGAAAGCAACTTATTTCAGTCAAAACTGCGTTTGTTGAACTCTGCATACAACTGATGTTCTCTCGGTCTTGTCAGTTTCATGTGCAAGTGCCATTTGTGTTCCTTTTCATTCTTGGATTAAATCAGAATATCATCAATGAAGACAATCACGAATCGATCCAATTTTTCCATATGCACCAGATTCATAAGGTTCATGAAATAAACTGGCGCATTGGTCAAACCAAAGGGAACGACCGTGAACTCACTTAATCCATATCTGGTGATGAAGGCTGTTTTCTCTCGATCTTGCTCTCGGATCTTGAGCTGATGATAACCCGAGCGCAAGTCGGTCTTGGAACATACTTTAGCACCCTTAAGCTGATCAAACAGGTCATCAGTTCTGGGCAAAAGGGTATTTGTTTTTGATTGTAACTGCATTCAAACCTCTGTATTCATCACGCGTTCTTAGCTCTCCATTCTTCTTTTTTTTTTTTTCACAAACAAAACTGGGGCCGACCAAGGTGAAACACTTGGTCGAGTAAACTCTTTCTCTTGCAGTCCATCTAACTGTCTCTTGAACTCTTTCAATTTATTGGTTGACATTCTGTATTGACGCTTGGTAATTGGTTTTGTGTAAGTTCTACTTATCTATCAGGGCGTCTGCCTGACAATTCCTCCGGAAACACATCAGGGTATTTTTGTATTACTGGCACTTGATCCGGTGTAACTGCTAGTATGTTGATTATGCGCTCTCTTGCATCCTTCAATACTTCTCTGTTTTTTTTTTTTTTTTTTTTGCCACTTTCTGACCTTCAGGATTGACCAAGGATTCTATCTTGATTTCACAATCTACCTTGCCTTTATTTCTGGATAGCCAGTTCATGCCCAACGTGACATCTAACCCTTGCACATCTGGCTGCAGCAAATCTACTTTAACCTTCTCTGGATTGACTTGTACCTGTACATCATCCTTGCATGTGTGGTGCAGGTTCCCGCTTGGGTGAATTATGTCGTACCAAGGTTGGATATGATTGGGTCTGCTGGAATTAACTCTATTACAACATGACCATCACACCCATTTCACTTTACACCAATGGTCTGCATACATCCTCATAATTTTGCTACAAGCCTTAGTTAAAGTAATTTACAGACATCCCTTCAGTTCTAGCTTACAAAAGGATAACCAAAAGTACATCATCTCATTTCTTGTTCTGCATAGCTCATATCTTCTTGTCTATCTGCTGGTTTTGGGCTTGGAGTTTAGCTGCTTCTGATGACAAACTCCTCCTGGGACACTGTTGCCTGTAGTGTCCAATCTCTCCACAATGGAAACATGCAAATGCCCTTCGTGGACAGCTGCTAGTAAGATGCTTGCCACCGCAGGTGAGGCACTCGATGGCGAGTGGTGAGGGAGTGGCATACTGCTGAGACTGTCCCGACTGGGTCTTCGGTATCGTCACAAACTGACGGAAGGGTTGGGATCGAAATGAGGATGATCCCGTGGTCTTGCTCTGCTGAGTATTGTGTGTAGACTGAGACTTGTGCGCTGCTTCACCCTTTCTGTAATCCTCCCTTCTAGTCCTCCTAGGGTAAGATTCATCTTCTTCCATCGGTGGCAGGCGGGATGATAATGTCTGCCTCTTTGCTTGCTCTTTAGCTTCTTCTTCGGGTACGGACTTCAATGGGCATTTGTCACGATAATGCCCATTTTGTTGGCAGTGAAAACAAGCCGTTGGTGATGGAGGCGAAGGCTTCTTTCGTTTCATGACTTTCACGTAACCTGGTCTTTCTTCTATCTGTAGAGCTCGATCAACCAGGCTCAACAGGCTTGAAAAGTTCATGGCCTGAAGGCGTTGTCTCATATTGGGTTGTAGACCTTTCATAAAGTACTCCATCCTTTTAGCTTCAGTGTTAGTTTCCTCTTGAGCAAATTGGGATAACTGATGAAATTGTTCTAGATATGCTGTGATGGAGTTCTCTCCTTGTTGAAGGTTAAGAAAATCCTGATATTTTTCAGTGAAAACTTCAGGAGAAATGTGGGCTTTACGAAATCTCTTCACAAAGTTTTCCCATGAAATATCTTTCTCCTTAGGGTGCATCCACTGGATAGCATTCCACCAAGTAATTACGGGCTCGGACAACTGATAGGTGGCGAAAAGAACTTTCTCCTTATTTGTACACTGGATAGTATTCATTCTCCTCTCAATATCTTGTAACCAGTTATCTGCATTCAGTGACTCTGTGGTTGAAGGGAATTTTGGGGGTTGAGTTTGCAGGAATGTTGTAAACTTCAATGCAGTCGCGCGTGATGCTGACACTGACTCTTCGGGTGTCACCTTGACAATGAACGGTAGCTGTGATTCTCCTTGCTGTTCTGACATCTGGACTTGATCTGTGGCAGGTGCACCCTGCCTGTTGGTCTGACCACTCTGCTGTGCTGGATCCATCTGCCAATTGGGAATTTGAGATCAGCTTTGCAGCGGCTTTGGCAATCAAGAATAGGTAAGTAAGACATTGAATTTTCAAGGTAAGTATAGGGCGAAAAAGGTAAGATCGAGAGCGAAAGGGGACAGGAGAAAGCTTTGAACACAGGGGGATTACTGATAATTAAGCAAACAACATACAAAGATAAAGAACATAAATTTATAATATGCAAGTGGTACATAAACCACTTAGGGTTCCTGATTACACCTGCTTTACACTACAAAAGTACTACTACTACTCAGGGTCAGTCTAGTCTAGCGAACGACGGCTACTCCTCCAGCTGCCGAGAAACGAAATTTTGAAGCTAGACAAGTAAGATAGTAAATATTTTGCCAAAGTAAGACTTAAGCGGAAGTAAGCTAAGATAGATAAGGTAGCAGCAAGAGAGGAAAAGACAGCAATAATACTTATATTTTTCGTAAACCCTTTTTATGGCTTAAATTAAGTTTTGCGATGAAATCGCTTCCTAGATTGCCTTAGGTCTCAACCTACGGTCAAAGTGCCTGCTCTGATACCACTTCTTGTAACGCCCCCGTTTCCAGGGGCGCGTACGGACACGGCACCTCGCAACTATTCACGCATGAACAGTTATGAAGTGTCGCGCAAGAGTATACCATTGCATGCTTACAACAAAAGCCCAGCATATATTTTACATATGGATTAGCATCCCTTTTCGACCGCGGGGCGTGCAAGCCCAAAGTATACTTACGTTACAAAAACTCCGGAATCCGCTTGAGCGCGGCCAAGACCTAAAGCCACGGGTCCTCGACGGGAAGACCCTTCCAACACGAAATCTTGAATTGTCTTCTTTTCCTTCTGGTATCTGTGGCATTTAGCAAGCCTGAGTACTCCGACCCCGTACTCAGCAAATCACAAGGGAAACCCTAACTTACTACTTGCATGGATCAACAAAGGGAGGGGGTATACTTGGTTTATTACTTTTGAGTGGATGCAGTTTTATTTGCAAGCATTTTCTAAAATGGACCCAAAACTTACTTCTTAAGAGCTCAGGGGTTTTTCAAGAAAAGTTCATTAACCAACTAATCAAGTCAAAGCATGTACAAAACTACTTCAGCTTCGCTGCTGGAATCACCCAAGTGACACAGCTCCAATAACCGGGAGCACGGCGTATTCGAATACCATTTATTTGACTCTGCAGAGTTTGCTCAGCTTTACCCACACGATCCCTTAACTCCCGCGACAGAGTTAAGAAAGCCAGGTCGTTTCACTGCTCAGCTCTTTATATAGGCTCTACCCGGTAGAATTCACTCGGGTCTGGATTTCCACACACACACACACACACACCCACACAAAAGAAAACAGTATCCGCTTCGAGTGAACTCTACCGTTGTTAGGCACCCATAACACGACTTGCCTAACCTCACTGCTAAACCTCCTGTAGAGTTTCAATCGAGTTGAGCGGCTATTCGACAAGTGTTGACAAGTCAACTCCTGTGGTTGAGCGATCACTGTGACATTTGCTCAGCGTAAGGGTTTCAGTCCTTATATTTTCACATGGTCCGCAACCTCGCCAGGCCCGCGACCCAATACTAAGGTAAGCGGTGGGCGTAGACCGTCCCGCGGTTTCCCACTCACCCTCACCCTCCTCCAAACCTAGGGTAAAGGATTGGCGAGGACCGTCTTGCGGTTTCCACTCCCCCTTACCCTACCTTGTGCACGCCGGCACTCTCCGCTCTAAGATACGGTGTCCCATACCACCCTACCTTAGAGTCGGGTTTTCTAAATTCTATTGGCTCCACAGCCACAGCCTTATTAGTGTAACATTTTGCATGGTGATAATATTATCCTACAATTATCTAGATTAACAGATAATTATTTCTAGGGTTACAAAGGCATGGCTACAAGTTTAACATGGCATTTAACGGTGGTAGGATTAACTACATAACATGTCATTCTAATCATTTTATTTTTACTTTGAATTAACATTTCAGAATTAGCTCAATGCAAATAACATAATAACATAATTTAAATGGCATGGGATTTCAACATGATCAAGGACTTGCGACTTGCCGTGAATCGAGGCGAACTCGGCTAGCTCGATCGTAGAAGCTTCTGGATCCTGCGACTGCACTTGAGCTTCCGGAAACTTCGACACTAGCGCAAACACAGAAAATAATATAAATCCGGCTTGAGCCTAATCAAGCGAGGAAAAATAATCTATTAAAAAGAAGTAAAACACATAAATCTCCAAATGAGGAATTTTAGGAATTTATCTGGGATGAATTTGGAGGAAAGGAGGTCACCAATGGGTCTGGAATATTATTTGGAGCAAAGTGGTGAAATTTGGGAATTTTTGGGATTTTCTGTGATTTTCTAGGATTTATTTTAAATTTCTGGGATTTTATAAATGGGAAAAAGGCTGAAAAATCGGTGTGAACAGTGCGGAGGCCGGCCCGGATACTGTGCGGCCCAGCACTGTGCGGTTCGGCGGGGAAACGGCCAATCGGCCCACGCGGCCCGTACGCGGGCGCGCGCGAGAGGCAGGCCGGGGAGGCCGCGGCCCGTCCGCGCTCCGCGCCCACCCGAGGCGGATGGAGGACGCGTGGCCGGGGTGGACGGCGCCGATGCGAGGGAAGCGGTGAGCCGTTACGGGAGATCCGACGGACGAGGGAAGAGGTGTTTATAAAGATCGGGCGGCCAAGGAGGACGGCCATCCGACGGCTGCGGTTAGAAGGCACGGATGGGGAAGGACGGGGGAGATGCGGCCACGACGGTCGTCTTCCTCCTCCGTCCGCTACAGCGCCATCGGGACAGGGCCACGGTGGCGACGGCGGACTGGGCGCACGGAGGGTCGTCGGCGGCGACCGAGGGCACCGGCGGGTGCGGCTCGACGAGGGGGATCCGTTTTGGGGCTTTGGAGGGTGAGAGGATCAAAGGAGAGCGCGGGAGAGAGAAGGGAGTGCTTCTGCTATTCGACGGTGAGGGAGGTTACCGGCGGCGGGGGAGTTCAATCGGCCGCGGTCACACGGGCAGGGGGCCAAGGGGCTCACATTAGTGGCGGAGATGGGAGCTGGGGAGCTGCGGCGCGAGCTGCCCACGGAGAGGGTGCGGTGGCCGGAAGGGAGTCTCGACGGCGGCGATCCACAGTGCTTCACCTGGCCAGAGGAGGATGGCAAAGTGAGTAGGGGTGGGTAAGGATGCTCTAGCCGAATGCAATTGAGAAATGGAGGGAGTGAGGAGGAGATCGACTTCACGGGGTCGCCGGCGCAGGGGAAGACGGTGGTGGCGCTCCAAGCAATGCGGCGTCAATTGGCGGCTCAGGGAGGTGCTCTGGAGTGGTGAGAAGGGAATGGGGTGTTGGGGAGGCGCGAAGAGCAAAGGAGAGGGAGGGAGCCGAGGAGCGGCTTTTAAGCCCGGGCGGAGGGAGGACTTCCTTCGGGTAGAAGGCAACGGCAATGGCGCTGGGGTCAACAGGGGCAGGTAGGGAGTCTCCTCCGCGGGATGGAGGTGACGGGGGTGCTGCCAGGGGAGTAATGGTGACTGGACGGGAGAGGGAGTAGGTGGAGCTGCGGCACGGGCGATGGCGTCCGCGCGCGGAAGGGAGAAGGAGTAGCCGCTGCCAGGTGGGGTCGGGCGCAGGAGGGCCGCGACGCGTGGCGCGGAGGTGCTGCCCGCTTCAGACTGGATGGCGTCAGCACGGCGACGGCGGGGTGTGCGGGCGCGGAGGCGAGCGCTGAGGCGGTGCGGGAGCGGGGCAGCGCGCACGCGGGCGCGAGGGAGGAGGCGGGGAACGGGGAAAGGCGCCAGCGGAGGGAGGAAGCGAAGGGAGGCGCTGAAGCGAGGAGAAGGCGGAAAGAGGAGGGGCGCCAAGGAGAAGGGGAGGCGGAATGCCGAAAAAGGAAGGCGGGGCGAGGGGAAAACTTTCCCGAAAAGGAAAGTTTTCAGAAAATCACCCAAAATTCAGCAAAAAATCAAATAAATTTTCGGTTTGAAACTTTGGGGTTTTTCATCAGCTAAATAAATGTCTACACTATGTCGAGTCTGGTTTACTTTGCAACATTCCAGAGCGTCCTACATATGCATCTTGCAATAAATTAACCGAATTTTTACTAAGTTGTTATGGTCGCTGTGAGTTTGGTTTGCTACAAAGTGGTAATCGATGGCGACTAGAAAAATCAAAACAAGGTATGGAAGGAAACTGTTAGATTCCAGCATTTTGCAATTTCATGGACCTCCTGTATTCCTAAGTCGTGCAGAATTGATCAACTTGGTACTTACATGTCTCTGCTACAGCTAAATTGTGTTGCCTTCTGGTCTCATTTTTCTTGAGTCATGCTCATTTTGCTCAATGTTTATGTTCTTTCCGATTCATCTTTTAACAATAAATCTTATTGCTTGTATGATGAATTCTCTCAGACTGGTGATGAAGAACCTTTGGGTGGAATGAACTACATTCGCCAAGACAACCTGAGCCTATCTGAGAACTGGAGCGGCATTGGTTTGGACCATGAAGGTCAGGAAGATGAGGTGGCTTTCTCAGACTTCGACAATCACAACACCTTCTCTTCATCAAATAGCGAGCTCCACTTCTCTTCATCAAACGAGCATCTGCGGAACAGAAACGCGTGCAGAAACCATCCTTCCTTCCTTCAGCCTGCTCTCCCTGTTGACAGTTTCCTCAAGTCGGCCAGCAGGAGGACAAATTTGGCAGAATTTAAGGCTGTGACGACATGCAACACTTGCAAGCCTGCAACAATCAGTAGGGACCCTGAAACTGATGCCAAGGCTCTGAAGAACCTCAGCAGTGGAGTGCCGCTGTCGAACTACCACCCCTCCGTCTGCTTGAGGACAAGGCAAAAAGGGCCACACATTCTCTCATGGCTCTTACCCAAGTCAAAGAGGAAGCCAAAGTCAGAAATGTCACCAAACACCATTGAATGCGAGAATATGTCACGACTTCTGAAGGAGTGGGGAGTGTTTTCACTAGAATCTCTGAAGAAAGAGCTTGTTGAAGCCAATGAGCACAGGGATGCCGCTCTGCAAGAAGTCACAGAGATGAAATTATCTTTGGGAGAACTGACTAACAAGCTAGTAAGCTTGGAAGCGTACTGCTCAGAACTTAAGAAGGCTCTAAAACAAGCGACGAGCACGAAGAACATACAATCTCACTCAAAGAGATCAGTGAGATCAGTTGTTGTCAGTAGAGAGAATTCATTGCCCGTCAGTTACGAAGTAATGGTGGAAGGGTTCTTGCAGATAGTATCGGAGGCCCGTCTTTCCATCAAACAGTTCTGCAAGGTACTGATACAACAAGTTGAAGATGCTGACAATGGACTATCAGGTAAGCTAAACTTACTCCTACAGCCATATCAACTCACGCTCACTGACAAGCACTCGAAAGTAGTACTTTATCATCTCGAAGCTCTCATGAACCAAGCCATGTATCAAGACTTTGAGAACTGCGCATTCCAGAAGAATGGGTCGCCCAAGTATCTCGACCCTAAGCAAGATCGCCAGGAGAACTTTGCTTCATTTGTTGCGCTGCGCAACCTTGGCTGGAACGAGGTCGTGAAGAAGGGCACCAAGTACTACTGTGAGGACTTCAGCCGTTTCTGCGATCAAAAGATGAGCTGCATTGTGTCCACGCTGAACTGGTCATGGCCATGGGCCGAGCAGCTGCTGCAGTGCTTCTTCGTGGCCGCGAAATGCATCTGGTTGCTCCACCTGCTGGCGTTCTCTTTCACCCCGCCACTGATGATACTGCGGGTTGAGGACAACCGGGCATTCGATCAGATGTACATGGAGGACATCCAGGTTGACAAACAAAGGTCTCAGAACCCCTGTGAAGTAAAGATCATGGTAACGCCTGGGTTCTATGTCCAAGATCGAGTGCTCAAATGCAGGGTACTCTGCAGGTACAGCTAGACCCGTAGCAAAATGTTGAGCTGAGTACAGCTCTTAATTCTCTTTTGACTGATTGTTGTTGGTGTGATGTAGCTTTTGTCTGTTTAGTTGCAAAGTATACGGGGATGTCAGAATGTTGGTTAACGTGCTGCCTAGTGCCAATAGATTCGTAACACATTTGGAGTAAGCAAGCCATCTGTAAGAAAGATTTATGCAATAGCTTGACAGATTCCTCCAACATTTGTGAATTGCGATGATCATCATGAAATCCTGACGTTACAAAAGCTTCTCAAACCGGTTACGCAAGAAACTTAAGACATGCTCTGTAGTTTATATGTTAGTACTAGAGCGTACAAAGACATGCACGCTTTTGGGGGAAACAGAAGTGGGGATACTGCCAGGCGCAAGCCTTAGGATCTAGATGGAAATACTCTAAGTACGGTCACGGTTGCACCCATGTATAAAGACATATGTAGTCACCGTTGCCGTATAGTGAACAGTGAAACACATAAGAATGTCTATCTGTTGGTTTGTAAGGATCTTTTCATCTCTAAAAGCTAACTTGTGAAATGGGGGAGCTTTTAGTTTATGTCCCTTGCTCTTTCACGAGGAATGTGAGATTATTCCAACAATCTCCCTTTTACATATTGATGTCCATCAGTTGTTCACCACCCCCTTCACCTACACCGACTTCATATATATTGGTGTCGCTCAGTTGTTCACCACCTCTTTCACCTTACACCAACAGTTCTTTAGAGTCATGATTCATCGGACGTTCACATACTATTGTCTATTAGGTCAGATATGTTATTCACATACTAGTGTCTATTATATTAGAGATGCTAGAAGCGTGTTCTAATACCATTTTTTGGATTGTAAGAGCCTCTATGAGGTAAGGAGACTCCTCTACTTTCAATTTAGATCATTTGTCTCTCTACAACTAATATAGGACTATTATAACACTATCTAGTACACGGTTGATGGCGGAGCCGAGCTGGTGTCGCCTTCTTGAAGTGTCATGTGCATTGGGCAGGGAGGCCCTGTGGCTGTGCCACGGCCGAGCCGATCCGCCCTCACCCACTCGCCCGCAACCGGCAGCCAGCGCGTCTACCACCGTCGATCACACCCGCGCCGGGCGGAGCAGCGGCTGCGGTGCCATCACGTAGCCAGGGTCCACAGACTCCGGCCGCCGCGCCGGCGGTGATGCTGGTGCAGGCCGCTAGGCGCTAGGCCATTGCTGGTCGATCGGCCCATCCCGCGTTGGTGCCTTGCTAGGCCAGTCGGTTGTTCTACCGGTTGGCTTCAAATCGCACGTCCGCACGGGTGCGCTCACGTTTCCCACGCCGGCCTGGCCTTCTCATCGTTTTGGGTCGTGCCGCCCTTCCCACGTCCCTCGCCGCGCCGGCAAGCGCTCGGTGGGCACTGGGGTAGCCACTGCGACACCGTTGACGGGCACGTACGGCTGCCACGGCGATCACTGCAGGTTCGCCGCGCGCCCGTACCGACACGACGACATGCTAGCTCATGCACGAATAATCTCCGCCTTACGGCCTTAACCCATCGCTGGCATGAACGACACGCTGATCCGCACCGCACTTCACGTCGTGGTCACGGCGGTGGGATCAATTAGACAGGTTCCGCTCCTCGGCTTCTGCCTTCTAGCGCGGTCATGCCGAGCTACACGTACAGTAGGGTGATTTGTGCGAAGTTCTCGAATATAAATCACAGCCTAGAGATCGTTAAAGAATTGAAAAACTATAAACTAAATATCATAAATGACAGCCTAGAGATCGTTAGAGGGATACCAATATGGCCATCTCTGGTCTCGCCCTCGCGGCCATGCCCCGTCTGCCTCTCCTCTCCTCTCTCATCGGCCCAGGCGAACGAAGTGTCCAAGCAGCCCAGCCTGTGGAGCCCGCCGTAGCCGCAAGCGCGCGGGCCTAGAAAGGTCGATGCATCACGACACCCACCCGTACCTCGGCCCGTCGCGCGGCGCCGCACCAGTCGTCCAGTCCAACTCCAAGCGAGGCCGCCTCCTAACTCGCGCGTCCCTCCTCTAATCCCCAGCTCCCACTCGGTGTGGCTCCCCGTGCAGCCCAGCCCAGCCCAGCCCAGCGCGCCTGCCCCCAAATCCCGACGAATCCCCGCAGCCCAGAAGGCGGGCGTGCCAATGCGGCGTGTCGGCAGGCTACGTTTACAGCTTCGCTGCTTTGATCTGCCATCAGTCGCAGTGTACGTTACTTCCATAGTTCCTTTCGGTGGCGAATCTAGAATCAAAAATAAGGGTGGGTTAAAATTTTTGTATTTTTCTATCAGATCATAAGTTTTTTTCGAGAATTGTTGGCCCTACACTTCGAATGACTAAACTAATTTGTAAGAAACATAAATTTGTATTCTTATGCAATCAAGGTTATAGTTTTATACATGAATAAAAGCAAAGAAAAAAGAGAGATACAATAGATGTATCTCGCTAATGGCAAGTGAATCCCTAAAATATGTAAATATGGTTCCGGTAGTGAGACAATAATACAACACTATTTCTACTTTTTAATAAATTGCTAATCGATTAAATGAGGAATGAGACAATGAGATGGAGTTGTGAACTTACGGAGGAATCCAGGAATAGTATCAGACCAGCAGTACTCTACTCGCCGAGTCAAATACCAGCAGCTTCACGCAACATGCGATTCACGCCTTCCGGCCTTCACTTAATCCCAACGCATGCAGCCGCAGCCCGCAGAGCGTTCGCTGACTCCGCGTCTCCGCCCTCGCTCGCTTCCCGCTTCCAGCCTCTCGGCGACCCAGCCCTCCCCGCTTCCAGCCTCCCCGGCACCCCAGCGGCCGGCGCGACCCCGCCTCCGGTCTCAGTCTGCGGCATGGCCCTGTGCCCCCGCCTCCCCGGCTCCCCACCTCGGCGCCTCCCCGCCTCGGCGCATCCAGCTCCGGCCTCCCCACCTCCAGATCTCGTCGTCGTCGCCTCGTCGGCACCTCCCTGCGACCCCGCCTCCTCGGCTTGAGCACGACTACACAGGCGGCGTCGCGGGCAAACCTTGAGCACGGGTGAGCAAAATTGATTGGGGATTTGAGGGAACGGGGAAGGGAATGGATTGGGGATTTCGGATTTGGGGAATTTTAGACACGGGAACAAGCCAACAGGTACCATGTGGACCGGTGGGGATGTGGGTGGTGGGCCGGTGGGCGGACCACGGACGTGAATTGGGCCTGGCTTCGCTGCTGCTTCAGCCTTCTTCTTCATTCTTGACTTCTTGTTCTTTCTTCACAGACTCACAGCCGCACGCCGAGAGAGCCAGGAGCCTAGGAAGGGGGGGTGTCGGTCAACCGGCCGGTGGAGGGTAGGCTTCAGCCTGACGAAGCCTACCCGGTGGATTCGCCACTGGTTCCTTTGGTACAAAATAGGGGTGTAGCACTTGTGCATAATAAGAAGTTGCGTTCTAAAAAAGAATTCAGTGCTTTAGCTCGTGATTAGCGCAAAGCTTTTTTTAATGAGGGGATAATGTAACATCCTGAAAATTTAAATCTATAAATGTGAAGTTTTTGAATTTCTTTTGTAAATATGATTTATTTGAATTTGGAGTTTATGGTATTTTTCTGAATAATTTAATAAAGGTTCCAAAAAGTTAAAAGGACCAAGCGGAAACAAGCATGTTTAAATATTAGAAAAATTTAAAACTTAATACGAATCTGAAAAGATGATCCAGTATAAGGGGAGAGAAATCTGGGTTAATAAAATATAAAATATCATTTTGAAGATAATAGTATATAAAGGGAAAACAAAAATAAATAGAGCCCAAACAAGTATGCCTAGAGAGATGAGCAAGGCATAAAATGTAGTGATACAAAATATAGGCATGAAGAAAATATAGATACATGTATATATAAACATAAATATAAAAGCTAGGTTAGCAAGAAGGGGAAATAAATGAAGCCAGAAAAATATATAGAGGTATATATAAATATGCACACAAATACATACCCAAATGTATACTCTTAAAATAAAAACAAAAAGGAAAAAGGAAAATGATAACAAGGAAGTAAATTCATTAAGAAAGTCAACAAATATGGGTATATACATAAATAAATAAGTATATGTGTACTTAGTAAAATGTGACATCTATAAAAATTTATGTTAAATAAAAGGTACAGAAATTTAGTGGAGTAAGAAGGAGAGCAAATAATTAAAAACATGTGTATATAAATTCAAAAGCTTAACTAAAAGAAAAATAATAATAATAACACAGCCGGGCCGGCCATCACCCCGGCCCAGCCGTTCACTCCACCAGCGCGCACGCGCGACCCAGCGCCCCGCGGCCCAGCCCACCTCCGACCGCGCCCTCACTGCCCCGCGGGACCGCGCCCCTGCCTGCGCCTCTCCTCCCGCTGCCGCGTGGCCGCGCGGTCTCCTTCCGCGCCCCGACCGCGCCTGCGCGGTGGCCCCGCCTCCATCCGCGCCTTCTCCCTCTGACCGGTGGCCCCGCGCCGCGCTCTCTTCTCCCTCTCTTCTTCCCCGGCTCCTCTTCTCCACGCGCCAGCGCCATCACTCCCCTCGCGCTCGCTCCCTCTCACGCTTGCTCCTCTGTCGCAACAGATCCTCCCCTCTCTCTCTCACACCCGCGGGCAAGTTCAAAGCACCACCCGTCCTCTCTCTCCCACAAAATCTCGGTGAAGATTGCCTCCATCCCCCCTACCAACGTGAACAGGGCGGAGGCCAAATGCCATCTTCGCCGCGCGTCTCTCTCCCGTCTATAAAAGCCCCGCCTGGGAGTCCCAACCGCGCCGCATTACTCCCTCCTCCCCTCCCTTGCAACCCATTTGAGCTGTAGTGCCCCAATCGCCGCCGGCCCCCTCCTTCTTCCCGAACTCCGGCGCCGCCCTCCCCGTCGACTCCCGCCGTAGTAACCCGATTGCATTCGCCCACACCATCCTCGGAGCGTCGCCAACACATTCCAAGCCTTCCCCACGCCTTCCGTGGTCTCTACCTCGCCGGCCTCGGTAGCCGTCCCCGAGCCACCGCCACCGTACGCCGCCAGCACTCTCCGGTGACCGTCACCCCCGGCCGTCAACACCAACATATTCACCGACACTCGGAGATTGTATTCTACGCAACCCCAGGCCCTCTCCGATCACCGCTCGCCGCCGGCCACCGTCGCCCCCGACTCCTCTGCCCGGCCCCCCCGCGAGCTACTTCACAGGGGTTTATTACCCATATAGGGTAAGCATCGCTCGGCTGTCCGAGTGGCTTTCAGCGTTACTCTCTTCCTCCCTCCCGCTCCCGCGGCGTGCGTTCGAGCCCCCGGCTCCGCGCGTAGCGGTCGAGCATTTCTTTTAGTTTTCCCCGCTGACAGCTGGGCCCCGCCTGTCGGCCGGTGGGCCGGCTGCCTTCTGGGCCCCGCCTGTCGGTGCCGCTCGCTGGCAGATGGGTCCAAATTAGCACGCCGACATGTGGACCCCACTGACCATAGACGCAAGAATAAGCAAATAAGAAAAAAAATAAAAATGAAATATATGACATGTGGGTCCCACATGTCATACACCTATAATTTGGAATATAATAAAAAGGTTAAAAGATTAAAATAACCAGTGGGTCCCACTGTCAGAAATTTATTAAATTTGGGATGTAACTGAACTGAAGTATTCAAATAGGCATAACTTATTCATTTTAACTCCAAATTAAGTGAGACAAATTTCTAAATTCATCTAAAATCAAGATCTGTCCAATGGAACTGAAATCATAATTTTTAGAGTGCATTTGAATTTCTGGTGATATTTGGTTGATTTGATGTTTTCCTTTTTATCCAAATTTTCGCGCACGATTAAAATAGCTTACGAGGCTCAAGAGGAAGAGTTCGAGGCAGCCGCCCTAGAAGCCCCGGATAATCAAGCACCAGACCACTGTGACCAAGGCGAGTCAATACTTTGATCATGTTGAACCTATATTTTCTGCAAATTACTTTGTTTTAAATTATCAAAGTGCATGCTGTTATGTTATATACAAATACATGTTTAATTTAATATTCTAGCTATGTGCCCATTGTTTACCTTGAATAATATCACCCCTCCTTTGGAATATTTGAATGTGTGAACCTTGTAGCCCTAGCAAAATTATAATAGTAACATTTCGAAAATAAGTCCGTAATTATATGCCATGCTTAGTAATGTTTAGATACTCATGGGCGCGAAAGCGCCCAAGCATCACCTTTAATCCTGAGAAAAATTGGTTGGGCAGTCATGATGGGAATAACTGGTATATTTTGGTATGACTATTTTATACCCTCAAAATCCCCAACTTGCTTAAATATCTGTGCGGATTGGTTTGAGGGAGTGAGTGTGGTGCAGTGGATGCACAAAGTGGGTCAGTGGTAGACCGCCTAGATACCAATAAGGACTGAATCTTGTCATGTCACCTCAGGTAAAACAGTACAACCACAAGTCTGTAAAGTACAACTTGGCTAAGTAAATTTATCGAAACTCCGGACTCATCTCACTGGTAGGGGATTGAAGGGGCCACGCTATGGCAAGGGGGCCTGAAGGGACACCAGTGGAGGGTGAAGTTTCCCAGCTGTCCTACGTTGCGGGAAGGTAGAAACCCGGCTGCGTAGTGGCTGTGGGAAACATCCCGCGCACAGATGGGACCCACCGCAAGTGGGCAGTTTCCCATGAGGTGAGATGACAGAAGGGACTAGATACTTTGAAAAGTCACTGTGATGGTCTACTCAACCACACGTCTAAGGAATCGTGTGGGGCAACGAGTTGATGGTCTCTTGTGGTGAAAGTGTACAAACTCTGCATAGTCTAAAACTATTCGAATAGCCGTGCCCACGGTCAAGGGCGGACATGGGAACTTAACTGGATATAGTTCTGTTTAAAAATATTGAAAACTGGGTATGAAAAAGACTTGAAGGGCGAAGGACTGCCCTAGTTTGGAATTGTCCTGGGTGTCGTCCCAGTGGTAAGTTAAGCGGCTATAACGCTGAAGAATTGCTATATGGTGCAGATGCCATGTAACGGTGGATGGAATCTGGATCGCTATTATTATTGCATATTCTTGAACATTATGCTTTTGTCCGAAATGCTAGGTCTTAGGAAATTTTTAGGTAATTGTATTCAAAAGCACTCTACGCAAAAATAAAATGAGCCCCAACCTTCCTTTGATTAGCCATACATGTTAAATATTGCATTCTGTGTGTTGGCTCGCGGAGCACGGGGTCGGAGTGCTCACGCTCGCTTTTGCGACAAATTCAGAAGCAGGAATCGGATCACTACGCTTCAATAATACTTATGGATCACGATGGCGAAGAGGATGAAGATGTCGAGAACTAGGTCGTGAACCTCTAGTTGGCTGCCTGTGGGCATGTCCTGAAGGTCCCACCTGTGTGCTTCGTTCTTCCGCTGCTGCAATTTATTGATTTCGGCCTAATTGGCCCATGAGTAAGTCTACTATTATATTTACGTTTCCGCATGATATATACTTTGATATTCAGAACTGTAACTGTGTGTACTATCTACTGATCCAGGGAATAGTGCAGTTAAACACAGTAGATTCCGGATTGTAAAATCTGGGTCTGACAGATAAGAAGTTATCCGCTCCACGCTTCAAATTTAAGGTAGAAATGATACTCGAATTTGACTGATGGGTTCACAATTGTGTGCGCTACACCCTAAGAGAGTTCTCGATTAGCGCAAAGCTAACATGTCGCTAGTAGTTATGCGCTTGGTTATATTATGCACGACGCCCCCATGCCCCATGTGCCTCTCCTCTCCATCCCGTCACCCCTATCCTTGTGCTGCTCTCCTCCCGCTCCATCACTTAAGCAAATCACACTTGTGGTGCGCCGCACCCCTCCTCTCTGCCGCCTAAATCAATTAAGTTCGTGCTAGGGTTTAGGTCGGTTAATCTGTTTAATACATTAATTAAACATATATAGAATATATTCTGGATGACAGTTTCAGACCTACCTGTAGTGGTGCATCCAGAATATTCAAGATGAGTGTTTGAAATAATAAAAAAATTTGTTTAATAGAAAACATAAAGATCCATGATAGCATAAATTAAAGTTAATTATAGCAAGTATGTAGCAACAAAGGAAACATATAGTTTAGAGTTAAGTCTAGCAAGTAGCAACAACCAACAAAAGTCTACATCGAGTCATCGACCTATCACAGTTCAATGGTTCATTCTAGCCTTAGAGTGCAGATTGTGCATTGTCTAATTAACTAATTTGAATTGGAACCATATCCATCCTCCCATTTGCAAGACCCATGTCCACCAATTATCATCAAAGTGTAAAGTCTCGCTTTGGTCATGACTATGCTTCGAGGAAGTAGAGCGTAACAGAGAATGGAAGGGGAGAAAGTACCAGGGAGAGTGGAGACTACTTTGAGCGCCTTCTGCTTGTCCTTGTCATTGTGTAGGTTCAATTCAGCACAACAAGTCTACAACATAATACCATATGAACCAAATATGGCTATATGTGAGAGAAATTTGACAAGAAATTGAGAAAAGAACTATATGGCATATGCAAACAATGAAGCAATCAATGAATCAAGCACACTAACCTGAACTCCTTGATTCCTTGAAGGCAAATCTAAAGAATAAAATTCGAAATCAGCAAATCACTACCGGGCGGCTGCCTTGATCTTGCTGGCCGCCACCCGCCGGCCTGGCCCCAGGCCCATGGTGGCGTGACCTGAGATGCTACCCTAGCCCCACCATTCGCTGGCTAGCTACGTAGCCTGCGCCACCACTGGCCACTACCGCCTGCCGGGCGCTGGCTGCCACTGTGCTCCACTGCTCCGTGCTACGCACCTACGCCTGGTCGGGCTAGTCGTCGAAGGTTGACAGTGCTGTGCTGCGTGACTACGCCCTGGCCTGAAGTTGAACGCCTGGCACCCGCCACCTGCCCGCCTGAAGCCCTCAACCCTAGTCATCGACTGGTGACCTAGTCCTGGTGTAGTGCTATGAGCTACTGTCTACTGGTTTGGACTGGTGTCTGGTGATACTGATACATGGGTTGATCAGCTAATGGGCCAAAATATGTGACCTGCAAGTGTTTAGCTGAACACCCATGAAGTCAATGGGATTCGCCCCTGCCTACCTGAGCCGTTGTTGAAGTAGGCAATAAGAACAATGACACCCTGAAACAAACAAATATCAACACCAACATCATGAGCATCAGCCAAACACGTGGGAAATCCTAAACAACAGTGGCAGAGGCAGTAGACAGGTTAAGAAAATTACCAGGACCACAAGGGCAATGGTGAGCATAGGCGGCGAGCCTGACATTGGGTGGAGCAGGCCGCTGACGGTCAATAGGCCCCTGATAGCCACCCGTCGGCTCAGATTCACCGACATCCTCCCCTCCCCCTAATCCATACGACCAAGCTCTCCCCTCTTGATCACCTACTCACATGAACAATATGTCGCATTAGATTAAGAAAATCAAAAGGAAAAAATGACAAAGAAACCTTCACAAACTTGAACCGCGTAGTACATCCCATCCTATACCATGACATACCGTAAACTCTAAGATTGTGAGGAGGCGGAGCAACAGTAACTCTAATGGCGGGGGTGGTAGTGACGTATCCAATGTTAGGACTATGGGGGAATTGGGGTTAGATTTGATAATGGAAGGAGCCGCTTGGTGGCCTTCGTCCTCCCCAGCCTCCACTCCGCTCCACACCTTCCCTCCTTGGTCGTGATATCCGATGGCGCAATGGCATCCATGAATGTGTTCAAGCCTCGTTTGCCTCCTCCGCCCCGTCGCCCACCACCCGCCTCTCCCTTTCCTTCCTCCCGGCCAGACTCCTCCCGCTTCTTCCTCGGTTGGGGTGGGGAAGGGTGTGGGGAAAGAGGAGGCGGAGTGTGGGGAAGAGGCGGCGACGTCGGCGTAGGAGGGTGGCAACAAAGAAGGAGGAGCAAGTGGGGGAGAGAGGGAAGGTGGCGGGGATGGGAAGGGAGAAGGGCAAGGCGATAGAGTGGAGTGGGTAGAAGGTGGATGCACGGATTCAGGAGGAAGGTCGTCGGGTCCACATGCCGGTGCGTTGTTTTCTCTGTAAAGAGGGAAGAGAGGGGAAAACGTACCACTCACCATATGGAGTATAAGCGATCTTTCCAGTACTACTGGAACCAATAAGCATCTAGTAGAGGCATTTGGTGTATATAATGCATAGGAAAACAAACATCAGGCACCACATCTGAAAACAAACCAGCTAAAACGCCGTCTATTTGCATGGCTGCATCGGAGGAAGAACTGAAGATTGTCGCTGCGCTTCAAGGTGTTCGTCCAACCAAACTTCCAGGAACGGCCGCAGTTCCAGTTTCAGCGGCGGCGCTGCATCTAGTGTGGAACCGGGCGTGGAATTGATCCTGGCCAGACCGTCCGACCAACCAAAACCGGGGCAACGTTAATGCGGCTGCCCAAGTGCGCCGCACGCGGACATGCATTGCAGGGCAGCAGCTCCTGCCGGCAGGACGCTCCCAAAACAGCACTGAAACGCTTCCCATCCAACCATTCTAACATCGCCGTGCCTGCGTACACTCGTGGTCCTAGAAAACTTCTCTCTCTCTCTCTCTCTCTCTCTCTCTCTCTCCCTCCCTCCTGGCAATGATCACTGCATAGCATCTTTCTCACAGTACACCAGGCTACTAGCTAGCTTAGCTTAACCAATTCCGTCAAGAAACCTCCTCATCTCCATGTCCACGGTACCAAATGAGGCCATCCAGGTTAACTAACACCTACTGTCTCACATGTCGGCCTAATTTTATACCCAGTCTGTAAAAAAAAAAGCTGCTCGATAGCACCTGCATCTCCATGTTGCCTCCACGGATCCACAGCGGACGAAGAAGTCATTGCCGACTCCACCACTTTGGCGACCACTTTCACCGAGGCCATCATGTTCACCCCCCTCTTAGAATGCTTCCGACGGTTGCAACAACCACGATCTGGCATGTGGTCGCATCAGATCCTCCCACTGTTCACTGTTTTTTTACATGCACTGTTCACTGTTAGTAGTACATTACATGCGCGCGTCGGCGCATGCGTATACGATGCGCTTCCATTGATCCCTCCCGTCCGTCCAAGTGCTGCGCATTATTGTGCAACAGTGACATGGAAAGGCAGGCAGGGTAGAGGCTTTTCTTTCCATTATGGAGACAGGAGCCATCCCACTCTCATATCTGTTCTCTGCGCGTACGGACGTGGGATAGAAAGTTGCACCACACTGGTTGGTGCAGTTGCGCGCGAGGCGGCTAGCCTTTTTTTATTGGGAATTTTGTTTTTCTGCCCTATCGACTACAAATGTGATTTTACCTTTACTTTTTTAATTTTGTGATTTTGCCCTCACGATTTTGAAATGAAGACTCCATTTACCCCTGTTTTGTGACACCGTTAAGACTGGAGGATTAAATGGTAAAAAAAAGAAACACCACGCGAAAAGACAAGAATACCCTTACCTTACATTATCCTTTCAGCCCCCACCCACGCCCAGCTCGCTCGGTCTCGGGTTTGACCTCCCCACGCGAAAATGCTAGGGTTTGCAGAGGCGTGGCGCGGCACCCAGGCGTGGCGCGGCACCCAGGCGCGGCGCGCGGCGGCCTCCAGGAGCGGAGCGGCTCGCGGCGCGGCACCCAGGCGTGGCGTGCAGCGGCCTCCAGGAGCGGAGGGAGCTGGGCGGAGCCGCCTCGCAGAGTCCTCCCTTCGATCCTTTGCGCGGCGGCCCCCAGGCGCGGCGGCGGCGGCGCGGCACCCAGGTACATCTTGGGTGATGATTTGTTCGAATTATGCATCTGGGAAGTGGGCCTTAGATGAAATCTTTTGAGTCCCTCGGTTTGTCCTAATCTTGCTTGTTCGTTGTGGGTTAACTTGGTTTGTTCTTTGGTGGTTATTAGCTGAAATTCATTGAACTATCAGATGTATTCAAGAGAACTCCGTGGATATGGTTAAGGTCTCAGAGGCCTTTGGATGTAAAATTCTAAACATGAGGAACAAGATAAATTATCTCATTCTCACGGACACATTTAGACTAGTGTTTGACTATGGTGGATATATGCTTGTTACATAATTTGTGCAGATAGTGAGCGATTAGATGCAGCTCACACTCATATTCTGCAAGAAGAAAAGAACCATCTGCTCTTGCCAATCAGAAATTTAGAGTTCCGTAGCTGCTGCAGCTACAGAAATGCTTAATTTTAGGACGGCATTGAAGTATAATCTTTGCTGTGCTGTGTAACTTACACAGACTGGCCCTCCTTTTGCTTGAACCTCAACGGCATTATACTTTCGGAGTTCTTTAGCTCCTCTTACTGAAGCAAGCTGCTCAATTGAAGTGATCATCTGCATTTAGTATGCCTCATTTTGTAGGACAACAGATGAAGAATTACATGCTTGTGCTAACCATTGAGAGCAATATCTGAAATATACAGTTTTGAGTATGTATGTGATTATTTACTTATTGCCTTAAAGTTACATTCTTGAAAATGTATAGTTTCTGACTGTTCTTCCATGCTCCCTTGCTCGATGCCACCATCTTTTGTATTATCACAGGCATGATACTTGTAATTTGTGATACCTACTCCTGATGGACACGCTACCAATAAACTCTATATCTGTATATACCACACACGTTCTTGCATATCAATTTTGCATTTGCTCATCGCAAATGCTGGAACAGGTACTCCGGATTAGGCTGCGGCGGCGGCCACCGGAGGAGCGGGCGCTGCGGGTGTGGGCTACTCCGGGATCTGCACGACAGCCACCATGGAAGAGCCTAGGTATTTTCTTCAACCTTTGAGATGGGTGGTGTAGTGCGAAATAACAGCGGTGTCTAGATTTGTTAACCTGTATATTCGCTGCTGTGATTTGTAGGCCAAATCACAGAGAATTGAAACTTGTTGTTAGAGTTCGATCGTTTTTTAGCTTGCCAGATGGTGGTCCAAAGTTGTGGTGGCAACGTAGAACTTTGCCAACCAAGGTTGTTGACACGCATAGCTTTGGGCTGCTGCAGCTAGTTGATTTCATTGCTGAGCACTGCTTACGGGGTTCTAAACAATTCATAACTTTGTGGCGTGATTTGGAGAATGACTCTGTGGAGATAAAATCTGATGAAAATCTGTTAGAGTGGTTTCTAATCAATGTAGACAAGGGATTAGTGTGCATCAATGCTCAGATAAATGATTTTGAGGGGCCACTGCATTTTTCACCAACAAAGCGAAGATTTCACCCTACTGTGAGGAGTAGTGTACTCTTAATTGAGGGAGGCACCAGTGAGAGAGACACAAATGAGAGAGCCATCAATGAGAGAGTCACCAATGAGAGAGCCACCAATGAGAGAGCCACCACTGAGACAACCACAAATGAAACAGCCACAGCCACAGCCACAGCCACATCTAAAAAGAAGAGTCACCACCAAAAAAAAAGAGAGCCACAACCCAGAAAGGTTCTTGTGAAGATGAGGTTGTAGGGGTTGATGCAGAGGGGATGTACTCCGATACGGATTCACTTGCGGCACTAAGTGATAGCAGCTATGACACTGATTTGGCTGCATCATCTGACTCTGATGATGATTGCTCTGACCCTGAGTTTGATCCTGATGGTGAAATTGTTGATGAGGATGATGAGTATGATCCTCCCATGTTTTCATATGATGCTGATGATCCATGTATTGATGTAAATGTGGTGTTCCCAGATGTGGATCAGTGCAAGTCAGCAGTCATACATCATGCTATCTTGCATGATCATGCTTTCCATATTGTGAAAAAAGACAAGACAAGATTTAGGGCCATATGCAAGAAAGCTGAACAAGGTTGCAAGTGGACCTTTTTTTGCATCTACAAGCAAGAAATACATTGGATGCAAGGTAAATGACGACTCTTGAGTTCATTGATGACATAATGTATTCATAGAACATTGATGGTTTCTTTTTGCACATTTTTGTGTTACAGGTTAAGACAAGTGGACCAAAGCATACCTGTGGTTCATTCAACAAGTGTGGTGAGACAATGGCCTCTAATAAATGGGTGGCTGACAGAGTGATTGACTTGTTGCGGGAAGACCCTGAAATGGGACCGGCTGAGTTGAGGGACAAACTGAAGAAGAAATACTCGGTGGATGTTCCATATGACAGAGTTGTTAGAGGGGTGTTGAGAGCACTAGACATGATATATGGGAAGTGGGATGATAGTTATGATTTGTTGCCTACTTATCAAGCTGAGCTTCTGAGATCAGTACCTGGTAGTGTTGTCGAGCTAGAGACTGAAGAGCACAATGGTGATGTGTGTTTTATGAGGTTCTTTGTTGCTCTTAAACCATGCATCGATGGCTTTTTACAAGGGTGCGGACCATACATTGCCATGGATGCAACACACTTGACAGGAAGGTCGAGAGGTCAGTTGGCATCAGCTGTTGCAGTAGATGGTCATAATTGGTTGTTCTTAATGGCATATGGAGTGATTGAGACCGAGTCTAAGGAAAGTTGAACTTGGTTTGTCAATAATATGAAGAAGGCTATTGGTACACCTCTAGGTATATACATTTCTAACTCTGTTTTCTAATTTTCAAGTTTCTAATATTTTCTGACATAGAGCAAAATGTTCATGCAGGCTTGGTCATTAGTACAGATACAGGCAAAGGAATAGAAGTGGCTGTAGATGATGTGTATCCTGGAGTGGAACACAGAGAATGTATGAGGCACTTGTGGAAGAACATGAAGAAAAGTTTCAGTGGTACTCTTTATGGCAAGAATATGTGGTGTGCTGCCAAGAGCTTCACAATTTTCAACTTCAACTACTTCATGGGGAAAATAGAGGAGAAGGATCCTAAGGCCATTGAATGGTTGGATGAGAATCATCCATATGTGTGGAGTAGAAGCAAATTCAGTGAAGACTGCAAGGTAGATTATATCAATAACAACCTCTCTGAATGTTTCAATAATTGGGTGTCAAAATCAAAGGACTTTCAGATTGTTGAAATGCTTGACAAGATACGACAAATGATTATTGAGAAGTTTGTTTTGAGGTCCAAGATTGGTAGTAATATATCAGGAATAATAATCCCAGCTATTACCAATGATTTGAATGCTAAAAGCAAGAGTATCAAAGACCATGAGATTCTAATATGTGGGTCTGGGAAAGCTGAAGTCACTGTGAATAGATTCAGGCATGCAGTCAACTTGGAGCAAAAGACTTGTACTTGTAGAGCTTGGCAAGTGACTGGAAAACCTTGCAGCCATGTTTTGGGCTTTCATTGCAAAGATTAGCAGGGAGGTACAGATGGATGACTTTGTCCATGAGTACTTCTCTGTTGATAGGTTCAGGAAGGCGTATGCATGCAAATTCAATCCAATGACATCCAAAGATCAGTGGCCTCATGTTGATTTAGGCTACAAAATCAAGAAGCCCAAATTGAGAAGGAAACCTGGGAGACCAAGAAAATCTAGGATCAAACCATATGATGAAGTTGGCACTAGTAAGAAAAGGAAGGTATGTCCTGAGTGCAATGAACTAGGCCATACAACTAAACATTGCCAAGGAGGTCCTACAGCTAGTCAAAAGAAGAGGCTCTCAACACCACAAGATGGATCTGCACAAGGAAGCAATGACCCAATGTAAGTCATGCATGTATTACTGTTGTCGTAGGGGTGGCCCCCACCTAAACCCAGCAGGCCTGGTAGGAGATTGTAAGGCCCAGAATAGGCCATGTGTAATGACATAACTGCCCCCAGAGGGGATAACCAGATGTAAGGGTATATTTGTAAAAGCACTCCTCATATGTATGTGTGTGTGTGTGTATATATATATATATATATATATATATATATATATATATATATATATATATGAGTAAGCCATGGGGAGGACCCAGGCCATTACACTTATCTTCATCACTCTCCACTACCATCTCTCTCTCTGTTTGGTCTGTAGCCACAACAGTTGGCGCCGTCCGTGGGGAGGACGAAGACAAGCCTGAAGACCGAAGAAAGAAGATGGCACCGAAAAAAGCTTCACCAGCGGCGGCGAAGGGAAAGAAGGCGGCTACCTCATTTACTAATCGGTAGTTGTAGTAACACATTCTTTTCTCACGCATACAGTGCAACTGCAAGTGCTAGTGCAACTGAAAGGGGAAATGGAAGGGGACGGGGTAGGGGAAGGGAGTCACAAGAGGACATTAATGAGCCAATGTAAGTCATGCATCCCTTGCTGTCCATTCCTTTTTTTTCAAATTTAATCATTTCTAACTTTACTAACATGTTTTCTTCTCTCCATGTGTAGGGGAAGTGGTTCTGGTACAGCAAGGGGAAGAGGAAGAGGGTCAGGAAGGGGAGGAGGGTCAGGAGACGACAACAATGAGACAATGTAATTCATGAACGCATTGCTGTCCACTACAGTTTTTTTGGAAATTATAGCATTTCTAACTGTACTAACTTGTTTTCACTCTCTCCATATGACGTGGAAGTGGTGCTGCTACAGGAAGGGGAAGAGGTTCAGGAAGGGGAAGGAGAGGAGGAACTGCTGGGAGGCTTGCTAGTTTGTTAGGTCTTAATGGTTGAATGTGATGTTTGCCAATAGAAATCTAAAAACTCAATGCTAGTTGCTACTTTTGTTTGACATGTCATGCGGACCTGTATGTTGCCATGTCATATGGATATGTTGGTATGTCATATAGACATTAATATGACATGTACATGTATGGCATGATATATCTTGGTTATCCGTAATCTCTTGATGTTTAGCAAGTTGTGTGATAAAAAAAATGTGTTTCTCTGAATTTTGGCATAAATGTTGTCCAAATTTTGCAAAATTTGATAAATTTTGTCTAGATTTATATTAATAAAACGAATGCATAAATTTGTATCTAATTCTGTTGACAACATCCCTACCAAATATGTCAAAACTTCAATTTCGAAAATAGGGGTAAAATCACAAAGTTCTCTAACAAAACAGGGGTAAAATCACATGGGCAAACATGTCTATTCGTGCAAAAGTTAACACCGTTAACTGGCTTTAACGGAATAGGGGCAGACTCTCCCTTCAGTTCAAAAACATAGGGGTAAAATCACAAAGTTTAAAAAATGAGGGTAAAATCACCATTTCGCTTGAAAACGAGGGCATGAACGCTTAAGCTCCTTTTTTATTTTGGTTCCTCTACCGGTTAAAATAAATGAGAGAACCTTTTAAAATGGATATTTTTAAACGGTTTTCTGAGTTTAAAGCCATATACATTATCTATATCAATATATTTATCATTATTATTTTAAAAAATATAAATAAAAAAATATCAACCATAATCCAGAAGAAGATTACTCTTTTCTCCCTCTCGGCTAGAAATGAAAGGTGTAGAGCCAACCGGCCAAAGTTTGTTGGTGTTGCTCGTAGCTTTTTGTCTGCGGCTGCATCTCCCTGACAAGATATCACCGGTGCCCCACCACTTTAGCTTTTTTGTGGCACAACGTGGACTGTGAGACATCGCCGTGTCATGCAGTCGTCTATCGAGCTGATAGGCCCTGAATTATATCTTGTTTTTGACCGGATGCCTTTTAAGCTTTAATAATAAGTACTACTACGTAGTACGGCAGTAGCAACAAATTAAGAATTCTCCTGATTTCAAAAATAATAATAAATTTTCTTACTTATTACATCTCTACTAATATAAAAAAAAAGAGTTTATCCATCGTCCTCCTTCCTATCCCTAAGAAACATAACTTCTCAAAAAACCGGCTCTCACAGAAAAACACCGGAAAACTATTGCTCAAATGAACCAACCGATCACACATTCCTATAAAAACTAGCTCTAAAAACCCTAAACAACAAACTCAACTGCTCTCAGTCCCTAACCAGAACAGCACCCATCCCCACGCCCAGTTGACACACACCACCCCCTTCCCTATGCCTCACGTTGCCGCCGCCACACTTGAGGCCACCGCACTCGAGGTCGCCACCGCTGCACTCGAGGCCGAGGGCGGGTGCCCTTCCCCACCCCCAGCCACTGCACACCATCCCCTTCCCCACGCCTCACGTCGCCGCCGCCGCACTCAAGGCCACTACACTATCAGGTGGCCAGTCAATTGTATGGCGGCTCTCCGATTAGCTCCTCCTTGTTGGTGCGCCTAGCCTCGATTAAGGTGGGGTGGGGTATTTGGTGCTACCCTCCTACCTCGCTTGGTCCACCTGCATCGCCCGTTCCATTGTAGGGGTTGACTTCGTCTTGCTTGGGGGCGGTGATGGAGCAAAGGCTAGAAGGCGTCCCCACCATCGCCCCCTCCCTGCACGGCCTTCTCACTGTTGCTACACTGTATTCTCCCCTCTGCTCCATCGCCACCCTCCTAACCCATAGCTCCTTTGCCTCAGTCTGGCGCCGCTTCGTCCCTCCCCTACCTTTGCCAGCGCCGTAACCTCTCCTCCATAGTGCCGCTGCCTCCTGTTCACATCCTCGCCTCCACCATAAGAACCCCCTCCCTCCCATTGGCTCTACCCCTTTTGGCTGGCCCCGACTACGTTGTTGGCCCAGACATGAAACAAAATGCATGCTCACGGTTGTCGTAATACACACGAACACTCTAAATCAACTCAAGACACACAAAAGTTTTTTTGCTGCTTAATGCCATGCAGCTTTTCAATTTTCTCTTCTTATTTATACCACTGAATACAACAAATTAGTTACAAGTTCTTAATGGTGCGTTGCCACTAGTAAATACTACCTTAAATATAGAAAAAATACAGCTACTAATACTTCCGTTGCATTCAACCACTAACTCATTTACTCAGTCGTTACTTGGACCTACAGTGACGACTCACGACCACTGCGCCTCTTCGACCATGCCTGCTACTCGACTTACGAGTACTTTAACCGCAGCTTCTCAACCGTAACTCCGACCAGGTACTATAGCTACAACCGTTGACCCACGACTACTGTAACTACGACCACTGCAGTTACGACTTACGACCACAACAGCTACAACTTATGATCGTTGCAACTACGACTTACGACCACAAATGCTGCGACTTACGACCACTGCAGTTACGGCTTACTATCATAGCTTCCAGAGTCTCCAACTGCTCTCTGACTCTAGGAACTTCGACTACACAGTACTCGACACACAAGTACTCTACTCACGATTATCCAATACTCAAGCACCGACCACACAATACTTGAACACTGACTACAACACGGTACTCGAGCACAGATCACACAGTATGAGACCGGAGAAAACGCAATCTGATTATATCTATTACCAGTGGCGGAGCCAGCCAACGGCGAGAGCCTAGGCAGAGCCAGCCACCGTGTGGGAGCCCAGGCAAAACCAGGCGCCATGTGACAGAAGACTGGCATGAGTTTAACGAAGCTCAACGAGGTTGCTTGCCGGCGAGCCCGAGTAGCCGCTAGGGGTCGCCAGGAGATGGCTCCACCTATGTTTATTATCCTTTTTTGAGGCACCGTTACAACGCACGGATATCTTACTTGTATATCAAGGAATTGGGAGTTGCAATTGACTTGCAACTTGCAGCCGGTTATAAGTTAGCCATGGTGCATGTATGTACTCGGCATCGCCGTGAGAAGGCCCAGCAAGCTTCCAAAGCATCCAATGTCATATCGCCGGCGTTGACTTGGGCATATGATCGAGCTGATATTTATGGGGTTGACAAATTTTATGCATTGACAATTAACTCTCTCAAGCGGACTTCTAGGCTCATTCACAGGACTTTGACTTTACGTAACCCCAGCCTAATTGACTAGAAAGGATTACGCAAATTGTGGGGCCTACAAGTCGGCAACCTAATAATGGCTCATGATCCAATGAAGCAAGCCACCAGCCCAGGACCCAGGTGCATCGCATGGGAGCTGAGATGCTAACCGGACAATAATTGCAAAGAACGTGTGGAAAAGGACAAAAAGAAGAGAGAGAAAACATTGTTGGCGATCACAACTCAAAGCTCGGTTTCACTTTATCTTTCGCCGCCCTTTTGAACTTTTCCCCACACCTCTTTTCTCTTTGCTTCTTGAAAGCAATGTATTCACCTTCTATAAGAAAAGAGAGAGGAAAAATTAGGTAAAACCACACTTTCACTCTTAGTGGCATGTGTAGTATCAATGATTTTTTTATATTTAACGAATTTCTATATTTTTAGATACAATATTAAGATAAAAAGAGTATATAACAATAATAGCATTGAACATTTTTGTTATTTGCAAGTTGTCTTTTTTTTGTTACTAAGTCGATTTTCATGTTTGTTAGCTTATGTTTTGATGGGGGCATATGTTTTGATGGGGGCATATAGCAGATTCTAACTTTTCTCCAATGGTTCAAAGATGTGACATACTTGAGAAAAATATGTTACCTTCGTGCATAGACAACCCCTTACATAATTTGGATTCAAACGTCGGCACAGACCTTAAAATCCGTATTTGATCATTATTTTTCTAGCTATATATTAAAACACATCTAAAAATATCCTTTTTCATGCAAAATCCGTGTGTATCAAATTTTATATGAAAAATCCGAATATTTTGTCCATGTTACCCGCTAAAATTCTAAAATTTCGACGACACGAATCCTGGAACGATGCTCTGTCCAGGTAGATGCAGCACTTATGCCCTGAATTCTTTTACTCGTACAAGGGGCGGTGAGCATTTTTTTTTCAGACAAAAGGTTTCCAAGGGTAGTGTTGGTAAGACCAGTAAAGAGATCGGCGAAGCTTTTGGCCGCGACGGGACAGCGCCGCCAAAACGGCGCCTCGCCACAAAATCCAAAGGCCACACGGCTAAGCAGTCGAGCGCGGGCAGAGACGCGTCCCTGTCGCCGCTGCCGCCCCCTCCCTTTCGCGGAACCGGACAGGCGCCACCCTTTCGCCCGCGGCCACGGGCTCCCTCGCTCCTGCCGTGCGATCCGCCCGATCGCACGGGCCCTCCCCGCGTGCGCCGCCGCCGACGCGGACGTGCGCCGACGACGGCACGGACCCGTTCGGTCTGGGAAAACGGGGAGCCCACGCGGGGACCGCACGCCATGGCGCGATTTTCTCCACTCCCCGGCTGGTACGCGCGAGTATGATATTCTCGCGTGTGTGTTACGTAGAAAGTGTCCGTAATGGTTGGTCTGTTTGGGAGAGCTCCACCAACTCCAGATTCACTTTTCTAAGCCAAACAGTTCCAGCTTCAGCAGCTCCACCGTGGATCTGCTCCACCAAAACCATGGATCTGGCTCCAGATTTACCAAATCCATGGAGCACCTCAAGGGGTGCTCCACCAAACTCAAATTGGTGGAGTTGGGGAAAATTACCCACCATTGCCACTGGTTACACAAAAAACGGTTCGTTTTCTTTTCCCCCGCCTCCTCCCGGGCCTCCGCCTCCTCCCGCGTCACCTCCCGGGCTCCGCCTCCTCCCGCGTCCTCCCGACCGCCTCCTCCCGGCCTCCGCCTCCCCCGCCTCCTCCCGTTCCGGCACCGCCTCCTCCCGGCCTCCGCCTCCCCCGCCTCCTTCCGGGCCTCCGCCTCCTCCCGCGTCACCTCCCGGGCTCCGCCTCCTCACGCGTCCTCCCGACCGCCTCCTCCCGGCCTTCGCCTCCCCCGGGCCGGCGCCGCCTCCCCCGCGTCCGCCGTGCGCCTCGCCTGCGCCGCCCGGGGCCGCGCCCTCCTCTCCCGCCTCCTCCCGGCCTCCGCCTCCCCCCGGGCCAACGCCGCCTCCCCCGCGTCCGCCGTCCGCCTCGCCTGCGCCGCCCGGGGCCGCGCCCGCCTCCTCCCGGCCTCCGCCTCCCCCCGGGCCGGCGCCGCCGTCCGCCTCGCCTGCGCCGTCCGCCGTTGGATTTTTTTATTTTGCCCCCTGACGCGTGGGGCCCAGGTGGAAGTGAGATAGAGAGGGAGGTGGAGCTGTACCAAACACTTTGACGAATCCCAGATCCACCATGGAGCTGCTCCACGGTGAATCCAGCTCCAGATCCACGTTTTTCGTGAATCTGGAATTGGTGGAGCTCTCCCAAACAGGCCCTACTCTCATCGTCTGCTAGCTCCCCCATGTAGCCCGGCAATCGTATGTATACTCGTGTGGATATATACACATGAATATATACATACACTAAAAATTGATTTTCTTGTTTGAAAAATCACAGGTAGTTAAGACCTTGTGCACATTTCTATGGGGTTTAAGTATCATTTTCGTTGGAGTAATTTAGGCCTGTTCAAAAGTGCAATGAATTTTGACTTTTACCTGAAATAAAAATGTAGCAGTTAATTATTTTGTCTGAGATATTTAACTAAAGAAAAATAAATAATAGAAAAAATAAAAAAATATCATTATATTTCTATAGATAATACAAAGAAAAAGATGAAAAAGAAAAAAAGAGGAGGAAAGATTAAATGGGGTCTTAGAACCAACACACACCTCAACGGTAATCCATTCTGAAAAAGGACTTAGATTTATCAAAACAAATCAGGTACATGATATTGTTTTACAGTTCAGTGGCGTTCGTCTCAATCTTATTTCACGAATCAGGTACTCTCGTCTCGTGTGTGCACTTCTCTGGTTAAGCCATTTTCCCTGCTCTCCATCTCTTTTCCTCGGCTCTCCCTATCCTTACGAAACAAAGATTTTGTGCCTTGTGAAATGGATGCAGCTGCTTTTCACAACTGACACCCATCCCTCTCCTCACACTATTCCATCAAACTTTATCTTTCTTTTTTCTGATGGCTTAACACTACTAGAAAGATTATATGGGGTATGAACGAATAGAGAAAACCATAGCCCCAAATATTCGGAGTTTTGAGGGTCAAAGGTTTCGAGATAAGAATTGAGGTAGACATGTGTTTTGGGGTTAAGATGAAGGGGCAATGACCATTCACAGAAAAATAAGAAAAAAATAATTTTGAACACGATGATTTTTTAGCGCAGTTTTTTCTTTACATTATCTGTGAAGATATAATAGTATTTTTATTTTCTTTTAATTAAATATCTATTCAAAAAGCTAACAATCACTGTATTGCTATTTTAGTTAAAGGGGAAATATCAAATACATAAGATCTAATCCATGCACATATACACAAACTCACTCAGGACCATTCAATCTAATCTAGACAACTCATATGTAAGGTGAGAGCCTCCTTCCCACTTATAGGCCTTTTGTGTTTAAACATAAAAGGCTCATACGTGAGAAGGGAAGTTCTCACCTTGTATATGAGTCGTTTAGATTAGATCGGATGGTGCTGAGTGAGTTTATATATATAAGCATGGATTAGATCTTGTGCACCTAATATTTCACTCGGGTAAATTTCACGACACTTCAGAACATACCTGTGTTCCGTGAACTCACCGGCCGACCTTTTCCGACCCGGCTCGGCATCACGCAAAAGGAAAAATGCACAAAATCTCACTGCCTTTCCTTGTCAAACCAGTCTTTTGAGCAAAAGACTATTCTAAACATCTGAGCTAATCGTTCAACTCAGCAAGTGTTTTTTTTTAAAGAAAAAAGCTAAGGAAAAAGACGATTTGATCTTGCTAGTTAAAAGCCTTTCACCGCTTGATCATTAAGCCTCTATTCTAAACGTCTTCTGGTTTCAGAAGCCAAAATCTATTTAAAACGTGTTGACTTTTTGACACGGCTTTCCCCCTCTTTTTTTCTTTGTATTATTCATGAAGATATAATAAAATTTTTTATTTATCTTCTTTTAATTAAATGTTTTTTAAAAAAAACTAATAACCACTACGTTATCATTTCAACTAAAATCCACAGCAAAAAATCACGGCAATTTTAAACAGGAACCGTACTCCTGCAACAACTGACCGCATATGAAGGAACGAAGCCAATGCAAATATTTATTGGTGATGAGGAGGTTGGTGTGAGCGACGGTGTTAAATGAGGGAGGCCACTGGCTACAGAGTCTGCAGCTAGCAGCAGTAATAGTAGTAACATTCTATGGAAAATGCACTGGACATGGCCATGCAGGGTATATATAGCAAAGTTACAACAAAACTATACAGTTGTTTCTTCCCCTTTCTCCATCCCTTCTCCTGTGTCACTGGAATGCTTGATGATGCCACTGCTCCATTGCCCTTTGCTTATACACTGCCTGGCACACAAGCCTTTCAGCTGCCTACTCGAACCCAAAGAAATGAAAACTACAATTACATCTCTTTCTCTTCTCCCCCAAATAATCCTGCTTCTAAAGTCTCCAGGTCTTGTACAACGCGGGGTCTAGAGCTTTTCAACCAGAGTGCTGTTGATGCTTGCTCGCTGAGCAAGTGCAATTAGCGCGGCTTTCGTTTAATACCTTCAACGAACAGACAGGTTGCGATGAGTTACTGTCAAACAAGGGCTCCGGATCATGTAATTCAGACAAGACTAATAAAAGGGCACCCTTCGCCCTCAGTCATAGGGCAAAGCAGCTTCTTGATTTTGACATTACTGGCCAGAAATGGCTGCCGCCCTAATTAAGCTACAGATAAGAGTTTAATTTTTTTTCCGCGGAAAATTTATAGTAATCCGAAAACATGCGTACCTTAACCTGCTTCTGGAGATCCTTTATGTAGTCGACAGCCAAATCCAACATGTCAGATGTGTTGGTTTGCTGCAGGAAATGGAATTGCAGGTTGTAGACAAGTTAATCTTGGAGTGGTCCTTGCATAGCAAATTTGCTAACCATGCACTGTTCTATTGCCTACTGCCTATTGCGGAGAGAGGTGAATGGTACAGTGTGCGCCGTACCTTGTCCATGTTTGGGACGAGTTCTTGCAGCTTCCTGATTCGCTCGCTGATCTTTGTCCTCCTCACCTGGGCAAAGATCACCGACATCAACCTCTTGCTAAGCTTGATGATCACAAAAAAAACTAGCAATTGTGTGCAAGAACAGCGTCAATTTACCCTCTCGGCGATGCTGCGCGGGTGCGTGGCGCATCCCCGCTTGGCCCGGATCTTGCAGGGAACGGCGTCCTGGAACTGGAGGAACTTCTCGATGGCGGCCATCTCCGACGACGTCTTCGGCAGGCTGAACTGGTGCGCCAGGCCGTTCTGCACACAAATCCTCCTTAATTCAGTGCTTCCGAGGAATGAGATGCTGATAAGATGAAGTGGCCGCGACGGCCGGAGACGCACCTGGACAGGCTCAGACGAGTCTCGTGGGCGTTTCATCCCGGACAGGTTCTCCGACATCAGCGACGACTCCTCCCACCCGGAGCCCATAGAGTGGCCGGGGATGTAACCCCGGCCGCCTCCGGCGGCCTCAGGGCTGCTGCCTCCGAGCTCCTCGCTGCCCATCTCCGAGATCTGCGACATGAGCGAGCCCTGCCGCGACGAGAAGCTGAGCTGGCCCTTGAGCCTGCCCCCGCCGCCGGAGGAGTCGGCGGCGGCGGCGTTAGTGCCGTTCCTGAAATCCACCCCCATGCCCGCCCTTAGCATGCTACCGTATCCTGAAATTGAACAGCGTAGGACACAGGATTCAGTTCCGGAAATAGAAAGGTTTCCAACAAGAACTCGCCAAGAAGGCAAGAACTGCAATAATTGCTGCGTAGCAAGTAGGAGCCGCAACTACTAGTACCAAAAGAAGGCCGAATTAAGGAAGTGCCAACCGTTGTCCATGTTCAAATGATTGAGGAACCCTGCAGGGGAGCTGCTCTGCCGGATCAGGCCGCCGCCAGAGACGGCAGCGGCCGCGGCGGAGTCCATACCGGCGGAGCTGACGGTGCGGTAGAGCCCCTCGACGGAGGCCATCTGCTGCTGTTGCTGCTGCTGGGAGTGGAACATCATCTGCTGCTGCTGGGAGGCCATGGCGGCGTCATCCGGGAAGTGGGCCGCGGCGGCGGCAGGGGGAGGCGGCCCGGGCGGCTTGTCCCGGATCTGGTGGTCAGCCAAGAACTGGGAGAAGACGTTGTCGGCGCCGGCGTCGGGGCTGGCAGGGCGGGGGGCGGACGGGAGGAAATCCTCGCAGACGTCGCCGAACAGCGTGCTCGGCGCCGATCTGTACCTCAGCAGCCCGGACGAGCTCATCGGCGGCGGCTGTGCCGGCAGGTTCAGATCCTTGGACACCGGCGAGCCGTACATCACCTCCCCCACCTCTCCCCTTCCCCAATCCCCCTCTCCTCCCAAAGGCCAAAACACCAATTCTCCCCAGAAACGACCAAATCAAGAAACCCAAGCCCACTACCTCCGCCTCCTCGCCATGACCGCGCACACAACTCACAAAGCCCACGAATCAATCCACCAATTCAGCGACCCCAAGAAAAGATCAGAGACTTTCCAGCTGACGAACAGAGACGCTAGATTACGTCTTCCGCTCGATCTCTCCAGCCTCTCAAGCTACTCCCCCTCTCTATCCACCTATTCGCTTCCTTACGGCGCGGGAGGGAGAAGAAAAGAAGAGGGCAGCAAAACCAAGGAAGTGGTGGATTGGGGCTCTGCGATCGTGTGCGTGGAGCAAATTTTATATGTGCGGGTGTGGGAGTGAGAGCTCTTGGCTGTGGGTACAGAGGACGAGGAAGTTACGACAATGCCCTCGCCGTCGCGGTTTCCGCAGCTCTCCATTGGAAGACGATACCGGGGATGGGCCGCTGCGCCGATGCTTTCGCTTGGAGGGACCGCCCGTGTGCGAGTTTACCGGATTGCCCCTCAGTTGACAATGTGGCGTAAACGCCGTAAAGGTGTCCGGTGTGTTGAGCCTCTCTCTTTGACATTGCTCCTCTACGCTCTCGACGTCGGCGACGGCAGGGCGGGAATTTAAGGGACTTTTCATATTATTGTCTGGAGAAAAGCCAGAACCTCATATTTATATCTGTTTTTTAAAGAATTTTTTTTATTTTTTTCGTTTTTATCTTATGTCAAAGATAAAAACAAGTGATTACAGACGTATCATGTACTCTACTCTCGCTCTTATCTCGCACACGCATATCTCCCTAATTTCCTCCACCGCTCGCGTCTTCTTTCTAAAAATCACTACTATTTATTTTTAGTCAAAAGCTATCAGTCACAGCTTAACAGGATTTTGACAAAAAAATATGTACTTCCTATGAAATTCATGTATTTTAAATAGAATAGGAGTGGTCTTGTCTCAGATTAATTGCATCGGTAGAATTCGTATGCTTGTTTAGGGAGCACAAATTCTAAAATTAGGAAATGGACAAAATCACGACGAAGTTTTGACGACGAGCTCTTCCCCTCCAGTGACGACACCGAGTACGCTAATGATCTCTTCCCATTGGGATTCATATGGCCTCAACCAGGCACAGTAGGACCGACGGACGATAGGGCGACGAGGGACGCTGTCCGGCTACTTGGTTTGTTGGTTTGCAGACAACCAGTTGGCGAAGTTGTTAATGAGCTCTTTCCGGTTTGGATTCATATGGCATTGACCAGAGATCGTTGAGCGTGCGAATAGTAGGAATGGTGACAGGTGGTTACGGACGATAGGGCGACGGTGGTTGCCGCTGACTATTGGTTTGCCAACGACCAGTGTGCAAAGCCAAACGGTGGCCGGTGACGAGGGAGAATATTAAGTTTTGTAGGGTATTTCTAGGGGAAAGTATTGTACGGCAATATCTATAAATTTTGTCATATAAACATTGCAACAGACACTGTAATACTAGTGTATAGTTTTTACTTGTGAACCCAAGCAACAAATCCTTCCTCGGTCCTTCTGTCTATCCTCCCTCCATCCTCCGATCCTCCCCTCCGACGATCGGATATGGTGCCACTATCCCATCCATCCGTCAAAGTTAGCATCACCGCCACCATCTTCGGCCTTACCACCAGTCCGCCCACCTGTTGCCACAGTTCATGACGCAGGGCGAAGCTTAGCGGGCGCTTCGGTGAGGAGCGCGGTGCACGGCTCGACGACAACAAGAACGGCGCATGGTTTGATAGTGAGGAGACCTACCGAATGTGAAGCCCTCTTCGACCGCAGAATCTAGCATCATCATACCATCCAGCGTCCTTCCCAAACTGTGCTGCCACCGTCCTCGGCCTCACTGTCGATCCGCTACCGGTCACCATCGTCCACAACGCAGGACAGAGCTCACTGAGCACTTCGATGAGGAGCGCGGCACACAACTCAGTGACAAGGAGCATGACAAGGAGCACAACACGAAGCGTGCGGCTCAATGGCAAGGAGCCTGACCAGATCTGGTGCCCTCTCCCCTTCGACGGCCGAATCTAGCATCCCCCTCCAACAGCCTTCCTAGACCGCGCTGCCACAGTCCCCGGTCTCACCACCTACCCGCCCGCCTGCCTTCCCCTCCGACCTCTCTCCTTCCTGGTAGCGGAGGAAGGAGGAGGAAGGAAGCAATAAGAGGCAAGGGAGTTGGGCGCAAATGAAGAAGAAGCGAAGCAGAGGGGACGATAGTGCTTGGTGCAATTTGATCCACCGATCGTGCAGATGATTCAATCGAGTCCCCACAAAACGTGTCGTATGGAAATCCAATCGCCCTAGCACCAGTGTCAACTGATGTCCAATGCTTCGGTCCTCTCAAATGAACTATATCTTACATGAGACATTGCTCTCTTCTCTGTCTTTCTTAATTTGCTCTCCACATCAGATTTTTGCTGAGTTGGCCTCTTATAGACATTCTTGATATCACTCACATTGGGAGTGTCCTTAAGTTTTGAGGCTGCAACGACGTCGGTGGTGGCAAGTGGCACTAGATTCTCTTTTTTTTTCAGATAACTAATTTCTTGATATACTTTCAGGTGTTTAGTGTCCACTAACAATGATAGAATGCACACACTGGTCATTTTAGCATTAGGTATTTTTGATAGAACAGTTGTTTGTTCAGAAGGAAAGAACATGTGTAGCACTTTGTTTTTGTAAAGTGCATATGCAGCGCCAGACAAGCAATCAACCAAGAAGGCTAGGAACAAAACAGCTAAAAACAAACAAGTAACAAAGGGGGAAAAAGAAAAGAAAAGAAAAGAAAAGAAGCCAACTAGCAAGGCTTTAAGCAAAATGTGAGTGACTAGAAATGACTTAACAGGAAAAAAGGTACACAACAGGGCTTTGAACAAACAAAGGGTGGTAGGGCCCATCACGCCCATGGGCACCTGAAGTCATACCACGAAAAAACGGACCGGTGATAGACCCGGTGAGGTGCTCGGTTCAGCGGTTCGCCGGTTCAAAAGAAAATATCATAATTTAGTCATTGCCAGGTTGGTAGAGAAGAATTGGTTTGACTACACTTACTTTGCCTCTAAAAGCAACATAATACCTTTGCCCAGTTGGTTTCGTGGTGCACTAGGGCATTTCAGGTCGCAGTATTTTTTTCCGTGAATCAGGAGTGGGCGGTCGGGCAGGTCTGGTTTTAATGCCGGTTCAACCATCGGTCCGACCTTTTTATTTGGTTTTGAGCGGCTCAAATTCTTGAACAGTCTTTGCTCCAACCGGATTGGACCAGGCACCGGTCACCGTTTTCTCCGGTTTTGTACTATACCTGAAGCATGTTCGTTGTGCTGCGCATGTGGCAGAGGACCAATTGCAGCCGTTTTAGATCCTAATCCAAACAGTTTTTGGTTTTTAAAAGTTAGTTTTTGATTACAGTGGTTTTTTAAGTTAGTTTCTATGAACCGTTTGTATAAGTCACTATAGAAACCGCTTTGAACAGAATGCCTTCTCAATATAAGTGTCTCTTGCTATCTCAATCTCTTGCAATCAACCAAAAACGAAAAGCCACAGAACTTTTGAACGAGGCCTTAAGCAAGGGCAACGCAAGCTATTGGCTTTGTACTTATAGGCTACGGTTAGTAGATCTAATAGTACCGACTGATATAAATCAAAGCTAAAAGTCGGCTGAAAAAACGGAACCATTGTGGGGATGGGGATGGAATTCCGCTGCCCCCCAGCTTTGCATTTGATTTTGCAGGGTTGAGGTTGGTGCACGCACTTCATCGAGCAGATTTTTTCAATTACAGGTGATAACTTTTGGTTATAATATAAGTATTTGTACGAATAAATTAAATACCAATAAATCTCTTTAAAAAATTATCATAATAATTCATTTTGAAAATACGATGAAGAAATTGTTCTATTTATTTGTTCTCATATGCTATCAGCTAAAAAAGAAGTCGGTACTCTCTCTATTCTTTGTTCCCCAGGTGCAAACTCCCTGATCGTGGTTACTTATGCGTTTGCAACCTTAATTCCTGTTTTACGTGTTTTTTTACTACAATTGTCACTGTGGTGCATACTTTGCCATCCACCAATGTAAGTTAGGATCTTTTTGGCCGTGATTGGTGACTTTTAGTATTAGTGTGAATATTTGTGTAAATGAATTAAAAACCGCTAAACTATTTTAAAAAAACTATCATGATAAATTGTTTTGAAAAGATAATAGAGAAACCATTTTATTTATTTATTTAAAAATAGTCATAAGATATAAACAGAAAAAAGTCTTAGGCCCCGTTTGGCACAGCTCCACCACCGGCTTCTGGAGCTGTTTGGAGCCGTTTTGTGCCAAACGGGGTAAAACAAAATAGCTCCACCTAAGGAGTCCCTTAAAACGTGCTGAGACAAAAGATATGTACGAGATGGAGCTGAAAAAAGTAGCTCCACCCGGCTTCATCCGCAATCCTGCATGCCACTGCACTTGTACTTTCATGAATTTACGCGATCTGCCACCGGTTTTAACGGGTCATTCCTATGCAAATAAACAGGGGTATATTGGACAATTGACATCTCTCAACCATGCATGATAAAACAGGTGGAGCTGTTTTGCCAAACAGTCTACCAAAACAGCTCCTGTTCGTGGAGCTGAAGCAAAAAAATAGCTCCACTTGTGAAGTGGAGCCGTGCCAAATGAGACCTTAATGTGACGTGGTGATACACATACGCAATCTTCAGGATACAGACGACGGATGATGAAAGGGCCACCACCAGCATATGGGATGGGTACATTCAAACAAAGACGTAACTTGTCTTGCCACCGAGCCAATCAGGCTTAAGGACCACACAACCGCACCATATTTAGAAGCAACAGATGCAGACATCGTCGTAGCGCAACAAAAAAAAAGAGAAGGGTTAGTACTACTGACCACAGCATGACATTGGCGGCGACATTGATCGTTCGTTGCAGCAACCTGAAAGTCGAAATCATCCGGACTCTATTGGGTCTATTTTTTTGACTTCTAAAATATATTTTTCGATTTTTCTACAGTAATTAATTTTTAAATAGGGTATCTTTTCAAGATAGGGTCTACTGGTTAATTATAATACATACTGTACTGACTTCATTTATATCAGCAAAAACCGCACGTGATTTTCTGTTACCCTGTAATCTCTCGCACGAACAGCCCAAAAGTCACAAACCACAACCAAAAACACAGGCCACACGTGAGTTTTTTTTTAGGTTTTTATTTTTTTTTCTCTTTTTCTCTTTATTCCTTTGTATTGTCTGTGATGATATAATTTTTCTTATTTTAAAATTTAATTACGCTAAAAAGGTACTAGCAGGTACAGTATAAAAAATGCTATAATGTAACATAAGCCAAAAAGTTCAGGTTTAAAAGTCTCAATGAGCGGTGTTTTTGTACTGGCACTAGGCGTTAGTCAATGGCTCAATGTTCATGGATGCATGCTTGCATTGTACGACCCGACTACTCCGGACTCCGGTTGTTTTTATTTGTCACCATGAGGAGGGCATGGGTAGTATTTCTTAAAGTCAAATGTGTGCAGCTCAGAGTTGACTGGCCACAAATGATGAGGGCTAGTAGTACTCTGTTAGTTAAATGGTTTGATCACACAGGTAGGCCCAATATCGTTGTTTCCACGCTCCATTTTAAATATAGGGAATCAAATGAATTATAAAGGAAATAGTATATCCGATTTCGATGGTGATGGAAGTATAAGAGCTTTGTGCAAAAAAATATACTAAAAATTACAAAAAGAAGCTCTGTAAAACCAAGTATAAGAGCTTGTGTGTATGAAAGTGGACGGCAATCTCCTCTTCGATCTCTGATCTGTCATTACAAAATGGCCTCTTGCTTCCATGCTGCTACATTTCACAAACGTTACCTTTTGTTTTACTGTCATCAACTCTGTTAGATTTATCCAAAATACTGAAATTATCCTATCTTCTTCCTTCTCCCTCCCCTTAAACTCTCTCCACCTCCTCCAAATAACATATCCCAGCCATATCCTCGCCTCGGCCACCTCCCCACCTCATTAAGCCCGTGTCCTCGCCCTTACCGTCGCCTTCACCCTCACCATCTCCGCGCCCTATGCCGCTGCCTCCTCCCCGCGCAAGAAGATGCTACTCAAGCTGCCTCCCCTTCGGCTCCACGCATGTGCCCTTGCCCTTGACGCCGCCTTCGCCACAGCAGCGCTCCCCGTTTTTAGCCACTGCGCCGCGTGGACTGGCACCTCTTTTGGTATCAGAGCAAGGATACAATACTTTTGTTCACCATGAAAGTTTTTTGTTCTGTTGTCTTAGTGCTCTTTTATGGTCTCTTTGTTGATCATATGAAAGTTTGTTTATGCTATTTTGTATGGATATAAAATGTAAGCGGAAATTTTAATTTACAACACTATTTTGTTCAATCTCAATCATGCATAAACATACATTGATCCATGTTGCATCAAGCTTTTCTTTCTTGTAGAAAATCTTTTCTCTTGTCTCTACCTTTTCTTTACAGAGTTCTTTTGATGATCAAAGAACTAGCACTAAAGCTTATGTGTGTACATATGCACCTTCTGATCCATGCGCAGTTTTTATTTTCTGACCACCTTTTACGAATGATGGAGCATTCCTTTTATAGCAGTCCAACAGACGCTTTAGGCCCTGTTTGGATCAGTTTCAGATTCTTAAAAACCAGCTATTACTTCTAGTTTTTAAAAGCTGATTTCTAAGCAAAAACTGATGGGGTGTTTGGATCCCCTAGTTTTTAAAAGCTGATTTCATTTATGATTGGTGCTAATAGACTATTATACCCTTACATTTATGATTGGAAGCGTCTGCGCGTAGTTTTTAATGAGGGTAAATGGGTATTTGTGCCAAAAAAACTGGCAAAAGCTGGGTATCAACAGCTTCTTGGTTTTTAAGAATCTGGGTAGGTAGATTTTAAAAACTGCTCCAAAAACTGATCTGTTTGGATCCCATCCAGTTTCCAAAAGCCAGATTCTTAAAATCTGGGTGGATCCAAACAAACCCTTAGTCAGCTGTTGCTCCTTTTCGCTATTCACGCCTACAGCCGTGTTGCATACGAATAGCCGTGAGCAATGAACTGCTGTTGCTGTGTTCTTTCTTGCATGCATGCGCCAGCACATGCAAAACCAGATACAACCGCCACTAACTGCTATCATTTGTGATTGCTGCATGCAGCAAACGCATCATTCATGCATAGGGCATGCATTGATCTACTAACACACACATACTTTTATTTAACAAAAGAGAGACAAGAGGGAATTAAAACCCAATAATTCTAATACTTTAAATCTAGCAACCATCATACTAGATCTTTTATAATTAGAATTAATCCAATAAATTGCATGAGGGCACTTTTCCGTTAATTATGACTAACAACTTCTCCTTCCAGTCGGCGATGCATGGACTAGCGGGAGCGGAGGTGGTGGTCTGGTGGAGGTGGAGGCAGAGACAACGTCATCACATTCTTGGAGAACACGGTGACGACATTGTTGCCCACACAGTGCCCTCTCGTTCTTGGCTAGCAGTGCACGGGGGAGACAGCAGCGGATGGGGGAGATGGCAGTAGGGGAGGAGATGTGGAGAGAGGAGAAGACGGCGAGGAGGCGGTGCATGGGGGAGACAGCGGCGGGCTTGATCGGTCGGGCAATGGGCAGGCAAGAGGCGATTGCGAAGCCGCTTGGGTGGTTTTTACTAAATGCATTTAAAACTTTTCAAGAAACCACTTCGAGAAACTTGGCTGTTTGATTCTGCTTCTGACTTCTGAAAGCATGTCCGTTAACGGGTGCGTTGCTTTACCCACCACGCGCGCGACTGCTGCCAGGCGCCGGGTCCCGCGGGAAAATAAATCACGCTTTGAGTTAAACCCACGGCCTTGCCACCCCCTTCTCGCCGTGGCGTGCACTAATCATTGGCTTTATAGGTTAAAAAAAATGTGACAAGTCACGAGGGCAAGCAAGCAAGCAAGCAGAGCGTGTGTGGCGCGTCTGCGCCCAAAAGCGGCCGGCCTTCCGCGTACTTGGAAGATTCGCTGCACGAGTAACCCATGCATCGGCTTCCATCGTTCTCGGTTCAACTAACATAGCACTGCAATTTAAGTTCCGAACAAACTCACTACTAACATCGATGATCCTAAGTTTCGAAAAAGAAAACACTGACGATCCAAGGATGTGCTATGCTATGCAGACCATTTTCTAGATGAAACATGCGAGGCAACTAGGCTTGCTGAGATTGTACGAGTCACATCTGCTGCTGTACTTCCCTTTAACGTAGTATAGTACTGTGTAGATCTAGTTCTGAACCTATTACAGTTGGGAGATGAGGTGACCTACTACTAAAAATTGATGGACTGAACAAACAACAGAACCTGTCCATTGTTCCAATGATGGGTGCATGGTGGCATTGTTCGTTCCATCCCCCAACACCTGAGATGTATCAGATGTGGAGGACAGCGAGAGACAGAGCAGGTGGCAGCCATTTTGATCCAAGTGAGCGTCTGGGGTCTCTGTTCTTGGGTTCGGGGACAGGCGTTTCAATGTCATAACTCACTTGTCAGTGGCTGCTTAACTAGCTAGTTGGCCATGTTTCATGTCCGTGGAATCTTTTTGTATGAGACCATGCGAACGTCACTCCATGGCTTGTGATGCATATTTAATAATCAAAGTGCTAGTTTGTGGAGTTTGTGTTGAGTCTAAGTTGCGATTCCTAAAAATTCAGTGTTGTCAGGTTAAGAAAGGTGCTATCTCCGTTGAAAGTGTGGTAGCACCATGCTTTAGTTGATAGTAGTTATTTTTCAGAAAATGTGTTTTGATTGAAGGTTAAGAAAGATAGTATTGCCATTGAAAGTGCAGTAAGGATGGTAGTATCGACTTTTAGTTGGCGGTAGTACCGGCCTTTGTCGAAATTGTTGAGTAGAATTGTGAATTGGTTTAAGGTGTTGATGATAGGTCCATATGTATTGCAAAATGTGTTTATGAACTGATGTGGATCAAGTTGGAACGAACATGTGCCCAGAAATGGTTTGCTTGGTCTATTATTGTGCAGGTGGTTCCAGAGTCAAAAATAGTCACGATGAGAATGACCAGGGCTTGGTTGAGAGAACCAAGGTCCAGTGCGGTTGAAGAGGTTGGATGATATAATTGGACTCAATCTATACATAAGATGGACAAAGACCATAGAAGGCACAAGTAACCAAGCACATCAATTCCATTAGGGGTAGCTTTTTTTCTACTCCAGGTAAGTGAGCTTCAACTTTCACAATATGTTGAGTCTTCTCACAAGCTTCTTGAGAAGATCACTAGACAACGATACCTCCACGCCGTCTAGGAGTCGACAACCTCCAAGAATAATAAGCAAAACCCCTTACTTTACTCTCACCAAGTGTAACACATACACAACGTAGATACTCACTCCACCTCTAGAAGCAATATATGCAACTAGAGACTTATCTTCTTGCTCACAAGGTGTATCACATGCACAATTGATGGGAAAGAGATCACACTAATCCAAGAAAATATAATAGAATGCAGCAACCTTTCTCCCCAACCAGCCATGGTGGGTATGTATAGCCCCCACAAATAAAACTAGTTGTTGGATCAAAATTTCAACATAAATAGCGTGGGCCAGTACTAGTACCAACTGATGGGCAGTTGTACTGTCCTCTGCAACAGCTAGAAAAGTAGTTGTTATAGTTGCTGCCGGTACTACCACCCACATAGGGTCTGGTACTACCGTCAGGTCCAATTGAACTGCCATATAGGCCTGTTGGACCGCATGACCAAGAATAAAACAAATGGCTCTTTGGGGAAAAAAGCAACCGACACACAACCCAGTCATACCGCATGACCGGTTAGACCACTCACATAGAGTTGATTGTACTGTTGGCTGGTCCAATCGCTCACACAGAGCCGGTCGTACTACCCAGTCATACTGTCACACAAAGGACAGTCATACCGCATGGCCGATCCGACCGCTTACACAAAGCCAGTCGTACCGCCGTGATTTTCTAACAAAGACAAAGATACATGTACTTCAACATATTTGCAAAAACACATTCGCAAATTATGGTGCCATGCAACCAAAGGTCAAAGCATGTTTCTCAACAAGTTGCAAAATATTTTCACACACTTTTAGAATCATAACATGAGGTTTAGCGACAGGGACTCAAACTATTTGCAAACCTAAGTCATATGCTATAAAGATTACACATGAGCTTCAACTATTTACAAAATATATTCGTAAATCTAAGTATCATACCACAAGAAGTAGGTAACATGGACTCTAACTATTTGCAAAATATATTTGTAAATTCTAGTCACTTACAACTAAAATTGGATGCATGGGCCTCAATTATTTGCAAATACTAATATCATGCTAGAGAAAGCTAGAGCAAGTGAGATTGAACTATCAACATATGATGAGATTCAAAGTACTAGATAAGATCTCTCTTAATAATACAGTAACCTACACTAGCAAATTGGTCTCCTAATCAAACATCGAGACTGGTAAAAGACTAGGAACACATCTTTAGTCTATGCTACTTATACCTTTACCTTACGTATTCTCTTAAAACTTGATGATGAATATCTTCGCTTCAAGTCCAAGTCTTTGTTTTGAAGTGCATCAACACATGATGCAAACCACCACTTGCCCTCCATCAACATATGATGATCTTCACTTAACTTGATGATCAATTTATGATCATCTCTCTTGGAGATTTTGAGTTGATGCTCATCAACTCATGATATTCACCTCTTCTTCCTGAATCTATACTTGATGGCAATCAATTCATAGCACCTTCCTAAGTCCTTCTTATCATGGGACCAAACCTATTTCACTAAACTCACAAAAAATGTTAGTCCCCCAACTGATTATCATCAATTGCCAAAACTCACCATTAACACATAATGATGGGACTAGATTCTTCAACAAGTGGTCAAGATCAAGTAAGACATGTGGTGCGCCAAGTGACTTGGACCTGTTTTAAATATGTGAAAGGTTTTACGGAAAATCATTGGAGCCATATGGAAGGTGACGAAGCATAGACAATGCTTCGAGGCGAAGGAATCACGAAATGCCTGTTGAGGGGCAATGTGGCCATTTGCCCAAAATAAAAAGTAAGCAGTTTGCAAAACCGTAGCGAAGGGCTACGTGGATTAGGTCAAGGAGACTTCATGGAGGACAAGATGATAGATTCGAGCTATTAGAACCAAGGTTGAAGACATCGCTTTGAGAAGTGCGCGTGTGTGTCAGAGAGAAACCCATTATGTGTTGGGTTATCGGATTTGCCCAAGTGTTGGTGGATGGAATCTACCTTGTATCTAGATTTTAGGATTGTGTTGTTGTTTGATTTTCTTGCATTCTTGAGGTGTTCCTGGTGATTCCTTTTTCTATCATGTTCTAGCTTGATTGATGGTGTGATTTGGCTTCCTAGGATGTGCAGAAACTCATCTAGAGTCATCTTTGTAGTCTAGAATCCACGAGCTTGAGTAGATCGCGTTTTTCCTATTTTGTCCGATTCTTGAACACTTCTTCCCAAAGTAGATAAAGGTTGGAACTTTGATAATAATCCATTGATTTGTTTATTGGAATAGGTTTATAAGATCCTAAGAAGGTTGTGTTTGAAATTTCATCAAGTTTGGATTTGTGGTTTGAAAGTTGTGCCCTTTTTGGTGGTGTTGCTCAAGATGCTATTTTCAACTATGTTATGAGAGAGCGGTGCTATTGCCATATATCGGTTCTACCGTACTTTGGTTGACAATAGTACCGAATTTGGTGTCAAGGCTTATTTGGTAGTTCTTAGTTGTTTGTATCAATGTCTACTCCTAGCAAGTTCAATTTTGATCTTCTTAACTTCTATTAAAGTGAAAAGATTGCCGAATACCTAGAAAAAAAATTGATAGATTCACTCACCCCTCTCGGAGAAAAATTGACGGATTCACTCACCCCTCTTACTGCCGATCTCAAACCTACATTTTCCATGCTAATGTAAATGTTTACATGGAGTATTTTTCTTCTTTTTAGACTTCTATGGAGACTTCATTCGCTGAGAACTGATTGCAAGATGCGATCTTAAGATCTATTTTGAGAGAGAGAGAGAGAGAGAGAGAGAGAGAGAGAGAGAGAGAGAGAGAGAGAGATTAGCTCCGTTGTACAGTTAGTGTGACTGAACTGATAAATTTGCTGAACTATCCTCAAATAAGACGACACACTCCTGTGAAAGCATAGCTTAAAAATACTACTAGTAGGTTAACAAGAACAGAGCTCGCACCCATCACTGACCCACGGTCAAACTGAACAAGAAGAAATGAAAAAGGAAAGAACGAAGACAGATGGGGACACGGAGATCCAATCTCCTAGATCTCCCAAATTTTTCAATGTCCTTAGATCAACATGGGCCGCCCATGCGGCAAGGAAAGAAGAAAGGAGCGGAGGGTACCAGAGGTCCGAAGAGATGCTTTTGGAGCTTGTATATTTGGTACCGTTGTAACCTATATTAGTATATTGATGGTATTATTAAAAATATTATTTTTGTCGTCCGATGGACAGATGGTAACGCTACAGAGCTTATGTGTATGAGCTACCGCTCGACCACCGGGCGGCCAAGGCCTGCCGCTCAGCCACCGAGCACCAGGTGCCCAGCCGCCCCACCACCAGACGATAGATAATTAAGCTGGCTAATTAGCTGGATTAATTACCTACATTAATTATTTTTATACTCTTTGTTTGAATTTTTAAATATAGCAAATGAGCTCAAAAAATTATAAAATTTTATGTGCAACCTTCTGACACAACGTACTTGATTGTGTAACCTTTTAAAATTTTATTCGATGTGAATGTTGCTAAAATTTTTTGTACAATTATAATATTTATAGGAGTTATTACATATAGCAAACAAGCTCCAAAAATTACAAAATTTCACGTGCAACCTCATGACACAGTCATAGTAATTTTCTATTTTTTGATAATTTTATGCATTATGAATAAGGTAAGCAATGAGGTGTGGCTGAAAACATGCTCCAACTAAAGAGTTGAATAAAGTACACGACGAGATGCGTCCTGACGACCTCGATCGGTGCATCCTGTAGGTACATACTGAAATTATTTAGCTAATTGCAGGGGACGCCACTAGCATCCTCTGGGATAGCCAGGCCGAATCGGTATGTCAGCCTCTCCTTCCAGTCCACTGGTGCAAGGGGTAGAACAAGTGCATCACCACGGAGAGGGAGATCAGTCAAGAACGAGACGTCCTACAGAGTGACCATCATCCCACCCCACCAAAAGTGGAATGTGTGCATCTTGGGCCTCCACCTGTCCACCAGTGCATGAGCAGGCTACCGTCGAGGGTGAACTAGCGTCCGATGGAGACTAACTTCTCAAAGGGTAACAAGCATGTGGCCCATAAGATTGGGATGTAGCGCTCGTGCAACTCCTAACGATCCCTCCCTCCCTGCAGCTTAAAGAGAGGAGGGCCAACCGCGTCACCTGTCATCCATAAGTGGCACCGGTAGTTCTCATCGTAGAACTATTCAAGAAGTTTCGTAAAAACAAACCTTCGAACAAATGGGATAGACCAAATATTAGTACGAAGATTAATAACGATAATAAAATATTACAAAGTAAAATTTACGATGAAATAAATAGTATAAAATAATGTACACCAAGGACTAAAATGAACACTACAAATGCGTATTGGTCCAAATAAATGGTGCATGTGATCACATGCTCATAATCTATTAAAGAAAATGTCAGTAAAATATTTTTTATGTTTCTAATATCATCTTTCCTGGCATCATAGTTTAATTAATTTCTACACTTAGTAGTTACAATTTTAATGTGCAATGCAGTCAACATAAAAGCATATAAAAAATATATAATTAAACAACATGTACTTGCTAACAAAAAATAATTAATTATGCCTAAATAATCAGGACTAAATTAATTACACCTAAATAACCGCAACTAATTACGTACACATTTAACAAAGACAATTCATACAATAAAAAATTACCTGTTAATATGACTGCTAATAACAATACTAAATAATATTTAATCGGCTATGAAAAAAGCGGACAAAGAGCGTAGGCGAGGAGTGTGAGTGAAGAGACTGTGAGGCGAGGAGTGTCAGCGAAGAGACTTAAACAGTGTGAGTATGCGCAGCTCCAAATTTATAGCGAGAGCAATAACGGAGCACGCACTAACGATGCGCCGATAATGCAGAAGTGAACTGCATATGGGGAGACAGACACGATACAAGTGACACTTTCGGTGGTCTATTTCCTACATGAGCGCCTAATTTTCATATGAGCCAAATGCCTATGGCTCACTCCATTTGTTCGCATGTAGATTAAACAAAGCAAACAAAATCAAATGACCCACCCTGCCGCCCGGTGGTCAGGTGGCAGGCCATTACAATACGCCTAAATGGGTAATAATCACTTGGTAATTACCTGCTAATCGTACAATTTTTTAGCAACATTCATAGTGGACAAAATTGCCAAAAAAATTACACAATTAAGCACATTATGTAAAAGGCTACGCATAAAATTTCGTAATTTTTCAAGCTCATTTGCTATATTTAAAAATTCAAAATCACCTGCTAATGGTACAATTTTTTAGCAACATTCACAGTGGATAAAACTATCAAAAAATTACATAATCAAGTATGTTATGCGGAAGGGTTGTACATAAAATTTTGTAATTTTGTGAATTCATTTGCTTTATTTAAAATTTTAAACAAATAATATACAAAAATAATTAAGGCATATAATTAAGCTAGCTAACTGCCATCCGATGGTGGAGTGGCAGGGCACCTGGTGCCCGCGGCCGGGCGGCAGGTTTAGCCGCTCAATGGCCAGGTGTCAGCTCACATGCGCCAGCTCTGTGGTGTCGCCGTCCAGCCACTAGACAGTAAAAATAACATTTTTATTAATACCAGCAGCATACTTATATTTCTGTAAATACAAATTACAACGGTGTTAAATATGCTAAAAACTCCACCAGGTACTGAAAACCGGCAACCCGTACCGTGGCACCGTCATCTTGTCGAGAACTCGGGTGTACTTGTGCCTAACCTTTTCATGGGTTCCTAAGCTAGCTCTACTAACCTTTGTCTTCGCAATGACCCCACAGTGCAATATAAAACTGCCTGGATCTTGCTCCAAATACAATGATGCATGATCATCTATTGTTATCTTCTCCGGCGACACAGATCAGGATTTTAATACGATTCTGCCCAGATGGAATCCATCAAGCTAAAGTCTTGACCTTTTCGCCCGAGGGCGCATGATCGTGAATGTGAAACCCCCTGTAATAACCTTGTTCCCCTGATACAGTATTATGCTAAGCTTGTGCTTCACTGTTTGTTTAGTGGATGTTCTTTTTGGTTTCGGCTTTTAACTGTGTCTTATGGCTTTTAGACTATTTGTGAAAGAGAGTACAAAGTAACAGAAATTTATGTGCGATTTTGACCGATATAAATGAAGTCGCTGCGGTGTACTATAATTAATTTGTAGATCCTGTGTTGAAAAAACACTCTGTTTGGAAACTAGTTACTGTAGAAAAACTAGAAAAAGCTTTTAGAAGATAAAAAGAAGGGGCTCATAATTTCTGCACCAAACACTGGCCAATTAAAGGTGAAGGAGAAATTCTAAAAAATTTGGAGTAAAATGTTCTACGTGACACTCATTTAAATTTGTGATCTAGTACTAATAGCGATCAAAATTCAACAATATGTACACACAATGGAGCATCACATCATAAAAGCCCTACAAAAAGGAAGGGAATATGTCAATATGCGGCGCATATTCTCTGACTTACAGAAGTAAAGTCACCGTGACTTTGCTTCTGTAAGTCACCGTCCATCTGATAACAAACGGCCCAGATTAATCTAGATATTTTTTATTTTTTTACTTCTAGTTTTTAGTTTTTTTATTTTCATCTTTTTCTAGATTTTTTGTATTTCTTTATATTATCTGTGTTAAAATAACCTATTTTTTATTTTAAAAAATATGTTATTTTAACACAGATAATATAAAGAAATACAAGAAAAAATAAAAAAATCTAGAAAAAGATGAAAATAAAAAAACTAAAAACTAGAAGTAAAAAAATAAAAAAAATCGAGATTAATCTGAGCCATTTGTTATCAGATGGACGGTGACTTACAGAAGCAAAGTCACGATGACTTTACTTCTGTAAGTCAGAGAATCCCGCTCGGTCAATATGACATATGTGGTGCATGGGAATAAGTCTGACGAAAAGTAGTTTCTCGGGCCAACCCATGATGTTCTTCTTCCTCAAGAGGTCGACCTACTTATCCTTTGGCGTGTTCCAAGATTTGTGCGACTTATGTTCAACGGGATGGAAGCACGTACTACTCTAGAATTAATATGTGACATGAAATTTATAGCACACTGCATGATCTTCAGGTCAAAGAACTGATGAGAGCAGGGAACTAGCTGGAATGCGTGCAGTGATTGTTCAAGAAGAAGAAGAAGAAGAAGAAGAAGAAGAAGAAGAAGAAGATTGTGTGCATTGATTAAAGAAACTGTCATCCTCATTTATAAAAGGATCTTTTTGAGTTATGAGAATAGAAGAATTTGACATACAGCATATGTATCGCCTCCCAAGAACAGGCGCCTTGAGAATCGTGTGCCGTAGATCGGAGGTTGTGTGTGTCATATCCGAGGATGCTATTCTTGTGCTTCCTTTCAGAATGTTATCACCACGATCCACAGGGCCAGGTCCCCATGTATCCATGCACAAGAGAACATAATTATTGAGATAAAAAGAACTCGCAATGGCATAAGCTTAAGCTGTCTTGATCCAAGAATGGCTTTGGAAGAGCAATTATCCGACGAATAATTAGCCACTGGCGAGCATGTTTATGTAGCCGTGTGATTCGTTGTTTTTGGAAGCTTTCGATCTTCCCTGTTCTGTCAGGAGCAATGTTTCCTTTATTCCAGCGGCGGATCCAGAATATCCAAAATAGGTATTCAAAATTACAAAATATTATTTAATTTAAAATATAAAGGTTCGTAATAGCAAAAATATAAGATACAAATTATTCTTACTAGAGACAACACCTAAAATAATTTAGAGAGATTACAAAACAATTAAGAAAATTATAATCTAACTCGACGTTCCTTCGTGGCTTAGAAGCGAGACAATGCCATCATACGTAACTTGCATAAAAAAATTTTGTTTAAGAAATATAACCAAGCAATCATTCAATATTGCCCCCCCCCCCCCCACATTCTATTTCTTAGCTTATTCTTCACATAATTCATCAAAGAAAATATCATTTCAACAATAGCAATTGCTACGGAAAGAGTCAACACCAATTTAAGAAGCTTGTAAACAAGTTTATAATTGAGGTTCTTCTTTGTTTCAACAAGTATTATGGAAAAGCTCGGCAAAATTTTTTACTTATCTAAACTTTTCATCTCTACTCATATATCAACTTCATTTTCATCTCTACTCATATATCAACAATGAAGTTGAAAGGGAATATGCATTAATTATGTGCCTCAGAAATCCTTATGATAAAATTGAGCAAGCTTAATCAAGTTGTCATTATCATAAATGTAACATCCTGAAAATTTAAATTTGAAGAGTGTGAAGTTTTTGAATTATTTTTGCCAAATATTTTATTTGAAATTGGAGTTTATGATATTTTTCTGAAAGTTTGGTTAATGTTTCAAAAAGTTGAAAGGATCAAGAAGAAAACAAACATATTTAAATACTAGAGAATTAAAAATTTTAAATGAGAATCTGAAAAGATGATCCAGAAAGGACACGGAGAAAATATGATTTAAAAACCTTAAGACCCATTTTTAAAAATAGTGGCAAGAGTAATAAAGGAGCAAAAATTTAAAAATACCAACATATATGGATATATAAATATATATGCATAGGAATAGCCATATTAGAATTTTGCACCTACAAATATAGTGCCTAAAATTATAAATACAAAATTTGGTGAGAAAAAGGGAAATAAAATAAAAGAAAAGAGAAAAAGGGAAACCAGGCCAGCCATTACCCCGGCCCAGCCCCCTCTCTCCCGCTCCTTCGCTGTGGCCGAACGGCCCAGCCATCCGGCTCGCGCACTCGCCAGCCCGCTCCCCCGCGCGTGCGCCCGTGGCCCAGCTCGCCCCCGCGCTGCTCCCTCTGCCAGGCGGGCCCGCGACCTCCTCCGCCTCCTCCCGCTGGCCGGAGGGCCCCGGTGCACAGCGCCTTCCTTGTCTCCTTCCTCCTCTCCCTCACGCGTGCGCTCGAGCTCTCTCCGCCGTTCGTCCCGGTCAAAAGCCGCAAGACTCGCGCGTGGGACACGGCCGACGTGCGAGCTCCCTCGATCCGCGCGGCCATATCCCGCCGCCCGCCTTAACCCTCTGCGCCGCCCCTACTCTGCGCCCACGCCCCGCACGCTGGATGGCCGCGCCGCACGCCGCATGTCGCCCGCGCCCATGCTCTTCTGCCGCCGCCCCTCTCATCTCCTCGCTCGGTCAAAAAGCCGGCCGACACGCTTGGCAGCTGCAGCACGTTACACGCCGCCCGGTCATCACTCCTCGCCCATGCTTCTGCGCCCCGCATGCCCGCGTCCTGTGGCCATACCACCCCGTCACTCCGTCGCCATTAATGCCGCCGCACGCCTCCCACGTCGCTAGCCCCGCTCCGCCGCTTATAAAGCCAGTGGTGGCGCCCAACAGACTCCCCACACCTCCCTCTTGCTCCCACGAAAAACAATTGGGTTCTCGTGTTCCACAGCTCGCCGGAGCTCATCCCCTTCTCCAACTCCGGCGAATGAGCTCATCGCCGATTGGCTCCACCCCAGTCCGATTCCTCTCGGTGAGAGCGACATCGGAGTTCACCAAAGCCATTCCAACCCTCGGCCGAAGCCCATCGCCGCCCGAGCTCGCCGGCCACAGTGAACCCCTCTGCGCCGCCGCCCCCTCACGCCGCCAGCCGGCCTCGGACCTTCCCCGGTCCAACCAACAGCACGGTGAGCTTCCTAATCCCTCCCACATGCTTGTGCGTGCATCAATTGCTGCCTTCCTCCTCGCCACCGCCGCCGCCCCTTTTCACCCCCACCGCCGGCCGCTCCCATCCCTGCCCGAGCCGCCTCACCGCCATTCCAAGCCGAGGCACCACCCCATTAGCTTCCTCACTTCCCCGGGAATCCATTTCACTGGTTTGCCTAGCCTCCCCGGCCTTCTCTCACCGGCGACGCCGCCACCTAACTCGCACCGCCTCCCCTCCTCTGTCTCTGGCCGATAGTCTTTCTGTTAGCCCCAGAACCCACTCGCCTCATTAGCTCCACTTTCCCTCTGGCTACTGTGAAGCATTGAGCGCCCACTTGGCAAGTAGCACTGGCGTTGAGAACTTGAACCCGAGAGAGGTCCTGGGATCAAGCCTGCCAGCAACACCATTTTCCCTATATATTTTTGCTCTACTTTTGTAGCTCTTTCTAATTAATAAAAATTATGAAAAATTGGGAAATAATTTGGAGAAGATAATAAATTTAATTAGGATATAGAATAAGGTTATTTGAGCTGTAATCATATACTAGATGTTATGTGCGTTGTATAGAACATTTAGCTCAAATCTAAAGATTCTAATTAAAGGTATTAATAAAAGATGACTTGGGTTAGTGATTCAAAACTTTCATAAAGATGTTGGATACCATGTTTAGCTATAACAGCAAAGTTTAAATTAAAAGGTTACCCTAGACCACAATTAAAAATACGCGATACCCTTTAGCATGCTGTCATTGAGTAGATCGCAATGGAAGGTTTAATTAAATAAGGCCTCTACATAAAATTAATTAAACAAAAGGACGTGACCATAAACATTTAGATTAGATGACCCTAATAAAACCTCGCCATTAGCACGTAACCGATAAATAAATCTCAAAATGAATTTAGTGGAGTAAGTTTTGAGTATAACGAGCTCGATCCTATGTAAATAGAAGATTAATTAAAATATGCAAGAGACTAATGCTAAGGAATAAGATATCTGTATTAGTAACTATCAAAGAGCACTCAGATTAAAAGATTGTAATAATATACAGCTACCAAAATGTAATAGCCCTAGGTCATCAAATACCAAAATAATCTCACGGATATATATAGATACTCTAAAGTAAGTATGTAACAATTAACATGAGGAATTAGGTTCACCTAAAATGATACCATTTGCCAGATATCTAAATTAGATATAGAACTAAGCATAATAGTAACTAAAGTATAGATGAAATAATAATGGTACCATTAATTAAATCTTAATACTAGATGAATAAATAAGAATGATGAGCATGAAATAATAAGGCATGACTGGTGACAACTAAAGGCACATAAAATGACATCCCATAAAATGTTACACACCTAAAATTCTAAAATTAATTGGGTAAGCCAAAATGCCCTGAATATCAATGCTCGACAAAGTAATATCCAGTTAAACTTGTACATTAATTCATAGATCCATCCTAGCTCATGGAACTTCCTTGATAAATATAAAAATAATAAAAGAGATTGCTAATAAAAGATCAAGTCATCGTGTTATACCACTGACCTTGCCTCAAATTACCCAAATCACCCATTAAATCATAATAACACAAAAACTGAGTTTATTCGGTTTATTTTGATCTTTTGAGTTATTTGCTTTATTTGGATTCAGTCGTTTGTCGCGTAATTAGGAATTGGAAATCGTGAAGATACAGTGGGCACAGCGAGATTAAGCTCGAAGCGAAGACAGAGACCAGAAGCTCAAGAGAAAGCATTGCGTGAGCTCAAGACCGTGGTAAACCGCACCAGGCGAGTCAATACTTTGATCATGTTGAACCTACATTTTCTGCAAATTACTTTGTTTTAAATTAACCAAATGCATGCTGTTATTTTTATGCAAATACATGCTAAACTTGATATTCTAGTTATATGCCAATGTGTACCTTGAATAATATTACCTCTCCTTTGGAATGATTGAATGTGTAAACCTTGTCGCCCTAGCAAAAGTATAATACTAATATTTCGAAAATAAGTCCATAACGATATGCTATGCTTAGTGCTGCATTAATACTCAAGGGGCGCTGAAATGCCCCATACATCATGATCGCTTTTAATGATGAGAAAATGGTTTGGACAGTCATGGTGGGAATGACTGGTATATTTGATATGACTATTTTACACTCCCAAAATCCCCAACTTGCTTTAATATCTGGGCGGACTGATTCGATGGTGTGAGTGTGGTGCAGTGGAAGCACAAAAATTGGGTTAGTGGTAGACCGCCCAGATACCACTAAGAACTGAATCTTGTCATGACCTCCCGGGTAAAACAGTACAACCACAAGTCTGTAAAATACAACTTGGCTAAGTAAATTTATCGAAACTTCGGACTCATCTCACTGGTAGGGGGGTGAAGGGGTTATGCTATGGCAAGGGGGCCTGAAGGGACACCAGTGTAGGGTGAAGTTTCCCAGTCGTACTAGCGCAGAGGGGAGTGGAGCCCGTACGCTAGTAGCTGTGGGGGACATCCCGCGCACAGATGGGACCCACCGCAAGTGGGCAGTTTCCCATAAAAGTGAGATGACAAAAGGGTCTAGATACTTTGAAAAGTCACTGTGATGGTCTGCTCAACCACACGTCTAAGGAATCGTGTGGGGTAAAGAGTTGATTATCTCTTGTGGTGAAAGTGTACCAACTCTGCAGAGTCTAAAACTATTCGAATAGCCGTGCCCACGGTCAAGGGCGGACATGGGAACTTAACTAGATATAGTTCTGTTTTAAAATATTGAAACAAAACTGGGAATGCAAAAGTGAAAGGGCGATGGACTGCCCTGGTTTGGAATTGTCCTGGGTGTCGTCCCAGTGGTAAGTTAAGCGGCTATAACGCTGGAGAATTGCTATATGGTGCAGATGTCATGTAACGGTGGATGGAATCTGAATCACTATTAATATTGCATTCATTCACAATATATACCTGTGTTCAAATTGCTAGGTCTTAGGAATTTTTATATAATTGTATTCAAAAGCACTCTTCGCAAAATAAATGAGCCCCAACCTTCTTTGATTAGCCATACATGTTAAATATTGCATTCTGTGTGTTGACTCGCTGAGCACGGGGTCGGAGTGCTCACGCTCGCTTTTGCGGCAAATTCAGAAGCAGGAATCGGATCACTACGCTTCAATAATACTATTGGGGCACGACGGCGAAGAGGATGAAGATGTCGAGAACTAGGTCGCGAACCTCCAGTTGGCTGCCTGTGGGCATGTCCTGAAGGCCCCACCTGTGTGCTTCGTTCTTCCGCTGCTGCAATTTATTGATTTCGGCCTAATCGGCCCATGAGTAAGTTTACTATTAAATTTTACGCTTCCGCATGATATGTATTTTGATATTCATTACTGTAACTGTGAGCACTATCTACTGATCCAGGGAATAGTGCAGTAATCACAGAGGAATCCGGATATTAATATCTGGGTCCCTACAATAAACAACGAATGAATCAACAAAATTGAATGATGCCATGTATAGAAGCAAATATGTATTTACCTCATTAAACCTGTTATTAAGCTCTCGAAGTTGCCTATCAATGACACTTAAAAATATGTCAACATGGAAACGATGGAGATTCTTGATTTTGTAAGAACCTTTCAGATCTTGCAACTAGCTTATACAAACCATCTATTTTAGCAACTTCGATACCATGCTTCACACAAAAAGAAGTGACATTTAAAAAAGTTTTCCATCCATCATCCTCATGTAGTAATTACAACCGAGTCTTTATCAAATAAATAAGATCAGTAGCATTGACAATATCTTTATCAAATAAATGAGATCAGTGGCATTTACAATATCTTGATCCCTCTTCATTTTGAATACTCTACGATCTACATTTAAAAAAAACATGATTCACCTGTTACAAATCAATAGAACAATGATAGATTTGTGAATTCAGGATTTCATATTTGGGAATCAAGAATGAAATTCACTTGTGTGGTTGTCGATGTCGAATGCTCAACGACCGCCTATTGTTTTTGCACCTCTCCCTGCCCCATCAGTTGTTGCCGCCGTAACCAGTCGTCTGTCACCCGTGTCGCACCCTTCATCCATGACTCGACGTTCCCCGTGGCCACAAGGTTTCCCTGCCACATGCCGCTTCTTGCGTCGCCGCCTACCCTGCATCCTATGTTGGTGCCAGTGGTCGCTTAGCGCTCATCCGCTGCCCTGCTCCCTGCCAGCATGCGCCTACCCTGTCCATCATTGTGGGCTATGCTGTCGCCACAGAGAGAGCAAGAGGGGTCATAGAGGAAGAGAGTCAAAGTGAGTTAGGATGTTGAGACAGTGGAGTCATGGACGCTTGGGGCATTGTAAGAATGATAAGGCCGACTAGAAGAGGTGAATAAGCGGTTTTAAAATCTTTTGGCTAAAATCGAGATTTATATGTAAAAGCGCAAATCAAAACAGTTTTGTAATGTTAAGGCCTGAATCAACTAGTTTCACTAAGTATACCAATAATCTAAATTTACATCATGGTTTGCAATCTTGGGATAATGAGCACAAAATTAATTGTAAGAATATAAGTGTCACAAGGTAAAGCGCAAGAGAGAAAACCAACATAAGGTAACATGATTTCTTTTTTACTATGGTGTTAGGAGACTTGTCGGCCTCCCCTAGTCCACATTGAGATGAGTCCAAACAAATTGGACCAACTTTACGAATTAAGTCAAATATATCGATTTCACTAGTGATAGCTCTTTCCCGCTTCGAGCATGTGAGCTCCAATCTTCTCACAAGCATCAGGCCTCTTCACAACCTTCTTGAAGAGATCACCGGTTCTCACACCGCCAAACCATCTAGGATTGGCAACTTCCAAGAATAACAAGCCAAGCCCCTTACTTAAATAGATACTCAATTCACCTCTAGATGCAAAATATGCAACTCGAGACTCTCTCTTTACTCATAAGGTGCAACACATACATAATTAAAAGTAAAAGCTTGCACTAGCTTAAAAGAGTGAAATAGAATGCATCAATCTTGCCCTCAACTAGCCATAAGGGGTATATATATAACCTCCACAATAAAAACTATGCTGCTCTGCCATCACATCTGCTCAGTTACTCTTTGCCCTCACTTGATTTATCATGTATCGAGCTACGAGATATAAAGCTCCAATTTTTCAAATTAATTCATGGATAAGAAGTTGGGGTTAATTACTCAGGGGAATTCACAAGAGTACACAACAAGAATGAATTGCAACTATGATTAGAGACGGATCTGACCTGATTGAGCTCTGCAGGGCAAAGAGTGGGGGGCTTGGGGGTTGGGGATGCCACGAAAGGAGGATTCGAGGGGCACTGGGGAGGATTCAGCAGACTGCCCGCAGGCCACAGCCCTGTCGCCTTGCCGCCGGCCTACCGCGCTGCCGACCTGTGGCAACACCGCAGAGGAGAAAGAGGCAGGATAGGAAGCGACGGGAAATTATTTTTTCAGTTTCGTTCGCTGAGTCATCATAATTATCCACCTTATTAGGGCTGAAAACGAAAAACGGTAATTCTCGGTTACCGAAAATCATTTTCGAAAAATTACCGATTTTTCCCCTAAACGGAAACGGTGACGGTAACCGATAAAACGGAAACGAGAACGGTAAAAATATCCGATAATGAAAACGAAAACGATTTAGCTCTCTTCCGATCGTTTTCAAAAAATACCGTATTTAATCGGTAATTACCGTCGGTAATTACCGATCTCCACGCCGAGCCCCATCTCTACTTCTCCTCCCGACCTCCCCCATCTCCTTCTCTCGGCTCCCTCGTCTCTCACTCTCGGCTCCCTCGTCTCTCACTCTCCGCGCCGCCTCAGCTCTCCCAGCCGCGCCGCCGCGCGCCTACTCGCCCCGACCTCCGGCTCCTCTACCGGCTCTTTCTCTCTCTCCTAAGTGCCGCCTCCCCCTCGCCGACCCGTATGCCCGGTCGCTCCTCGGCTTCCTCCGCCGTCTCACCTACTCCCCGCGCCGCGCCTTCTCCTACCTCACCGGCCCTCACCGCCGCGCCTCCCCTCACCGCACGGTAAGATACGGCCAGATCCATGGCCTAAGGCCTGGATCTGGCACCTCCTTCCCGATTCGGACCCGATCCACTCATTTTCGAGTTGCTACTTTTGGTTTGCTCTCACGGTTGCTTGAGGTGCTAGGTTGGGAGGTGAGCTACTCTGGGCTAGTCATGGCCGAGCTAGAGCCGCCCGCACGCCGGCGGAGTGTGCGGTGGCAGTTGGGTACGTGGCTAGGCCGGTGGTAGCACGCAGCCGCCTTCATCCTCGGTGAGCCTCGGTCCCCTCTACTCTCCCTCTACTCCCCTCTTCTATCTCCGGTAGTTACTCTCTGTGTTGGTTCATGGTGGATAGTTGTGCTAATCAACGGCTACTGGTGTTCTATTGTGTGTGGTAAGCAAGGTTTAGTATTGAAATGAATCTCAAGTTCATGTATGATTGGGGCTACCTTTGCCGGTGGATGGTTGGGTTACTGTGGGAATGAATCAGGGCTGCTTGTGGCGGTCGCTCTCCCGGTGATGTGGACGTCGCCTGGTGGTGACCTCCTCCTTCTCTTCCCAGGGCTGACGGTCTCGGATTGGTGGTCCATCCTCCTGCCGTTGCGGTCGCTGTCGCTGTGCTCCCGGTCGGCTTGCCCGGCCTTCGTCGCCGTTGTGGGCTTGTGGCTTTGTGTCGTGTCTTTCTATTGCTATATAATATATGTGTCTTGCCTCTTGTGCCATGGATCATTACTACAGTATTATTTTTCATGTGACCTAGGTCAATATATACAGCTATTGTCATGCTGTGCAGATTGGTGTGTTTATTGTATTTTAGATATCGCTTTTATGATTTTCGATCGTTATCGATGCACTTTTGATCGAATAGTTTCGTTTCCGAATTTACCGGAATATCGATGCCGTTCTCGTTTCCGACAATATCGTATCAATTTCGTTTTCGAGAAAATAATGTGAAACTGAAAGTGATTTGACCTCCTACCGATCGTTTCCGACCGTTTTCACCCCTACACCTTATCATCCATGTGTACGCAGAGATGGAGCTAGACCTCGAACCGCCATAGCAATAGTTCGAGGCCCAGCTGAGAAAATCTTTATATTTTACTGTAGCTATCAATAGCGAAGACATGATATTTTTCCTTGTAGTAGGCTAGACCTAAGGCTTGATATTGGGCTGGCTACGCCCCTGTGTATATGGTCATCTTCGACGAATTGGTCGATATCATCGCATTCATTTGTAGCGGCAAAATCACCTTCAAAACCAGTATGGGAGATTATTTAATCTGGTATTGAAACTTTAGGGGTTTGAATACTCGGTTTTTTTAGCTCAGGGGATTAAATAGCCAGAGCACCAAAGTTCAGGGGTAAATAGACTTCTTTATAAAAAGAATCATTGTTACTGTACCATCGCATTAGTGTCACATCCAGCCCATGAACTAGAGAAAAGAAAGGCTTTGCAAAGCTAGAACAAAATTGGGCCTACATTTCAGACAAATTCAAGCCGAAAGAAGCCACCAAAGTGCAGGGCCCCTATAATATCCGTACAGTTTCACTTGGACCTTATCCGGACTAGTGAGCGCTCGAAGGAAGGCCGCCGCCGCCGCCGCCAAGGGAAACGAAATGGAGGTCGGCTTGCGGCTGCGCGCTCTGGGCCACTGCCACGGCGGTTTCCCGGCGGCTCATGGAAGCCGGCTTCGCCGCGCGGCCTCCTCCTCCACTGCCTTCTGCTCCCGCGCGTGACGAGCTCGTCTCCTCCTCGGTACGTTTGGCTTGTCTACTGTTGATGGTGGCTGTGAGTGCAAATTGCAGGCACTGCTACCTTGCTAAGTTCAAAACTGAGAGACATGTGGCTTAGAATAATTAGTGTTAGTATATTATTCATTGGGTTTGGTCTAGTGAATTACTAATCTATCACTGTGCAAATGAATGGGGGCAATGTATAGTATATCCTACCTGCATCGCTCTTCTGCTATGTGGAAATAGAAGAGCAACGAACATTTCCACATGTGCAGCGTCGGTAGTTGGCCTGCATCTTGTCGGGGTAAGGTTAGTGTTGATTGTTATGTCCTCTAGAGAAAAGTTATAAACCATCGAATATCGTCTCTTTTTTCCTATATTGTCATTCATCTGGTATTATGTGTGAACTGAAATAATATTTTTGGGGGAAAAAATCCAGCCATTAGGTTATAAGGTAGATGATACAAAACTGAAGCGTGCCGGATTGGATTATTGGCCGTATCCTATGGTTGGATGTATTCCATTTATATGACACACTATGATTTGTAAGCACTAAAGCTCAGATCCCTGTACCTAATGGTCTGTTCATATATCTGTGTTCAACCTTTCTTTTGAAGGGTAGCAAATGTTATGAACCAAGATTAGCGGGTGCATAGCACGTGAACAGTACCACGTGGTACTTGTTATGAATAGCGCTTGTATTCATATGAGGCCAATGGGCCAGTATATATATACAAAGTACAAGTGGTAAATATGCAAAGAACCCCTCATAACAATGGGGAATAACAAACTATACATATATCTCTAACACCCCCCTCAAACTCATGGTGGATCAACAACACTGAGTTTGGAGAGATAGAAGTTGTGCTGTGCTCGAGTCTGGGCCTTCGTGAAGAAATCCGCTATCTGAAGCTCTGAAGGCACATACTGAAGAGTAATCACCTGATCATGCACACCAGTCCTCATGAAAGAAGCATCAACACCAATGTGCTTGGTGAGCTCATGCTTCACAGGATCACGAGCAATACTGATAGCACCTGTACTGTCTGACAAGAGAGGGGTCGGTGTAGTGACAGAAACACCAAAATCCTCAAGTAACCACCGTAGCCAAGTAATCTCTGCTGTCAAGAGAGCCATAGCTCGCAACTCAGCCTCTACACTTGAACGGGACACTGCAGTCTGTTTCTTCGTCTTCCAGGCAATAAGAGAACCACCAAGAAAAACACAGTAAGCAGAGATAGACCGGCGATCAGAGGGATCGCTGGCCCAAGTAGCATCCGAATAGGCCTGAAGCTGTAACGAGCTGGAACGTGGAAAGAAGAGACGGCGAGAGATAGTCCCACGAAGGTATCGCAGAACTCGAAGAAGGTGGCTGTAGTGAACCTGAGTGGGAGCTGAAACAAACTGACTCAGAATATGAACTGGATAAGTGATATCCGGACGAGTAACAGCAAGGTAGACAATACTCCCAACAAGATGACGATAGCGAGTCGGATCAGAAAGAGGCTCGCCATCAGAGAGTCGGAGGTGAACATTGAGCTCCATGGGAGTCACAACAGTACGCTGATCAGTGAGAGAGGCGCGATCAAGAAGATCCTGAATATATTTCTCTTGGGACATAAAGAAACCATCTGGAGTGGAAATAACCTCAATCCCAAGGAAGTAACGAAGAGGACCAAGATCCGACATAAGGAACTGCTCACTAAGACGAGCCTTGACAAAGGCAATGTACTCAGAATCATCTCCCGTAATGATCATATCATCAACATACAGGAGAAGAAGAGTCCGACCACGAGACGAAGTGTGGACAAAAAGCGCAGGATCATGATCACTAGCTGAAAAACCAGCAGCAGTGACCACAGAGGAGAAGCGCTCAAACCAAGCACGAGGGGCTTGCTTAAGGCCATAGAGAGAGCGACGAAGGCGACAGACCATGCCCTCAGGAACAGAATACCCAGGTGGCGGATGCATGTAGACCTCCTCACGCAAATCGCCATTAAGAAAGACATTCTTGACATCAAGCTGAGAAACAGACCAGTGGCGAACAGACGCCACCGAAAGAAGAGTGCGAACAGTGGTCATGTGGGCCACAGGAGCAAAAGTCTCGTCGTAGTCAACACCATGCTGCTGCTGGAAACCACGAGCAACAAGACGCGCCTTATAGCGCTCAAAAGAGCCATCAGAGCGAGTCTTAATCTTATATACCCACTTACACGTGATGGGATGAGAATGAGATGGAAAAGGAACAAGATCCCAAGTACCAGTACGCTCGAGGGCAGCAATCTCCTCGGCCATGGCAAGCTGCCACTCAGGGTGAGTAACAGCATCCCGGTAGGAGACAGGCTCACGAGTAGCTGCGCCAGCAAAGGCAAAACGGGCAGGAGGACGAATCGACTGGCGATCGCGGAGAGCGTAGCGAGGAGAAGATGACCCATCAGGGGAAGATGGAGCATCAGAAGAAGATGGAACATCAGGAGAAGATGGCTCATCGGAAATATTCTCAATACGAGGTCGACGAGTGTAGACGATAGTGGGAGGAGCCTGGGAGTCGTAGGAGACAACACAGGCGGCGACAACGGCGGAGAGGCCACAGGGGGAATATGTGGAGACTCAGTAGGACAGGTGGACGAGGGCAAAACAGATATAGGAGTATCTGGAAAGGTCAAGAAAGACAGAGACTCCACAGAGGAAGCCGAAGGAGAGGCAGGACGTGGGTAGAATGGACGAGACTCGTCGAAAGTCACATCCCGAGAAACTCGTATCCGACGACCAACAGGATCCCAGCACCGATATCCCTTGTGCTCGGCACTGTACCCCAGAAAGACACACTCAACAGACTGAGCGGTCAGTTTGGTGCGTTCTCGAGGGGCAAGGAGAACGTAGCAAACGCAGCCAAACAGATGAAGGGCAGAGTAGTCAGGAAGACGACCACAGAGACGCTCAACAGGGATCGCACCCTTAAGAGCAGAAGAGGGCTGGATGTTGACGAGATAGGTGGCAATGGAAACAGCCTCGGCCCAAAAGTGAGGTGGAATAGAGGCGGCGATCATCAGAGCACGAGCCGTCTCAAGGAGGTGACGATGCTTGCGCTCAGCGACACCATTCTGAGCATGAGCACCAGGACAAGAAAACTGAGCGAGAGTGCCCTGCTCAGCAAGGAAGCTGCGCAGGTGACGAGAGAGGTACTCGCCAGCAGAATCAGCACGAAAAACACAAATAGGAGTGGAGAACTGTGTGTGTATCATAGTGGCAAATTGTTTATAGATAGGCAAGGCCTGACTACGAGAAGACATGAAATATATCCAAGTGTGGCGAGAGAAATCATCTATAAAAATAATATAATAACGATGACCCCCTTTCGAAACGAAGGGAGCCGGACCCCAAACATCTGAATGAACAAGATCAAAAGGACGCTGAGACACAGTCTCACTATGAGGATAAGGAAGCTGAATCTGTTTACCTAACTTACAGCCCTGACAATCTAAAGACATGTCTCCTGAGACAGACCCCAGAAGACCACGACGAACTAAGGACGACAGACGAGATCCACACAGATGGTCAAGACGGTGATGCCACTGCTGGAAAGAGCCGGTAGACGAAGTGGCAGAAGCGGAGAGACTGGCGGCGGTGGTGGCAGCGGAAGGAAGATGAAGCCAGTCAAGCTCCCAGAGACGCTGTGAGTCACGGCGCCGAGGGCCAGAACCAACCAGAGCTCCCGTGTGGCAGTCCTGAACACAACAAGAGTCAGAGTCGAGAATAACCCGATAACCAAGGTCAGTAATCTGCCCAGCAGAAAGAAGCTGCAAGGTAAGGCGAGGAACATGAGCAACAGAGCGAACATGAAAAGATGAGTTGCTAAGAGATCCTCGACCAGAGACAGAAAGAGATGTACCATCAGCAGTAAGAACACTGACAGGAGAATCAAGAGGTGTAATAGAAGACAGAGTGGAAGGATCATGAGTCATGTGAAAAGATGCTCCAGAATCAAGAATCCACGGGGAGGTACCTGACTGTGTAGGAGGTGGTCTCTCAGTGCCCGAAGAGTCAGTAGCAGAACCTGCAGAACCTGTCGAGGGAGAACCTGAAGCGGCAAGTAGGCGTCGAAGTCTGGCTATCTCCTGCTCGGTGAGAGAAGCTGCTGAAGAAGTCGAGGCAGACGTCGTCGTAGAAGCACTAGTGCTAGTAGAAGAACGGCGTGAAAGATGCCGCTTCTTCTTGTAGCACTGGGACTCAGTGTGGCCATCCTTGTCGCAGTAGGAACAGTGAGGACGGCCACCTCCAGACGGAGGACGGCCACCACCACCTGTGGTAGCCGCTGGAGGAGGCAGTGTAGCAGGCGGACGAACGGCGAGCACAGAGGGGAGTGGCATCAGACCAGCACCACTCAAACGAGTCTCCTCTGCGCGTATCTCGGTAAGAGCCTCCAGGAGAGTGACACGAGGGTGGCGTGCAAGGATCTGGGCACGCCTTTGCTCGAACTCAGGACGAAGGCGAGTAAGGAACTCGTAAACCCGCTGAAACTCCAGGTCAGCACGTACCTCCAGGCAGCACGGACAGGTACGACAGCCAGCAGTGCGAAGTGAGTCCAACTGACGCCAGACAGCAGAACTCTGAGCGTAAAAGGCGTCAACAGTAGCATCACCCTGCTGAAGAGAGTGCTCCTGGCGGACCACGGACAGGTACAAGGCATCACCAGAGGGCTCGTAGCACTGACGAAGATGAGTCCACATCTGGAAAGCCGAAGGGAGTCCCACAACCTCAGAAGAAAACTGAGGCTGGACACTGGCGATGAAGACAGCAGCAGCCCGAGCGTCGTCATCGTACCACTGAGTGTAGACGGTCAGACGATCCTTGTAGGAATCCAGAGCCTCTTGATAGGCAGAGGCAGCTTTATCATCAGCTTCATCATCAGCAGCAGCCTTATCGGCTGTCGGAGGCAATGCAACAGGCGTAGGCTCCGTCGGAGGAATAGGGCAAGGCGGGCAGGTGACATCGCCAGAGAGGACGCCCCAGAGACGAAGACCACGCATGTGAATGCGCATGTGAGACACGAAGTCGGTGTAATTAACACCATCAAAGATCACCGGGCAGCGAGGGAGGGAAACGGTGCCCATTGGTAGGCGGCGCTGGACGGCGCGGCGACCAAGGCAACGAAGTCTAACAGGCGGCGCTGGACGGCGCGGCGGTTAGAACGACGTTTTTTTTTCTTTTTTTTCGATCAGTTTACAAACCAATCAGGCCAGAGCACCAAGCCACCCAACCGACCAAGTCCAGGGAGGAGTCCCCAAGCGACTCAGGCGACGGCGGGCCGGCGACAGCGCGGCGGAACCGGCGACGGCAGGCCGGCGACGACGCGGAGGGACCGACGACGGCGCGGGCGAGCAGGCGACGGCGCGGGCGGGCAGGCGACGGCGCGGCGGGATCGGCGACGGCGCGAAGGGGCCAACGACGGCGCGATCTTGAGGAGCGGCGGCGGCGTCCCGATCGGCGGCGTCCCGATCTTCACCGCGGCCAGATCTGGCGCGGGGACGTGATGACGACGGGAGCCGACTCTCGCGGCGGCGCCGGCGACGGAGAACCGCGACGGCGCTTGGGACCTGCGACGGCGGGATCTTGAGGAGCGGCGGCGGCGTCCCGATCGGTGGCGGGGCCGACAGCGGCAGGGGAGTCGACCGCTTGGGACCTACGACGGGGGAGTCGGCGGGGCCAACGGGGGATGGCAGTGGTGGAGGCCGGCAGAGGCGACCGGGTAGGAGGGGAGGCGCCGGGCTGGAGGCGGAGACGCCGAGGCCGGGCGGGGGAGGCGCCGAGGCCGGCGACGGCGGAGGCCGGAAGTCGGCGACGGCGGCGGAGGCGGCACACGGGCGCGCGGAACCCTAGGTAAGCCAAAACCCTAGTTTTGGCTCTGATACCATGTTATGAATAGCGCTTGTATTCATATGAGGCCAATGGGCCAGTATATATATACAAAGTACAAGTGGTAAATATGCAAAGAACCCCTCATAACAATGGGGAATAACAAACTATACATATATCTCTAACAGTACTGTAGCGCCGTACCGTGGGAACACTAAAATAATAAGGAAACTATTGTAGGGGTGGTCCAACCCCCGTGACTGAGCTTGCAACTAGCCTAATATGTAATAGTCCTAATAGTATAGATGAATGTACCAATATACATTCATCTTCTGTAATTATTAAGAGGTAGGATGGAAAATTCCTATCCTACCCCCAGTCATGTATATAAGCCGCCAAGAGAGATATGAGGGAGGCAGATTCACTCATTTTATCACCAGCTCTCTCTCCTTAGTTTTCTTGGCCATGTCTCCTATGGAGAAGGGTACCTTGTACCCATTGTTGTAGCCATGTTACAAAAGTTGGCGCCATCCATAGGGACTCGCGCAAGAAACTGCGCAGGAGAAGACGCTAGAGAGGGACTGCTGGTTTTCAAAAGTGATGGCCCAAAGGTGAGGGTTGGCCCACACGTGCACCAAGGAGTTCGCCGCGCGACTTAGTCCGACCGCGTCGTGGTCGTAGACGCGTTGCCCGACCGCCTCCTGGTCGTCAACGTTTTGTCCGACTGCCCCGCGGTTGTGACCTCGTCTGATTGCCTTGCGTTTGAGACTTAGTTCGACAACATCATTGTCGTAGATGTTCCGTCCGACCGTCTCGTGGTCGCGACTTCGTCCGACTACCTCGGGGTCGTCGACATCGTGTCCGACCGCCTCGCGGCCGTGAATTTATCCGATCACGACGTGGTCATAGACGTTTCGTCCGACCGCTTCGTGATCATAGACGCTTCGTCGAACCACGTCAATGATCGTAGACGCTTCGTTTGACCACGTTGTGGTTGTAGACGCTTCGTCTGACCACATCATGGTCGTAGACGCTTCGTCCGACCACCTTGTGGTCAGGACTTTTCCCGGTGTGCGCGTCACATTCGTCTCGCCGTCGACTTCGAGTCCGGAGCGCGCGACTCAAAGCTTCGTCTCGCCACCGTCTTTGTCGACCACGAGTCCAAAGGTGAGGGACGGCCTGCGCACTAGGGAGTTCGCCGCGCGACTTCGTCCGATGGCTTCGTGGTTATAGACTCTTCGTCATATCCGATGATTTTCTTACATAACCGATATGTACAAATGGGAATTTGTATTGGAGCAATATCCGCATTACCACATTGATGTACAAATGCAAACTGATGTAAATGTGCATTTGTTTTATTATTGTTAACATTTTGGTTTAGGATTTCACGTGTAAGCCAACGGACTGGCTAGTATTCGGCTCTGAAACAAAAGGATTGCCCAGTCGCCCTCGAGGATTGCTGTAGAGATGGCTTAGGTGGTGGAACAATCCGAATTCCGATGGTGGAAAACTACTAGGTGGTGGAACAATCCGAATTCCGATGGTGGAAAACTATGTCCGGTGCCTGAATCTCTCGTTCAGCGTTGGGATATTTCTGTATGAAGCAGCCAGACAGCTGAACTACGAATAGCTGCAGTATCAACCAGAGCTCCCGGAAGAAGCACAGGGACTATTCGCAACAGAGGATATTTATGCATGAACACTTATCTGAGAAATATTTGATGGTACGTTCATAGAGCTGAAAAACTGTTGTTTCTGAATTGCATACCTCAAGAGTTTCTACTATGTGCTGCGACTTCTGAACATTTGATGGGAGCAGGTCAGCAGGAGGACCCCATCGGATTCTCTTTGCAAATTCAATTCCAAACCGGTTAGGTGTCTCTGGTGTTCTTCACATGCTCATTCAAAATGTGTACTGGACTGCTGGTGAGATTAAAGAATCGTGTCATTAGTTTTATACTATTTGCAGTCAGAAGGTAAACATGTATGATAAGAATCCACTCTAAATAGCTTAAGTTTCTAGATTTTTTGACTTTCAGCTTATTTAAGCCAAAAGCCACTTAAAATGTATGAACTTTTAATTTTGGCTTTTTTTGACATTTTTGTTTTTCTTTTTTCCCCCTTATTCCTTTGCATCTTCTTGACGATATAATGGTTTTCCCCCCAATTTTTCTCTATTTTTTCTATTTTTTTCTCAAAAAATACAATTTTAGCCGAAAGCCACATCGCGAAGCTTAAGCAAAAATCTAGTTGGAGCGCCACCTAGATCTAGATCTGAGGCTTCTTCTAACTTATACACTGAGCCGTGCACTTGTACTGAACCATAAGTTTGTTAATTTGCATGCAGATGCTGTGTTGTTTTGTTTCTGTTAAATATTGTGAGGAAGGTTGTTGAAGAAATTTACTGCTATTTATAAGCTGTCTGCTCGTGGCCGAATAAGTCCCTTTCTCAGTGGCTGTCATGTTTTATTGGACCATTGGCTGCTCTGGAGGATTAAATGTTTAGTTCATCAGCAGTTTGATAACTTGAATGAACGCTTTATGAATGCATGTATTTGATGTAGTTCCTGGTGTGTAAGGGCAGTCCCAATGGTGTATTGATGATGGTTTCTATCCTCATTAAATGACTTGCCACGTAGGCAAAATGCTGACATGGCAACGTAATTAATGATGAAAGAGAGCACAAATCCTAGAAACGGTTTCCTCATGAAGAAATCAGGTCTTCACTCCACCCAATGCACCAAGAAACTATGAAATCGCCATTGGGAAGAAACCACCAGTTTCTAGGGGGCTTGTGGCACACTCTCATTGGAGGAAGAAGATAGAGTTGGGAGAGAGAAAGAGAAAATAATTATTACTCGAAGACACCTCCACTGTGGAAGATAGTTTCTATAGATGATTTCTTGTGCTATGGAAATCGTGTCAGTTTCTTCCATTGGGACTGCCCTAACAGTAACAGTCTTTCTTCTCGTGTTTAACGGACGAGACGGAACGGAGGGAGCTCTCCTGTCTCCGCTTCTTTTAGGGGTGAATATTGGTGGTAATTGGTTCGGCTGAAAAGCTCATGGCTTATGGCTGAAAACACTGTAGCTGGCTGAAAAAAGCACTGTAACTGACAGAGGCTTATTTAGCATAATTAAACTTACAAAAATTAAAAATATAAAAAAATATGTTAGCCCATCACGTATAATACAAACAAATACGGGAAAAAAGAACCGGCAAAAAAGCTCAACAAAAAGTCAAAAGTTCAGAAAAAGACGAAACTTATGAATAGTGAAAAATAAGCCAGAAGCCAGAAACCGAAGCGGAGTTGATCAGGGCATCGGAAATTTGCTTCCGTTTTTCCAGCTAAATTGTCAGTTTCTGATACTATACACCTGTGCCACCATTAGAGATGATACTTCGTCACTTAGCTATATCACATCAGCAAAATCCTATATAACAATCTAAAGTTATATGTGAAAGTTACGGTAAAAATAATATAAGATAGTTAGAAAAATGATTGTAGAGAAACTATTGGAGAGGTAGCCTCTGTGAGTTGGAATTGTAAGAGACGATTTTGAAGGGACGGAGTACATGCCCTAGGATAACTTTACATAACTAGATTTGCTCCAAATGATCAATGATTGTGTTTTACATTGGATCCTGCCAGTGTCCATGGCATCAATGATTTGGCCATCCTGCAGTGCAATGGCCATTGTTCAACAAGAATCCCAGGCTGTCAAGAATGATTCCTTTTCCTTTTAACAACGAGAAACCGTACTAAGCTAGATACCGAGCTGCACTGCACCTAATCCCAGTCTTCTCCATCCATCTACCTCGCTTCCCGTCTTCCTCTGTCCCTTGCCCTTATGCAGCCCGGCCCTGAGGGGGGGGGGCCGAGCGGGGCGACCGCACCGGGTCTCTAAAATTCAGGGACCCCCAATCCCCCATATACATAGTACATATACTATGCATACTATCTGTCTTCCGAATTCTCGGCCAGACCGACTTCTCGTCTTCGGTCTTCTTTCTGAAATCTGACTTTCCGACTTCTTAGTTCTTCCGTGATTCCGTCTAACCATCTAGGGCACGCCGCGCCGAGCCGCGGAGGGTGGCCGTCTCTCTCTCCACCGCGACAGGCGAGCCGACACCGCGACAGGCCCCCTACCCCTAAAATCTCAGGACCGACCCTGCCCTTATGTGCTGTTGTTTGTTATCCATGCAGCGCGGCACAGGCACAAAGGCAACACACAGACCAGATGGATGCAACGCTCCTTTTGTCACTGTCGCATCTTTTCAGAGTCTGTCGAGCCAAAGGTGAAGAGCAGCCTTCTGTGCTCTCCATTCTCAAGTTCCAACCCCAAGAAAGCGAAGCTTTTTCACTACAAAAGTGTAACAATGCACGCCAAAATGCGAGGGAAAAAAAGGCAGATAGAATTGTTTGGCAGAGATCATCGATTACATGGCTGCAAAGGTTGCAACTAAGTACAATACATGATTCTTACTAGAGCAGCCCATCTCCAACCTCACATTGGCAAATGCTAATATACAGAATTAATAAAAGATTTTACGCGCCACTGATTGTTACTGAAAACGCTGGGGCTTAGCTTCTATGTAGCCATGGATCGGATCGCCGGATTAGCCGATCCGGTCGAGGCTCTCGGCGACGGCGCGCATGCGGGGGCGGAGCTCGGCGTCGGGCTCGGTGCACCCGAGCGCGACGTGGAACACGGCGAGGACCTGCTTCTTGGCGTGCACATCACCGAGCAGCGTCGGGTCGACCACCTCCGACAGCGGCCGCTCCTCCTTGAAGGCGCGCCGCACCCACGCCTCCAGCTCCAGCCCGCCCTCCCCCTCCGTCGGCTCGCGCCCGGTCACCGCCTCCAGCAGCACGATACCGAACGCGAACACGTCCCCCTTCTGCGTCGCCGCGGCGGCCGCGCCACCTGGCGTGCGCAGCTCCGGGGCGACGTAAGACAGCGCCGACATGGCGCCGCTGCGCAGCGCGCAGGCCGCGCTGCCGAGCTTCTTGGAGTGCGCCGTCTTGTGCGCGCCAGCGACCAGCCGAGCGAGGCCGAACCCGGAGACGTGGGCCCGGAGCTCGTCGTCGAGCAGAATCTTGGACGACTTGATGCAGCCGTGCACGTACCGGCGAGGGCTGCACTCGTGCAGGTAAGCCAGGCCCCTCGCCGCGCCCTGCACGATGGAAAGCCTCACCGACCACGGCAATGGAGTCGGGGAAGCCGTCGGGCCACCTGAAAAAAGAGAGAATGCGGTGTTAGTGCTAAGATCAAATGCAATAGCGATTAGCAAGACCAGATTCGCGCGTGACATTACCGTGGAGGGCGGAGTGGAGGGAGCCATTGGGGAGGTAGTCGTAGATGAGCAGCTTCTCGTCCGGGGCGTAGTAGTAGGCGCGGAGGCAGGAGACGTTGGGATGGCTTGCGCGGCCGATGGCGGCGGCCTCAGCCTCGAACGCGCGGCGCCGGCGCCACCCGTTGTCGGCGCCCTCGCTGTCGTCGGGCTCGCTGAGACGACGGACGGCCACAGCGGGGCCGTGGCCGGGGACGACCCTGTACACGATGCCGCCGCGGCTCTTCCCCACGACGTAGGCGGACGCGCGGAGGAGCTCCTCCAGCTCCAGCCCGAACCCGTCGTCCACCGCCACGAACACCTCACCCTCCTCCCCGCCGCCGCGCCGATCTCCGCTGCCGGCGAGCGTCACCGCCCCGCCCTTCTCCTTCGTCGACTCCTCCTCGTCCCTGGTCGTTGCAGCACACCGCCTCCGGCACTGCCACTGCAACACTACCCCGGCCACGATGGCCGCCACCACAATGACGGCAAGAATCGGCACCGTCGGCGACGGCCGCCGCTTCGGCGGCCTCCCCGCCTCCGCCGCTACACCAGGGTTCAGACCAGTATTCGCCTCCGGGTTTCTTGGCTCTTCTCTCTCTCCAGCACACTCGACCTTAAGCGGGAAGCCACAGAGCCTCGGGTTATCGTCGAAGGCGGTAGGACCCTGGTTGACCAGGGATCCAACCTGCGGGATCTCGCCGGCGAGGTCGTTCCCCCGGAGGTCCAGGCTCACCGCCACCGGAATGCCACCGAACTCTGGCGGGATCCCGCCGGTGAAATGGTTGTAGCTCAGGTTCAGCACGCCGGAGAGACGCGGAAGCCCGGCGATCGCCGGAGGCAGCGACCCGTTCAACTGGTTGGAGGACAAATCCAGCCGAGACAAAGACGCGAGCCTCCCAATCCCGCCCGGAATCTGTCCGGACAGGAGGTTGTGCGCCAGGTCAAGGGTGGCGAGCTTCTGCAGCGCCGTGATGGCGACCGGGATCTGGCCGGATAAGCGGCTATACGGCAGCGAGAGTGTCTCCAGCTCGGACAGCAGGGAGAGCTCGGAGGGCAGGTAGCCCGCGAGCGAGAAGTTCGCGAGCTCGACGCCGGCGACCCGGCCTCCGCCGCCGTCGGCGCAGGTAACGCCGGACCAGCCGCAGGGGTCAGCGTCGGCGTCCCTCCACGTGACGAGCGCACCGTAGGGGTCGTCAGACACCGCGAACTTGAGAGCAAGAAGTGCCAGGCCGTCCGTGTTCAGCGCCGCCGCCGCCGCCACAGCCACGGCCGCCAGCACCAGCGCCACTGCCACCGCCCGCGCAGCCGCCATCGCGACGGAAGCACTGGCCTCTCTCTCTCTCTCTCTCTCTCTCTCTCTCTCTCTCGGAGCGACTAAATTACAACCCTGCAGGAAATGACAAGTGGTAGGGGAGGAGGGGTGGGTTTAGGGGAGTGAGATTTAGGCACGAAATGACGGAAACGGGCAGCACGAGGGTAGCTGCCTTCGGTGTTTCGCATCCTGGTTTTCGTGGTGATTTGGGCGCGAAACTAGGGGTATTTTAGGGATGGCGATTTGAACGCAGTGGCGCACGGGGAATTGCGCTGGAGGTGAGGTGGACTGGTGGATTCGAAGCATTATTGTCCGGGGCGAGGGCGACTTTTGCTAAAGTTAATTGGGCGTGTTTGCATGTGGGAAATCTCAAGGATTATAGTTGATCCCCGGATTATAGTTGATCCCCAGTATAAGCACACTGTGCAGTGGGCCCGTGGCGGATTTGCCTCTTCGTTCAAATGGAGGCACCAGCCCACCAGGCACCAGCACAGCACACGGCGTTGGGTGCGCGTGATATATATGTCCTGGACATAAGGTGGATGGTTTTTTTGCCACGGTCTGTAGCTATGGCTTAGAGTTTTGGTTCTCGAAAGTGTTTCTACAACTGAACTGAATGATGATAAATTGATAACTCATTTTAAAAATAATGTTTTGATAAATTACTTCGAAACGACAATAAAGAAAACATTCCGTTTATTTATCTAAGAGAATACATAAGTCGAAAAGAACTTAACCTTTATTAGCGATACTTTAGCACTTTCGAATACTCCAAACTTCTAGAGTTTGTTTCTTGACAACCTATGTTTTGCTATTTGAAGGAGGAGAATAGAATCATCACAATATTTTTACATAAAATTCTACAAAAACACTGTGTAATTTCATAGGAATCTAGAAAAAAATCTGGTATTGCAAATGGACCTTCTTTTGGGCTACGACTGATAATTTTTGTCTATATTTTTTAACACGGCAGTAGACGATAGAGACGTCGCCATGAATGACGCACACGTTGTTATGCTTGGAAAGTTATTTAGAGAATTCGCTTCAAGATACTGCACCATTTCAATGCTTGGCTTTTTGACTTTTGAAGAAGCCAAAAGCAGAAGGCATAAACCAAAAAGAACAGGGCCTAGAACTTTAGAAGCATACTAAGGGGACGCTCCAACCGGCTATTCGCCGTGCCTTCTGACTGTTAGTTGAAATTGCACTATAACGGATGTTAGCTTTTCTGGACCATTCAATTAAAGAAAAATGAAGAAAAATGAGAAAAAAAATAGAACATCGTTATATCTCCACGGACAATACAAAGAAAAGAAAGAAAAAACAAAATTAGAAATCAATGTGCTCTAAGTGCTTCTGGTTTCAAAAAGCCGAAAGCTAGAAGCCGAAACTGCTTGGAGCGATGCCATATGTCCAAAACCAAGGTTTTTAGGGCTAGTTCATATTAGCTACGGCTGATATTTTTTTATAGAAAATAAATAGTAGTGACTAAATAAGTGGCTTTTAGAAATATAGAGCGAGCGGTGGATTAAGTGGGGGGAAGAGAGGCGTGTATGAAACGAAAGCGAGAAGAGCAAGATCCGTGATGCGTCTGTAACTCTTACTTTATCTCCGAAGTAAGGAGAGTAAAAAAATCCAAATATTTATATTAATTTATGGTTTTTTCTAAATAAAAGCTAAAAGCATAAGATAATATAAACAACACCTTCATGCCCTAAAAGTGTGTATTGTACAGTATTTTGCCTTGTCTCTCTGGGCCCTCTGGCGGGATGGAGCCGTGGCCCGTGGTGCACCTGTGATGCGGCATCGGGAAGCGCGACGTGGTAGAACGTAAATGCGACAGCGGTAGCGCCAGAAGAGAAGGTGGGGCAGCACGCACAGCCGCACAGCTCACAAGGCGCAGAGGCTCGTACCCATTTGATCGTGCCTCGTTTGTTTTCTTCGTCAGTCATCGCACAGCCGATGGTGTTCCAGTAAACAATCTCCTGCACCAGCCTACGGAGCAAAACCGAACAAATTGCAAAGGACATCCATGCATGCGTTGCATGTCGACAAAATGAGGGCTCAGTCGCATTTTTCACCCTGTTTTGAGTGGCCGGCTGACCGAACCCGGGAAATGGAGTAAATTTCAGTGATGAGTACGTAGGTCGGTCCACGGTTTCTTTCATTTTTTTTCCAGAGTACAGTGGTACTTAAGTACTCTGCATATCAAATAAACCGTGCGGCACGGAGCGCACCGCACGGTGGCCTGTGGTGCAGGCCATATGTCGCTTCTTAGTTTATCTCTCCCATGGTGACCATGTGATAGATGAAATTTTCGCAAATTTTGCACGATAGGTACTATTTTTATTAATACAATATAAAATAATGTGAGTAAGATTAAAAACTCCTGAGACATGTGCCTTCATATTTGCACAAAATTGGGCGACGAGTCAACATGTGGCCCACGAAAAGGCATGCACTAACTCCAATTGATCAAGCACCTACACTCCTGTAAATGTAGGTTTTAGCAATCACTATTTATTAGACTAATAAAACGTAGTTAAAAGTCATAAGTTGTAGCCAACAAAAATGCCCCGTAGTCCAGAAAGAGGGAAGGATCCCATTGGAGCCGTGACGCTCAGTGGTGACGAGATTGGATGGGGTGAGACCTCAGATGTTTTTTAGAGACAGAGGAAGAACTACATCAGTTAGGATTTGAGAAAATACAAGATACCATTGGAATAATTGATGTAGTGAGAAACAATTATAGACATATTGCAGAAAATAATAAGCATATTGTGGCATAAAGGAGTCATGACATGCATTCTGATCATGAATTTGATTCCACACGGTGAACTTTACATAATTTTGTTTCCTCTTTTTTTTTATATTATGGTTTGAATTTCTTCACCTATTCTCTTTTGGGAACACATAAAAGCTCATTTCAAGCCTACTTATCGTGTGACCAACGTATGCCCATCCCAGAATTATAAATATCTTAAATATTCATGCCTGAAGGTGCACTGTATTGCTACTTCACAACTCTTTAATGATTATCATGTACCCGTACGTTGTAATGAAAAAATAAATACCATATAGACATCACATCACTAATAACCATAATATAATCATTAGCAAACTCAATAATAATGTGATGCTACAAAACCGTAGTGAACGTATGCAAAATCAGGGGATTAGGACCGGAGTGTGTCCCAGCCTACATGTCAGCGCAATTTTTTTAGGAGGGGGAGGGAGATAGTCCGTTCACTTTAAACAGTAGTGAGAGGTTAGAAAGATAACGATCCACCATTAAGTCGTATTTTTAAGTGGTAGAGAAAAAAGAATTTTTATGGTACATTATATTACTAGTAAAGGGTAATAGTAAAAATTAAATCTAGCTATTGGTTTCGTAAGTGTAATATAGACTTTTTTTAATCTTGGCTAATGTTTTCCAAGGCGTTATTTTTTATAGTTTAACATAAATGAAGTCTCAGCAGCATTCACAAATTATTGATCTATGACGAGTGTTTTCACGCCATGTGTTTTTGCTACATATCTTCTTATAATTTCAAATGTTTTATCTAAGATGTATCATTTTATACTAAAATTTATGTAATAAATCTAGCTGCATAAAATTGCAAGACTGAACTTGACAGCATTTGTTGCAGTAACCAACGATTCAGCCAAGAGAGTACCCCTTTTGCATGTACTTCAAGCAAGCTGGTTTAGCTTTAGGGTCTGTTTGTATTAGTTTTTAGTGATAACCTTTTGCTGTGACTGATAAATAGTAGTGTATTATGTAAGAAAAAAGATACAACGAAAGCCACTACACCATTTGAACCGTTATGTGATTTATAGAATTATGACATAATAAAATACATAGTGTGTTACAACACATGAAAACACAAAGTAATAGCTAATAGAAATAGGTTATAGAAGTTAAGGTGTTCATATCGGCTTAGTCGTGCCCTATTGGTTTCAAACCTTAGATAGAACAGGTTTGCAGAAGTAAAATGCAAGTAAGTTTGGTATTATTGTTTGCCAAGTGCTAGAAATAGTGTTGAAGGTCGGTACCATTTCCTAGGTGGCTCTGCTCGTTTCAGCTTCTGCTTCTGCCTTTAGGCTTTTAATTCATTATTCCTTTATTTCATCTTTTTTCTGGTTTTATTGTTTTTTGGGGGCTTTTTGCTTTTTTCCCCATATTCCTTTGCATTATCCGTGATGGGCTAACATATTTTTTCTATTTTTATTTTTTAAATTTAATTACGCCAAATAAACCACCGGCAGTTATAGTGAAAATAAGCTAGCTACATTAAAAAAACCATAAATCATCGTCAAATCGAGCGCCCCTTAAAGTTCAACCAGCATGGATCATCTTCTTCTGTTAAAGACACCTAGAGGCTAGATGGTGCGACAAAATTGTATAGATTAATATCCTGCAATCCTCATACCCAAAAAATTATGGCACTGTTCTTTTTTAGCTTTTAGTTTCTGCTTTTGACTTTTCTATAGTAACTAACTTTTAAATGGAGTGTCTTTTCAAAATGTGGTATACTAATTAATTGTAGTACATACTATACCGACTTTATTTATATCAGCAAAAATCGCACGTGAGTTTCTGTTACTCTGTAATTTCTCGCATGAATAGCCCAAAATTCATAAGCCGCAGCCAAAAGCCATAAGTTTCAACCAAAAAGAACAAGTCCTACATGTGGTCTTGCTCATTTTGAATTTTTTTATAGCTTATGATTTATGTTTCATTGTTTGGTACTGTAGTTATTTTACTTTACACTATAACTATTAGTGATTTTTTTTGTATAATTAAATTTTTAAAAGTTTAAAATAAAAAACAGATTAATTTATCATAGACAATACAATAAAATATAAGAAAAACTAAAAAAACCAAAAACTGGACGAAATTAAAAGGCTAGAACTAAGGGCCTGTTTGGTTGGTACCTAACCTTGCCATGCCTAAGCTTAGGCAATATGTGGCTGCCACAGAAAGTGTGGCTAACAAAATCAAAACCACACTTGTGGCAAAGTTTGGCAAAAAACTGAGTCTATGACGTGTGGGGCCGGGTGCTAAGAAAGTGTGGCATGCCACAATTACGTCAGTGAACCAAACAGCTACATAAAAACTATGGCACACTTAACTTGTGGCTACATAATTTCTGATCATAAACCACACAAACCCTAAAAGCCCAACGAATACGCTTCTCCCCACCCCCACTCCCCCTCCCCTTTCCATTTCCGAACCTCCCGCCCAACCCAACCCAACGGCCGCAGAGCCACGCGGAAGCCGCCGCATCATGGCCGCGAGATCCGCGCCCTAGGGTTTCGACCCTCGCCGCCGCCCGGGGAGATGGCGCAAGCAGCCGCGTCATCCGCGCGAGAACCGCGCCCTAGGGTTTAGAGCCTCGCCGCCGCCCCCGGGAAGATGACGCGGCGGCGCGAGGAGGAGAGCGTCCGGGTTCTCGGCTGGCTAGCCGCAGGTGCGTTGCATCCCCTACTCCGCGGCGCGTTTCGCTGTCTCCGTTTCCCCATCGCGTTGCCCTAATCGCGGCTCCTGGTTTGGATTTCGCAGGCCTGGTTGACGAAGATGAGCGGTGGGCGTGGCCTGCAGCGGGGAGGTGGCCGTCGACTCATGGTCCGTTGCCGCGTCTTCGCTTTCTACGAGGTGGGCAAATTTCCCGCTCGCGGCAGGTACATCGCATCCTCCGCGGCGTTTTGCTGCTTCTGCTTCCCGTTCCACGGTGCCCTAATCGCGGTTCCCGATTGGGATTTCGCAGGCCGAATGACGAAGATGAGCTCCTGGTGGTGGCCCTCAGCGGGTAGGTGGCCATCGCCGGCGAGCTAATTGGTCAACCGCGACCTCGCTTTCCACAAGGTTGGTGAAAACTTCCATTTCGCCGTTTGTATTAGATGTGGGGCTATTTTTGGCTGGATGTTTTTAGCACTAATTCGCCTGTGTATGTGCTCGTGTGGATCGAGTTGGGGATTTGATTTCTAGGGTTAGATTGGGTAGTGCATACACGATCTTGATCTTCTGCGAAATTGTGATATCTAAATTTGGTTGTGCAGTTGTTGGCAAAGATTTAAAAGGGGTCTGGTTTTCTAGGGCTAGATGAGGCGGGCAGCAGTTTTGGCAGTAATGTTACATACATCAGCGCCTGCGGTTGTTGAATTAGAATATATGTGAAATTGTGAATACACCTTTGGGTGCAATACTGCAAATAACATAATATCTCATTCTCTGTCGTCGTTTTAGGGGTTGATGAAGTCGTGTTGCTGATGCAGCAGGGTCAAATCCATGGCAATACATGTTTGATAATTTTGCATTTAATAGATGTGTTGGCAGCTTTCCGTTTCTAGGGTTAAATTTGAATGATTTAATGAGTTCATATCCAAGTGGGCTGGCAATGCAGTGATGGCTTTATGTGATCCTGTGATCGTTAATGACTGCAATGATTTTTTTAATATATTTCTTGGTTTCAATGTACTTACAGGTTTATTCTCCTTTTGAATTGCAGTAATTGGAACTGGAATTGGATCTCTCAGTATACTTAATAGTTATAGGTCCACATCCCCAACTATGAATGGACATGCCCAGTCTATCAGGTGTGTATTTGATTAGCATTTACATTAGATTAAACAACAACTTTGTAGATGGCAAAGTATAGTTTCTTCGTATGGTCATCTCCTCTAAGGATGTTGCCTTGTTGGACATTTCATAAGCATCTGGGGACAAAGTAATGGTGTTCGTACTTCTTTAGTACTTGATAACTGGAGATAGATCAAATTAAGAAGGAACCTTCTTCTTTGCATTGACATAAGAAATTCTCGGCTATCTAATTTTAACTACCATACAAAACTTAGTCCACTTGACTGAAATTTGTCCAATCGATATATTTTGAGTAAAAATTATATTGGCATTTGGGGTTCGGAAAATGATTTAACATGAGAGTATTTTCAAAATTAAAAACAGATATACAGGTTACTTAAAAAGAGAAGTAGGAATATAGGAGAAATATTAGAACTGGCACTTCTCATACACTCTTTGCATTATATGCCCTTCTGTCATAAAGCTATCCAGCCTTCGAGGATACCGCACTAATATACATTTTAGCTAACAAGAAATAGGCAAATCTTATTATGTTATAACTGGATTTTATCTTTGATATCCATGAAATTAAATGCATAAGAGATCCAATTTCTTACTGAAGAACATGTGAAGTCATGAACAATTCTGGCTCACCTCCCCACACATGTGGCTGCCTAATCTGGGAAACGTATGTATGGAAACCCCCCTCAACAAATCTGCAAATTGGAGTGACGAAGAAATGCAACATTTTAAAATGTATCGACAATAACCATTGGTGGCTCAATTTAGACTCAGAACAGAAGAACAAACATCACAATAAGAAAGCGTATCAAGTTATCAACTAACCATTCAGTCTCTTCCCGTCTCTTAGTACTTTCATCAGCAATCTATACAGTGATGAAGTTAAATAGGAGCTTCAGAGAAGAAAGTCAACAACACTAATAACCAATTACCCATAAGCATTCCAGACATGTCAGTGCCCTTAATCCATCAGCTAGCTTTCTCTGAAGATCTTTATTAGGTATGGATTCCCCGACCTACGCATGCCCCATGAACCACAGAGCGGAATAAACATCTTCCATCTCCAGGAATGCCTGGGGGATCCATGTAAATCAGTCACAAGCAGTCAGATAAATGTTATGCTATGACCATGCCCGAGTTATATATTCGAATCATACGATAAACAAGACACTGCAAGAAGTTTTTTTATTAAACAAATAATTTTACAAAGCTAAAAAATTGCATTTCTCACCAGTCACAGAATAATCTGTGTAGACTTTCTTCCCAATGAGTTGAACTGGTCGATGGTGATGTAGTTTGGGCACTGTTGATGCTTCTGTCCACAGGAGCCTCAGCGCTTGTTGCTGGAAAACCTAAGCGAAGTCCACAGCCGTTCCTCCTATTTTTCGAGTCATTCCTCTCCAATTCCAGCTGATATTAGAAATTTTCTCCCATGAAGGCATGTCAAGCTTTATACTTTAAACTGCCTTCTCTGGTTGACGCCCCACAATGGAACTGTCCGCCCACTAAACTGACAAAGTACTTTAGACCTTGCGGATCAGAAGATTTTATATTCTTATTAAGAGAAAAGCCAACTAGTCCCGACTTCACATGGTAACTGCTTGACTGCGACCGCGAACACTTCCATAAGGCCATGCTCTGTGCGAATCCTCCTTGAGATTGATTACAATGGTGCATGAAGCCGGTGGCCGCAAACAGACTGCAGGTGCATAGAGCCGCATCCAGTTCGAGTATAATCACCTGCGTATGAATGGACAAATGAAATGTAAGAACTAGTGCAACATGGTGTCATTGTTCTAGCCTTAAACCTAAAATAAGAACACGCAATCCAAGTCCAAAACTTAAAGCAGATCAATCCTATTCCTAGTCCAGCACCAGCACAGCACAGCACGATGTATTCAGACGGAACACTATCCACAAACATTTTAAGATGGCAAAACATAAATAAGTAATCGAGAACAACGAAGTTGTGAACTACAAGACTTGTTAAAGAATTAAACGTTTCTTACAGCGTGGTTGCCTGCTACACAAAGCAAACACTCGTATCCTTTGCTTGCTCTGGAGAAGTTAACTTATGCAAACCTGACGAATCATGAAAAGAAATGATCCACAAACATTTGAAGCATTGAAAGCAAAGGGTTATCAGAATGGTGTCCAACATTTAGAATTTAAGATGATATCATATTCTTGGCTCAACCTCAAAAATGATATGCGCACAGACAGAAATGTTACAAGATGGCGCGATATCCACAACGGCAACCAGACCAAGCCCGTCCATTGCACTAATCACAAATGCAGCAAACTAATGTACGAAAATACAGCTAAAATCGCTTCTAAAGAACATCGCACCATGGACGATGGATCAAATCCAAAATTCTGGTGAAAGAATACGGACCCAAATTAGCAGTAACAAGTAGAGGAGATATACCGCCGAACTGAGCAAATCCAGGGAGAATATTTCCAATGCCGCGAGAGATGGGAGGAGGAGAGGAGACACCCGGTCTATAAGATTTTCCTTCGATGGTGGGGGAGAAGTGGAAGAGAGGTGAAGGGAGGCGTGCTTAGACGAGGCAACGAGGCAAGCAGATTTTGCTTCGGGCCGGAACAATGGCAGGCGGAGGAGAGGGAATTACAGCCATGTTCTTCTTAGTTTTTCAGCGATTTTTGTCTCTCGATAATTACTATTTATTTAGAGTAGTGTTTTTATACTTTACACTCTAACAAGAATGATACTAATTTCAAAACACACGAAGAGTTAAATAATTACCCTCCACCATTCAATTTTGTTTTAAAAGTTATGTAAATTACTTTAAAAAACATAGAAACACCTCTTATTTATTAAATTGATAAATTGTAGTTAAAAACCACAATCTACAGCTAAAACCAGACTTGGACAGAAAAAAGTTCCCCAGATAGAGAATTCGCGAACCAACCAACACGCAAAGGGAGGAGGAAAGCCATGGCCCATAGGCTTTACTAGTACGGATAAGCCTATTAGGCCTCAATTGGGAAAGTTTTGGACCTATAATTTCTGGCCCATATACGCCTTATTAGGCTATAGAATTTGTACTTGGCATGACCAATGCATTTCGCATTAGTTCAGCCTTTTTTTGAGATTTGTTGAGCCTTTTATATATATATATATATATATATATATATATATATATATATATATATATATAATGGGGGCACCAAGGTAACCAGACTATGATTAAGACTTTCCATTCATGATTGATTCAGCATGCTAAATCAATAACTTCCTTTCCAAATTGATGCTATTTTGAAGTAATGAATGTTAACGGATTTGCCTGATATATTATATATTATTACACTTGCACGTATCTAAAAACAATCCAAAGTCAAACAGGCTTGATGCCTAGACACCATGGTGCCACATTTCAGCGTAATGGAAAGTCTCAATTATGAAGCCTGGACACAATGACACTCATGTTATTTATACTATATATATTTATATTTATATTGGATACATGAAAATTATATGTGCAAATCTGTCTCGTAAAATACTTTCATAATATTATAATTTTATTAGATTTTACATTTATATTACAATAGAAATTAGTAGTCAAAGTGGCATTTTGGGGGTCGTGTCGATGTCCAAAATAATATGTATTTGTAACCAAAGAGAGTATTATGAAAGACTGAAGTGCTTCTATTAGTGCATTTGACTGAACTCGCTTCTTCTTCCTCCTGCTACATACGTACCCACATCACTTCTTCCCTTCGTTCGTCTCTTCTTCCCTTCCCATGCGTGACGTTCTCCTCTTCCTTCCCTATCGACGGTGACCACCAACGGCAAGGGGTTATGGTTCATCAGGTTTAGGAAGGGGTTCACCGAGATCCCAGGGGTTAGAGGAAGGGAGAGGCGGCGGCCTGACGGTGGGCAGTGAAGCGGTGGTGCCACCGACTGAGGGATCGAGAAGGCAGTGGGTGGCATGACACGATAAGATGACTGAATATTAGGTTAAACGTGCAGAGCGGCGAGGCAAAAGGGCGGCACCGGCCGCTAGTCGTGGAAATAGGGAGGGGGTGGAGCTCAGGCGGCATTGCGATGAGGAAGAGGGGGTGTTTAGCACGTTAACAGCGTTCTTAACATTAAACTTGCCTATATGTTGTTATAGGTAATAACCTGTTAACGTATTGGTAGACATGATCTTCATTCAGGCCCTCTTAGGAACAAAGAAATTTTAGAGAAAAATAGACGATTGCAATCGAAGGGGGAAAAAATCCTATACATGATGTTTATATCATAGAATTGCATCAAAAGAATTTCATGTGAGGGGAATTTTTCCTACGAATTTTGGAGGAAACCAAACATCAGCTCCAACTGAAAGAACCTGCGTGCCGATGCTAATCGCTGCCCTGAAAATGCCTCAGCAATCAATATGTGGAGTGACGGGTATGTGCGGGGCGCAGATCCAGATGCATGCATGATGTTGTTGGATGGTACTTGTCCGAACCTCTAGTCCATTCGAATTTCAGATCAAAATCACAGAGGCTACAGCAACCAGCTGAAGCATCTATACTTTCTCTTCGCTGCATAATTGCATTGGACTGACCACTCTTTATTAACAACATAATACACACTTAGTTTGGGGTCTAGCAAGACCCCTGGACGCTTCAGAATCTTAGTACTGAAAAAGTACCGTCCAAAGTTCCAAGATGATCGCATCCCATTCTTCATGTGGCCACATGATTAAAGAGACGATTTCAAAGTTGGTGCCTCCTTTGCCATCACCCATCAGCTTTAGCAAAGGAAGGATAGCCTTGTAATCACTTATCTGTGGTAGATCAGAAATTTAAGAGAAATGTTAAGAAAAATAATGGTGCATTCATTCATGTATAGACTGAGGCTGTGGTACATGAGAAAATGCATGCATGTGCTGATGTACATGGCACTAGTAGACGGCCCTGTATTAGTGCAATACGGATGAATGCACGAGTCAGGACAGGGACGTCTCCGGATCGGTGGCCTCCTGTCTGGATTAGGCCAAGTTTTTTTATTGCGACCGATAACTTTTTGGTTATAGCCGATAATTTTTATTTAAGTTTTTGAGATTGTAGCAGACGGTGAATGACGTGTATAGTTTTAGATTTGAGATACCGTTTGAAGTCATGTTTATTTTGATTTTCAGAAAAAACAAAAGATCAAAAGATAAAAGTACAAAAGAACATGCCTTAGCTTAGCCCAAGTGATGATTACACACCTTTGATCCTGGTTTAGGTGCCGACCGACCCTTACCTCCGGGCCCGCGCATCACATGAAGGCCGGGGCCCGCCGGTCCAGCTGTGCCCAGTTTACCGCCACCCTCCATGACCCGGTCCACCGCCGCATTGACGTCGCTGCCACGTGGACGTGGTCAATCACAGGTCAATTATCTCCGTGCTTTTTCACCTACGCCCTTCCCACTTTTACATATCAACACGGTAAGGGCATCTGTAGTGTATGAAAATAGATGATCTTAAGCTACCTTAAGGTCAACCTTATACATTACAGGGGTGACCTTAAGCAGGCTATAAGCAAAAAAGGCGTGAGCCTAGTTCTCAAACTAAAGACCTGACCACAAGCATTAAAATACAATTTTTCTTTATCTGCCGAGTGGGACCATCTTAAGGCCCCTTGGATTATATACATTAAAGCGTCGGCTTTAAGGTTTACATGGGACCCACCTTAAGGCCCCTTGGGTTATATACACTATGGATGCCCTAATAGCTGGATTAATCGCGTAAGCTAAGCTAGCTCGTGTTCCTGGTGGTGGCTGTGTGTGCTGTGTTACGTTTATTTTTTAAAGATATTATTGTGAATTCATAATCAAACAGGCTATATGGCTTATGATTTATAACTTTTTTAAATAAATAAATATGATAACTTCTCTATTATATTTTTGAAGTGATTTACCAAGACAGTTTTTTTAAAATAACTTATTGGCTAATTAGCATTTATTTCGTTAGCACAAATACTCGTGCTATGACCAAACATTATCTGTCGCACCATAAGCACTCAGTCGCAGTTGAAAAAAAAATGTCACTCATACAATTTCTAAGATGGTGGCCAAAAGAGAAAAGTCTGTACTGGTGTTCTAGCTAGTAAGCTTTATTTTTGCAAATGGTGTTCTAGTAAGGGGTGTATCACAATGCATGTTCGTGCAATAATGTATGTTAATTATGGACGCGATCTAAGTCTTATCGTGTTGCTTGTGCCGTATATGTGACCTGCACTGCATGTAGTCGCCGAGACAGACCCACCATGTGTCCGAAAGCCAGCTGCTTGTGCCTGCCTTCTTGCCGCAAAGCCATGGATCGGAGACGACGTGAGGTGAACCCATCCATGTGCATGGCTACGTGCCGCCCGGCCGGCCATCTCCGATGCTATATACGCGACATCCATGCACGGCGACATGAATGGCAGCACATGCCCATGCCGATATCGCCTACCCCAATCTCATCTCTATTACTAATCTCCAGCGGCGATCGCAACGCAATAGTCTCGTGATCTCGTCAACCTGCCACTGCTCGATCGTTTCGGTTTCGGCTTCTGGTTTATTTTTCGCTATTCCTAAATTTCATCTTTTTTTTGATATTTTTTTGATATTTTGAACTTTTTTACCGGTTTTTTTCCCGTATTCGTTTGCATTACACGTGATGGGCTAACCCATTTTTTCTATTTTTAAATTTTTTAAATTTAATTATGCCAAATAAATCACCTTCAACTACAGTGTAATTTCAGCCAGCTACAGTAAAATAAGCCATAAGCCACAGTCCAACCAATCACCACCCTAATAGATCGGCGAATGGACGCTTCTCTGGCCCGGGACTCCCCAAGATCCCTGAATGCGACGTCAAGAGGCAGGGACTAATCCGCCATCATGCGCGATAGATTTTGATGGCCATCGATCGGCTTCGGCAGCGGATCATCGTCCGATCGAGGTTCGACGGTACGAGAGCGAGAGGCCCAGCAGTGGCATTGAATAGGGTTAGGTCTAGAGCAGATCACGCCACCATTTGCCTGATGTAATTGCTTCAGGATCTGCTCACGGTCCAGCTCCGTCACGGCAGAGAAAACCTTCACCGGGTGCTACCACGGCAATGGAAATCTTCTGCCGTGGTCTGCCGTAGCAGAGACAGCAGCCGATCCTCCTGAAATCACAACTTTGCTGGAGAAGCTACAGTATGGCGATTTACCTGCAGAGAAAACAACCAATGCAGAGCGATGCAAAACACGGAGCTGAAGATACAGGCAGTCAGCAATAGAACAGAGATTTCTCGGTGCAAAAACTGCCAGCGCCTTTCCGGTGGCTTTCTCCTCATATTAAATAGCAAGCTTTCTATCTTGATTACAAACTCAACTCGAATTAGGACTTCTATCAGCTAACAAAGAAGACTATCAGATAAAAACCGAAAACTGAAAAACTTTCCGTCTGGTAACAGGACTCTCCAGCCGCGGACTCGCAACCAACTGAGAAACCAAAACAAAAACCGACTCGACAAGATTACGCCTAACATTGCCCTCTCGAGAAGAGATCTCTGCATTCTGCAATGCATTGCATTGCAAAGCAAGCACAGTGGCGCTGCGCTGGCGCGCACACACTTGCTTTGGCTTATATTTTTAGCTTTTAACTTTTAGTTTCTTAATTTTTTTTATAGGTTTTTAACTTTTTTTGTTTTTTTGCTTTTTTCCTCGTATTCCTTTGTATTGTTCATGATGAGGAAATATTTTTAAAATTTAATTACACCGAAAAAACTCACACAACTACAGTGAAAAAACTCAAACAGTATAAAACAATGCCAAATAAACCCAAAAGATAAAAGTATAAACCCAAATGAGCACACACTCCGAAGGTGGTGTTTAGGGAGCACTCGAGTATTTTTTTTTGGTGGCTTAGAACACTCAGATTTTTTGAATGAGTGTATACATAGAAGAAGGAAGATTCGAGCATTTTTATGGTTTGGAGTACTCATATTTTTTTTTGAAGAAGGTGCATACATGTGAGAAAGAGAATTCAAATATTTTTTATAGTTCAAAACACTCATATTTTTTTAATATATATATATATATGTTCTAATATATATATATATATATATATATATATATATATAAAAGAAAAATTTGAGTGCTCTAATAAAAAAACAGGCGAAAGCTGTTTAGCACTTTCTCTCTCCGAATGTCCCTCACCGGCACTGCACGTGCCCCGCAGAGACTCGTGTCCCCTTCTCATTTGACGCTTATACCATTGTAGCTTGCTCTTTCACTCACGACCAGGCCCGAATAAGTAATGGTGGGTGCTTTTTTATATTGCGGTTTTATGGCTTTTAGATTTATTAGTATAATTAATAGTAATTATTAAAAAGTTTAAGCCAAAAGCTGTCTAAAATATTGAAAAGATCGTGCCTAGGTATACTACACATTAAATTTGGTTGAAGTTTAGATTGTGAGGCCAAAGTGATATATGTACTAATTCGAACAACATGACTTTACACGTAGATGGTAGGATCTAAATCCAATACGGACACATAATACGCAAGACATATTTTGATACATACATCAACCCATCGCGATCTTCTTGCTAACTAAGGTGCAAGGAACACCACATCAGACTCTCAGATGGCCATTTGGTCACCGTGAACGCTGCACCATGAGCTTTAGGTTCTGGCTAGCTTATATGTTTTTTGTTTTTTTCTTTTTTTAAATTATCGTCATTGGTATAACATTTTTTATATTTAATTAAGCAGAATAAGTTAATATCAGTTTACAATGTAAAATAAACCATAAACTCAAACTTATAAGCAGATATCAATGTACAGTAGTACTGACTAACTTGTAACCAAAGCAAGGGGTGGATATCGAGCCAACTGCTCGTCTTATCGAGCTTTTTTCTAAAATTGACATATTTTAATTTAATATCATTTTACGAATAATTTAAATGTATTTTTAGAAACGAGCTAACGAGCCGAGCCGAGCCGAGCTTGAGCAAAATTCAAATTCATTTAAAATCAACTCATTTTAATGTTTAACCAATTAACAAGTATAATTGAAGCAATTTTGAACCGAGCCAACAAGCCCCACCAACGAGCTTTTTTTTCCACCAAGCATGCACAACGAACGCGCTTACTGAAGGGCAAAACAGTCATTTCCACACTTGCCAGCCTCTACTAAAAGCTCAGCTCTGCAAGCTCACCACTCGGCACTGTCCGTCCACTCGAGCAAAAGCAATGGCGTCTCCCGCTCCAATTCCGGCCACGCCGCTCCTCGCGCTCGCCACGCTTGCCGTGCTCGTCTCCGCCGCGGCAGCCACCTCGGCGTGCTCGGCGGCCGACCGGGACGCGCTGCTATCGATCCGCGCAGCGCTGTCGGAGCCGCACCTCGGCGTGTTCTCGTCCTGGAGGGGCACCGAGTGCTGCACCAACTGGTACGGCGTGAGCTGCGACCCCACCACCGGCCGCGTCGCCGACCTCACCCTCCGCGGCGAGGCCGAGGACCCCGTCATGGCCACAGCAGGCCGCCCCGCCTCCGGCGTCATGTCTGGCTACATCTCCGACGCCATCTGCCGGCTCGACCGTCTCTCCTCCCTCATCCTCGCCGACTGGAAGCAGATCTCCGGGCCCATCCCGTACTGCGTTGCCACCTCCCTCCCCTACCTCCGCATCCTCGAGTTCCCAGGCAACCGCCTCACCGGCGAGATCCCGCCGCCCATCGGCAGCCTTTCCGGCCTCACCGTGCTCAACCTCGCCGACAACCTCATCACCGGCACCATCCCATCCTCCATCACCTCCCTCGTTTCTTTGAAGCACCTCGACCTCACAAACAACCAGCTCACCGGCCGGATCCCGGTCGACTTTGGCAACCTCGCCATGCTCAGCCGCGCGATGCTCGGCCAGAACCGGCTCTCCGGGCCCATCCCCTCGTCGGTGGGGTCCCTGAACCGGCTCGCCGACCTCGACTTCGCCGAGAACCAGCTCACCGGTGCAATCCCGGACAGCCTCGGCTCCGGCCGGGTGCTCACCTCGCTGTACCTAGGCAGTAACCGGATCTCCGGTCGGATTCCAGCGAGCCTGCTCCAGAACAAGGGGCTCGGGATCCTGAACCTGAGCCGGAACGCCTTGAAGGGGCCCATCCCGAACGTATTCACCAGCCAGTCCTACTTCATGGTGCTCGACCTGTCCCGGAACCGGCTCACCGGCAGCGTGCCGCGGTCGCTGGCCTCGGCGTCGTACGTCGGGCACCTCGATCTCAGCCACAACCGGCTGTGCGGCACCATCCCTGCCGGCCCGCCGTTCGACCACCTCGACGCCGAGTCCTTCGCCAGCAACAGCTGCCTCTGCGGCCCCCCGCTCGGCAAGTGCACGTGAAGGTGCATCACGAGCGAGAGCGAGAACCGTCCGATCGGATCCTGATCGATGTCAGATGATTTTTACTACGGTGTGGTGTGATGTAGTAGTACCGTGTACGATGTACCAACTCTGTGTTAGTATATGAGCGTGCGTACGTACGTGCGACGGTGCGAGGTTTATTAATTAACTTGGGGGAAGAGGCTTTCATTGTAGGGAGTGTCTATACAACATTCGACTATTTTTTAGGACAAAAACGATCAGATTTTGAGCTGTTAGATGGAGATCCAACGCCCTAAATCATTTTTTTTGGAGGGGGTCATTTTTTTGGAGGGGGCTTGTATGGGTGGATCCGTTGGATGGAGATCTAACGCAGTAGATCAATCTGACTGTTTTTATCCTAAAAAACAGTCGAATGTTGTATAGCAATACTCTTCATTGTATACAAGTAGTTCCATGCAAACCACACGATGTGCATGGAGATTCGTGCACCACCTTCAATTTTTTAGGAAAACCCATATATTTCTTCTTATTCTCCACTCTTCCCTCCCCTTCTCTCTTCCCTTCCGGTTTTGGCCGTCGAGCTGCGACCACCACCTCAGCTGCGAGAGCGCCGCCCGCCATCGCCCATGTAGGAACCGCTCCACGCCAGGCCATGCTGGGAACCTTGCCCCATCCATTGAAAAACCTCACCGGAAACCTCTTTTCCCGTTGGAAACATCTCAAAGCTGGGTTGGTGGCTGTGTGAGGTCAAGTAAGGAGAGAAAATAGGAGAGACGGGAGAGGGGGAAGGAAGAGGGTAGGAGAGAAAAAGTGGGGGGCTTTTCGTAAATTGGTGTGGAAGTGTAAACACGAATTTCAAAGCCCGTCCTAGGGCACCCCATGTACGTGGAACATGGCTTATGGCCGAAAACACTGTAGCTGACTGAAAAAGCACTGTAGTTGACAGAGACTTATTTAGCATAATTAAATTTAAAAAATTTAAAAATATAAAAAATATGTTAGCCCATTACGTATAATACAAACAAATACGGGAAAAAAAGAACCGGCAAAAAAGCTCAACAAAAAGCCAAAAGTTCAGAAAAAAATGAAACTTATGAATAGTGAAAAATAAGTCAGAAGCCAAAAGCCGAAGCCGAGTTGATCAGAGCCCAGCGGCGAGGAAAAGAAGAATGTTTTCTTTCCTCTCTCTCTAATCTCTCGCTCTCTTGCCAGTGATTTACCTGGCTACTACAGTACTGCTGCTTTAAAGTTTGGATTGTACAGGGCTACAGGCAGCGACAAAAGCAAAAAAAAATGCTGAGATCTTACCTTGTATGAGAAGTTGTTGATAAACGTACATAGTGCTCCCTAATCAGATGTGAGTTAGGTTGTAATTAATGTTAGATGAGTTTTGTTTGGGCTTAGCATATATATTAGAAATAATCTTGACTTCGAGTCTAAGATGTAGTAGAGTTCATCTCTATGTGTAACTCAAGTTGAAGTTGTGTCCAACTTAAAGTCCAAATACGTATACTAGTAATGAGATTATTAGCCTATATATTAAGAAAGCTTATAGCTAGTTTTGTAAGAAAAATAAGAAAAAGGTGGAGCAAATAAGAGAATAGAGAAATTCAGAAATTCTCTTGTGTTCTCTCCGTTTATTTGCGATGTGTATGTTTTCTCCTAGATCAAAGTTGTAACAATATAATTTTTTCTGAACAAACAAATAGGATAGTTTCTTTGTCGTTTTTCAAAACGGATCATCGGAATAGTCTTTTTAAAACAATTTATCGGCATTTGATTCGTTCAGACGAGCGTCCAAAAACCCTCAGCTACAGCCATAAAGTATCAGATCGGGCAGCTGCCAAAAAGAACCCACTTGTCAAGCGATCAGCTAGCATGTGTTACCCTGCATTGCGGACCTGTTGGGATATGGGGATGCGTCAGAGACCAAACAAACACGAACATACGAATACTAAGATGTGCCGCATAATCATCGGATTGTGATTTTGTCCCATCTGCCATTACTCTCGACCGTTATCTAGCCCCGTTTCCTGACCATCCCTCCTCGACGCCCTGCCCCTGTTGCCCTGTTCCTTAACCAACACTATACTACACAGTAATTAGACCAACTGCTCACCCTATTGTTAACTCTGTTATTTTGAATCATAGTTTTTGGTTACGATTGATAGATTTTATCTATGTTTTTTTTGAGTTGACGAAGACACCGATGTAGATGGTGTATACGGTTTTAGGCTCAAAAAGCTATTTGGAAAAGTGATTTTGAGAAGTTATTTGGAGAAGCCGTCCTGTTTATTTCGATTTCCAAAAAAACCGAAGCAAAAAAATCACAAAAACACCGAAAAGTCCAGGGCCGTTAAATGATGCACCTGTCCTGCTCTACCAACATATGAATGAACAAGGCTGTAGTATCCAGCCTCAACCGTTCTTTTTTCTGATCGGACGCCCGGAATCATTGAAAGTCATGCTACTGTGCTTATCTGACCTACCTTAGAATCATCGAAAGTCATGCCACTGTGCATGTTTAACTTACATTCCGTAATTGTGGGTCTGGGATGGAGGTACTGACTGCGCTTGCAGTCTATACCATTTTTTACTGCTCTTCCTTGCCAAACTGCTATTCACAACTTGGCCTATTTTTTTTGTTCCTTCGATGAACTTTGACAGCCTACTGTTTGGTGCTACTGCTCTACTAGACACTCCTATAGCTGAATTTCTGAGCAATGACCCGTGCTTGCAATGGACCACTCTTTCTTGCAGTTACTAAGCATTTTTGCAGACCAAAGCAAAGCATCTTCAACCAAAAGGACAGCTCAGGAAGTAGAAAAATTCTAATATGCAATGGTGATACAAATGAGTTGGTGTAACAAGCCAATAAGACGGTGACACATGGCAATATGTACTGTAGCAGCCTTTAAAAACAATATTCCCATCTAGCTACAGTGCAATAAATACTGTAGCATCCATTAAAAAAATAAATTTTCCGTGCATCTACAGTACTACAGTGCTTTTGTCCACGTGACGTCTTCGGATTGGCTTGTGACACAAATCCATCTATGCAGCCGTAACACAGTAAAATCTCTTCTAGAAGTAACGCCATATTTCTACAGTCCTATTGCAATGTAGTTGAAATTCCTGTGTTGCAAACGGGCCGTAGACTGTACAGCTGCACGTGGAGAAACTCGAGCCTCCCAGCCGGCCCACTACAATCTTCTTCGGAGACATCACGGGCCTAACGGCCCAGTCAGCAAACTACTAGCCCAATCGACTTCCCAAAGCCCACGTCTCCAGATTCCACCCTCCTCTTCAGTCTACACAGCAGTAGCACAACTCCTCTCCAATCTCGCAGGCGACGCACCCACCGGAGAGGTTCGATGAGGGCTGTCTCGACGGCCGCGGCGGCGGGGGGCATGCTGCGCGAGCGACTCCGTGCGGTGTGGCGCGTGCGCGGCGGGGGCGGGGACGGGGCGGGGCGTTGGACGACGCCGGGGCACGAGGAGCGGCCCAAGGGGTACCTCCTCAACCGGCCGCCGCCGCCGCCAGGGGAGTCGCGGAAGTGGGAGGACTGGGAGTTGCCCTGCTACGTCACCTCCTTCCTCACCGTCATCATCCTCGGCGTCGGCCTCAACGCCAAGCCCGACCTCACCCTCGAGACCTGGGCGCACCAGAAGGCCCTCGAGCGCCTCCAGCAGCAGGAGCTCGCCGCCACCGCCGCTGCGGGCGACGCCGACGCCGAGTAATTTCGCCGGTCAGGTCTCCCGAACTCCAGATTTTTCTGTCTGTTTCGGTTCCAATAAGACGGTTAGTGTGTGTGATTCCACAAATGGATGGGCCTCAGATTGAAAACTGTGTCCTTGTTCCTGTATCCCTGGAGGATTTATAGCATGAGTGTTTGTTGTTTATTCCATGGTGGAGAACATGATATACAATCTGAATGTTTTTTTCCCAAATGTATTTCGTCCATGCTTGATGCAGTTGAATTGTCGTGGCTATACTTAGGCTTGTTGTCTTCCCTCGTTGTGTTTTGCTGAGATAATTCCACTTAATGGAATGCATCATTAGTTGGCACTATCATATGTTACGAGGGATCCATTCTTCCTGCAGAAATGTGACCGAGTATTTTTTTTTGTTACCTAATGCTATAGCAAGTCACAATAGGTTATAATATTGCTCAACAAAAGCTCTTGTCAGTTACAAATGAGCAGGGAAATGCAATTGTTCGTCTAGTGTTAGATAGTTATCAGTAAATATAAGCTCTTGGAATTCTGCGAGAACTATTTTGCAATGGATGTTGTCATCCAAACTCAACAGTTGTTACACTGCACAGTCGAATTTAGGCGATCATACGAAGTTTGAGTAATTGCTATGTTGGATGTGATGATTGTTTGTGAAAGTGAACCATACTAAATGATGCATGCTCTGATGTGTGTTCATGATGAACCTATATTATCCTTAGGCCTGGTCTTTATAGGGCATTGCTCCCTCTTGTTTTAACATAATTGAAGAACAATGCAGTAGATCACGACATAACTGTAATGGTACCACCCCCTCTCCCCCTCCTCCCTTCTGCCGGTGGTATGGTAGTATACTCCTGAAAGATCAATTTGATAAAAGGTGAACTAGAAGATCAAGGCCCTCAACTAGGAGTCTAGGATTTAATATGTTAAGATTGTAAAAATAGTACCATGTTATTCCATCAACGGGCTGAAAGAAGTGGAGGTTTTGAGTATGTATGTTGACACAAGTAGCAAGCAAAAGCAGATTCAGGTGGCTAGGTTAAATAGCAAATATAGGGAAAACGTGACTTTCCAATTGGATCAAGGATGTTTTGACAGGTTTCTCCGATTTCTTGGTTAAGAATCTTGTAATAAGATACAAATTAAGAAGGGAAAGGATTTTGCTATACTGGCCCCAGTTTAGTTGTATCTTCTGTTAATAGGACTTAGAGTTTATTTTGTTCTACATGATTGGTGGTGGTGCCAACTGGCTCATCCATTTACCCAACCCCTTGCATGCTAGCAAGCTTATCACTTCTTACTTCTTAATATTTTATCATATCTAACACAATATTCACTTAATTGTTCTATGAAACTAAATGAATGGAATCCCTCAGTTTTTGTATTAGCCTTAAGACTACTATCACCCAAATTTACTGATTGTGTTTGAATAGTTTTGAACTAAGGAGGCAAGGGACTCTCTGGTTTAGTTTAGGTTTCTTCGACAACAATTTATAGAGCTTTTCTGCTACAAGCTGCCATGTGGGGTTTGTTATGACTTATGAGATAAGCAATAAAGTAGTTTGGAAATTGTGGTGAGAAGATTAAAACCCACCAGATAGAGAAGTTCCACATGTAATTCAGCCAAACTCTCCTCACTTCCTCAGGTAGCTATGGCTAAGCTGCGTAAGCAACATGAGATTACTTAGGGCCTTTTGGCTTCTTCGAAACAGGCCCTAAGCAGTTTGATCTTGGCTTAATATGACGGAAAAAAAAACTTCGCCAAATGTTAAAGCTTGTAGATAGGCAGTCTGCCTGTCTATGTTGTATATGCTTTGGCCCAATCATCATAACCCATTGGAATATCTAACCACAATATTGTGCTATGTTTGAATATTTATTTGGCCTGGTTAGGTTCTAGAGAAAACGAGTCCAGTTATGTTCTAGAGAAAATGAGAAAGCTGAAAAAGGCCCATGTCATAATCCTGGCCCAGCTAGTTTTGGTGCACCAGCTCAGAGGATAGATAAATTGGGATGCCTTGAAAAGTTAACCCAAAGTCATGATTGTTTCTCCCAGCATCATTGGTTATGCCTATGCATAATAACCTAACTGCTGTTATCCATTTGAACAGTGTTAAAATATGTGTTAATATACCCTCCTTTTTGAGTCTTCACATGCACATGCTACCCTTGACCAAGCACTGGGTACCAAAAGGCTAAAAGGAATAAGTAACCCACTTACTTAGACAGGCATAGGATGTGTTACTACTTATTAACCAAAACTTACCTGAAACGTGTTGTTTGTCTGCTCAATTGGTACTTGATGCATGAAGTGTGGGTGGCTCAGTGGCTGCCAAATTAGTCGTGCAGTGTGAAAACTTTTCAAATTTTGCAGCTCATGGTCTCGATCTTCTCAGAACTTTTGCCAATTTGTTGCCTCTCGGTGATATTGTTAGAGCTGCATAATTTTCTCCTGCAATTCATCTACTGTATTTTTCATGCTTTAGTAATTATATAATGCTCTGACACCTGAGCATCATGTGGTTTTGTTAGATTTGAACAGTTCCAGCATCTTTACCAACAAAAGCATTCTTATACTGTCACTGCAGCTTTTGATGTCTAGGCATTCATTGTTCTTGCTCATTCTATATGATTATCTTCTGTAGACACCAATGCTGTCCATGCAGCTTTGGTAACATAAATTTCTTACTTCCGAATCCATATAACCCTGCCTGGATTTCCATGCATGCCTTTTTATTTTTATGATTTGAGTATTTGACGTATAAACAAAGTTGCTGTTTAGTTGAAGCTTTGGATGGCGTTGAAGTTTTGCCAACCAAACTGCTAAATGAATTCAAGAAGCCTCTTTACCAGTTGTCACGATTCGTAGAACTGTCAGTCTCTTCTAGTTCTGATAAATGTGCTTAAGCTTGAATTCTAACCATAACAGAATAAAATTTTAATACACCAGTAAAGTGTTAACCCATATTATGTTCCTGAATTGTTGACTTTTTATTAAACAAAGTAGTGAACAACTGAACATGATGGATTTAATTCTATTTGTTAGGGACCACAAACATGCACATGACGCAGTGGCCTTTTGTTTAATGTCTAAAGTAGTCGGAGTTGAAATTGGGTTACTGTAAGGACTATATTTTAATCCCTTACATTCTGTTAGGTAACAAGATGCTACTCATAACTAAGACCACACCACAAATCTTCATTTAACCTGAGTGTCTGTGTATAAATATTGTTGGTTAGTATTCGGAGTTTCTGATGCACAGTACTGTCGGTTAATTGTTGAATTGATTTCATGGAATTTTTGGTCTACCAAATAAAGATATGTCCCTTCACACATTTGTTGTTTCTTGACGTTACAGCCTACAAACCTTAGTCTTTTGGGCAGATTCTTTAACACACTGATGTAGATTTGTTCTGCATGCTTTTTTAGAATGTTTCAACTTCCAACTATGTATGAACTTTTTGGTGGTCTGTACATATCTACCTTCATACGGGTACAGGTTTCAACTTTTGCATAGATGGAAAGCTATGGCATGCGCTTTAGAAAGAGCTTAGTTCTTTACCAGATACCTCTTGTTGCATCTTGATGAGACACATCACTTTCTAAAGTAAGACGTGGGCTGTAATATATCTTGTAAGCACAATTTTTATCCTAAAGTTACGAACCGTTGTGACACTAACATCTTACCTGATGGTACCTTTGAAAGAATTGTAGTTGCCCTGTGTCAATGAGGAACAATTTATATATCTTTAATTTACCAGCTGAGTTCCATTCGCTGGTAGCTAATCTTCCACCTATTCATCATGTTAATAAAGTGGATTGATTTTCAGTGGTGTTATCCTCAAGGAGAGTTCCAAAATGCAAGTTATGGTTCTTTTCAAACAAATCTCAAGATGTAATTGTTTCAGTTGCGAATTTTCGTGGGAGGAAGTTTAGGTGTGCAATGGAAGTCTTACAACAGTTTTCTGGTTAGGGAGTCACTGCCCACTGCTCCTGTAGTCTAAAAGTAACATATACTTGGAATCAAAGGGTGGATAGAATCATTACTAGGGGCTCATGCTGTTTCTCTGATGTCCAACATATAATTTCCCTTTATTTTCTGTTCCCTACCGCTTCACTCTTTTGGTGCCTATCATGATTGCATTCAAATGGATACGTATAGTCTATGGTTCAGCTCTGTTCATCCCTGGAAGTAAATGAAACATTGTTTTCTCATCATCATTCTACTGATAGTATTTGCTGAAAACATGTGTGGTCTCTTGGTCCTTTCAGCCGGTGTGCTTCACCCTCCGAACGTGTCTCAAACGTGACTCCAGGTCAGTACCTAGTTACCTACTCCTGTGGCTATCTATGGTTATGTCGTTTTTATTCAGAAACTATCATATGGATCAATTTACTGTCTAGGAATTGATTGTGAGGTATGGAGCAGTATTGACGTTCAAGCTGTGTTGGTAAAGCTATACGGTGCTGGTTGTTGGCATGTCCTTTTGAGGGCAGTCGCAGTCCTTAAATTCCACTATTGCTCTTTTGCCAAAATAAGAGATTTTTTTTTTGTAATTTCTTTAATCTGATATGCCCTGCCGTCATGCCGTGCGGGTACAGATTTTTCTATATAGCCCTGTTCTTTGTCTTTTTTTTTTGTGTGATTTTTGGCTTCTCTGGAAACCGAAACAAACAAAGTGGCTTCATCGAACGCCTTCTCGAAACACCTTCGCCGTCCACGCGTCTTCTTGAAAAGAGTAACAAAAGTGATGAGCCGCAGTAAAAAAAACAGGGCCTAGTGAGGGCCTGTTCTTTTTGGCTGCAGCTTATGGCGTTTGGCTGAAATTTTTGAATTTTGGCTGTTTACGGTACAGATTACAGAGAGATCGATACTCACTTGCGATTTTGGCTGGTACAGATGTTGGGCATTTGACGTGTATTACGTTTAACTTGTAGACCCCGTCTTAAAAAAATACTCCGTTTAAAAGTTAGATACTGTAGCGGCTGCGAAAAGCCGGCCGGCTTGTGGCCAGCCGAACAGGCCCTGAAATGGCTGACGAGCATGGAATATCTGATGGATGATGGATGGACGTGCTGACACTTATCGCTCTATGTGCAATGCACCGGTTCTTGAGTATATGTAGGGGGTGGGAAATTGATATAAATTATTCGTATTATTTGGTTATTGTATTTGATAATATATATATATATATATATATATATATATGGTATAGATTTTCTATCCGATTAATAATTTTTCTCCTATTCATATTTGAATTCATAAAAAAAATATGGATACAAATATAGTATGGACTTTTACCATCTGAAATACTATTTTATCTAGATTATTTGTATTCATATTTGACGAAGCAATATACATATTTTATTGCAATACGACTAATTGGTTAGACAAGTTTTTTAATTCAATGTGTATTTGTATTTCTTTTGGTGAAGCAAATGAATTAGAATGATTAAATATGACCATATGAGGATAAAATGTCATTAATATCTTCATGCTACATAAGTTATGAGGATATTAGGATCCCACCGAATTGAGTAGATATTTTATTTGAATTTGTATTCGTTACAAAATTTCATTCGCATTTGTATTCAGAATATTTAAATTCGTATTTGTTTACAAAATATGAATATAAATGCAGTAATGATACTATTCGATTCGTGTTGACGATCAAATCGTCAATCTTATGAACTGTGGAAAAAAGCCAAGTTCATATTTTGCTAATTTCTACTGCTATATCGGGATTACAGTATACTTTTATAGAGCGATTACAAAGGAGTGCTGCTAGCTCTAACTTTGCTAAATTTTTTTGCTTCCATTGTTGTAATACCACCAAAATGCAAAGGGAAGAAAAGTGAGAAATGAACCAATTCAAGGGAGAATAAAAGAAATAAAATAGAGTTTTGCCATCAGACCCATCGGCTTTTAGAATACCGAATAAAAGTAAGCGCTCACTGAGGTTCCCAGACCATCCAAGGACGGTCGGCACCATCTCAAGTTTGGGTTCTCATCATCTGGCAGGAAATTCCATTATTACCTTTTACTAACTTACCTGCTGCAGTAGAAAATCCAACAGTACAGAGCCCACATGTGGACCAAAAGGTCTTTAAAGCCCTTAGACCCTTAGACTTAAGAGAGAGTGAGATAATGAGAGAGGGGCAATCTAGTCATTGCACAAAACCAGAGGAAAGGCTGGTCGACCATGCCTCTCTTAAGCCAAAACCTAACACAGGCCAGCCACATAAAACCTCATTTCATTTTTCCCTCAGCCAAGAGTTCATTCATAGGAAGCAAACCATTTCACATCTCTTTCCCATCTCCTTTACCAAGACAAAGAGCAAGTAAAGCTCATCTACAAAGCCAACCGAGAGTGAGCCCCAAAGCCAAGCACAGCTAAACCAACTAGAGCAACACAGAGAGGGAGAGAGAAGCGGAGGAGAGGATCTTGGGGAGTTGGGGAAGCTCGACAGCGTGAGGACGGCATCCACAGCGACCGCAAGCGCCTAGGACCACCGGAACCACGCCAAACGGGATCGGGACAAGGAGGAGGCGAGTAGGGCTAACGGAAACGCATGGAGAGCGCTGTTGCCACCATAGCCATCTTCATCACCTTCTCATCCCCACCCAACCCGAGCTAAGTAAGTTTTGCCTTCCCCAACCATGCGTAGTGAAGAGTAGCGCAAAACAAAGCTAGAAGTTAAAACAAAATGAGTGTAGTAAGAGGGAGGAAAGAAAAGTGGACCATCTCGGGGATGGCAGCGCTTGGGGCTTGGCCATGGTCGGGGGGTCGAGCCAGGCCATTAGCAGCCCAGTTGGGGTAGGGCGACGGTGGCCTAGAGGCCGAGCCGTGGTGCTGGTACCCAAACCGGGAAGCCAAGGGGCGAAGCAGGGTAGGGGCAGATGGTGGAGGAGCTTGTCGGCGTGGTGCCAACGGTCGGCGGCGAGGTCAGGACCGTCGTGCCCAAGAGCCCCACAAATCCTTGTCATGCGCGGGTAGAGGCCAAAGCTGAGTGGCTAGGGGAGCCAGGCGACGGTGTAGGGGGAGGGCGCCAACGTGTCGGCCTTGCCGGCGCCGACGATTGAACCACCCTGAAGGGGGAAGCGTGACGTCGGGCCTTGGCCGGCATTGAGCCGCGGTCGGTGAGCCCGAAGGGGAGGGGCGGAGGACAAGCAGGGAGACCACCGGGGAACGACTAGGTCTAGTCCTGGTTGGCCGGATCTGGGGAAGGCGGTGTCGGATCTGAGAGAGGAGAGGAGGAGCCAGGCCATTCGACCAAACCAAAGTGAGGAGAGGGAGAGAGTAATGGGAGGAGGAAGGGAATGGAAAAGGGCCAGCCGGGTCAGAAAAAAAGAGAAGAGATAAGAAAAGGAATGGAAAAAAGAAAGAAAAGAAAAGAGGAGAAAAAGAAAAGAAAAATAGGGGTTTGGTACCTACGCGATGGGTCCTTAACCCCGTGCGTTTTATGCCAGAGTTGGGTTACGCACGTAGAGTTGTCATTGCTCGCTTAAGCACTGGCTTCGTTATGATGTGTTGAGTCGGATTAACTGCTTGTTTAGGTGGAGGTCCTAAGTCGACGCCGTCCGCACGTCGCTTCACTTCGCTTGGTTAACAGGCAAGTGCATGGTATTTACAGCGATATCACCGATTGTGTTAACTTGGTGCTTGCAGCAAAATCTCTGGAGGAACTCTCATCAAAATTGAGGAAAAGCCTTGCATCAACGATTGGAGATCATAATTTCTGGGGGACTGTGTGGTGGACTCATCTGATTCAACGAATGGCCGATCGGATGGTGATGGTTATTGTCTTTGCCCGACTTTCAACTAGGGTAGACTGTAGCAACAACCATGAGACAGTTGTTGTCTGAGACGTAGGGCTGAATCATTATGCGGTTATTGGAGTTGAGGACGCACATACTCTATTTCACCTCATGGGAAATTGCCTGGAGTTAAGCTCAGTTATTGGATCATAGGATCTCCGAGCAGTGGCTAATAAGGTAATAATCCTCCAACCAGGGTAGGGGTGTCAATTCCCCGTGGGGGTGGGGTGATCTCCCCCCCTCCCCATGAGGGGAATGGGGCAGGACCCCGCTATGCTAGCGGGATAGGGACGGGGTTGCCTTTTCCTTGCGGGGTCCACATGAACCCGTTAAATATAAAAAATACCTTTTTAAATAATAGATTATAGTTTTTTAATGTAAGAGATTGTATTTTTTATACTTAACTAAAATTTGAATCTATACGTTAGAATATATATTTGCATAGTACTTGTACAACTCTGACTTGCGTTGTATACCGTATTTATACACCTGTACGGGAGTGGCACCTATGGGCCTGTTCGGCTGGCCTCCAGCCGGTCGGCTTTTCGCAGCCGCTACAGTACCTAACTTTTAAACGGAGTATTTTCTCAAGACGGGGTCTACAAGTTAAACGTAGTACACGTTAAAAGCCCAACATCTGTACCAACCAAAATTGCAAGTGAGTATCGATCTCTCCGTAATCTGTACCGTAAACAGCCAAAATTCAAAAATTTCAGCCAAAAGCCATAAGCCGCAGCCAAAAAGAACAGGCCCTATGTCTGTCACTCTGCCCTATGGAGCTGAAGGTGTCATCCCATGCAGCAGTGAGCCGAGCGTGAAGGTCAGGGTAGCCGAGCCAGTCTTACTACTACTGTCTGTGGGCCTTTGCCACTTGAATACTCCGGCTTGCCGGCAGCCGTGGGCAAAAGGGGAATTGCCACTTGAATAAGCCAATTATCCGATACGCGCGGTGACCGGAGCCGGCCGGTGCTCACCGACACCTTCTCCCGGTTTGCCCCAAACCGGATGCTTTGGTCGCATCGGAGTCCGGACACCACTATTTATAAAATTGAAAAAGGCGAAAGAAAAAGAAAAAGAAAAAAAGACATCCTTTTTCATGATTGTTTTGTTTTTTCCTTGCACTAGTGTGAAGAATATGTTCTTCTTTTCTTTTGGTGAAATAATTGGGACGGCCGATTTGTTCCTTCTTTTATTTGGTGCCAAGGGAGGGCGCAATATATAATGCTGAAGCACAAGGGTAACATGGAACATGGAGTGACGTAGTGTTGGCCAGCCTAGAGGGGGAGAGGGACCCTTCTTTCTAGTTTATAATTTATAATTTTTTCTGAATAAATAAATAAGATAGTTTCTTTATTATTTTTCAAAGTGGTTTATCATGACAGTATTTTTAAAATAGTTTATCAGCAGCACTTATGCTATGGTCAAAAATTATCAGTCGTAACTATAACCCATCAATCACAGTAAAAAGAACTCACCCAAATACAAAGTGACGTTAGGTTTACTCCTGTCATCCCGTGTATATTTCACATGCAACGTTGCATAGAGTTTACTGTAGCTTATGGCTGAAAGTGTACTGTAGCGGTTAAAATTTCACTGTATCTGAAAGTGGTTTATTTGGCGTAATTAAAATTAAAAAATTAAAAAATAGAAAAAAATGTTAGCTCATCACGGACACCGCAAACGAAGACCGAAAAAAGAATTTGGAAAAAAGCTAAAAAAATCAAAAATTCAGATAAAGACAAAATTTATGAATAATAAAAAATAAATTAAAAGCTAAAAACTGAAACTGAAATAAGCGGCCCTAAATATACTAAGCAAGTAGCAGCATTGCAAGGATCCAGATTGGCTGGTCATTTTGTCAACGCCGTAGCTGTAATCATGAACGTGTACAAATGTTTCGTGTTCCGTGAGTGAGGTGATAATTAAACAAAATCGTCTTCCTTCGGATGGTAGATTGTCGTAGGTGATTACGTGAGCAGAGGGGAGCACGTTTGGAAGGGAATGTCTTTTGGCCGGTGCATAAACCAGAGAAACATATCCGGGTTTTGCTTGAAAAGACTAACTGATGTACATCTTTGGTGCATGAATGAGTGTGGAAGGATTAAGGAAAAAATAGCATAGTATAGGATCGTATGACGTAATTAGAGGGTGAATGATTATCTCTATTGTTTTGATATCTGAAAACAAATATTAACTTAGAAGAAAAAGCAATCTAAATTTGCCAGTTGTAGATTTCGATCGTAAGAAGCTAGACTGCTTGTACGTGTTCGATGGAGGTTTCAACCACTCGTTTGATAGCTTACTGTACCCTTTTCATGTAGTCAAAATCTCCCACCACTCGAAAGTTTTAGCCACTTGAATGCTTCAACCGCTCGAATCAGAACACGCTGAAGATAACACCATGCTCGTATCATGCGAGATCAAGACGTGTTAGCACACTACCGCCGAGGCCACAGGAAAAACGATGTTCAAAAAACACGTCACCGATGTCGACTAACTTTTCTTGGAATAGATATGATCTATTATTACTGAATCATGTTTTGTGGCTACAAAGTGCCCTCACACACTCCTAAAAACTCTAATACAAAAAAGCCTCCACAAAGCTAAGGTTTAAACACTTATTCTCTATATACTTTTATATGCTAGAACTCTAAACCGTGTTTACCTCAAACACGGACATCTCAAACCGTATCCCTAACAACTTGGATACGCTATCCTATTTCTTCAAAAAATCAAAAGACCTGAAACCCTTCCAAATATGGATTTTACAATATCTCTAATCCTTACTGTTACGGACTCCTTTCATAACATTTCCAATCTCACCGCGTGACGAAGCTTACAGGACAGCACCTCCGATATCTTCATCACGTATCATCATCACATGTCGAAGCCTCCAGGACCACACCTCCCGTATTTTCTTCACACATCATCATTGCTCGTGTCGAAGCCTCCTAGACCGCACGCTCGTAGCTTCTCCACGAATTACCACTTTTGATCTCCACATCTCCAGCATGAGTTCAACCACCTCGCGTGACATTCTCGACCGCTTGAACCTTAGATTTTCCCATTCTAAGTCCCAATTCTCCTCGTCACCGATCATGATCGTCTCCATACCCACCTACACATGTAATACCAAAGAACATTTTTCTGGCACAAAGTCTTTCCAACTTGACCAACATCAGCACACATACTTGAAACACATCCTTGTCTATCCATAGACAAGAACCAAACCATCACAAACACCAACCAGGTCGTCCATAACCACAGATTCTATCGTTTTCCAAAACACCAACTTCAAACCTCTCATTATGACCGGTTACAATCTCTATGCAAGACTGGTCGCTAGCTCATCGAGTACTCAAACACAAGTACTCGGGAAATACCATAAATCAAAACACTCAGGAATAGCAAGCACTGCTACTGACCACAGAACCATTGAGTATCGACTACCGAATACCGATTGCTACGACTAAAACACCAGATCGCTATACCAACGCTTACTTGTAGCCTACGAGTACGATCACAAACCATAAGTCTCCGACAACCAAGTACCGAGTCCTTCTGACTACGAGTACCGAGCCCTTCCGACTACCGAGTATCGAGTCCATCCACGACTGTTATTTTGAGCATTGTTCATCGATCATCGACCACCATACACTAGCTAGTCATACCGCTAACTTAATACGAGTACTTTAAATACTCGAAGATCATAAAAGTTAGTTATTATAAAAAAAATTAAACTATAAGCACTTTAAATACTCAAAGATCATAAAAGTTAGTTATTATAAAAAAATTAAACTATAAGCTTAAAAAGCCGACCACTTCGCCGAGTCGTATGCCTCACAAGTGAAAATGAAACAAACACACTGGACGGGTCGATATAAGCAGCAACTCCCCACGCGACCCACGCTCTGTATGAAAAGGCCACTCCGCCCACCGCTCTTTACGCGGGCAGCGCCAGTAGAGCCACGAACCAAGCAAGCACGCTACGCTTGCCGTGGGCGTGCGTCGCCTCCCGCGCGGCCTCACGCGGGAACCCCCGCAAGCCAGCAGAAGCTGCGAAACCGCGGGTTGCTGCTGCTCTACGGAGAGATCTGAGCGCCCAATTCCTCTCCCGCTCCGCATTGAATCGCGCGGCTCTCGCCTGGAACGCCACGCCGGGGCGGTTGCTGCTGCCGTCTGCGCTCGCGCAAGAGGTGGTGAGCACTGCTCTTCTCTTCTCTTCTACCGCTCTGCTGCTCCCGAGCCTTGGAATCTTGCTCTTCGGAGCCTCCGCCGGATCTCTGGGGGGATTCGTGAGTGGCGTGGTTCTTTATTTGTGGCTTTCTGCGCTGGATTTGATCTCCTTCTTACTAGTATATTTCTTGTTGTGGCTTCTTGATTTCTTGGAGGGATTCTGTTTGGAGTTCCATTGTCCTGCTAGTGACTGGGATCTTTGATTGAAGACAGCAGCATTGCTTACTTTGTCTCCCGATTGTCCTCGGGTTTTCGTGATGAATTGGGCATTTGGGAAGTGGATTGTGATCCACATTTGTGAGTTCTGCCGGCCCAGCGTTACCATGAGCACTCGATTTGTCGACGCTTTCTTGCTTGCTCCCCCCCCCCCCCCCCCCCCCCGCCATCGAGGACGAGCTTTTCTTGTATTACGAGCAAGCCGGTTGCAGATTAGGAATCTCGGAGTGGCTGTATGGTTTGATTCGTGATGGTTTGCCATCCGCATTGATGAAGGAATATACTCAACCAACTAATAATTTCTTATTTTAAGATGTTCTTTTCCGTGCACCGTGCTATTGATTAGTGAACTGACCATTTGTTGCAATTATGGGAGGCCTAACTAACTAGTTGTTTTTCTGCTGATGATTGGTAATTTTGGGCAATAGTTAAGATTTGCTAAGTAGTGTAAGTGTGTAATTTTTCTCTTTTTGAAACCTCTTCTCCTATCCCAGTTACCTGCACATGCAAAGTAGTTTAGTGGCCTACTTTTTGCTCTTTTCCTGGTATTTAATTTACTTCGATATATGATATTTGCCATTATGATTCCTAGTATTGGAAGTAGCATTTTTCATTTATATTCATTGTAAATCTGCAGAATGATGAACTTGCCATTCAGGCACTGCAGACCTTCATGGTCTTGTTTTTAACTTGGCTCTCCAAAGTTTGATGGTTAGATCCAATATAGCTTTGTAGGTTCACAGTGACAACCTTGATCGACGTGGTCAATTATATAAGATAGATGGGGCGCCCAAGAGCTCTTGTTAGTGGAGTCCTTCACCTTGAATTCACATCACATCCTAGAGTTGAAAGTCCCAAGGGTTCAATTGTATGGAAATGAGATTGGTTCTTGATTTGGGTTCAGAAAGTTGTATCCTTACTGGTATTAGGATTAGACAGCATACTTTGAAGGATTACTGCCTATCCCATATAATGATATAAATCATCACTCTGTGTTGCATATGCATTGCTAATATTTTTCTTTGGGTGGTAACTCTGAGCATGCTGAAAGATTCTCCGTCCTTTTTTCAGTGGAAGTTTTTTCTGCATCTCCTGTTTCTGCTGGGCGGTGACATTGATGTTTTCCCCGGTGTCATCATCGTTGGATCTTTATTTGGTCATGCTTGCTTTTGCTAAGTTGATCAGCTTTTGAGTTGCTTGAACAATGTAAATTTTGTTGCTTATGATTTCTCCAGGCATCAAGTTTCTAACAAACTAGAAGTATTCCTAAATGGGTGCCAGAGAGAATGGGGAAGTGAGAGATGAGAAGGGAGTTGGATCAGATTATGAACCGGCTAGAGATTCTCTTTCATCCCAAGGTGAGGCTCATGGCAATGAAGATATTAAAGTTAAAAGAGTTTCAGGGGTTCCAAAGAAGCTCATGAAAAAAGAGACAAAAGAAACTAGCCCCCGCATGGCCAAAAGCAACACCAGCCGTCAAGTTCAAAACAAGTTGCAACATAAAGCATCAAACAACATTCAAAACAAATTTCAGAAACCTAGGAAAGCAGCTAATGCTGCTAAAGCTGCTGAAGTTACAAGACCAGATATTGTAAGAGTACCTTCTTGCCCTCCATCAGAATTGTCCGAGGAAACAGATGATATAGTTAGCGAGGCTGGAACCACGGATGATAAAGGCAATGAAGAGGCCAAAGAGATTGATGTGTTAGATGAAGCTCCACATTGTGACCGGAGTACTGGTACCGATGATGAAATTGCTGATATTGAAGAAAAGATAGTCGATGACGACAAATCAGGTGTATATCAAAGGAATGAGGAATTGGAGTCAAAAATTGACAAGTTGGAACAGGAACTTCGTGAAGTTGCTGCACTCGAAGTTTCTCTGTACTCTATAGTCCCCGAGCATGGAAGTTCAGCACATAAGTTGCATACCCCAGCTCGCCGTCTGTCTAGGCTGTACGTTCATGCATCCAAGCTTTGGTCCTCAGATAAGAGAGCTTCTGTAGCAAGAAATACTGTTTCTGGCCTTGTGCTTGTTGCGAAGTCATGTAGTAATGATGCTTCAAGGTAAAATCTGGGTATACTTTATCTCAATTTTAACTTCAGCATATGACACAAGAATCAAATTCCTTCCATTAACAATCTACTCTTGTTGTAGGTTGACATTCTGGCTGTCCAATACAGTTGTCCTCAGGGAGATAATTGCACAAACTTTTGACATCTCACGTCAATCGACTCCAACCATGATGACTATCAACATGAATGGTGGTGCAAAAAAACTTGATGGGGAATCCATGCCAATGCTATGGAAAAACAGCTCCAACGGAAAGCAAACCAAACTTGCTGTCATGCAGATACCAGATGATTGGCAGGAAACAAGTACACTTTTGGCTGCATTAGAGAAGGTTGAATCTTGGATATTTTCCCGGATTGTCGAGACAGTGTGGTGGCAGGTAAAAGTGTGCCTTAGACTACATAGCCCTACTGCTCTCTGAATATATCTGATTTCTCCACACTGTGAATTTCTGAGGAATGTTTCTTTTCCAGGCACTAACTCCTCACATGCAAACCCCGGTTGAAGGTTCGTCAACCCCAAAGGCTGGGAGAGTGTTAGGTCCTGCTTTGGGTGATCAGCAGCAAGGCACCTTTTCTGTTAACCTGTGGAAAGCTGCATTTCATGACGCATTCAGCAGAATCTGCCCCCTTCGTGCTGGTGGACATGAGTGTGGCTGCTTACCAGTATTGGCAAAATTGGTATTCTTTGACATCCTTAGTTTGAAAAGAATAAGCATCTTTTGTTATCGAAAATGTACTTATGTATTTCACGTGTTCTGCTATTATCAGGTGATGGAGCAATGTGTAGCACGTTTAGATGTCGCAATGTTTAATGCCATCCTTCGTGAATCAGCCAGCAAGATACCAACTGATCCTATATCCGACCCAATTGTTGACCCAAAAGTTCTGCCAATTCCAGCTGGTGATCTAAGCTTTGGGTCAGGTGCACAGCTGAAGAACTCTGTATGTACCTGGTTCACTACCTTTTAAGTGCATCCCGAAATAGTTTTCCTTTATTTTTTTATGAGATAATGCTTGCATGGGAAACTAAATTTTGTGCATTAGCTAGATTGTGAATGTGTCACTGACTTGATGTTGCACTTCAAACAACCAATTTATATGAAATAAATGCCTATGCAGATTGGAAATTGGTCGAGATTGTTGACAGGCCACTTTGGCATGGATGCTGATGACTCTGAGGATGGTCTTGACATAGAAAGTGATGACAATGAAACAAGAGGTGCTGCTGAATCAAAGTCTTTTCAACTGCTTAATGAATTGAGTGATCTCCTGATGCTCCCGAAGGACATGCTTCTTGAAAAATCTATCAGGAAAGAGGTCAGCAGTGTTCACGCATAGCTCCTGACAAATTATTGTACTGTTTTTTTTCTTTTATCTAACCATAGATTGAGCTGTGGTTGAGCTGTTGATCTCTTTATCAGGTCTGCCCTTCAATTGGCCTTCCATTGGTAACAAGAATCCTGTGCAATTTCACCCCTGACGAGTTCTGCCCTGATGCTGTACCTGGCATAGTCTTAGAGGAGTTGAATTCTGAGGTATTGTTTTCTCACTAAAATGATGTAGGCTTCTAGTCCTACAAATATTATTTTTGCTAGCAATGTTGTACACGTTGAGATACAGACATTGTAGTAGCTAACGCGATACTTGATATTATGCAGAGCTTGCTGGAGCGTTGCACCGACAACGATGTGATCAGCGCATTTCCATGCATCGCTGCTCCTGTTGTGTACTGCCCTCCCTCACTATTGGATGTGGCAGAGAAAGTGGCAGACACTGGAGGTGGTGCAAAGCTAGACAGGAGAGCGTCGATGGTCCAGAGGAGAGGGTACACCAGTGACGACGATCTGGATGACCTGGATTCTCCCCTTGCTTCCCTATTTGACAAGAGTGCTCCACCTTCGCCCTCTAACTGTATCGTGCAGTTTACTGCTCAAAGAGGAGCTTCCATGGAGAATGCAAGATACACACTACTGAGAGAGGTATGGTCGGGGCGGCAGTGATTGGTGAACGTGTAAAATCTGAAGTCTCTTCCATAGCTACCTAATAAAGGTAGGAAAACCTACTGAGGTGAAAGCGGAACCTTGAAAGAAGCTGCTTTGTGGCAGAACTCCACAAAAATGGTGTCTTTCCGTAGACACCCACGTATATCTTCAGAGTGCAAATGCAACCCCGTTCTTGTACATTCGTATATATGTTGTTCTTTTGTAGTATAGAAGCAACTCAAAAATGAGAGTTCTGTTGTCCCTTAAAGCTAAAGATTGCGATGTCTACGATGCAAGACTGGGACATGAAAGGATGTTTTACCTGACCACATTATGTAGAACAGATTCTGATGCATGATTTATCAACAATTCTATATTGTTTTTCTTCTCGACAAATCTGATCCGGACTCGCGACACTTACGTGTGAGCTGTTTCCACTAGTCCGAACATATCAATGTACGTGATGGCCCAACAAAAAAGTCATCATCAGACGGCCGCCGATGACGGCGGCTCGCCATCTGCAGATGCAGCTTAAATTGTATATGAGCTTCTTTTTAGCTTGTAAAAACTATTTTTTTAGCTTTTTTTTTACAGTACTCAACTTTCAAACGAAATGTCTTTTCAAAACAAAATCTATAAGTTAATTATAGTATACACTATAGCAACTTCATTTATATCGACAAAACTGCATATGAGTTTTAGTTACTCTATAGTCTCATAAACAGCTCAAAAGTCATAAGCCAAAAACAAAAACAAACCCATCCCTATCAACTGCATTGCTCCTGTAGTAATGCTTTCCCTATCAGTTCAGCTTGATGTGGGACTTTGCATTTGATCACAGTACACAGTAATCTGATCGATTCTTCTCTGGGGAACTTCATGTCAAGCAGGCTGACTGGACACCGGATGGCAGATAAGAGATGACAGTAGAGAAATATTTTGACGATATAGCATAGTAACAATCAGAATCATTGACACCAATACGAGTATAGTTACCATGTTATCCATTGAAAACAGTTCCATACTATACGCTAAACCCATGTGCTAAGTCCAGGCAAAATCATGCTCATCGTTACATTTATCCAATGATCAACATGCCACAAATGATATTTCCAAACTGTCACAGCGATTGCCAACTTGAATGTATATCAGTGGCAATGACGAACATAACACGAACAGACAACTAAACCCTTGGAATTTGGATGAGGGAAAATAGATAGCTTGCGATGTACCATAGTCCAAAACTTCTGTGGGATACAAAAAGTTTGCCGTTGCAATACACACTAATAACTCATTATAAAAATGTGGTGAAAAGTGAGAGTTTAATCCGTTTCATCAACGACCTTGGTTCCCAGCCCCTTCAAACCCTCAGGAGGGATCTCAGCTACAGTGACAAGAGAGTAGAGTTCTTCCTTGGCATCCTCCTCATCGTTCCTCTTGCGGGCAATCCTCACGCGAACCCTCCGTGGCACACTTCTGATCCCACTGCTCCAGATGTGCTTGTTGAGCTTCACGTCGATCCTGACGTCTGTGGTGCCCATAGCCTTCTGTGCAAACTTCCTGACCTCCTTGATGGCATTGGGTGCCTTCTTCTTGAATGTACTGTCCAACATTAGAAAAGTGTTGAATAAAAAGGAAGCACAAGGAAAATGTTCATAGGAACTGGTTGTGGTACATATGTACATAAACAGTTCCGTATGATAATGGATTAGACGAGAAAACTCAGGGCTGAACTACTGAATGCTAAGCTCAAAAACAAAGCAAGGTTACGTAGACACTAACTAAAGAGAGGTCATGTCAAGACGGCGCATATGTAGATTACAAAGTTTACTTCATATAAGGTTCAGAGCAACACTGCAAGTGCTACCTAAATTCAAAGCATAGCACTTGAATACACATTCAGCAAGAGAAATGCATCAATCGTAGAATCCATTTGGCCTAGCTAAAACTTAGGATTCCCAGTATTAAGCAACCCAACACCAAGCAAGTAGCTTTATCTTGGTCTTAAATATTGATTATTGTGCTTATGCCACCCTTCCAACCAGCGGATGGTGTCTTATGAGGAATGTCTAAAATGGATTTTACCTAAACAGTCACTAAAGCTTATCCAATAAGCAAGTCTACTGAGCGTATACTGTTGTACCTTCCTTAGCTAGGCCAAACAAGCCCTTTCACTACGCGTAGGCATAGCTAATTTGTTGGAAAGTTAACAAGGAGCAAGCAATTGAATCACAACAAGTTGCTATTCTAATAGGAAATTGAAAGAACCCTAAATCTAATACCCTAGTTAAGTAAGTAATTAGCGGGTAATTAAATTAATTACTGCATTTCATCAAGCATTATTACAAATAGGATTACAAATGGAATTACATTGTTGGGCATTGCATTCATGATAGTAAATTACATCATTATCATTACAACCATACTTTACAAAAAAATTGAAAATAAAACTCCGGCGTCGAGGTCTTCGGCGTAGGAGCCCATGTGCATTTCCTCGTTCTTCGCCTGTAATTAGAATTTGCCGTTAGTACCAAAACCAACTTGCGTAATGAGAGGATTAAATATTGAACAATCCAAGGGAGAATAAAGAAAATAAGTAAAGTTGCCATCAGTGCCCCTGGGCTGCTAGGGCCAATTCGAGAACGTCATAGAGACTCCCCAGACCGTCCCGGGCCGGTCGGCACCTCTCGTCTCGGTGGGCGTCATCATTCGGCAAACTTTAGAAAATAAAAGCCCACAACCCTTACCTTAGCCCAAAGCCCATTGCATTTCAGCCCACAAAAGCCCACGAATGCAAGCATTGCATTTTAGCCACAAGTCCAAGCCCACATTAAATTTCAGCCCACCCATTTCAGCAGCACAGTGCCCAGCACCCTCTCTGGACCGAAGGTCCTCCAACACAGTATATCAAGACTCAGGGAGGGATAAGATCGAAGGCCAGCCAGCTGCAGCCAGCAGAAGCCAGCGCAGGCAGAGAGCAGCCAAGAGACATCTCCCCTGCACTCCCAGAACCAGCCCATACATTGCATTTGCCCAAGCTCACCAGGGGATAAGCACAACCAAGCGCAAAGACTGGCCACAACCGAAACCACCAGAGCCCCCATTCTAGCAGAGAGAGTTTAGCACCTTCGGCCAGAGGCCAGAAGGTGGGAGTAGAGCCACGGTCGTGAGGAGCCGAAGGAAGGCCGAAGAAGGAGGAGGACAAGCCGGGACCAACGAGGACAAGAGGGGGCCAAGAAGCAAGTCAACGGGACCACTACGAGGCAAGGACTTCCACATCCGGCAAAAGCGACAAGCCACACCTTCGTCCCCGACAACGACAGCGTGCAAGCCACTGTGGTCCCCATCGACCCAACTTTTCTTCTTCCAGCCCGACCAACCGCACAAGTAGGTCCTTATTCCCCTTATCTTTTTCTTTAGAAGCATCCGGGCCAATCACAAGAGGGAAAATCAACCCAACCGCATGCTGTCAACCATTCCCTAGTATGGACACAGCCACAATCCACAAGCATTTCCCACAACCACCACAACTCAGGACCTTAAGCTCATCATCGATTGCGGTAGTATAGAGCCGAGTATAAAGGAGTAAAAAGAGGGAATAAAATGTATGTAAAATGCTTAGAAGAGGAAGGGTAGCACCGTGTTCATGGTGTTTTTGTTCGCCACCTCGGTCTAGCACAGTGGTCGACAATCACCATGGGAGGAAAACCCAAGAACCCTGCAAAACCACCGTAAGCCAGTGAGGTATAGCCTCAAATCCAACCACAAGAAAGTCAGTAAAAGTAGATCCCCCGCCAAAGAACCACCATCCTGGGTTGGATCAGCTCAGATCTAAACCCAACGGAGGCGCCATGGCCGGGTAGAAGAAGAGGAGAGCCGAGGAAGTAGAGGAGGCGGCGCGAAGCACGGCGGGGAGCCGTGGAGAGGCGGCGCAGTGAAGAGGAGGCGCCGGGGAGGCGCAGTAGTGAGGAGGCGCGGCGAGGAGCCGTGAGAGAGGAGGCAGGGAGCCAGAAGAGGAGGCGTGAGAGAGTAGGGGAGGCGCGGTGAAGGGAGGAAGCCGAGAGGCGCAGGGAGGCCAAGAGGTGAAAAGGTGGGGCGGCAGCAGAATGAGGAGGAGAAGGAGGCGTCGGTGGAAAAAGGGTGGAGGCCAGGCGTCGGTGGGCCGCGTGCGTGAAGCCAGCGAGCCAAGCAAGCCGTGTGCTTGTGAGGCCAACGAATTAATGCAAGCTCATTAGAACTAGATTTTAGTTATTATTGTTAATCGTTCTGTTTATTATTTTCTTGCTTTAACTCGTTGTAAATTAAGTTCTGTCGAGATCCCCGTAAGTCTAGACAGTGAAACTACCCGATTAGGAGTAAATGAAGAAAGGGGGGATTTATCTATTCGTTTGCTACTTTTCTAAAATTAGCAATTGTAAATATTTATTTGTAAAATAGCGTTAAAATTGCAGAATCTGAGCCTGCGTCACCCGAGGAAGCAAACCCGATTTCTATCAGTTCTGATTTACCCCGCGTCTCAGGCAAGCTCATTCTTCGATCATGCACGTAGTTATGTTAAAAATATGTGTATTTCCGGCAATATTAATGATGCTAGTTAAATGCATGAAAATCTTTGTTTTAAAAATAAATCAGAGAATGAAGATGTTATGATAAGTAAGATGAGAAAAGAAAAGAGGAGAAAAAGAAAGAGAGAAAGAAGAAATGAAATGCTCAGTTGTGGTACTGCTGAGATGAGCAGCAGGCCCACAAGCAGAGATGTATTTGGTGGGTAAAGAGGTTCAGGGAAAGGATGAGAGAGGCTAGGCGGACCTCTTTACATAGGGCTATGATGTAAGGACTTACCCCGTTTTCACTCGGATAGGGGACCGTATTTACCGTGCCAACCAATTTTCCGTTTTGGACGGGCGGAAAATAGTATCCTATTACGTTAATCCAATCCACCACATTGGGTAAGTATTTATGTGTGAGTAAGAAATGGATGAAGCTCAGAACCAGGGAGCCTGGAAATGAGTAAGTCCCAGACGCTATAGCGTTAAGTGGAGTGTTGGGCCGGGAGCCGGTCCAACCAAACACTATTGGAAGTCGGTGGAGCCCAAGTGAGCGACTTGGTACACCGATGGATAATAGTGGGCTGGTGGATAAATTAACGTAAGCGGAGAAAAGTTCTGTACTCTGAACTGGATTCCATACCAAAGGCAGTGTGGAAGAACCTAGTTAAGAAGGTTCAGAGCAGCTTTGGGTACAGTGGTACAAGCCTGCGCAGTGCTCAAGAAATCATGAATTCATGCCAGTTCACTGGAATGTGGACTACGGTGATCACTAGGGATCGTACCTTACTGGGTGAAAAATAGAAATTATTTAAGAATTAAAAATGCCAGACTGAATATTTTCATAAGAATAATTTCAGAATAAAGGAGACTAGAATGTGGACTAAGGACATGAGATCATACCAGTGCATTTATTGCTAATATGCTTGCTGAGTACCCTGGTACTCACCCTTGCTATTAATCTCCTTTGTTAGACCCTAGTCTGCTCGAAGGGGTATACGAGCAGGATGAAGGGGAAGCAGGTGGCGCTGAGTCGACTGGAGAAGAGGAGGGAGATTACGAGGATCCAGGCGAGGTGGACCCCGTATACTTCGGCTGGGACGACTAGAAGACCCAGTGGAGTGGGCGGAAGAGCCCTGGGGTACTAGTCTTACTTTTGCTATAGTGGTACTTTTGTAATACCAGACTGTAGGCCATGTGGCCGTTGCTGTAATAAAATCTACAGTATCTATGTTATTGTTCCGATGCGCTACTCTGTTTAAGGGTTACCATTTGCCGGAGCAGTGTTCTACTGATCAGGCAAATAGTAAACCGTTTGTCCCATGCGGTTATCCGGCCCTGAGAGGATAATAATGCGTGGGGCGTCACAGAAATCGAGTGTGATTCTACAGCCCTATTAGCTTCTAAGTCTCGGCTAAACGAGATTTGAAAGATATCAGACGAAACATAGCTGCCATTGCACAAAATGTACAACCATAGCAGCAGCGTCAAATAGTTCCATCCTTGCGTGCTAATATTACGCAAGAACAGTGAGCACAGTTTGACACCAAATTAAAATCTTGCTAATGTTCAGGGCATGCATACAGCAGAATCGAGTGATCAATCACGTCAGATCTTGTAGCAGGAACGAAACGTGTGGCAGTAACAAGCAAGCAACAAGGTAAAAACGAGTGGAGGACGGAGGGGAAGGCCGAAAGAGCTGTACCAGCCATGGAGGCGCCTGTGGAGGTTGATGGTGTACTCCCTGGTCACCACCTCCTCCTTCCTCGCAGCTCCTCCCTTCTCCCCCACCATCTTCTCTCCGCCCTCCTCCTCACCCGCCTGCTGCTTCCGGGTCAGATTCCGTGGTGTTCCGGCGGCCAGGCAGGAAACCCTACCGGAGCGATCTGTACCGGCTACTGGGCCGGTCGCAACTCTCGGCTCGCGCCGAGGCGCGTTCGGTTCTGGGCCTCGTACTGGGTTGCGCGTCCGGTTCTGGGCCGCGTATGGAGCATGCTGTGATGGGCCGCGCACCGTTTGTCCTTGCAGATGCGCTTGTAATGGCAAGGACCATGTGCAATGCCCCAGAACTAGAGATGGCAATGGGTACCCGAAACCCGAGTACCCGATGGGTTTTACCCGATAAGGAGGCGGGTATGGAAAGATATCTTCACCCGCGGGTATGCTAATGGGCAAAAATCTCTACCCATCGGGTATGCGGGTGCGGGTGCGGGTGTATACTACCCGTACCCGCATACCCGCGGGTAAAATATACCCGGCCGGGTGTATATTAGATATAGCAACAGGTACATATACCTGTGGCCCGTATATATATATTCGAAACGAAGCCGATGGAAATACCCGCACTCGTATATACCTGTGCCCCGTATATACCCTTATCAATTCGGGTATGGGTTACCCGTCGGGTATAAATACCCGCGCGGGTACGGGTATGGGTAAGTTTCTATACCCGTGTGCGGGTACGGGTATTGTAGCGGGTGCGGGTGCAGGTATCGGGTACGGGTATGATTTGGCTATACCCGACGGGTATTTACCCATTGCCATCTCTACCCAGAACAGCCGGTAGTTGGGATGCACAGAAAGGGACTCGCAAAACTACTACAGTGAAATTAAAATAAAATAGAGAACTTTTGATGCTCAGATGTTTGTGGACGTAGAAAACGAAGGAACTCAACCCCGTATTTTTCTATGATTTTTAAGTGCATGATCGTTGGTTGGTGCGTGCGTTTTGGACGGATGTCAAAACTATAGTCATTTTGGTGACGTTAGTGTCATTTGATTCTACATATCAAAATTTTGAATATGGTAGATAAAGTTCTACACTCACAACTCTAAGATCCATCAAAAAGTGGTTCCCTGTACTTTTCCTTAACTATGTACTCTTATCATACTACAATTTTCAATCGAATTATCTCTCTCTGCTTGTATGTTTTCAACGAAAAACTAAGGAAAATTTAATCATTTGCCACTCTTATGAGTCCAGTGGTAACAGATTTGCCACCCTGGCCCATTGTCAGTGACTCAGGTGACCCTACATGTAAGTGACTGAGTGAATTGATCAATCTTAAGAGTGACAAAAAATTGAATCTCCCATGAGCTCAAAAGAAGGCTCGCATCATGATCGCATGACAAGTGGCGCGCGCGAATGCACACCTTTGGGGTCTGTTTGGTTTGTGTATAATCTTGCCATGCCTAAGCTTAGGCAATATGTGGCTGCCACAGAAAGTGTGGCTAACAAAATCGAAGCCACACTTGTGGCAAAGTTTGGCAAGAAACTGAGTCTATGACGTGTGGGGTCGGGTGCTAAAAAAGTGTGGCACGCCACAGTTACGTCAATGAACCAAACAGCTACCTAAAAACTGTGGCACGCCTAACTTGTGGCTAGACAATTTTTGATCATGAACCAAACAGACCCTTGATCTGAAACTGTGTGGCATATGAACGGAAGGTGGTGCTAAAATATTCCAGCTGCTAACCTAATCAAGTAGCCAACCAGAATGTATTTAAGTTCCAAGAAACTACTGATAAGAGTGATAGGTGAACGTTCAATGTATGTAGATCTAGTAGTCTATTAAACAGCTTTTCAGCCTAACCGAGCGGAGCCGTAAAGATCTGCATTTGTAATGATCGCCACGACTTACTGTAACATGTGAAATGTTCAATAAAAATAATATCAGTGCGTACCACAGTATATATGTTTGAGCCATAGCCCATAGAAATGAGCAACTGCGAAAGAGCAAGGCAACACAATTAGAGATCAAATTAACTTTGCTTAGTTGCTAAATAATATTTGATAATCCAACCAGTATATATAGCGCCTTGATTTTTGGCTAACGACCACCGTTCGATTTTTACTAGCTACATGTTAGATGGATCGGTTCTTCAGATTTCCATTGTAATTAGTTAATCTGTGGCGCTATTATGCCTGAGAGTAAAATATCTTATTCTATGCTTCGGCCGTAACTACGGCTGACCATGTCCCATGCGCTTGATCCTAGACGCCCCTGCATAACTGTTTGTAATACAGCACACCCCCCGTCTTCCACCGTATCGCCCCAATCCCTGGTTTTCCACCGTGCCGCATGGTGGCGCCGCATCAAATCAACAGTAAAATAGCTCGAGGCCGTCCACCACACGGGCATGGGAGCCCACCGATCGGTAGTAATCGATCACCGTCATCCGTATCATGCAGTTTTGCTACCACCGCACCTCTATTGCCTCCCATGTCGATGACACCGCTGTGTGATTGTGGCAGTAAAAATAGAAACCGCATTTACGACCAGATACATTATGGTGGTGATCGGTTCGGCTGAAAGCCTCATGGCTTATGGCTGAAAACACTGTAGCTGACTGAAAAAAGTATTGTAGCTGACAGAGGCTTATTTACCATAATTAAATTTAAAAAATTTAAAAATAGAAAAAACATATTAGCCCATCACGTATAATGTAAACAAATACGAGGAAAAAAGAACCGGTAAAAAACTCAAAAAAAAGACAAAAGTTCAGAAAAAGATGAAATTTATGAATAGTGCAAAAATAAGCTGAAGCCAGAAGCTAAAGCCATATTGATCAGGGCCATTATTTTACAATCAAATGAAACTACTTTTACTATACTAACAAATTTACCAGCGCATGCTGGCCATATAATGGCGACAGTAAAAATGGAACCAACATTTATGACTAGATGTATTCTATTTTATGACTGTACTGATGAATTTATTGAAAGCATCGTTAGAGTTTACTAACACATCCGATGTTGCGCATGTTGGCTATTGATGGCAGTAGTAAAATAGAAGCTACATTACAACTAGATATATTCTATTTACGGATAGATAAAACTATTTATACTGCACTAATAAATTTATTGAACGCGTTGTTAAAATTTACTAACACACCTACGTGAGCGTGATGATGCAATAAAAAAGAATATCATATTTATGCTTAGATACGTATCACTTTATGGCCAACAATCGAAACAACACAGATTAACTAATCTGCCATGTGTACGAACCGGATCGAAACAACACAGGCTAATTAATCTGCCATGTGTACGAACCGGATGGGCGTAATAAATAACCAACGACGCTGGTGAACCAATCATTATTGAGATGAAAGGTAATTTTCCTATAACATAGCACACGAGTGAATTTCACAGGAAGTTCGTGCACAAGCTTAATTAGTCTAACGCTTATGCCTGGAACGTAGAAATTTTATAGAAAGATATTTAACTTCTACGATAAATATAAAAGTTTTCGTGTTCTAAATGAATCTTTATTTCTTTTCTCCTTTTTTTGGGAAAGCTATGAGCTTTCATGAACTTATAATAGTCTGGATACAGGAGGCTGTGTACAAGAAAACTAGAACTTGTATTTAGCCATTCTTGCGAGTCAGCTTGCGTGCAAGTATGCTTAGCACAACCCGAAGCCGCAATATTAGCCGACCTCCGATCAAACTTATAAGGTGGTGATTATTTGAGCTTTTTTTGGTGGCTTATGGCTAAAAAGCACTGTAGCTGATTGAAAAAACACTGTAGCTGACAGAGGCTTATTCAGCATAATTAAATTTAAAAAAATTAAAAAATATATTAGCCCATTACGTATAATACAAACAAATACGAGAAAAAAGAACCGGCAAAAAAACTCAACAAAAAGCTAAAAGTTCAGAAAAAGACGAAATTTATGAATAGTGAAAAATAAATCGGAAGCTAAAAGCTGAAGTCAAACCGATCACGCCCTGAACAACAAACGAAAGGAATCCAGAACTGGGGTCACGAGCTTGCAACCACCGACTTGTTTCTTGGCTGCCTATCACACACCTGCACCAAAACCTGGCAGTCCATCTCCATATAATCACTTGGCCAAAACCTCGGCGCCGGGCAGAAGCCACACCGTCAGGGAAAGGTTGAGCTTCAGTTACCAGTGGATCTGAAATCCCTCGGTAAACCTTGTTCCAAGCGTTTTGTCTAGGGCAGCCTATTTCTATGCAGCTATACGCATTCGCAGTGGCCGAATTAGGATTGAGGCAACCTCTGCGCTTACCTAGACCGTTGTAACTCATGCATAACAATCTAGCATCCGCTTATTTCGATTTAAACTTCTATCTTTTGATTTATTTTTATTATTCCTAAATTTCGTCTTTTTTCTAATTTTTGGTATTTTTTGAGCTTTTTTGCCGATTATTTTCCCCGTATTTATTTACATTATCCGTGATGGGCTAACCTTTTTTCTATTTTTAAAATTTAGTTACGCCAAATAAGCCACCATCAGGTACAATGTAATTTCAACTAACTATAATGTAATTTTAGCTATAATTTAGTTTATTTTAGTTCAACCGAGAGGCACCCTAATAGAAATAAAATCTGATGGAAGAGGGCCTCACATGAGGTCCGTTGATCCGGCGTGGGACCTATCGAGTCACCGACGGGAGCCCTGGTTCGGTCCATATAGAGGTGTTGAAGGTGTTAACACCTCCACTGCATCTAGCCGTTAATTAATCATGGTGCTAGCTGTACAATTGCTTTGCTTTGAGAGCTTCACGTTTATTGGACAGTTAATCGGTTACTAAAAATCTAACCAATCAGGAATGAAAGGAAGCGTTCCCCTTCAATTCCCGTCGAGCCCTTGGCAACCACTCATGCTCCATCTATCCTGAACTCCTATACTTCATGTGTTTCAAATCTCACCATCGAGATGACTGCAAACAATAACAAATCTGCTATTTCTGTTGTCTTTGTGATCTAATATTGTAATGGCAAGAGTCTAATGGCTACTAAAAACTAATATAAATGACCATAAGAAATTCCAACTAATGACAACACTCTCACAGACGAGTGCCACAGGGTGAGAGAAATTATATCCAGCGGCTGCAACGAGCAAGAATTGCCAATCGGCCGTGAGATGATGACCGATGCAATATTAATCTTCCGTCGCTTGAACTTAAGAGGTTAATGGTAGCGGTGAAGCGTCAAAAGAGTGAAGATAAAATTGCCTCTGTACCCTTATTTGATAGCATCTCTCTGATGCACTACTGGCGGAAGTCATAGGTGTTTAGTCACAAGAACCGTTAGATTATACTTCATGAACGGTCCAAAAATTTTTGGAGGACCGAACCATTTGTCGACCTTTTTCATCAACCTTTTTCAGTTCCTCGCCTTCCAAGCGAAGCGAAAAATACACGCAAGAAAAAGCCTTGGATCCAACGGGCATGTGCGCGCGTGCACTCGGTCACACGTGCGCTAGACCTCTCAATAATATTTGCACATCTCCACCAACACTACACCGAATTTACAACATCACCCCCACTCCATGTATGTACACAGTACACTCACCCCCGATCCCTTTATTACAGTATAGTAACCTACCGAGGTCCAAAGCGTAAAAGAGCCGAAAAGACCAAAAGAAGAGAAACAACAACTAGCCACGTTAGAAAACTCAGAACTCCGGCAACTCCGGCGAGGTCTCCGTCTCCGGAGGCGGTGGCTGGTGAAGCTTCTTGAAGTAATCTCTCACGTCAAACCCCTCGCCGGCAGCTACTTCGTCGTCTGCCGGCGGCGGGATGTAGGGCGGCCGGGACAGCTCCGCGAGCATGTCCCACGCCACCCCGGCGAAGAACGGGTGGGCCCGGACCTCGTCAGCGCCGCCGGAGTACCCTAGCCTGCTCTTGGGTTCCCTCTCCAGCAGCCGCGAGATGAGGTCGGTGATCTCCGGCAGCCGTCTCTGGCTGTCCCCCGGGAACTCGAGCTCCTTTCGCAGCACGTTCTGGAACGTCTCCTTCCGGTTCTGGCCCTTGAACGGTGTTAGGCCGTACGCCATCTCGTACATGAGCACGCCCAGGGCCCACCAGTCGACGGTGAACCCGTGGCCCTCACCCCTCACCATCTCCGGCGCCACGTACTCCTCCGTGCCGACGAACGAGTACGACTTCCCCCACGCGCCGGCCGCGCCCGAGGAGGCGAAGCTCGCGGGCTTCCTGCTCACCGGAGACACTCGCGCCGACTTGGCCTTCTTTATCAGCTCGAGCCCGTCGCTTCTTATGAGGAACCGAACCAGGTTCTGAAGCTGTTGCCTCGGCGACGCGGCCGCGGACAAGGGCTGCTCACGCTTGACATGACCAACAACAGAGCCACTCCTCGCGCAGACGCGCGTCCGGCGGTGACTGTGGGACACGGGCGGCCGAGGAGGCGACGGCGACGTGGAGGTCTTCGTCTTAGGAGGGAGGAGCCGGGAGAGGTCGAAGTCGGTCAAGGTGACGTGGCCGTCGGAGCGGAGGAGCACGTTCTCTGGCTTGAGGTCGCGGTACACGACGCCAGACGCGTGGAGGTCGGCGAGCGCGGAGATGATCTCGGCAATGTAGAACCGTATGGCCGCGGGGGAGAAGACGCGGTCGGGGAGCGAGTAGCGGAGCTTGTTGAGGTCGCCGCCGGGGCAGTGGGGGACGGCCCAGGCGAGGAGGTCGGCCGTCTCGGTCGAGCCGAGGAGGGACGGGAGGTGCGGGTGCGAGAGGCGGGAGAGCACGGACACCTCCCACCGCGCGCGGCGGTCTGCGTCGGGCTTGGAGGCCGCGGAGGAGCGCTTGTCGAAAACCTTGAGGGCGTAGCAGCTGGGCAGCGAGGACGCTGCCGCTGGGTCCGCGACGAGGAAGACGGTGCCCATGGCGCCGCGTCCGAGGACGCGCAGCGCGCGCGCCCGGTCGAGGTCGATGTCCATGGGTGGCCGGCACGGGCGGGGGCAGGCGCGGGTCTGTACACTGCGCGCGACGGTACGTGGTGGTGGGGCGGGGCGGCGCTTCTAAGAATAGGGAGCGGCCGGGGGATGGAGTGATGGAGAGGCGAGGAGGGTTTGGAGGCGAGACATAAAGAGGACACCAAAGGGAGGAAAGAGGCGACGCTGTCTGCCCTGCTAAAATTGTTTTTTTGGTTTTATTAAAGCATCCGGATATTTTCTTCCTAACTATCATTCAGATATAAGACTGTTAGATTAGAGATCTAATGGTCATGAATTTTTCTCCTTGCTCCTTGAATTTTGCTCTCTCCCTTGAAAAAAATATCTCCCAAAGAAAATGAGGGGAAAAAACAAGTGTCTAGATATTATCCAGATGTTTTCTTCTTAACTATCATTCAAATTTATGATCCTTAGATTAAAGATCAATGGACCCATTATTTTTTAAGGAGGGGAATTTGTTTCAAAAGGGAGAGGGCAAAATTCAAGGAGCAGAGAGAAGAATTCATGACCATTGGATCTCTAATCTAACAGTACTAAATCTGAATGATAGTTATGAAGAAAACATCCGGATGAGGTTTCACAAAACCCTTCTGATTATATGTTAGTATAATTAATAAAAAACAAAATGATATAGAAGTACCATCGATGATAAATCTACTAATATTATTTCCATGTGATAAATCTAAACGCTTTTGTTTATATTAGTGATTGACTGCACATATTCTAAAACTACATATATTTGAGGACGGCGGGTGATAACATAGTGGAATTGTTTCCTGCTTACAAGAATGTTACATTTACACCAACCGGAGTGCGTAACAGTGTGGCCTTTTGGCGTAACTCCGTAAAAAGAGAAGTGCTCCTTCTGTGCTTGTGATTAAAATAACAGTTTTGCTATTGCACAGGCGACTGAAATTTTTTTATGTTTCAGTCACCTGAAATTGCACTCTCAATGAACTAAAATTGCAGCCCCCTCCAAAAAAACAGCTGCAACTTTAGGTGATTCAGAGTGCAACTTCAGGTGACCTGAAATTGCACTCTCAATTAACTAAAATTGCAGCCCCCCTCCAAAAAAAAATATGTGTAACTTCAGGTGATTCAAAGTGCAACTTTAGGTGACTGAAAGATGAAAAAATTTCAGTCGCCTGTGCAATAGTCTATCCCATGTTAAACATACACCGTTGCTGATCCACTAATCCTGTGAATTGGATTGTGTACAAAAACTGTTCTTGTTTATGTTGCATTGTTGCTTGATTAATTATGCAGCATAGGGAGCACTGGGAGTGGAGCTCAAGGAGGGAAAGGCAGGGTTTCCACGTGTTGAAGGCAACAGGAACCAAACAAATCCATTATAGAAAAACCAATCAATCATATGATGCAATGGATTGGAAGAGGGAGAGGTATGTGATGAGCACGGGCTGATTCTGTGCTGGTCCGTTTATAAAGAATCTAAAACTGATACAATTCTGAACCAAATTTCAGTGTAAGATTGACAAACTCGACCTTGATAATGAGCACGAAAACTCTGAGCTAGTTTGTCACTATCTGACGGCATAGAAAATGTTTTTCGCTGGGATCAGCAATAGTCATTGATAAGGTAATTAAGTCGTTGCAGCATATGAATTGATATTCTGTTGTCGACTGAACTACTCATGGTGTTTATTTGCAGCATACATACGTGGATTTTGTTTGATCTTTGCTTGTCTACTTGCTAGGCAGCCAGATACTAGAGGTCCAGACGGGTATCGCAAAGAAGGGTATCGTTGGTGACTCGCAACTTAGCAAGAGCATGAGTTCGTGTCATCGGCGATAATTCCAACTGGTTTCCTTTCTGGCGATTTCTATATGTAGTGACATACAGCTGCATAATTGTTCAAGATTTTACAAGTAATTTGAGTACAAGTTTATGTATCAAGCACTTCTGACCTGGTACGAACTGAAAACAAAGAAATTAGGCATGCCAGATGGTATCAGGCTATATATATCAAGTATGCTCTTAAATACTTTCTTGTCTTACAGTGAAGAAATTCAAGAATACCGTAAAATACTAGCCCTGTTTCAAATCAAGTAAGCAACATGCAGGTCTGCAGCAACCCAGAAAGAGCACATATACATAGTTAAATCGAACAACAGCTGCAGAGCCCGCGAAGAGTAGTTAACTACGTACACTTGTACGGCAAACAACAAATCAAGTGTCAGTTCACTATCCCAAATAATATGCACAGCTAGTATTGTAACCTTTCCTTCTGATAAATCGTCAGTGCAGTCCTCCCGATGAGCATGGTTTGCTTTACTGTTCGAATCTCTTGCTGCTTTTTTTTCAGAAATTAATTGAGCTGCTCGATCCCCCCGATGAGCCGCATGTGATGAGAATAATAGGGTTGGAGCTGGAATTATTCTTTGGTGACACCTAATCACAGTGTAGAATTAGATAGATAGGGCTTTATTATATTACCACTTGTGCAATTTTTAGTTGATGTCTGCTACTACTTGTACTCCTGGTCTCCTGCTTTAGTGTGGTTGCAAGTTGCAACAGACAGATTATATGGCTGCAGTTTCTGGCCTTCAAAGAGGTAATTGAGTTTTCTATTTTTAATTTTGTTTTTGGCCACGCGCAAAATATATCAAGGTATGTGCACTGAACAACTCTGATAGTCTCTCAACCAGGGAAAGAGATCAGCGCTGCAGTGTAGCAGACTTTTGTCCATTTTGATGGGAGGTCTTATTGTTTAGTAGTATCGATTCGAATGATGTTATAGGCTTTGTATTGTGCGTTGTTGTCTTCTGTAGAAAATGATGGCCTTATAATTTGCTGGATTCCTGCCTGAATTTGTGTGGCTAGCTTATCCGTAGTATTTCTTAAACTTATATAGGTTTGATTGGAACCATCAATATATAGGCTCAATGTTTAGTGAAGGAAAAAAAGTAGTATATACCCCTACATATGAAAACGAATGAGTTGGCAAGAGAAGAATGAACTATTCACACACAAGACATTGTAGACATTTTTTTAAAAAAATTTGGCCCTAAAAGACCCTTTTTACAAATCTAGTTCTCTCCTTAAACTTAGGGCCTGTTTGGGAGAGCTCCACCAACTTCAGATTCACGAAAAACGTGGATCTGGAGCTGGATTCACTGTGGAGCAGCTCCATGGTGGATTTGGGATTCGTCAAAGTGTTTGGTACAGCTCCACCTCTCTCTCTATCTCACTTCCACCTGGGCCCCACGCGTCAGGGGGCAAAATGAAAAAAAAATCCCGGCGGCGCAGGCGCGGCCCGGGTCGGCGCAGGCGCGGCCCGGGTCGGCGCAGGCGCGGCAGCGGCCGGCGGGCGAGGCGGCCGGCAGGCGCAGGCGGAGAAGAGGAGGAGGCGGAGCGGCCGGCGGGCGAGGCGGAGCGGCCGGCAGGCGAGGCGAAGGCGCAGGGGAGGACGGCGCAGCGACGAGAAAGAAGAAAAACGAACCGTTTTTTTTTTGTGTAATCAGTGGCATGGTGGGTAATTTTCCCCAACTCCACCAATTTGAGTTTGGTGGAGCACCCCTTGAGGTGCTCCACCAATTTGGTGAATCTGGAGCTAGATCCATGGTTTTGGTGGAGCAGATCCATGGTGGAGCTGCTGGAGCTGGAACTGTTTGGCTTGGAAAAGTGGATCTGGATCTGGATTTGGTGAATCTGGAGCTGGTGGAGCTCTCCCAAACAGGCCCTTAGTAGCTATAGTATATGACACATGTTATCTATCGCACTACAATATCTCAGTAGGTTCTATTGAGTAACCGCAGCTCAGTATATTTTTGACCTGCCAAACAACCATCGCTCGATAGGTCCTGCCGAGCGACGTAGGTTTTTGACCTGGCGTGCAACCGTGGCTTCGCAGGATGAGCTGCCAAGAAACAACAGATCGACAAGCTGCCAAGAAACAACAGATCGACAGCAAATTAATTAGTGATTGACTTAAACATGATTAACATTAATTAGGAGTTATATTACATTGTTAGTACAGGGGTGGATCCAGCGGTGGGGCGGGGGGGGGGGGCTCGAGCCCCCCTACCGCTACCGAACCCTTGGAGCCCCCTATAAATTTTTAGTTATGGATGTATGGTGTAGGAGGGGCATATTGGAGTTATGTCGCTGTATCGTTTTTGTTCAGCCCCTCCTAAAATTTTTTCTGGATCCGCCACTGGTTAGTACTAATTAAGCATAATTAACATTGTTTAAATGATGCTGTGCCTGCCATCTCGGCACGTCCTCGCCGAGCTAAAGGAGAGTTAGATCTAAAAAATAAACATCCGAGAGTTAAATTTGAGAAAAAAATAGCTACAATAACCCCCCCCCCCACACATATATATGTGTATATATATATATATATATATATATATATATATATATATATATATATATATATATATATATATATATATATATATATATATATATATATATATATATATATATATATATATATATAAACAGTTCGAGAAGAACTGATGAAAATAAATGCTGAGTTTAGAAGGTAGGGTAAATGGATTGCTCGGAAGAAGCCAACTCACAACTAGCGCAGCCACCTTATATGGTTACATGCCATCTAACAAATTTCTGGCCGAAGCTTCCATTGCTGATCTGATTTGTGGCTTCAGAGGTACACGTGCACCAGGTCATATAATTAATTCTCTCGATTTTATATACAAAAAAATGAAGAAGAAAAGAGCAAACAATGCATGACTCTTCTCTGAAGTTTAATACACTCTCGGTTCAAGTTTATATGATGTATTTTTTAATAATTTTATCATTAAATATAGAACGTATTTTATATTTTAATATAAAATTAGTATAATGTTCTCTTTATATTCCTAATAACTATGCAGCCTTATTTATTATTCTCTGCATGTATATATTGAATATAAAGATGTAATAATTTAAGAATTATTCTATCCGTGCTATTAGAAAAAAATGAAGATAAACTATGCTAGAGATGACCTACCTAATAATTGTCACACGGAGCAGAAACAAGGAATTGACTCTTTTTTTTTCAGAGAGAGAGAGAGAGACAGAGTTGAAACTTATCATTGGACCGTCTCTTAAAGATTTTGGCTACTGAGCTAGTATTACATGATGCAAAGGAAAAGGTACTACTGACTTCCTTGAGAAATATGACACGGCTGACACTTGGGTGTTACTTACAGACAAATAACATACTTAACCCATTGAGAAATGTTTACTGAAATGTTGTATTATGTTTCAAAAAAAAATAACTGAAATGTGCATGTTCGGGCGGCGCGGGACGTTCGCTCCAGGCGCGAAGTGCCTAGCCGGGGAATGGCACCTACGTGTGATCGGCTGCCACCCCGCGTTCCTCTGGAGACCCGGCGCGCCTGACCACCGCGCGGATCCAAAGTTATGACCCATTCTCGGAGCGTGGCGCACCTTCCGGCGGCGCGAGACAACAAGGGTTCGGCATAAGCTTGTTTGGTTCCACACACCAAAGTTATTGTAGAACCATCTGGGAATAACATGTTCTAGATTTAAAACAAATCAAGCCTCAATTTCTAATGCTCCTTCAAATATATCGATTTCTGTGCTTATACCATGTATAGAACAATCAATCTTGTCATGGCTCTCTCTAGCGCCCAAGATTTGAACGGTGCACATATATCTAATCTCTCCCTTATCTCTATCTATCTCCATCCCTCTCTCTCCCATCCATATCAATCTCCTATGCTCTCTCTCTCTCTCTCCCTTTCTCTCTCCTCCCGTGTGGGCGGCACCGGTGGTGTCGGAGGCGGCAGCGCACGGCCGCGGGTGCGGCGGCGGCCTGGCGGTGCTGTGGCGGCAAGGCACGGCGCATGCACGCGCGAGAGGTGGTAACGCACATGCGCGCGCGGCTGTGGGCGCGGTGACGGTGGCTCGACGCGGCGGAGGCAGCAGCTCAGCGCAGCGGCGACGGCGGCTCAGCACGGCAGCGACACCAGGCGGTGGAGTGCGATGGCGGCAGCGCAAGGCAAGACCACGTGCGGCCACACGCGCGCACGCGGCTATGCCGGCGGCGGTGGCCGGTGGCAACGGCACAGTCAAACAACCGTTTGCATGGCCGAACGGTGCTTTGCTCGGCCGAATGGCCGTTTGCGCGAGACGTCGTTCACTTGGCCGAACGGTGTTTTGCACGGCCGATGGACTAGCGAACCCGTTTTCTCTCCAATCCTGTTTACCTCTTGTAGTTCCCTTATCAAAACAACTATATCTGATCGGTCGCCTTCCATTCCATCCTGTAGATTCGCGCACAGCTATTGAAGGAGCAGTTGGGCAGGTGCACGTTTCGGACTCATCGTGCAGCGTGTCTGTCGAGCGTGCTCAAGGCAAATACATCACGGCCTTGACCTTTCCGTTTCGCATATCACGTGTTTCCAGTTTACTTGTAACCTTGTCATTGAGTATAATTATTGTATTACTCGTGCTTGCTTGGCTAATATCATATCATTGAAGTTACTCATCTGATATCATATCATTAAACTTACCTGACTAATATCATATCGTTAAAGTTACCTGTCTGATATCATATCGTTAAATTTACTTGACTGCTATCATATCGTTAAAGTTACATGACTGATATCATATCGTTAAAGTTACCTGTCTGACATCATATCGTTAAAGTTACCTATCTGACATCATATCGTTAAAGTTACCTGTCTGACATCATATTATTAAAGTTACCTGTCTGATATCATATCATTAAAGTTACCTAGCTGATAACATATCATTAATGTTACCTGACTGATATCATATCATTAAAAGTTATCTGGCTGATATCGTATCACTAAAACTTATCTGGTCATTGTCGTATCACTAATGCTTGTCTGGTCATTATCGTATCGCTCATGTTTACCTGTTTATAGACTTTTAATACTGTATTCATAACATGATGTTCCAGGTATTTTATTTCACATGCTTTTATGCTCATTAAGATGCTCAGTTAAAATGTTCTAGAATTCATACTTTTTAATTACTGTTTTAGAATTCATACTTAAATCGTTAATGGGGTAACATAGGAACATATTTTAACTTAGGTTTAAATTATTAGCATTCTTTTGACTTAGGGTTGCTGTGTTTTAGTTTTCTAATATCATGATCCATTAATTGTATGATGTTGTATTTGAGCCATAAAAAATGTATGTATTAAACCTATTAATCTGACTAACAATCACTTATCACATAATAAAACTTGAATGGTTGATAACCTTGTGTGAGATATATTATAATATCTCTTTAGGATAATTGCTATATCACTATCACCATATTATCATTCCACATCGCCTTCATATCAGGAATTATGTCTCTCCATTTCCAACTCTAACACATCTTTTCACTTCTTATAATTTTATCTTAGTTTTTCCTTAGTTCCCTTAAATTCATAATAACATGTTAACAATATAATGGTCACTTGGCCTGGGGTTATCCATATATAGGAGAGATTTTCACCCACCTGGTAGCGTATTGGGGGGGGAGGCGGTACACTCTCGTTACTCAGGATATTACACCTTGTATGTGGTTATACAGTCGAGTACAGCGTTGTGTCTGACTATTCTCGTATAACCGAGTATGTGGAAGTAATCGCCAGTGCCATAACTTGCTAAATAACAATTATCCCTGTTGACAAGATAACAGTTACCTGGTTTGGGGTCATCCACATATAGGGGAGATTACCACCCACCTGGTAACGTACGGGGGAGGTACACTCTCGTTACTCAGTATATTATACCCCATCGGTGGTTATACAGTTGAGGACTACGATGTGCCTGGCTATTCTCGTATAATCGGGTATGTGGGAAATGATCGCTGGTACCATTGTCATAACTTGCTAAATAACAATTACCTTTAATTCCATTGACCATGTCACCTCTATCTCTGACATTTATCAGTGTTTTCGATAACCTGATTTTATTGCAATTAACCTGTATCAATTACTTGCTTACATTGCTTATTTTTTTACACATCTTTCTTGCATTACCTGTCCTTTACTCACCTGTTGTGACCGTTGTTGGGTACTTGCTGAGATTTTGAAATCTCACGCTTGCTCTTTCCATTCTCAGGTAAAATACCAATAGAGTGATAGCAACATGCATGGGTGGAAGCACTCAAGTTTTCAGTACCGTGTCTTGCCACTATTTTTGTCATTTTATTTATTCTTCATTTGGTTAGAAGTGGAACGGTCCCATATTTCAAACATTTATTTCAGTTTCCGTTAGTTTTCTATTAAAATTTTAATTTCTTTGTGATTTTTAATATTGTTCTTATTTATTCCTCACTTTTGCGATGACATTCTATGGTAGTATCTCATATTAGTGTGTGAAGTGCTACACTTTCGGCTGATCTTGCCCTTCGAATTTCATTGCTGGAAACAATCATGTCTATAGCAGTTGGGCGATTGCAAAATAAGTTGGCAAAAGTACGTGCTCAAACATGGCAGATATGTACGTGTCATGTACATGCATAAAAGCTCAGAATTATATATGTCGTTTGATGTTAAGTATGCAAAATCTCTACTCGCCAGGGAATGTTCGATATGCACGGTTGTGGGAGACATGTTTCAAAGCTGACTGCCGTCTAACTAGATATCTACACCTGATTATAGTACGCTGCAGCCTAACAGTTCATTTGCCACGACGTGTAGTGTTAGGCATGTCTCCACTTTTTGCAACTACTCCAGTTGATCAAGAAAGAAACGATGCTGTTACACCACTTGGCAACTTGCTTTTTTGTAGGCAAGTTTTTTCTGCCTTCTTTGTTACAGTAGTTAACATAACCTTCAGCTATTTTTTTTTCTAGAAGCTCATGTGCTTGCTACCTTTGCATCCTGGCCTCAGTGGCGAATCTAGAATGAAAAATGAGGGTGGGCTAAAAAAATTTGCATTCTTCTACCAGATCATAAGTTCGTTTCTCCGTTATTGCAAACCTACAAATTAATTGCTAATTGAGTATATACAACAGTACAACACTATTTCTAATAAATCGTTAATCAAATAAGCTCGGCAGTATAACAGTATAATAAATTAATTGCTAATTAAGATAATGAGCTTGAGACTTGAGTTATATACTTACAAATCATTGAATCAGTTCGGGAGGAATCCTATCACACGCCTTCATAGCTTCACAACTCACAAGTTCACAGTACACGTTCGGGCAGTGAGGCAGCTGCCGGTAACTTCACTGCTTCACAGCAAGTCACAACGCAACCAGTCACCAGACAACCAGTCCAAGCCAAATAACAGCAAGCGCCAGGCAGCAGCTGCAGCCAAATAACATTCACACGCCTTCGAGCTTTGGCCTTCATTGCTTCACAACCATAGTTCATGCAATCATGCTTCACACAGTCATTCGCCGCCCCTGCGCGCTGCGCCGCCGCGTCCCGCCTTCCCGTCTCCCCGCCTCCCTACCTCGGTGCCTCCCGCCTCCCAGCCTCCGCCGCTCAGGTCGGCCGCGACGGCGCGACCCCGCCCCCAGCACTCCGGCAGCTCGGCTTCGTGCCTCCGCTGCTCAGGTCGGCCGCGACGGCGCAATCCCGCCCCCGGCACTCCGGTAGCCCGGCTCCGCGCCTCCGCCACTCAGGCCCAGCCGACAGCCGCCCAGGCGTCCCGGCGACGGCACGACCCCGCCTCGGCCCTTCCCCGGCGTTCCTCCTTCGGATCCGGCGACCGGCGTCCCCGCCTTGCCTCCAGAATCCAGATCTCGTCGGCACGCGGCATGGGTATTTGGGGGAACGGGAGCTCGCGAAGGGAATGGGGATTTTGGTTTGGGGAAATTTGGGAGGGCAACATGTACTGGACGGTGGGCCGTCGGGCCCGTGGGTTGCATTTCTACTTTGGCGGTGCGGCCTTGATTCTTCTCCCTGGCTCCATGCTCTTCCTTCTCCTCAGACATCGTCGCCAGTGACTCTGTGACTGCGGTCGCCGCAGGAGGCCGGAGGCCGGCGGGAGGGTGGGGGGTCGGCAAACCAGTGGAGGGTAGGCTTCAGCCTGATGAAGCCTACCCCATGGATTCGCCCCTGCCTGGCCTTACCATTCTCGTTTTTCCCCTTCAGAAATGATGTGCATGTGATTTTTCATACCGTTTTGGGTTGTCACCGAGGACGAGCGCCGTCAGATTTTGAAGGTGGGTTCATTTAAGTTGTCGTTTTAATTTTTAACTTATGATCTTTGAATTATAATTGTTTGTGAGAGATAATATATCGAGAGAAATAGTCGTATATAATTTTGATTAGTATAGTTAAACTCAGTAAAACATCTATTATAATCTATACGTAGACCTTACCTTAAAAAAATCTACTATTTAAAAACTAATTCCTGTAGCTACAAAAGTTAAAACCTAAGCATAAGCACACCTTCGTTGTCTCTCATGAACAACCGCAGAGTCGGTACTTTTTCGGAAGAGTCTCTTGCGTCAGAAAGGTTCCCCTCGTGGCGTTACTTGAGTTCAACAAGACAACAACCATAACCTCGTTCGTTGCTAAGCGAGGTGCAGATGGAGCCATGTGCCTAACTAGGAAAATAAAACTAAATGAGTAAATAATCTTCTAGTTCTCCGCTAGAAACTGTTGAACAGCCTGACATGTCTGACGTTTCTTTGTCGCAACGAATCAAGGAAGAGGCTCTCCACTACTCAAAAGTTTCTAGATTCATCAGAATCACTTGACTATTAGTGACTATTAGTACTACTGATCATCAAGAAGCCGACAACATAGCAGCTAGGCTACAATTATTCCACTTTCTTTTAGACTTTTGGTAGAATATTTTTTTTCCATTCTGCTTCCTTGCAATTGAAACAACATAAGAAAGAAGCCAAATTGCACAATAGGTAGCCCCGTTTCAAACGTCTTCAGCTTCTATTTTTCTGACTTTCGCTTTTTTTTTAAGTTAGAAGTCACTTAAAATATGTTGGCTTCTAAGTTCAGTTTTTTTGTTTTTTTCTTTGTATTGTTCGTGGAGATATAACAATGTTTCTATTTTTTTCTTATCTTTATTTATTTTTTCTTTAATTAAATGACTCAAAAACCAACCATCACTAATAGTACAATTTCAGTCAACAGTCAAAAACCGTAGCTGGAAGCCGGTTAGAGTGATTTTGCTCATACAGCTAGCACCACTACTACAATTCCCAAATGAAATGCAAAAGGTGTAAAGCTACCATATACACAATACACTTGCAAACATGTTAGCCCATCAATGCAAAGGCCTAAAGGTGGAGAGATTTCTCATTTTTGTATGGTTGGCTCGGTCGGCCATAACATTGTGAGCCATGCAACTTGTGACTTTTAGGCTGTTCGTGTAAGAGATTACAGAGTAACAGAAACTCACATGTGGTTTTTGCAGATATAAATAGAGTCGGTAAAGTATGTAATACAATTAACTAGTATACCTTATTTTAAAAAAATACTCCGTTTAAAAGTTAGTTACTATAGAAAAGCCGAAAAGCAGCTTTTAAAAGCTGAAAAGAACAGGGCCGCAATCGTTTATGGGTAAAGGAGGCGCTTCATATTTGCACATCGTTTGAATAATGGTTCTTAGCCATGTAAAGGGGAACATGAACGGTAAAGGTGTTGAGTAGGGCACAATTTTGTTTTGATCTCTCCATCTGCTGTATGGTGCGCCATTGTCATCTTTTGGCGTGTGAGGATTAGATTTGAGGGGCTAGCCCGTGGTCCTTGCCTTTTGGCACCAAAAAATGATGGTGGTGATTGCTGATTAGTGCCACTGACTAGCATATTTTAAGCTAAGCAGAGGGGCCCTTCTGACCATTCGGAGGCTCTAATGTACGCCAAAGAATTAAGTCACATGTAGCCCTTATTAAGGCGGTTGAGAGCTGAACATGGTAGTCTTATTTTTCACTATTCCTAAATTTCGTTTCGGCTTCGACTTCTGGTTTATTTTTCACTATTCCTAAATTTTGTTTTTTTCTGATTTTTTTTATTTTTTGAGTTTTTTTACCGGTTCTTTTTTTTCCTGTATTCTTTTGCATTACACGTGATAGGCTAACCCATTTTTTCTATTTTTAAAATTTTTTAAATTTAATTATACCAAATAAGCCACCTTCAGTTACAGTGCAATTTCAACCAGCTACAGTGAAATAAGCCATAAACCACAGCCCAACCGATCACCACCATAGCTCCGGATAAGTCAGGAGTAGAGCTGTTAAATATTTTGAGCTCTGCCTCATAAAAGCATCATACGTTAACTTTTCCTAGATATGTTTACCGACTTTTTTTTAATAATGCAGTGTCTTCTTTTGCCGCAATTTGCTAAGGGTAAAATGCTACTGTATCTCTGATCAAGCATTCATGCTCGAGCAGCCATTACTATGATCACTGCCGCAGACGAGTTCGATGGTATGAATCGTGTCGCCTGCCATGACAGGTAATGATCAAACGCTTCATCGCAACGGCGCCACGAAGGATTCAGCCCACCGCGAAGCAACACTGGTTCACGGAAGTTTGATGGAGACATCATCGAGTTGCAGAGTTCCGTAGAGTGGGCGAATGGTCCAGTGAGCACTGGTGCGACTGCGAGCCAAGCCCCGAACAAAAGCAGACGTGCCGTGCCGCTGCGCCGCCAGCCGGGTGGACAAAAACGAGCGCGCGTGCACAGGCACAGCAGTGGAGGACTGCGGATAGGGTGCGCGTAGGGCTGTAAACGGGCCGAGTGTCAGGCTCGAGCTCGATAGAAGCTCGAGCCGAGCTCGAACGAGCCCAAGATTTATGTCAAGCTTTGAGCTGAGCTCGAGCTCGGCTCGACAAAGCTCGTCGAGACTCGTTAAGCGTAAAGCACACATCATTTGCAGCAGTCAGCAGAATAGCAGGTAAAAAAATCACAGCAAAACATTCAACACAGTTCAAGAATATCTACCCGCGGGAATACATTCAAGAACCACAGAATACTTCCCGCAGAAATACATTCAAGAATATCTACCCGCAGAAATACAAAACAACACAGAATACTTATATTACCTTGAGTTGAGGATACTTATAAAACAACATAGAACACATAAGGCCCTATTTGGACAGCAGACAGACACAGCAGTAGCAGCACAAACATAAGGTAGTCCACAGGAGTTGAGCTAGCTAACAGCTGACATTTAACATCAAATTAACACAGCTGACAGGAGTTGCTTGCATCCAACACGACTAACTGACTTGCGTGCGGGGACCTTGCAGAGGAGGAACACGGGCACGGTGTCGGCGGCGGCCTTCAACCTTGATGACTTGCGTGGGGGGACCTTGCAGAGGAGGAACACGGGCACGGCGTCGGCGGCGGCCTGACTTGCGGGGGACGAACACGTCGGCGGGGGAGAGGAGGGGCGAAGGCGTCTGGAAGGAGAGGAGGGGCGGAGGCGGGCGGCGGCTGGGAGGAGAGGAGGGGCGGAGGCGGCCGGCGTCGGGGGGGGGGGGGGACGAGGAGGGGGCACGAACGGCGGATCTGGGCGGAGGCGGGTGGGAGGAGAGGAGGGGCGGAGGCGGCCGGCGTCGGGGGGGGTGAGGAGGGGCTGCGAGCGGCGGATTTGGGCGGATCTGAGCGGAGGCAGCCGGCGGGTGGGAGGGGCAGAGGCGGCCGGCGCCGGGGGGGACGAGGAGGGGCGACGAGCGGCGGATCTGGGCGGAGGCGGCCGGCAGGTGGGAGGAGAGGAGGGGCGGAGGCGGCCGACCGCCGGGGGGGCGAGTAGGGCCGGCCGCGAGCGGATCTGGGCGGAGGCGATCGGCGGGTGGGAGGAGAGGAGGGGCGGAGGCGGCCGGCGTCGGGGGGGCGAGGAGGGCCGGCCGTGAGCGGCGGATCTGGGTGGAGGCGGAGGCGGGGTGGGGAGAACCGGGGAGTGCCCGAGCAGGGAAGGATTTAGGGTTAGCGATTGCGGTGCGGAATGCTGACAGGGATAAGGGGGGCCGGGGGGCGGGGTTGCGGTGCGGGGTGACTTGAGTCTGTCTTGACGCAGAGTCGGGAGTCGCGGTCTCGCGGACACGCTCGAACTTACTCGAACTATTCGAGTTCGATTCGTTCAGGCTCGCGAGCTTTTGCCGAAGCTCGAATTCGGCTCGTTAACGGCTCGAACCGAGCTCGAATCGATCCTACAACGAGCCAAGCTCAAATAGCTCACGAGCCTCGAGCTTTTTTTACAGCCCTATGTGCGCGCCACACTACGCGCACGGCGCACTAGCTAGCTAGCTCGTTTTGAAACACGGGCGATAGCGGCTGGGCCGGGCACCACGGCCCGAGGCCCAAGGAAGCGGCGATTAATATTATTTATGGGCTTTTTCTTTCGCTTCTAAAAACTATTTTTTGATTTATCTATAATAATTAGCTTTTAAATGAAGTGTCTTTTAAACACGAGGTCTACAAATTAATTATAGTATACATTGTAACGACTTCATTTATATCGGACAAAACTGCACGCTAGTTTCTATTACTCCATGCTCTCTCTTATGAACAACACAAAAACTATAAGCTACAGCTATAAGCCGAAAAAATGAATAAGCCCAGCATTCTCCACGCGTGGTGGATGGGCACGACTGTCTACATAGCCTTCGATGTGGACACCGAAGCGGCAGGCGATTGCCGTGGCCCGTGCGCGTGGCTCCGCACACAGTTGGGTTCTTTTGTACTTCATATTTAAGGCTTTTGGTTTATATTACAGTAACTAATTTTTAAACGGTACATCTTTTGAAGATGGGATTATAAGTCGATTATAGTAGATATTGTATATGCTTCAGCTATACTGATTAAAATCGTACATGATTTACTCTCTCTCATTCATACTCTCTCATACAAATAGTCGAAATTCAAAAACTTTAAATTAAGAGATGTAAACCATAATCGAAACTTACACACCTAAATCTACCGATGTTATTGTGCGAGCGCGGAAGAGGGCAGCCGCGCGGATCCACGGGAACTGGCTAGGCTGGCGGAGACGTGTAGGACGCCCGGTTGGGCACCATCGCACGATGCGTGCGGCCTCGGCCCGTTTGACCAGGTTTGACGACTCTGGTCGATTGGGCACCTGGGCTTTCGCAGAACGCCGCCACGCGGGCAGTGGAGTACTGTACTACAGTAGACTACAGGGCCAGTGGCAGCTACGACTTGGCCCAGATTTCTCGGGGTTTATTAGGCTGTGGGCTGAGAGCCTGAGATGAGTACGGTGGCTGGTGGGCTCCGCGTCGGACCTTTACGTGGGCCCAAGCTGCAAGATGGGCCGGGTTTTCTGCCCTGCGTGATGGTACGTAGGCCCAAACCGCGGGCTGCCCAGACTCAGTGGGGTTTCATAGAGTTTTATAGGCATTAAATACGCTGACATGGCATTGTATTGATGAAGAGAGAGATGATAAAAGTTTCATAGGAGTAGAGAGAGTTTCATGGGGATGAAACTCTTCTGCACTGTTTCCAAAATATGAGTATGTTGAAAACTGGGATATGAAACCTCCAGGCCTTAGAGCAAGTTTAATAAGGCTGACTGTGCTAGCTATAAGGGAATCCATGTCAGCATAGTCCTATGTGGAGGGGAGAGAAAAAGGAGAGAGAGAGCCAAGCCGACTCCCATGCAAGAGTCAGGCTATAGCACAGGAAAAGAGGCATTATCCATGCATGTACCCATAGAACTAATTGCTATACCCATGCATGTATTAAATTATCAATACCCATGTATGTATTAAATGATTGAGAGCTCTTATGGAGACAACTTATAGCCAGCTTATTGTATGAGTTGACTGCATCATTATCTTTTGATGACATGGAAATGTATTGGAGGTAGCAGCTATCTGTACTATTAAACTTGCCCAATCTTTCAAGTTCCAATGTTGGCTACCGTTTGGTATTTTTCACATGGAAAGAAAATAGAACATCCGGTTTTGTCATGAGATCGCAAGCTTAGTTCTTTGAGAAATACTACTGCATGTAGTTTATTCTGTTTCTAGCAGTATCTCGGCCCTTCCAATCAGCCTGCCTAGTCAAAAGTTGCATTGCACCAAGCCAGTTCTAACATGAGCAAATGCACTGAAACATAAACTATAACATGATACAGGACAGAAAAGTTGCTCGATTGATGGCGAAGGGAACGGAAAGCTGTCAAGCAACAGCAAAATTCGTTGAACCTGTCTGTCTCTAAGCTGCTCGAAAGTCGTCCCATGAGTCCCAATCATTGTACCCAAGGCCTGTTCTGGCATCGATCTTTTCTTCGTCGATTATCCTCGAGGAGAGCCTTTGAGAAAAGATAAAAGAGGGAGAAAAGTGTGCGTTAGGTACCTGGTGCATACTTTTTATTCGATTTTATTGCGCCGTCGGATCGAATGGTGCCCTCTAACAGTGTATACCATATGTCAGATGGATTTTTAGTAAATCTGTAAAATTAAAGATAGATAGACTTGAATGAAAGTCAATCCTAGACGAAATGTCGATGCGGATAAATAACAAACAGAAAAAAATTCTAAATAGGGGATAGTTATAACTCACAGATTGATCAACATATCGATACATAGCAATATTGATCAAAGTCGAATTACAAAGGTAATATTCTACTAGCTACGGTATACTCCTAAGATACATAAAGAGTAGATGCAAAAAGATAGTAAAAACTTAACATGCGTATGTTTTTCAATTAACCAGTACAAGGTATTTGTATCTTAAAACAATCGACTCAGTATTAGATTGGTGGTGATCAATTGGGCTTTTTTTGGTGGCTTATGGCTAAAAGCACTGTAGCTGGCTGAAAAAAACACTGTAGCTGACAGAGGTTTATTTAGCATAATTAATTTTTAAAAAATTTAAAAAAATATGTTAGCCTATTACGTATAATACAAACAAATGCGGGAAAAAAGAACCGGCAAAAAGCAAAAAAAATTAAAAATTCAGAAAAAGACGAAATTTGTGAATAGTGAAAAATAAACCAGAAGCCATAAGTTTAAGCCGAATTTATCAGGGCCTACTTCAAGTCTCCTTCTTTGTATCGGCTCAACTTTTTTTGGATAGAGCCTCCGTCCGCCTTTAAACATTCTCGTTTCCAATCTTATTTGGCGATTTTCTTATTCATATTTACCTTTTCTTAATCGACTTCTTCTAAAGGATTCTTTGCGTAGTTAATCCTTGATTCTGATTTTTAGTAAATTCTAATCTTTTCTTAGAATCATATCAGCTACTAAAAATTCTTTTATCGACTCTTTTTGGGCCAAAATCAAGTGGCAACACATATATACAATAATATATCATCCTGTCACTGTAACGGTAAAGGTATTTCTCTCTCTCGCTGTGGTCATTCACCTCGCAATGGATCACACCAGGCTGTAATCAGCACGTTCAAGGGAAAAAAACCACAACAGTATGTTAGCAAGCAAGAGCCTATAAACTATTGATTTTGCTATTGCATAATCGACTGAGTTTTTTTTTATTTTTTAGTTACCTAAAGTTACAGTGTACTAATTACTCGTTTTAAATTACACTCTTAATCACTTAAAGCTAAAGTATAAAAAATAATTAAAGATGAAGAAATAAAATCGTCTGTACAATAGTCACCCCATAAACTATTTATACAACAACTTTTGGAAACCAGTTTATACGACACATGAACAACTCCAGTTTTTTACAAGCAAACCAAGTCAACGCTCAATACCACGTGATCCGTGCAGACTGCATACCATGCTGACATGTTCTCGATCAATACACCGTACAAAACTGCAACAGTACGTGTTCTTTCTCCAGAAACAAGTAACTAGTCCAGCGGATTCTCGCCTGGATCGATCATTCGAGATGTTTCTCGGGAACCCTAGATGGAACCTCAAATCCATAAAAAAAGAACAGTTTTAGATGGTTTTACACAGTTTCAGTCTTTTAATTTTTAGAAATTATTTTTGAACGAAAATAGTTTTTTTAGTAATTTCTATAAATTGTTTGTAAGACTAACCGTAGGAGCCGTCCGTTTTACATAGAGCAGCTTCTGAAGACGAGTGTCACTCCCTCAATCTCTTTTATAATTGGAAAATTTAATCATTTGCTACTCTTATGAGTCCAGTGGCAACAGATTTGTCACCCTGATCCATTGTCAATGACTCAGGTGACCCCATATGTAAGTGACAGAGTGAATTGGTCAATCTTAAAAAGTGGCAAAAAATTGAATCTCCCTTTATAATTAGCCAAAACCCAAAAGTTAGTTAAGCATAAAAAACCACAGCACTTTTAAGGAAGGATTTTGTCCATTGCCACCTGTTGTGGTTCTACCATACTTGTCAATACCGTTCAGGAGGCTATATCAGTTTGGTTCTTAAAATGGTAAATTCCAGTACTGATCCATACCCATATATCGTTTCGAATTTAATATGATAATATGAATATATATTTATACGTGTATATTTGTTTAATTACATGTACACCAAATATCACCTATAATATTATTTTAAATATATAGTAGTCATATCAAATATAATATATAGTTTAATAGATAATATTATTAATTTCACCGGTATAATCGTATTGATCAGTATCTGAGGCTGTTACCATATATAGAAATACTTTACACCGAGCTCGAGAAGCCGAAGCCGAAAGAGCCCTGCGCCAACTACCAGCCTGGGCCACGTGGCATCCACGATGGCAAATTGGCAGCTCGGGTCACTAGGAGATAGGATTAAAAAATATGATGCTGCGGTGCTGCCGACTTGTGCCGCTGTTCTGGTTTGTACACGGCGGTGGAAATTTGGAAAAGAATCAGCCGCCTCCTTTGGGAAGAAAGGTCGACGCAGATGATCTGCGAGCTCGGGACCTGATGGCTGGGCTGCCGCTGGCCGACCTAACTCGGCTGCACAACTGCGAAATGTCGTGGTGGTGTCGGTGTTTACTTCCGATCAAGCACTTTGCAACAAATTGGGTGTCCCTGCCTCACAAAAAAAAAACTTGATGCATGGAGTTTTGGCTGTAGATTTGATCATCAATAATTCTATAGTTATTTGAGAATAGAATTCGGAATACTTAAGAAAAAATGTTAATTGGGACTATTCACCTGCTCTTTGTTGCCTTTCAGATCCTACAGTTGAGATATCTCAAATCCCCAGAATTAACATCATTGGAATAGAGTTTAGCTAGCCTTATCAAATAGTCTAAATTAAAATCACAGAATAATAGATGTTTTTTTTTCTTTTCTTCTCTTGTTTATAATTGTTGGTATGTGAGAATATTAGTTTTTAATATATAAGAACACACAATATATAAACTTGTACTCTAAGTAACAAAAATTAAAATCGGCAAGAGACTGTGCCCCCATTCCTCAAGGTGCGTCCGCCCCTGGTAGTACTTCAAATTTTGAAACATGTCGAATTTTCTAACCTCATGAGAAGAATGCCTTGCGATCTAAACCAAATAATCGGCTAAAACTTTTTTGAAACATGAATGTTGCCATGTGATGGTCTATTCGAAGTTGTACTCCTGCTGTATTACAACCTGTTAAACACGTAGAATGACTATTTAAATTAAAAACATACGAATTAGTATAATACAAGTACGCCTACCAATAATACGCCGCTGAACTAATCCAATCCCAATCATAATATTCGAGCGCTCCAGACGTCAATGATTGAGCTGTCATGACAATTCACAACCAATGGAAGAAAAAGGAGATAGCGCGAGCTAATAATACTCTTAAGAGAAATGCCAAATAGTTTATACTAAAGGAAATTAAATTAAATAGAGGTCTGTGGGACGACACACCAACCCCATCTCTTCCTCCTCTCCACCACCCCAACCACCCCTACAACAACATATTATCATCACACAATTCTTTCTTTCCTTCATGCCTGCTCCCATCTTCTCCTTTCTGTTTTTTAATCTTTAAGAAGCTCTCAAGAACAGCACAATAACACCCTCACTTTTAATTTTCAAAGGAAAGAAAGAGAAAGAAAAAAAAGAGGAATTTTTACTGGAGATTCCTCTCGATCTCCTCTCAGAACCTAACGATCTTGGCCGCGCGCACGACGGGGTTCTCCCTGGCGATGGCGTCCCTCGCCGCCGACTTGTAGTCGTAGCTGCAGTCGTGCCGGTCCGAGTACCGGTGCGCGCCGCAGAACAGCTCGCCGCACCTACACCGGAACCCCGTCAGCCCCACCCGCTTCCGACAGCTGTGGCACCGGTTGACCGACGACCTCGACGTCTTCGGCTCCGCCGGGCCCGCTACGGGCCGGTCAACGGCCAGAGAAACCGGCGCCGCAGGCGCCACGGCCGAGGCAGCCGGCCTCGGCTTGTCGACCAGCGGACACACCGCCGGCGAAGAAGAAGAAGAAGGAGACGGCGGAGGGGCGGACGCCGACGGCGAGGAGGCCAAGAAGCAGTTTTGACACATGTTCTTGGTGGCCGGGTTGCCCGGGAAGCCGCAGCTGTTGGCGCAGAGCGTGATCTCCGGGGCGTGCAGCTCCATGGGCTCCTCCACCTTCTTGTCCCGCTGCGCCATGAGCTCTGAGACGAGAGTAAACTCGCTGCGACGACTTGGTGTGGACCGAGCAAGGAAGCAGCTCGATTCCTAGAGCAGGAGACGCGAGGAGCTTGGTTTGGGAATGGGTTGTGGAGGCGAGGCAGATGGGGGGAGGGGGTGGGCTCTTTATCGCGGGGAGGGAGGAGACGGGCGGCGTACGCGCTCTCCCGGCCGCGGGGCTATTTCCCGTGCTGGTCCCGTGGGCGCGGCGTGGAATGGCGATGCTGCCCCTCGCGCGCGGTTGCTTGGGAGCTGGGATGACACGGGCGGACTCGGAAAACTGTGGACTGCTCTTTTTAACGGAAGCTTATAGTTTTTAGTTGCAACTTATGATTTTTAAGTTATTCGTACAGAGATTATAATATAACAAAAATTTACGTGTGATTTTTATCGATATAAATAAAATTGGTATAGTATATACTATAATTAACTTAGTAGATTCTATCTTAAAAAGATATTTCGTTTAAAAATTAGTTACTGTAGAAAAGCTAAAAATAATTTTTAGAAGTTAAAAAGAATAGTTCCTGTATGCACCTGGTAAAATGGTGGGAGCAGCCAGGACAGGACGGAAAGCTTGGGGCGGTCTCTTTCTTACGAAGTAAGGAAATGCACGGACAGGCGGTGTGATGCAAGGGAGTGCGTGTTTGTGGCTTGGAGTTACGGCTGGTCGATTGGATGGTGGTTACGTGGTTTAAGTTTTCTTAGGGATATGGTTCAAGGGTAGCGACCTCTTTGGAACACAATCATGAAAAGACACGTGAATAGGAAAAACATAGACAACGTAGGTAAACTACATGGATGGTTTGCAAGAAAAAGCAGAGTAGTTTTTACAAAGAGACGTGAGTAAATTCCCTTTTTCCCCCTTCAAAATTCCTATGAAAAAAACGAGCAGGAGCCAGGAAGTCAATTCTATGTTTTTGCTATAGCCGATCGTCATATTTCAAAGAGTGTATAGCGAACTTTTCTACAGGATTTGTATGGCACGCATTTCTTCTAAAAATCCCATGATCCAAAGAGGCCGTGTGATTTGTCGTAGGTTTGGCACTGAGATTGTAAGGAAGGCGAATTCATTGTTGATCTTTTGGTGACTAGTACATGAAGTATGCTTCGTTTTATATATCTACCATTAGGGTGGATATGTGGTTTGCATGTTCATATTATGTAGTTCGCTTTTATTTCAATTCAACAAAATGCCCAATTAAGATCCGGCTCAAAACGGTTTAGACTTCTTGTTTATTTTTCACTGTTCAACAATTTCTTTTTTCCTGGTTTTTGACGGTTTTTTGAGCTTTTTTGCCGGTTCTTTTTTCCGTATTCGTTTGTACTGTCCATGATGAGTTAACCTGTTTTTTCTTTTTTTTAATTTTTTTTAAATTTAATTACACCAAATAAACTACTCAAATACAATGCTTCTTAGCCATAAGCCACTCAAAATAAGTCATTTTGAGCACCCCTAAAATCACTTCAACAAAAATGGTTGTACGACCCTCGATGATTCTCCAAAAAAAGGTCAAACACGGTGTATATTCGTAGTAACTCGTAACGAATCAACCGAGCTTAAGAGAACTGAGCTTACGACGGGGCACACGTGCACCACGCCAACTTTTCGCCCCGAAAGGAATAAAAAAAACTGGTTACCCCGAGGTTCAGAACGGTCAAACTGGTACCCGGGGCGTGGTGACCCCGGGCCTGGGCAAGTAGGAAGTAGCCGCCCAAAGCTGACCGACCCGGCCGCGCACCTAGGGCTGTGCACATCTCAACCGAACCGAAAAAACCGGACCAAAAAAACCGAACCGAACCGGTCAACTCGGTTTGACCGGTTTTCGGTTTTCGGTTCGGTTTTTACATTTTAGGTTTTTTTTGGTGTTCGGTTTTTTCGGGAAAAACCGAATAAAAACCGAAAAAACCGAAAACCGAACGGCTGAGTTCTCGATTTCTCGTGGGCTGAAATAGCCGATGGGCTAGCAGCCTAGCAGAGCAACCGGAGCTATATAACTTCGGTCTTGCCTGCACACTAGGACGAACGAAGAATCGAATTCACGGCCCATCCACCAACCGAATCTTTCCGTGCCTAATCAGTCGCTCAACTCAACCAGTGACCATGCTATTGCCGAACACTCAGTGCCTAAACGCAGCATCTTTATTGTACGAGTGATTGACTCGTGATTTGCAAGGAGGCACCTCTCTGGAGCTCATTGATCATTGCGCTCGGCCTCTCTTGTTCCGGTTTTAAGTCCAGGCTTTTAATTTATCATTTCTTAATTTCGTAGTATATATACTGTCGTCTATTCATCTCGCTAGTCACCATATCATTTGTAATTTGCGTTAACTTTGGTAAATATGGTATTTACCGATACCGTACCGAAATAAATTGAGATTTACCGATACCGAACCGTATTTTCTAAAATACCGTATACTACCGAACTAACTATACCGTATTTACCGTATATACCGTATATACCGAACCGATTTTACCGAACTAACCGAATGCACAGTCCTGCGCGCACCGGAAACCAACGAAAAAGCGGGCAGAAAAGGCGAGGAAAGCGAAGCGAAAACCCATCGGCACCGCCGTCCCGCGCAGGACGCACGCACGCACGCCCGCCGCGCGCTTACCATGAGGCGGCGCGCGTTTGGAGCGGCCGGGCCGTGGAGCGGAAGGCGTCCGTCCTCTCCCGCGTTTCGCCGTAGTCTCGGCCGTCTTTTCACCGCGCGTTCCGCCCGGGGCCGAATTGAGCACACAGATAACCTTCTAACCATTTTTTTTTACTTTTAGCACGTGAACTTTTGTTTTTCTTCAAAAATAACGTTATACGTAGATCTATCACGCTCGGTAGTATCTATCGAGCTGAGATAGCTCGCTGGTGATCTGCCAATCGGTGTTACTGTAGTTACAGTATTAGCGAGCTACTATACTGTAGCTACAGTAACACCGATTGGCAGGTCACCTGCGAGCTATCTCAGCGTGATAGATCTACATATGACGCTATTTTTAAAGAAACAAAAGTTCATGTGCTAAAAGTAAAAAAAATGGTTAGAAGGCTATCTGCGTGCTCACAATATTAGCGAGCTTCTATACGGACTTTTTGGCTTAAGCTTATAGATATTAGCTGCGGATTGTGAATTTTGGACTGATCGTGCGAGATATTATAAAGTAACAAAAATTCACGTGCGATTTTTGCCGATATAAATAAAGTCTGTACAGCATATACTACAATTAATTAGTAGAATTTATTTTCAAAAAATACATCGTTTAAAAATTAATTAATATAAAAAAACTAAAAAATAACTTTTTAAAGTTGAACATACCATAGCTGGCTCGACAGAATACTCCAGAGCTATTATAGCTGGCTCGACAGGTGAAGTACAGTAAATTCATGTAAGTACTATTTCTTAAAAAAAAAAACAAACGTTTGAATGTTAAAATATAAAAAGAAAGTAGCTGGAGAGCTATTTACGGACACACTTCCCAAAGCCGCAGGCCGTGTACGCTCATGCCCTGTCGCTGTCCCGCCGCTGAGCTGTCCGGATTAGCACAGGCGTAGTGCCGTAGCTCCTTCCTTGCTTGCCCCCACCTCTCCCTGTCTGTCTCATGGGTGATGACCCGTACGTCATTACTGTACTGTACTGCTATTTACTGTTATCATTTGGCACGTGGGTAATTCGGAGTATTAACGACCGGTTTACATCGATTCACATCGACCCTATCATCTCGATAGGTGTATTAAACAAGGAAAATATGCGCATCTGGATGTAGGGGTGGAAAAAAAGCTCGTTAGTGGGCTCGTTGATTCGGTTCAAAATTACTTCAATTATACTTGTTAATTGGTTAAACATTAAAATGAGTTGATTTCAAATGAATTTGAATTTTGCTCAAGCTCGGCTCGGCTCGGCTCGTTAGCTCGTTTCTAAAAATACTTTTAAATTATCCGTAAAATGATATTAAATTAAAATATGCCAATTTTAGAAAAAGCTCGATAAGACGAGCAGTTGGCTCGATATCCACCCCTATCTGGATGGGAGCCAAAGCCACTTTTAATACTATTTGATATCGTATTTATAAAAATAGTCGTATATGGGTGGTATTGATAAAAATATCGTTTCTGTCGTTCGGTAGACAAACAGCAGCGCCCGTGAGGCGACAAAGCGCCACAGGCGATAGGCTACCTGCCGTCTGGTGATTGCGAATGTTGTTTAAAAATTCATACAATTTTGACATTTTTACGGCTTTTTACATATAGCAAACGAGCTCCAAAAATTACGAAATTTTATGTGAAGCCTCCCGATACAGTAATAGTTATTGTGTAATTTTTTGAGAATTTTATGTGGTCTAAATTTACCATGTTTATTCAGACTAACTTAATCATGAATTTAAAGATCGTCACTTCAGTTGGAGCGGGCGTAGTGCATCGCAAGCCCGTCAAAGGCCGCCGTCGGTAGCCCGGAGACACCACTGGCCCTGTAAAAGATTATGAAGTTCATCCTAAAAGCAGGCCAAAAAAATAGTGCACAATCTAAATTGCGACAGTTCCACGGATCACAGCGCGCACATGAGCCACCCTGTGGGGGCATCACGAGGGGGATTCCTAGAGTCCTTCGTATATAGCATTATTGCGGGCAGCTCGCAGTTCGGCATATCTCAGCTGGACGACTTCGACTCTTATCGGATCCAGCATACTGGACCACTGCCAGCCACTCAGCAGACAAAACGGTCTCCATACCTCCTCTGACTCGAGACGTAACCTCCAGACTGACTAACGTACCCAACATGACAGGCTCGTACACGACGGAAGACAATGCCACATACGAGTAGGCAAGCACGGCGAGAAAATAGTAGTAGCTCAGATGAGTGAGTCATATCGCATCTAATGTGATGCCACATTTTGTACTACTATAATTACTTTTAATTGTACAAATTTCTAATGTATAAAATTGTAAAAAAGGTGGAATATTCGTAAATTCATGATTAAGTTAACCCGAATAAACATGGTAAATTTGGACCACATAAAATTTCTAAAAAATTACACAATTACTATTATTGTATCGGGAGGCTTTACATAAAATTTCGTAATTTTTGAAGCTCGTTTGCTATATGTCAAAACTCGTAAACATATGGAAATTGTATGAATTTTTTAGCAACATTCACAACGGATAAAATTACCCAAAAATTACACTGCGAGGTAAGTTATGTCGGAAGAGTGTACGTAAATTTTCATAATTTTTAGCTCGTCTGTTATATTTAAAATTCAAACAAATATTAAGCAAAAGATTAGGGTAGGTAATTAAGCCGTCTTAATTACCTGCTGCCCGCTCACTGCAGGCTGCCTGCCGTCGGTGAGGGGGCGGCGGCGCCTGCTGCCGGCGGTAGCGCCGCGTGTCGTCCCACGGGCACTGCCGTCCGCCAACCGGATGACAAAAACGGCATTTTTGTCAATACCGTCCGTATATAGCTATTTTTGTAAATGCGATATCAAACAGTGCCAAAAGTGACTTTAACTCTTTGGGATGGAGCAGGACAGGCTCGCTACCGAACAATGGCGGCAGGAAGGTAGGGAATAGGGCTACAGAGCCATGGGTGCACAATTTTCATGTTTAAAAGTACCCAAGTTTTAGCGTTTTGTTATAATATTTGGTTGATTATAAAAGATTAAGGAAATAAGAGATACTTATATTCAGAAGACACTTCATCACAATAAACAATCTCAAAAACCACTCGTTTATCAGCTAGTTTCTAAAACCCAAAAGAAGGAACATGACCTAAGCGTGCAGCGTGCACGCTCCCAACAGCCGACATATAGCACCGGATCCTCCACGTTCCGCGCGCCCACCCGCGCCAACGATTTCCTTCACGGTGAGATGAGAGCCCTCCTAACCGGCGGCTCACGTCCGCACCACGGCACGGCGCCGTGGCCCTGCTCGAACCGGGGGGTGGAAAATGCGCGCGGAGGCAGCGTGCCCGTGCTGCGTGTTTTCTCGGTCAGAAGCGAGCGTGTCGCGTTAGGATTCAGGGTTCCGTTTCACGCTATGGTTGTATGATAGGACCCTTGGGCAAGTTTGATATTATGAGGCAGTTTGGTTTGCCATCACACCTGAATTAAGCCCCCGCTCATTTCAGTTTCAGCTTTTAGCTTCTAATTTATTTTTCACTATTTATAAATTTTGTTTTTTTTAACTTTTGTCTTTTTTAAGCTTTTTTCACGGTTCTTTTTTTCCGTATTCGTTTGCGTTGTCCGTGATGAGATAGCATATTTTTTCTATTTTTAAATTTTTTAAATTTAAATACACCGAATAAGTCACCTTCAGCTACAGTAAAATTTCAACCGCTATAATACATTTTAAGCCATATGACATAGTTTTTCAGCTCAACCAAGTGGGGCCTAAAGCTAGTTTGACATTTCGCGGCTGTTGATCGATTTCGCCGTTGCAATTGTAAGGTGTTACAGTTACTTAGCTACTCAACCTTTACGGTAGCTCGGGGAGCAGATTTTTCACATTTTTGTGGAAGGACGTAGTGTGCATGGTACTACTGTGGTTACTACGTCCGTTGACGATACATGAGCTGAGCTTTGTCTGGAAAAGGGTTATTGCAAACTCTTGCCGGCTAATTCTCCGTTGATTCCATCCATCACTCTATTGGTTATTTTATAGGGATTATAGGTTTGGTTGGCTGTCCCCACGAAGCACAGCAACAGGATTCAGCACATACAAAAACGATTTGTTTATCGATTAGGACGACGAGGCCGACGTGACCGCTCAAGTGGCTACTTTTATACTAGTGTGATTTTTTCAGGCATCTGAGCATATCTGTTAGAGCAAGTATTATAAGAGGCTGTAAGCTGGCTATATGTTGAGGTGGAGGAGAGAGAGGAGGAGAGAGAAGAGAGGTGGGCTGTAAGCTTACAGCCAGCTGAAGCACAAGAACCAAGAAACCTTGTGAGAGGAAGGGATAGATCATACAGTCTTCAGCTGACTGTAACTACTATATGAGTAGGCTGATAAGTGGGCTGTAAGTATCCATACAGTCAGCTGAAGACTATATTATAAGACTTGCTCTCAACAGAGAATCCTTAAATTACACCTAGAGCTGATTCACACAAGAGTGAGGGCCAGGCAAAACCAAATCCAACAAGATATTGGTTCGATCGCCATCCTTGCCAGAACCGTGACACATGCATCATCATGTTGGCAGGAGAAGGATGAATCGATTTTCCTTTTTCAAGAAGAGAGAACCATGTTCCCCCTTTGTTTTCCTTATCAGTGGTTATAACCTTAATTAATTAATGGAAGCTATGATTTGGTTAACTGTTGATGTATATCAATACAAGGCAACTACTAAACGTACTTAGAAAAAAAATACAAAATGGAAATTCAGACAGATGCCGTGTATCGTTGACCTTTTAAGTTTGTAAGCATTCGCGAGTCTTGGAGCTTGTTCCGGTGCTCCGAATACGCATGCTGCCGTGTCCATGGCTTATCGCTATTGACGCCATTGGATTATTTTAAGATGCCCAAAGGCCAGGTCCCTAACACCTACACTAAGGCTGAGCTCTTTTTGGTTTATAGGCTCATGGTCTCTCCAAACAAATAATTAAAACGATTCCTTCTTTGTTATTTCAAAAAAGTCTATTAAGATAATTTTTTTAAAAATTTATCAATATTCGATTCATTACATTAAAGAAAAAAAATCATAAACATACCCATAAACTATAAAACACAGCAAAAACAACCGACCCTAACGTCAGCCCGTGAATGATAGAACGGTGACGCTAGGCTGCGTAGGAAAGCCACTAGCTGTTGCCGCACTGGAGGCTAATGCCCAATACAATACGCTTCACGTGCTCGCGTCGCAGGAACTTTCCACGGGCCAGCAGAGAGCTACAGGGACGCACGTCTGAGACTTCGTGGACGTCGCCTCTCCTCTAGGCTCTAGCGATATGAATTAGGCGTAACAAGATATCACTAACCGCATGGGTGGTCTTAGGGTCTGTTTGGATCCCATGGACTAACAACTAATTGCTAATTTTTAATCCTTGTGGATCCAAACAAGAGGGTTAAGAGTAACTCCAGCAGTAGCCCTCAAAACAAGGCCCCTACTTTTTATTTGAGGGCTCTCCCTACTTTTGAGGGCTCTGTTTTTTGGGCTACACTCCAGCAGGAGCCCTCAAAACATGACCATCAAATTCATTCTTAGAGGGGATGACACATAGGACCCACCCGTCATTTTCATCCTACTTTTGAGGGCCGAGGGGTAAAAAACTCACTCCAGCAGGGCCCCTACTTGAGCCCTCAAAAGTAGGGGCTCCCTCTAGACCCCCAGGAATGAGGGCTCGAGGGGGAGATTTGAGGGCCCCCTACTTTTGAGGGCTCAAGTAGGGGCCCTGCTGGAGTGAGTTTTTTGCCCCTCGGCCCTTAAAACTAGGATGAGGGCTCAAGTAGGGGCCCTGCTGGAGTTGCTCTAATGAGTGGACTAAAGTTTAGCCAAAGCCCCAACTAGTTGTTAGCCAACTAGTTGGCCAAACCCAGCTAATAAGGGCTAAAGGACCAGCAGGATGAAAAAAAGACGCTGATACCCACACCAACCCTCCCAAACCGCCATGCATAGGGGTATAACAGACTTTGTACTGAGATAGTAGTACTTATTAGTCATTGGATCCAAACAAGACTGAGCTAATCTTTAACCAGCTAACTACTAGTCAGCTAACAACTAGTCCTAACTAACAACTAATCCTAGTCCATCCAAACAGGCCCTTAGACATACCACTCTAGCAGGCCTAAACACTCGTGCATTGTACTACTAAGTGGTACAGAACAACAGATATACACAAATAGCAGGTATATCTTGTGTCCATACATAAAACTAAAGTGGCTTTCGAATGCTTAAAGGCACAGATACGCGTATTAGTACTGGCCCGTGCGCGATCTTCCACCGTGGTGCGTACGAGGACCGAAGCATCACCACACAAAGCTTCAGAAATCTCAAGTTCAATACAACTGCAATGCCGACAATTCAGGTACTACTTGTTCCACCCAAGTTAAGCTACCGAAAAGGTGGCCACCACATATATCGCTAGTGACAGAAGCATTGCTCACAAAGTGATTAACTTAACAGCCTTTAGTTAACAGGGGAAGGGAATTCCCCACCCAGTAGTACACCATCATGCCAAAGAGTAGCATCTGGATCATCGTAGACAAGGAAGCAGTGTGTACAAGACAGAAACAAAGAACAAAAATCAAACCCTGCATTCACAAAAACTTTGTGCAAGCAGTAGTTGGCAAGAGGAGAGGGGTTTAACTGAAAGCATTTATAAACTCAAGGAAATTGCAACTTGCAAAATAGTCAGAAGTATGATTTTGCACCCAAAATATACCTAGCAGATAGAATGCTTAAATTCTAATGGACAAGAAAGGGTGTTCCACGCAATGTAACAATGTTCACCACAGAAATGAATGTCTAACTAAAAAATATCAATACATTAAGAAATAAAACAGTTGGTTCAATGAGAAATAACACACACACACAGATACTTTTCCTTTTTACCTTTTTTTTTGGTTGGGAAAGGGATTGGTTCAGAGATAAAGTACAAACAGATAGGTTTCTGTACAATTGGGGCTTACATTGATAAACGCAGATCAACGCCAATATCATGTGCGAAAACTGGTCCTGTTGGTCTACTTGACAATGAACCCTCATTCATGCTGCTTGCAGTTATTTCAAATCTGAGTAAGCCCCCCTTTCAGATGGCTGAAGAAAACTGCTTGCACAATATGGCATCCCACTTATCGATCCAGAAGACCACCACATCCAAGTATCAGCATGGCAGTTTACCAAATTCTGAGTTCAAGCTCCTTTCCCATTTTCTTTATTTTTTCCTGCTTTTTAGCCTTTTACAAAGCAGCATTTTGGCAGCAACCATACTCTCGGCTTATTGCCCTAATTCGAACATGCTGCGTGATGGGCAAGACGCCAATTAATTCTCATTATAATCAACTATAATATGCTCCCCTATGTGGCTGGTGGAAGCACCTGTTCAGCAGAAGACAATGCCACACTCATGTCAGGTTTTGCACCTGCATTAGAATCAGTGCCTGAAGGCTCACGTTTCCATTGTAAACTTCTAGCACCGGCTCTCATCGGAGCACGCCCTCTAAAGGAACTACCAGGGAGAACACCCCTTGGGTATGCCATCCTACTGTGCCTAGCATACAGTGATGATCGTCCACTACCAGGCCAACCATAAAAGTGAGCAGCTTCATGAGAACTTCGCCTGACAACCTACAATACAAGGCAAAAACAATGTGAATATCACCTATGCAGTGCACTCAGTACTCAAGAACTCAGAAGATTCGGCAATCAGTTCTAAGGCAACCCAAAAGGCCAACCAACAAAGCAACAGAGCGATAGCATGCTACTTCCATGCAAAGAGGTTTCATGGAACACTAGTTCAGAAAGATACGGTGAATGAACACAGAACCGAACTGGTCACAAAGATTGTGCTCCATGTTCAACCTCTACTCGAGTACCTAGACAATGATGTTCCAAAAGACAAGAACCACCATACCTTGAGAATACGTGTCATAAATGATGTGCCATTTAATGACAGAGCTCGTTCAGCCGACTCTTTGTGTAAAAATTCCACGTAGGCGGACCTGTATCGGATGAAAAACAACCACTGAGTTCTCTTGAAGAAATAGGCATGGCATTGCTGACTTTAGAATTGAAGTAGCTAGTTCATTGTAGTTGCAATGATGTTCCACTTAGGTCCATGAACCTGATAACTCAGTTCCGATCAGAGCAATTCGAAGGACTTTATGCAACATACTTCTCAAACACCAACACAAATTAATGGCCTGGACATTTGAGTTATAAACTTCATGGATATAATTGAAACTCAACACAAGTTTAATGACCTATGGTGCCATTTCTATTTATTCGAAGTCCTTTCCTCAGTATAGTATAACATGTTTAAACAATTTACTTCATAATTTTGACAATGAGGACGTGTGACATATCTACTGCTACAGGCACCAACTAAATGTTAATGTTATCATTCAAACCCTTTTAATTTAGATAACAAATCAATTAAAAATTCTGAAAATCTTGTGGAGGTACTCCTCGCTGTGATCTAGTACCAAATACAATTTTAAGTCAAAATTAAATTGATGGTAAGAAAAAACGTGAAATTTTTTGTGAAGACTAATGATTTGAGTCAGAAGTTTTAAGTTTCATATGGTTCTAAATCAAATTGAGATCTACCTCCAAAGATTTTTTTAATTATTTCGAGTTGATTTGATACTTGAATCAGGGGGGGGGGGGTTACTAGCGTCTAGTGGGTGATTCGAGCTAGATGTGCCAACATGCCCTGTCAATTTACTTTTGTACAACCACCATACAGTTTTATCTCACGTAAGTAAATAGCTAAAAGTAACACAAAATTATTATCTCAGCAATAACAAGCATAGAAATAAACTAACCCTGTTGGCTGCCCCGTTGCTGCATTGGTAACAATGACTACTTTCAGCACTGCACCAAACTTGTTGAAATGGCGAGATAACGAGTCCTTGGTAGCAGCAAAGTGAACCTTCAAATAAAATTCACAAAGATAAATACAAGAATCTAAGGGCATGAGATAGAAAGGGTGATGAGAAGACAAGGATACCCACATTGCTAACATAGAGGGTTCTGGAATCTGCATCCTCGTTGGGATGTGCAGTGCTATATGAATTTGAAACTGCAAGGCAAGAGAAGTTATATTGAGTAGTAAATGCCATTGTCCTCAAGGTGAAAGCATTTTCTACTGATAATTGATTGTAACAAGAACTTGCATTACAGTACTCATCGCATTTTGCTTCGATGTAATACGAAAACAATATTAAATCCTCGTACCAGACGTTGCAGACCGCTGCGAATCCTTTGATTCCTTTCGGACTTCTCCATGACCTAATTCCTGAGTAAATTTTTTTAACAGTCAGGGCACATCCACCCAAAGATTCCTAAATAAATTTATAACGTTGAGGCAATATCCACAAACAGACAGATACATTGCAAGGCAAATGATCAAAAGAATATAACACACAACTAATCAGCATCATAAGCAACAACAAAAAATGCAAGAACTTTTTATTTATTAAGAGAAATATTCAAGAGGCAAGCTAACAATGGAACTATGTATCAGGTAACATGGATATATCAATAACTTTGGCTGTTAATCGCAAGCTTCATTTGGTGCAGGCGAATCCACACAGGCCTTTGCAGTTGATCATGGAGAGAGAAGCAGACTAAACTAATTCTGCAAAAACAACTAAACCAGCCCAGTTCAATCCAGTAGTTAATTGGCTTAAGAAAGAAGACGCTAACACAGGCTTTTTTCATAAGGTCGCTAACAACAGGAGACAAATAAACTGGATTCGTAGAGGCAACTACCGGCAAGTCATTCAAGAAATAAGGTATTTTCACATCATGTTCCGTCAGTCCTACTGCCCATCCATTCCACCCAAATGGCAAATGAGTACAATTCATCACTAGCATGTAAATATCCAATACAAATACTATGTTTGTCCTAGGATATTTGGGCCAATATCAATATTTTTATATTTGATTGAAATAGTAAAATGATTACTTAAATATCATGTTTGTTGTCCAGGAAGAAGAAGCAGGCCATTTTAATGTGGCAATTCATTTTGGATCTCAGAAAACAGAATAAATCCATCACGATAGATAAATATTTGTTGAAACATAGAAATATATTATTAACATTTTCTGAGGTATTGTATGTTTTTGCAATTGGTGGTTGCATAACTTCAGATAAAATAATCAAAACGGGTATGGTACGTGCAATGCTAAACATAGTGCAATTTAGCATCGAAAACTTCTTGCTAAGGTATGAGGTGACTTACTTTGATATTACTAGCTAGAGAGGTGACATTAGCATTCATGGGTGTGATGTCTGGCTTCTCCACAACATGAACATCTTTTGGTATTTCATAATTGGGAGGTTCCACAATATTGACATTAACCGGAACAGCCACAGTTTTGCTCCCACTTATTGTTGAAGAAAAAACATGTTGCTCCTCATTAGTAAAACTTGAATGCCTCGTTGCATTTGTCTCTGGTTCAACACTGCATTTTGCCAATGTATCTTTCTTCTCCACAACGGAAGAGGCACCTATATGTGAATCGGAACTTTGGTATGTAGTAATTCTATCATCTTTGTCCACATCATCATCAGAGATAGAATCAACATTCATTTCGGATTCCCTATCTGCTATGGTCGGATCTCCAGATATCTCCTCATCGTTGTCATATTGATCAGAATCATGATCATCTACAGTTGTATCTAGTTCAAAATCCTCATAATCTCTACGCTCTTCCCGAGAACAAGATGGCTGATTCACAACATTCCCTTGACCTAATCGACTGAACACACTTCCAGTAGATCTACCTTTGGTAGAATCAGCGGCAGACTCCGCGGCAGCTCTAAGAGCTAAAGCTGCTCCAGGTACCTGTAGAATTTGCCTAGTTCTTTCTGATCTTTTATCACGCAGGTTGTCTGTAGATCTTTCTGATCTTTTGTCACACAGGCTGTCTGTAGATCTTTCTGATCTTTTATTATGCAGGTTGTCTGCTGATGATGTAGAAACCACAGAACGTAGGCGCTTGGAAGATGGTTCAGTAGAGCTGCTGGTTTGTTGTACAGCTTTTACAGCATCTCGAACAGCAAATTGTAGAAGACGGCGGGAAGCACCAAGCACAGGACGAGAAGGCAAGTCTCTCTGGCAACAAATAAAAGAATTGTTGGTAAATGGCACATTGGTTTCAGTAAAATTAAATTTTATAGTATGAAAATAAAAAAAAAACTAACAAAGGAAAACACTTATCTCAAGTGAAGGCATGAAAAGTAAATGCTTACAGTCATACCAGAAATTAGGTAGGTGTATTACAATGCTATGCTCATTGGTCCAACACAAGCAATTTTCTTGTCCAAATTTTAGAGTAGAATATCAACAATATTTCAGGTAGATTGCCCAAATTTTAGAGTAGCATATCAACAATATTTCACTGACTATGTTGTCTATTTGATGAGTTTCCCAACATCTGAAAACTTGCAAAAACAACTTGCTCTGTCAGTTGGTTCAAATTACTGTAACAAAGATAAACAGCTAAAGCTTGTATATGCACATTCATGAGAAGCAAACATTTGATACGTCGGTAGCCGACAATATTGTGGCAATGTAATTGTTGGAACATGGAATGAAGAAAACCAAAGGGTGCTGTTGTCGACTAGCACAAGAGGGTAAACATCCATCAGAAGGAGGTCAGACAGTGACAACTTGAGATAGGATGTCCGATGGCGCTAGGTGAGGGAGGGCACCGATTGGGGGAGGAATAGATCTAGTCGGTCTAGGGAGAGATTACAACAGGACTTTAGGGACTAGGAACTTGTTTATTCATCTTTGCTTGATTACAGAAAATACAATGCCATCCTTTTTATAGGGATAAATTGACTTGAACCTTACGAAATAATCTATAACTTAAAGAAACAAACTATTTGAAGATAAGTTTCCAAACTAACCAAATCAATCTAATCCCTAACAAAGGAAACTAATCGCGGATGAACAGTAACCACCTGAACTGCCCGCACGTGCTACAGTGATCACACACACAACATTCATTTCAACCAAGAACTTGAAACTAAATTTGTCTTCTTATATTCTTCTTGCTGATTTTAAAAAGATTGGTCGGTATTAACAAGCATCTTTGTTTGCACGATTTGGAGAAGCACAAATAATTAAACATTTAGGTACCATGTAAACCAAATTTATGAGCAATGGCAGAAGTGAAGGTATGGATAAATTATAGACCAAGTAGACATGAAGGCACAATGTTACAGCACATCTGCTTGGTTAACAACAACTCTTTTTTAAAGATTTGATGAAGTCACGCACCTTTGTTTGTTGTGGTTCATCCTCCCTGTCACGCTTTCTGCCATTCCGTTGATTAGATAATGGAGGATGTCGTATTTCATTAGACTTTTGCACCATTTTCTCCTCTCCATGCAAAATATCCGTTAGTACACTTCGAAGTGGAAAGTTTTCATTACCCTCCCGACCAATTCCTTTCCGTTCCCTCTTATTCCGACTTCTGGTGGTTGTACTTGATTCACTTGTACGCTCAGGATGAGTTTGACATTTGCTTCTCAAGTGCATCTCTGATGATTTTTGTCTTCTAGATAGTTCCTTTGGGGTTTCATCATCCTTATTCTCCACCTGGTGCTGTTCTTGCGTTTGCACATATAGGTGCAAATTTAAAGATAGATAATCCCACAACCTACAAGGACCACATGGTATTTATATGTTCATTTTACACTTGATAAGATTATATGCATGCCAACAACAAAGAACTGTTCGCTGTTCTGGGTATTTTGTTGATGTGATATAGAAGTTTGCAATTTAATTATGAATTCACGAGCTGAAGCCATGTCTCTAAACTGATTGTATGGGCAACAAAGGATAATGGAAAAAGTACATATAACACCCCAAACTTTGCTCGAAAGTTCATCTAGCACCCCGAACTATAAAACCGGATATTTAACCCCCCCCCTCCCCGAACTTTGCAATCCAGTTCAAATAACACCCTAACCCGATTTTGACTGGTGTATTGCTCATGTGGCATGATAAGTGGATTGTTTTACCACTTAGGATAACACGCTAGTCAAGTTTAGATAGATGACAGGTAGGGCTACATGACCTTCTCTCCCTAATCGAAACAGAGGGAGGGAACTACAGGGGGCAGTAACCATGGAAGTATGGCTATGAGTTCAGTGGAGGAGAAGCCCTTGTGGGCCCACATGTCACTAACCCAACTTGGTCAACGTGTCATTATATGTGCCAAAATCGACCACTTATCACGCCACACGAGCAATACCACCATACGAAACCGGGTTAGGGTGTTATTTGAACCAGATTGCAAAGTTCAAGGGGGTCAAATGTCTGGTTTCATAGTTCGGGATGTTAGACTGACTTGGAAATAAAGTTTAGAGTGGTATATGGACTTATTCCAAGGATAACCAAGGCAAAATTGATCGGTGAATACCAATTAGATTCAATTTTAAAAAGTAAAAAAAACTAAGTCATTGTTGTTGTTGCTATAGTGCGCACAGCAATAATCCAGGCAGAAAAAGGTATTTTTTCCAAATAATCCACCTCTTCACGATAACAGAGAGTGTAGTAGAATAAGTAGCCAACATACTGCCATCACTGCGAAAAATGAAAACAGAAAACTTCTCTTTTTCATTTATGCTAAATCGTTTTCGAGGGGGGGGGGGGGGTTGAATTTTCATGCTGATTTGGTGCTCAAACCAAAGTATCTTGCACTAGATGTCCCCATAAATGAATTGTCAATGATTATATGGAGAACATTTATGTGCAAATATATTAGAGATGGGTTCAGCAACATAGTGATCCACAAAGAAATTCAAATCACATGTGATGTGTACTAACCAGGAAATAAAAGCTGCACTATTATCTCCCAGAAATACATAAAGCTCCTTACTGGCCTCATCCTTGCATCTTCCATTTCTGAGCAAGACAATAACGTAATCCTGCACTTAAAACAACAATAGAGGTCCACTTATTGCTCTCTCTAGAAATATCCCAATGTAATAAAGCAATAAGAGAACAGAAAAGGATGATATTTAGCCTTCTAATGTGTGAAAAATAAATACAATGTTTTAAAAAGTGCTGGAAGCAATGCATTCCATGTCATTGCAGGATGCTTCTTCCGATAAGAATATACTCCCTCCAATCACAAAAGAATGTTGTTTGGGACATCGGCACGGTCCCCAAAATGCAACTTTGATCACTAATTTATATCGCAGTTTATTTATAAAACCTAATAAAATTATAATATTTTGAAAGTACTTTAATAAAACTATAATTTTTTGAAAGTACTTTTCAAGACAAATCTACACGCATGATTTTCATATATACAATCTAAATATTTTAAAAATACCGATATCAAAAGTTTATAAAGTTCGAGTGCATGTATCCCGAAACAACATTCTTTTGTGACTGAAGGGAGTATCAAACTTCACTCCAGATGATTAAGATGATGTCATTCGTTACAAACGGGCTAAGAAACAGGTTCTTCCATAGGTGTTATCTCTCCTAGTGTTCCACCAGAGACATGGTGCCTAATGCCATAACAATGGTGATGACATACAGCATCATTTTTTACCATAGTTTGGCCATTTTTCACCGTTAAAACCTTTGGGCTAAATGATGACAAGTGTAAAAAAATAGCAAACCTGATTGAGATCCTCATAAAAAAAGGATTGACAAAGAGTTGGTGATGAATGGACGAAAGTAAAAATAACTTTTGATGAGAAGGTGAAGAATTAAATTAATCACCAAGCGCCCACGGAGACTTGACTAGTTGCATAATGGCAGGATGAGAAAGTTACAAATCCTTAAATCACAAATTAATATAAAGTGCTTGAAACTTGAAAGGAGCACTGCATTCTCAGTTGTATCACACTACTCCAGCCACGTACATGTGTACACAATGTGCAGCATAATTTGCACTAAATAACAAAGGTTTCAACAATCGCAATATACACCGCGAATCAGCTTCACCTAACCAAGGAAGAACTGACGCACAAACATACTCAAGCAGCAAAACCAGCATCATGCCACACGTTCAATAAAATAAGCTCCATCCGGTAATGAAATGCAACAGTAATCATAACATGACATAGTGACGCATATTAGCATGCAGCTTTTGTGCTTGGATGTAGCGATCCATCATCCATGTTACAACGGAGCCACTGACCTAGTGAAAGGTATTCCTCCAAGGGATTCCTAGTCTCTTATCACATTGTGAAAAGTATTCCTCCAAGGGAGGGAATAAAGCAGCTGTACAGAATGTTCTCAGTTCAAAAACATATTTTGCACATAAAACAGTATTTCAGTCCAACCTAACCCAAACTTCGGAGAGCAAATACATAAGCAAAGAAGCCTTGAGATCTAACCACATTATGGGAGTGATTCCACTAAGAGTGGAAAGTGGGCGGAGGCGCGGAGTGGCACTAAACAAAGCACTGGACACAGTAGCACAATTCGCACCAAGTTATACAAAACATTAGCCCTTCCGGTCCATGCCACCAATCGGATTCCACTCAAACAGAGCACAAACTAATTCAAAGGCAAACCGAAGAACACTAAATTAGACTAAAATCCCAAAGTTGCAACCCGACCGAAGCCCCAAACTACCGGCATGGAGAACCATGACCAGCACGGGGCTACCCAGACGGGGAGAGAGGGGAAGAGAGCCGCGGTCATCGTACCACGAGGCTGTCGTCCCCGTCGTCGTCGATGTAGTTCGTGAACTCCCGCAGCTTCTCCCGCAAGCACTCCCGCAGCTGGTCCACGCCGGCGGCGGTGAAGTCGGCCTTGAAGGTGTGGCCGTCGCGAGCGGGATCGGCCGCCTCCATCGCGGCGGAGGCTTCCAGAACCCCTCCCCACGCAACCCTAGATCCAAAACCCGATGGGGTCCCAAAGCCGAGAGGGGTGAGGACGAAGTGGAGAGGTGGCGGCCTTATCTACCGGGCCGGCAAGCTTCGGCGTCGTGGGGAGGGGGTTCGACTCGCCGGAAGGCAGCGGCGACGCGTGGAGGTGGGGATGGGGTTAGCCGACGGGACGGAGGCGAGGCGAGATTTTTTATGGCTTTTGCGTGGGCTACAGGCAGCCTTACAGGTCACGTACGGGTGCCAGGTAGGGCGGATGGTTTTCCTATGCCACGTTGCTCACCGGATTGAGACCGAACTCTTAATCATTTTTTAAGGGAGAAAGTTTTTTACAAATATAAGTCACCCTCATTTTCACTTTCCCACAGACATCTTGATTTGGTTTAGAAAGCCATAGAAGCAATTTTCTCGTTAATATTGCCTCTTTAGGCAACTTTTCCTATTTTCTTTCCTAGGTGGCGCACGTTTGGATAGTTCGTAGATGTTGACATGGCTGACCACTCCTTAACTCATCTCCACCTCTCCTCCACCACAACTGAGCTTCGCACCTCTCAGCGGCACTATGGCCTCACCTCACCACCGCCGCCACTCTTCTCACTACCACCTCGCTGCTGCTCCACCGCTGCCACCAATGCCGCTACATCTCATCGTCTACGTCTGGATTCCTCACATCCCACTCTCCTCCTTCGACTTCTCTCTACTATTGTGCTACTCCAACGACGACACCGTTAGGGTGCCGCTCCGGCAACTACGCACCAAGAACGTCACAACCTGGAGTACCACAAGCAGCCATTTCGTTCCCAAATCGCCATGGAAGTTACAACTCACAACGAACCAGATTTGGATGGAAGAAAAGGAAAGGAATGTGTCATCCTGCAGGCGTGACTAGCTAGGTACGTACCGAGATGGTGTTGGGTGCTCTCTCCCAAAGATTGTGGCTGCGATCATTGTGGCTGATGCTACAGTGGTGGAGGCTTATTTGGCACTATTCACAAGTTTCGTTTTTTTCTGAAATTTTGGCTTTTTGTTGAGCTTTTTTGTCGGTTCTTTTTTTCCCGTATTCGTTTGTATTATACGTAATGGGCTAACATATTTTTTTTATTTTTAAAATTTTTAAATTTAATTATGCAAAATAAGCCTCTGTCAGCTACAGTGCTTTTTTCAGCCAGCTACATTATTTTCAGCCATAAGCTACGAGCTTTTCAGCCATGTTGATCACAACCACACGTTTCTTTCTTTAGCTAGCTTACTCCGTTTAGATATATGTCCGCTATTAACTTGCATCCAATTCTTCTACACATATGATGTGATTTTTTTTGCACTTCAATTCAATCCCAGGCCTCCTAATCTTCCTCGTGATGTGAAGGCATCAAAGAACACCATGTGGTTGTCTTCTTCCCTAATCTGTTCGCGACGAGAAGCAAGCATGGCCCTGCTCGCATGGTGGTGCCAGTCCTTGTGTTGTTGCTGCTTCACTTGAGGCGAGTCATTCAAGTGCCAGTTCGTAGCCGCCGATCCTACGCTCAACCTTAGCGTCATGTTGCTCGCCGGCTTGGCTCCACCTCTATGCCTTGCTCGTGTGAAAGGAAATAATTTTTATTCAACTCTAAACAGTACAATTAAATTAAAATAAACAGTTGTTTTGCACAAACCAATTAGTACAACAGCAGCCATAAGATGTATATATTGCAATACTGTCTTTCACATCATTCTTCCTCCTACGAGAAAAAATCGTCCTTGACTTTTCTAAGTACATAGAAACCAAATCAAGTTGTTCAAGTATGGAGGAGAAAATTTTTAGTGTCTCCATGCTTCAACTGCACTACTTTAATTACTAGTACATAATTGTACATCAAATGATGAATAAGTAGGCTTATGAAATCTTTCTAAACAACAAGCACTATTATTGAAACTCATTTCATTATGATCATGACATGACACAAAATATTCTTTATCCAAAATAAGCAATTTCAATTCAGCAAGCTTATCACATGTAGTGCATATTCGATAAACATAGAACTTGTCATCTTCACCATAATCTCCAATCAAATTAAACTTATATGTGCAGGCATAAATACTAACTAGTGATTTTAGATATAATATAAAAATATAAATGATGAACAACTAGCTCGTGTGCACAAGTTATAGAGAAACACTAGCTAATTGCCCAATGAGATGAAATAGGGCACAAGATTGCTCAAAACGATGAAATAGCACAATTTGACAATTTGACAATGATAGCATGTGCTCACAGTAGGTGACCGCCAAGAAAAAAATTTATCTTCTGTTTTTTTGATCTTTTGCTATCTTTTTTACCTGACTAATCAAATTGTTACAAGAGCAGCACTTTAAACCCCACTTTCAGTTATGAAAGAAATAACAATTCAAAGGTGTGTAAAGTGTAAATGAGCACCCTAAAGCAATATCAATAGCTAGTCTCAATAGAAGCAAAGTATTCGCACATGATTGAATAGCTCACAACATATATACACGAAGATGTTTTTTGTGTATGGTACTATAGAGGTATTGTAGTGTGTACTGTACTGTAGCGCGTACTGAACTGTACCATGCAGGGATTGCGTTGTACCGTGATGTACCACTGTAGCTTGTTACAGTACCGCACTATACCGCGTAGGGATTGCACTGTAGCGCATAACTATAGTAGTACCGTATCATCTATTGTTGCACACTGTAGCAACCGCAGGTATTGTAGCATCTACTGTGGCGTGACACGGGTTGCAGATTGCTTTTTTATTGGACACAACAATCAAGCAATGCAAAGGTAACTCTAAGATCAGCACTAACCCAAAAAAATCTAATCAACAAAAACTTAACAAAACTCACAAAAATAACAGATGCAAAAACTAGGGTTTTGATATTTTTGGTGTTTTCAATTTATGGACTATAGGAAATTAATTAAAAATAGGAAGAAAAATTAATCTAAAAGCTAGGTAAAAATAATCCTACTAAGAAAATTGTACTCTGATACCAAGATGATACAGGGTCACCCGATTTTTGTGACGTAAGATTAAGATACTTAACATGTAGCTTCTCAAATCGTAGTAATGCCCTATTGCCAATGCAAGAGCTAGTGCTCTTTAATTCGCAAGAACACATATGATGGATTTCACGACCACCAAGTGAAGCCCTATCACGTTTCTAATTCTCAGTGGAAAGGTTGAACGATTATTAAGTCGAGAAAAGATCCATCATATGTTGATGAAGGGCAACTAAAGGATGCATCATGGGTTGATGCAAGACAATGACCCAGACTTGATGTAAAGACGTTCGTCATCAAGCTTTAAGAGGATGCTTAAGGCAAAAGTATAACTACCTAGGGGTAAGGATGAGTTTCTACTCTTTTACCGGTCTTGGTGTTTGGTTGGAAGACCGGATTACTAGTATAGAATTGTTGTACTATTAAGAGTGGTCTTATGTAGTAGCTAGAGTTTTATCATGTATTGATAGCTCAATCTCACTTGCTCTAGTTCTCCGCAGCACGATACTACTATTTGCAAATACGTTTTACAAATAGTCAAGGCTTATATATCTAGTCCTTATAGCATGTGACTATACTTTGCAAATGGTTGAGGTCCATGTACCTACTCCTTGTGGCATGATCTAAATTTGCAAATGTATTTTGCAAATTGTTAGAATTTATGCATTTTGTCTTGGCATGGTCTAAGATTGCTTGTTGCTATTTTCTTGGACGTAGACCATAGTAGTGACTCTTTAGTTTTTTTTATACTTTCTGCATTGATCTAATGTGTTTGAGATTATGCAAATAGATGAGTTATGGATCCCTCTAAATAAGCTTTCCATAGAGTCCAAGATCACTCAATTGTGAATGTGTTACACCTTGTGAGTAAGAAAAGATGTCTCTAGTTGCATGTGTTGCATCTAGAGGTAGATTTCGTATTCACTTGAGATTCTGCATTCATTGTACATGGTGAGAGTCAAGCGAAGTCCTAGAGGGTGTTGAAGGTGTCGTGTCCTGTGATCTCTTCAAAGAAGATTGTGAAGAGGCCCGACGTGTTGTAAAGGTTGGAGCTCACCTACCTAGAGCAGAAAAACTACCACTAGTGGAATTAAAGGTGTTTACATGTTTACTGAAGGCTCTCAATAGATTACCAGACAACAAGAACAATAGCATGGTAATCTTGTATATATCAGACAGTATGTTAAGTAAAAATGCCATTATACTCACAATGGGTGCAGGGATCAGTTGGAGGGTTGGAGGAAGCAGCGAGCAGTCGCCCAAAACGTTTCCCAAAAACCTGATTCTCCCCTTCCTATGTAGGACTCGAGAGATGATGGTTTCAAAGACACTACTCTTCCCACACAGGTGCACGCCAACACAGGAGCGGAGAAACCAGAAACAACTAAGTGCAGAAAATAGTGAGAATGAGAGGGAGAGAGCTCAAGACTACACCATTTTCTGGTTACCTCCTCCCTTTTAACCTTGAACAAGTAACTGATACATTAACACAATTTACTGTGTTGTAATATCTACCATCAATGCACACATCATCAGTGCAAAAAGTCAGTTCTAGGTACAAGTTTAAAAACTTATGCATGATGTAAAAGGAAGCACCACCTCCATAAGCAGCCGAGCTCGAAATCGCAGCACCATTCACACTCACGCCACGTGTGGGTGATGGTGTGGCGAGGCGAGGCGAGGCGAGGCGAGCAAGCGCGCTTGTGTAGTCTTCTTTTGCTTTTCTTCACCATATCCATACCCACTCTTCCTTAAAAATGGGTATGACTCTCTTTTGCTAAGTAATATGGGACTATTAGTCCCACCACTTGCCATGCTTGAGTGGGCCTTTGTGATCTATGGAAATTATTATTTGGGCCATTTGGGTTGAGGCTCAAATACTCTAACACTTTCAACTAACAAAAATCCCTCAATACTTAAGCAATCAAGTCATCATCGTTGACGGTAAGCAACTGGGGGAGCGGATTTGTGCATCACCTTGGCTTGCTTGTGGCCGGAGAGGTCTAGGGAGGGAGGAGGGAGTTGTAGTTGAAGTATATTGCCTATTCTTTTTCATTAGTTTAAGCTTTTTGGTGAACTTAAAGGTACATGAAATTCAATATAGTATCAAAGCCAAAAAAAATCAGAAGTTCAAGATCTGTCTAGCAACATTTTTTATAAAAATAATCATGACCCAATTTTGGTCCACGTCTTAGGGCTAGAGGAGCCAAGATGAGGGGGAGCGTTAAAGTATATTACTCATCCTTTCTTATCAGTTTAAGTTTTAAGTGAATTGATTGGTGCATGAAACTCAATAACTGTGGGAGGAGACAAGGGCGACCGTGGAGGAGACATTGGGGCCACTCCAAGTGGCTTCGGTTTTTGGCTTCCGCCGCCCAGAAGCCAGAAGTCACTTAGAATGCGTCAGCTTCTTAATTTTGGCTTTTTAGCTTTTTTTTTTGGTTTTCCTTTTTTCCCTCATTCCTTTGCATTGCCCATGAAGATATAACTGTATTTTATTTTTTTTCTTCTTATTTTTAATTGAATGACTCAGAAAAAACTAACAACCACTACAATACAATTTCAGCTAAAACCCAACAGCCATAGTCGGAAACTAAAGCCGGTTAGAGAAGGGCCATTGTGGAGACGGGTAGATGTAAGAAGGGAAGGGCAAAACAGGAGAGAAGGAAGGGGTGTTTAGGGCTATTTTAACACTAGGCCAAAAAAGTGCGTTCCATTAGTGGTAATCTCAGCGAGTGCTCGTGGATTAGAATGACCCAAGAAGTTTATAACATCGAGCTGTGTGATTTTCAAGCGCATGCTCATTTGGGCTTTTTTATGATTTATGGTTTATTTTATATTGTTACTATTGGTGTCTTTTTTAGAGTAATTGAAATTAAAAATTTAAAAAATAGAAAAAACAGGTTAGCCCATCACAGACAATGCAGGGAATACAAAAAAGGCAAAAAAGTCCCAAAAATACAAAAAGCTAGAAAAATATGAAATTAAGAAACTAAAAGTTAGAAGGCAAAAGTCTAACGGATAAGCCGAAATGAGCAGGGGCTATTGCGTATTCCATTTCAACAATCGATCTCAGTATTACCTTCAGTAGTTCAGTATGCACTAGTGGAGTGTAGTAGGTTTGGGGTGGGTTCTTTTTGACTGCGGCTTATGGCTTATAATTGAAAATTTTGTATTCTGGACTATTCGTGAGAGGCAGCATGCAGAGTAAAATAATCATATACGATTTTGACCGGTATAATTAAACTCGATACAGTTTATACTATAATCTACCTATAGACCATATCTTATAAAAATACATTGTTTAACAGCTAAGTGTTATAGAATAAGCCAAAAAAATATAAACCATAAGTATTAAAGAACCCACCTTTGATCAACCAGAATGGTGGTCGTGGTCCAAATGAGGAGTAACAAGAACTGCGATTAGTTTTATTTCAGGAGTAACAAGATCTGCGATGCGATCTGTAAGTAGCTGGTTAGGGAGCAGTGCCCTTCATTTCAGCTACTAGTACCTGCTTGCTTCCGTTTGTGCCATTCTGAGTGGGTTCCTACCAGCTTTTCTACTTAGCTTGCACCCTTCTCTCCTCTTTCCTCTCTTCTGCATGCATGCACACTGATCTTAATTTAGGGTCCCACTTATTTCGACTTAAGGTTCTAGTTTTTGGCTTGTTTTTTTAATATTTCTAAATTTCATTTTTTTCAGGTTTTTTAGTTTTTAAGCTTTATTGCCGGTTCTTTTTTATTGTATTCGTTTACATTATCTATGATGGGCTAACCTGTTTTCTATTTTTAAATTTTTTTAAATTTAGTTACGTTAAATAAGCCAACATCAGCTACAGTGTAATTTCAGTCAACTACAGTGCAATGTCAACCATAAGGCAGCTTATTTCAGTTCAATTGAGTGACACCTAGGCCTCGTCTCAAACTGTCATGTCTTTTGACTTTTAGTTGAAATAGCATTATAGTAGTGATTAGTTTTTTCTAAGCTATTCAATTAAAGCAAAATAAAAAAACATTATATCTTCATAAATAATACAAAGAAAGAAGATGTTAAAAACTAACATCCAATTTACTTTCACTATAGTTGCATCCTGTACAAGTCCCCTCCAGTCTCGACTCAGTCTGAGGAGACAGGAAGTAAGTGGTGGCATTTATTCCATGCATCCATCCATCTCTTTTGCTGTGCTCCATTGAGGACAACTAGCTACTGCACTACCAGTACTATCCTCTTGCTAAATTGTGCATTTACTTTCATCTGCCTAGCTTCCATGCCAAACCCAATCAAATAGGCCGTCCGACATGATTGGGTTTGGGCCTGTCTAAGCACAGCCTGGTATGGCACAACCCATGAGCTGAGCCTCGGATCCAGGCATGACTGAAAGCATATAGGCCCCTAAAAATATTAGTTTTGGTAATTAATGAATTTATGTGAATATGAGACTAATGTGTGCATTAAGTGTTTAAAAGGATAAGTTCAAATGGCAAAGAAAGAGGCTCACAAAATATCCCATGAAGATTCAAGATCTCTAGGGCGACAAGGTAAATAGTTTAGGTATCTATTTTATTTTACCGGTCTTGGAGTTAGGTTGGAAGACCGGATTATAGGATAGACGTCGTACTATTAAGAGGGATCATGGTGATTGCTTGATCATGTTCAAATGTGCCCTTTGGATCAATTTAGGATCATGCATGCACTTAGAAATTAAAATTAAATCAAATCTGTGCATTGTCAGAAAATCCGGTAGTTCCGGTGTGTATTGGACGGAACTACCGCAGGTCCGGTAGTACCGGGCGCCCGGGCGGAACGTTTTTTCCAGAGAGCGCCCGGACTCAGACTTAGTCTCTCGGAAAACGGAAGTACCGCGGGTTGACCTGCGGAACTACCGGATGGCCGGTAGTACCGGGCACCCGAGCGGAACTTTATTTCCAGAGAGCGCCCGGAGTTTACCTTAGCCTCTTGGAAAACGGAAGTACCGCAGTTTGACCTGCGGAACTACCGCATGTGCGGAAGTTCCGGATACCCAGGCGGAACGTTATTTCCAGAGAGCGCCGAGAATAAACTTAGACTTGTTGAGATCGGAAGTACCGGGTCCTGGAGCGGAACTTCCGGACGTCCGGAAGTACCGCAATTTCAACGGCGGTAGTACCGCACTCATTGACCAACGGTTACTTCTGACTCTCTGACATAGCTGTTCTGTCCGGTCAGCAAGAGTCCGGAAGTACCGCGGTTTTGCCTGCGGTAGTTCCGGATTTCCTGAATTTTCAGGATTGTTTATTGTAACGGCTATTTGAGGTTGGTGAGGGTATAAATACACCCCCACCAGAACTTGGACATGTTGTTGAACCTCCATTGAATACATTTGAGCCTAGTGCAACCTCTCACACCTCATTCACTCACTTGTGCATTCATTTGAGGTAGTTGACCCAAAATTCAAGTGCATTGCATTCTAGTTGATCCATTGAGCACTTGAGTGAGATCAAGCCGCAGTGGTCTATTCTCTTGGTGCTTGCCGGCACCTAGACGGCTTGGCGGAGTTTCGGTGATCTTCTCAAAAAGATTGTGAGAAGGCCCGGAAGATTGTGAAGGCTCGGAGCTCGCCTACCCGGAGAGGGAAAGGGCTACCAAAAGTGATCGAGGTGTTTAGGCTCATTCGTGGAGCCGGTCTGATTTTTTCGGGCTTACCTCAACGTGGACTAGGGGAGACCGGCAAGTCTCCGATCACCACGGTAAAAAGTAATCGTGTCAATTGTGGTTTGCTCTCTTGTGATCATTTTCTTTCAAGCAACGCTCTTCATTCATATTACTTGATTGCTTGATTAGTTAGAGTAGCAATTGTTATTCTCTACTATTCGTTATTGCTCTTAGTCGATTACTTGTGCTAGTGATTGTTTGAACCTCACTAGGTTGATTAGTGGTGTTAGTGTTATCTTGCTCTATTTATCCATCAAGTTTAAAATTGCTAATTAGAATTAAACGAAAATTTTAAAACGTCCTATTCACCCCCCTCTAGTCGGCCTCCTCGATCTTACACCTGTCTAGGCACAGCCTGGTATGGCACAACCCATGAGCTGAGCCTCGGATCCAGGCATGACTCGTGAAGGTCACGAGACGTGTCATGCTAGCCTAAGCACATTAAACTCGACAGACCACGATTGGCCCGTCTAGCCCATCTCCCCTCCACCACCTCCCCCTCGTGGTGGCGTGGCCTTGTCACCCCTGACCTCACTGCCACCAAACCCTTCTTGCTCCTCTCCCTCGATGATGACGATGACCCCTTCCTCCCCATCGGCTTCGTCTCCACCTTCTCGGTCTTCTCGCTCGAGCGCTACCCCGTCCTTGCCCACCCCGCCTCCCTCCACCCCTCCCCCCATCACACCGACCCCGCGGTCACCACCACCCAACCCTCCCCTTCCAATGACAACGACGATCATGTCCTTCCCTGGCTTCATTTCCACCTTGTCGGTGGTGGAGAGGGTGTGGTGGAGGCGGCGAAGAGCGCGAGGAGGTCACGGGGGTGGAGGTGGGCGGAGATTAGGCTCACCCCTGTTGATGGCGAGATCCGGCGGGATGGGCCCTACGTGCTCCAAATCCACTCCGGTGGTGACGTGTATGGAGGGGCCGGGAGTGTAGGGAGCTGAGGTGGAGAAGGAGCGGAAGTAGGTGGAGTAGGAGGAGGAGGAGACATGGGGATGAGCTTAAGCGGCGGTGGTGGCGATTATAGGAGCTATAATGGCTGCCATGTGATAGCTCGAAACATTTCAAAAATACATAATTTTTTTACAAAATTCCTTGTGCTTTTCGTGCGCAAAAAATGCTATCTTTTTTCTCTAAAAATCATGAAAAATCATTTAATTTTTTCAAACTCTTTTATCTAAAAATAGCCATCTCTCTATCCTTCCTTCCTTTCTTTCTTTCTCCCTTCTTTCTTTTCTAGGTCGTAGCCCATCTCTTTTCTATCTTTGGCCAGCCCAACGCGGTGCTAGCCCCGTGCCTTGGCCTGACTCCCGCACTGCGCCATCCTCCTTACCTGGTCAATGCCGACGCCGAAGCTACGCAGCCTCTGCCACCATGGCGGTCACGCGTCGCTACTGTCGTGTCCCCGCCCCTGCACCAGTGCCACCATAACTCTGCGTGATGACTTTCATGCCACCGTAAGCCAACTCGCCCGCAAAACAAGCGTGCTCATCCACAGTGACACCCACGCACTGCCTTTGCCATTTGTTGTGCCCTGCGCGCCACTGCCTTCCAGCGTCTATAAGGCCAAAGCAATAGTAGTAGATAGCTCTCTTCCTTCCCTTTCACTCCCAGAAGACAACTGCAGCGTTGTCCAAAAATCCGGTGAGAACGCCACACCTTCTCTGATACTGTATGCGACATTCTAAGGGCGTTCTGGATACATATCTTTTGTTTTACATGTGCCACGTCATATCGAAACTACTCGAGATACTCATTTAATTTTTTTTCATTCTTACCTCGCTTCCTGTCTTCTTTCTTACTAATTCTCATCCTCTATCTTTTTTTCCTTTTAAATAGACTATGTCTTACATGAAACATTACTCTCATCTCTCTTCATTAATCCCCCTCCACATCAGATTTGTGCTGAGTTGTCATTTTGTGTGACCTGCTTACATCACCACGTTGGGAGTGTCCAATGGTGATATGTACGGCTTCCGTTACTAAGAGGCATGAGGCTCTGTCTAGAACATAAGAATATATTTTAATAAAATTTATGTAGGTCAATCTGAATTAATTCTATAGGGCTGGCAATGGCAACAAAGGAGTGAATAACGTCTTCTCTAAATTTTCCCCCAAACATCCAGAAATCTTCCATTCCAGAGCTAAAAAGCTAAGAAGATTATATTTGGCAGCTGAATTCCAAACCACAACCCAAAATAACAAAACCTCACAAATCCAGCACCTAACTGGTCTGACTGCCACTGGAGGTGCAGTTTAATCAGCCACAAACCGGCTACAAGTTGACGGTTTGACTGGCGGCCAGTCTAACAAGGGCTAGGTGTGATCTGACTGCTCCTCTATTTCTAGAACATAAAATCAGCCCAAGTCAAAAACCCCTTTTGATGCAAACTTCAAAATTCATAATCAAATAAAGTCAAATTTTGTACACACCTTGTTGAGAGTCTCAGAAATCTATTCCATCTAAGGATCATATGGATCTTGGCAAAATTTTTAACCTTTCCTCAAAACATGCAAGATTGCACAAAAACCAGGCAAATCTCAAAATTTTGATAACCAACTTACTCATGGGTTAAAAATAGGCAAGGTGGCCCTAGATGCGTTCACACATATCACAACAAGTAAAACCACCTAATGAATCAAAGCCAAAACTCTCATATCAAAATTTCTCAAGAAAGGGCTCCAAATCAAGTAAGAACCAGACAACATCAAAATCTTGCACACAGCAGTGCCTAGATAGATGGGATCTGATCTACATGAGTCATCTCCATCACTTATACGTCCTTAGCATGCAGCAAGATCAAGAAGGAGAGAGAAAAGCCAAAGAACTAATAAGAAAAAGAGCAAATCAACCAAAACAAGAACACTTCATAGGAAATGAACAAATTGATTATATTGCTACGTAACGATGAAGGTTTCACAGCTACTCTATAAGGAGGATAAGAGAGCACACCATAACACCCACTCTTCTCTTTCAAACTCTAACCCTAGAACTTAAGAATAAAATAATTATGACAGTTGGCTTGCTTGTTTCCATCCCCAACCCACTAAATTGATAGAGCAATCAGCCCATATCTAACCCTAATGGATAGTTGGATACTATCAAATAGCTCAATTAGGAAAACCCTTTAACCTCATACAATATGTGTTTTACACTCACAATTAATTAATGCACGCTTTTCAAATCATATGAGCTTAAACCCACTAAGTCTTTAGCCGTTGATCCATTTATTTTCAGCATCTCCTTGACCTAAACCACTTTTTCAAGCACCACGGTCATGACCCAACGAAGTTTTTGGTATTTGGCCAACTACCAAAATACTCTTACATTGACACTGTCTTGTCTTTTCTTGCAAGCAATTACCATGCTTGCCACGTGTAGGTGCACCAATGACTTGCTATACATCAGCAAGACTTTCATACTCTGGTTTTCACTAGACAACGTATTACTTGGATTGACCAAGCCACTTGATGAACATATCGTTCGAATCTTTTCTTCAATTTTTCTTACCTTCCTTGTGCTACACTTGTGATCAACCATCTCACCTAGTATTCTTGACCATTCTGGACCTCAGCTCCTCCATAAGCGTAGTCCTGGTGCTCGCCATTGCTCATAGTTGACCCCGCACTTTCCTTGCATATCTAAAGGCAAGAAATCATTCTCAAACATAAGCTCTTTATAGCTTGGCCCACGTTAGCTCAAACATACTTCATGTAACACTACTACAAAAAAAATGTCATCACAAACGGCTCAAAACTATCATCACAGACAGTTTTTTGAACCATTTGAATTTATGTGTCAGTGATAATTAGAGGTTATCATAGATAGCTTGTGAGCCATCTGTGGTAAATACATCACAACCGGTTTATAACTAGAACCGTCTGTAAAGAACACTATCATAAATGGTTCTAGCTACCAACCGTTTGTGATATTCACACATCACAGATGCTAGAACCGTCTGTGATGTGTGAGTATCACAGACGGTTGGTATATAGAACCATCTGTGATACTTCCCCATCACAGACAGTTTTTGGTTCGAGCCGTCTGTGATAATTCTCCATAGACGGTTTATACCACAAAACTATCTGTGATAGTTCATTCTATACCTAATTTTTTCTATTTTTTGGCTAGCCTCAGAAAATGTTAACTATATCATTTGAAAACAAGCAAATACAACAACAAATATAGAAACACATTCTATTTTTATTTAGATTAGAATCGACCATTACAACATCACAAGATATCGAGTAGGTTACCCATAGCATTGCATATTCAGACGGGAGATTATGAAATTTTGGGGGATTAGGAGGCGAGAAACATATCATAGATAGTTTTTAATGCAAACCATCTGTGATTACTTCATTATCACAGACGGGTTTTTATTTAAACCGTCTGCAAAGTATCACATGCGGTTTAAATAAAAACCGTCTATGATATCTGCCATTATCATAGACGGTTCTTGATGAGAACCATCTGTAATGTCTTGTATTATCCTAGACGGTTCATATAAATAACCATCTGTGAAAATACCACGGGCGGTTATTCGTATACACCGTCTGTGATACTTACAGGACAAACGGTTCCTAGGAACCGTCTATGATGTAAGCGTCCAGTTTAGCCTCTTTTGTAGTAGTGTAACATGAATGCACTTACGTAGGACCAAATTACCCAATCCACAATCAAATTCCCAACTTTCTGAACTCTCAGCCGAAACTTCAGAGACAACCAGTCTGACCGCTGTGCATGACAGGTCTGACCGCAGTGTACTGCTGGTGTGATCGCTATGCATGGCTAATCTGACTGCATTGCATGGCCAGTATGACCACCAGGAGCTGAATCACAAACTAAAAATCTAAATCCTTTCTAAATTTGAATTTCAACTCCACATACATTGACAATAATTGATCATAAATAATCATGGACTTCCTCATATGGTTCTTCAATTTTTGTGGATGAAGAGTACTCTCTGTACGTATGAAGCTAGGAAACTTTTTTTGTACTTTTTTTGTGCTGAACTTTTCACAACAAATTAAGGCCTGAAGTTAGCTAGTGATTAGACATGTCATAACCAGATCATGACTACCACAGTGGCTCCAACTTGATCTGGAATTGTTCATATAATTAGCAATATGGTGCAATTTCTTTTTTTTATTTCTCAAATTTGGTCCCCAAACATCCATTTTTACAAAAAAAAATATACTTGGTAGACGCGGTAGATGATACTTGTCACTTGTCGTGCCACCCAATCTTGGCAATAGCTTGGCATAACAGCAGGGGCAGCGAGCGTTACATGTTTTGGCTTGGCTCAGGCATCGACAAGCCTCACAGGGCTGCCAGCTCCCCAGGCTTGGCATGAGCTGCCGAGCTGCACCGACTCGGCAGCAGCCCTAGCTCGGCCAGAGGAGATGGCCCCCGGTGGCCGAAAAAACATATGTTGCTGTTAGGAATTTTTTGGAGAGGTGCAATGGGGAGTTTGGATGGACAGGTGAACCAACACCACCAACTCTATATTTTAAGTAGTGCAGATACATTATTACAAAAAATTATAGCAATGGACTATGTCTAAATTAGCATAGCACTTCGCAATGAAGGTGTGAATCACAACAGCCCTATGGCAAAAATATGGAACCGTACGACACCCACATGGCGTGGCGGTCATCTAGGCAATGTGGATGTGGTTGATTGTCACGACATTGATAGGTGCAAATGCAGGTCGGGTTGGCACAGTAGCAATACGGGTGGTACACTGCCAAAGTGCACCTCCTCATTGTTCCTATCCCTGATCCTCTGCCTACGGAGCTCATCGTTGTTGGTCTTCTCGGTTTGGAGCTCCTCCCATAACTCTTGTAGGCGGATGTATAGTTTCTGGATGTAAACATGGGAGAGTATTGGATATGATGGATGCACCCAATCGATAAACTTGCAATCCGCTATTTTCAAGCAAGACGTGAGGAGTACAAGCGTTCCATACTTGTCACTATAGGTAGGTAATAAACCACTTATCATGAGCATAGGGTAGCTAAATAATCGACGTCCTAGGTGCATGTTGCTGTCACAAACCTGCACCACTACGTCAAGCTGGTGCTTGCATTGTGGAGAAGGCTCAGAGATGTGTGGGCAGTCGCAGAGGGAATTTCTAGGGGTATACGACTCCCTAGTTTCGAGTGGCAGATCAGGTCTTGGGGAGTCGGGGACCAGGGGGCTATAGAAGCTCATGTCTTCGAGGTAAGGGTCATGGCCTTGAAATCTAGCCCATGCCCGTCGTCTCTTCCCATGCCTTGAGCTTCCAGCCTTATTCATCATGCTTTGTTTTTTGTAGTGCGATTCCCTGCAATACAGAAAAGGATATGTGAGTGTCCGTATGAAATATACATTAAAAGCATGTGTCAGTGTCCATACAATATTCACATTAAAAGCTACAGAAAAGTATGTGTAACATTACGACTGAACTCAATTTAAAATGCACAAAATTTGCATTGCAAAACATTACTTCATTGAGAGTTACATTACAGAAAATACCTGCCATACAAAGAATAAATGAGTACACAGGTGTAGGTGCTACAACTCACAACGTCCACGAGGTGGTTGACAAAGTGGGCCTATTCGAATAGTTCCTCATGAAGTGCCCCGCCGTCTTGCATAGCCTGTACTTCTGTGGTCTTGCTTGTTGGCCACGTTGGCTATTATCTATGTTGTTGTGGATGTGACAGGGCTGACGCCTTCCGCACCCGGGTTGCTTCAGTGTGTCATTCGACAACCACTTCACTTCCCCCAGCCAAAAATCCTTGTAATGTATGTCCACCCCGTAGGAGTTGAACTCAGTGCTCCAAGTCCCGCACAAGTGATGAATGTTGTAGTACTTAGAAATGTACTACACGGAGGACTACTACCACATAGCTCACACGACATAGACATGCGAGCAAGGCTTATGAAGGAGGATCACCTTGTTGCACGTGTAGGTCAGAACTTTGTCGATGGTGCATTCATTCTTATGATCGCATCTAGCATGGCCCATGACATACTTCTCTCTTAAATAGATATCAAACTTCTTCCTCACCCCACCCTTGGTCTGAGCGATGTGCAAATGAGCCTTTGTTATTTTCTACTCCATGTACACTGACATCACTTCTGAGAGTCGTCTCCCTTCATCCAGGTGTTTCTTTGCAATCATGGCTCCATTGGGTGAACTCGCCCGTTGTTGTGGAAGCAGCCTGAGCTATGGCTGATTCCACTCCCTCACATGCCTAGAGGTCTTCTTGTCAAGCTCTCACCATATTGCGTTGAAGTTGCACCTCTGGTTCTGCATATAGAGCTTCTTGAACCTCCTCATCAACTCCTTACTGCGAAAACGGGTGTGGAAGTTCATCGCTAGATGCCTCATGCACCAACGGGTTCTCACGTCGCTCCACTGCAAGGGTGGTTGGGTCCCTTGCTGCATGGTGCTCAGGACCAACAATAGCCTGGCGTTGTTGTCTATGATAAGGCAGACATTGGGCTGGTCTTAAACTATTGCTTGCTTTACATTGGCTAGAAACCACAACTAGCTATTAGTGTTCTCATTCTCCACAATTGTATAGGCCATTGGAAGTAGCTGATCATTTGCGCCATTATGTACCACTATCAACATTGTGCCCTTGTACCCACTGAAGAGGAATGTGTCGTCCATCATAAGCACTAGATAATAGTACTTGAACCCCTCGATCGCCTACCGAAACGCCCAGAACACCCGATCAAGGATGAAACAATTAGGCCCCTTCGTAGGGTGCACCATCTCCATCTTATGTGTGTGTGTATCCCAGGATTACCTTCGACAATCTAATGCTGCATTCTTAGCATGAAGTCGTAGGCTTCCTCATACGTGCCAAAAATTCTATGTATAACCTTCCTCCTCGCCCACCACACCTTACCGTAGCTCACCGAGAAACCAACCGGTTTCATAGTATTGGCTATCAACAGCTTCGGTGAAACTGTGACATCTGTAACTACAAGGTGGCTGATCAGGCTGGTGATGAGTGATGAGGTTACATTCCAGTGCCTGTGCAGCGGTTCCACAAGCTCACAAGTGTGATCCTTCATTATCTGGAAGTCTGTTGCACCGCCTCTAAATCTCTACGCATAGATCTTGCTGGGACAAGAACCGTTCACACACTTCACCGCATAAGTATTAGGATTTGACCTGTGCACCTGATATGTGCATCTTATACAAACAGAATATCTTGTAATGGCTTGCTACGCGATACCCTTGTTGGGAAAGCGTTGCCCTTCGATGAGAGTGTTTTCATCGAAGAACCATTCCGACTCACCTTCAAATGGCAAAATTAGGGAGGCCAAGGCAATAGCACCTAATCTTGAGAAGATGTACTCAACATCCATGGACACAATGCCATCGGATGCACCGTCCCCACCTCTGCCTACAACAGCATTATCTCTACTACTGGTTGTGTCAGCATCCTCCTCATCAGAATGGCTTCCATCCAATTTTCCTTCCAAATATTCATGGCAATCAATAGAACTACCCACCATCTCCCTACACATTCTGTTGGTTGAAAGTTATGAGTCAACATGGACAGCCATCCATCATCCCGATCGGCACCATCTTCCGCCGCACCACTAGCACAAGCAGGTTCCACTACGCCGCCACCATCTCCAGCAACATGATGCTGCACACTGCCACCACCAACCAACTTTTGCACTTCCACACCGCTGCCCTCACCTTGCTTGACACCTCCACCCTCTCCACAAACTATGCATACACTATTGGTTTCTCATATCTCGCCGTAGACGGATTGCTAGCAATCTCCATGTACCGCTGCTAGGTGACATTGCCAACCACCTTCTTCAGCTCCTAGAAACACTCCCTCAAATCTCCAATCATCGTGACTACCACTGCCTCTATGATGAGTTTCTTCCTAGCAACCTCCCTGTCAAATGCACTCCACATGCACCTCCTGAGCTCAGGATGACCCATCTCCTTAAGCCCCCGGAGCCTTGATTACGGTCCTTTCATAATTTTGAAGGTCCACCCCGTACGACCCATCGTGTATGAATAATAACAGCATACAAATAAAAATAATGCAGAAACAATAACATAAACAAATAATAAGAGTTTCCAAATAATAACAATTAAGCACATAATAACAGCCCAGAAATAATAACAGTGTACAGATAATAATAATAATGCACAAATAAAAACCATGAACAAATAATAACAATACACAAATAAAAACCATGAACAAATAATAACAATACACAAATAATAACTGTTAAGCAAATAATAACAGTGTATAAATAAAAATAGTGCACCCATAATAACAGTGTACAAATAAAAAAATAGTGTACAAATAATAACTGTTAAGCAAATAATAATAATGCACAAATAATAACAATGTGCAAATAATAACAGTGTACAAACAATAACCATTAAGCTAATGAAACATTAATGACATATTAAGTGCATTTTTTATAGGCGAATTAAACATACCTCTTCATAATGTCTTCAATGGAACCACACTAATTGCTACTGCGAAATCCCCTAAAAACTAATCTAGGCTCTCTTGTACTCTCTCTCTTTCTTCTCCCTCGGCTCTCTCTCGCTCTGTAGGGAAGATATTCAGCTTCGTGACTTTGAATGAGCTAACAAAGAAGGAGGCATGGCATTTTATGTGTGCGGGAAGGCGTTGCCAACTGACAGACCCACATGTGCGCACATGGGCTCGCAAGAATCACTATCAAGTGCCTCACGCCTTGTCATGCCAACATGGTTGGTCAGGCAGCAGAGCTACTGATCTAGCTCAGCAGCTCCTACCAAGCTCCCCTGGCTTGGTAGGAGCTGCTGAGCAAGAGTGGCTTGGCAGCCCTACCTGTTGTGCTCTCGGCCAGCCTGCCGAGCATGCCCATTCGCCCTACCACGCTGGCTGTACAATTGTTGCGCCTGAGCGCCCTTCCATGCGTTCCGACTCCTGCTGAGCAAGGGAGGCATGGTAGGTGCCACGTGTCAGCCGCCACGCCCACTGAGCTTAAAGGGAGGGCCATTTTTATAAAAAAAGGGTATCTAGAGGCTATTTTTGGAAATAAAATTGTTATATGCTATATTAGTGAACAGTTTTAGTTAGCTAGTTGGAGAGTGGGGGAGAGAAGCTAGTGAGATGAACAGAGAGGGAAGGCAACATGGACAGAAGGGGAAGGAGTTGGAGGTGGAGAAAAGCACAGTGCAGGATCAGTAAGCATGGAGTCATCATGTTGTTGGGTCGTCTACTACTCATATGCCCCATTCCACAGTCCATTCACACACACACACACACACACACACACACACACACACACACACCTAGCTAGCTACACACAGGCAAGGTCATGGCGGATTGAATGGATGGATGGACTGTTCCTTTGAGACAACCCTTCAAATAGCCAATATGCAGTCCTCCAATCTCTCTCTCACCCTATCCCTCTCATTGTGACTGCCAGGCTACACGTTGCACATGTAAAAGGTGGGTTGGCTTATGGGCTATGGATATCAATGAACAAATAAATAAGACAGTTTTACTTTTATTTTTTAAAATGGTTTATTAGGATAATCTTCTCAAAGCGGCTTATAGGCATTTGATTCATTTCCACGAGCACTCATGCTAGGGCCAAAAGTCATCAGTAACAGCCATAAGCCATAAGCCGCAGCCGAAAAGAATCCACCCAAATAGGAGAGATAGAGATAAGCAATTTTAGCCACCTTCCAAACTGCTCCATGCATGGTTCAATTTTTTTGAGTCTAATCTTGTTCTCCTTGTTTTCCATTCTCCCAGCCATTGCGACCCACTTGGCCACACCCAAAGACTGATGCACAATCACAGCCTTGCCTCCTATTTCCTCACCACTATGACTGCCATCTACTGACTAAGGCTGACTGCACCACCACCTCCTAATTGTTGTCCAATGCTATCTTTTATTTTAAAATGTTATCTGAATCCTATTCAATTTGTTTCTATTTCTGGCACAGAGTTCTAGCTCTACCTGAAGTCCCTTTATAAACACTATAAATATACCTCTTTAGACCATAAGGAAGGCAAGAACCTCATTATAAACATATTCTCATATAGTGATATTCTGCCTTCATGAGTCCATGGTTTTTTCACAAAGGTTTTCCACGTAAAATCCATGTCTCCCATTCTTTGGATCAGAGCATCATGTTTAAAATCAGAGACACTGCCCCGGGAGGAGGAGACTCTCGGGGTGGCCATTGCACGGACAAGGCGGACCTATGCGACACTGAGGCATAGCATCAAGGACTCACCTCGACTCTATACTGAATGCCGATTCGTGCTCTACCTCAGTGATTATTTTAGTGCCAGGTTTTTAAACATCATCGTCCACGCCACCCGAAGGTAGGGTGGGCGTCAACCCCCGGCCCGCCGGTAGGTCCGCCACTATTTAGCTGATGATTTTTGTCCTTAGAATAAGTGTTTGTATGAACAAATCGAATTCTAAGTATTTGTACGAACGAATCAAATACGAACAAACCGATATATCCTCTTTTTTCTCATCAACCAACCCCCAATTCTAAAGACTTTTGAAGAAGAAAAAGCTCTCGTCGGCTCACTGTCCATCCATATCATTCTTTCTATCCAGATGTGAGAAAAAGCACTTCATTTGACAAGAACACGTCATACGTATGGTGTTCCATCCATCAAACTTTGGCTGTTCTTACTTTGGTCGGCCATTCCCCCAACTCTCAAGTGCGCCCAAAAAGTTGATCAGCATTTTTGCTGCGTTTCCTTTGTTTTTGCATGGAGGTCAATGCAACCCTGTTTCAAAAAAAAAAAATATCATGTGCAACTAGGTTAGGCTTGTGTCCTTGGAACTTTGCCTCGACAAAAGTAGTAGTAGTTTGGGCTGGAAGTGTCTTTAATTTTGGAAGGATCATATTCATATGTATCCAACTCTATCCATAAATATCTAGTGTCTTTTCTATTTTCTCTTTGTAGGGCACACAAAACTAGCTTGGGATATATGTCTTACTGCAGGGAGGCTGGAAACTTTAGGAAAGATAGTAGAAACTTGACTGGAGTAGGAAAGATAGGTTAAAGTACTTCCACATGCAGAGATGACATTAATGATGTACTGCATCCATGCCAATGGCAAGCAGATGCAGTCGTCACCCTCCAATTTACCCAGTCATTATACAGTTGCTAGTACATAGATTAAAAGTTTACAGCTACTTTCTGGTCATAAAACGGTCGTCAAGATAGATCGATTACTATTTTTTGTTGTGATATAATTATATAACTAATAAAATCATAACATTATGAAAGTATTTTTCGAGAAAAATTGATACATATGATTTATATGTATCCAATCTAAATATTTAAACAGATGTCGGCGTCCAATGTTTAGAAAATTTCACTATATGTTTTTCAAAACGATATTCTTTTGTGATCGGAAGGAGTATATAAGTTAATTAGTACCGTTGTGAAATTAACAGATGAACTAAGATCTATAAGAGTTTAATTACTCAGAAGTAATTTAACAAAGGGATGTGCTTAATTAACTGAAACTTAAGAAAGCAAAAGCTCATGCACGGACGCTTGTTCCATGATTTAATGGCGCATGTGACCGATTGAGATCACCCAACACGTACAAGCGATCGAGCAGTCAAGCACTACTCGATCGATACTAACCAACTAGAGAAAAGAGCATGAACACCTTCCACAACTCTACACTAAATTAAGCAAAAACAACGACGTCGATAACAACCACCACACAGGTAGCAGCTAGCTAGCTATAGTACCACTAGTACGTAGTGTTTGCACGCGCGTGACACTGATCGATCGAACGATCGATCACCAGCATGCATGTCCGTACGCCGGCGTCGAGCTGGCCGGCCTGCTATTGATTGTTCGATGATCACCGCAACGACGGCCTGGCGCCGGCGCAGTCCTGCTCGATCTCGGAGACGGCGCCCTCGTCGTCGTCGTCGAAGCCATCGGCGCCATTGCATCCGAAGGCGCCGTGGCCGTGGCCGAAGGCGCGGGCGTGGTCCTTGAGCGAGCGCTTGTGCTTGAACTCGGAGCCGCAGAAGCAGTACCAGAGCTTGCCGCAGTTCTTCTCGTGCGTGCGCCAGTCGCCCTTGACGGCGAAGGCCTTGCCGCACTTGCGGCACAGGAAGGGCTTCAGCCCGTGCTTGCGCTTGTAGTGCGTCTGCAGCGTCCGGAAGTCCTTGAGCGGCTTCGCTCGCAGGTGGTCGATGTTGTTGCGGCACCCCGGCGCGCAGCAGTAGCACGGCAGACGCAGCATCGCCGTCGGCTGCACGCCGCGCAGCGACTCCGGCCCCTTCCGGTACTGCGACCCGTGCCCCCACATGTGCATCTGCACGCATTACATTAATTCTCACGTACTAATTACATCAGTTTGATTTTGGGCATGCAAAATGTACAGAATTAGTACTTAGTAGAACACAACTAAGAAAGGAGATTGATGTGAAAGTGGACATTAATTCATGAGGTCAAATTGAATTGGTACCAATAGAATACTAAATCATATCATATGTTGATCATATGTAACATTATTTTTGCAGGTGTTTGGTGGCATGATCATGAAAAGCCCTAATCATCTTTCAATGCACTGATGACTTCGAAGTGTGTGTAGCTAAGGATGTTTGGAAATTGGAATTGTAGCTAGCTAGCTGCTGGCTTGTGAGTGGTGACCAGAGGCTGGCATGACTCCAAGCTTGTTTTCACTGCCTAGCTAGCTCTCTCCAGCCCAGGCTTCTTTTCATGCAGCCGTAGTACTGTAGTAGTAATCAGTTGCAACCAAAGAAGTCGCATGCATACATGAAGTGAATGCAGTGATATTCTGAAAGTGAGGGCTCTAGCTGTCAGAGAGCAGAGCCAGAGTGGTGTTGTTTCTTTAAAGAGAGCAGAGCCAGTGGCGTTGTGGCTGGCTACAGAAAGAACACTGCAGATCTCTTGCTCCTCTTGGGAGGCGTGCAGCAGGACTGTCATTGCAGCAGTTATAAGACCAGAGGCTATGTGCTAAAAGTTAATATGGAGAAGTTATCTTAGAGCTAGTAACTAGCTCATACCATTGGCTAAGTCAAGTTATAAGAGCCAAGTCATACAATAATTTATCTTCTATTTGTCTACAAAAGATTTTTTATTATTATGTGGTACCATGTCTCATATTCTCTTTTCTATTCCTCCTCACATACATTTATTATCTTGACCTACCACTGCATAGGCTCCCGTGCCCAGCTTGTTGCTTGCATGAGAGCCAAGCTCTCATCTCTCTCCTCTCTTCTTTCATCCACATCAGCAAAAATGCTGACTAGCTTGGCTATAAGACCATTATTGTACTTGCTCTAATATCACAATCTTGGGAATCGCTAAATAACATTCTAAGTATTATTTTTGACTCAAAACACTCATTTTTCTTTTATTTATACTTTTTTTAAATATGAGTGCTTTGAACCATAAATTTTTTTGAATCCCCTAGACACCTCCTCTAAAAAATCTAGTGTTTTTTTTTTACTCAGAGCACTCAGACTTTTCTTCTATATATACACCGCTCTAAAAAAATACGAGTGATTTAAACCTAAAAAATATTCGAATACCCCTGCACACCTCCCACAATCTTATGCTTTCCAAAAACATGAAATCCTCCTGAAACAACCTATGCATCTAGCCAAATGAGCCATGACGGGAGTGATCAGGACTGGGTGGTAGCTGGGTTAATACTTTTGGACGCTGGCGAAAGGAACGAATTTCGTTCATTGTATTCAAAAATTCGGACAAAAAAATTCAAATTTTTGATAAAATTGAACCAAACTTAGATGAAATTTAAACAAATTTTAAATAGGCCCGAAAAATGAACCCTGGGTGGTAGCCATAGTGGAGTACTGGGGGTAGTACTAGTAGAAAAGAATGTAAATTGGTCGATCAGTACTAACTACTAAGATAGAGAGAGAAACAAAGATAAAACCTTCCCTGGGATCTCCACTACGCCCACACCACTCATGCATACGCATCGCCCAAAAGCCAAACGCCCAAGAAAAAGCATAAAGATGCATGTGTGTATATGCATGGCTAGATGCTCCTGGCATGCCAGTCTAGTTCAATCACACAAAAGGCAGCCACTGTGCGTGCTCCTCTCAGCAGCTCAAGTCTATTTCATGAGTCATAGAACACGCATCTCCAAAGCTAGCTCGGAATCAATCCAAGAAGTGAACCAAATCATATGGCCAAGAACTACAAGAAGAGAAACAAGCTAGAGAAATTCTCTGTGATTAATTCTGACCTGCATGTTGTTGTATCTATTGAAGGTCTTGAAGCAGACGGGGCAGGAGAACTGGGTGGGCCCGATGAGGATCTGCGACGGTGTCGGGATCCAGTACTGCCCCTTGTTCAGCTTCCCGATCGGCGTCGATGGGAACCCTAGCGGCACCACCTCGTCGCCGCCGTCCACCTTGCACTCCTCCTCCTCCTCCTCCTCTTCCGGCTCAATACAGGCGCACGGCCCCCTGCCGGAGAGCCTGGACAGGAGATCGGGCTCCGCGCAGCCGCAGCCGCTGCCGGCCGGCAGGCCGATGCGCAGAGCGACCGCGGCGTCGTCCGTCGCCGACGTCCCGGTCTCCACGTCCATCGGATCGCCGTCGTCACAGCAGGACGGCATGCAGTTGAGGTCAGCGAAGAGCGGCATGCGCGCGGGCGTCGTGGAGCCCACGGCCGCCTCCTGCAGGTAGCAGTCGTCGTCGGAGTCGGAGTCCGCGGCGTCGACGTGGGGGCGAGAGGCGGGGGTGGGCGAGAGGGAGAGGAGGGGGAGCACCTCCCGGAGCGGAGGGGAGGGAGGTGCACTGTCATGATGACGAGGATGCGGCGGCGGCTGGAAGAAGCTGGCGGGGTACTGAGGAGGAGCGGCGGCGACGGGGGGGTAGAGGGTGGTGTAAGGTGGAAGCGGAGGTGGGAGGTGAGGGGTGGGGAAGGAGGAAGCGCAGTAGTTGTAGTAGGGGTTCTTGAAGAAGCTTGTGTAGGGGTCTGCCATGGATGGATAGCTCGGTTTCTTGCTCTGGTACTCTCTTCCTAGCTACTCGCTTGGGGGTGAGGTGTGGTGCCGTGGTTGGCAAGCGGCAGTTATAGTGAGAGGGGTTGGGCAGGGGAGGCACAGGAGAGAGAGTGTGAGAGAGGGAGGGGGGGAGTCCAACGGAGAGACAGCACGCTACCCGGTTGGATCCCTGTTTCGACGGCATAGACAGTAGCCGTTCGATGGAGTTTCAATCATGCGCTCTAATTTCTTTCGCTCACGATCTAGGCTGTTTTAGTTTTTGACTTCTGGTTTATTTTTCATAATTTATAAATTTTTTTCTTATTTTTTTTTGTTTTTTAGTTTTTTTGCTGGCTCTTTTTTTTCGTATTTGTTTGTGTTGTTCGAGATGAGCTAACGTATTTTTCTATTTTTATTTTTTAAAAAATTTAATTACGTCAAATAAGTCATCTTCAGCTACAGTGAAATTTCAGCCAGCTACAGTACATTTTCAGCCATAAGTCACAGTTTTTCAGCACAACCGAGCATGGCTAGTTTTGTTTGGCTTCACCCGCATGCGACGGCCTCCGTACCTTCGTCTGCGGCACAAACATCTGAAACTTCGTCGACCCTTCTTCCGCGCGTGGCGCAACTAGATGGCCTCAAATTTGCCAGCTTCTTCCGTGTGGTGCCTTGGTGACCTCCTAGCCTTCCTTCATGTCGCTAGAGGCTTAAAACTTCGCCGGCCATTCCTAAAATTTCACTGGCTTAAACGACGCAGGGATGACCTCTTAGCCTTCCCCCACGTCGCATTTTTAGGCCCTGTTTGGAATGCGGGAATTTTTCCCGATTCCTGCGGGAATTGAACTGTTTCCTGCAAAATTCCTGCAAAATTCCTGTGAAATTCCTCTGTTCCAAACAGGCCCTAAGGGCTTCGCTCCTACGGCCACCCTGGGCACCTCTCTATGTGATGAATATTTATGTACTGTATTTGATGAAATGCTAAACCCAATGATTTGAACCAAGAGTGTTTAGTGTTTCTACTTTTCTCTGTCAATGCCACGGCATAATTTACACTAATTAATGCTGTTGGTTGTTGCGACATAATTCTTAGTTTCATGTGGTACAAAGAAATTGAGAATTCTAGAGATGATATATAAACGGAATGTATTACTATTTGATGAACGTTTTGCAAGATGACCTGATGCACTATTTACCATTCATAGAATTCTAGAAGTTGATACATCAATGGAACGTATTACTATTTGATAAACCTTTTGCAAGATGACATGATGCATCATTTACCATTTATATACTTGTGATTGATTTGAGTTACACAGCTTACCATTCTCTACTTGATTACTGAATGCTGAAAGGTATCAATTTGAAGATATGTATTGTCTCTTGATGAGAAAAAGTTTTTTTTATGTCGGCAACAAAAGATTGAAACTTAGGTTTTAAAAAGAGTTATGCTAGCACATGGTATACCGGTAAAAATAATTCTAACGGTATAGTCAAGTTTCACCGGGTTTCATTTAAATTTCATGAGTTTCATAAGATTTCAAAGAGTTTTAAACGTGCTTCATGAAACTTAATCAACTTAAGCGTGAATCCTCCCGAAGCTTTATGAAATGCCATGAAACACTATGAAACTTAGATATAAAATCTTATAAAATTTAGTCAATTTAGACATTAAACTTTATAAAACTTAATAAAAACCATGAAACTTAGTTATGAAACTTAATCATAAAACCTTTTGAAACTTTATGAAACCTCATGTAACCTGGAATTCACCTTCATGAATCCGCTACAAAACAAACTTTCAATTTCATAATCCACTACAAAAAACTTTATAAAACCTCATGAAACAGATCCAGTCGTACCTCTTCAAGGTACCTAGCTAGCTATATAGCTAGTCCCTGCTAGATATAGTCAGGGGGATGCTAGCGTACGGTATACCATTAGAAAGAATTCTAATGGTATAGACAAGTTTCACTGGGTTTCATCTAAGTTTGACGAGTTTCACAAATTTTCATAAAAACTTAGTTATAAAATCTTATGAAACTTAGTCAACTTAAGTATGAAATCTTCTGAAACTTTATGAAACCTTATAAAACACTGTAGAACTTAGACATAAAATTTATTCAACATAGGCATGAATCTCCTGAAACTTAATGAAAGACTGTAAAAGTTAGTAATTAATGAAACCTCTTAAAATTTTGTAAAACATAGTCATGAAACTTGAAATTTAACTTCATGAAATGAAAAGCATAAGTTTAAAAGCTGAAACTTAAGTTTTAGAAGAGTACAATATTAGATGGTTTTAGAAAAAGATCTCCACTTCGGTCACTATATCACAACATATTGACATCTTTGATGACTTCACATCTATCAATTTCAAGGTCAAAGGTTAAGAGTAGGAACTAGTGACTATCGTCACCAATGACGCCCGGCTACTCCCTTCTGTGGAAGCATCTCTCCTTCCTACATAGAAGTTTTGCAAAAAGAAAAAAAAGAGTAAATCACTAAAAATTATTATCTAATTCGGCATTTTAGGGGTGTGTGTGTTGGTTAAGGCCTTAAGAGCAAGTACAATAGAAGAGGTGGCTGCCACCTCTAGGACTAGCCACATAAGCAAAAAGAGTACATATGGCTCATGTGGAGGTAACTAATACAATAAGTTGAGTAGAGGTTACCTCTACTAAAGCACTCAAACATTTAATATTTCGCTAGAGGCGACCCTAATCCTTATTGTACTTGCTCTAAGAACTAGCATCGCCTCCAAGTCCTCGTATGATGTGCTAGAGGTCACCTCTTGCATGAGGGGCAGCTTGCCTCTCTCTCCTCTTGTCTCTCTCTTCCACATAGGATTGTGTTGACGTGGATTTCGCTAGAGGCGACCTAGTCAGCATCATTGTACTTGCTCTAAGTGGGGCATGCATGTAACCATATAGGTGACAGAAAAAAAGAGGAGAAACAGAACCTAACGTGTGCATGTCCACAATGTTCGAGCGCGGCCTACTAGCTAGCTAGTAGGAACCAACCATGAAAGGGTTCAACGGAAGGGACAAGCTAGAGGGCATGCATATACATGCAAAAGAGGAGCCAATGCAACATGTGCGAGACTTTGTCATCCACATATTAGTCGAGTGCCGCTACACGATAAGAATTTAGACCTCCATTGCATAATGAACTATGTGCGACTCTATTAATCCGACAACCTGTTGGACCTTCTTCTCGGTCCAACACTAATAGGAGTCAGTCATCCTTACACCTGGAGTACTACGAAAAATATTGGCAACGCTAGTAATACTGGTGACTTAGGAAAGCTGGAAAGAACGAAAGCTTGAATTTTCCATTCGACGGTGACTACACCCATGTCCTTGATCTCTTCCATAAAAAGGGTTTTGTTAAACATTATCCGAATGTTTTCTTCCTAACTATCATCCAGATTTAGGACTATTGGATTACAGATCTAATGGTCGAATTCTCTCTCCTCCCCCTTGAATTCTACCCCCTCCCGCTTGAAAAAATCTCTCTATTCAAAAACAAGAGGTTCTTTTGATCTCTAATCCAAAGATTACAAAAAAGAAAGCCAGAACGTAAGTTCTAATGAAGACCAGGAGGCTGGCAGAGCTGTCACACACCTTTGTAACTCCTTAAGCGAGTTTTTTTCTTAGCTGCCATTTCCCGGCCTTGTTCCCCTGTCGCTTGCCAGACTTCCTACTGTATCCTGTTTCTCTTCTCCCTGTGATTTAATATAGTGCAGCACTCCTGCCCGTTTCAAAAAATATATTAATTAACAAGTCTTTTAACTTTTACATCCAGACACTACGTGGTTGATGGATCAGGCCACGGCTACCACACAACCTCTACGCCGAGTTTGTTTAGGGCCTGTTTGGATCCACCCAGATTTTAAGAATCTGACTTTTGGAAACTAGGTGGGATCCAAACAGACCAGTTTTTGGGGCAGTTTTTAAAATCTATCTACCCAGATTCTTAAAAACCAAGAAGCTGTTGATACCCAGCTTTTGCCAGTTTTTTTGCACAAATACCCATTTACCCTCATTAAAGACCATGCATGGCTGTTTAATGTGCTGTTCAAGAGCAATAAATGTAAGGGTATAATAGTTTATTAGCACCAATCATAAATGAAATCAGCTTTTAAAAACTAGGGGATCCAAACACCCCACCAGTTTTTGCTTAGAAACCAGCTTTTAAAAACTAGAAGTAATGGCTGGTTTTTAAGAATCTTAAACTGATCCAAACAGGGCCTTAGCAGGCGGGGTGTAATTTGCTCGGGACGGGAGGCGCAGGCCGGGGTTTCCTCCGGCACTTGCCTCGGAATCCGTGGCGCGCGGTCGGGTCTGGCTCCGGCCGGGGGCGGCGACGCGCCTCCCATCCCGAAGGCTCGTGTTGCGCGGGCGCACGCATGCACGATCGCGCGCGACGAAGGCCTCTGCTTGCCTCTGTCGCGTACGTCGTTGGATGGTTAATTACTTTCCGTTCTTTGATCTGCTGGCCGGGAGTTTATCTGCCTGTCTATTCTGCCTCGTAGTTTGTCCTAGTGTCTGTGCTAATCCCATGCAAACCCGGCCGGCCACTGCTATACGTCCGCTTTTCGCACTGGTTTTTTTCGTCCATGGTTGTGCATGCATGCAACAGCTTATTCGGGAAAAGAGGAGACGTATGGAACGCTGTCTGAGGATCAAAATTAAAGGTCCCGCCGGTTGCAAATTCTGGTCAACGCAGGTCAATCATTTTGATCTTTGTTTTTCTGAAGAGTGAAGATTTTCCCACAAGTGATTGTGGCAACATGCACTATCTCCACCATCCATCCTTGCTTCGAGATTCATGCTCCCCTTCCTCTCTCCCTCTCCGTCTTTCCCCTCTCTGTCAGCGGCAGCGGCAGCGGCTGCTTCGGCGTAGGCAAGCCGCTGCCTCCTTGAAGCCGCGCGGCAGCGAGGTTTCCGGCGAGGTTTTGGGGGCACTTCAGCCGGGGGGCGACGACAGCGCAGCTTCGGGGCGGTGCAGCTCGGGGTGAAGGAACACAAATCTCGGAGCATGGATATCGGTTGAGACGGTGCATGTAGCCACATGCACTTGGTGGTTTGTCATTTTCGTTTCCTGAATAGATTTTGTCATAGAATGCGTACAACATTTAACCACTAATATATAAAAAAGTGTTTAGATTTATCACATGGAAATGATACTAGTATATTTTCCATCAAAAGTTATTCTATACTAGTACATATATTTTTAATATTTCTCCAACAAATTATTGTAAAAGTACCATTCATACTTGTGTTGTGTGTAAGTAGACCATGTCGATGTCCAAATATGAACAGTTTAAAGAGAACGGAGACAGTAGAAACATCAAAAACACACAGGGCTTCGTCAAAAGAACTTCTAGAGATCACTAGTAAATCCTTACATAGGACTAGTAAATCCTTACAGGGGACTTGATCCACACGCTCCGATCGTGATCCTTGATATTTGACAGCTTATTTGAACTGCATTTCCAATTAATTACATGCATGCTCTACATATTCCCTCCATTCTTTTTTACTTAATATTTTTAACTTTTTATGGTTTTCAAAATATAACTTTGACTACTACTTTTTATAACTTATACATTAAGATGTACTAATAAAATTATAATATTATGAAATTATTTCTAACGATAAATCTAATGATATAATTTTCACATATCAAATCTAAATAGTTTTAAACATTGATGGAGAATGGAGATAGTATTTAGTTTAGTAATTTCCCCCAATTTTTCTTTCGTGTTGCAATAGTTGAACTGGATGCACGCAACATACTTTTTTTTTTGTGAAATAGAAGGGAAAAGCATTGCCACCAATTAATATTACTGGTGCGTGCACGCTGCTCACTGCTCCTACCATCTGTACATTGGTCAAGGATGGCGATTGCATCACTCGATCATGGCTGCTTCCGGGCAATGAAGACCAGCCGGCCGGGCTTCTTGTAATCTAGGGTGCATGCACAATCACAGTGTATATATTCGTCTCGATTCTTTTGGGATCCAAAACGAAAGCTCCAATTGTTTTGCAGTAGGCAAGGCAACATAGCACATTGATGTAACACTATAGCAGCGCTCGTCCTGAGTGTGCGTTCGACTGTGATTACCTAAGCCTTTGCACTGCTGCATGCTTAGGAAAACTACTGCATGCATGCATGCAATATGCCGGCCGCATGCAAGCAGCATGATGGTTATTACTGGCACGTACTACCTCCTCTCGAAAGGTGTAGGCTTCTGATTGCATGCACATACATGGTCAAAACTCAAAAACATTTGCACACACGTACGTACACACGCATGCCTGCCTCACATACGCAGTTACGTAGGATACAAACGCTCTCCAGTATAGCGTTTGGTTTTACGTACATATCTCTCGATCGACGATCGATCGGCATGATCATAAGTTGGCTTTCAGTGTCACATATATGCACTGTGACGCGTTCATTCATCGACACCTGAAGGAAAAAAAACAACGCCGAAGGAAGCTAGCCAGGAATAATTAAGTATGCGAACTGTGCACTTGTACAGTACAGTGTAGTGGCCCTGACCAACCGCCTACTGTTCCAATTGATTTGCCAGTCGGTGCGATGCCTGTACATGTAATCCGCACAAGCAAGCAGAGGTCCTAGTACGCCGCGCGTACTGCGTACGTGTGAGTCCTTGTAACTTTGCGGTCATCAGCTGTTCCAGTACGCCCAAACCCTAGGCTTTTCGGAGGTGCCATATATCTCGGGGAAAAACTTTCTGTTATGAAAAAACTAGCTGAATTTTTCATGTAATTGTGTGGCTGGATATTATAATACATATGTTTATATTTAAATATAAAGTTATATTTGTTGTCCAACTCTAATTCATGATTGAAGAGTTGAATCTTTTGTCAATGGCTGATCTAGAATTAAAATGAAGGGATGCTCACCGGACCTACCCTTCTTCTACCTCTATATATACCTTACTCCCTCCTTAATGGCCGATGGATGCCGGTGCTACGGGAGGCACCCAGGGTCTGATAGATGTAGGGGCTGCTCCCGCCTGACTCAATCAAAATAAGTGAGATTTATCTTTTTTTCTCTCTAATTAACAAGGTAATTTTTAGCCGTTGGCAGTGAATGTGATGTCTTCTTTTCATTTGTTTCAATAATATAATATCCATAGATGCTGAGCCTAGCTTTGGCAGCATGTCATTGATACCCCCATTAAATCTAGCTTTTTTTAGCAGTTTTTAGCTTTCAATTGTTGATTTTTAGTTGAAATTATATTATAGCGACTGTTAGCTTTTTTTAAGTCATTAAATTGAAAATTAAAAATGTCATTATATTTCTATGGACAATAAAAAAAGGAAAAAGCAAACTAAAGCTAAAAACAAAAAAAACCAAAATTAAGAAACTAACATATTGATTCCTGCTTATGGCCGGAAGCCGAAACCAGGATGCACAGGGCCTACAGCTGTTTTCAGAAACATAGTGGATGACTGGATGATAGGCATATAAATACGCAAAGATTGCGGACCTCAGTCACACGGAAGTAAAAGAACACGAATTCACCAAAGCATTCATTAATAATTCATCAGTGACATGATATACACTGTTAGGAGTGCATGGACATATGTTGGACGCGGTGACGGCGTGATTAGCCCCTTCTTTTTGGTTTTTAAAAACTATTTCAATTTTTCTACAATAACTAAATTTTAAATAGAGTATTTTTTAAGATACAATCTACAAATTGATTATAGTACATACTGTAGCGATTTTATTTATATTGCCTAAAACCGTATGCAAGTTTGTTACTCCGTATTCTCTTACACAAATAGGCTAGAAGTCACAAGTCATAGTCATAAGTCGTAGGCCGAAGCCAAAAAAGAATAGGCAAATTATCGGCTAGGTTCTTTTGGGCTTATGACTTTTAGTTTATACTAAAGTAACTAGTTTTCGAACGGTATGTCTTTTTAAGGCATAGTATACAAGTCGATTTAGTAGATATTGTACTGAATTTATCTATATCGATTAAAATTACGCACGAGTATCTTTATCTGCATACTCTTTTTTACAAATAGGCAGAATTCAAAATTTTAAACCAAAGACTATAATTCACAACTCAAAAAGCCCACCCGATAAGGCAGATCGAGATCGAGCAGGGTATCATCATATGATAGAGGATCCGGGCAGACAGAGTGGCTTCAAGGTATAAATCATAAACTCCAACCAGTGAGGACATTTAATTGGAAATAGTAGTCAGAGAGCAAGGGACTGTTGGTGTGATGCATACATAGTGTTGTGGTTGCACGGAAGGACAAGACGCAGACTGGATGGCATTTAAGTCCATGAGAGTGAGTGAGAGAGAGAGCTACAAACGAAGGCATCGATCCAATATTCTTCCAGGAGTTTCTCAAAATCACAGTCGATACACACATTGCTTTCTTTTTTCCTCTCTTTGATTTGCCTCAGATCAGTTCCCTTGCATGCGTGAGCGAGAGTGAGTGATTCCAAATAAAGGGGCCTGGCATGCATAGCTCACCGTGTTTCAAGGTTGGTGGGGCTAGTTGTCCCGTCTCACGGTCGGGTGTACCGCATAAGTCTGTTGTGAGGTGAGCTTCTGCCGTTTTGTAGGGCAGATGGCCATGTCAATGATGTCAGTTGGAAGCTAGCTAATCCAATTTGAGATAATGATTTGGGTAGGTTCTTTTTTGGCTGTAACTAATGGTTTATAGCTACGACGGGTGACTTTTGTTCTAGCGCAAGTGCTCGTGTGAACAAATCGAATGCCGATAAGTTAATAAACCACTTTGAAAAGGTTGTCCTGATAAACCACTTCAAAAACACGATGAAAAAGTCATCTTGTTTGTTTGTTTGTTTGCGGGAAGCTGTAGACTATAAGCTAGTGGCGGACCCAGGAAAAAATTGTAGGTAGGGCGAAGTCTAATGGTGACTCAGGAAAAAAAACTAGGTAGGCTGAAGTCGGAAGCGTGAAATAAACAGTAGTACTCAAAAGCAAAACAATCCATGATCAAACTATGTTGCAATCACACTAATAAAAGCATGTGATACGAAATAGAAACAACAACTACAATTCGCATGTTAACATATGTAGATAACGGAAGGACAATGAAAAATACCTTACTAATGAAGCTTAATCCACAATTGTAGATGAGCTGTAAAAGAAACAATCTGTCAATTGTGAAAGATAGATAAATCAGTAGTGTCACAATTCGATAATAGAATATAAAAGATGCAACACAAAAGAAGACAAGAAATATACCAGTAAATAACTAAGTACGTCTAGGAGAACGAGGTATTTTCATTCTTCGAGTTTTCATGTCTTGAAATCCATCATCTAGTATTGTGCTACATGATGAGCCACTATATTTAGATACGCTTTTCCCAAAATAAATGTGTAAATGGGTATTTGTTCTTGAGATATTGTCATATTGCAGACTTGGGATGAATTATACTAGAACCATTATTATCAACCATGAAAAGAGCTAGCCATCTAACCTTCACCTGGCTGAAGCCCATATCACATATCCATTTAGTCTATACTGCACAGTTGCTATTTGAGCTTGAATGTAGTCACTGCAACAGAAGACCCCCATCAAGCGCTCATATCTTTTCAAAGCTTCTTCATGCATCTTTAATTCCAGATGTGCACTAGCAAGGAAGAAATCTTTCATCCAGTGATTCTTGAGATTTAACTTGTTCAGAATGTCACTGCTAGTGCACAGAGATTGTAACTCTAACCAAGCGCTCCATAATTTAGCACTGCATTATTATATCATGACAACGGGAACAACTGAGCCACCTCCTCCTGGCATCTCACCTTCCATTTAGTGTTTCATCACCAAAGATAAATGATCAGACCATGAACAAAGGAGCACAAAGCACCAAGAGAATCCCCATCAGTCACAATATTTCTTAACTATTCCAGTTCTTACCTTCACTAAAATCCCAGTAAATCTACTATTACTCCATTCGCACATCAAAGTGCACTAATCGGACACTTCTGCCAGTAATCCATACCCATCATCCCAAAAAAAATGCTACAAAATATCATTCCCTCCATTGGCAAATCGCAGCACTAACCAAATCTAACCTCTTTTGCACCAGCTCCAGTGAGACATTTCATCAAACACCACTCGCCCTACCACAAATCTGCAAACTGGCATACGCACGCACGAACGAACAAACAAAATCACTGAAAAAAAATGGAACACAAGGGGGTGTTCCGCCGGCGAGGGGAGCTCGGGCGGCCGCCCGGCCTCGCCCGAAGGGCAGGTCCGCCCCTGCTATAAGCCATATAATCACTACATGACTAGCTCATTAGATTTATCTAAGTCTCACGCCTCTTGGATCCATAGGATTTTAAAACACAGAAATAGAAAGAATTGTAGGATTACAATGCCATGGGCTCTTGAATCCTATAGGATTAAAAATTTGCAACAAATGGTGTTTGATTGCACCACAGGAAAAATATAGGAATTTTGATATTAAATATTAATTGATTAGAGCGAGAATATAGAGCGGAAGAGAGAAGGTGCATTGAAACTCTCAAAGGAATTTGTAATATGAGGTTAGAGGGTGTTTGATTGCACCAATGGAAAATATAAGAATTTTGAGATTAAATGTTAATTGATTAGAGAGAGGAAGAGAGAAGGTGCATTGAAACTCTCAAAGGAATTTGTAATATGAGGGATAGACCTCATGTTAGAATTCTTCCAAAATTTGTCGGAGATTTTTATATCCTACGAAATTCCTTTGAAGAAATCCTATAAAATCAAACACCCCTCATAGGAATATTTCCTTTGGATTGAATTCCTCCATTTTTCTTTAAAATTCTTTTGAATCAAAGAGGCCGGGGTACATTGATAGATTACCATTTGTTCATGTCTTTCGGGTAAAGGGGCTCTAGCTAATTTATCCTACCAGTAATTTTTTGATGTTCATGATGTTAAGGGTCTCTTTAGAATGCAAGAATCTAAAAACGCAGGAATAGAGACAAACATAGAATTAGAATGTTAATACTTGTTGAATACTATAGAAAATAAAACCATAGGAATTACTCAAAAGAGGCGTCACTACTACAGAAAGGCTAATAGTAGACGGCAAATCACAGACGGTTTTGTGAAACCGTCTGTAATGTAAACTATTACAGACGGTTTTAATTTGAAGGCCGTCTGTGGTATTTGTGGCGGGAAAAAGGAGTATCACAGACGGTTCTTACTGCTGAACCGTCTGTGATACTGGAATATCACAGACAGTTTTTATTAAAAACCGTCTGTGATAATCTGGGATTATCACAGACGGTTTTTTATTAAAAACCGTCTGTGTTGTGTCGACTATCACAGCCGGTTGTTGTTAAGAACCGTCTGGGAATGTTCACAGACGGTTTTTCACAAGAACCGGCTGTGATGTCCCTTTGTCTGTCATATTCTAGATCAGAGGTTAATATATAAGTACACATTGCTTCTAATAACTTAACTACAGAACTACTGAGACAAGAGGTCACAAATTAAAGGCAAATTTATTAATTTCAATTAGAGGCAAATTTATTACAAAAGTCGCACAGGTAAAGAGTTTCCCAGATTGTATTCTTTTGGGCTTCGTAAGCTTCTTCTTCAACTTGGGGACTTGGAGGATCAGCCGCTAAATTCTCGAACGCCGTTAAGATTGCCCTTGTCCTCAGCACTTCCTCGTGCAGCCTGGGCAAATGATCAGCAGCATCCATAATGTCGTACAGGATAGCATGAAAAGATTCCTCAGAATCTGCCGTTTCTGCTTGATCGGCAATGCTATCCATCAGTCTCTGCAATGCGTGTAGAGCTTCTTCCGCATTGCGCACATTGTGGAGAAGAACCAGTGTGAGGGCTGTTTCCCTTTCTTGAGCGGCAGCGAGACGCCTCCGTCGACGGCGGAGGATCAGGTCAAGCTGACGGATGCAAGAAAGTCGGGGAAGGAGAGCAGGGCGGGTGCGGAGAAGCTGCTCCAGATGCAAATTGCTGGCCGCCTGTGTAAGGTTCCGGCCGAACAATTCGTGATGAACAGATGAGAGGAAGGAGATGATCACAAGAACAGTAGTAGAAGCCATGTTGTATTAATTGTATATTGTATTGTACGTACGTAGAAGCTAGAGACCTGGATTAGGAGCGCATATTTAACCTTTAGCACAAACGGTTCGTATACCCAAACATGAATGATATAGACGCTTCGTATAACGATCGAGAGACGTTAATTAGACGATCGAAACACGAAGCGTTCTGGCATCGAAACACGCGCGAAGCGTTCTGGTATGAAGCTTATCACAGACGGTTTTTAGTTAAAAACCGTCTGTGATAATGACTAAGGCATTTATTGCGCTGCTCAGACCGCATCGTCTTCATTTCGATCCAGATCTAGCCACTGCTGCGCACTTTTTCACTCGGGAGGAAGCTAGAGCGATTTCAGGCCAGTTAATTTGGTGGGAAGAGGCAGAGATTGAGCTTTGAATTAAGATTCAGACTTTCCTGGTTGCTGTAGATATGGTTAGTAATGAAATTTATTTATTTTTAATTACATTACAATTTAGGTGTAAGTAATCCATGAGTGGTTATTGAAGATGGTTAATTAATTTGCAAAATTTTTGGTTATATAATAGGTATTGTGTTTGTAATATGAATTGAGCTAGGAAATTAAGTCTCAATATAATAAATGTGGCCGGTATATATGTAGTTATAATTAGGTATTCTAGATTTTAATACTAAGTTGTTATATATGAACGTAACGTAGGACCGAAGTTGGATGTATGCCGCGAGCCGTGTGAGTGAAGAGTACATTAATGGCGTTTTTGCTTTTATAAGAGCCGCCGAGGAGGATATGTTGAATAAGGGGGTGGAATATATGTGCTGTCCATGCACTGACTGCGAGAATTTGAAGATGTTTAAGAACCGAGGGCAAATTGAAGCGCACTTGATTCGGAGGGGTTTCAAAAAGGATTATACGTGTTGGACCAGTCATGGCGAAGTGAATGATCATATGCCGCCGGATGACATCGCCGGTGAAGTGAATGATATGCCCCCGGATGACATCGCAGGTGAAGTGAATGACATGCCGTCGGCTGATGTCGATTGTGGCTCGGATTCGGATAGGTTACACGATGATAATCTGGATCAGATACTTCGCGATGTAGAAGAGAACTATGATGAGAGAGAGTATGTTAAATTCCGTGGCTTGATGGAGGACTCAGAGAAACCTTTGTACACGGGCTGCAAGTACACGAGGTTGTCGGGCGTGCTTGAACTGTTCAAATTGAAGGCAAGCAACGGTTGGTCCGACAAGAGTTTCACGGCGCTGCTAGGTCTTTTAGCGGACATGCTTCCGGAGGGAAATGAGTTGCCTAAAACCACGTATAAAGCCAAGAAGGTTCTTTGTCCGCTGGGAATGGAAGTAGAAAGAATACATGCATGCCCGAACGACTGTATCCTCTACCGTAAAGAGTATGCAAACATGCATGTATGTCCGGTGTGCAACACATCCCGATACAAACGTAACAATCAATCAGATGATGGCGAGGGAACAGAGGCGAAGAAAGGACCTCCTGCTAAGGTGGCATGGTATTTTCCTATAATTCCCCGTTTGAAAAGGTTTTATGCAAATCCAAAGGAGGCAAAACTGCTGCGTTGGCACTCGGAGGAGCGCAAGAAGGATGGAATGCTAAGACACCTTGCTGATTCCGCGCAGTGGAGAAATATCGATAGGAGTTTTGCAGAGTTCGGTGCAGAACCAAGGAATATAAGGTTTGGACTGAGTACAGATGGAATGAATCCATTCAGTAGCATGAGCAGCCGACATAGCACATGGCCCGTGACTCTCTGCATCTATAACCTTCCTCCTTGGTTGTGTATGAAGCGAAAGTACATTTTGCTGTCGATACTTATCCAAGGGCCAAAACAACCTGGGAATGATATCGATGTGTTTCTAGCACCGTTGGTGGAAGATCTAAAAGTACTGTGGAACGAAGGGGTACAGGTATGGGATGCATACAAACGAGAGAACTTCACTCTGCGCTCCTTATTGTTCTGCACCATAAATGATTATCCTGCCCTTGGTAACCTATCGGGCCATAGTATAAAAGGTGCAAAAGCTTGTACTCACTGTTTAGATGGTACCGAGAGTGTGTGGCTGAGACACTCACGCAAAACCGTCTACATGCGTCACCGCCGGTTCCTTCGGATGGCTCACCCATACCGCAAGATGAAGAAACAATTTGACGGAGAGAAGGAAGACGGTTCAGCTCCAAGGCATTTAAGGGGACGTGAGGTTTATGATATGGTTAAGGATTTAGATGTTGTCCTCGGAAAGGGACGTAAATTGAGGGCTCATGAGAAGAACACCTGGAAGAAGAGATCAATATTTTGGGACTTACCTTATTGGGAGTACCTAGATGTTCGGCACTGCATCGACGTCATGCACGTAGAAAAGAATGTGTGCGACAGCTTGATTGGTCTCTTACTGAACATCCGTGATAAAACAAAGAACGGCGTCAACGCACGGCTTGACTTGGCTGATATGCACATCAGGCCTGAGTTAGCACCGATATGCACTGATAATGCACAAACGTACCTTCCCCCTGCGTGTTACACTCTGTCCAAGGCTGAGAAAACAGAACTGTGCCAGTGCTTGCATGGTGTCAAAGTTCCGTCTGGTTACTTCGGCAACGTGAAGAAACTTGTTTCGATGCAAGATTTGAAGTTAAATGGCATGAAGTCTCATGATTGTCATGTGCTGATGACACAGATGCTCCCTATTGCAATTAGAAATATTTTGCCGATCAAAATCCGAGAGACAATCATGAGGCTATGTTATTTCTTTAACACAATTGCTCAGAAGGTCATCGATCCCGAAGGACTAGATGCTCTGCAGGACGAGGTGGTGATGACTCTATGTCACCTTGAAATGTATTTCCCTCCTTCGTTTTGCGATATCATGGTCCATCTCATTGTTCACGTTGTGTGGGAGATAAAAATGTGCGGGCCCGTATTACTACGTAGCATGTACCCATTTGAGAGGTTCATGGGAATTCTCAAGTCCTACGTACGGAATCGTTCTCGGCCGGAGGGCAGCATCGTCGAAGGTTATGCAAGCGAAGAGGTCATTGAATTTTGTGTCGATTATATGGCTCAGATTCAGCCGATAGGTGTCCCTCAATCTCGTCATGAGGGGAGGCTGAAGGGTCTCGGAACTATCGGAAGGAAAGCAATCACTCCAGATATGGACATGTATACTCAAGCCCATTTCACGGTGTTGCAACACATGACTGAAGTGGCGCCTTATGTGGACCAGCACAAGGGTGTGCTTCGGCAACAGAATCCGGAGCGGCCGGATGTTTGGATCATGAGGCAACACAACCGTCGGTTCAACCAATGGTTGAAGGAGCAAATCGCTAGGAGCTCGCCGAGTGAGACGCTGGCATGGTTGGCAAAAGTGCCGACATTTACAGTTGTGACATGGCAAGGATATGACATAAATGGGTACACATTCTATACGCAGTCTCAGGATGTCAAGAGCACTAACCAGAACAGCGGTGTCCGCATAGATGCATTCAGTACCGATGGGTCGAGAAACTCGTACTATGGCTTCATAGAAGAGATTTGGGAGCTCGACTATGTGGTTTTCAAGATCCCCTTATTTCGCTGCCGTTGGGTGCATCTCCCACAGGTGTAGGTTGACAAGTACGGTGTCACGACCGTGGACCTCCAACGTGTCGGGTACAAAGATGAACCATTCGTACTCGCCAATCAAGTTGTTTAAGTTTTCTATGTAACCGACCCGGCAAATAAGAAACGCCATATAGTTCTTCATGGAAAAATGAGAATTGTCGGAGTGGAGAATGTAGTGGACGAGGAGGAATACAATCAATTTGACGAGTTACCTCCTTTTGGAAATGGCATAAGGGTCGACGATGAACAACGTGACGAAACTAGTTACGTACGCATTGATCATGATGAAGGGCTAATTTTTAAAGGAAATAAGCAAGTACAATAAGAATGTATATGTGAAAATGTGTGACAATTTTGAGATGTATATGTGAAAATGTGTGATGTAGTCAATTTTGAGATGTATATGTGAAAATGTGTGATGTAGTCAATTTTGAGATGTATATGTGAAAATGTATATGTGTGATGTATTTGAGAATGACAAAATGTATCAAGAAATACACTGTGTGAATGCAGCTGGTTGGTGTTGTATATGAATGCAGCTGTGTAGTTATTGGTGTTGTCTTAATTGCAACAGCCGGCAAAGGCTTATCACAGATGGTTCTAAATTTAGAACCGTCTGTGATAACATATCACAGACGGTTCTAAGTTTAGAACCGTCTGTGATAGTAAACTATCACAGACGGTTTTTAACTCAAAACCGTCTGTGATAACATATCACAGACGGTTTTGAGTTAAAAACCGTCTGTGATAATTTTCCTACATATACCCTCTCGCTAGGGTTTTCCGTGTGCGCTGCAGTTATTCGATTAGATCTAAATCCCGAGCCCGTCGTCGCCGCCGCCTCCCCGAGCCCTCGCCGGCTGCCTCCCCCAGCCCTCGCCGGCCGCCTCCCCGGACGAAGACGTCGCCGCAGCCTCCTCCTCCGTCGCCGCCTCCCCGAGCCCGTCGCCTCCTCCTCCGTCGCCGCCTCCCCGAGCCCGTCGCCTCCTCCTCCTCCTCCGTCGCCGCCGCCTCCTCCTGCGTCGCCGCCTCCTCCTCCTCCGTCACCTCCCCGAGCCCGTCGCCTCCTCCTCCTCCATCGTCGTCGCCGCCTCCTCCTCCTCCGCCGTCGCCGCCGCCTCCTCCTCCTGCGTCCCTAAGGTCACCAAAACCGTAAGGTCATCAAATCCCTCCCCGAGCTTCATGCTTACTGTTAGTGTTTAGGGTTGATGCTTGATGCTTCATACTGTTATGGTTAGTTGCTTAGTACATATTTAGGGTTGATGCTTCATGCTTACTGTTAGTGTTTAGGGTTGATGCTTGATGCTTCATACTGTTATGGTTAGTTGCTTAGTACATATTTAGGGTTGATGCTTCATGCTTACTGTTAGTGTTTAGGGTTGATGCTTGATGCTTGGTACATATTACATTGGTACATTGTTTACTGCAGTAGCTTAATTAGTTTGCTATTTGGTACATATTACATTGGTACATTGTTTACTGCAGTAGCTTAATTAGTTTTCTATTTGGTACATACTACATTGGTACATTGTTTACTGCAGTTGCTTAGTTTACATTGGTACATATTACATTGCTTGTTGTGTTAGTATATAGTATATAGTACATAGTATATAGTTTGAAATCATTTGGGTCCCCCTTCCCTCTACTCCTCTCCTCCCTTCTCCCCCTTCCCTCTACTCCTCTCCTGATCTCTTCCTAACATTGAGCATCATGTATCACTTTTCTTGCTTCCTCATCTTATCATGTGCAACCCTACAATTTGAGAGCACAAATTAACCAATCAAGGAAGAGTATATGATCAAAGGGCATGAAGCAAGTAACACATTCTAGTGTACCCGGATAAAGAAATCTTGCGATTATTGCAAAAGATACATTGACCATTTGGGTGGAAAGAAATACATTGTGTCGTCAGGCTCATGACTGCCAATTTGAAGCATAGCGTAGCATCCGAGGCACATCCAAGGCCTGCAGTTGTGTCTTGAAGAATGCCAAGAGCTGGTCTTCAGATGTGGCATTCCTCAAACTATAAATTATGAATCTTATTCTCATAACCCATCTGAATACCAGCTCTTGGCATTCCTCAAGACACAGCAGCAGGCCTCGGATGTGCCTCGGATGCTATGCTATGCTTCGAATTGGCAGTCATGCGCCTGACGAAACAGTTGATCTTTCCACCCAAATGCTCCATGTATCTAGACAAAAAACAGCAAATGAAGCAAGTGACATACTATAGTGTTCTCGTTCAATGAACCGGATACACTAGTTTGTGTCATTTGCTTCATAGACCTTTGTTTAGGGACTTTGCTATTTGGTTTATAGTTTTAGCAACTAAAGTAGGTGCTAGGATAGGCACTTTGTTTAGAGACCTTGTAGTAATAGTATTACAAAATTCAAAGAAATTTTAGTACAGAAGTTCAAAAAAAAATTCCCAGATTCTTCGGTGAGCAGCCGATATAGCCGACTTCTTCGGTGAGCGACTATCCATCTGCTTCTTCCCACTCCTTCTCTTCATCTCTGATCTCTGGATCACGTACGCCAGTAGCGATGATTCAGTTAGATGAATCATCGCTACTGGCGTACGTGATCCGGAGACCAGAGATGAAGAGAAGGAGTGGGAAGAAGCAGATGCATAGTCACTCACCGAAGAAGTCGGCTATGTCGGCTGCTCACCGAAGAATCTGGAATGTCTTTTTTTTTGCACTTTTGTAATAAAATTGACTTGAATTTTACGGGAAGAAGTCGGCTATGTCAGTTTTATATATGCGCGCGTTGATATTCCTATCGACAGGCTGCGTCCATCTCTACATCTGCATTGACACAGCCGGATTTTGCAAAAATTCGAGGAGAGCTCATTTGGTTTTTGTGGTCAAAAGTCATAAGATCAGATGGAGAGTTCCACTGCCCAAAATGATTTTTTATTGTAATTCTAAGTGCAAATACAGTGTAGATCTTTTACAATTGTGTATTTGTTAATGGATATTTTATTTCAACTCAATGAATTGATTTGCGAAATGGATGCTTCATGTTTGTGAAATGAAGTGCGTTGTCAATTGGATGTTTTATGTCTGTGAAATGAATTGAGATGTGAAATGTATCTGAAATGAAATGAGATGTGTGAATTGTATATGTTTATGTCTGTGATTATCTGCTTGTTTCAGAGGGCATGGCTAGCATTTCCTGAGGCTAGCTATAAACAGAAATAGATTCTGCTGGGGGGGAGGAGTATCACAGACGGTTTTTCATTAAAAATCGTCTGTGATTATGCGATATCACAGACGGTTGATGTGCATCATATTTGAAGTATATTTTCATATCATATTCATGCTGTTATTAGCTCAATTTGGCCATAAATCCATAAATTTTATGAATATCACTCTTTTTTTTGGACTGTTTACATGGTTGTTGACTTTTCTTGTAGGTCGGCGCGAACAAGGCGCACAATTTACAGAATATCACTAATGGGAAGGAGCTAGGGGTGCAAATATAAAATCAACACTAAAATGGAGCTAGGGTTGCAAATCTGCCAAAGGGGAAGGGCCAAAATGAAAATGCACATGGAAACCCGAGCCCAGCAGCAAGGGGGGCGCCGCAATCCACTGGAACAAAACCATCCATCTGCCATTCCACCTGGGGGGATAAGCTCTAACAACCAGCCGCCGCCTCCATAACACATCTCCACCACAACCAGCAGCAAAAAGAAACCCACGCTCATTCCACATCCGAGAACCCTAGCCGCCCCACTCCTTCCTCTCCATCGCTTCCATCCCAGCCAGCCACCACCGATCCTCCTCGCGACCACACTCCCGAAATCCTTCATCTCCACCGAGCTCCCATCTCCACAACCGGCCGCTACCCATCCTCTTCCATCTCCCAGAACCAGCCGCCATACTCCATCTCCTCCACCGATCCTCCACCGAGCTCCAACACTCTTCAGCCCCCACTGCATCTTCTCCAGATCCACCGCCGCCTCCTGACCAGACCTTGAGCACGCCAACCATGCGCCGTCACCAACACCACCGCACCACCGCGCCGCCTCCTCCCAGCTCTTCTCTTCACCTGGCCCGCCACCTCCTCTAATCTCCAACACCCAGCCGCAAGAACTCCCATCCAGATCCCCATTTTGGCTCATTTTCCCCTCTCCAAAAAGCCTCCACCGAGAACACACCTCCAAGAACCCTAACCCCTCTGCTGAATCCCCTTTGCTGCCGGCCAGATCTGCTCTACACGGTCGGATCTGAAACCCTAGCTCCGGATCTGCTTCACCTGTGACCAGATATGCAACTTCTTCAACTGAAGCTCCTGGATCTACTTCTTTTCTGCTGGATCTGCGTCTCCATCATCTTCCTCGGCCGGATCTGCAACTCCTGCTACATCTACGGCCGCTCTGCATCTTCTACAACGGGAGTTCAAGGAGTGGCTTCTTCGACTGGATCTGCACCGCAACCCTCTACACGGCCACCTCTTCGGTTTTTGCACCACCTCTGCTTCCCCCTGCCTGCATCCTCTACAAACGCTCTTCAACGGCAGATCTTCAATTCTTATGGTTGACTCGTTCCTGATCTACACCTTTTGCATTGCGATGGCCTGCTTGGATGCGTGATTATCAGATCTGTGGTATGCATGTAGTAATGAGTGGATCTGGCTACTAAGAAGTTGTTGTCTGGTTATTGTTTTCCTTAGTTATTTCAGTTTTGGATCTGTGATGCTTTTGTTGAGATGTTACCGTGTCATATCTGTGATGTGCGCATGATGTTTTTTTGTGGATCTGGATGTTAAGAGTATTTTCATGTTCTTGTTAAATCTGAGATGTTGATGCGGATGCAATTCTCTAGTGTAGATTTAGGTTATTACCTTATGCTCTGTTAACTTTTCATCAGATTATATCCTTGTTAGTATGTCTGATATTCTGCCATGCTTATGCTATTTTCTGTTGGTTTAGATTTAACATCTTGTTAGGGTATATTTAGTTGCATGTTTGTCAGTTAGGAATCTGTTAAAAAAAGAGGGGTTAGTATTAGTTTAGATCTGTTATTTCAGCTTTTAGTTTCAGTTTGATTTATCTGTTCGTCTCTCTGCAGTAGCTAGGTTGTTATTAAGATGCTTAGATCTGTTCTTCCCTTTTCTATGTTTGTTCTGTGATTGATGTGAAATTCAGCTATAGCAGTAGCTTCTTCTCTCCTTTCTCCTAAGTCTTTCTCTGCTTCTACTTCATTCCTTCGATCTCTCTCGTCTCAGCAACCCTCCTCCCTCACCTTCTCTTTAGTTCTTTCCTCAGTATAGCTAGCGCTTTTTAGCCCTTCTATTCTTATCTCCTAGGCAGCTTCGTCTCTTTTCTCTCTTTCCTTCTCTTCTCTCTGTGTTCCGATAGCTCAAGCTCTCTCTCTCTCTCTCTCTCTCTCTCTCTCTCTCTTTCTCTTCTCGATTCTAGTCTAGGTCTTAACTTCCTTACCTTCTTAAGCCTAGTCTAGGTCTTAACTTCCTTACCTTCTTAAGCCCCTTCTTTCTTCCCCTCTTCTCTCAGGTTCCCCCTCTCTTCTCAAGATTCCTCCAGTCTGTCTATCACCTCTCTAGTCTGTTAGTTTCCTGCACTCTCTTCTTATCCCTTCTTTCTTTTCCATTCTCCCTCATCTGCTAGTGTTAGTCTACTCCCAGCCTCTCTCTCTCCCTTAGCTTTCCCTCTGTTATTTCTGGATAGTCTTCTTTCTTTCTTTCTCTCAGTAGAGTTAGAATCCCTGGTCCTTCTCTTTTCTCTTCTTCAGTCAGGGACCCTTTCTCACAGCGCCTTTAGCTCTTTCTTTCTCCTTCTCCTAGGCAGATTTGATCGCTAGCTTTCAGTTTCTATAGGTTTAGCAATCAGTCTTAGACTCCCAGTTTGTGCGATTTAGCTTTAGTTTAGTGTCCTATCACTGGTACTCTAGTCCCTGTGGAGGACACGACATTCGCTGCTATCTTAGCGGCAGCCTGTTCACTTGCGGGTGTGCAGTTTTGCACGATCAACAGTTTTTCATTAAAAACCGTCTGTGATATCGGATAATCACATACGGTTTTTAATGAAAAACCATCTGTGATATCGCATAATCACAGACGGTTCAAAAACCGTCTGTGATAACTTGGATTATCACTGACCCATAATTTCAGACGGTTCAGAAAACCGTCTGTGATGACGTTTCTGAACTGTCTATAATGTGGATTTCTGTAGTAGTGCGTTTAGATGCCCACAGAAAAAAAATTATAGGAATTTTGATATTAGAGAATGAATTGGACTTCTCATAGAAAAAGATAAAATGAGGTTTGAGCTCATATTTATATTCCTGTAGAATTGGGGTAGAGGGATGCATTCCATAAGAATTTGATAACTCCATCCCTATGTTCCAAATAATTTTTATAGAAAAAATCCTGACGATTAGACTCCTTCAAAATTCCTTTGAAAGAGGCCCTAATTAAGAAGCTAATGCATGCGTTTGATATGATCGCGTAGGCAAACAGGGGCATTCAACTTTTTGCCACTCTGAAGATTGGCCAATTACCTCTCTCACTTACATGCGGGGCCGTCTGAGTCACTGACGACGGGTCAGGGTGGCAAATCTGTTGCCACCCTACTCATAAGAGTGGCAAATGATTAAATTATCCTATTAGAGATGGGGAGTTCCCAGCCTCGCTCCATGCCACACCATCATTTTTACAAAAGGCCCTTGGCATTTACAAAATAGCGTAAGGGTCCTCGGTTTTTACAAAAAGATCCCTGCCATGTTAGCAGTTTTCATGATAAGGCCCTCTATTTTTCATAAATTACATATAGATCCTTAGATTTTTCATAGAGACTCTCCTTTTGCTTGATAGCGCCCCATAATTTTCCCAAAATTACGTATGGATCCTTGGTTTTTAGCAGAAAAATCCTTGAATTTTCTGGAATTACATACGGGTTCTTGCTTTCTGTAGAAAATGCTCCCCACGAATTGTCGGCTCTTTTACTTTGATTCACATGATAGCTAGCGCGCCGTCACGCTACGCTCCGCGCATGTGTGCTTCTCACGAAATAATTTGACCAAAGTTCAACCACGACTTTTATTACCTACAGTTTCCCAAACCCAACTTTCTCTTTATTTTGGGTTCTACATACATGGTTCGCCAAGTCTCGGACCTATTTAGAATGCATTAATTTGAAAGTCTACCAAACCCTTCATTCTAAATAGGGTCTTTTTAGTGTAGAATTTGTCTTATTTTGAAAGGTATACCTATGTCCAAAATCCTTCATTCTAAAACGGGTCTTTTAAGTTGTAGTATTTGCCTTATTTTGAAAGGTATGTCTATGTTCCAAGTTTCTAGATAATTTCTGAATTTGTTACCCCTGTGTTCAATAATATACATTGTTTGGACATTGACGTGATATCTAGTACATAACTTTCTCTAGTAACTTTTTATGGTAGTTAAATACGTTAGCAAAAAAACACGAAGATAATATACAATTAATGAAAGCACTTTTCATGATTAATCCGAAAGTACCATCAATCTAAATAGTACCCTATGTATTACTCCCTCTAGTCATAAAAAAGTGTCCGGACATCAACACAATCTCAAAACACAATTTTTACCATTAATTTCGATTGTAATTGATTTATAAAATCTAATAAAATTATACTTTTCTAAAAAAAATCTTTTCGAGGCAAATATGTACACGCCATTTTCATATGTTTAATCTAAATATTGAAAAATATATCGATAACCAAAGTTAAGAAAGTTTGATTATACGTATTTTAAAATGATATTCTTTTGTGACTTGTACAATCAATGATCAAAGTTAGAAAAGTTTAACCGGACACATTCTAATTAAATTGAAACAGGGGAAGTATTAAACAGTTATTTAAAACAACAGCTTACTAGTTAGAGACCCGTGCGTTGTAACGGAGTCATAAAAATGGTGAGATGGAATTTACTGCCTGGCCAACTTCACACATCAAACATTGGAGAGCAAGCGACAGAGAAAGAAGCGTGGCCAGAATACGCGATGAGATGGGGAAAGTGGAGAGGGTGGGCGGTTGTATCCCGAGAGAGAGGAGGAGAGTGACGAATGGTCCAGATCAAATCGGATAGTTATAGAGAGAGAGAGGAGAGGAGAACGCACGGACGACCATCAACTCCTCTTTATATAATAGTAGAGATGATATTCTTTTGTGACTTGTACAATCAGTGATCAAAGTTAGAAAAGTTTAACCGGACACATTTTAATTAAATTGAAACAGGGGAAGTATTAAACAGTTCTTTAAAACAACAGCTTACTAGTTAGAGACCCGTGCGTTGTAGTTGAGTCATAAAAATGATGAGACGGAATTTACTGCCTGGCCAACTTCGCACATCAAACATTGGAGAGCAAGCGACAGAGAGAGAAGGGTGGCCAGAATACGCGATGAGATGGGGGAAGTGGAGAGGGTGGGCGGTTGTATCCTGAGAGAGAGGAGAAGAGAGACGAATGATCCAGATCAAATCGGATGGTTATAGAGAGAGGAGAGGAGAACGCACCGACGACCACCAACTCCTCTTTATATAATAGTAGAGAAAATAGACCATTAGCCAATTAATTTCCACAAAGTACACCGTTTGTTAATTAGTACTGACATGAGCCAAGGCCTCGGCATCTTGAGGCTCCAGCCAAGAAGCAAGTAGAAGCCCAATAAACGTGGAAACAGGCATGATTTCGGCCGAGAGAGCTATCAGCCATGACCTTCTCACGCCCATAACACGAGGGAGCCAACAGCACGGCATGTGCTCCTCCGAGACACAACAGACACGTGCCTATTGCAAGAGAGAGATTCACAAGTGTTGAGAGAAAAGATTGATTCATTCATTTATCATTCTGATCATGTATACTGCTTTATAGATGATGATGGGATGGTAAGAAAGGTGTCTGTTTGGAACAGACATCTGTACATTGTGTAACTGCACATTGGTTACTTTCTGGTTTGTAACAGTGCCCACGGTGTCCGCAACCCAAACGCACAGCACATTGACATTACATAGACCATTCCCCTCCTCGGTGTAGCTCGAACAGTCGGTGAGCCAAAAATACTACACAGTTGCCATTTAAACACGACGAAACGAATGAAGCCTGTACACCGGATTCCCCCACAGCAACAATAATCGTCTTTCCCTACATCAATAATATGGTCTACAGTAATACTCCCTCCGTACAAACTTATAAGACATATATTTTTTAATAATCTTGTTTATAAATGTAAATTATATTTCATATTCTAATATAAAATTAATGGCATGTTTCCTCTATACCCCTAATAAATATCTAGATTTACTTTATATTCTCTACATACATACATTGAATATAGTGCTTAGAAATAATAATTATATATAGTTTAGTAATTTTTAATATCTTCTTAGATTATGTACTAAGAAAAAGTATGCTTTATAAATTTGGACGGAAATGGTTGATAAAAGAAACAAAGTATGCAAGTACACATGCATTATGAACACTAACAACACCATTTCATCTTTCCATAAATGATCAGGCCAGTACAACCCCCCATGGAGTTGGCGCTATTGCTTCAGTGTCATAATAAAAATGGGCAGATCATGCACCGTGCATAGAGAGTGGACTCTGTTGAGGTTGTCTTGTGGACTCCATCGAGATTGACTCGTGGACCTTATTGATATTGGTCTTTGTAGACTTCGTTAAGGTTGACTTGTGGACTTGACTCAAGGTAGACCTCCCAATGAGTGTCGTCGCTCCGAGGTCGTCGTGGGCCCGAGATGGCGTGGGTACCCTCCGCTAACAGTAACCTCTCGCTGATCTAGGTGGCCATCAACTGCCTGCTCGGGCCATTGCACCAACTTGAACACAGGGTCAGCATACGACCTCCGGCCAACAACTCTTCATGTGACCTATGAGCCATCAAGACGTTAAACTATCTTACCTTTCATTACCTTTCATGAGTGAAGCTGCAAGTTAGCCCTCGGGGATATGGCGGACTTCGTTGTTGGCACGACATGGCTTCGACGGGACGGGCCGGGCCGTGTCGGTATAGCACGGTTTGTTGCCAATCAGGCTGGGCTGTGCCGTGCCGGCACGTCTCACGATCGTAAACAGACCGGGCCGGCTCAGCCCAGACACGACATGGTAGCTGAATAAATCGTGCTGTGCCAGAGTCAGACCAACAGTAGCAGGTCGCGGTGGCCACCTCTACCGACACCCCTGACCTCTCTCGTCCGTAGCCGCTACCCCTGAGCTCTCTCGTCGCCGCCGTTCCCGGGATCTATCCTCACCTCCGGCCTCCACCAAAACGATCGGAGCTCCTTACCGCTCAAGATCCCCTGGCCGGCCGCCCGGAGTTCCTCGCCGCTCGCCGAGATTCCCTCGCCATCGGCCCGTCTCCCCTCGCCTAAACAACCACGTAGACAACCACCTTCCACGCGCACCAATCTTTGTAGGTTAGCATCTTGATTATGGACGATATATAGATGTAATAGCAATCTTTATGCTCTTGGTTACATTTTTCCTTGTGAATCTGACATGGAGGATTGACATCATTTTTCGTTGGCATTAAAATGATTGTGGATTTCCCTTCAACGAATCATTTACCTCGTTCTTATCGTAGACGGGCTTGTTGTACTTGTACATGTAGACAACTTCAAAGATTGGCCGGCTTGTTTCTTAGATAGCTTAATTTTTTTCTTTTACCTTTTTTTTTTTGTGAGGGAGAAAGCATATCATCCTATTAGTGGAGTCATTCATTTGTCTGATGAGATACCGACAAACGACAACATGTTTCTTCTCTGAAAAATGATGTTTTTCACTCCGCGGAGACAGATCCTTCGCGATAGAGCACAAAAGGTAGAGGCGCAAAGTGCCATATGTTATGAGAATATCTTAGGTCTTTCAAATTGCACTCGAATGCAATTACTTGCTGAAATTTAGAATCAAAATTTCATAATTTAGGTATATGTGCTCTTCAAATATTTGCAAAAAAAATCATAATTTATATAGATATGGTCTTACAAGATGTGGACAAAAAATTTCATCAATTTGTGTACAAATACAAAGCAATAAGACATAAACAAAGATTTAGTGTTATAGTAGGGGCATCATGCTCTATTTGCCTCCAATCTTCCCTCTTAGGTTTCTGAAGTCAACATCCTAGCCAAATGTTTTTCAGATACAACTTCTGGTTCTCAGATCATCTGAAGCAAAAAATTGAAAAATAAGGATCTGGAGTCCTACCAGACCCTTAGTGTGACCCGTACATAGGAACTAAACAGAATATCCACTCAGCATGGCTGCGGTAACTTTCATGATGAATACCTCAGTGTATTACTCAGCTCATTGATAACATCTCTCTGTTTCAGCAACCTAGACCTTTCAGTATATTACTCAACTCACTGATAACATCTTTTGTCCTCGCATACGATCCAGGAAGATTTATGGCATGGTACTCTAACCCCTTCCAGTGTGAAATCAATTCAAAATGTGGGCGCCGATACAAGCTGCTGATGATCTCAAGAACTTTTGTATCTGGTGTAGCTGAGACCAAGTGTGTTAGACCAGCCCCATGAGCCCCTATTACTACTGAAGCTTCCTGGATAGCAAGGAGTTGCTCCTTCATATTCATGTGAGCAAATAGACCATTGACGACATTTATTTTGCATTTCTGACCTTTTGCCCAGTTGTCAATTGCATCAAAAACTTCTCGTTCATTGCTCAGTCTAGATTCAACCTTCCCACTGTGGCGTGGGTGGGCCAAGTAGTCTTCTCGCCGAACAAAGAGAACGTTGATGCCATTTGATTTTTTAGATGACATGATGTCATCCTCTAAAAGATCGAAAGCGGCTACAATCATCTCTCCAAATTCAGACAATCGTGCAGTTTTCTGGTGGTCCGGTTTTTCTCTAAGGGACTGAGCGGAGGCACCTTCACAACTGAATCTCTCACTAAGCCCCTTAAATAGAGCAGTCTCATAGCCCAATGGTGAAAGAATTGCACGCCGGAAACAAACAGGACCAGAAAAGTTCTTAGCATACGTCACACTTGAAAAAAGTGCTTCCCATGTTTGCTCCAGTGGTGCCTGTGGATGTCAGGTCATATCTGTTACAAGACAAGCATATACGGGGGGAAACAGATCATGAACAAAAGTGACTTGACATAACTAGCAGATAAAATGCAATCGGAGATAATCAGAAAATAAGCAACCGATCTCAATACGCTACTGCTTTTGTAACACAATACTTCCAAGTATTGCATGCCAGTTATCAGTTAAATAAAACCAATACCAATGGCAAAACTGAGCAAACACACAGAACGCAGCTCATGTTCTTGTGTTGACTGAGAAATTTCTGTAAATTTTCAGGAGGAAGGAAATCATTGTGTAATATTTCCAGTCATAAATAATACTACTGACAGCACTGCTGCACCTGGGAAACAGAATGACCATTATACTTCACTATCCTGCCAAGTCTTCATATATTCTAGCAAGGAGTTGCAAGCCGCACACGCACCACCTTTCAAAAGGATGGCACTGTTCTAACTATTTTATGGACAGGTACTGAGATGATTGATGAGGAGACATGCCACAAAATGGTTCACCCCAGTTGACTGATTTTGACAAGCTATAACTCATAGAAGTCAAAACTCTGCCTCCTGTTTCATTTTCACGAATTATTTCAATTTTACTCTATGAAGTACAGCCTCTCTATAATGATTCGAATGCACTCCTGAAGATTACTTTAATACACTGGGTACCATAAACCACGTTTTAAGTTGTATATGCTGATTCTGAAAGAAGAAAAATCACATGACAGAGGAGCAACAGAAAATGGAAGATAGGCAGACGTGGACGCATAGACATGTATAGATGGCACAGCTTTGGATGAGGCGTTGGGACAGAGTTCTCAGGGTTTTGCACCGGAGTGCTAGCTGTCGTAGAAGTAGAACAGAGATACCGAGAGAAAAGGAAAGGATCTGGAAGAACTTCTCATTGCAAAGAGATGACCATGTGCATACTATCAATGCACTAACCAAACCACAAGTCGGGCATAGAAATCCTAAGTCAATATGCTACAACGCCAATTATTGTTGAAACAGAATAATTCACCATAGCTCATGCAACATACCTCATGTAATAATGCAGTACACCAATAATCAAAAGCATGCAATAATTCAAAGTGCATCACATACCTTGCAATGCCCATCCACAAAAACAACATTAGGACGGTTAGGTAAATTTGTGACTCTGGAGCTAACATATGCACTGTACCAGTCTGTGATTGTGTGGAAAAGGTTTGCATATTCAAACCGAGTGACCAGAAGAGTCGGCTCTTCAACCCACTGCAACAAGTGTTATAACACAGTTACGAAGCAAATATAGAAATTCAGGAGAACATAATGAAAATGTAACAGTGAAATATAAATGTTGCCACATTGGTCCAAAAATAAGTCCTGCCATATAATAAACGAAGTCATGAAATGAAGTTAAAGGTCTGCTTCACAGAAGTTCATGTGCTCCTTTGTGAAAAAGCCTAATGCAATGCAAGCCTACAAGGCTAAGCCTTTGAAACTAAAAAGGTCATCACCGAGGACACTCATTTTGCTCAATGACCTTGTTTGAAAACCATCCGTTCAAACAAAAACCTTCAAGAAAGTCAGTTATATCTGTATAGCAAAATGCAATCAACCGTATTGAACCAGGTAACCAAAAGCATGAACATAAGTTACATAATATAACCATCAACTGTGCTACAGGCCTAGAGCTGTACAACATCATTGCAATTAACTCAAATTGAACCGAATAACCAAAAACAGAATCACTATCCTTATATATACTAATAGTGGGCACTTAGTACTTACAAAGCTCCCACCTTAACCAGAGAAAAAAAATATAGAAATCCCACATTAATCATAAACAAATCTAATTTTTCATTAGGCAGGACTTAATTATGACATCTCGGATTTCTTCCTCCAATTTCCTTTCTGCCATATAGGATTAGAAATCCATTCATTAGACCTTATCGTGCGTTTCGTCAAATTCCTTTGTCACATAAGATTGGAGTTTGGAATTGCTTGTTTACTGATCCCCCACATCTTTAGGTCTATACTAATCTCAATTTGTTTTACCACTTACAACACATGACAAAAAAACCCTCTCAAATTCATTTGTGACATAACCAATACATCATTATTTTCCGTTAAATAAAATATAATATGTTATGCTTCATTACTTTATTCCTACCAAATCTGTGGTGTGTAAAAACACTAGTGCCTTTTATATTGCTTGAGCAAGTAAACTTTGGCTTCCATGCAAATGTGTGCAACAATCCAAACTTGCTGAAGATGAGTTTGCATGCAGTTGTCACATAGGACTTCCAAGTGCATCATAAAAAACTGTAAATTCAATATGATTAGCCCATTTGCACTTCCTCACAACAAAGCTATTTCAGTGCTATTGTTGGCTTGTTGCAATTCTTACACAAGTTATTCATATTATTTCACTTCTGCAATTTGCATCAAGTGCACCATAGGATTTTATTGATCTATATCTCTTTTACCTTATTACTTCCATGTATGCAACCATGCCATAAGTATGAGATTATCTTTTTCATTTCAGATCTAATAACAATTCTTACCATTCGAGGTTTTTATTTTAAGTTTTAATATAAATTGGGTTCATACTTCATACATGGACAGAATATGTACCAATTATGATCTTCGATTATGAATTTCTACTTTTGAAGCAATAAGTTCTTTCTTTTCATTTTTCAACAATTCTTACACAAGTCATTCATATTCTTTCACTTCAGCAGTTTGCATCAAGCGCACAATAGGATTTCATTTATCTATATCTCTTTTACCTTATTAGTTATTACTTCCATGTATGCAACCATGCAATAAGTACGAGATTATATTTTCGATTCCAGATCTAATAATGATTCTTACCATTCGAGGTCTTTATTTTAAGTTTTAATATAAATTGAGTTCATACTTCATACATGGACAGAATATGTAACACTTAAGATCTTCGATTCAGAATTTGTACTTTTGTAGCACTTAAGATTTTTCATTTCGAATATGATTCATATTCCTAGCTTTTCGGTTTCTTCTACACCCTGGGTTCTTCAGAGTTTGCTAGCAGTTGTTTTAGAGCATTTCCTGGCAAGTACTATGCAGTAACCATGGGATAAATTCTTTTCTTCTATGCACTTTACAAAGATTTTCCACCTTCCTCCACTCAGCCTATAAGTGCGAGTGGAGTAGCAGAGGTGGAAAATTATGTGAACTGGAGGAAGGCTGAAAAGCCTTTCTGCAATTAGAAAGAACAGCACGATAGCTTGCTGCTTATTTCTCAAAATTTACTCTTTCTTATAAACGTAACAAATATATCAAACTTAATAGTAGCAAGGTAGCTGCACGAGAACTGGGTCCAACAGACTTCAATTAATTCCTTATATTACAATTCAAACACAGAGCTGCTCTTCACATTTTATTGGATTTCCATCTAGAATAACAAATTCTGTAACAATTTACTTCCCATCAATCACCAAAAATACTAGCTACCAGTTAGCGAGGCAAAGAGCACCTGGGTGCAGTGGAGCTCACCGGGCGGCACAAAGCGCGCCGAGTCGAGCAGCGCCCTCATAGTGTGCATCCCGATCCCGCCGGTGGGCACGTAGGAGTCGAGGAACCCCGGTTCCACCAAGGGCCCCGTCCTCCCCGCCGCCACCCCCTCCACCTGCATCGCGCCGGGCTCGTACTTGGGCAGCTCCGCCTCCTCCGCGCGGCCCATCACCTGCTCGATCGGCTCGCCGCCGCGCGACATCGTGATGAGCGCCGGGTCGAGCCGCACCCGCGCGCCCTCGCAGATAGAGCTGCCCAGCGTCTCGCTGTGGTGGCACCGGAACCACCCGCCGCCTCCGCGCCCTTCTGGGAGGACGTCCACGCGGCGGGAGAAGCCGTTCCCGAAGTAGGCCTCGCAGGAGTGCGCCGGCGGCGCGGGGTCGGGGGTCCAGGTGAGGAAGGAAGGGAGGCGCGGCCACGGCTTCTGGGAGGACGGCGCTTGGACTTGCCCACCGGCCTGGGCTTGGGGCTTGGGGTTAGGGGAAGGGTGGCGGGACTGGAGGAGGAGGTAGAGCGCGAAGGAGACGGTGTAGACGGCGAAGACGAGGAGGACGACGCGCAGGATGAGGCGGCGGAACCGGTGATTGTTTTGGTGGTGGTGGTGGTGAGTGCGGCCGGCCATCATCTCCGTCGGGCGGCGGGTGCGGCGACCGCCGGAGAGTGGTCGCCGTCGTCGTCGAGGATGCCTAGATCGGAGGCAGTGGACCAGCGGCAAGAACTCGGACGAGGTCGTGTGGGGGAAAGCGGAAAGTGGAACCGGGTACGTGTGGGGGGTCGGATCGGACGGTTGCTGGTAGGGTTTGGTGTCTTTTGGACGGCTGTGATACGGTGACACCTTTTCCTTTTTCTCTTGCTTCTTGCCTTCGTTTTATCTCGCGGAGGCGAACAGCGTAAGCGACCGCCGGAATCGCACATCGCCACCTCGGTGTGGGTTTGCCGGCGGCTGCTTGCCGATGGAGGCGGCGCAGCCACCGCAAGACACCATGAACAGCCAGCTCCGCAGGATCAGTTGCAGCGTGGAGTAGTTGGCCAATGTGCGAGTTGGGCCACCGTGCCGGCCGGCCGTCGATACCGACTTAGCCGCCGCCGTGACCATCCATTCACCCGAAGCACGGTGCAGCTGGCCCCGTAGGTAAGTGTCAGCTTTACTGCTGCATAGTGTGTTTTACTTGGAAGAAATTGCATAGAATCTTCATTTCCTAGCTTGGCAAAAAGAGGGGAAAGAATTTCCGCTTGCTTGCACGGTGGAAGAACAGAGAAGGTGGGATTCGTACTGCTACTTTGAGGTGCCTTTTAGGGCTTTATGACGTAAATGTGATGATCAAGCTTGATCTTTGCATATGACAACCAAATGTACCGGATTGAGGAGTGATCAGACTCCGATTAAGGGGATCGAGTCACTCTTCAGAATTCAGAAGTGTCCATTTTGTGCCATTGGATTGTGCAGGAGCACAGATAATTGTGAGCCTTGCCCCAAGGAACTCACTATCTTCACAGTAGTACTTAACCTGGATGTACATGTATAGCAGTCCATGTAGGGGACTAATTTATCCGAAGATTGATTGATATCTTATTTCAGCTAACATTTTGCTTCAGAAATTCACCCATATGTGATGATGTTTTGGAATAGGATAAGCTAACAAGTTACACACAATTTGTTCTAATAGGATGGTCTGACAAGTTACATGTTGAATTACCTGTTCTCCCTATGGTTTCTCCAGAAGTAAACATGTTAAATTTTCATTCATCCGTTGAGGCTCTATGAGTTTTTTTTTTCCTTTTGCTATGTTTCTATAGTTCTGACTTGCATGGGTGCATTTCTTGAGCTCTAGATACATATTACATCATAATGTTGTTAGGTCCATCTCAGGATAGAGTGCAAGCAATTTCTTTGTCAAAACACAACTATCTAGACTCTATAGAGTAGCTGTTTGAGTGGAAACTCTCTGCATATCATGTTAACTCACGTTATGCAAGTCAAATACTCCACTGGAATGTGTACTAGTATAATATAATCATACTGTTGGTTATGCACACAAGATATTAACGTAGGATCACAGGTTATCTTACTTACCAATTTATAACAGCTTTTGTACTTCAGAGAATTGAAGACTGACAGGACTTCCGAGAATTATATATTTCTCCACTGGGTGTCACATAACTGTTAATCGCTTCATCTAACTGGGTTTTGAACCACCGAGAATAAAAAACTTAGTTGTTGCAAAACCTAGGAAGACTGGCAGGATAGAAGCGAAAGACAGGAAAATGTGTTGTAGATCCCAATAACTAAGTTTTTAATCTTTCTCAAAAAAACAAACAAACAAACAAACTGAGCTCTCAGTCAAACAGTGCACAAGTTACACCAACCATGTTTTGCAACTTCTGCAAATTGTGATATTTGTAATGGCTGGCGGCTGCAATCTCCAGATGTCAAAAATCTGGAATGTCTATCATTCGCACCTTATGAGATGGGACAACTCTTTATAAACAAACTACTAATAGTTAGTGTGTACTTATCACTAGCAACATATGAGATGCATCTTATAGGTTGGCAACATCGGGCTTTCAGCTTTCTTGGACCACATATTCAATTCGAGATTTAATACCTATGAAGGAATGTTCTTTTTTCTAAGACCATATGAAGAACATATTCTGTGAAGAACAATCAGCTATTCCTCGTGGAGTGGATAAGGCCTGCCTATTGTTCACTCATACGATGAATAAATATTTTTTTATCCCTCTAGTGCAAAACCAACTGGCACTGCTAATCTGAAAGGGAAATGTCTCGGTTGATTAAGGCAATGTTTAATACCATTGCATTTTGCCATTTTGTTACCGTTGTTATCTGCTTATCTTTTTGGTTTCTGTCATCCTTCAGATTATTGAAGTTTTTGAAAATATTCAATAGATATAATTGCAGATAGAGAAATCTGATTACATGAGCGTATTTCACAAACATTCATACAAAATCACTGATTACAAAACCCTTAACTTACTCTTATACAAATCATACCCCGTAACCTCAACGAGGGCACAGACATGACATACTGAAACTACTATATAACCTCAACATCCTACTAGACTAAGATTGAACGGTTCAAAAACTTCATTTATGTTCCTATGACTTGCTGTCCATGCCAAAAATCACTGATCCTGTATAATCAAATTAACAATAAAATAATGTAAGAACAAAACAGCACTAAGTTACTGACTACTGATTAATTCTTAATGGTGGTTCGTGCAGGAGTTGTTACCTAATGTTGGTAGTAAGATTGTCACTGCTGCAATTCCGACAACCTTGAGGGGCAACCCGGTGGTCACCAGATCCTTGATGGTAATGTAGCCTGTACTGAACCCAACAACGTTTGACGGTGATCCGGTGGGCAACAAGTATGAAAGCTGAGCCCCAATTGCACCGGAAACCATAAGCAATGCTGGGTGCACCTCGATGGACTTGGCCAGTTCAGCAAACAGTGGCAGCACCAACGTCGCGGTTGAATCGTCAGATGTGAACTCCGTGATGACCCCACTGAAAATGCAAGCCACTGGCACAATCACTAGCGGCTGTGCCCCCTTCAGGAACTTGAGCCCATCAGAGAGGATGTCAGTCAGGCCGCTTGCCTTGAAGCCATCAGCAATGGCAAAGCCTGCGCCGAGGAGAAGGATGATGTTCCACTGGATCTTCCTGCACTTGTTCCAGTCCATCAGTTTCTCACCCTCGTTCTTCCGGTTTGGGATTATGAACAGCAATGTGGCCATCATGATCTGCATTGCAAGTGATTTGCTCCTCCATGAGATTAGGTAATGTACTAGCTCAGTAAATTTTGCTTCTTTGTGCACTTACAGTAACTGTGCCATCCCCAACTTTATTGTGGAAAAGAACTCCCCACCCAGGGATATCATCTGTTAGGCTCCTTGTCATCCATAGCACAATTAGACCCTGCAAATTTATTCATTCCAATGAGTTACCAACTAGCAATTCACCAGTCTCCATATTGTGCGACAGAAATAAAACTCTGCATTCTTTTGAACGAAATTTATGATCACAAAAACTGGTTAGAACTTGTATTTGCAATTTGGCATAGAAATTTAGAAGTAGAATTTACCCCAAACACAGCCAATACCATCTTGTCTGCAAAAGCCATTGGACCTGTCATAGATCATGATAGCAACCTCATCAGACAATTACGACCTTGGGCACTGGATTTGTGTTCCTAGCCAAAACTACTGAAATTGAAAACATAATCAGAATTATCCAAATGTTAAAACTTCACAGCAAGTCAACTGTCAACCAGGACACTTATTTTAACAGTGACAAACAATCTCTGCAGTTTAACTATGTGCTGTCTCTCTGTACGGTAAAAAGAAAAGAAAAAAAGAGTAAAAACAACTGTGTAAAAAAATGTTGTGCACGTGTGCTATTATCGTACTGAATACTCTGGCAAGAATCTTGACGTACCTAACAAGCTGAGCTCCCTTCTCAGATGGCTTCTGTCCAGGTAAGCAGACAGTGCCTTGCCGGTGTTCTTGGAGCAGTACATGATGCAGAGGGTGACCCAGAGCGCCAAGAATAGGACCAGCGCCATGGGGAGGCCGAAGGACATCCAGGAGCTGAAGGTGATGGGCTCTTGCTCCGGGAAGTAGGCCGACCACATCCCCACCAGGATGATGTTCACGCCGGTGCCCGTCAGCGTCGCCATCCCGCCGATCGCCGACGCGTACACCACGCCGAGCACCACCGCCTTGGAGAACCGCCGCACCTCCTCCTGCCCGCCCGCGGCGTCGCTGCCCCGCGGGAACCTCTGCAGGATCCCCGTCGCCACCGGCATCATCATGACCGTGCACGGCGTGTTGTGGATCCACATGCTGACGAACAGCGTCGTGCCGGTGATTCCCAACAGCAGCAGCGACGGCCGCACCGGGTCACCGCAGAACAGCGTCGTGATCTGCGCGCGCGTACATGGACCATGCAGTTTTAGAGATCACCATGTTAGAAGCATGCAAGAAGCGTTTGTTTTTGGTTCGATCAATTCAGACGTGAAGAGTTAGTTGCGCACGTTGAGAGCTAGGCGGCGGTGGATGTGGTAGTGCTCGATGGCGAGGGCGAGGATGAAGCTGCCGAGGACGAGGGAGATGACGTCATCCATGTACGCCTTGGCGACGGCGTCGGCGGAGGAGATGCCGAAGAGCGGGAAGAGGAACAGCGGCGCCATGGACGCGACGGCGAGGGGCACGGCGCCGGTGACCCACCACAGGAAGACCCACACGAGCACGCCGAGCATGTTGCGCGCCGTGTGGTGCTGCGGTCCGCCGAGGTCCACGAGCGCGCACACGGCCGCGCACGCCGCCGGCCCGGCCGCGATCGCCGGGTACCTGTGCGCGAACAAAGCCCTCAAGCGCGACGCCGGACGCTCACCCTTCCCCCCGTCGTGCACGGGCAGCAGCAGGGCCGTCTCCACGTCCTCCGACGAGCCCTCGTCGAAGCTGCCGTTCTTGCCCATTGCCATGGCGACCGACCGATCGACCGAAGCTTAGTTGTTTAAGGCGTGTGGTGGCCTCGTCTCTCCTCTTCTTGGCTGTATTTATAGCTGGGCGAAGCTTAAAATGGAGCGAGGTAGTAACTGTGCGTATCTGTTAAAATTTCCAGATAAAACAAGCGAAAAATTGACATGCCGACGGGCTGGTCAGGTGACCAGCAGGAAGGAGATGGAAGCTGGCCATGTGGGATGCTCAATGGCCAGGAAATTGCGAGGTGATGACGTGTCGCCACGTCGCAGGATGGCTACAGTAGTCCGTCACCGTCGTCGCGCCCGCCACGTCAGACGTTCAATTAGCGCTCGAGCCGCGCTGTTCATTGCTCGCTTATAAAGTAACTTGAGCTAATATTGTCATACCAACCGTATGTACAAGGGCCTAACAGACTTGTACGGATTTTGCGTATCTCGCGCTGTGTACGTATCCGAACTTGTTCAGATGAACAAGCGAATAAGACGCGGTCGTGATCTTGCCGCTCATTTCTTATGCGTTTTAGGACCGCCGTGGGCTGAGCCACTTGAGAGATCATGCGGCGAACACCTGCGGGGGAGATATTTTTTTTCAGGAACGACAGTAGTACCAGGGCCGTCTTCTTAAGGGGGGGGCAGGAAGTGCGACGGCCGGAGGCTCATACCACGAGGGGCCTACCGGTCCATGAGTATGTATATCAGTATATGTATGTATGTATGTCACGGGTGTCGCTTCCTATCCGATCGTTTCGGCGTTTCGTCTCCCTATTGCCCCGCTGCTGCTTCAGTGCTTCTTCGCCCGGGTGCCATAATTCCGATCGGCGATCGGCCGGCCCTCGCAGGCAGCAGCAACGGTGATTGGCCCTTCTCAGTTCTCCCTCGGTGATTGGCGTGCCATCAAGAGGTAACTAGTAACGGTAGCAACATAGCATGACTCGCAAATTTTAGTACTAATACTCAACTATGATGATGCATTTGGGGCTAGAGATGGCAGTGAGCATCTGGGGTGGAGATGGCCGCAAGTGAGGGATCGGGAATTTGGGATTGTGGCTTGGTGGGGTTTGGAGGAGATAGAGATGACTAGATGGGGTTGTGGCCTGGTGAGGTTGGGCCGAAAATTTTGAAAATGAGTTGAATGTTTTAACTAGATTGGACTTTTTTGGGGTAGACCGAAAAACTCGATTTTTGGTGAATTTCGTGAATTTCGGCCTAAAGTTGTATTCTCTGGTAGATATGTCGATGCGGACAGCGTATACGGTTTTGAGTTTAAGAAACCATTTGGAGAATTTGCTTCAAAAAACCACCCATTTCTTGCAACTTTAGATTGCTGGGCCCTTACTGTCTTGTTTGCCCAAGGGCCCTTGAAATTGTTGAGACGGCCTTGAGTAGTACCTTAACAGTATCCAACCAACAGGCAATCTTGATTAGGATGGCAACCCAACCCCACCAAAGAAGCATGTACAGTAGTAGGATGATGGCTGCCTATATATCAATTTTTGTCGTTATTGGAACACCCTATGGTCCAAAAATCGCTTATAGCCTGGCCCCATGCATGCAGGGCAGGCATGCATGTGTAGTTCTTTACTTATGCTTTGGTTGGGTTCTTTTCGATTTTTAACCGGCTTATGTTTGCACTGTCTACAGTAATTAGCTTTTAAACGATATGTTTTTTAAAGCGGGGTCAACAGAAAAATTGTAGTAAAAAGTATACTGAGTTCAGTTATATCGGCCAAAATCACATGCGACCATTTTTCTATGTGTACTAGCTCTCGTGAACAGCTAGAATTCAAATATTTAAGCCATAAGTCCAAAAATAACCCACCCTTTGTCCTCGCTTCGCCAAAAAGGTTAACTCGAGCAGAAACCTAACGAGTTCCTCTAGCTCGGTAGGTGCCTGCTAAACTTGGTAGGTCTACGGAGGAGTTAGATTTGTAAAAATAGACGATTAGAGCCAAATTTGAAGAAAAATGTGGCCTTAATGTCATTTGTATGAACAGTTCAATATTATTGAGCGGTACGTAATTACCGGAACTTGGACCATGCAACCTACATGGGGTCGTTCATAGACCTGATACGACATATAGCACACAAGTCCAGCTCAAATGTAAGGTTCTCTCTTGTGAGATCAGTTGTGGGCGACTAGCCATGTAACTACGATCTAACCAGAGGTCCTCGGGCGGTCTAATCGGTATGGGTGTCGCGGTTGTACTGGTCTCCTATTACTAGGTGGTTTTACGTTGATTTGTGACAATCTGACTAGCTGTTGGTTTGCAGTCAGACTGGCCTCTAGGAAATTAAGTGACTTGATTTTGATTGTGTTAATCATGCATGAGTCCATGCAAGTGTTAGTTATGGGCTTGGCGGGAGTCCATGCATTGTGGGAATCTTGACGTGGGTGTCAAGTGGTGCATGTTTGCATTGATTTTGTTGATAAGAGTCAAGTGCATGTTACTTGTGCTCGGGATGATTATTTGTTCTTTGATGTGTATGGCGCTTAGTGATCATTTCAAGCAAAGAAGTACGGGAGAAAGACAAGAATCGTGATAAGGCAAGTGTATGCATGTGGTATGCTATTGGACTTAAGTGTTTCAAGAGGTGACGGTCCTCAAAATAGGTGTACAATCTTGGCGACAAGTTATTAGGCATCACGAACTTCGTTGTAATGGTTGCTTCGAGGAGAAGCACTATAAAGGTTGGTGGATGGCAATTAAGGAACTTATCCGATACTAGGTGGAAAGGCGGTTTGAGAAATTGTGACTGTGGCCTAAGTGATTTAGGTCACGTATTAGATAATGGAGCGTCTTATCGGGTTATTAGAGTCATGTGGAAGTCATGTTTTGAAAATCATGCAAGTGTGTGTGAATGTAAAACCTATTTGTATGTGGGTTACCGAGCTTTCTCATTTATAAGTGGTTGTGTCCATTAAAAGTATGCTGGTTATAAGGGTTTGGTGGGAGGTGAGGAGTCTCCATATATAAGCATTTGTATATGTTGAGAGAAGAGGTCTCTTGAGGGTTTTGAGAGAGAGGTTAGGGTTTCCTTGTGTTGAAAATTTTGTGTGTACTATAGGCTTAGAGCTATGTCCTTCATGAGTGTGTGGCTGTAAAACATTCCTCTCAAAGTGAAATGAATATCCAAACTTCGTCTACATGAGTTACGCCATGGATTTCTCTGTGTGCTTTTGATTTGTGTGGTTTTCTTATTTGGATTTTATCTCCTCTTGATCTTTGTTAGTGCCAAGGATGTGTAAGAGGTGAAGATATCTTTTGAAAATCAGATCCCATCTATCTAGGTACTTTCTATGGAAAGTTCTTGTGACTGTCCGGTTTTGCTTAAGAGAGGATGATCTTGGGGTTTTGATCTTGAGGGTGTTTTGGCTTGAGTTTATGGTGTGATCTAGCTTGCTATGATATACGAGAACCCATCTAAGGTTATCAAATCATTAAGGACTCACAAGCAAGAGTAAATTCAAGTTTCTTTCTTTTGCTAGATTTTGATGCAACATTTCTTGTTTTAGATAAAGATTAGAACTTTGTCATTGATCTTCATGATCTATGATTGGCATAGGTTCCTAACATCCTAGGGATGATTTTTACCAAGTTTCATCATGTTTGGATATTTGTTTTAGGAGTTAGCCATTTTCTTGGTCATATGTCATATTGCTTTCAGCTTCTGTTTGGCAAACAGTCAGACCACTATGATCTAAGTAGTCTGACCACCTTGACCGGTCTAACCACCGGCGACACACTTGCGGTCAGACTAGCCAAGTGGTCCGACCACCCCTAACCGACAATCAGACCGGTGAGACTGTTGTCTCGGATGACTTTATATTTTTTGGCTCTTGGCTTTGATTTAGCTTATACGCTTGTGTTTTTTGATGTATTATGTTGCTAATATCAGGCGAAATCCCGATCCTACATCTTTGCGCCATGTATTATGTATAGAGTGATATCATAAGCTATAAGAATTTATTGTGATCACAAGGAGTAACGTATTAACACCTAAAGATCAACACACACACAGGAAAATGGTCCCATAGTCCTGGGAGTATGTACTCCTACTTCTCATATACCACTTAAACGAACAACTTATACATCTTTATCCTTTTTAGCATATATACTTTAATAATGATTATAAGATACTTCAAAGTGAGCTCCATAAAAATTTTATCAAAATCCACTTTTTATAGCATAATTTATGTATATATTTTTTTACATACGGAAAAGGGTATATAACAAAAAAAGGGTTTCAATGAAAAATTTTCAACCATGTCGCGTTGGAGTATCTTAAAATTTGTATTCAAGTATAGCAAAAGTAATAAAGAGGTATAACACGTTTGTTTAAATAGTATATTAGAAGGTAGGAGTATGTACTTTTGGGAATATGAAAAAGGCTTCATATATATACACACACAGAGAGAGATACATACCATTCTACACTTCACCACCTTCCGTAGGTCAAAACCCACATCCCACCTTCGTCAAAGACTAGTCAAAGAAAACCTACCACCTCTGTCAACCCCAGTGTCGTTCTCCACCCACCTTTTTGTGCTAAGATGAATTGGCTTATGTACAATAACCATTTTTTTATAGAGTTAAACATATTCATCATGGATCTCTTTGTGTTAAGCATATTTTTCCAGCAAAATGCTTCAAACAGATTGAAAATATGATAAATGATTTAGGAGATATCATCGTTCAAAATTTGCAATCAACCAACATTTCTCTCTCCACCTGCCCCCTGTACTCAGTGTGGTAGCAAATCTCCGATAAAAATGCAGTAAAGGCATAAGGAGCGTAGTAATACTAAGTGTGTAGTGTTTGTCCTATAAAGGTGTAGTAAACAAATAAGATCGTGGTAATTTTCTAAAAAAAAAGGAGGTTGCAGTAAATCTATTATACAAGTTCGTTAATCGCACAATGAGTTCATAAAAATCTTTTGTAACAATGCAGTAAATGCATATGGAGGGTGCAGTAAACCCTTTTTAGTGATACAGTAAGCATTAAGAGGTTGTACTAAATGTGTGATTGAGGTGCAATAGGAATAAAAAGAGATCATGGTAATTCCCTTGTAATGACATAGTAAACGCACAGAGATATTTTACTATGTTGGGATATGCCCAGTGCTTTTATTGCACCTTTTGGCATGTTACTGCATCCTCCTTTAGTTTTTGTTACAGTGCAGATGCGTTTATGGTTTTTTGGTGAGACATATATCATTCTATTCCTCTCATTGTCAGTAAGTTATTGGTGAAAATTGTTCGTGAATTGGAGCTGCCAGTCAAAAGTTATGGCTAAAACAAGAAAAAAAATATTCTAGTACTAATTAGAGCTGTAAATGAGCCGAGCTCGAGCGAGCTTGGCCTTCCAGGCTCAAACTCGGTAGAAGCTCAAGCCGAGCTCGAGTTGAGGTTCCAAGCCTGGACCTGGTCTTGAGCTTGGCTCGGTCTAAGCTCGAGTAGGCTCGAGCTCGGCTCATTGAAGCTTGATAACAATTAAAATAATTTATTATGCACTATTTTTCAATAATAAGAAAATTTTGAGTTTGAGCTCGGCTCTAGTAAGCTCGATAACAGTCAAAATAATTCAAACATACACTAATTTTCAATAATAAGAAAAGTTCGAGTTCGAGTTCGAGTTTGGCTCGAGTAAGCTTGGTAAGAGTTAATATGTATCACTATTTAAGTATGAATCGAGACTCACAAATTATTCGAATTCGGCTCGATGAAGCTCGTGAACTCAAGATTAAGCTCGAGTTTGGCTCATTTAAAGTTCGAGCCGAGCTCGAATCGAGCTTAAAACGAGCCGAACTCGAGTAGCTTGTGAGTTTCGAGCTTTTTTATAGCCTTAGTACTAATAAGAAACCCATATTTATTGGTTAGTTGGCTAGATGTCATTAATTAGCTTGGTCTCCATACAAAGTGAGAGTATGTACTCTGAAAATACAAAAAAAACCTTTATATATATAGAATATATATATACACACGCGCGCACATTCTAGTACCAAAATGCAGAGAGCCAAGCCATTTGCCACGTCTCGTCTAGACGATTGACTGCCATTTGCCACGGAACACGCACCACAAGTTCATCTCTCATGGCCAGGGTAATCAGGCACTACCATCAGTGATCGGGACGCCTCATCTCGATCTGGATCTACCTGGCAATTGGATGGGCATTCATTCAGACAACGAATCCTGCCAAGCTGTCCTCTCCAAAGAGAAATATAAAATTAACCAAACTGTTGATGGATAATAAATGCCGTGCCGATGCAGCTAACTGTACCGTGGTACATGGCTTGTCACTCCTGTTACTACCTGTTTACGGCATGAGATATTGATTTGTTCGGTTCGACTTCTGACTTATAGGTTATACTATAATAACTAACTTTTAAATAAAATATTTTTAAGACAAGTAAATCTATTATAATAGATATTATACCAACTTCAGCTATACTGGTTAAAAGTTCACGTAACTATATCTCTCTGTACTCTCTTACAAACAGCTAAATTTCAAAACTTTAAGCTATAAACTATAAGCCACGGTCTAAAAGAACGATCCCATTATATGCCACTGTTCAACAAGATGTGGACTGATGAGCAAATTAGACTCGGGAAGTGAGAAGTTCGATTGGGGCTGTCACTTGCTGATAAGGATATGGCATCACCGTTTGACCACTCACAAATCTCTACTATTTAAATGGAAAAATTGGTGGTGATGGTTATCTGCTATCCCACTATCTCTCTACCTACATGTAATCACATCTGACAAGTGGGTCTAACATTCATACTTGCAACCAATTGCTCGGGCGCAGCTCCATCCCCTCCCCTCCCGCGCTCACTTCCATGCCCGCTGCCGACGGGCAAGGAAGAGGACAAGACATGAAGGACACCAGTGAGGCGACAACATGTAGAGAAGAGGATAATGCAGAGGGAGAACTCTGGTGAGGTGGCAGCATGTAGGGAGAAGGAGGAGGCGCAGTAGAGGGGTAGGAGGAAGTGCCAGGGAGGACAAACATGACATGGTGGAACTTCGGCGGGCCTCATCAGTGTTGGTGGTGAGGTGGTGGCGCATGAATGAATCAAGTGAGGGGATCTATTTAGTGTTGGGGGTGAAAAAGCGTTATAGATGGGGAAAAGGCGGTCATTGAATTTTGATCCAATGAAGTGATTTAAGGAAGAAAATAATCGGATGTGCTATAATAGACTTTTTTTTATCCGTAACAATATACAGCCATTCAGCTAGTTTAGCATAAAATGTCACTGCTGATTTGTTTATGTCATGGTGAATCTTTTACGTGCTAGGTTAAATTGTATTCACTTCTGTCCCTGTGTGGTTGGATCTTTGTTTCCTGTTGCAATTTTCCAACTCTCTTGTGCCTTAGGCCCTTGCACTATCCATATATTCAGAGATGCCTCATAACAAAAGCCAACAAAAACGGCTATCCATATATGAATTTTTTTTATGAATATTCTATTTTTATTTAAAATAACAAAAATATACCCGCGCGAACATTTTTTTTATAGAAATAGGCTCCAGCCGTCTAACCGTCGAGCGATTGGAGCTTATCGCCTAATGGTCGCGCGACACGAAAGCTGTCTGTAAGCCGTTGGGCGATAAGCTCTAGTCACCCAATGCTTGGGTGACTACAACATGTCACCCAGTGGTTGTGTGACTGCAATTGCAGTCGCTCGGCTGTGAAGCGACTGCAAACGAGAAGCAGTATGGGTTAATCCATTTGTAATATTTGTAGATTATGAATGACAAATAATCTGTTGGATTCACAATAAGAGTTTATGATTGTTGTAGTGTAAAAAAATTCATGAAACTTTTTTTAAGAATGATTGAAATAAGAACGATCGGTAAGTACGAGGGTAAGTGATATTGTGATGTTACCGGGAGTTCGTACACAGAGGAGAACTGGTTTGTAAATGTTGTTGGATGACTTGCTATGTGAATAATTGAATATAAAAAGACGAGGAAATAAGCTTGTCTAAATTAAAATAGACTTCATGGTACAGTTGAGAGTAACATGTTGCATAGGGTTTGATTACATGTATAACATAGAGCATCATGTGTGACCAACCAACCTAACTGCTCGTATGACCTACTGTGTAAACCGGTGCCATTTTCCCTTTCTTACGAGCTCAACGTTGAACTCATCGACGGCATCTTTTGCCTTGGTCGCTATTTTTCTCTTTTTCTCGCGCTCCATCTCGCGAGTCTCACGCTCCTTACGCGTGCACGCCTCCAGATGAGCTTTTGTGTCTCAATGTATACACTCAGTTTGCTCATCCTTGCGGCGCTCATCCTCTTAAATCTCACAGGACCTTTTGACATTTCACTCTTCGAAGTCGAGGGCCCACTAGTCCTCTGGGTGGACCTCAAGATTGATCCATTTACAGTAGCGACATAGGGGTTTCAGGAACTGTGGATACATCGGAGAGGTTGTTAGTGCATCTTTAAAAGAGAAAAAGTAGGGGGAACACAGTGCACCTGGTCCTTGCTGGCTGCTGATAGGTGGTAGTATCTAGACGACGGCTGGGATAGTCACTGGAGTAGTTTATGCAACCCCAGTAACGCATACCTAGACTGAGGCGGTGCTCAAACTTGAAGAACATGCACAGGTCCTAGCACCAACAAAGGGGGCCTTTTCCTTTTCTGGTGGGTGTTGCGGCGAATGCTCGGTAGGACATTCGGGATGAGGTTGTTGCTACGGGTGGCGTCATTGCAGGGAGTTGACCTCATAGCATGCTGGGCTTGTTCAGCGTGGGCCGCAGCAGCCCTTCCTTTTTCATCGCGGGCGGCAGCTAACCTTCCTAAGTGGCGGGTCTCCTTCCATTGCTTCATCATCTTATCCCATTGCTTCTTCTGCCTCTTGCCCATGACAGTGTGGTGAAGCAAGCACCGGAGTAGTGTTGGGTTTGCTTGTGTAGTGTTCTCTCAGAAATCTCTTTGACCTCCTTTTATAGGGCCCCTTATGGCCTTCTCGTTGCATGAAGATGCCTCGTGTGGTGTTGTCACTGCGCAAAGCTACCCATTGTGGTATTGTCGGTACACAAAACTGGCCAGTCAGGTCTCCGCACTACGCAAAGTTGCACCCTTTGGTCTTGTCGCTGCGCAAAACTGGTCCGTGTGGTCTTGCCGCTGCGTAAAGCTATCCCATCTAGTGTACTCGCTGTGCAAAGCTGGACCATTTGGTCTTTGCACTGCGCAATGTTGGCCCGTGCGGTCATGTTGCTGCGCAAAGTTGGCATGTGTGGTCCTATCGCTGCGCAAAGGTGTCTCGTCTGGTTTTCTCACTGTGCAAAGCTGACCCGTGCGGTCATGTCGTTGCGCAAAGCTAGCCTGTGTGGTCCTGTCGCTGTGCAAAGATGTCTCGTCTCGTCTTCTCATTGTGCAAAGCTGGCTCATGCGGTCATGTTGCTGTGCAAAGCTGTCATGTGTGGTCCTATCGCTATGCGAAGGTGTCTTCTTTGATCTTCTCAGTGCGCAAAGCTGGCTCGTGCAGTCATGTCGCTGCGCAAAATTGGCCCGTTTGGTTCGGCGACTGCAATCAATTCGCCCAACGACCAGCGGATTGCTTGCGTGTCGCGCGACTGTTGGGCGATAGGTTCCAGTCGTCGGCTCGTCGGGCGACTGGAGCCTATTTTGTAAAAATTTTCACGCAGGTATATTTCTGTTATTTCGAATAAAAAATAGATTATTCATAAAAAATTCATCCATATATAAAGACCTTGCACTATCTATATATAAATTTATTATATTGTCATAATGATATAACTGTTTTTTATTTTTTAAAATTTTCTTTCAATTAAATGATTAAAAAAACTAACAAGTTAAAAAACCAACAGCTAAAACCATAAGCAAGCTTAAATTTTGTGGAGTGGGCCCAAAATGGTTGGCTAGCTAATTATTACTCCAGCATCAAATCCTCGTAAGTATGATTGCAGCCACATTAGGTGTTTTCTCCCTTGACGCCAAACTATATATATCTATCTTGAGAGGAAAATCGCAAGAAGGGAACATGTAAATTTTCAATATTCGCCGACGCCTCTATTACAACCTCAAGTTACGAATATTCGTTTTAATCATTGAAACGTCTCGTGTCCCACCATCGCATCGATCTACCGCAACCACACAACAGGAAAAAAAAACTTTGCAAAACACTAATCACTAGCTTACTTCCCCCCTGGTCTACTCTATAGGACTGCATGATGCTGTCCAAGCTACTCAAATCTTCTCGCAGACAAACAAGCTTAGCCACACGGTCCATGCATGGGTGGCTTGGTTTCTTCCAGTTCACGGCCTTCTCAGGTACGTGTCCACCTATCCCATCCCCATCCCAGTTCCAGAAACGTTCCAACTGTACGATGCCCAACCCTGTACTTTTAGTACGTGTTTGGTTCATGGACTATAGGGGATGGGATGGGGCGATCCTCATTCTAGAGCTGTTTGGTTCAGAGTCGAGTGGGATGGGGGATATCCCTCTAGGGAATAGTCTGCGAATATACTCTCAAATTGGGGATGCTCCTGTCCCCCAGAAATGAGGGGATGGTGAGGGATGAGGTGGGACGAGTGGGCCCCACGAGCTGTTGCAATCCCAGAAAAGAGGCTGACAGGTAGACCCCGCATGTCAGATTTGTCATCCCAAACCTTTTGTCCCTAAACCAAACAGAAAACAGGGACCGTCCTATCCCTTGCAACCAAACACGAAACAGGGTCGGTTCTATCCCTAAAAATGGGTTGGATCCGTCTCATCCCACCATGACTCTGAACCAAACACACGCGACTGCAACTGATCAGAGGCGAAACAAAAATGAAATGGTTAGAATTTATTACTAAGTCATACATATAACAATATATATAATTTTTAAATAATATTATGCTAAATAGTAATGTGTCCATCAATTTTTAACATCAATATTTTAACATAATCGATGGTAACGTATGATGATAAAGAAGTAGTGGTCGAAACACTTACCAAAATTAAGAAGGCTGATGGTAATATTGGTTAGTCGCAGCAAATTGGAGGAACTAAGGCGAAACCACAAACAAAAGTTTGTCAATATTCGTAAAATACATCATTCGATCTCAATAGCCCATTAAAAAAAGGAAAAAATTACTTAAAGTTTTTAAGTAAAAAAAAGTAGAATAGTCAGATATAAGGTAATTCATTACCTTTTGGTATTTACGTTATTTCAAGTTTACAAAGTGATGAAATATAACATTATTGGTAATTTTCGTTAATTCTTGCTAGTACATCATTCAAGAAATCATTACCAATTAATTGAAAAAGTCAATTAGATATTTGTACATTCAACCATTCAAGAACAATATAATAGAAAAAAAATCATTTACATATTTGCAGTCAAATACTACAATTTTGCCTTCGATTTGCAATGAGTTACGTCGGTATTCTAAAAAATCAAACTTGAAACACTAGGTCTTAACTTTACAATTTGATAAAAATTAATTAACAATCATTACATTGAAACCCCAACTCACAAACTTAGCATCTGTTCTTGAAACAAAGTGAAAAAAATTAAGAGAAATTTATAACAAAGTGCATACTGATCGGGTGGACCTAAGCTTTCTTTGACATGTGAGGGTGCGAGACAATAGGAAACAGGCGACGCCGTGGTGAGATGGCAGGCGAGGACGGCTAATGGCGTCGATTTCTCCTATTCTCTAGCGATCGATCACTGCCTGGCTGGGTGTGGTTGTGCGGCAGACATGGTCCATATCTCCTGGCTGACCATGTAAAATGAACTGACGTCAATAGCTGCTACGAGGTGACACACTGCTGGTTTGATCAAATGAACACTGTGGCATATTGCGGTCATTCCTCTTAGGCTAGCTCAAGGGCTAAGTCAGTCAGTTGTAGTTGCCTCATGGGCTTAGGAAAGCAGTGTTAGTGATATGCCCTAGAGGAAATCATGAAGATAATTGTATTATTTTTATATTTATAATCTTTTGAATAATATGTTATTTTGTCCCTTAAACAAATATTTTTCGTATTGATCAACAAGTATGTGACTTGTTCGTGGAACTCTTTATTCATGTTTTGATATTATTGTAAATTATCCCTGATCTTATATCATTATGTGAGACAATTATGATTTATAGCTCAATACATATATTGATTGATGATCATGTTTCACGGATCATAGATATGAGATATCAAATCAATAATGTGGATAAATGCTAGAGAATATGATATTAGATTGACCCACCATGAGACACTGCAGGAATTATCATATTCTTAAGTGTCATCAGTTGGTCTCATACATAGTGTATGTAGGATTCTTAAACCTGATATCATCATTGTTTTCTACATGTGTAATAGTTTCTTCAGGGTTAACAAACACTACCCCATGACTGGGTAGTTATAAATGTAGCTTTTGAGTTTACTATAAAACATGCGGAGGAATACGAGCGATCAAGATGGAATTTGCCCCTCCTATATAATAGAAGAGATATCTCTGGCTCCCTCGATGTGGTTGGATTAAGAAGTGTATGGCCATACCGAATGTGGTTGAGGAGTCAATCACAACTGAGTAATCCACTACAGGTTCAAGTGAAGGATCGAGCTATCATAGGATAGCATGTTTCTCACCTTGAGTTCGATATGATATTATGGGGCAAAGGGATTGGTATATAAGCACTATATAAGTTTGTCTGATATGATCTTTATGTATGTTTGGGAGTCGTTATGTTCTGCTAGGGATCGCTATCGACTTATGGACCGAAAAGAAGTTTTCTGCTTATAGCCAAATATACATAAACCTATAGGGTCAGACACTTAATGGGCTAGAATGATAAGAGTTCGGATGATAGCCTCCGAGTAAGATACGATATCTACTCGTATCGGATAAGGATCTGATTGGAGGCTATATAAGAAGAGGTGCAGGGCTGAGGGAGGTATCCTGAAACACACCCATTGAAACCCTAGCCGTCACCTCTCATAATCTCTGCTGTGAGCACTGGTGCTAGCACGCCGATGCGCAATATTCCATTCCTAGACGTGTGGACCTTAATATATGCGTTGCTGCGATTGCGGCGCTGATCGGGACGATCGCAAGAAGGAAACAATTGACCAGAGGATGATAGACTATTACCACTACACCAACGCGCTCTTCATTGAGTCGGTTGCTTCAACTCTACTTCCGCTGCACTGCGCGTTTAGTGGTAACGATCCATGATCTCTTACTTACATGGCTTCTTAGTTTACACAATAGAAAATTTTAATCTGAGCTAGCGTAGTCTACCCGTATTCCAATAAGCAAAGGCTCCTCGTGGACTACTACTAGCTATTGGGGACTTAGGCCACTAGTGCTTTCTTCATTAGGCTTGAAAGAAAAACTGGATGTACTGAATTTAGGCTTGAGAGTTCACACATGGGCGAAGGTGCTAACCCTAGCTAAAAAAATTTTTGGACTCGGTTTCCTATGACACTGGAGCCCATAAGTTGGTTCCGCCCATGCAGCTGATATCCTTTGACTGTGGCTAATGACTTTTGTCTATATTTTTCGAGATAGTGACGGACAACGGAGATACTCACACGACGGTGCCTACGTCAGCAGGTTCGAGAAACTATTTAGAGAAGCGATTTCGAGAAACCATTTGAAGAAACTGTCCTATTTATTTTGGTTTTTAGACAAATCGAAGCAAAAAACCATCTGAACACCCAAAAGAACAGTACCAATGATTCCAAGTCTGCATGACAGAAGCCGGAACAAATGCCAGCCTAAAAACCAGAAAGAACAGTACCAATGATTCCAACTATGCATGACACGTAATAGGAGATCAATAATGCAGCAGGTACGTTTCGCTAAACCAGAAGAAACCTAGGCGGCGCCGAAAACGACCGAGCTTGCCGCGATCGATCATTGCAGCCAAGCAACCACGCTGGCTTGCTTGCTTGCTTGCCTGATTCGCCTGCGCCGGGCCCATCTCGCAGCTCTTGCTAGTTATGCTGCAAATTAATATCGGGTAAAGACAGGGCAAGTTGCCAAATGCCACGTAGCTACGGAAGCTGATTTTGATGGGAACAGTCGTCGCGTACGTGGAGCGGTGGAGGCCTCTTCTCTCGGCCAGTGCTTGATCGGATGCTAATTTCATGAGGGAGAGCGTAATGCAAGGCTAGCGCCGTTCTAAACAGGGATATTTAAAATACGATGATTTTTTAACACGAGTTTTGCCTTTTCTTTTGTATTACTTATAGAGATATAATGATATTTTTTATTTTTTAATTAAATACCTAAAAATTGCAGGCACTATAATGTCAATTTAATCTAAAGGACAAAAACCAAAACCATAACACTTTAAAATAGGGATTAGATCGTTAGCGTTCATGCCAAGTTGAACTGTCATTCCGATGACTGCCAGGCCGCACCGACCAGGACTCACGAGTCGTGACCAGGAAAATTTCTATCGTCGAAAACTTACACGTAACTGGTCTTATCTGTAGAGACCGATAAAATTTTATATTAGACAAAAAAAAACTTAGATTCATCAAAAACATCATAAAAATTTCAAATTTCAATTCAAAATTTTTGATCAAAAATTCTAAAATTTTCGATAACCACCTGTTACTAGTCATATCACAGCCCTCTGATAAAATTTTTGAACCCATACAATTTTGTTTAGTCGCGACACGGAATGCGCCCGAAATTGGCAGCGACGTGGAGGCGGATGCCTCACCCGCCGAATCGAGGAGTACACTTAGCCCGTAGGATGATTTGCAGGCCGGCGCAGCCCACTTATGCCGTCCAAACCGGTCGAGACCCAAATCGAGGAGTACGTTAGAGGCCAGCCCAGAGAGTTGATTAGCCCGGGGCGTTGCCGGAAACGGCAAGAGGCCTAGTAGCTGGGAAACAAGTCCGCGCTGAAGTTTTTGGCTGGGCTGAAGAGAAGGTATGGTGCGGCATCTGTCGACGTTTGCACTTGTCGAAATCTGAAAACACAGCCTAACGGTGGGCAGACACACACATGCGTCATGTGCCACTGTTCTAGCCCCGATCCTCTCACCTCTCGGTTAGCCGGTTGCTGACCAATTAAGAGCCTGTTTGGGAGAGTTTCACCATTAAAAACGTGGATCTGGAGCAGCTTCACCGTGGATCTGGGATTCCACCATAGAGTGTTTGGCTTGTACAACAGCTCCAGATCCACGAAATTGAGGTTTTGGTGGGAATGACCACTTTTGGTGGGATGGGGTGTGTAACCAGTGGCATTGGTGGGTAATTACCACCCAACTCCACGGTGGAGCACCCCTTGAGGAGCTCCATGAAATCCATGGATCTGGCCCTCAGATCCAGGATTTTGGTGGATCCAGATTTCGCGGAGCTGGAGCGTTTGGGTAAAATTTTGTGGAGTGAAGCTGTTTTTTGTGGATCTAGAGCTGGTGGAGCTTCCCAAACATGCCCTAAAATCATCTACGCTGCTTCGCAAAGCCAAAAAAACAATTGCTCTTTTTTTTTTGCAAAAAAAGGCTTGAAAATACAAGTAGCGTTTTATAAAAAGCTGAAGATACAAGTGACATCTACTAAAATAATGGGGGCCGCTCGTTGGACCCGTATTGTCGCCCTCTACGCGTCCGAGAAGCAATGGATTGAAGAGAATCAAGATTATGATAAAAATGACAACCAAGAGTTTCAAGATCGTTAACAGAGAAGACTTTGGGCAAAATGAAGGTCACAGTAAATTGAGTGATACAAGTTATTACTTTGATCATACCATACCTATCTTTTGAATGTAAATTATTTCATTTGAAAATATCAAATTGCATGTTGTAACTTGTTATGCAAATTATATTCACACTTGTTCATAATTAAATTCCTATAGATAATTTCTTAATTATACCCTACTTCTTGGCTTTGAATATGAACCCTTGTCGCCTTAAAGTTAATGGTAAACATACTAGTTATAAGTTGTATCTAAATGTCATGTCTAGTCTTGCTTAGATACTCAGGGGCATTAAATTGCCCTATCATTATTTACAAACATAAAACTGATTTTGGATAGCCATTATTGGGAAATGGCTAGTATGTTGAGGTAACTTAGTTTTATAATTCTTAAAACTCTAAAACTTGCTTTACATATCTAGGCGGATGGAAATAGTAGCTAATACGGATGTAACACGAGATATTGTGGTTTGTGGTAGTACCATCTAGATAACTTTAAGGATGGAATCTGGTGATGGCCTCTTAATGTAAAAATAATGCAACCACAAGTTTAAAATAGGTATGACCTAACTAACTAATTTATATCGATCCAGTATGGATTGTGTCATCCAGTGTGGCTTGACTGGTTAATTAACAATGGCATAAAGGGGAACATTTTGAAAAAGGAGTAGTATATAAGTAAACGTGAATTTTGCGGTGGTAGATCAGGTACATAAAAACTTTGGTGTGGAAAATAAAAATTTTTCTAAACCTCAAGGTTCCATTTGGATAGTGAGAAAACAAGGGATGGAAATTAGATTGAGATACGAGATTAAATAAATTTAGCCGTTAGATCAAGAAATTGACGAATAGATTTATCACACCTTATATCCTAGTCACATTTTCGCACATCGTATCTACTGTCTAAACAGCCCCGCAGCTTTATTCGTGTGGAAGAGAACGAGGTTGTAGGATTTCTAGTTTCTCAGGTTACCATGCACGACTGACGACTGGCTGTAAACGCCGCACATTCTGTTATAGCCATATTCATTTAAGCTTCTGCTTTTAACTTTTAATTTTTTTAATTTCGTTGTTTTAACGTTTTGGTTTGTTTGGTTTTTTCCCTCTTATTCATTTGTATTATCTACGATAATATAACATTTTAGTTTTTTAAATTTGATTATATTGAAAAACCTATTAGCAACCACAATGCATTTTTAACTATTACAATACAAAAAACCCATAAAACTGAGCTTTTAAGCTCAAATAAGTATCACCGTAACTAAGGTATTACATACTGCTTAACTGAAAAGGAATGAGACACCTCGGATCTGGCCATGTACTTGGATCATCAACGCCACAGGTGCGATATCGCAAAAATACACAGACATAATAGCCATATATATATATCAACCAACGAACATATAGACGAGTATGAGCTCCAAGGCCCCCCCCCAGTTCTGACAAAGCCAGTGACGCCACGTCAGAACCGACACTGGGCCCTGAAACTCCACAGACACATTATTGAACCGTGAACACACAGGCCGCACATGACACGACTCCTCAACTCCGACGACATAGCCAACGTACATGCACACCGGCCAGACAACGGCAACTCCCGAAACAAGTACGGCTAAAACGAAAACGACACAAACGACCGTGCCGGTGTGTCATGCATGCCGTGGCATACGGAACCCTGAGCAAGCTAGCTCTCGATCACGCAGGCTTGCGATCGCGCGTACACCCGCCTCATCAACTCACTCGCTGGCCTTGTCGGCCTCCTCGGTCGCCGCCGCCACGGGAGCCTCGGCGGGTGTTGCTTCCTCCTGCACTGGTGCCGCTTCTGCGTCGGCCTCTGCCTCTGCCGGCGCCGCCTCGACGGCCACGGCCTCCCCGGTCGCCGCAGCCGCGGGAGCCTCGGCGGGTGTTGCTTCCTCCTGCACTGGTGCCGCTTCTGCGTCGGCCGCGGCGGCCGACGCTTCTTCCTCTGCCGGCGCCGCCTCGACGGCCACGGCCTCCTCGGTCGCCGCCGCTGCGGGAGCCTCGGTGGGTGTTGCTTCCTCCTGCACTGGAGCCGCTTCTGCGACGGCAACGGCGGCCGCCGCTACTGATTCTGGCTCTGCATCAAGCGCTGCCTCCTCGACCTCCTCAACCGGCACGGCCTCCGGTTCTTTTGCCTCAGCCTCTGCCGGAACTGGCTCGGCCTCGGAGGCCTTGGTGTCGGCCGGTGCCGTCTCTGTCTCTGCCTCCGGCGCTTTGGCCTCCGCCTCGGCAGCGGTTGGCTCTGCATCTTTGGTCTCGGTCTCTGCCGGGGCAGCCTCATGCTCGGGTTCCTTGATCTCTGCCCCGGCTGGAGCTGCCTCTGGCACTGGTTCCTTGGTCTCGGTCTCAACCGGAGCTGCCTCTGGCTCCGCCGCTTTGTTCTCCGTCTCGGCTGGGGCGGCCTCCGGCTCCTCCTCCTTGTTCTCTGTCTCTGCCGGAGCTTCCTGCTCCGTTTCGGTTGCGGCAGCCTCCGGCTCCGCCTCCTTAGTCTCCGTCTCAGCCGGAGCTGGCTCTGACTCTTTGACCTCGGCCACGGCCGATGCAGCGGCTTCCTCCTTCGGGGCCTCCACCTCGGCCACGGCCGGTGCAGCGGCTTCCTCCTTCGGGGCCTCCTCAGCGGCGACGGCCGGCGCCTGAACAGCCTCCTCCACCACCACCGGAGCCTCCTCGGCGGGCAGCGTGGGGGTTGCGACTTGGACCTGCATTCGCGCACGGAAAAATATTGATCGATGCATGCATGCCAAGTAAACACCACTCTTGATTTACTTCTTCGATCATGTACGTGTACGTAGACACGCATACCATACCATCAAGTTCGTCATGTACAAAGTTGAACGACCGTGCCATGTATACAGAGGCAGCAGATCAAAGCTAAACAAACCAAACGAAATGAAATCTAATGAGAAGCACACTATTGATTGGAGTAACACTCTACCTCGACGGTGGCCATTGGTGATGCCGTGATGGTCACTGAGCTGACTGGTGCGAAAGCGCCTAGCTTAGCTAATAACTAGAGCTTATCAGTGTGATCGATGAGAGTACGTGACTGTTGTGAAGCAATGCGTTGAGGTAGAGGGCTATATATAGGGGCCGGCTCAATCCCCGGCCAAAATGGACACAAAACTCGCACCAAAGGTATGGCTATCTAATTCAACAGTCTTAAATCTGAATGATAGTTAGGAAGAAAACATCCAGATAATATTTAACAAACCCCAAAGAAAGCAAGCCAGGGCCCACTCCACCCAATTTAGAAGCCTCAGCTTCTGGCTTCAGCCGTTGGTTTTTAGTTTGTAAATGCACTATAATAATTGTTAGCTTTTTGAAATAAAAAATAGAAAAAATGAAAAATTATTATATCGTCACGGACAATACAAAAGAATAAAAAATATAAAAAACCAAAATTAAAAAACCAACATATTTTTTGAGAAGCCGAAGATGTTTGGAGTTAGGCCATAGACGAGATCGACACTCATCTGTAGCTAGCTCATCAGCTGGTAGGAGAACCTTAGAGCTGTATGTGATTACATGTACACCTCATATGGTACTTTCTCCGTTCTCTTAATGTTTTTTATTTTTTACGATTTTTGATATGGGACTTTGATTATTTTTTATAATTTTATATTAAGATATACTAGTAAAATTATAATATTGTAAAAGTATTTTTAATATAATTTTTGTATAGCTAATTTAGATAATTTTAAATTTATTAATAATTAAAATTTGAACAATTTGATGCCACGTATTCTATGAAATAAGGTAAGAAAAAGAACGGAGGGAATATTACTACATGCAAGTTGCAGCGATCAAAAGGTAGCCATGCAAGACACAGAAGCTAGGGTCCAAATTAATGTGTGGTACTGCTGCTACTGTTACATTGTTTATGGAGTAGTACTAGTACTAGTACTTTGGTTAGGTTAGAGAGGAGGGAGAGAGATGAATGGATCGAGAAAAGGCCAAGCGAGGTCGAGCTGGCCAGGCCACGAGGGCAAGCGTGCCTTTTGAGTTGTAAGGAATGGGTCATCGTGCTCAGTGCGTTGCATGCACCGCCCTGGTCAGTACTTGTGTACATCGCGTCAATTGTTCGTGCACGTTCTACAGTGCCAGCCTTGTATCCTAGCTAGTGGGTCTTTTTTTTTAATTTCTAAAAACTATTTTATTAGAGTAACTAGCGAAGTGTCTTTTTAAATCGAATGATTATAGTATATATTATAGTGATTTTATTTATATCGGCTAAAACCACGTATGAGTTTCTGTTACTTTTACTCTCACTCATGAACAGTTAAAAGGCATAAACTACAGTTAAAAGATATAAACCGAAGAAAAAACAAATAAGTGGGATCCCCTTCACCTCGGTATATTTTCTCTCTCCTCACTGGCTGCAGAACTACGCGGATTAATTGTCTGTATTAACCTTGATAGATGGATAGATAGATCGAACAGTGAATATTACCAGATTAATCTTTAATTTTATTCTGTACGCTCGAGAGACTAGGGAGATCGATCGATCTACATCGATTGTGGAAGCGTTAGCACTCGATTTTGGCGTAAAGCCAAATGCAAGTTGAGCAGAAGGATGTGCGCTCGAATGCTGCCATTGAAGGGCGTGACACGATCTATAGTAGTAGCATATCCCTTTAGATCTGCGATCGAAAGGGGTGCAGCCACCTAGAGCTATGTAATTAACGAAACAGGCTGTTGAAGTATAAGTGAATTGCTTATTTTTCTCATAAGTTTAAGTTTTTGGGTGAATTGGCTGGTACATGAAACTCAATATGGTATCAGAGCCAAGAGGTCCCGAGTTCAAGACCTGATTGACGCAATTAAAAAAAATTAATTGCAGTCCACTTCTATTCCACGTCTTAGGCCTAAGAGAGCCTACACGTGAGGGGGAGTGTTGAAGTATAAGTGAATTGCTCATCTTTTCTCATCAGCTTAACCTTTTGGGTGAACTGATTGGTGCATGAAACTCAATACAGGCTCATATATTTGAGTGATGGGAAATATATTTGGAGTTTAGTTAGTCTTTTCTCCTTTCATGATGATGAAGTAGTAGTGGTACTCTATTACGTGTGGTGTAGTGCATCTTAGCTGACCTAGCGTGTAACACTAGCTAATATTACTGCTGAAACTATCGGGATTGACTTAGAAACAAAGAAACCCCTGAATGAATGCACCTATCGAATGTCTAGGTCTCATCCCAATGCGATGATGCGAACTAGGAACGTCGGTGCGGATAGCATCGTCACGTTAGATTAACAAATACTCTCACTTTTACTTGACGTTTTTTTTGTATTTTATGGTCTTTAAGATACGCTTTTACATTAAAATATGCTAATAAAATGATAATATTATAAAAATATTTTTAATGATAAATCTGATAATTTAGGTTTTGTATAGCTAGTCTAGATAATTTTGAATTCATTGATAAAAATTTAACGGCATAGATTCTAAAAAGTTATGTAAAAAGAATGGAGTAATGCTTAAATGTAGCGAGTAGCATGTAATTCCTCATCAATCGAAGCTTTCGATAATACATAAATTAATTCTAGTACTAGTCTCGTGCTGTACGCGGTTGCGTGCATGCTGTGGAAATAGAGCACAGGCAGGCTAGCTCAGGCCAGTCTCAGCGGAGATTTCATATCTCAGTTTTCAACACACCAATATTTTGGAAACAGTGCAGAAGAGTTTCATCCCCACGAAACTCTCTCTACTCCCATGAAATTTTTATCATCTCTCTCTTCATCAATACAGTGCCATGTCAGTGTATTTACGGCCTGTTTGGTTCATGACGGGCCCTGATCAATATGTCTTCAGCTTCTGGCTTCAGCTTATTTTTGCACTATTCATAACTTTCGTTTTTTCTGAATTTTTGGCTTTTTTTGAGTTTTTTACCGGTTCTTTTTTTCCTCGTATTTGTTTACATTATACGTGATGGGCTAATATGTTTTTTCTATTTTTAAATTTTTTTAAATTTAATTATGGTAAATAAGCCTCTGTCAGCTACAATGTTTTTTTCAGCCAGCTACAGTGTTTTCAGCCATAAGCCATGAGGCTTTCAGCCGAACCGATCACCACCCAAAAGTTGCCCTAGCCACAAATTAGGCGTGCCACAGTTTTTAGGTAGCTGTTTGGTTCACTGACGTAACTGTGGTATGCCACACTTTCTTAGCACCCGGCCCCACACGTCATAGACTCAGTTTCTTGCCAAATTTTGCCACAAGTGTGGCTTCGATTTTGTTAGCCACACTTTCTGTGGCAGCTACATATTGCCAAAGCTTAGGCATGGCAAGATTATGCACAAACCACAGCGACGAGGGGTTAGGGCCTGTTTGGTTCATGCCTAATCTTGCCACGCCTAACCTTAGTCGAGTGTGGCGTGCCACACTTTTTGTGGCGTCCAAATTCCACGCCACACCTTAGGCAAAGTTAGGCAAAAGACTGAGTCTATGTCGCGTGGGCCATATGGCTAACAAAGTGTGGCAAGCCACAACTGTAGCAATGAACCAAAGACTCACCTAAGAAATTGTGGCGCGGCTAAGGTTAGGCATGAAAATTTTGGCTGCCAACCAAACAGGCCTTTTACAGCTAAAACGAGCTTATCTTTCGGGTTAAGTGTGTTACAAGCAAAAAGTAAAGGGTGCCCAATGTATAGATGCTTGTTCATACAGAGATGCCTTTACAGCAAAAGACATCTATTCTTGCCACCCCTCTTCATCTATAAATATGTATCATGTACAGACTCAGAGATGAATGAAAAGCATAAGTTCATTACAATCACTTGTCTCAATAGTTTTACAACACGTTATCAGCACGAACGCTCATTCACACGAGAAACAGACAAGGTATGATACTATTCCTGGACGTTCTTGCTTTTGTGGCGGCGTCCTCACGGCGCGTGGCTAGCACTCCGGCGCGGCGCGTCCTCACGGCGCGTGGCTAGCACTCCGGCGCGGCGCGTCCTCACGGCGCGTGGCCGGCACCACGGCACGGCGCTGCCTGGAGCGGTGCTCGGCAAGGCGCAGCACCCGCGGCCGGTGCGTCCTCATGGCGCGGCGCGCGGCCTGGCGCAGCGCGGCCCGAGACGACTCCCGAGACCGCAACGCCCGCGGCCGGCGCTCGGCGGCAGCGGCGACCCGAAGCGGCACCCGTTGCCGGCATGGCGCGGCGGCCCAGAGCGGCGCCGGTGCGGCCGACGAGGCCCCAAGCGGCCCGAGGCAGGCGCGGCCCAAGGCGAGCCGGCTCACGGCCGGTGGTGCCCAAGCCGAGGCGGCCCAAAGCCCGGCGACGTCCGAGGCCGAGGTGGCGCCCGAGGGAGACCGGCGACGGCGGCGGCCCACGGCGAGGCCGGCGGAGCCGTCTTGCGCGGGAGGTGGCGGCGGCGCCTAGGGCCGGCGACCGAGGCGACCGGGCGCGGCGGCAGCGCGACATGGCGCGGCGCCCGCAGCCCGGCGAAGCGCGGCGGTGCGGCGCGGCCGGCGGGGCGCAGCGGCCAGGCGCGCGCGGTGGAGCGGCCCGATCCGGCCAAAGGTGGCGGCGCCCGACGCGGCCCACGGCCGGCGGCTCCCGAGCGGCGGCGGCGTCCGCGGCGCCCAAGGCGCCCGATGGCCGGCGGAGAGACCCAGCCCGCGCGGCTTGGCGGCGGCTCCGCAAGGTGGTGGCGGCGCCGGGGTGGTGGACGCGGCCGGCAGCGGCGGCGAGTTGGCCGGCGGCGGCGGCTCTCCATGGCCGGCGGCGGCTCCTCCTTGTGGAGGCGGCTGGCTTTGGGTTGGGGAACCCTAAATTCCCCCTATTCCTTTTTGTATATGCTGCCGAAATGGGCTTTTGGCCCAATAACCCCCACCTCCCCCACATGGGCCACAAGGCCGACCGAGCTTTAGCCCAGGTTTTCGGAAATTTGCAATTTCCCCCTCAAATTTCATGAAACATGCAGAATGTTTATGTTTAATGAAATTGTATTGTAATATTTGCAGTATAGTCCTTGCGCTTATTTATAATTGTACCTGTCAGTTTGTACATTTATAAATTAGCATTTCAGTCCCTACAGGATCTGAAAATTATGTAATTGTTCCAATAAATGTGCATGCACATTTCATTAACTTTTACATATTTAGGATTAATTTATTGCAAATTATTTACAATATACATTGCGACCATATTTAAATTTGCTATCTTTCGCAAATTTAAAATTTAAAATTCCTATTTAGTGAGTACCATTGTACTTAATAATTTGGAATTTTTTCGCAAAATTTATGAATGCATACCTACAATAAATACCATAAAATCACAATTTATATGCGCTATGCCATACAATAAATTGGTGTTCACCACCAATATTGTGATTAAACGGTATTATAAATATAACCTCATGTTATATTTAATTTTAGGTATATATTCATTTGGATTACAATACTCATATTGTTTTCCACATATTTTGCATTTTCTTACAACATTACCATACACATTAATTTACCCCATGTAAATTAATCATTTATGGTGTACTTTTCATGTAAGTTTTTAAATAGCTTACCATACAAGCACTTAATATTTTTTTTTATGCAAATACCTTAGGTTGATTTTCTCTCGTTTTGGAATAACACAAAGTTTCTTAATTTTGATATTGGCCATACACAAGGTAGTACCATCGTACTACTGCGGGATCTATTCCTCAACGTGCGTACCCAATATCAAGTTTTGAAACATTTTGGTCTACACTTTTGGGTGACTACCTTTATTTATTTTCAAATTGGCCATACACAAGGTAGTAACATGGTACTACTGTGGGATTTCATCCTCAACGTGCGTACCCAATTTGATTATAAATTATACAAGGTCTACACCTAAGTGATTACCATGGTTCTTTTTCACATTGGCCATACACAAGGTAGTATCAAAGTACTACTGTGGGATTATCATCCTCAAAGTGCGTACCCAATGTTGAAAAATGAATTCAATAAAGTTAACACCATTGGTGATTAACTATGTTGTTCCACACTAGGAGAATGTCCCTTTATGTATTTCAAGTTTACCTTGATTACTTGCATTTCGCATTGCTTATTTAACATTGCCAAAGATTTTAACAAATCTGTGGTCCTACAAATGTTGGCACAATGGCTACTAAAGAGTTTGAGGCCCTCGCTCTTGACGGCCACAACTTCCCCACATGGGCGATGGATCTCAAAGTGAGTCTATCGTTGCGCGGAATGTACCAGGCAATTGCAGCTCCCCAAGAGGGTGTAGCTCCTTTGGCTGAGACTCTCAAGTACAATACCTTATTTATCATAAGGAACCACATCCATCCTGATCTCAAGGCTGAGTATCTGATGGAAGAAGACCCACGCGCTCTGTGGCTTGCTCTTCAAACACGGTATGAACAGCAGAAAGCAGTCATCCTACCGGAGGCTGTCAATGAGTGGAACCACCTCCGCATACAGATTTTAAATCTGTGGGAGAGTTCAACCATGCTGTTCATATCGAACATATTTGGTATTGAAAATGAAGTTTGTATGTATTCTATATACTACTATAAGAATTTCATTAAATTCTTCTTTGTGTATATAGATTTTTGGAGTTAATTCAATGGAGGAGGAATTATGCCTTGTGGATAATGGTACCACAAACTCTATACATAGGGACACAAAATATTTCCTAACTCTTACTAGGAAGAAAGGAAATGTTTTAACAATCGCTGGACGCGATGCAACGATAGTAGGCTCTAGTCGCGCCTCTATCACTCTCCCTATGGGTACACAATTGAAAATTGAGGATGCACTCTTGTATCCCGATTAAACACGTACCCTACTTAGTTATAGAGATATTCGTCAAAATGGTTTCCATGTTGAAACCCGAAATGACAACAAAGAGGAATATCTCCTCTTAACTAAACACAACGGATATGGCAAACAAGTACTAGAAACAATTCCATCTTTAAACTCCGAATTGTACTATACATACATCAAACCCGTTCAACATATTGCGTACACAGTAATTTTCCAAAACACTAACACATTCCAAACATGGCATGATCGCCTTGGCCATCCAGGCATAGGAATGATGGGGCTAATTATTAGCAATTCAATTGGTCATACATACCTCAAAACAAAATTTCCGGAATTCTCAGATTTTGTGTGCACTTCTTGTGCCACCGGAAAATTGATTTTAAGACCCTCTTATCTTAAAATCAGAGCTGAATCACTTAAATTTCTTGAACGCATTCAAGGAGATATATGTGGTCCTATACAACCATTGTGTGGACTGTTCAGATACTTCATGGTTCTCATTGACGCATCTACTAGATGGTCACATGTGTGTCTTTTATCCACATGAAACCATGCATTTGCTAAGTTAATTGGCCAAATTATCCAATTACGAGCACATTATCCTGAATATCGAATTCAATCAATTCGAATGGACAATGATGCTGAATTTTCATCCCATGCCTTCAATGACGATTGTATGGCTCTTGGGATGCAAGTTCAACATTCTGTTCCATATGTCCATACACAAAATGGTTTAGCAGAATCTCTTATCAAGAGAATCAAGCTCATTGCAAGACCATTACTACAGAATTGCAACTTACCAACATCGTGTTGGGGTCATGCAGTTTTACACGCTGCTGACTAAATACAATTGCGTCCAACTGCTTATCATAGCACTTCCCCGCTACAATTAGGACGTGGAAATCCACCAGATATTTCCCATCTGCGAAAGTTCGGTTGCGCTACATACGTACCGATCTCACCACCGCAGCGTACCTCAATGGGACCGCATAGGAAACTTGGGATCTATGTTGGGTATAAATCTCCGTCAATCATAAAATACCTTGAGCCCCTCACAGGGGACCTGTTTACGGCCTGGTACGCTGATTGCATATTCAATGAGGAACATTTCCCGGCATTAGGGGGAGACAACAAGTACCAAACTGAATGCCAGGAAATTAATTGGAATGTACAAGGCATTCCTGCCTCAGACCCACGTACCAGAGAGACTGAACTTCGAGTTCAGAAACTCATTCATTTGCAAAACATTGCAAATAACCTGCCAGATGCATTTACTGATTATAAGGGTGTCACAAAATCCTATAATCCTGCCAGAAATGTACCTGAAAGAGTGGAGGTACCGCAAAATACCACTCAACTCCCAGTTCAAAATAAGAGGGGGAGAAGTATGGTACAAATGGCGGATACAACTTTTAACAAGCGACAAAGGAAACAAAAGAATGTAAATGCAGATCAACCTCATGTTAATAGACACCAAAGGATCCTTAAACCCAGATCAACAGTGCACTCAATTACTGATCCTGGGACATCGGAATACCCCGATTCAAATGTTTTGGGAAATAGCATTGAGTCATCAGGGGTCCAAGAAATTTCCACAAACTATACTGATTCTGGAGAATCATACGATCGTAAGACTACAATTGTCGACATTTATTTCTCCACAACAATTGCAAACAACCTTCAAAATGATCCAGATCCCAAGACCATGGCAGAGTGCAAACAGCGCTCGGACTGGATTCAATGGAAGGATGCAATTCAAGAGGAGTTAGCCTCGCTCAAGAAAAGAGATGTATTCACCAATGTGATACATACACCTCCCAAAGTATTCCCTGTCGGTTTCAAATGGGTTTTCGTCCGCAAACGGAATGAAAACAATGAGGTGGTGAGATACAAAGCAAGGCTTGTAGCACAAGGGTTCACGCAGAGACCCGGCATTGATTTCAATGAAACTTATTCTCCAGTAATGAGTGGAATAACATTCCGATACTTAATATCATTGGCAGTTAAAAACCATCTATCTTTTCAGTTGATGGATGTAGTGACTACATATCTTTATGGGTCACTTGATTCGGATATATATATGAAAGTTCCCGATGGAATTTCAAGTCCGAATCCGAACGCAAATCGCAATATGTATTGTGTAAAATTGAACAAATCTTTATACGGCTTGAAACAGTCGGGTAGAATTTGGTACAACCGACTAAGTGAGTTCCTAACCAAAAAGGGATACTCCAACAATGATGATTGTCCATGCGTATTCATCAAAAGATCCTCAACACACAGGATATAGATGAAGCACGTAATCATCTTATGACGGAATTTGAAATGAAGGATTTGGGTAAAACCAAATTTTGCTTAGGTATACAACTTGAGCACCTTCATACAGGCACCCTAGTGCATCAATCAGCCTATGTCCAGAAAATATTGGAGAAATTCAATATGGACAAAGCATATCCATCGAAAACCCCCATGGTTATTCGAACTCTCGACAGGGACAAAGATCCATTTAGACCCCGAGATGACAATGAAGAGCTATTGGACCCGAGGTTCCATATCTCAGTGCCATCGGAGCGCTTATGTACCTTGCAAATTTCATCCGGCCGGATATCGCATTTGCGGTAAATCTACTTGCTAGATACAGCGCTACTCCAACCAAAAGACATTGGGTAGGAGTGAAGAATATCTTTAGATATCTTCAAGGCACTAAAGATCTCGGTCTATTCTTCCAGAAGAATAACAATATGGATTTAATAGGATATACGGATGCTGGCTATTTATCAGATCCCCATAATGCCAGATCTCAAACAGGCTTTATATTTTTACACGGTGGAACAGCCATATCTTGGAAGTCTTCGAAACAGACTCTAATGGCTACATCCACTAATCATTCTGAAATAATTGCATTATATGAAGCATCACGTGAATGTGTATGGCTTCGCAGAATGATTAACCACATACAACAATCATGTGGTATAGGTGCTATCGCATCACCTACCATTATCTAAGAAGATAATGCTGCTTGCGTTGTTCAAATGCAAACGGGTTACATAAAGAGCAATATCACTAAACATATTGCACCTAAACTATTTTACCCACATGAATTGCAAGAGAGTGGGGAAATAAATATTCTGCAAACTACGTCTTGTGATAATCTCGCAGACTTATTCACTAAGTCATTACCAACCTCTACATTCCAAAAATGTGTTTATGGAATTGGTATGCGAAGACTACGTGATTTGCAGATGTCAGGGGGAGAAATCTCCTAAGACTTAACCCGTTCAATATAAATATTGTACTCTTTTCCCTTTATGAGTTTTCCCTCTAAGATTTCTCATTAAGGTTTTTAATGAGGCAATATGACAACGTAATCATAAATATATTATATCTCTATTTTCCCCACAGGGGTTTTTAAGGAGATATAATCAAATATATGCCATATCAATTTTTCTCCTTAAATTTTCCCACTGAGTTTTAAAGGAGTTTTCATGGCATATCTACCCTACAGGTTCTCCTCATATTTTTCCCTACAGGGTTTTTGAGGAGTTTTTCCAAGATGATGAATCAAGATGATCATATGAAGATACATTGGTCAAGGGGGAGTGTTACAAGCAAAAAGTAAAGGGTGCCCAATGTATAGATGCTTGTTCATACAGAGATGCCTTTACAGCAAAAGACATCTATTCTTGCCACCCCTCTTCATCTATAAATATGTATCATGTACAGACTCAGAGATGAATGAAAAGCATAAGTTCATTACAATCACTTGTCTCAATAGTTTTACAACAAAGTGCTGGGCATGTGTCATTCATGTGCGAGGCTCCGTGGGCAGCAATAATTACGGCGGACGGAGGCGATCTCTCCAGTTCGACGACCTACCAAACTTTCCGCGCCTTTCTCCAAAAGCGAGTGCATCGAAAATGGGAGCCGATCGTGCCACGCCGCACGATGCAAGTCTGGTTTTCATCCCTGGACGACCGATCGATCGATCGACTCTGGCTTTGCAATGCGAAAGATGTATATTAGAGCAAGTTTAATAAGGCTGACTGTGCTAGCTATAAGGGAATCCATATCAGCATAGTCCTATGTGGAGGGGAGAGAAAAGGAGAGAGAGAGCCAAGCCGGCTCCCATGCAAGAGTCAGGCTATAGCACAGGAAAAGAGGCGTTATCCATGCATGTACCAATAGAACTAACTGCTATACCATGCATGTATTAAATAACCAATACCCATGTATGTATTAAATGATTGAGAGCTCTTGTAGAGACAACTTAGGGCGTCCGCAATGGTAATAGCTAGTACTAGCTATATAGTCAGCTGACGTGGAGGTGAGAGACAAAAGCAAAGACTATTTTATACTGTTGGACCCACATGCTCCTCTCTCATGTTCTTGGACTACGTGAAATAGATCAGCTATTTGCTCGTCGCTAGTGACTACTCTCTCTCCTACTTTTTCCTTGCCACATCAGATCTAGCTAACTAAATAGCCAGCTGTTGGAGACGCCCTTATAGCCAGCTTATTGTATGAGTTGGCTGCATCTTACCTTTTGATGACATGTAAATGTATTGGAGGTAGCAGCTATCTATACTATTAAACTTGCCATGCACTCGTTCGGTTTCTCGAAAATTCCTCTAGCTCCGTCGCTTATTTCCGAGAGGTAATGCAGTAACGGGATGGAGCGCAGCAGTCTTTTGCATGTCCTTTTCCTTGATTAAGAGCAGGTCATCTCTTTTTCGGCTTCTAAAATCTATTTTTACTATAATAAATTACTTTTTTTAATGATAAATAGCTTTTAAACTGAGTGTCTTTTTAAAGTAAAGTCTATAAATCGATTGTAGTACATATTGCAGCAACTTCATTATATCGGAATCGCACGTGAGTCTTTATCTCTCTTTACTCTCTCTCATAAACAGTCAAAAACCATAAGTCATAACCAGGAACCAAGAGCCGTTGCCTAAAAGAACGGGCCTTAGAATGAGAGGTGTTAGGATGATAAAATAGAAACACGAAAAGGTCTAAGGTGCTGTTCTTTTGGTTACGGCTGATGATTTTTGGTTGTAGCTAGTGGTTTTTGTTTATATTTTTTTAAGATAGCGCCAGATGAAAGAGACAACGATACTAACATCATATATAGTTTTAGATTTAAAAAATCGTTTGAAAATTTACTCTACAAGCTGATCCGTTTGTTTCTATGGTGCAAGAAGCCGAAAGACATAAAGACGAGCCCAAAAGAAGTCCATACCAAACGCCCAACATGCCCAGTAGGTATAGACTGAGTTGGTGCCAAATCGCTGAGAATCAACATGGCCGGTGATCAGCTCAGGCCCCACAGGCACGCCTGCTTGATGCCTTGATCCACCGTGGCACAGGCGAGACAGGCGTGCATGTGTGCGCGGTGCGCCGCTAAGCATGGTCTCTCCTACTGTTGCAGACATCGGCAGCAGGAGCTTTGTGTTGGTGTCATATGGTATATAAGTTTTTCATATTTTACATTTGCCAACACCTCATGTACTACTCATTATAACTTGTTGATTTTGAAGAACGATATGGACTCGTACTAAAAATTATCCTATCGTTTTGGATATTGATATAATCCCCAAAACACTATTTTAATTACTAATTTGTATTATAAAATCTAAAAAATTATAATATTATGAAAAATATTTTTTGAGTAAATTTACATATATGATTTTCATGTGTCTAATATAAAATATTTAAAAATACTGATAGCTAAAGTTTAAAATTTTGACTGCACACATCCTAAAACAACATATATTCATGACTAGAGGTAGTACTTAATACATAGCTTTTATATGCCTTGTTATATGAACTTAATAGAAGTTTATTGAATGGTTCAAACAGACTGGAAACATTTGAGTTCTTGTTGATAAATGAATTGTATACTCCATACTATAACAGTTTGTTCAAAAACATCTTATTTAATCAAAGTATATATGTGATGTTGAAAAAACACAAGTTTGTGCTTTGTACCGGCGTGGAGCATCTGCAAAATTACTAGCCTGGTTGGCGCAACAAGTGTGGCCATTGAATGGCACGCCACAGAGATTCGAGGGGTACATCATTAGAGCCGTAGCCGCAAGCGAATGGTGACGTGGCAACAGAACTTGGGCGGTGGAAGGGCCCCGCTCGCGTCCTCCCGGAACAGTGTTTCTCACGGATTTCCAGGACGCCGACGTGGCATGCCACAGTACACGTGTATCCAGGTCATTTTGTGTCCTCCAATCGAATAATACCATAAGACAACTGGAGTATCCGCAGGGGAAATAAAGTATTCCTGCAGAGGATGCTACTCTGCTTTCAGGGGCAGGGGGGGAGAAGAGTGAGAATTGTTACAAACCAAAAGTAACCAATGTGCAGTTATTTAATGTACAGATGTCTGTTCCAAACAGACACCTTTCTTCCACCCCCATCATCATCTATAAAGCATTGTACAGTCCTCAGAATCAAAAGATGAATGAATCAACTGTTCACTTGTCTCAATCTTTCACAACACGTTATCAACACGCACGCTCATCCATCCACACAAGTGAAAAACAGAGAAAGCATTCAAGTTGCCGCCCTGGATGAACTGCCCGACGGTGAACTGCATGAAGACGAGAGCCAACGCGTGCACTCGCCGAACCGGGAAGAAAGCCAAAGCCATTTCGACGGTTTACATTCACATACAGTGAAACAGAGAAACAAAAAAAACAAAGGTAATGACTATTCCTAGTTTGGAGGCGGCGGCTTGGCGTGGCCGGCACGGCGGAGCCCGACGATGGCGGCGCAGCCCGGTCGGCGCGGTGGCGCGGCCGGCGGTGCGCGGCGGCGTGCGGCGGCGCAGCCCGGCCCGCGGCCGGCGGTGGCGCGGCAGCGCCCGTGGCCGACGCGGCCCGGCGCAGCGAGGCAGCGTTGGCGCACGGCGCCCGCGACGGCCTGCGGCCGGCGCAGCACCCACGGCCGGCGAGCCCTTGTCCTGGCCGGCGGAGCGGCGCCCGAGCCGGCTCACGGCCGACGGTGCTCAAGCCGAGGCGGCCCGGCAGCGCCCGTGGCGGAGGCAGCCCAAAGCCCGGCGGTGGCGCACGGCGTCCTCATGGCGCGAGCGGCGCAGCCCGCGCGGTGCGGCGGTGTGGCCACCGACGGTGGCGCGCAGCGCCCGAGGCGGCTCACGGCACGGCGGCGCCCAAGACGTGGCGGCCGGCGGTTCCCTCGGCCGGCGACCCCCATGGCGCGGCGGGACCCAGCCCGGCGCGACGCACGGTCGCCGCGGCCGATGCGGTCGGTGCGGCCGGCGCAGCGTGGCCGGCGCACGGCGCCCGAGCGGGAGACGCCCGCGGACGGCCGACGCGGCCTTGCACGGCGCGGCCGGCGCGCGACCCGGCCAGAGGCGACGACGCCCGAAGCGGCGGCCGGCGGTGGCAACCGCGCTCGCGACGACGGCGCCAGAGGTGGCGCGGCCCGTGGCCGGCGTGGAGGCGCCCGGCGCGGCCGGCGCACGGCCGGCGAAGCCCGGAGAAGAGGAGGCGCCCGTGGCGGCGGCACGCTGCGCGAGGCGACGGGGCGGCTCCCGCGGCCGGAGGCACCCACGCCAGTGACGGCGCCCGAGGCCGGCTAGACGGCGGCGGCCCGCGGCGGCATGCCAAGCCGGTCGGCGGCTCCTCCATGCGGTGGCTAGGGTTTGGGTTAGGGAAACCCTAACCCCCCAAATGGCTCTTTTTATATGGCTGCCATCTAAATGGGCTTTGGCCCAATACCACCCACCTTCCCACATGGGCCCAAAGGTCAAATGGGCTTCAGCCCAAGTTGCCGGAAATTTGCAATTTCCCCCCTCTATTTTCATGTAAATGCAGCACTTTTATGTTAAATAAATTTCTATTGTAAATATTTGCATTACAGTCCTTATGCTTATTTATAATTGTATCCGTTAGTTTTTACTTTTATAAATTAGCATTTCTGTCCCTACAGGAACTGAAAATTATGTAATTGTTCACATAAATGTGCATGCACATTTCTATAACTTTTACATATTTAGGATTACTATTTTTGCAAATTATTTACAATATGCAATTGCGATCATATTTAAATTTGCTATCTTTCGCAAATTTGAAATTTAAAATTCCCATTTAGTGAGTACCATTGTATTTCATAATTTGGAATTTTTTGCAAAATATTATACCTACCATGAATACCATAAAATCACAATTTATGGCACTTTGATACATTTATATGTACAATATGCCATACAATAAATTGGTGTTCACCACCAATATTGTGTTCAACGGTATTATAAATATAACCTCATGTTATATTTAATTTGGGTATATATTCATTCGGATTACAATACTCATATTGTTTTCCACATATTTTGCATTTTATTACAACATTACCATACACATTAATTTACCCCATGTAAATTAATCATCTATGGTGTACTTTTTCATGTAGGTTTTAAATGGCTACCAAAGATTTTGAGCCTCTCACTCTAGATGGTGCCAATTACCCTACATGGGCTATGGACCTCAAAATCAACCAAACCACACGTGGGTTGCAGAGTGATATTTGATCCTCCAGCTGATCAAATTCCTCCGGATATTGTGAAATATTCCATTTTAAGCATAATTCGGAATCACATACATCCAGATTTAAAGGCGGAATATCTGTATGAGGAAAATCCACTCACTTTATGGTTAGCTCTCAAAAATAGATATGAACAGCAGAAAGCTATTATCATACCTGAGGCTAATCTAAATGGGCACACCTTAGACTCCAAGATTTCAAATCTGTTGGAGACTACAATCATGCCCTTCATGCTATTTGCTCTAAGTTGCGATTTTGTGAAAAGGAACCAACAGATGCGGATACAATAGAGAAGACTCTCTCTACTATGCTCCCATCTGACAGGGTCCTCCAGCAGCTATGGCGTGCTGTAAATTACCAAACTTATTTTGATCTTATGCATACTATGCTTCAGGTAGAAAAACATGCTGAACTTCTTTTAAAAAACAATCAGCAACGTCCCATTGGGGCTGCTCCACTTCCTGAAATACATGCTAATCAAAATAACACCAAGTTCGGTGGTTCAAAAGACTACTCAAAGAACTTCAAAGGTACAATCAAACGCAACAAAAAGCAAAAACCAAGTGGATTCAAGAAAGGTAAAGGCAATTCTGGTAAGAAAGTTGACAAAACTGCAATTTATCAAAAGTGTGGTTGCTACAACCATCTTACCAAGAAATGCCGCACCCCAAAGCACCTTGTGCACCTCTACATCCAGTCTTTGGCTCAAGGCAAGCATGCTCAAGAGAAGAGATTTGAAGCACACTTCAATCTGCATTGAGGACACACTTGAAGAATTTCATTCTCAAGACATGTTTGGAGATCTCCAATAGACTCCTAGTACCATAGTTTCTAAGTACCATAATGTTGTAATATAAATAATGTTGTCATCTATATTGTAAGCTTGTATGCTACAATTATATATCGAACACATTCGATATATCAATAAAGTTTGTATGTATTCTATATATACCACTATAAGAATTTCATTAAATTCTTGTTTTGTGTATATAGATTTTTGGAGTCAATCCAATAGAGGAAGAATTATGCCTTGTGGACAGTGGTACCACAAAATCTATACTTAGGGACACAAAATATTTCCTCACTCTTACTAGGAGAAAAGGAAATATTTTAACCATCGCTGCACGCGATGCAACGATAGTAGGCTCTGGTCGCGCCTCTATCACTCTCCCTATGGGTACACAATTGGAAATTGAGGATACACTCTTGTATCCCGATTCAACACGTACTCTACTTAGTTATAGAGATATCCGTCAGAATGGTTTCCATGTTGAAACCCGAAATGACAACAAAGAGGAATATCTCCTCTTAACCAAACACAACGGATATGGCAAACAAGTACTAGAAAAAAATTCTATCTTTAAACTCCGGATTGTACTATACATACATCAAACTCGTTCAACATATTGCGTATAAAGTAATTTTCCAAAATACTAACACGTTCCAAACATGGCATGATCGCCTTGACCATCCAGGCATTGGAATGATGAGGAAAATTATTAGCAATTCAATTGGTCATACATACCATAAAACAAAATTTCCGGAATCCTCAGATTTTGTGTGCACTTCCTGTGCCACCGGAAAATTGATTTTAAGACCCTCTTATCTTAAAATCAGAGCTGAACCACTTAAATTTCTTGAATGCATTCAAGGAGATATATGTGGTCCTATACAACCATTGTGTGGACCGTTCAGATATTTCATGGTTCTTATTGACGCATCTACTAGATGGTCACATGTGTGTCTTTTATCCACACGAAACCATGCATTTGCTAAGTTAATTGGTAAAATTATCCAATTACGAGCGCATTACCCTGAATATCGAATTCAATCAATTCGAATGGACAATGCTGCTGAATTTTCATACCATGCTTTCAATGACGATTGTATGGCTCTTGGGATACAAGTTCAACACTCTGTTCCATATGTTCATACACAAAATGGTTTAGCAGAATCTCTTATCAAGAGAATCAAGCTCATTGTAAGACCATTACTACAGAATTGCAACTTACCAGCATCATGTTGGGGTCATGCAGTTTTACACGCTGCTGACTTAATCCAATTGCGTTCAACTGCATATCATAGCACTTCCCCTCTACAATTAGTACGTGGAAATCCACCAGATATTTCCCATCTGCGAAGGTTCGGTTGCGCTACATACGTACCAATCTCACCACCGCAGCGTACCTCAATGGGACCGCACAGGAAGCTTGGGATCTATGTTGGGTATAAATCTCCGTCAATTATAAAATACCTCGAGCCCCTAACAGGGGACCTGTTTACGGCCCGGTACGCTGATTGCATATTCAATGAGGAACATTTCCCGACATTAGGGGAGACAACAAGTACCAAACTGAATGCCAGGAAATTAATTGGAATGTTCAAGGCATTCCTGCCTCAGACCCACGTACCAGAGAGACTGAACTTCAAGTTCAGAAACTCATTCATTTGCAAAACATTGCAAATAATCTGCCAGATGCATTTACCGATTATAAGGGTGTCACAAAAATCCTATAATCCTTCCAGAAATGTACCTGAAAGAGTGGAGGTACCGTAAAATACCACTCAACTCCCAGTTCAAAATAAGAGGGGGAGAAGTACGGTACAAATGGAGGATACAGCTTCTAACAAGCGACAAAGGAAACAAAAGAATGTAAATGCAGATCAACTTCAAGTTGATAGACACCAAAGGATCTTTAAACCCAGATCAACAGTGCACTCAATTACTGATTCTGGGACATCGGAATACCCCGACTCAAATGTTTTGGGAAATAACATTGAGTCACCAGGGGTCCAAGAAATTTCCACTAATTATACTGATTCTGGAGAATCATACGATCGTAAGACTACAATTGTCGACATTTATTTCTCCATAACAATTGCAAACAACCTTCAAAATGATCCAGATCCCAAGACCATGGCAGAGTGCAAACAGCGCTCGGACTGGAATCAATGAAAGGATGCAATTCAAGAGGAGTTAGCCTCGCTCAAGAAAAGAAATGTATTCACCAATGTGATACATACACCTCCCAAAGTATTCCCTGTCGGTTTCAAATGGGTTTTCGTCCGCAAACGGAATGAAAACAATGAGGTGGTGAGATACAAAGCAAGGCTTATAGCACAAGGGTTCTCGCAGAGACCCGGCATTGATTTCAATGAAACTTATTCTCCAGTAATGAGTGGAATAACATTCCGATACTTAATCTCATTGGCAGTACAAAATCATCTATCTTTTCAGTTGATGGATGTAGTGACCGTATATCTTTATGGGTCACTTGATTCGGACATATACATGAAAGTTCCCGATGGAATTTCAATTCCGAATCCGAACGCAAATCGCAATATGTATTGTGTAAAATTAAACAAGTCTTTATACGGCTTGAAACAGTCGGGTAGAATTTGGTACAACCGACTAAGTGAGTTCCTAACCAAAAAGGGATACTCCAACAATGATGATTGCCCATGTGTGTTCGTCAGAAGATCCTCAACAGGATTTTGCATTATATCTGTGTGTGTTGATGAACTTAATATCATTGGTAACACACAAGATATAGATGAAGCACGTAATCATCTTATGACGGAATTTGAAATGAAGGATTTGGGTAAAACCAAATTTTTGCTTAGGTATACAACTTGAGCACCTTCATACATGCATCATAGTGCATCAATCAGCCTATGTCCAAAAAATATTGGAGAAATTCAATATGGACAAAGCATATCCATCGAAAACCCCCATGGTTGTTCGAACTCTCGACAGGGACAAAGATCCATTTAGACCCCGAGATGACAATGAAGAGCTATTGGGACCCGAGGTTCCATATCTCAGTGCCATGTAAGCGCTTATGTACCTTGCAAATTGCACCCGGCCGGATATCGCATTTGCAGTAAATCTACTTGCTAGATATAGCGCTGCTCCAACCAAAAGACATTGGGTAGGAGTGAAGAATATCCTTAGATATATTCAAGGCACTAAAGATCTCGGTCTATTCTTCCAGAAGAATAAAAATGTGGATTTAATAGGATATACTGTACTGGCTATTTATCAGATCCCCATAATGCCAGATCTCAAACAGGCTTTGTATTTTTACATGGTGGAACAACCATCTCTTGGAAGTCTTCGAAATAGACTCTAGTGGCTACATCCACTAATCATTCTGACATAATTGCATTATATGAAGTATCACGTGAATGTGTGGCTTCGCAGAATGATTAACCACATACAACAATCATGTGGTATAGGTGTTATCGCATCACCTGCCATTATCTACGAAGATAATGCTGCTTGCGTTGTTCAAATGCAAACGGGTTACATAAAGAGCAATATCACTAAACATATTGCACCTAAACTATTTTACCCACATGAATTGCAAGAGAGTGGGGAAATAAATATTCTGCAAACTAAGTCCTGTGATAATCTCGCAGACTTATTCACTAAGTCATTACCAACCTCCACATTCCAAAAATGTATTTATGGAATTGGTATGCAAAGACTACGTGATTTGCAGATGTCGGGGGAGAAATCTCCTAAGTCTTAACCCGTTCAAATAAAAATATTGTACTCTTTTTGCCTTTATGAGTTTTTCCTCTAAAGGTTTCTCATCAAGGTTTTTACTGAGGCAATATGACAACGTAATCATAAATATATTATATCTCTATTTTCCCCACAGGGGTTTTTAAGGAGATATAATCAAATATATGCCATATCAACTTTTCTCCTTAAATTTTCCCACTGGGTTTTAAAGGAGTTTTCATGGCATATCCACTCTATCGGTTCTCCTTATATTTTACCTACAGGGTTTTGGAGGAGTTTTTCAAGATGATGAATCAAGATGATCATATGAAGACACATTGGTCAAGGGGGAGTGTTACAAACCAAAAGTAACCAATGTGCAGTTACTTAATGTACAGATGTCTGTTCCAAACAGACACCTTTCTTCCACCCCCATCATCATCTATAAAGCATTGTACAGTCCTCAGAATCAAAAGATGAATGAATCAATTGTTCACTATGTTCACTTGTCTCAATCTTTCACAACAAGAATGATATGTTTATGGCCTAAAATGTTCTATAAAATGACGTGACTTTGTGAGGATGTTGCTCTGTTTTTTTTATAAAAAATGCATCTTGTTCATTTATTTTCTTATGGCAGTTAGACTAGATGAAAAGTGTCTCGACGTATTTTCTCTACTAATATAATATAGGAGTTTATCTGTTCACCTTCCTCCCACCCCCACACGTGCAGCGCGCAGTCCTAGTTCCTACGTCCGTTCTCCTCCCCTTCGCTCTCCACACGCATAGGGTTGCTCCCCGAACTGGTCTTTGCTTCCTCAACCGCTCCCCACGATGCATGTCAGATCGTGGGCTAGCTATGCGGGTGCGCTCTCCATCAACGCCCACACCCATGCGCACACCCTATATCCTAGCGATGCATGGCGGCGCCTCACACCCACGCCCTCCTCCCTTCCCTCACGTCCTCGCCCTTCCCTCCAAGCCAGTGGTGGTAGGATATGAGGCATTCGAGTATGCGAAGTGTTGGAGACTCGAACACGACGAAGTACTCCGGCGACAAGGAGTACATGTCCTGTGGTGAAGATGAGACACGGTGGTCAGTACTCAAGGTGGCAGTGGAGTGCTCGAGGTGGTGACGGCGGAGTACTTCCAGTGTCAAAGTACTATGATCGGCGGAGTACTCACAGCGGCGGCAGTGGAGTACAGCTCTTGGTGGCAATGGAGGAGTAGTCCAGGCGACAGAGTACTCCAGCTGACGCCGCCGCACTACCACAGGATCTGGCCTCCCCGGCCGCGCCGCACCTTCCTCCTCCTCCCCTACCCCTCCTTCCCCACGTTGCCCACAAGGAAGCGACCTCTTCGGGGGATTTGGTGCTGGCCCGCCGCACCTTCCTCCCCTTCCTCCGTACCAGTCATGGCGACCTCTCCCTTCACCGAGCATGCCGCCGGCCTTTGCGCATCTTCATTTCCCACGATGTCTGCTCACATGGTCCAATGGGCGCCAATCGACTGCGAGCGCTTGAATGTTCTCGCTCTCGAAGGATTTCTTTCTTTGCGTATGATGATTGAGGCTCAATTCCTTCCCGAAAGAATAGTAGACTGACAAACGTATCTTACTCGTTCCCTCAACTGCTCGACTGAAAGAACTCCTCGAGCGCCCCATCATCGTGCTCGGGGTCCTCCTCCTCGTGCTCTCCCTGGCCGGCCACACTGGCATGCTCTGCAGCGTCTCCTGCTTGCTCTCGCTCTACCTCCTCGTCATCTTCATCGTCACCAACTGCGGCGCCGGGTGGGTCATCTCTGGGAGGGGGTACAAGGAGTACCGCCTCGGGCACTATTCCACATGGCTGTAGAGGAGGGTGGAGAATTCCCAGAACTGGGCCAAGATTCGGAGCTGACTCCAGGGGGGATTCAATTTTTTGCCACCCTTAAGATTGACACCGAGACTCTGTCACTTACATATGGGGTCGCCTGAGTCACTGACAATGGGCCCGGGTGGCAAATCTGTTGCCACCCGAGTCATAAGGGTGGCAAATAGTTAAATTTTCCGACTCCAGGATGGCAGTGTCTGCCAGAAGCTTAGGGCCAAGAAGTAGATACTGAGCCAGTTCATCAATAACCTCTCCTCGATCCAGGTGAAATGCCTCATTTATTGTTCAGGCATGTACAGAGAATACGTTGGTTATCTCTATGTTCTTTTTATGTAGACATGGTTAGGGTGTGTTTGGTTGAGCTGTGTCTTCTGAAAAAGCTGCTGTGAGCTGTGGGCTGTGGAAAAGCTGCTGTAGGTTGTGGGCTGTGGAAAAGCTGTAAGCTGTTTGGTTCAAACAAGTATAAAACTTACCTCATATCTCTATTTTCCTTGAAACAACTGTGAAACAGCTCTCTATTTTCACCATTTCAAAAAGCAGAAAGCCAAAAGCCAAAAGCAGGGTCCAAGGTGCTTTCAAAACTGTACTACCCAAAAGTAGCTGCTTCTGAAAAAGCAGCTTCTGGTTTCCACCCCTTTGGTTGGCTTTTGGCTTTTTGGAAGCAAAAGCAGCTCCCAAAAGCTCAACCAAAGGCACCCTTAATGTTCATGATATTTATGTATGCTTTTGGCTCTAATTCAAACCTTGTGCATTCCAGTGGTCACCTGACAAAGCATCCGTTTTGGAAGCTCTACAGAAGATGGTTTCTTAAACGTGTGGGATCATGAGAAGGTATCTATCTATACACATATCTTGTACACTTGGTGAAGTGTTTTGTCTCTTCTGAGATAACCCAACAGAATGATTGGTGATGGGAGCTCACTCACCTGTTGTTTCTTTCTCTCATGTAATTTTTATCAATTTTTATTAGTCTGAGACTAACAAAGGCTTCTTGTGATATAGGTTGGGCAGAAGAAAAATCCCAATTCACCCACTGGGCTTTTCTTTCAACATGCTGGTCATAGGTAAATTGTCTTGCCTATGAAACTTACCTTTCCATATGTATGATATGTGAAACTCAAAATCCACCCTCCCCCCCCCCCATTTAAATGGTTATGCCATGTTTGTTGGCATTTTCTCCCTGTCACATTGCTAAAGCAATTGAAGAAATGTCTTTCTTGCGTGATAGTTAGGTTGTATCTTTTCTTTGTGCATCAGTAGGCAGTTTATCTAATGTCTTCTTTGTTCCAATAATGAATCACATGACCACACTCAACAACAAGATGGATACATGATTATCAAGTTTATTTTCTTATAACTTAGCCTTCTTTTGCCATTTAATGCACACACTTGTTCTAAATATCTATGTACCTACCAAACGGCGATTCTGGCTGAAGATTTTGGAGTTTGACTACACTTGCTAATAGTAGTAGATTCTTTAAGATAGAAAATGTCAATTGATGGAAAGTTTTAGGGTTTTTGTAACTTCAGCTTGACAAAATAAAATATTCTAGGTTGAATAGTGTTAATATCTCTAGACTTAGTAGGCTATTATTTCTTTCTTATGGCCTTATTTATGCAAGTAAATCACTTCATTGCATGGACAACTTTTCAAATCCCACACATAACAATGTGTTCTGCATGTGGTTTAAATGTGCAGGTTCATCACAAACTGCTAACGTTGATTGCAATCATATGTGAGATCTGTGCAAGGGTATTACTCAGGTGCCCATCCATCAATGCTTATTTACCCTGCTTTCATCTAGCACATCCTCTATTCTTTTTATGTAGACATGGACATCTAGGACGTAAAGACATCTTTGTAGACAAATATTTTTTATAAATGTACCAGCAGAATTAAAGCATCGATCGTTTTACTGTAGCTGCAACCATGGCTTCGACCACTCATTGACCATGCCTTCAATCGTGGCTTCGACCACGGCATCAACCAGGCCTTCAACCACAACCAGTGCACACAATTGCTACATTGACCACTGACTGCTACAGTGACAGGCAGCACATGTCTGCTATAGCACACCGCTCCTCCGATCATGGCTTCAACTGCTCCTTCGACCATGGTTTCAACTGCGTCTTGCCGACCACATCACCAACCAAGGCTTGTCGACCACAGCAGCTCGACTGCATCTTTGACCACACAGGTCTTCTAGCACTAACTGTCGATTGTAGCTATGACCATCGACCACTGTTACTACAACTATCAACCATCGACCACTGTAGTTATGACTATCGAGTATCGACCATGGCACAGTTTGACTAACGACTGCGATAGTACTCCTTCAAGTATCGACTGAGTCACTATGGTTTCGACCATGGCATCGACCACAGCATCGACCACGACTTCAACCATGGCATCGACCATGACTTGTTGACTACACCTTCGACCATGGTATCGACCACGGCTTGTCAACCATACCTTTGACTGGTCTGGAGTCTCCGACCGCTCTCCGACTCCAAGTCTTCAATCTACACATACTCAGACACACCGACTATGCAGTAGTCAAACACACTGAGTACTCGAACACACGGAGTACTCGACTACGACCACACAGTACTCAAACATACCGAGTACATTTGGCTATGACCACTATGGCTACAAACACATAGTACTCGAACACACCGAGTACTCGACTACGACCATGTAGTACTTCTTCAAGTACCGACTACGATCATTTTACTAGTGAAACATAAAATGATAGTTTGGAGGAGTTTTTCTCCAGGTAAAAAACAGCACAAATTTGCTTTTTTTTTACTGATCGTCAACCAGAGAAACAAGGTGTATACGCTTGGCAGCTTTGCATTGATCATGGACCAAATGTGCAACCTTTTATGGTTTGAACTCAAATAGGTGACAAAAAATTGTGCCTTTTTCCGTCAGAAAAAGAAAAGGAAAATTGTGGCCTATTCTCCCAGCATCTTCATGCGCCAAAGCAGAGCATCTTGCAGTGGGCGCCACCGTCATGTACGAACCACACAGCCCAGAACATGACCTTCTCATTGAAAACCTCAGTTCACCTCGGTTGGAGTTTCTTACCCACGGTAAAAACTTGTAACAAGACTGCAACCACAGCCTGCAAACAAACGGTCGGAACCATAGATGACAGGTTTTAACCATGTTAGGACACACCTGTCGAGATTTAACTCTGATCTCAACCAAAATAGCTAGCTTGGGGCTTTGAGCAGGTACAATAAGGCTTAATCAGCAGACTATAGCAAATATAATATCAACCAAATATTACGTGGCAGAGAAAGAAAGGAAGAGAGAGAAGGAAGCTGGCTACTAAATTACAGCTAGCTATAGCACGTAAAAATATGCATTTCACTCTCTTACACATGGGGTCAAATTGTTATTGTAATAGCTACCTTATTGTATGAACTATTTTTTTGAAGGCTATAGATGAAATGGACAAGTGTTATAGTCACTAGATGGCTATACTATTGTCCTTGCTCGTTCGAAATAATGCGATTTGGTGAGGCGGTCAGAAATTTTGTTTGCAAAAAGGAACATTTCGCAGTAGAGTACTATTGTTTTTCTAAACAATCGAGATCTTCTATAAAACGCTACAAACACCCAGAAGGTTCGTCGGAAGTTTACACATGTGAAAACTTGAACCCAATCTAGTAGTAGTAATAGTAAGCAAGCCAAATTAAACCTTGGTGATCAAGCAAAGCTAAATTAAGCCCGGTGATCAAGCTTCGAAAACATGTTATCAGGGGCATAGCTGACGGCATGTAGCATTGTAGGTAGGGATGGCAATTGTGTCCAATTACTCGCGTACCATAGGTAAATGCTTTAATAGAGCCGGTCATGAGATGTTTTTGTCCACAGGTATGAAAATAGGGGAAACTACCTATCCATTGGGTAAACGGGCATGAGCATTGATGAGCTCCACCCATACCCGTCTCACCCGTTTACCTGTGATATAGACTAACAGGTGGCCCAATCCACACTCAACAGTCAACACTATCGATTGAAAGTCCAAAACTAGACACTATTCAGTATCCACTCGCCAGTCTCCTTCCCAAGACCCCAACCCAACTCCCGATTCCCAGCCGCCACCAACACATGAAGCGCCGAACCCAAAATCTCTAGATCTGCCGCCTCATCCTCCTCAGTCCTCCCGGCTGGATGCCTCCTACTTCCTCCTCTCATCCTGCTGCCACCCCCGCTCCTCCTCACGCCTCCCCTCACCTCTAGATCCAGATCCGTCCCCTCCTCACAGACGACCATCGACCCTGTCCTCCTCCCAGCCGCTGCCCGTCCTCATGGCCTCCCGCCTGGCCTCCTCAACGCCGGCCCGACCCCCTCCTCCCACCCGGCGTCCTCCTCAATGCCATTCTAGATATCGTACACAAGGAGGTGATAGGTAGCCACGGGTGATAGGCATGGGCGAGTGTAACAACCCAAAACTTTGCTTTCTTTAAAATTATAAAAGTGTTTGGATTTTATTTGTATTATTTGTGTAATGCTAGAAGAAAATATCAAAATCCCAATTACAATCCAAAGTTCAATAAAATAATAAAAAATTCCTAAAAGGTTACCCATCCTAAAATTGCCATAAGCCAAGCACGCTTAACGTCAAAGTTCCAACCAAACCAACCACCAGCTGGCTTTCTTTGTTGCTGGATGTTCTTTCCACCTTCCTTTTATTTTTTGGCCTGATCACCGTTCATCTTTTTCTACCTTGTGTCGGACCTAAGCTCAAATCCTCAACCAACAAAAACATTTTCCCTCTGCATCTTCACTTGGAAACCACTCAATTTGTGCTAGCAATCAATTCATCAATCTTTCCTTTCCTTTCTCGCGTCCTTGAATACAAAAATGCTCGCACGGTGCCATAAATCTCCTCGGTTTCCTTTTCTTTGCCGAAGCTATAAATTGGAGCACCATGATCATGTGGTCTTCCCTCTCATCTAGCCAAAGTCTTCCCTCCTCCAGAGAAGTCACCGAGTCCGCTAACAACACCACCGGTTTCAAGAATGACTTCATCGATTGCTTCACCATCCAAGACCTCAGCGGAGCACCTCGTCGTCACCGTTTTCCTCCTCCTCGTCGAGAAAATCCACCGCCGGAGCCCTTCCCTCACTTAAGCACTCGTCGTTGCTGTCTTTCGCCATCGTCGACTACTCTCCAGCCTTCTCTGGTAAAGTCCCTTGCCTGCTGAAAGCAATCGCTCCATGTTCAACTATGGCAACCCCATCGATCTCAGCCACTCCGATCGTTCCCGATCGCTCCTGAGTTCCTAGTACTAAACCACCCAACCACTCTGACCTTTCGACCACGGTCACTCATGGCCGCAGTCACTTTCAACTGTAACCGCTTCTGACCATGGTTGCTCATAGGCTCACAGCTGCATTCGCTTTTGACCGCAGCCACTTTCAACCACGGTCGCTCATGACTGCAGTCGCTTGTGACCATAGCCGTTTTCGACCACGGTCGCTCACGACCGCAATCACTCATGATCATGGCTGCTTTCAACCACCCTCGTTTTCGACCACCTTATAGTTTTCGACCACTTCGGGCCTCTCGGCCACTCTCGGTGTTGCGATCACCATGGTTGGTCATGACAACCTCATCGGTTACGACCATTCCTAGCGTTCCGACAATTCTTGTAGGCTTCGACTGCATCAAGCCTTCGACCACTCTCAACCTCCGACCACTAGGTTTTGATCACCAAAATTCGATCACTTTGAAGTCTTTGACCAGTTCCAGTCTTCTTGGATTAGTTCTTGTAATGTTCGACTTGCAATGGTTCTGATCTCTCCGAACCTTCGACTACGTTGCATACTTCGAGCACTTCAAACTTTGCAACCATTCCTTCCAACCACGTATCTACCATCGACCACTCGCGGACACTTCGACCACCAACCACGTCTAAATTTCCGACCACATTCAGCCATCCGATCATAACTGTTCGACCACCTGAGCCGATCGATTCCTTCGACCGCTCCAAGCTGATCGATTCCTTCGACTGCTTCGCACCGTCCCATTCGTTCGACTACTTCGAACCATTCAATCTCTCTAACTTCTCCAGACCCTCCAATTAGTTTGGCCATAGTCATTTTTAACTACAATCGCTTCCGATTAGCTAGTAAGTTTTCTCGACCATTTTTACTACAGTCGCTTCCGATTAGCTAGTAAGTTTTCTCGACCACTCGGTGGCTGAGATGACGCAGAGCCGTTCAACTACATTTAACCTTCGACTATTGACCGCTACCATGGTCTTTCGACCGCTCTGTAGTTCTGATCACTCTCTAAAGATCCAACCTCTCCGACCACGGCAAACACTTCTGAAACCCGTATTTCTTCATCCTAGCTCTGTTTGAACCCGTTCAAATGTCTAAATTCATATAAAATCATAAACCTCATTCCAGTATATATATTTTGTATTTTATGACTTTGTTTGTGTTTATTTATTTATTTGGGTTTCTCATTTTTGCTTGTAGAACCTGACATCGCCGAAGAGTTTTCCGATCCGCAGCAGGAAGGTCCAGACAATGTGCAGTAAGGCAACTCTTCTTTGATCATCCTATACCTATGTTTTCAAAAATCATTTTATTATTTCAAATTTAATGGCATTGCTATGTTATGTAAAATGTTAATTTATGTCTTAAGGTTATTAGCTAATCTAAATTTGTTATATCCTCATTTGAAGTTAACAATCATGCATCTTTGTCACCCTAAGCTTTTCTTATCTCAGTATTGATATTATTATGATATTTGTTAATTTTAGAACGGTAGTAATTGTTTAGACAAGCTTATTGGTCACTATAACCCTATAAGTGGGAATAATGTTATCAAATCTCTAAACAATTACTTTTATCAAGTGTTTGACAATAGGTGTTGCCATTGGTTTATAAAATAAAATAAAATGATGAAAATTGGTTTTAGACTTGGGCGGACGATAAGATCTGGCTGGTGCAGATTTAGCACGAGAACTTGTATTGTGAATGTGCCACCCTAGTCAATTAAGAATTGACGCTTGTGATTGTCCAAACTAAGCACTATCGTACAACCACAAGTCTATATGGATATGACCTAGCTGACTAACTCATAAAGGTTTAGTTTAGATATCACCAGTGATAAGTGGGTGCTAGGGATTTACTGGACTCACAGTGAGGCACGGGGATTTACTGTACTTATATGGCGCAAGAGGGAACTTCTGACTATGGTGGATTTAACCCTTCAATGGTGAAACCTCAGCGGGTAGTGTCTATCTAGACCATAGTGAGGTAATAACTTTGTGATAAATTATCTGGTTTTCATGCCTAAGGAAGTATGTTGGCTATTAAGACGACTTATCTCTTGTGGGTAAAGTTGTACAATCTCTACAGAGTGTAAAACTATTCGAATAGCCGTGCCCACGGTCAAGGACAAGCGATGTGCGCTTTCACATGGTAGACCTTTGGTTTTAGTTTCAAAGTAAAAGTTTTGGGAACACGGGGGTGGATGAAACTCTCGGGAATGTGTCCTGGCGGTTGGAGCCAGTGCGGATGGATGGAACTTATAATCTTAAACCTTGGTGGTTAGAACCTGTTTACTAGTGTTGGTGGTTGGAAACTTCACTAGAAAATTTATTTAGTTTCAGTTATTGCAATTACTTTGTTAAATTGATGCTTTTGAGAATTTATTATGACATTTGAAACATAATGCTGTTTTGTGCAAAAAAAACCATATTATCCTTCTTTGTTAAGTCTTGTATCTACTGTATTTTTTTCAAGACTTGCGGGGTACTTTATGTACTCACATGCTACACTCAAAACAACTCTTAGAGGGTTATGAAGATCAAGAAGGAGCCTACGACTACTTCGCATGTGGATTCGATGAAGGTTCCCCAAAGTACTAGATTGCGCTTCCCCAGTCAATTGCCTGTGGCGTATTGATGAGTCATCGTCAGAGTTTTATTTTGCTTCCGCTATGTTTTGTTTGTTTGTAAGGTCTTGTAACCTCAGTTATAATAAAGTGGTCATAAAACCTGTACTCTCCTTTTATTATAATAAAGCGTTGTTAGTTATGTAATCATCAATGTTTGGTTGTGTGCACTAGTTTTGATCTAGAACTAGTGCAGTAATGCGCAGAGGGTTCAGATTTGGAAATCCGGTCCCGACAACGAGGTTCTTCGCCTGTCGTCCTTCACGGGTATGCCCGTAAGAATAAATTAGGGTCGTGGCAATAGATATAAACGAGTACTACTCGTACCTGTCGTGTCCGATTGCCACCCCTAATCGTAGGGTATGGACCTCAAGCCAAGTTTGGAATTTGGGATGGTATCCTGCCTTACCAACCTTGCAACGTGTCCATGGTACAACACATTTGGGGACATGGCTTTCATCGCATACAATCCTTTCCTTTGCGAGCCGGGCATGCATCATCACCGCAAACTAAAATTCCAAATCCTACCTGATCATATATACGCCCCCCCCCCCCCCCCCACCCCCCCAAAAAAAAATCAATCCACGCACGCATTTCACATCCAAAGTTGTTTCACCTTTAATTCAGTCTGCCTCCATGGATTCAACTCTGCCGTCATGTCGTCTTCTCCTTCCTCCGTCGATTCAGCAGCGTCCAAACGGCCGGAAAAATCCAGGAGACCACGGTGGCCTAGGCCGGGGCAGACCGGTGCGTGTCAGGGCATGGAGAAAGAGTGCAGAGACGAGCGGGGGAGACGGTGATAGACGGCGTGGGAATACTCTGTTCGGCGGCGGGTTCCGGGCGGTGAAGAGGGTCGCCAAGTTAAAATCTGCCATCCAGAACAGGAGCGTCAGGGAGCTCCTCGAGCTGATTTATGATGAGTGCCGGTATATCTTCGGTAACCTCCCCTCCGTTGATGTCTCCAAGTTGGCCAGGGTAAGAGGATCATAGTTGGGTTTTTTGGTCTGTAACTTATAGCAAAAAATTTTAATTCTTGACTGTTTGTAAAAGACAGTACGTAGAGAAAATTAGTTGTACATGATTTTAATCGGTGTAGCTGAACTCAGTATATTTTATACTATAATCTACCTGTAGACCCTGTTTTGAAAATACGTACCATTTAAAAGCTCAATCCTGTAGCAACGTAAGCATAAGTCATTCCAAATATCGTATTGAAATTCAATCATTGGAATAGCTAAATAACACATTATATGTTACTTGAAATATTTAATCACAGTAACAAAAAAAAACGTTTGATTGTATCCCAGAAGTGTTTGTGTTGGAGCTGATCTAACTTTTTTACTGTTATTTTCCAGATTAAAAAATCTTTGGATGCGCTAATTTTGACCGTGGCGAACAAGGTCCTGCCAGAAGGTATGCTTGATGAGGATAGCAGCGCAATAATTGCCTGGATCATCATCGGCCTGGTGGTCATGGTACTGTTCTACGCCATGTATAAGAACTTGTAGGTTTAGGATAGCAAGATCACAAACATGTTCTGCTGTACAGACACCAGAATTTGTTGTAAATGATCAGCACTTGATGCAGAGCTGGGTGCCACAAATTCTGAAACAAGGCTAATGTTAATGCATGCTTATACTTGATCACCTCAATCATCATATATCCATGCGTACAAGGAGCAATCATTCGTTATAAAACAAACAACATAATAATGAAGAATGAACAAGCTGGTCGTCATGAATAAGATAAAGAGGCCAGAAATAAGAATGAACAAGAGCAAAAGATTAACATTTTGACAACGATCTGAACTGTATAAATTAGGCATCACCTACAACATAATGTAGGGGGTACAGATGTTTTCAACTAGAGCACTACCAAACTAAGAGGCGTTGGGGTAACAAAGGAGAGAGCAATTTGTCACCATAAAACGCACCTATGGTTGCTGAATATACATCAAACAAAGTTCATCAGCTTTCATTTTCAATGACCGTTGCTTCGGTGCTGCTTTGATTTTTAACGAACTACAAATTCGGGATAACCTAACACATGTGAACCTTCCGAGAAGATCAAACTAGATAATATGCAACAACTATCATTCCTTTTCCTTGCTACTGTGAAGAGATTAGCCTACAGCCTTTTCTCACAAGTAAATCAGTCTGATGGATACAAAAGATACAATAAACAACTTTCAGCAAATTTCTGTCGTTTCATCAGTGCCTACTACCAGGATGTTAGACCAACTAGAATCCAGTAAGACGTTTCATCTGCAGACAAAGTAAAACACTGATCAATTTATTTATTATTAACATATCAGATAAGCAAACTAAATGAAACAGATTGAGTAGCTCGCAGCACTCAATAAGCCATTACAATAAGTAAAAATATCCTTGTACCGATTCGACACATTACTATACTCCTACCCACTGCAACATTAAAAAAAACTAGGACTACCAAGCAAGGGATGGATGTCCCCCAGCAAGCACTGAGCAATGCAAGCCTCATAAACATGATGATGTTCATAGGAGAGAGTCAATAACTAACCAGTTAGATCTTGTTAGGTTGCTTGGAAAGGTGGTGTGACAGCAACTCTGAAACACCCAGAGCAGTTAGGCTTTCACATCCAAAGAGTTGTTTAAGTTTTGAGTCGCATAATATCATTGTGGGATTTGCTGGATCCTGCAACAAAACAAGCAAAAATAGAAATAAGGTAATCAATCCACTTGGAGATGCCTAGATTCACATGGTATTACTTTACTTAGAAGAGCAAGGTGGTTGTACAGGGATTTCTTATCTGTTTTGCATAGAAGAACAGATCCTAGAAAGTGGTTTCAGTAAGGAAGAGAACTCGTAAATATGAACAGAAGCAATTTACATAGTATGGCCTTTTTTACTTAAAAAGGCAGGAAAATATAGCTCTCTTGCCAATCAGCCAACTATAAAATATGCCTACCTAGAAATGACTAGCAGTAACTAATGCCTACATCCAGATATGCTGAAATGCAGAATTGAATATTCACCCTCATGGACCACCTCCATGAAAAACATGAACGGATAGGGAAAACTGAAAGGGAGGGAGGAAACAACAAGAAGCGATGCATTACTTTACACCATCGGTAAAGAAGTTTGCAAACTAAGAGCTGACAATACTTTCATTCACATTTTGCATATGTTTCGATCTATCATTCCTAATGTATTAGTTGGCAAAATCATTGCTATTCAGTTATGTATGAAAACACTAAAGTAAAGAAAAGAGGAACTTATATGGGACATGATTTCCTTATGCTTCACTCTTGTCATAGGTCAAAAGAGAATAGATAATAAACCAACTTGCATGTAGAAGCAATCTGCAAAATACTTGCATATGGCTGCTCAAGACTTATATAGGATATAATAGTATTTATTGAAAAGCCTATTGAAGAGCGCATGTAAATATACACTCAACAACTTATAGCTAAAAACAACCACCATATGTACCTAGTTGATCAACCACCAACAACCATGTTACCAACCAAACCAAAATATAAAAGAGAACAGAAAGTGAGTGATCCGCCAAATAAAATTTTCAATTAATTAACGAGTCACTAGGCTGCCCAGTCAGCAAAATCTGTGTCATGAATTAGACAAAAAAAATCCCAGGTATGACAACACTGATCTGACATACATATCTGTGCACTTAAATTTTCCTCGTGCTATAGTGCTTATAGAATCCTCAAATCAGCTAGATATGCTTCTATTACAGAAAGGATTTTAGGTACCAATTTATAACTGAGATAAAAAAAAATTGCTTTCACTTTCTGTAGTTTACCGTGGTTTGACAAAATTATTTTGCAATGCCCACTAATATCGAACAGGACATTTCACACAATAACAGTACAGCAAAAAAATTAAGGTTCTGATAATAATCATCCACTAACCTCTAAATTATTCCTTTTGATGTGGTCCCAAACACGCTTCACAGCCTCAGAATGGGGCATCTCTCTTTCTCCAGTTCCAAAAAAGCTAGCAAGAGCATCAGACACGATGACTGGAAGTTGGATAGCATCAGTTTCAGCAGGAGAAACGGGTTCACTGTCCACAGGCTTCAACTTCTTCGAATCTCTATTTGAATCTTCTGCAAGAATTTTGAGCACATGTTCATAAACACATATTCATAAACTAAATCTTGATTGATTTGGAGAACATAACTAGTGTGAGGACTGAGGAAGGCCTACTTGTTGACTCGAGTGGTCTTATATGCTTAGCCAAAAGCTTGTTCATCTTGAACATATCAGTGGAATCAGTCTCAAAAACTAAACGTAGCTCATCATTGCATATGATCTTTCTCTTATTGTTTGGGTCCTGCAAGTTGTTCCTACGAATGTATGCCCAAAGCTGCTTAACGATCTGCAATTGATTCACAATCTCAAGGTTTCTGCCGTGATGTAATCATTAAGAGAAGGGAAGACATTAGAAAGGTGGGCCAGTAGAATGAACCTCAGTTCTAGCCATGGTTGGTTCACCAACAATAGCTTGCAGCTCAGGCGAAACACCACAGACTTTGTTTAACCCCCCTGGACCACCTCTTCGTTTCACTCCAGTACTAGTACTGATACATAAAGACAACCAGAACAATAAGTTCAATGAGCAGACTGAACACCAGTAAAAGATAGCTGACATTTGAAAACAAGAGAAGGGACACATCTATATCTCCTGTAGTCCTAGGAGAAGTACACCTTCAGATTTCATATCGGGAATATTCTTCCATATAGAGTTACAGACAGACTGATGTGTGCTGAGCATTGTTTTTGTACATACAAAATGTCATTTGTTAAACAAAGTCGAGTAAACAGGCATAGTACGGTTTAAGGTTTCTTTCAAGTTCCAGCCACGAACATAAATGGAGCGCAACCAGCAGATCCAATTGTTAAGCGCCATGAACTTTACGGTGAACTTTGTGGTTAAGCTGCTTAGTTTCTGCAAGTACGCTGCTTGAAAAGTAACCATTTTGATGGGGATAACAGAATCCATTGTTACGCCAGCGAGTTCAGAGGCTTTAATTCTGTGCGTAAGGTTGACGTAACTACGGCAGTATTCAAAGATTTTTTCAAGTACACTACGTGATTCCACAAGCGTCCGTGGACATCAAAGATCTACTACGAGCAGGCATGAACCAATTGAAGCGCTCAGATACCTGTTCCTTCCAGTTTACCCCACCCCACTAACTCTTAGAGCAATCCTGATAAAATATCTCCGTTCACCAGAAAGGATCAAAAGTCCCAACCCCTACCACACAAAAAAAAATGCAACTAACCACCAAAAAACGTAACCTTTTACCCTTAATCCGACCTCAACCCACCAAACAAATCTGGAAAAGGAACGAACAAAGCAAATAGTCTGTAGGATTTTGAGTTTAGCTTCACGTAGAAGTTAAAAGAGCACACGAGCAGGCGCACCAAGCACACACAACATCTAATCCAAACCGTAATTCGAAGGAGAAAAAAATTGAACAGGAAACGAAGTGTAGGAAGCATCACCTGTCCTTCTTCGAGCCGGTGGGCGCCGCCGCTGCGGCACGCGGAGTCTCACCCGCCGAGGCCGCAGAGGCTGCAGCGGTCGCTGCCGCTGCCGCTGCCGCAGCCATCTGCTGCTGCTGCTGCTGCTGTAGCTGGACGAGCCTCTGCAGCTGCGCGCCGCCGGGCTGCGGGAAGGGCTGCGCGTAGCCGTACGACGCGGGAACATCGTACGGAGAGGCGGGCGGGCCGGGGCGGTGGTGCTGGTACTGCGGCGAGGCGGAGAGGTACGACTGCAGCTGCTGCGGCGTCGGCTGCTGCCCGAAGTGGGGCCCGCCCACGGGGGCGGAGGCGGAGGCCGTGGCGGTGGCGGCGACGGAGAACGGGGGCGGAGCGGCGGCAGGGGCAAAAGGGTCCTTTCGCGAGGCGGGCGCCGGGGCGGGGGCGAGGAGCGCGAGGAGGATGTCGCGGATGAGCGGCGCCTTGGGGGAGAGGTCGACGCCGAGCTGCGCCTCGAGCTGGCGCACCACGGCCTCGGCCGATATCCCGCCGGCGGCGCCACCGGGGAGCGCGGCGGCCTGGCGGACGAAGGACTCCACGTAGCGGGCGAGCTCCTGGTCGGACACCATCGGAGGAGGCGGCGCGGCGCCTCCTCGCCTTTTTGAAAAAATTGAAATGGGGATCGCGACGCTGCGGAGGCGCGTTTTGTTTTTGGGGGCTTGGCTGGCTCGCTCGCGGTGGTTCGGGGCTCTCCGCTCCTGTTTCTGGTTTGTGGTTTTCTCGCCTGGCGTTTGGGATGGGGATAGACGACGGGCTGTTTTACGGTTTAGCGCCTCAATTGTTCGGATATTGCATATGGGTCACTGTGGAATTTTTGGGAGAATTTGGGGAGAGGGTGGTGTCCGAGTAGTGGAATGTGGTCTGTGGGATTGCAATCTAGAAGAAGTGAAGAAAGTTTGGATGAGTTTTTTTTGACTGATGGTTTATAGTTTATGGTTTAAATATTTGAATTCTGGCTGTTCGTAAGAGATACTACGTACAGAAAAATAATCATAGATGATTTTGACCGGTATAATTGAAATCAGTATATTTTTAATATAGTCTTCCTATTGACTCCGCTTAAAAAAATACATCGTTTAAAAGTTAGCTACTGTAAACAGTATGAACATAAGCCACAAATAAGCCAAAATAAACCCGCCAAAGAATTTTGGCCTTCAATGTTCATGCTTGCGAGGGTAACGTTATGTAATGTCATTCTCTAGCTAGCCAAGCTTACACGGTAATGTTACTCATTAATTGATTTTATTTTGGCTTATTAGAGTTTTTTTACCTTTCTTGTCTTTTCTTTTTCTTCTTTATTCATTTGCATTGTTCGTGGTGACATAACGATTTTTTCTATTTTTCTTTATTTTTTCTCAGAAAAATTAATAATCACTACAGTGCATATTCAGCCATAAGACAAAAACCACAGCTAGAACCTTAAGTTGTAAGCCAATTGAAAGCGGGGCCTAAGTTTGAGAACAAATCCTCTCTAGAAAGTACATGCTACAAAAGTTGGCACCACTTGCCCTTCTGATGGGGTTCATTCCTTCCCTACCCCAAAACCTTGGATTCTAGGCGAGTAGTGACTTGACAGTGTGCAGCAACACCGTAAGAGCAAGTTTAATAAGGCTGACTGTGCTAGCTATAAGGGAATCCATGTCAGCATAATCCTATGTGGAGGGAAGAGAAAAGGAGAGAGAGAGCCAAGCCGACTCCCATGCAAGAGTCAGGCTATAGCACAGGAAAAGAGGCGTTATCCATGCATGTACCAATAGGACTAACTGTTATACCCATGCATGTATTAAATGATCACACTATTAAATGATTGAGAGCTCTTGTGAAGACAACTTATAGCCAGCTTATTGTATAAGTTGGCTGCATCATTATCTTTTGATGACATGGAAATGTATTGGAGGTAGCAGCTATCTATACTATTAAACTTGCTCTAAGGGCATTATTGTTTGCTAGCAGATAGTGGGCAGATTTGAAGGACAGCCCTAGCAATGCCAAGAGTCAATATGGGTTTGGGGGGAAGAAAATTCTATGGGAACGAGCCGCGACGCAGAGGTGTTAGGCCCATGCGGATTGCTGACACCTGGCGAGCACAGATCTGAAAGCAATGCTACACACTCGTGGTCTTTTCTCCACAAATCGAAGAGAACTAGATCCAAATCGAAGAGAAGAGGGGAAGGAGCAGCGTACGCGGATGCCCACCTCGGTGCCCTCACCGAGGCCCACCTTCGGCTGCCCCTACCGCTTCAGTAGTGTTGTAGATTATTGAGAAGTACAATATTGGCGTAGAAGATTGCCTTTATCAACTTAGTTTCCTCTTGACTGCGAGTAGAAACTTCTAAGAGACGGTTATATTTCGACCACAGCTTCTGCAAATATAATAAGGATGGTTAGGAAAATACTCTGTTTGAGGTTTGTCTATCTTTACAACTCAAGTGAAATTATCTTATTGACCAAAATTGATTTAGGTCGAAGAGAATCGAAAAGACTTTACTTTCGACCATCTTTTCTTCTACGACCACCCTATGGTCATAAATCTTTCTATAACCTCTCTTTTTCGAGTAAGTTACTTTTACTTGAAGTTAGGGGACTAGATAACGAGGATATAGTAATCTTCTAATTGTTATGTCATCATATTCTTTTAGTATACCCCTTAACGATAAGGGAGAGATTTCATAGAGTAGTTGTAAGTCTTACTACGAGTACCATATAGTCGTAAGTTTTACTACGACTACTCCTTGGTCATAACTCTTTCTACTATCACATAGTCGTAAGTCTTAGGATGCGTTTGGTTTTGAGGCAAAGTGGGATGGGATGGGGTCATCCCTGTTTTCTGGGACGAGGTGGCCCCTGTCGCTGTTTGATTGAATGGATGGGGCGAGCCCCTTTTTTGTTTGGTGCAAAGGATGAGTGAAGGACGAGGCCGCCCCAGTTTTTGTTTGGATGGATGAATATGGACACATAGATTTGATCTTTACCCCATATATATATACAAGTTTACATACACAGAAATCAACATAAATATAATAGATAATTAGCAAGCCCTTAACATATATAATTAGCAAGTTACAGAAATGCAAATTACAGAAATGTCCTTAATAATTAGCAAGCCCTTAATATCAGAATTTAGCAAGCCCTTAACATATATCGCGCGCGTAGGGGAGTTCGGCCGAGCGCGCGCGTGGAGCGAGGCGGGACCGCGCGCGGGGGAGAGCCAGGCGGGCGCGCGCGGGGGAGAGCAGCGGGGCGGGAGCTGCTGCGGGCGAGCGCGAGGGGGATGGGGGCAGCGCCATCCGCTGGAATTCGGGGGATGGGGGTGCCCCCGAATCTGAGCGAATATTCGGTGGTGGCTGCCCCTGCCTCCCTGTGACTCCCATTCAAGCAGTGACTCCAACGGGGCCGCCCCGTTCCATCCATCCTAAAACAAGAAACCAAACACACCCTTACTACGACTACTCTTTAGTCATAAGTCTTCCTACGATTACATAATCATAAGTTTTCCTACTACCATATAAGCATAAGTCTTACTACAACTGCTCCTTGGTCATATGTCTTCTTATGACCACATAGCCGTAAGTCATAATACAACTACTTCTTGGTCATAAGTCTTACTACAACTACTCCTTGGTTGTAAGTTTTTCAACGACCACATAGTCATAAGTCTTACTACGACTACTCCTTAGTCGTAAATCTTTCTATGACTACATAGTCGTAATTCTTACTGCAACTACTCCTTAGTCGTAAATCTTTCTACGATCGTAACAGTCATAAGTCTTACTGCGACTACATCTTGGTCGTAAGTCTTTCTACGACCACATAGTCGTAAGTCTTACTGCGACTACCCTTAGTCACAAGTCCTATTGCGACTTCTCCTTGGTTATAAGTCTCTCTACAACCATATAGCCATAAGCAAGGTCGTCAGAATCTCGATTCTATCATACAATCCTTGGATTTTACGATCCAAGATTGACTAGACCGATTCAATTCTAGTGTAGAATCTTGATATGATAGAATCTCAATGTTCTTATGATTCTACTCAAACTTGTGTAGGATCATGATCAAAATTTTCATACAATCTTACTCGATTCTGTCGATTCTATTGTTTTATTATAGATAATTACTTGTGTATTTCGTTTTAATTGACAATTTTAATTTTGATCTTTTTATGTTCACTATAATTATCATAAAATAATACATGATCTTATCTTTACTCTACAATTTGTAAAGAAAAATTCAAAAGACATAATTTTAAAAATCCAATAGTGTTATAATATTTTTTTAAAAATATTCCTTTTGGTAGAAACAGATAAAATCTTACATTCTACATCGATTCTACGATTTGCGATCCTACCAAAGAACCTACGATCCGATTTAGGATCACGATTCTGACAACCTTGGTCATAAGTCTTACCGTGACTACTCCTTAGTAGTAAGTCTTTCTACGACCATATAAGTTGTGCACTTGACTAGCTTGTTTATGATTACCTACTTCATCACGGGGTCATCTAACAAGGCGGTTAAAATGTGCGCTTATTCCTAACAACTGCACACGATCTCTCTCTCTGACAACAACCATTGTACGACAAACGGGCCACTACGTCTCTCTGACAGTAACTTCCGTTAGACGGTTATCACCCGAAGCGTTGAGACATCTTTCAACGTGGGACAACGGCCGCTGCTTCATCAATTATATAAAGGTTGACATCGGAGAGGAGAAGATATAGAAGACATTAGAGCAGGAGATAGTGATAGTCATTTCACATTACTCTTAGTTGTAATTCTCTCTGAGCAATAGCTACACAGAGCGTAGGGTTATTATTCTCCCAGAAGAAAGCCTAAGTCTGTATAAAAATTCCCATATCTCTATTCTGCATGTGCATACACCGAGTCTTCTAGAATATTTCTGAATTCAAATAAATTATACGTAAAATCGATATTAGAACATCTGTCATTTTGGTTTAGAACTCATTAGCTATAGTAATCAAAACAATTTTAATTCCAGCTCTAACGATCTTTTTTGGCAGCAAGCCAAGGGAGCGGTAACAGCACCGGATGAGCTATTTTGTAGTTTGGCGCTTCAACTGTTGACGCGTTGCCAATGGGCCACTGAGAGCTTGTTGGAAGAACATAAAAGTTTTATCCCAAGTCTTTTTAGGAACATTTTTTTTATATCACGAAGTGGGCAACAGGGTAGCACGACCAAGACCAAGCTTGAAGAAACACAGATTTTTTTTACCATTTCAGCATTGATGTTTGGAAAGGGCTATCTAAAGGTCTGTTTAAAGCGGTTTTTGACTTTTAGCACACGTTAACTTCTTAATATAATAATAATTATATATAGAGATATAACGTTTTTTATTTTTCTTTTTATTGAATATCTCAACCAAAAACTAACAATCGCTACAGTACCTATTTCAGTCAAAAATCAATGGTCGCATCTAAAAGTCATCAGTGAAAGTTTGTTTTAAATGGTGCCTTAGTATAACCTATCTAATCACTAATCAAGCCTAGAGGGGGTGGACATGAACTTAACTCGTAGGTACAATGGGTTGGTCACTAACTGTTTTCGTAGTTTTTCGAAGTCCTTAAGACAATTAGAGAGCTACCAACGGCACAATTTAATTTCAAGCTCAGACTGATTAAATTTGGTAGAATTGTAATGGTCAATAGTCGAGCTACGCACAACCCCGAATTGTTGTTGTAATGTTATGTATATCCACGAACTGATTCTAAGGGGAAGACTTGGCTTCAAGACATCCTTTTTCGAAAATACTGATGCGTACTTTTGACAACTCTATCTACATCATAATATGAACATGAACAGAAACATACGCCAAATTAGTCAACATTCACCTCACTTAGATCAACACAAGAACATGCGCAGAAACTTTGGACTAATTTTGCAAGACAATAACCCAGGGTCCAAACCGAAAAAGAGCCTACGATAAAGCGCAAGGCTTGGGCACCAGAAGACAGTACTACCCCTCCCAAGATAGTGGAATTACACTCAGGCCTGATAAATATATTTCGGTGGGTTCTCTTTTGCTCTGACTTTTGTGTTTTAGTTTATATTTTTGAATTACGTCTATTCGAGAGAGATTAGAGCAACTCCAGCAGGGCCCCTACTTGAGCCCTCATCCTACTTTTGAGGGTCGAGAGGCAAAAAACTCACTCCAGCAAGGCCCCTACTTGAGCCCTCAAAAATAGGGGGCCCTCAAATCTCCCCCTCGAGCCCTCATTCCTGGGGGTCTGGAGGGAGCCCCTACTTTTGAGGGCTTAAGTAGGGGCCCTGCTGGAGTGAGTTTTTTGCCCCTCGGCCCTCAAAAGTGGGATGAGGATGAGGGTGGGTCCTATGTGTCATCCCCTCTAAGAATGAATTTGAGGGTCTTGTTTTGAGGGTTCCTGCTGGAGTGTAGCCAAAAAACAGAGCCCTCAAAAATAGGGAGAGCTCTCAAATAAAAAGTAGGGGCCCTGTTTTGAGGGCTACTGCTGGAGTTGCTCTTATAAAGTGATATGAGTGGATTTTTTGGCATGTGGTTTATGATTTAAATTTTTGAATTTTGATTGTTCGCGAGAGACAGTACGTTGAGAAAAATAGTCGCATATAATTTTAGCCGGTACAACTAAATTCAATACACTTTTTCATACAATCTTTCTATTAATCTTGCTTAAAAAAATACACCGTTTAAAATATAGTTATTGTATCATAAACCATAAACTATAAGTTATAAGTAGAAAAAAAATTCAGTCTAATCGCGTATAATTTTGTAGATAATGTCTACTACAATAAATTGTAGACCATATTTTTAAAAATATTTCTTTTAAAAGTTAATTACTGGAAAAGCCAAATCGTACGGGAAAAATCATCCAAAAACGTACCGCCGGTCCATTACCACCGCCACGAGCTAGACCCGACCGGAACCAACCCCACCCTCCCTGAACCCGGTCCACTGCGCCGTGAGGTGCCTACACCCACCGCGGTAGTTGCCCGATCCCTTTTTGCGCTCGTCCGCTCGCGCCAACGTCCGACGGGCCCCACCCGTCATTGACCCGTCAGCCTCTGCTCCCTGGTACGCGCGCGCACCGCTTGGCGCCGAGCGCGCGCGCCTGCCCCGCTCACGTGCCAGGCACGCGCGGCGGTGGCGGTAACAAGGCCGCGTCGCTTTTTACCCGGCCGCCTGCAGCGCTTCCCATTTCTGCTACCTGGCCGCTGTAACTCTGACAGGTTACATCAAGTGCAATTGTACCATGTCTGCGAGGAGAGGCAGCATCCGATGCAATGTAATAAGAACCACACTGCAAGTCTGAGTTGATGATAGCTTGATGTTGGTCTGAATTGTGGTGATTTGTCGGTGATCTGTGAGGAGAGAAAATGATTGTGGGGCGGAGCCACCGCCCGGCGTCCTGGACGGCTGCCCGGGCTCGCCGGCGACGAACCGTAGACTTCGCGTGGGGCTGGCGGGGGTGACGATGTGGCGGGCGGTGGAGGAGACCAAGGTGTAGGTGGAGGCGGAGAAGGCTGAAGGCGCGGATGGACGCCATCACGGCGAAGGTGGTGCAGGCCAAGGCGCGGCTGCGGTTCTGGTGGGAGGCGGATGTCGAGGCGCTCGGGGGAGGCTGAGCTACCGGAGTTCACCAGGGCGCTCCAACAGCTCAATGAAAACGTCCACCGCCGCGCCGACACGCCCTCTGCTCTGCCGCTGCCTGCAGTAGTGGTGGCTCTATTGAGGCTCAAATCCTAGGGTTTTTGTTAGGCTAATAATGCTTGATTACTTCTGTCTTCCCTGAAGAAAGTTCAGTTCTCTGTTTGAGAGTAGTTATCACAAGTTGGGTTTAGTTGCTGCTACCGCTGTGTAAATCAAAGGATTTTTCATCAATTGATCTTTTTCTTCGGGGGATCAGAAATTGCTATCAGAGAAATTCTCTGTTTGAGTGAGCAGTTGTCGGAAGTTATCGAGTAGCACATGTCTGATACAGAAGTATACAAGCTTACAGTGCATAAAATCGATGCAGAGGATACAAGTTTACAATGCATGGAATCAGTTTTACATCGATGCAGTGTCGGCTGCTCAAGAAATTTTTTTTTTGAACTGGGCTACTCAAGAATTAGGAGCTGCTTCTCCGGCTTCAGATTGCTGCACTTTATGTCGAGCTTTCACGTGGGCGTAGGTGTTGTGCCCGGGCTCCATAATATTTCTGGCTCCGCCACATTGTGTGCACTATGCTGCTGTGGACATGAAGCATGGTGCCACAGTTGAGTTTTACCAACTGTTAAAATGACCAAGGAGTAGATCGTAAGAGAAAGTCGGGTAATTTCAGTGCATGGTTAGAAGTTCATCCACGCATCAACTATGAAAAAAAGTTGTTTTCGGAGGGATACAAAAGGTGATATGCATTGACCCATACTAAGAATTTCTTCATCTTACTAGCTAGTAGTGCTTGTCATCTCGACCAAAAGCAGAAGAAAGTAGTAGAAAATTTCTGCTGTAAAACAGGCTAGTTCCAACCCAAATAGGAGTGGAACTAGAACAAAAATGATAAGGATTCATTGCTTTAACATATATACAAGACGTGTTCTTTTTATTTTTGGCTTCTACTTTTGCTATTGCTTCTCCGAAAGTCAAAAAGCCAAACATCGATACAGAACAGCCTCTTGAAACAGATTCTCCAAACAGCTTTATGAGTACAAAACCGTGTGCGTCATCCACGTCGGCATCTCCATCGTCCTCTATCATCACCAAATCTCAGCATGGAGTTTCCATAGCTACAAGAGTGCTTATTAGATGGGATCAAATTTAATAATAATTCTTTTTAGGAGGTATCTAAGTATCACTCGAGTGTTTTTAAGGTTAGGAGCACTCAGATTTTTTAGACGTTGGATCTCCATCCAACATCTTAGATTCGAAGCACTCACTTTTTTTTGAGTGGTGAGGTATGAAGGATCCGTTAAATGGAGATCCAATACTCCAGTTTTTTTAGAAAGAGAGAAGTATGGAGAATCTATTGGATAGAGATTTAATACCCTAAAATCCGAATACTCTTAACCAAAAAAAATACTTAAGTGCTTGTTAACACTTCTCTTCTTTTTCAAAAAAATTCTCAAGTTCCAACCAAGAAGTATGGGCTAGGCTACGCACCCAAATTCTCCCAGATCACCCACAACATCCGTCTCCGTTGGCTTGGCCGGGCCGTGGGCCCAATTGCTCGCAACAACTCCGTTTCAGGAAAATCACGACAGCTCGCTGGATAAGAGCATCTCCAATAGTGATTTATGAGCTAGTTCTAAGCATATTATTTCATATTTTAATAGAAGAGAGAGAAAAGTTAACTCTTGATCAAGAGCTAGTCTCATACACACATTCCAAGATTATGTGAGAGTGTCATGTGAGGCTATTTATGTTATGAGCTATGCGCTAAAAGTTAGTACTATTGGAGAAGTTGTCTTAGAATTAGTAACTAGCTCATACTGTTGGAGATGCTCTAAGATTGTAAGAGGCACCATGACTCCACACAGCAGTCCGCTTGTGCGATTGGTCGATTTCTGGGAGCGTTTGGTTCTCTTCTCTGGCTAGCTTTGCCTAGCCAATCTACGAACTAAAGTTTTTTTGAAGTCTCGATTAAAGAAGAGTTGTAATTTCTTCGTTAAGTGTGTAGATATATTTCGCCTGCGGCAGAGCAGACAATAGGCAGCACAGATACTTCCAATCTTGTGCTTCGACTTCAACACATTCAATACAGCTCACTTCGCCTGCCCTAGCTGTTACCTTCCCGTACGTCCATTTCCTCTCTCTCTGCTGCTCTGCTCCTCTCTCTTGGAGATATGGTGCTTTTTGTCTCTAGCCTTTGAAGATGAAAAAAAACATGGAAATTTGTGTTGGGTTTCCACGGACACCGCAAAGCGAGCTGAAGGGATAACATCCTGTGCAGAGGCCGACGTGGATGCATCTACACCCATGGCTTGTAGATTGGCTCCGGTTGGACTCGAGTTAATCGAGAGCTCCACCTCTTCTGCGTCAATTTTGCTCGAGAGATAATTTAGCGCTACTAGAGGAGAGGTCTAGCCTCTTCAGAGGCGTCCAATAAAATTGGAACAACAACGAACAGCAGGAGAGACTGACAATGCTAGATTGCTTTGGATAATTCTCACCTCATTCAAACAGATTATCATCTGTATTTGAGTCGCATATCATCTATGTTGCGGTAGGAGCAAGGCCTGATTAGATTGACACTACCATGCATGGAAGGGAGTACCACTCCATGGGCGAGCTCTGAGGGCCTCACGAATACGGGCTCCGGCAAGTCGCCTTATCTGCCACGTGGGACGGGTGCGGGCCCCACGACAGGGCCGCCCTTTGGCCACCATGGCTCCTATATAGCCTTCGTCACCCTATCCTACCCCCAGGCTCATCTCCTTCGCACGTATTTCTCATACGTGCGAAAACCACTCTTCCTTCCCAACCTCCTGGGAGCACACAGGGATCAGGTACATCTCCATTTCTCTAGCAGTTTTTTTTATAAAAAACAATTAGGCTAGAAGCTCTAGCATTCACTGAAGAGGGGAGCGAGCACTTGGTGAACCCGAGGATTCGAACCGGGATCATAGTATCAAAGCTCTGTCAGTTAACTTTTTCAGTGGCAAAAAAAATTATTTCAGTGCAATATCGATGTTGTTAGAGCTATTTGGAGAAATTTGCAGAGAACAGGAAAGGTTCTGTTCTGTTCGTTTCGTTCTCCAGTTCTACTGTTACAAACAGAGAAAATAGCGCATGATTTTATTAGGATGTTTCTGGATATTGTCGTGGGGATAAGAGTGTGGTGTTCTGCCACGTCATGCAGTTGCAACTTAATCTTTTGTTCTAGGATCAGCATGCCAACTGATAGCATCTTTGACAAGCGAATTGTCCTAAGTTGATACACTCTTCTGTAGCAACTAGCAAGTACTCCCGATTTTCGATCAAGGGAGTACATATTTAGCCTCAAAGAACTAACACACGCATTACACATGGTAGTACAATTCGAAAAGGAACATGAAATGTTTTTGCAAATAGGTCGTGCTTTTGCCAGTGAAGGCGTGTTTATAGGTCATGCTTTCGCCAGTGAAAGATTTTAATTTTCTGTCAAGAGGAACACTGAAAAAAAGAACTCTTTCTCTTATTTTGAGAGGCAAAAAAGGAACTCTCTCAGTTCTAAAAAAAACCTTTCAGAAAAAGTATCCTCTGTGGGGGCTAATGGTTAATGGGCTCTTGCTTAGCATAAAAATTGAGTTCATAGAGTACCGAAAAAGAGCAGCCTTTTTATCATTGGAGTCTATGGTGGCGTTTGTGTTAGCTTTTACCAGTAGTTTTTGGATGAAAATAAATAGTATTCTGTTAAAAAAATAAGGAAGAGATATGTACGCATAACGGGAGTGAGAAGAGAAGGTTGGGTAATACACTCATAAACTTTTGTCTTATCACTACAGTAAGATGATAATAAGAGAAGTAAAAAAGTCGTTTCAAAAAGCCGAATATTCATATTGTGTTTCGGCTTTAGTCTATATATTGTGATGCCGAATATTCTGGGCCAAATAGCCCACGCACTCTTACCTCATATTTTCCAACCTGTAGCCAACCAGCCAGGCCCAGTACTACAAATAAATTTAACCGGGGAGCCTCTGGTTTTTAACTGTCCGTATCGCAGCAAGATGGACTACGTGTACGGGCCTGGCCGGAACCACCTGTTCGTCCCCGGGCCGGTGAACATCCCGGACCCGGTGATCCGCGCCATGAACCGGCAGAACGAGGACTACCGCTCGCCGGCCGTGCCGGCGCTAACAAAGACCCTCCTGGAGGACGTCAAGAAGATCTTCAAGACGACCACCGGCACCCCCTTCCTCTTCCCCACCACCGGTGAGTACCGACGGCCGCTGGATTCATTCTCCACGTACGCGTAACCATGCGAAAAATGAGTGGTTTTGGCGTGGCGCAGGGACCGGCGCGTGGGAGAGCGCGCTGACGAACACGCTGTCGCCGGGCGACCGGATCGTGTCGTTCCTGATCGGGCAGTTCAGCCTGCTGTGGATCGACCAGCAGCAGCGCCTCAACTTCAAGGTGGACGTGGTGGAGAGCGACTGGGGCCAGGGCGCCGACCTCGCCGCCCTCGAGTCCAAGCTCCGCCAGGACCCCCTCCACACCATCAAGGCCGTCTGCATCGTCCACAACGAGACCGCCACCGGCGTCACCAACAACCTCGCCGCCGTGCGCAAGCTCCTCGGTCCGCACCCACCACCGTCATCACAGCATGTTATCACTCTTGATTCAATAAATTCTTGACGCGGTCTCATACGTACGCTTGAACTCACTTGCATTGGTGCAGACGCGTACCGGCACCCGGCGCTGCTGCTGGTGGACGGCGTGTCGTCGATCTGCGCGCTGGACTTCCGCATGGACGAGTGGGGCGTGGACGTGGCGCTGACGGGGTCGCAGAAGGCGCTGTCGCTGCCGACGGGGCTGGGCATCGTGTGCGCGAGCCCCAAGGCGCTGGAGGCCAGCAAGACGGCCAAGTCGGTGCGCGTCTTCTTCGACTGGAAGGACTACCTCAAGTTCTACAAGATGGGCACCTACTGGCCCTACACCCCCTCCATCCAGCTCCTCTACGGCCTCCGCACCGCCCTCGACCTCATCTTCGAGGAGGGCCTCGACAACGTCATCAAGAGGCACACCCGCCTCGGCACAGCGACAAGGTCCATCCATACGATTATCAGTTGCTCCAACGTGATCAATTAGCACTTCAATTCGGTCAGAGCACGATCGATGAGCTTAATCATTACGTGCTGTTGCTGCATGCGGCAGGCTGGCTGTGGAGGCGTGGGGGCTCAAGAACTGCACCCAGAAGGAGGAGTGGTTCAGCGACACGGTCACCGCCATCGTCGTGCCGCCCTACATCGACAGCTCCGAGGTCGTCAGGCACGCCTGGAAGAGGTATAACCTCAGCCTAGGCCTCGGCCTCAACAAGGTGGCCGGCAAGGTGTTCAGGATTGGCCACCTGGGCAACCTCAATGAGGTACATGTACTCTATATATGCACCCTGCCTTTTTCTCCCCCTTGCAATCTATACGCACACGCCGCATTGCATTGCGATTTGCGATAAGGATCACCGCGTGTTGTTCCTCGTTCATGTGTGTGGCAAATGAACTCTGCAGCTGCAATTGCTGGGGTGCCTGAGTGGAGTGGAGATGGTGCTCAAGGACATCGGGTGCCCGGTGAAGCTCGGCAGCGGCGTGGCGGCCGCGGCGGCCTACCTGTCGAATTCGACGCCTCTGATCCCGTCCAGGATCTGAGCAACTACGCGAAGGGCCGGGAATCGCGAGCAGAACGAGCATTGCAGCCCTGCTTCTGCTGCCTGGGCAGAACAGCCGTAGTACACTATTGGCTATACTCTCCTGTATGTAAAGCTAACTTTTACACTCGGCTGTGCTAAGGGGTATAATATTGTGAACTGCAGATTTAATTAAACTTGAAATCGGAGTATATAACCACAATCCCTGCCTCTTTTAACTAGATATTGATCAAGCCTGTTTCATGCTACCTGTTCTTAACGATAAGGTGTTTTCAGTCATACAAATACACATTCTCCCCATTGAATTACCTTGTTTCAGAAAAAAAAAACGTTGAATTGCATTGCAAGCGTCATCACCTATGTGAAGAAATACTACATAAAGAAGTTACAATGCTGTCAATGCAGCAGCTCAATCCAAAAATTTGCTGTTACGAATCGGCAATACATTAGAAATGAGAATTTTAGTTTTTACTCCAAACAAGTAGTGGTGGTTGCACTTTAGGCCGCTTTAGCGAGCTGGCCGAGCTCCCTGTCGACGGCCACCTTCAGGAAGCTGCCTTCCTCGACGACCATCTGCACCGGCAGGAAGCCGAGCCCGTTGGCCACCGCGAGCATCACCTCCCTCATCTCCGCCCGGAAGTCGTGCAGGTCCACCTTGCCGTCGCCGTCCCGGTCGAAGCGCGCGAACATGCCGCGGTACAGCTCCACGAGCTCGTCGGGGCCCGCGGCCGCCTCGTCGACGCCGAAGTGCCTCTCGAGGACCCTCAGGGCCATCAGCTCCCCGGCCATCTCCGCGTAGGACAGCAGGCCGTCGCGGTCGGCGTCGAGCGCCGCGAACCGGCCGTCCACCGACGAGTTGAAGGCGCCCTCGTCGTCCACGAAGCTCTGGATCGTGCTCCCGTCCAGGATCTCCACGCTCATCTTGGATCGTTCTTTCTACGAGAGGAAAGTGTTGTTCTTGGACTGGTTCGATGGCACGTGAGCGTGGTCAGTGCATTTTATAGCGGCGGGTCGCGGGTGAGCGTGGTGCCGGTGGAGTGGCGTGTTTGGGCCCATGGTTCTTGACGTCGGTAAGATGCCATGGGCGGGCGCCCGCGTCGGTGCTTGGGAAGTAGGCGAAGTTTCTGGCCCATGGATCCGTGTTTCCTCGTTGGATTGGCGGGCAAGTGGAGAGCACGCGCGGAACATGGCGGGGTCGGGGCCGGTTGAGTGGGTCGGAGGCCGAGCCCAACGGTTTTGAAGATGGACGGCATTCGCGCTTGCAGTCAAAAGGCAGCAGGGGTCAAGGTCGGCACGCTTACTGCACGGAAGAAAGCGTGGGAATGTTTTTGACTATTTACGTAGGTGGCACTGTAGCCATTTTTTAATTTACCATCAAATATGTTTAGAATAGGTTCTGCAGTACAGCCGGACGGCTAGCGGGATGAATGCCAGTGCTGTGCAATTGTGCATGTGTTCGGAGGACGGTGTATTTGACACAGGTCCTGAGGAAAATTTACCTTGTCCATCACAATATAGTAAAGACGCAGGTGTCCAGAACTAGCTCTCCCATAAAAAGTACTAGCCTCATAGGCGCGGCGACACGCCGCGTCAGCCACCGTGTGTACCGAAGTAAAAGATGCGATAATTCGTGAGGAGTTTTTAAAAAAAAAACGAGGGCACGTGTGTGTTTTCGAAAAAGTTTAAGGTTTTTTCCGTAAAAAATCGAGGGCCTGTACGTAAATAAACGAGGATCCGTACGTAATTTAGAAAACCGCGGGGGCGCTATCCTGCAAAGTGGAGGGGTAAAAAAAATTGGCAGGGACCTTTTCGCGAGGAAAAAAGACCTCCTTTACGTAATTTCCGAAAAGTTCAGGGAAATCGGCTCCCCTGGCCGTACGCGAATTCAGCCGCCACACGCCGGCCGAGGGAGCGCTCGGGGGTGACGTGGGGGGGGGGCTCTCCTGCGCGGAACCCCCCGGCTTTGTATACCGATAGGATGTGAAGAAGTTGCATGACAGGTGGCTGCAGTGCTTGGCAGACCGAACACTAGCACCGCTTTATCTAATAGTGTTGTATTAGATGAGTAAAATATAGAAGAGAGAGAAAGTGATAAGATATATAAAGATCACTTGAGTCTATAAACTAATATAAATAGTGTGATGGTGTAAATTAAGAAGTTATAGTAAAAATAATATAAAATAGTTAGATAAATAATTTACTATTATAGGGGTTATCTAAATTACTGTAACAAAGTTGCGTGACAGATCCTAGGAAACGGACACAGCCAGCTGCCGAGCCATACCTGTGGCCCAAAAAGAACAAGCGCCAGGCCCAACAAATTTGTTTCGTCTACGGGGCGCTGCTGACATGGGCCACTGAATCTGATTTCGGCTCAATTTTATTGGTGCCTTCACAAAACCATCCCAACTCGTGCCCACATGAGTCGCTCTTTTTGCCTTTTTACTTTTTTGCTCTTTTTTCTCTTGTTCCTTTGTATTGGTCGTAGAGATATAACAATATTTTTCTCTTTTTTTCTCTTTTTCCTTTATTTTTAATTAAATGACTCAGAAAAACTAATAACCACTATAATATAATTTTAGTCAAAAAATTAATAGTCAAAAGCCAGAAATTATAACCAATTGGAGCAAAAATCTAACACTCAAAAGCCAGAAGTTGTAGGTTGGAGCATGGCCTATGTTGTTTACCCACCAGCACAAGCATCGCAGTCTTGCTTGCTGCATGAGGAACATCTTGCAGCACCAGTACAAACACCGTAACTAAAGCATTCCAAACCTGCATCCGGTTCGGTGATAGTATGATTCTTCTGCCTCCGTGTGTTAGTGCCAGTACATCACATACATGCATGTCGCCATGTCGGTGCTCACGGCAGAATGGAAATGACTGGGATTAGGCTTCACTACTTCATCATATACAGGGGTGAACCAGACTTAGCCCAAAACCTAGACTGAGCCAGCTGGTTTTGAGTTGATATGGGCCTTCATTCCTAACATTTCACAACCAAGTCACTATTCTCTATGGGCTTTGGTTTCTAGGTCTCGGGTTATAACCCACCTAGCCCGAGGTCTAATTCCGTGCTTGATCATATATATATATATATATATATATATATATATATATATATATATATATATATATATATATATATATATATATATATATATATATATATATATATATATATATATATATATATATATAACTATATATAATTTACAAGTAATATTATTTAAATAGTAATGTATATAGCAATTTTTAGTATCAATAATTCAACATAATTGATAGCAATGTATAATTATGAAGAAGTAGCGATCAAAATGCTTACCAAAATTAAGAAACTCACAAAATATATCATCTGACCTCAATAGACTAGAAAAAGTAAACAAAATGACTTAAAATTTTAAACTAGAAATAGTAGAATGATTAAATAAAAGTAAATGCATTACCTCTTTTGAATTCATTTTTGCTTTCTCACAGATTTTGGAAGCAACGTGTTATAGCACCATTGGTGACTTTTTTCACGATCATTTTTGCAATTTGACTCTGATTTGCAACAAAATAGGTCGGTATTCCAAAAACTCAATTTGAAACCCAAAGTCCTAACCATATTATTTGAGAAAAGTCAACCAACACTCATTGTATTGAAAGCCTAACTCACAAATTTATGCCCTTTGCTTAAAAGAACTTAGAATAATTAGGAGAAAACTGGTAATACACCTATACCAATTCATGACTTGATCCTTGGTTGGTGAGGCGATCGATGAGCGACAACGACCAAGAGATGCCACGGCTGGTGAGGGTGGCAGTTGAGGCCTCTGGGGCTGGAATTTTTTGTACGGATAATCCATTTTTTATTCGAAATTACATAAATATACCCGCGGGAAAATTTTTTACAAAAATAGGCTCCAGTCGCCTAATGGTTGGGCGACTGGAGGCGTTCGCCCAACCACAGGGCGACATTTAATGAATCTACCAACCGTTGGGCGATTAATTGCAGTCGCCCCACGGTTGGGCGACTTCCATCCAGTCGCCCAACCGTTAGGCGACTGAATTTCAGTCGCTCAACGGTTCGGCGACTTCTAGTGAGATATATACCGCGCTTGGCCGTGGCCGAGCGCGGTCACTGTGTCGTTCGGCCGCCGTCGCAGAGAAGAGAGGGAGAGGAGGAGAAGAGGAGGGGAAGAGAAGGAGAGGGAGAGGAGGAGAAGAGAAGGAGAGGGAGAGGAGGAGAGGAGGAGAAGAGGAGGGGGAGTGCGCGATTTTCAGGTAATTTTTCGTGTTATATTTTTTGTTAGTGTAGAAAATTAGTTTAGAAAATGTAGTGTAGAAAATTAGTTTAGAAAATTAGTTTAGAAAATGTAGTGTAGAGAATTAGTTTAGAAATTTAGTTTAGAAAATTAGTTTTAGAAAATGTAGTGTAGAAAATTAGTTTACAAATTTAGTTTAGAAAATTCGTTTAGAAAATGTAGTGTAGAAAATTAGTTTACAAATTTAGTTTAGAAAATGTAGTTTCAAATTTAGTTTAGAAATTAAATATAGAAATATAATTTAGACATTTAATTTTCAAATTTTGTGTACTAAATGTAGTTTAGAAATAAAGTTTAGAAAATTTAGTTTATAAATTTTGTGTACCATTTATTGTACAAATTTAGATGTAGAAAGTATAATGTACAAGTTTAGATGTAGAAATTTAGATGTACCAAGTTTAATGTACAGTCTTAGATGTATAAAATTTAGTGTTGAAATTATTGTACAAATTTAGATGCAGAAAATTGAATGTTGAAAGTATTGTACAAATTTTGCAGGTATGACTCGTGCTGGACGTGACTCGGAGTGGCGGTTCGCGCTGTTGGACGAGCACGTGGACCGCTCTCATCGCGCTTCCCATCTAGTGCCGCCACCGGGGAGCACGGACGAGCCGCCTCAGCTGGGAGTGGTCCGGACACGGACACCTCGCGTGGCCTGGGGACTCGACCCTCGTTGGACTGCCAGGTGAGCACTATTCCAGCGTTTAGTGCGACCGTTAGTTCGTTCCGTGCTGACCTTCACTTTGTTTGCAGGCTGCGGGATGCCGGGCTACTCCCTCTTGCCCGGATGGTGCAGGCCACAGAGGAGGATGGAGCCGCTGGCGGGGACGAGGGCGGGGACGAGGCGGGCGGGGATCGATCACGACGATTTCCGTTCGACCGTTCCCTACTGACGGCTTTGGTGGACCGTTGGCGGCCCGAGACGCACACTTTCCACCTCCCATTCGGGGAGATGACGCCGACCTTGCAGGATGTGTCCCTGCTTCTTGGGCTTCCGATCGCGGGAGACGCTGCCTTCCTACCGGAGGCCCCGGCCGACTGGCGCGCTGACCTGCTCGGCAGATTCGAGGGTGTCGTTCCACCGGCCGCTGACCACCACGTGTTCGGAGAGGCGCAGACCCATGGGCCGACACTGAGGTGGCTCAGACAGTACCGGGTACGTGGTATATAAAATCGATCGTATCTTCGAAGCTCTTTTTTGTGGTATTACGTACTAATAACAACTTTTTTGCATTCAGGTGGATCGCATGGTTCCGCAGGCAGACGATCAGCAGGTCTCGCGGCACCTGGAGGCGTACGTGCTGTGGCTGTTTGGTTGGGTGCTTTTCACCACCAGCCACGGCAATTCGGTGGATGCGCGCCTTATCGTTTATGCGAGGGCGATCGCTGACGGCGAGCCCCACCAGGTCAGCTGGGGATCGGCCGTACTTGCCGTGACGTACCGCGCGCTGTGCGATGCGTGCACGAGGGTCAAGCCGAACTCGATCCTCACGGGTTGTCCCCTGCTACTACAGTTGTGGTCGTTCGAGCGCTTAAGCGTCGGACGACCTGTGCTAGACGACGTGGGTCCGTACGGGCCCGAGATGTATCCGGGGGGAGAAGTCGACCGGCCGACGATGGGTTCTATGTGGTGCCGTCGCCGAGTAAGTTTTATCACAGTTAACTATTTCTTTCTTGTTGACGATCGTCATTGTAAACAACTTGTCTTTCTTGCAGGTACAGTTCGCGCACGTGCAGGTCACGCGGGCGTACCGAGTCTTTGTGGAGCAGCTCGACCGCATCACAGCCGACGACGTGCGCTGGGAGCCGTACGCTGATACGGCAGTGCAGGCCCGTGCTCCTGGCGGTCTGTCTTCACTTTGCTGGCGTGACCGGGCTTTCTGGCTCACCCGCCGGAAGCTCGTGTACCTCATCTACGTGGAGGACTACGCACCCCAGCGGGTGATGCGGCAGTTCGGGCTATGGCAGCCGGTTCCTGTACCAGTCGGACCATCGCTTCCGCGGCACGTGCACGGGTGAGTGTACGTTTGTGCTAAATATGTACATACTTACTACTGCGTTCGCAAGTATCTCACATTACGTAATGGTTTTATACGCAGGCACAGCAGGAAGGGAGTGAAAAGAGGCACGGACTGGTCGGTGAGAATGCAGCCCTGGGTCGAGCAGTGGCAGGATGCGCTCGACGACCGCGTGGACGAGGACCGACCGTACGACAGCAGGGAGTACGCGGAGTACCTGCGCTGGTACCAGCCGCAGACCCGTATCAGGCTCGTATATGTGGTAGACCCGCCTGCCACACACGTCGCCGCTCCGACGGACACGTACCCCGCGCACTTCGCGCACGACGCTCACCTCGCGGTACGTTACATGTCATTTCAAAGATTCCCAAATGGTAATGTCGTTTCCATAATCGACCATTTTATGTCTTTGTGTCCAGGCTGACGTCGGTTCTGACCTATACGCCGAGTCCGGCACAGTACTGGAGAGGCTCGCCAGTGGTGCGCAGCTGACCCATGAGGAGGGCCTCAGCTTTGCGCGTCGGGTGCACGAGGGGTGTAGACGTATCGTTAGCCTACTGTCCTGCACGAGGCTACCGGCGGTCTCCACGCCCCCCGCTACGACTGCTCGTCCACCAGTGCCACCTCCACCAGCGTGGCACTACTATGGTGCACCTACGTGGACACGTCCTCCACCACCTCACCCGGAGCAGCCAGGGGGTTCAGCCTGGGCAGGGCCTCCTACACCGGTTCACTTCACGCCTCCTACGCAGACCCCTGTCTTTCCCACGCAGGGGGTGTACGCCTCCTCCATGGCGCCAACTACAGGTACGCATAGGGTCTTATACCGTGTTTATCCGAAGACGACATGCAACGCACTAACGATATTAATATTGCAGGTACTTACCAGCACGGCGTCTCCCCAGGCCAGGAGGATGTGGACCAGTTTTTCGCGCCGTCGCCCGACGTCGCACCGCAGGTTCTTTCTGCCAGTGCCCTCCCCGGTGCACCGGAGATTACACAGCCAGAGGTGCAGCTGACTCCACCAGCGCAGGGGCGGGATAGACACCCTCCTCCTCGTTTTACCTTTTCGGATCGTCCTAATCCGTTGCACCGGAGGAGGGCCAAGCGAGGCCGTATGGGAGGACGCGGGCGCGGTGACGGGGCACAGCAGGGTGACCAGTGAGGCGTGCTGCAGATGCTATATATGTTATGCATGTAATGAAAATACATGCGCCATGTTACTCACAGTTATATTATGAAGTTTATTTATATTTACATAAGTCTATCATCTCTTTCCGCATATAAACTATCTCACTTAACAGTGTATGTATCGATCGTTCTCTACTCAATCTTTCAAAAAAAAATTTAAAAAACTTTTTACACACCTACAATATACAATGAACATAAACTTTTATTACAACTTCACCGTATTTTTTACCGGTTCAACGTTACAAAATTCACAAATTCTAAAACAATCACGGGGGCTACCTGAAGTCGCCTAACGGGATGGCGACTGCATGGCAGTCGCCTAACGGTATGGCGACTGCATGCCAGTCGCCGTACGGAAGAGCGATTTAATGCAATCGCTCTACTGTGCAGCGAGATATATTGTGTCGCCGTGTGGTTGGGCGAACGCCTCCAGTCGCCCAACCATTAGGCGACTGGAGCCTATTTTTGTAAAAAATTTTCCCGCGGGTATATTTATGTAATTTCGAATAAAAAATAGATTATCCGTACAAAAAATTCTCTGGGGCTGCGAGTACGAGCATACGAGGGCAGAATAGGAGGGAATGAGACAAACATGAGAGGAGAGATGTGACTAGGGTTAGGGTGATGTGCGTGTGGCTGCTGGGCTTTGTGCTTCATGGATGTGGCTTGACTGGCCGAACGCTTGGGCCATACTCACATAAGATGGGCTTCATATTCTGGGCCGGACTAGGCGTCGTCTTAGCCCCGCCGCTGGAGCATGAGCAACGGGACTGCGAGAGGCTAGGAACTTGCATTTTGGACTCACCGGGTATCCTACGATTTAGACTTTGTGGTTCACACCTAGATTTACACATGCTATATATATCAGTAAAAAAAAAATATAGACCCGGCGTCCTGAGCACCTGTTGGCTTCTTTGGATCCGCCCGTGGGTCACGGTACACGGCGATCGATGGCGTCTCGAGTCTCCCCTCTTAACCACAACAACGACGTGACGATCAAGAACGACATGGCATGCCTTGGAAGAGAGACTACACTGAGTTTGCTTCTTCCTTTCGACGAACCACGAGTGCACTTCTCGAATCTGGAGATCGAGATGTGGACGTCCCGTTTGCAAAGCGTGTGCGGCACCTTTCTCGTCAGTCCCGTCCCGTTTTTCACGTCGAACCTCTCGCTTTCAGGCCTTGATTTGGTTGTTGTCGTGTCATTAGTCGCCAATAATTGCCCCACTAGGGACGTCGCCACGGCCATAGTTATTGCACCCATCACATGCATGCAAACTTAACTGGGAAATTCAGGCCCAGCATGAATTTAGCCCACGCGGCCTATGAATGTGTTGGCTATGGCTTTATCTTTTGACTCATGGTTTTTAAATTCTATCTGTTTGCGAGAGATAATACATAAAAAAATAATTATATACGATTTTGACCGATATAACTGAATTTATTACAGTGTCTAATACAATATACTTGTAGACATCGTCTTGGAAAGGCGCAATGTTCAAAATCTAGTTACTGTAGCACATATGATAAACCAAAGCTTGAGCGGTTTCGAACGCATCCTTTAGTACCTTGCTAGTGGATGGGAAAAATGATCAACATATAAACCCTTTGGGGGTGCAATGGCAACAACACTTGATTGATCATCTTGCACGAGTGGATTAAGAAAAATGCAAGTGTGATGTATATGGATGATCTATTTCGAGTGAGAGTAAGTCTGAGTCAGTTTGGACCCTCGAGCATTACATTAACTCGGTACTATAACAATTTTCAGGCTACAAATGTTCGATTTCTTAGTGATTTCTTCTGGCGTGTGTCTACCTAACCATGGGACCCTATTAAATCAAATGCAATGGGATCACTTAAATAAAATGTGATTACAAATTCCATGCTCCAAAATATAAATTCAATACTACTATAAGTTCTAGTGTTCCAAAATTTCTTAATGTATTTATGATGAAAGCATATATATGGACTATGGAGTTTGTGATTTTGATAGGGGAGCTGATCTTTTTCGTAGCACCGACTAAAAGCAAGCATGTAAGGCGCACACACAAGTGTGTGCATTTTGCAGATCAAGTAAACCCTTGCTTAAACCTTGTAGCCGGTCAAAAGCAAAAGAGCCACAAATCTAGTGCCCCGAGAACCCAGGTCTCTCCTCTTGGCTCTTGCAGTGGTCCATGAGGGCAGCAACCTGAAACAATAATTTTTTGTTCAAGATTTCGAGAGAAGTTATAAAAAAAGTGAAAGCTCTTCTACGTTATTAATGCCAATCTTAAAGTTTAGCAGTAACACAGACGGTACTAGTACTTTGTTTTCTTCAAATTGAAGGAAACAAGAGCCCGGTGAGTGATCATGTGAAATGATACCCAGGATGATGGTGTCAGGAAAAGCTTGTTGTGCTTAATTTTGACACACTGGACTTGTATTCACTTGAATAGAGTACGAATTTGCACTGACAGATGTGTTGATGTGCTCTGGAAAATGTGAACTTCTTGGCTGTGCTAGATTTGATTGGACTGGCTGTAAAGTAGTAGTATTCGTACTACTACTGTATTCGTACTGGATACTGGATACCCCATGCCCATGATTTTAGCTTGGGAGCCCAGTTGAGCATGACAGCTCAAGAACTGCACGCTACTCTCCTTTCATGATTAAGCCTTTCTTACCTACCGCCGGAACAGCTATGGTCGATCCTGCGTTGTGTTCTAGGGAAGGTGCTTAACCACACCGGATACGAGCTGCGAGCTCACGTAATCGCAACCAGTCAGAATGGTGTAGTCTCACCGACACTTCTGCTTCTGCATAACCATCTTCATCATCTCGTTGGCCGCGAGCTCACGTAATCGCATCCGATTTACACCTTAATCCGGTTAGGTCGTGCTTGTACAATTATTTGGAATTAGTAATTCAGAATACTGTCGTATTCAGACCGACACGCACTGCCATGTGGATTGAAAAAAAGAAGAAGAGGAACGCATGTGAATCTTGCATATTGCTTGTATGATTTCTAGTAGTATTACACTGCAAAAGCTGCTGCTCATGGCTGTGCTAAACATGTGCAGCCTTCAGAAAACTGAAGCCTCTGTTCAGAACTTCACATCTAACTAAATTCTCCAGACCAAACACTGGAAGCAGCAGCACAGGCTTCTTCTTCTCTCATTTTTTTTATTATGCTGCATAGTCTGCGCTGGGGAATTGCAGATTAGTGTGTAAGCTACATTATCTCATGGAAATATTCTAATTATAAATCCTAAAATAAAAATTGAGTTAGTACTTTGGCCAGAGTGAAGCTATGAAAGTTGGAGGAATCTCGCTCCCTATAGAAGATCAGGCCAAAAAGGGAACATTAGTGCTTTGTCAGTGCTCAGTACAGCACATGAACTCACTGGGCGTTTAGGTGCATTGCTCATCTTTAATTCTTTATAATCGAGAAAGCATATATAACTCACCCCTATTTTTTGGATCACTGCATTTATCTCTTTTGCTTTTGTGAATTACACTAAAGCAAGGGAGGACTTTTACCATCCTTGAGGAGGTACCAGGTACTAGGAGGTACCATTGTATATCCAGCTATTGATTTAAAAGGGGTAGGATTGGTATTAGTAATTTTTGTGCGCGGTATGCTGTTGTTCTCCCGTGTCGCTCAAGCTACCTTCTCTGCACCACGCCAGGCCGCCTAAGCATTCAGTGTGGCCTCGCAAATTGATTCTAGGCATTCATTTTCCTTCTTGTTACATGTTTAATCTGCTTATCAATAGAACATGCATGCGGCACTACGAGTTTGTGCAACCGAACTAACAAATTATCTCATATTCCAGTATTCCACTTACTTCGACATATTCCACTATGTTACAAAACGCTAACTGATTCAAGTGCTCATGAATCGGCAGATTTTGCATGCATATGTAAGGTATATATGACGTTCAAAAGTCACTTTTATATTTTTGCTAAGGCATGATTAACCCGCTATGTTCTATCACCGTGAAAAAACACCCATTGTGTTAGTAATTTTTAACACTGCATTCACATAAACTCTTTCAGCATATCAATGCACCTTACAATCTTACATATACATGAACAAATAGCCTCACAACATTGCCGCCTCCTCTTTTCCCTCTTTTGACATGGTTAGTCCACTGGAAGAAAAAGAAGAACGAACAACATGCATGCGGTAGGAACTTGTGGAGCTCAAGACATATTGCACTGTTTACAAAATAAAAAAACTGATTCCAGCACACATCAACATTTTTTTTGGTCTTGAGGATGGATGCATCAACATGATGTGGCATATGAGGTCCCAGGGCATTCTAGCTGGAAAAAATGGCAATAACTGTTTAATTTCATTTCAGATTAGTTAACATAAAAATGGAGCAGCACAATGAATTTGACAACAAATCAACAAACCGCACCTACTTCTAATGGCCTAAATCTCACAGCGAAAACTTGAATTGAGAGTAAGGAGCGATTGACGATTTCCTAGTGGAGAAGGTGAGGTTGTGCGTGGGATAGGCAGCAGTGGCCGCATGCGGGAGACAGAGTGCGGAACTGCGGACGGAGAAGGGAAATCACCGGCGATGTAGCAGGGAAGGAGAGACAGAACCAGGGTGTTGCAGCAAGAAATCGGCGGCTGCGATTTAGGGTTCGTCGAGCTCAGGATTCCATTAGTTTGAAGGATCGGTGGCGCCGGCGGATCAGGAGGTCAAGCCAGCAGATCGGGAGGTCAAGTCGGCAGGGAGCACCTAGGTGGCGGCCGGAGCTTCTCTCGTCAGGCATAGCAGGCGGTGAGCACCGGAATGACAAGGGATTCCAGCGAGATGATTGAGGTGATATGCGAAAAGACAAAATTACCCCTCCACTCAAGTGACCCGTGCGGGCTGAGGGCAGGTACTGGTGGGACTAACTACCGGTACCGACTTATATCAGCCATCCGATCGAGGAAGATCAACGGCTTAAATTTGGTACCTTCTTACTCTCAAGGATGGTAAAATTACTCAAAGCAAGGAGGATCATATTGAGTAATCTGCAAAGGAATTATCCTCTGGTACCTTTGGAAAAAGGACATAGAAGGCCAATGTGAAATACAGGTAGACAATTAACAACTTAAAAGTAACAAATATCACTGCAACTCAGTTGCCATCCAAGATCCAACTAGACAAAAGAAACTTTCGAAAAACAACAGACAACTTGATCAGAAAGCCAGAAACATCCTTAGTTGTAAGCATTGCAACACTACGAGAGTACTACAAAATGGCGTATTGTAGTTTATGGATACTAATCATACCACTAATCACAAGCAACGCGATTTACTCCAGAAAACAACACAGAGCCAGGACAGAAAGTGGCAGCTCCTATCTGGCTAACTTTATTGTGCTGTTCATCTCCTCATCTGAGGCCGAGAGGTGGCAGCCAACTCTCTCTCTCTCTCTCTCTCTCTCTCTCTCTCATCAATAGCTGCCACCCATGATCTCATTATCTTTTACTCCCCCAGACACTACCTTTTATATTGTCACTCCCACTCCCCTCCCAGGCTCCCACCACCCTCCATTCCTCTCTCATCCTGTTCCTGCCTTCACTACTTCCCTGCTCTGCTCAGGTCAGTCTCCTCAACCTGTGTTTCACATTTCAACCCAGTGCTGCAATGGCCTCCCTGTGTTGCAATTTGAAGTTCTTGAGTTAGCTTAGAAGTACTTAGTGTGCTGTGCGTGATGCATTTGGATCTGTTCTGATAGTTCTTGGCCCGAGGAAGAATAGATCTTTGTGTTTGCACTCGAGCTCAGTGTCTCCTTTGTGTCCTGTGTTTCTTTTCCTTGAAGCATATGCTGTGTAATTTTGGCCCAAGCCCTGGAATGCTTAATTTGGTGGTTGCCTTGGTTCTTGGCTTTTTAGCTTTGGATTCTTTCGTGATGCTGAGATCTGCAAGATGTAGTACTACTTCGTTTATGTATTAGTTTAGTGTCCTGTCTTGATTTGGTAGGTGGCACCTTACAGTTCTATAATGTTGGTCAATTCGACCAGATCAGCCATGAAATGCACTTTTTTCTACATTTGTAAGGCGAGAAAGATCTGAACACCAATATGGCCTTTCAGATCAAGGAGCAACCTATTTCTTGATCTCTTACCGCGCAATATCGACAATGTTTCTACTGCGCAACATCGTCAATGTTTCAAAATTAGAAATCTTTTTAGATAAAGGATGAAGCACAAGAAGTTACTATTCTGGCATTTCAGACCATGAGCCACAATTTAGATCTCTTGTTATTGACTAAAAACTTAATTACTAATTACCGTGTACTACTTACTACCTACTAGTCAGTGTAGAATTCGCAGACTTAGCAATACTTTGGTAGTTCAGATTTACAAAAAAAAAAAAACGCACGATATATTCACTGTTTGATGCTTCAATGTTCTTGCGTGACCTCAGGGATTTTTTTTTGGATCAGAGAAGTGAAGGCAAGCAGATATACAGCATGATGGAGTTCAAAGCAGGAATTTTTACCGCGGCCATACTAGCCATTGTGCTCTCCTCTCCTGCATTTGCTCAGAAGACCAAGAGCCCTCCTGCTCCGGCGGCCGCAATCCTTCCGCCGTCCCCGGCGCCTGCACCCGCGCCGCACCATGTGGATCTCGCCGATCTCCTCAGCGTGGCCGGCCCTTTCCACACCTTCCTGGACTACCTGCAGAAGACCAATGTCATTGAGACCTTCCAGAACCAGGCGAACAACACCAAGGTGGGCATCACCATCTTCGTTCCCAAGGACTCGGCGTTCGCCGAGCTCAGGAAGACCACATTTGCCAACCTCACCCAGGACCAGCTCAAGTCCCTGCTCCTGTACCACGCATTCCCCAAGTACTACTCCCTGGCCGAGTTCAACAAGCTGAGCAGCCTCAACCCGGTGACCACCTTCGCCGGCTCACAGTACACGCTCAACCTCACCGACAACATGGGCAGCGTCCGCGTGAAGTCGATGTGGTCCAACCCGAAGATCACCAGCAGCGTGTACTCCACCCGCCCGGTTGCGGTGTACGAGGTTGACAAGGTGCTCCTGCCAATGCAGATCTTCAAGAGCGACCCCCCGCTCGCCCCAGCCCCAGCGCCTGCCCCAGACGCCAAGGCTTCCGATGCCGCTCCCAGCCCGTTGTCAGGGAAATCGACTAGCGCGAAGGCGAAGGCGGAGACGAAGAGTTCATCGCACCATGTCGGTGTTGGTGTTGTCAATTACTTGATGCTTGCCGTCTCGGGTGGCTTGATGCTCCTGTGGTGAGAGTTTCCTGACATTGTTGAGGCACAGGGTTCATTCATGCTCCCCCTGCTTACTTTTTATGTGGATTGTTGCTGGATTCATTCTTTTGGACATAGTAGGCGTTGTGTTAGGATTGAGTTGTGGAGTATTTGAATCATATATGCTTCTATGGTTACTGGTTGTTGATACTTGATTTGATGCATGTATGCAGAAAGTATTCCATACTCGCCAGTGATATTCATGATCTCTAGAGCTAATGGCTGGCATTTGTCATGCTTGTCGTATGATTCTTGAAGAAAGTGAAGTGCGAGGTGAACTATTGTTTAACATCATGTTACTAGTTGGCACGCAATTCTTTGGTAAAGAAGTTACCCTTACAACTGAGCTGTCTGTCTAATGTCGCTTACATGACAATGGGGGGTTAGCATAGCAGCGTGGTAGGCATTATCTTCTCTGACGAACTCTTGTTGCCAGAGATAGCATGCATGCAGTGCAAGCAGATGGATTGTGCACTAAAGTAGTTGTTCTGTGATGAGCTGGAAAATCTGCAAAGACACAGTAGTTTTACTCTGAACTTGGGCTTATTTCTTGCCATCGGCAAACGCGTGGAGAGAGCAGAAATTTCCACGCGAAATGTGACCGAGCTTCTCCACATGCAGTTTTAGTTTGTGTCTGCAGGATGTGTGAATGTGAAATGTGTGTGTGGTATCTGAGGATTAGTTGATGATTATTACTATTTAACTATCCACTTGCCATCTCAATAATGATCTAAGCTTTTCAACATGTGCTTTGTCTCTGGCGGCCTGGCTTCCTACCTGAGTTGGCATCGTGTAAACAAGTCATCAACAGAAGTTACCGAACTACATCCAAGAAGTTTCTCGCAGGGACTTCGGCCCCCTCTTTTTAACTTATGACTTCGTCTCGTTATTCTTTCAAATCGACTTATCGGGACAACATTTTTAATAAATTTATCGATATTTATTCACACAACCACTCGTAATAGAATAAAAAACCATCCATCGCACCCAAAAAACACAACCTTCAATTCGTTTCATCGATTGATTTCTCACACATACATGACTTCCTAATATACTTACACTGGCCTCTGGGCCCATGGTCCATACACCTTGCTTACAGCACACACGTACACTACTTCCCCCTACCATCAGACCCTCCTGTCAGCATAATGGGCGCTACACCTGAACGAGCCTTCCTTTTTGTGATCCTTCGAAAACCAACTCAGGTTTTCCACGGTATCCCAGCATGCTATCCTAAAAAAAAAAGGCTATTGACGCCTGAAGTTACTCTTCTGAATGCACTAAAAGCTCCAATAGAAATACATGACTTGATTATGGTTGACATGCTATGGACTTGGGCTCCTGGAATTCAGTGGATTCTCTCGGAAAGAATTAGGGCAATTATCACAGCTTTTGAATTGGGATGGCAATATAAGGGAAGAGCAGCATTTTTTGAGGGTGAATGCATTATGGAAGTAGCTTTGTTATTGAGGTTTCTTTGGACAAGTATTCTCAGGTTGTGTCGTAAGAAAGAAGGAAACTTTCAGCATGTGAGTAGGAACTACAAGTTGGTGCAACCTGAGAAAGTTAACGATTGGGGTCAATACAAGGAAATTGTATTAGCTAAAGTAATGGTGCAGCGTGTTTTTACTGAAGGTGAGTGGTATGAACTCGCTGAGAATTTTGATTGTCAACAAGGCAGCAACGCACTGCTATACAATGGGGCAAAATTGATGAGGGAGCTCTGGTTATGTGCTTGGGGACAAGCACATTCTCGCAGGGGCAGTAATGTCATTGTAGGACCAATGCTGGCAATCAGAGTGAGGTGAATGATTTCTAAAAAAAATTCCCTTTAAGTATTCAAAATCTTCGCTTGAGTGGTTATGATAGTCACCAAGTTTAGATCACATCAATATAGCAAAGCAAAACAAAACTTAAAGAATAGTCAACAAAATCAACAGTCTTCTACAGAGGGCCAGTCTGACCACCAGCCTATGACCGATCACACTGGCAGGTCAGTATAACAGTACGTCTAGAGCCGATCCAACCGGTCCCCTATTTCCAAACCTGAAAACATCTCAGGCCAAAAGCTCAAATATCAAGAATTTGCTCAATTCTCATCCAAACGCATCCAAGTTTTGTATAAGACTGGTTTAAGACAACAAGAACCTAAACCAATCAGGAATCATAAGGTTTTTAAGCTCAAATTCACCAAATTGAAAATCATTGTTCATTCCGTCGTTGACCCTATCTATGTTTATACGATGGCCCAAGAACATGCTCATTCTTCAGCCGTAGAGAGACTTTTGACAGGAAGTGCTCGGTTCGGATAATTTCTGTTTCCATGCTGGGATCAACAGGATGAGAAATAACCAAATAGGTCACAAAAATACAAAAAAAAACCCTAAATCTTAAAATACTCTTAATTGTGAGGATCTACTCATGAGGTCTTCCAGATCAATTCTTATATGTCTTAGCAAGATAATTTAAATAAGAGATTGAGCTATTCTTTGAATGTGAGGATCTAAGCATGAGGTCTTCCAGATCTATTCTTATATGTCTTAGCAAGATAATTTAAATAAGAGATTGAGCTAGAACTCCCATAATCATCATAAATCTAGTTCAAGAACAAGTAAAACCAAGTAAAACACAAATAAGAATATGCTTGAGATAAAACTTTGATATATTTCAATGGAGGATAAGGTTCACATATTTATCGATAATTACAAAGCGCAGTCAAAGTACCACATTTTCCTCGCAAGTTCTCTCTCTCACAACCATGAAAGGAGACAATATTGTAGAGCAAAAACTAAACCCTAGAATCCTTAGATGTACCACCTTCTCTCATCCTCTCTAAATAACCAGCACAACCCTGATGGGTCTAACCTATTAAGTTTACCATGAAAACTCGTCAACCCCACTAACACAAATTTTACAAACTCACGTACGTTTCTCAAAATGTTTACAAGGCTCAACCTGCTAATTCTTTAGCAATGGATCCACTTGTTAATTCTATCTCTCCTTGACCTAAACAACTTCTTTGCATCTCTTTGCACCGCTGTTTTGATGAAAGCATTAACCCGATATTTAGCCAACTACCAACATACCCTTTATCAGTGGCGGACCCAGAGAATTTGACGAGCCTGGGCGACAGTAGCGGCGCGGAGCTACGGCAGCCGGTGGCCGGTGCAGGCGGTGCTCCGGCACAGCTTGCGGATATGTAGTGGATGTTAGCCGAAAGTCCACACTGATGCACACAGGAAACAAAACTCGCACTGCACTCTGCACTCTGTGTTTTCGGGAGATAAACAGTAACTGAAGAATGCAGGATACTTCAGAGAAGCAAGGAAATGTATTGAACTGTTAAAAGCAATGTGTTACAGAGTATGAGCGAATTGAGCACAGTTATTCTGGGTTATCTTCCCATATAAAGTGCAGAAAGAAAACTGAATACATGCATTGAACTATTCTAATGCTTATGATCCAAAAAAACTCGGTCTGCTATGCTGAACTGAAAACGCTCAGCTGAACTGAAACTACTCAGTCTACATGCTCCTAATCTTGCGCATATAGCCCTGAAAAACATGTCTTCCCAGACTTAGCAAACAAGCATATGAATTAGTCAACAGTGGAGCCCGGGCAGGGGCCCAGGGTCGCCGGGCCCTGGGTCCGCCCCTGCCCTTTATGAAACTTTCTAACACCTTCCCTTGACTCCGTCTTTATCTTCACCTCAAAGTATCTCCACATGCTTTGACACGTAACCTATAATGCCCAATAACTAGACGTTACATTTTCACGCATTCAGACTCCCTCTAACCGTCTCTGTATGCATCGGTCTCATTACTTGGTGCACCATATGCACAAACTCGTATTTTCACGATCCTTGTCTTCTTTGTGCTTTTCGCTTGAGCCATGTAACCTCACCTAGACTTACACGATCGCTTGGACCTCAGCTTTCTCGCCTAGTCCTGGTCCATTGTCGTTGACCACTACATCCTATCAAGATACTCTTGCTTGTGACGATCTAAGACATTAGGTCTTCCAGATCTATTATTTCATATTCTAACAAGATAATTTAAGCAAGAGATTAGGTTAGAACCCCACGAACCTGAAATCATAAATCTAGCTCAAGAACAATCAATACCAAACAAGAGTACAAATAAGAACATTATTGAAATAAAAACTTTGATCTGTTTCAGTGGAGGATGAGGTTTATATACTCATGGATGATTATAAAGTGCAGCCAAAGTATTACTCTTTTCTCTCTCAAGTTCTCTCTCTTATAACCATGGAAGAAAATAACACATGCTTGGATGATATATGGTAGTAAAGTAAAAACTAAACTCTAGAATCTTCAGATCTATCACCTCCTCTGCTCCCCTCTAAATAACCAATACAATCCTAATGGATCCAACCTATTAATCTTACTGGAAAAATCCGTCAACCCCACTAACACATGTTTTACACACTTATACACACGTCTCAAAGCGTGTACAAGGTTCAACCCGCTATCTCTTTAGCGATTGATTCACTTATCAATTCCAGCTCTTCTTGACCTAAATCACTTCTCTTTTGTGTCTCTCCACGCGGTGATTTTGATCAAGACACTAACATGATATTTTGTCAACTACCAACATATCCTTTATGAAGCTTCTAGATACCTTTTCTTGCCCTCATCTTTATGTTCACCTTAAACATCTCCACATGTTTGGACAGGCAGCCCGTAGTGCCTAATGACTAACCGTTATATGTTCACGTATTCGAACTCACCTGAATCATTTCTATATGCATTGATCTTATCACTTGGTGCAATAAACCAGAGAAGCAGAACACTGGCATGGCCACAATTTGCAAGACCTCAAGCGAATCAAGGCAAGGGAGGAGAGGAGACCGACATGTGGGGTAGCATCATGTGTGGTGTGCGTAGTTGTAAACCCGGTTCTTAGTCCGTGGGACCCAAGTGTCAAGGTGAGTGAGAGAGACTTAAAAGCCAAGGTTTTTAACGGAGAGAGGACATCGAATCAAATGGAATGAAACTCCACATTCCACTCTACTATTCTTCTTCCTCCTCTAGGTCTCTCTGATTTCTCCCCAAATTACCTCAGATTACCCTAATTTCTGCTACCGATTCGTGCGTTCCGGTCTCTCACGAGCTCGGGACATAACAAGCATGGATGGAATCGACGGCGGCCGTCGTGGCCTGAAGTTGTCGATGGCGATGCCCGTTGCGAGAAGACGATGCCAGCGAGGTTAGGGCCTAGGCAGTGCACATCAGCGCATGGGCCGTCATATAAGCAATGTTAGTAACTTGGGTGTTTCGTCATGGGCTTCCCCGTCAAGTGTTTAGCCACGAGTTTTCCAGTTGGGCCTATGGGCCGATAATGTCGGCTCTCCAATGATATGCCAAAAAAGTTACAACTTTTTCTCAAAAAAGAGAGACCGGAATATGTTCGTATCCTTTTGCTTTGGCGTGGTGCGCGTGCTTGGGAGCTTAATCGCTGCGTCCTTCTGGTTTTCCTGCGATTTCTCGCTCAAATATGCGAGGTTTGCTTGTATTGGGGGGTTCAGCGGCGAGGTCAAGGAATCGCGAGCAAGCCTCCGCTACTCACCATAGCCGTTCGCCGCGTGCATTGATTTTTTTTTTAGCTGACTTGGCCTTCATCCCCGTTCGGTTGGGCTAAAAAATAGTGGCTTATGGCTGAAATTGCACTGTAGCTGGCTGAAATTACACCGTAATTACAGATGACTTATTTGATGTAATTAAATTAAAAAAATTTAAAATATGTTAACTCATCACGGACAACGTAAACGAATATAGAAAAAAAGAACGGCAAAAAAGCTCAAGAAAAAGCCAAAAATTCAGAAAAAAAACGGAATTTATGAATAGTGAAAAATAAGTCAAAAGTCAGAAGCTCAAACCGAAATGAGCGGAACGTCACTGTCTTCTCCGCGTCCGCCTCCGGACATTCGGCAACGGGGGCAGGCGGCGGCTTCCCGGTGGTGCGTTTATCCAAAAAGAGTGAGACGGTGGCGGCTGATGCACAGAAGACTTTGTCGGCGGATGACGGGATGGTAGCGGAAAGAGTTAGGTTTGCACTCTTGCTGTAATACAATGTTATGAAAATTATGTGTCTATTTATGAGGCTTAATGAACAATACATATAGAGAGTATAAAGGGATATTAAAAAATATATGACATACACATATAAAAAATACAGAATAATTTCTAATCTAACATTTCTCATGGTGATTCAGAGGCTGCTAAAAATCCGCTACCAAGAAATACCATCCCCGGGCTGCAGTTTGCGCTCGCTCCCTTAGAGCAAGTATAATAAGAGGCTGTTAGTAGACTGTATGCTGAGGTGGAGGAGAGAGAAGAGAGGTGGGCTGTAAGTTTACAGCCAGCTGAAGCATAAGAACCAAGAAACTTTGTGAGAGAAAGGGGTGGGTCATATAACCTTCAGCTGGCTGTAAACTACTATATAAATAGACTGATAAGTGGACTGTAAGTGTTCATACAGCCAGCTGAAGGCTATATTATTAACCTTGCTCTTATGGCATGGATGCTATGCCTCTCGTGAAGTTCTGTCCCAAGGCATGGACCATCCGACTTTCCGGCAGGGGGCATCATCCGGTTGGATTGATGAGTGACACTAACCAAGAATAGATAGCATCATCTTTTGCTAGCAAATGACTGATTGACAGGCGTGCTTTGTTCGGTTAGGCTGCAATAAACTGATTTATAATTAAAATTATATTATAGCTGTCTAAAATTATACTGTAACTAATGGTAACTTATTTGGCGTAACTAAATTAAAAAAAATTAAAAAAACAGGTTAGCATATTACGGATAATATAAATAAATACGAAAAAACCCGAAAAATAAAAAAATGGAAATTACAAATAATAAAAAATAAGTCCGAAACTAAAAGTGAGTCCTCAACCTGGTGGAGGATGTTGAAAAAGATTAACGTCTCGTCATGTGTTGCTGTGTAGTGGGATACTAGTAGCTGCTTATGTACCTCGCCTTGTCGTACGGGTGTGAGCCTCTGCGGTCAGCTTTAGATCTCGCTCATTTTAGCTTAGACTTCTGCCTTATTTTTTACTATTCCTTAATTTTGTCTTTTCTAATTTTTTTTGATTTTCTGAGCTTTTTTACCGGTTCTTTTTCCCCGTATTCGTTTGCATTACACGTGCTGGGCAAATCCTTTTTTCTATTTTTAAAGTTTTTAAATTTAATTATGCTAAATAAGCATCCATCAGCTACAGTGTAATTTCAGCCAGCTAGGGGCGGATCTACAGTGGTTCATGGGTGTTCAGCTGAACACCTAAATTTTTTTGACCAAAATCAAGTATATATGAGGTATAATACATACATACATACACACACACACACACACACACACACACACACACACATATATATATATATATATATATATATATATATATATATATATATATATATACACATACATACATACATACATACATACATACATATATACACACACATATATATACATATATATATATATATATACATATATATATATACATATATATATACATACATATATATATATACATATATATATATATACATACATATATATATATATATATATACATATATATATATATATACATACATATATATATATATACATACATATATATATATATATATATATATATATATACATACATATATATATATATATATATATATATATATACATATATATATATATATATATATAAGGTTCAAAAATATAGATTTCAGCCTCCTTCGGAGTTCGGCCGGCCCGACGTTCCGCCTCATCGCCTGGGCCTCAACTCACGGCCTCGCGCGGTCCCGCCTGCGTGTGGCCCATTCCGCCATTTGGCCGGCAGCCCATTTACGGCGGGCGCGGCGTAGAAACCTGCTGGTTGGCGGCTGCTGCCCGAGCGCGCGACCGAGATGGCGAGACCCGAGCGTAACCCTAGCGGGCGGGCGCGCCGCCGAGTGCCCAAGCAGGCGAGCTGCCGGCTGCGAGCAGTGCCGACCCCCAAAGCTCGCCTCCGCGTCGCGCCGGCCCTCCGCCGCTCCGGCGCTCTGCCCTCCGCTGTCCGCTCCAGCCCTCCCCTCCGCTCCGCTCCGGCCCTCCGCCGCCCGCCGGCAGTCCGTCACCGCGCGCGACCGCCAGATCTGGGCTGGGCGTCCAGCCTCCGCTCCGGCCGCGGGCCGTCCGCTCCGCCCCTGCGTCAGCTCCGGCTCCGCCGCTCCGACGACCGCGGTGAGTAGTGGGCAGTCCGGGCTCTGAACTTGTAATGTCTGACTGTCTGTGGTTCTATGCAATACTGCAAATCTGCAATGTGCATGCTGCCATGCTTGTTAGTTATTAACTTGTAATATCTGTGGCTCTGTGCAATACTGCAATGTGCATGCTTGTTAAAATGTTAACTTGTAAATTGTAATGTCTGTGCAATACTGCAATGTGCATGCTTATTAGTTGTTAACTTGCAATACAGCAGACTGGTTAGTGGTTATGAGAATTGGAACTAGTTGGCTAAACCACTAAATGGCTATATAACTTGTAATTTACAAATTACAATGGATGATTGGATGTGGTGTTGGTGTTGTATCCTGTATGTCAGTAATGGATTAAAATGAGCAATGCTTGTATGTGAGTATGCATATTATTCATCAATGATCACACATTGTTCGACGTCCAACTGATAATTTTAATGAATCTTGTAACACTTGTATTTTATGATTTTGTAGATCTTTGAGCTATAAAAAATGAAGAAGTCCACAAATCTGAAATCTATGTGGGAGAGAGCTAGAAAGACACAGAAGATTGCGTCCACCTCGATGGTAAAATCGATTTCTAATGAAAGCCAAATTCAGAATGAGACGAATTCTCCTTCCATTGATAATGAGCTACAGCTGGTATGTTAACTATAGCTGCTGTAGATCTTTATGTTTTGTACTGAAAAATATTTTTACAACTTCGAACACCCATTTCAAAATTCCTACGTCCGCCACTGCAGCCAGTTACAGTGAAATTCAGTCATAAGTCACAATAATTCAGTCCAACCGAGCACTCCTTAAAAGATGCTGAGGCTATGTCAGTACTAGTTTTGGATAGACTCGGATCTTCATTGCCATTGGTGCCTGTTGCCTGTCATGTTTGTGATTGCTTGTGCTCCCAATTTTATGTTAACCAAAAACACACGCTGTAGTTTTGGATAGAAATTAACTCGGATCTTCATTGCCATTGATGCCTGTTGCCTGTCATGTTTGTGATTGCTTGTGCTCGCAATTTTATGTTAACCGAAAACACACGTTGCTGCGACCGAGCGTTTGCTCGAGTGGCTCAGCTCGTCAGTGGGCAGTCAGCCTTTCAGCTTTGAAACCAATGGTGCGCGTATTTTTGGGCTCCGGTTTGTTTATGTCAATAGTGCTGCCCAAGTACACATGTACATGGGTGTGTTCTTGGATTTTCATCTTTAGTCTTAGACGTGTGCACTAGACGTATCCGTATTAATATGTCTAGATATGTGTAATATTAATTGTGCGTATATGAGTACATCCTTATTATATTCATAAACTCAAAAAAAACACACACTGTTGCCTCTGAACTTGGCTCAGGAATCAGGATGCTTGCCTGCTTAGCGGCTAGCCAGTGCCTCTGAACTTGGCTCAGGAGGCGACACACACTGCTGCGTGCTGACCTTAACACCGAAACGAGTGTGGTTCTGCATGGTGCGCCCCTTGTATACGAGATATCTGATATCTCCACAGGAGCCGCTCTGTTTTTACATAGTGGGGCAGCGGGTGATGGATGCTACCAATACCGAGAAAATTGATATTATGCCACTTTTTTGGAGTGGCTTCGATAAAATGCTACTCTCTAGGTGGCAATTGTTAAAATGCCACCTAATACATGATTAGCTCTATGATTTGCCCTTTTAGAGGTTTTAGCTATTTCTTTTTCGTTTTTTATTTTTTTTCATCGAAATTGCATGGGAAATGACCCTAATACCCTTACTCAAAATGGTTGAGGTTCCATTGCTTTTCGTTTGGAGTCGGCCGCGGCGGTGCAGGGCGTGGCGGCGTTCGCGTTCCCCTTCACGGCCGCCCTGGTGCTGCGCCGCGCCATCAAGCCCATCGCCTTCTTCCAGAAGATGGAGGCCAGCGGTAGGCTGCAGGTGCTCACGTTGTGCCTCCAGGCCACGAAGAATGTTGACCTCATGCTGCTCCGGACGCGGGTGGTCGCCATCTCTTGCGCTCTCGGGGTATCTGTTGGGTTCGTAGCTGCGATCTTGATGCGGTAAGCTGAAGCTGAGCTCTCTCCAGGAAGGATGGTTAGTGTCAGTATTGAGGAATAAGAATCCACTATCGATAGGCAAATAGACTTTAAACTATCAAATTTTGGTGCTTGTGGATGTCAAACTGTGCTTAGTTCTGGTGTATTTACACAGGGCCAAGGAAATCGTAATTTGATTGTTTGAAATGTTGCTAGTATAATGGTCTTTAAAAAATAAATGTTGCTAGTACAATGATATTCCTCTTCTGTTAGATCAAAGTATCAAACCAGTTGCAGAATCTATCATCTTCCATAGATAAAGCAGTGGAACCTCAACCATTTTGAGTAGGGGTATTAGGGTCATTTCCCATGTAATTTTGGTGGGAAAAAAAATAAAAAAACGAAAAAGAAATAGCTAAAACCTCTAAAAGGGCAAATCATAGAACTAATCATGTATTAGGTGGCATTTTAACAATTACCACCTAGAGAGTGGTATTTTATCGAAGCCACTCCAAAAAAGTGGCATAGTATCAATTTTCTCTACCAATACCATAGGCCTGGCCGCGTGGACGCAAGCGTTTTTAATAGAGCTGTCCATGGACGGATGGGATGGGCAAATCCAAATCCGGCGGGCATCGGTGGAAGAGCCGGGCCGATGTCGCGGCATCCGGTCCCGCCAGCGCCCGACCGGCGGCTCCGGCCCTGGAGACCCGCACGCGCATGGGGCAATTACAATTGAATTAGCGTGGGCGAAATGACCTTCGTGCCCCCCCCCCTCCCGTTTGGTACGTGCGCTAGGGCTCCTCCGATGCTCGTACGTTAGCAGTTTCTTCGACATGCCACCTAGGATTAGCTGTCTATGGATGTAGCTTCTTGCATGAGAAACAGCTTTGAAGCTTTGAACACACAGATGAACAAGATACAACAAAAATATGCATAGGAGAGATGAGACTTTTAGTATATTTGGCATTATTTAGCGCTGTATTTACAAAAATAACCGTATGTCTAGCGTATAGATAAAAATGACATTTTTACTGTCCGGTGGCCGGACAGCAACGCCCGTGGGCTAATGCGTAGCCGCTACCGTTCTATGGCCAGAAGGTAGGTGGCCTGCCATCCCGTCGTCAGACGGCAGGCAGCCTGCCGTCCCGCCACCAAACGGCAGGGGGCTACTGTCCTGTGGCAAAGAGACAAGTGATTAAGCTTCTGATTAGCTAGCTTAATTACCTATCTTAATTTATTTTTTTTATTGTTTGTTTAAATTTTTAAATATAGCAAATGAGCTTAAAAAATTACAAAATTTTATGTGCAGTCTCCTGACACAACGTACTTAGCTGTTTAATTTTTTGGCAATTTTATCCATTGTGAATATTTCTCAAAAATTGTACGATTTTTATAATCGTAGGAGTTGTTACATATAGCAAACGAGCTCCAAAAATTACGACATTTTGTGAGAAGCCTCCCGATATACTCGTAGTAATTGTATAATTCATACATAATTTTGTAATTTTTGTACACAATTACTATGACCATGTCATAGCAAATAAGCTTGAAAAATTATGAAATTTTATGTATAACTTCCAAACAACTTACTTGATTGTGCAATTTTTTGACAATTTATGTAAAAATTTTAAATTAATTATTTTAAAATTGTTTAGCTTTTATATGGATTTTCTAGAATTTTAAAATGAATTTCAAATCTAAAAAATATTTTTGTAAAATTTAAAGACCATCTTTAAGTGGGAAATATTTTTCCTAAGTCTAGAATATGTTCAGGAATTTCTATGAATTTTTTCGACTTTATTTGTTATTTTTTCTTAAGTGTTTTTGAAGCCTCCTAGTTTTTCTGAAAATTAAAAGTGAAAATTAAACGCAACTCTCTCCCGAGACTGAAACATGTCCGTCTCGGATTGTATCCATCGCCGCTAATCTAATCTCAATCGTCCAAAAAATTTTATTGTATCACAGTTGCACAACGTGATTTGTGTAACGACCCAACCAATCATTAACACATGTAAAATAAGTCATGATCATAAACCGTGGTCGTAAGCTGCGGTCATGAGACGTGGTCGTAAGCTATGGTTGTAAACTATGGTCGTATACCAACTTACGACCACGGCGTGTGACTAGTAAGTAGCTCTTAAAAATTATTTTTTCGTACAACTGAGATTTGTAGCAGGTATTAAAAAATAATTCTTTTGTACATCTACAGTACTGATATAGTATTGCTTTCGACCACACATAAATTTTCGACCACTCTAAGCATGCGGCCGCTCTAAACCTTCGAGCACTCTAAACTTCCAACCACTGAAAGCCTCTGACCACCGTAGCTTTCGACCACATACGGTGTTCGACTGAGCATTGTAGCTTCGATTGCTGTTGCTTCTGACCATTGTTTATTTCGAGCACTATTGCGCCAACCGCTAAAACGTCCGACTACAGCCGCTCCTCCAACCACCATGTAGCTTCTTCGACTGCCACAGTCACTCTCGATCACATTGCCGCTTTCAACCACACTGCAGCTCCCAACTATAGACTTCCCCAACCGCTACCATTTTTGACCACCGACCACATTGCTCAACTGCGGCCGCTCACTCCCTACCTTCGACTACCGACCACTCACAAAATACTGTAGCTTCCGATCACTTTTTCCTACAAAGAATAATTCCAAAAATTCCTTTTATTCATTTCTTTAGAATTCCAATTTCCAGAAGTCTATATTCCTTCATCCTAACTCCGATTGGACCTGTTCAAAATTTTAAATTCTTATAAAATCCTAACCTATCCATTTATGGACTCTTTTTTGAAATTTTGGAGTTTATTTGAATTTATTTAGATTTTATTTGAGTTTTATTTGTATTTAGTGGGTTATTTTTACGTGTAGACTATGACGATTCTGAGGATTTTTTCGACAACAATTCTTACTAATTCACGAAGCAAGGCAAGTTACATACCTTGATTATGTTGATGCTAGTTTACAAATAAAATTATATTATTTTAAATTATTCTTCATGCATCTGTGCGGATGTAGCGGGAAAGAAAACCTAACAGCAACCGGCTGATATATGTGCGAAGGACAGAGGTCACGCACTGCAAAAGATGCATTGCATATCGCTAATTATGATTAAATCACACAAATTTTCTGAAAAATTACACAATTAGGTCAGCTGTGTTGAAAGGCTCCACAAAAAATTTCATAATTTTAGAGCTTATTTGCTATATGTAACAACTCCTACAAGGCTACAAATATCTCAAATCTTATAAATTTTTGAGCAATATTCATAATGGATAAAATTATCAAAAAATTACATAATAAAGTACATTATGCCAAAACATTGTGCATAAAATTTCATAATTTTCTGAGCTCATTTGCTATATTTAAAATTTTGAACAAATATGACACATTTAGGTAGGTAATTAAGCTATCTAATTATCCGGCTTAATTACCTGCCGTGTTGTCACCAGACAGCAGGCCAGCTGCCGTATTATGGTGGGGCGGCAGGCACCAGTGGCCGAGCCACGTGTCACCTGTAGGCAGCTGCCGCCCGGTGACCGAATGACAGAAGTACCATTTTTATCAATATCATACGCATATGATTATTTTTGCAACTCCGACTATAAAATGGACTATATATGCCAAAAAGTCAAGATATGATGTTGTATCCAACTACATTGCTATGCCTTGCATGACACTTATTCGGTGCTTTATGTATTCATGCCAAGATACATAGTAGTACTTATTGATGACTGCCACCATGGGCCCACCGGCCAATGTGTATGCGTGTGGTGGATGTGGTGGGCCCGGCCTGCACGTGAGTGGCAGCGGCGAAGTGGCGGCCCCGGCATTGGAGGTCAAAGTGCTCGTGGCTCCTGCAACTCTTGGTATGGTGCATGGTGGACCATGGCCTATCTGTCCTTTTGGACTTTCGCAGTTTGGCTCTCCCCTTTTCCCCTCCCCCTCTCCATACGAAGTTTTCAAAAGAAAATCTCTCTACCTCTCTCTCAAGATAATTTGGGCACTCAGTTAGACTTTTATAAGCTGATTTAATCTTTTTATACTGTAGCTGATTTATTTTATACCTAACAGTTGATGGCTTTTTTGACGTAATTAAATAAAAAAATTTAAAAAGGGAAAAACATGGTAACCTATTACGAATAATACAAAAGAATATTAGAAAAAAAGACAAAAAAATAAAAAATCAGAAAAAAATAAAATTAAGAAATTAAAAGCTAATAATATAAACCAGTTTATATAAGTCGAAATGAACACATGCTTTATTTTGGAGCATTACAGTGGAGGCGTGACTAAAATACCGATCACTACCAACCCAAAAAGTGCTACTGCTACGTTGGGAATTATCTCACTCCTTTCTATTTCTCCTCTTTGAAGCATCCCACGATCTACTTTTGCTTCCGTATCCATCAAGATGAGATGACAACACAACAATCCATAACACTAGTTTCGCCGAGAGGGCAAAAGTGGCGACGGAGGCCCACTTCAGCTGTTCAGGAGAGCGAATCCACCTCGAGCATGTTTTTTACCCAATCTTTTGATTGTTGTATTTCTATAATTTCTTTTCTGTCATTTTTAAATACTTTTATGGATAAACACCATTTTTCTTACAAATTAGGTGTATTTCACCAACCACTGTTCACCATCAAATTGCCACCATCTAGGAAATATGGGGTTATATTTGGGGGTGCACCCCCAAGAGCCCAAAAAATTGCCTAACATGTAGGCAAAACTGGGTGCGTGTTGGCTAGCGAATCTCGCCTTTTGCATTTTCTAGTCTAGTCTATGTTTTCTTTTTTAAGTTCTTCTCTTTGCATGAAATGAAAAGGATAACCTGGTAAGAAGTGTAGAAGTCTTTGGCCCGACTGGATTGATCTTTCATGTAAATCTAGCATGATCAACACTGGAGATCGGAAAACAAAGGGTGTTTTTACAGACGTGCATCATCTATGTCTGTAGCACCACGAAATTTGAACAGGGACACAAAAAACAGTAAAATCTTAATTAGCCCTTAAACCAGGGCTCTTTAAAGAGCAGATTATTTTCCTCTATGCAGATGCCCTATCCACTCACGCAGGTGGTCTCCCATCTCTATTCATCTACCCGTCTCTCTCTCTCTCTCTCTCTCTCTCTCTCTCTCTCTCTCTCGCGTTTTAGTCGGCAGCCTGGGCGTGGCGAGGCTGGAGGTCGGGGGGCGGCGCGATGGCCTGAATGTGACGTGGCTAGAGGCCGGGAGGCAGCGCGGCGCACGGCCGGGTGTGGCGCGGGCCAAGCGGCGAACGGGCGGTGAGGCTAGGAGGTGGCGTGCAGGCGGCGTAGGCTGGAGGCGGCGTGGCTAGTCGTGGCAACGCAAGGCCGGCGGCAGTGTGCAGGCCAAAGCGGTGGCTAAGAGGCGGCGATGGTTGGTGGTGGCCACACGGCTTGGTTGGCCAAGGCATAGTTGAACTGGGTTTCGCACGGGTTTTTACTAACTTTTGTAGCGGGACGTCATTCCCTTGGCCGAATGTTGTTCACTTAGCTGAATAGTGATTCGCACGGCGAAGCCTTAATGAACGCGATCTTTTCCAGATGAACAATCTCTTGTTGTTCTTTCACAATTCTATCTTAAATCTCATCTGATTCGCTTCCGTTTCATCCTATAGATTCACACGTGGCATTTGGGGGAACGTTCGGATAGTTTTGCACCCTGGATCTTTCGTGCAGTGAATCCGCCGAATGTACTCAAGGCAAGTACCTTGCGGCCGTAACCTCTCCATTCCACTTTCTCATCTTCCATGATTATTGATTATCACTGCCATTGAGTACAATTATCATATCACTAATACTTGCTTGGTTATTATCATACACTCATGTTTGCCTGGTTATTATTATATCACTCATGCTTGCCTGGTTATTATCATATCACTAAAACTTACCTGGTTATTATCATATTATTAATACTTGCCTGGTTATTATCATATCACTAAAACTTACCTGGTTATTATCATATTATTAATACTTGCCTGGTTATTATCATATCACTAAAGCTTACCTTTTTACTGTCATATCACTCATGCTTGTCTGGTTACTATCATATCACTAAAACTTACCTGGTTATTATCATATCATTAATGATTGCCTGGTTATTATCACATTACTAATACTTGTCTGGTTATTATTATATCTTTAATGCTTGATTGGTTCTAGACTTCTAATACTGTATTTATACCATAGTGTTCTAGGTTATCTTATTTCATATGCTTTTAAGTTTATTAGAATATTCAGTTAATAATGTTTTAAAATTCATGCTTTTAATTAGTGTTTTAGAGTTCATGCTTAAATCATTAATGGGGTAGCATATAAACATGTTTCAAATTTAGGTTTAAACCACTAGCAATCTTTTAATATTAGGATTGCTATGTTTATTTTTTTCCTGATATCATGATCCATTACTCATATGATTTCGTATGTGAGTCATGACTGATGTATATAATACCTGTTAATCTGACTAATAATCACTCATCACGTAATAAATTTTGGATGGTTGCCAACCCTTATATGAGTTATGTTATAATACCTTTTTAGAATAATTTTTATATCACTATCACCATATTATCATTCTACATCGCCCTCATATCGGGAATCACATTTCTCCATTTTTAACCTTAGCAAATTCTTTCACTTATCATAATCTTATCTTAGCCTTTGCTTATTTCCCTTAAATTCACACTATATAACCTGTTGACAATATAATAGTTACCTGGCATGGGATTATTCACATATGAGGGGGATTTCCACCCAATTGGTAACTTATGGGGGGCCGTACCCTTTCGTTTCTCAAGATATTACACCCCATCCGCGGTTATACAGTTGAGAACAGTATTGTGCCTGACTACTTTCGTATAATCAGGTATGTGGGAAGTAATCATCGGTGTCATTGCTATAACTTGCTAAGTAACAATTATCTTTATTTTTGCCATTCCTGTGATCTCTCTCTCCGATCCGTATCAGTGTTTTCGGTAACTTAGTTTCATTGCACTTAACCTGTGTCAATTACTTGCTTATATTACTTGTCCTTTACACATCTTAATTGAGACCGTTGTTAGGTACTTGCTGAGATTTTCAATCTCATGCTTGCTTTTTTCATTCTCAGGTAAAAAGCCAGTAGAGTGATTGCAACATGCATGGTGGAGGCACTCGAGTTTTCAGTACCGTGGTTTGCTACTATTTATGTTATCTTATTTACCCTTTATTTGGTTAGAAGTGAACCGGTCTCATGTTTCAAACGTTTATTTATATCTTCCGCTGGTTTTCTAATGAAGTGCTATAAAGTTTTAATTTCCTTCTGATTTCTATTGTTCTTTTATTTATTCGCTACTTTAGCGATGACGTTCCATAATAATATCTCATTTGGTATGTAAGGTGCTATAGTTTCTTTGCATTAAAAAGGTTGAGCTTCGAATGGCTTGGATGGATTTTGATGAGAAAATGTGCATATCTTGTAAAAAATTGAAATCCCCCCAAAATCTCATCCATGTTGATCTAGATCATCAATTCCACATCCAACAGCTCACCCTACTGTGCCTTTTGAACATGACAGTGGCTACTGCTTATGTTACACATGCAACTGGATGTACTAGTCAACAGCACAAAGTTTTTGGCATTTTTTTTTGTATATTTTCAACTTGTATTTACAAAAATAGTTGTAGTCACGTGACAATTACAAAAATATCACTTCTACCACACGGTGACTATGCGGTAGCGCCATGAAGCTGACACGTGGCTGGCGGTGCCTCGTGGCCGTGCAGCAGAGGCCTGCTACCCGACCACCGTGCAATCGCACAAAGGCCGCACGACCATTGTGCGACAAACTCTATGCTGCCCTACCACAGGTAATTAAGCCAGCTTAATTACCTACCTTAATTACTAGTTTATATTAACTATTTTTTAAAATTTTAAATATAGCAAATGAGATAAAAAAATTATAGAATTTTATATATAGCCTCCCAACACAACGTACTTGATTGTGTAATTTTTTTTATAATTTTATCCACTCTGAATATTGCTAAAAAAATTCATACAATTATGTTATATGTAAGAGTTGTTACATATAGCAAACGAGCTCCAAAAATTACATAATTTTATGTGCAGCCTCTCGACCAGTCGACCTAATTGTCTATTTTTAAATAAAGTTTATGTACAAAATCTGCACATAAAATTTCCAAAAATTTAGATAATTAGATCGATTGTGTCGGGAGGCTACACATAAAATTTTAGAGCTCATTTGCTATATGTAATAACTCCTATAAATAATATAATTGTGTGAATTTTCAAGCAACATTCAGAGTAGATAAAATTATACAAAAAAATACACAAGCACATAAAATTTTGTAATTTTTTGAGCTCATTTTTATATTTAAAATTCTAATAAGCAATAAATATAAACTAGTAATTAAGGTAAGTAATTAAACTGACTAATTATTCGACTTAATTACCTGTCGTCTAGTGGCAGGGTGGCATAGAGCCTGTCGCACGGTGGCCACGGGGCACCGCTGGCCACGTGTCTGCTCTATGACACTGCCACCCGGTCACCATGCGGTAGAAATTATATTATTGCAATTGTTATGTGACTATAGCTATTTTTATAAATACGGGTTTAAAACATACCAAAGGACTAAAAACTCAACATCACATGCCTATTGTCCCATGCTTTTGCAAAAAAAAAAAATCAAGGGCAAAACAAAAGTCGCCACTGCTAATTGCCAAGCTAGCCTGACAGCAAGAGAAAACTTCTTCCCTCGTTTCACTGTGGGAAAGATGAAATGGACCCACGTGAGCTTGGGAAAAAAGACGCTGGTTTTTCACTTTTGGACCCTACCTTCTTTGATCAGCAAACCAAAGCCTTAGAGCTCGTTCTATGGTCAGCTCCTTATGGCAACAATCTTCTCTCTTATCTCTCTTTAGAAGTATCGATCTTCTGCATCACTGCCTGCAATTGCACTTAGCATCACAGCATATATGCTTGCAAGCATGCAAACAAGTCAATTCATCCTAAATGTAGCCTTAGAAAGAAAAGGACATCCTAAATGTTGAAGAATTGAGTAGGTTGTATATCTTCTGCCTATAATTTAAGTCGGTATGTATGTAAAGGTAGCTCATGCCCATTAGGCTTAGCAAACGCACGGGTTTATATCTTTTTTTTTTGTCTATAATTTAAGTTTCGGGGGTTTACGAAAAAATTCACCTGTAAATATCGGAGTTTGTCAAAAATCTATCTGTCTTAAATTTTGTCAAAAACTCACCCGTAAGAGCACGAGAGGATAAAGTACATAAGCAAATACCCTTAAGTTTTTGAGTAAATTAATTGGCATAAACCAATTCATACCTATTAGGCTTCCCGAACACATAGGTGATAGGTGTGCCACCTGTATGCAGCCACAGATGATCCTGATGTGAGCTCGTGCTAGGTTATGTGTGTTTAAAAACCTCTAGTATCCTAACCCACTGCATTCGCTTATAGAGTTATAGCGCAAGGAAAACACCCCCCCCCCCCCCCCCCCAAATGCTTGCCTGCGCTTTGTGTGATTAGCAGTTCATTGGGACATGAAGAAGGATGAGGAGGATGTCAATGCTACCATCTCTTGCAACCTGCCGTCTCTTCTTCAGCGTGGTTCCTTGCTTCTCATTACGGGGAGCCCGTTCCGGTGACCTCTTCTTCGCCGTCTTCTCAGTTCTTCCACAGAGCAAAGGCATGGAGACCGTCACGCAAACTTAGCTCAACAAATGGAGGAGAGTTTTGGTGAGGAAGAAATCCATTCCATGGTATTGATGTATTTGGTATGCAGGAAAGCCAGGCATTTTTCTAAATTCAGACTTCTTTTCGCTTTCCTCTCCTTGGTATTTGTTGTTGTTCTAGCTTGCTTCGATCCTGAGACAATTTGTAGCTTGATTTATCACAATTCTAAGGTCATCGATCTTATCATCGCAGATCGAAATGGTCCTAAAGATTTTATATAACTATGTGTAGAGTCATCCTTTAGCATGGAGCTTAAATGCTTAATCAAGTGCAATGTTACAGTTTACAAGTCTAATCCTTGCATATGCATTTGAGAATTGAGATGTAATGTTCTTGGAAGAATATGAGCCATGAACATGTGAATCATGCCTCTTCTGTCTACTCTCTATATTGTCTGGATTTAGAGTGCAGTGCACTTACTATTTACAACATCAACTGTATATATAATTCTTTCTTCTCCATTTCATTCTTCAGTAAGCACGCATTGCCTGTGTAGAAGAAGATCTATAGAACAGTCCTGAATAGATTTTTGCAGTGCAAACTTGAGACCTCCCGTCCTTGCAAGAATCATTGAGCAAACATTATGCACGTAGCTTTTGTCTTTTAGATGCCTTTAGCGTGTACCCTTCAGACTCTTCAGTCTTGATTAATGGACCAGTCCTGCACTATGTGTTCTGTTGGGGAGTAGCGTCTATGATTGAGTAGTAGTTGTTGAGAACCAGTTTTTAGCATTAGTTTATCTACCTTACACACTTCTTTGTCACATTTCTTCTTGTTTGTTTTCTTATATTTATCCAGCTTATACACACTTGTTTGTTTTATGCTGTTGATGTACAGCTAGCTTCCTTCCACACTTCTACTTGTTTGTGCCAAACAACCACCACCAAGGACACTTTGTATATTTTTTTCCTCGTTTTGTTGCATCACATCCTTGTCCATAACCTGTTGACATCACAACTGTTTATACTTCTCTTTTCCTGTTATTCCCCTGTAAGCTCTTTTTGACCGGTCAAGACACTCAACTCACCTGATTTGCAATTTAATTAGAACTTCTTTTTGCTTATGGCACTCAACGTTATATGAGGAGGGAAAAAATATTTCCTTTTAGGGGTCCCCATTGAGCTACTTTACGCATAGTAAACTTGTAAGTAATTAAGGGATTGCTTGACAGTCGCAGCAACTATATACGTCATTAAAGTGCTGCCCATTTTGGGTGCGCGCGTCGGGGAGGGAGAAATTTTGTTATATCAACCAATCCAGTGTTGATACGTCATGTGTAAGTACTGTAGCAACACTGTAGCATGTACGAGAAAAATATTTTTTATTGATAGTACAGAAAACAATATTTTTTACACCTGTTTGCTACAGTACAAAACAAAAAATATTTTTTAATTTGTTGCTACAGTAATGCATGCTACGTGTCAACGGCCAGTTGGCTCGTGACACAACCCACTTTGTGCCACCGTGGTACAATAAATTTCTCCAAAGGGGGGGGGGGCTTTTATGCTGGAAAATCAAGAGGTTTGTAATAAGTTATTGGAATAAGTCCATATAGCATCGTAAATTTTGCTTGAAAGCTTGTTCAACATATCGAACTATGGAACTAACATTTAACCTCTCTAAACTTTGTAATCCGGTTCAACTAATACCCTGACCTGGTTTTGCACGACGATGTTGCCCACGTGGCACGATGAGTAGGCGGTTTTGTCACGTAGAATGATATGTTGGCTAAGTTGGGCTAATAACATGTGGAGCCACAAGGGCTTCTCCCCACCGAGCTCTCAGCCGTGCTTCCATGACCACCGCCCTCTGTAGTTTCCTTCCTCTCTGATTTGATTTGGGAGAGACGTTCATGTGGATCTCATATGTTATTCACCTAAGCTTAGCTTGATCAACGTGTCATCTTACATAATAAAGCCATCCATTCATCGCGTCACACGGGTAATATCATCATCCGAAACCGGGTTATCGTGTTATTTGAAATAGATTACAAAGTTTAGGGGTCAAATATCCGATTTTATAGTTCGGAGTGCTGGATGAACTTTCGAGCAAAATTCGAAGTGTTATATAAACCTTATCCTAAGTTATTTAAAAAAAAGGCTGCTTCTCTGAAAAGCTTAAGGTTCTGTTTAAAACACAAGGGATTTTTTGAATTATTATGGAAATTGAACTATCTTTCATCCTTATTTTGCGAGATAACTATTCCTAAATAGACCTTAACTCTTAGGCCCTGTTTGGAATGCGGGAATTTTTTCCGATTCCTGCGGGAATTGAACTGTTTCCTGTAAAATTCCTGTGAAATTCCTCTGTTCCAAACAGGCCCTAAAGGTTCAATTTAGAACATAAAAATTCCACATAAAATAATTTAATGCTGACATTCAAAAGAGGCCTAAGAATAGGTAACCCTATATGTAGGCACCATTTCTCGAGGTACATATAAGAAATTCTTATCCACACGGCCAATCGGTGCTGGTGGACATGACATGCATGGCAGGCACGCACTCATCCAAGAATTTGCCGTCCTCGGGATTCACACTCTCCCCCCGACCAAGTGTATGACGAGAAATACGCAAGTCCGTGCCCCTGAAGCATTTGCAGCACGAAACGTGGATCGCTATTGATTACTAATTAAGACGTAACATTAGCGTTGCCATTGTTTAATCCATACGAGATGTTGCCGAGCTGTGTTCTTGAGCTGCTGGTTTTGACTTTAGGATCACATTTTACTGCCAATTTGAGAAACTGGCGTTATAGGGCGTTGAGAGCTTAGACCTAGCAAGCTTTGATCGTTTACACTAGTTTTGGGCTTAGTTTGGAAATTCAATAGTTTCTCTTAAAGATCTTATATATTCCTACGAAATTTCTGCATTCGCCTTAGGGTTTGTTTAGTCCAATGTATTGCATCTGCATTTTAGCTCAATCCTTTTCTTTCCATGCATCATGCATTATTTTGATGAGGGAGGTGCTTCCATGTGTTTTGCAAAGTGATTTACACAACTTTTAAAACAGAATTGAATGACGATAACTATCGCTTACTCCTTTTATGCGTATTGAGATTAATATCATTTTTATTAGAGTGAAAACTATAAAAGCACTACTCTTTCGACGATCTTCTGGCGTTCTGTGTCAAGTTGGATTTGATTTAGTACTACTAGTTAATATTAGTTAGCTGTTAATTAGTTTTATTTTTACTCGAAAGTTTATGGCTTTGGCCATGAGCCACATTGACTTCCTGCCTACCATCCACCTGCACCGGGGAACGGAAAGCAAAGGCTTTAATTATTTCATCTATGTCACGTCACTCATTGTGACAACTGACTTCACTTTCAGCCCAGTGAATTTTCAGTTACAAAGCCTTGAGGGCAGGCGTAGAAAAGCTCCTTTACTTGCGACCACTGCTTTTCCAGGTGAGTAACTATTTGACTGAAAAATGAGGGCACAGATGACCTGCCGACAGTGCTGTGGGCAAATTTTGCAAGTACATCCTAGCTACACGTGTAAAATGCAAGATTGTTGTTTCTTAAGAGTGGATTCTAGGCAACTAGTCTAAAACATCATGCACGCAACATCTTCATATTACATTACCAGGCAAATAAATTGTGCTGAGCGGGCATGACAAACCAGACGTCAAGTCAAAATGAAAAAACATCTACTGCTAGTATAAACCAACAGTACACGACTACTCTACTAGTACCAACATACGCAAGCATGTTGTGATCTGCATATCAAGACCCCGCTCATTTCAGCTTTAGTTTATGGCTTCTGTCCTATTTTTTACTATTCATAAATTTCATCTTTTACTGAACTTTTTTGCCGGTTCCTTTTTTCCCATATTCGTTCATGTTGTCCGTAATGAGCTAACAAATTTTTTTTCTATTTTTAATTTTTTTAAAAATTTAATTACACTAAATAAGTCATCTTTAACTACAGTAAAATTTCAGCTGTTATAGTACAATTTCAATCATAAACCACAGTTTTTCAGTCCAACTGAGCCGAGCCGAGTCTCCCGTCTTGGAGCGCAAAAAATTCTCCGTACTCCTGCACGAATTGTAGTGTTTCGGCTCTGTTTAGAACGCAAGGATTTCTCCATACTTCTACTAGGACTACAGAGTCTCGGTCCCCTTCAGAACATTTGGAGTCGAACTACTTCCTATTAATTTTCCGTAGAATTTCATGCGTTTCAAATCAGCCCTTGGTGGCTCAGCTCCCGAGTGAAATCCCTACGAAGTTTTACAGGTGATCCAAACAGGCCCGAGTGAGATCCGGGAGAGTGGCCGCGTGGGGGTGGGTGTGTGTTGATCGGTGGTCCACAAAACATTTTGACTCACGAATCATGGCGCGGCCGGCCTGGTCTTTCCTCTGTCCTCGCCGGAGAGGGGAGAGAGAGAGGTAGAGAGAGAGATTGGACATAGTACTAGTACAGTGGTACTGGAGATCCGTCGCGGCGCATGCCCATCGCTGCACCTGCATGCATGTTGTGATGGACGGATGGGACTCCAAAGGGGAAATATTCCCATGACAAGAGGGCGTGGCCGATCTGTATCGACGTGCTGTCTGTCGACCAATGACGCCACGCCGCACGGCCCATCGGAGCCATGGAGGGTAGCTGTCTGGCCGGTATATCTATCGTCGCAATATGCACGACGCTGATGGCTGATCTGGAGCTACAGTGGTTGTGATCGTTTTGGTTTCAGTTTTTAGCTTTTGGTTTATTTTGTATTATTTATAAATTTCATCTTTTTCTAAACTTTTAGTTTTTTATTGAGCTTTTTTGCCGGTTCTTTTTTTCCCATATTTGTTTGTATTATACGTAATGAGCTAACATATTTTATTTTTATTTTTTAAATTTAATTATGCTAAATAAGTCTCTGTCAGCTACAGTGTTTTTTCAGCTAACTACAGTGCTTTTCAGCCATAAGCCACAAAAAAACCCAAATAATCACCACCTCAATTTAACTATTTCCGAGACCCATCCGGAACACAGTAACTTTCCCGTGTGTCTGTACACACTGAACTGTATCTTCGTAAAATTTGTACAAAATTCGTTCGTTAGGAATAGGCCATGAAATTAGTTGCAGTGGATGCCATCTACCAGTAGCTCTGGACATGACATGGCACGTGGCATCGTCTTTGGGTCAAGTTGGGCCAGGAAAAGACCAAGCCCGCTCAAATTTAAAAAAAGTAGTCCATATGATTTTCTGAGGTATGTTGGTGCGGCCATTTAATCCTGATCTAAAAACCGGCTATTTAACCCTATAGCATTACAAAACCAAATTACTTAATCCCAATGACTGTTTTGGGCGATGGTGCTTACGTGGCACTAGGTTAGAAAGGTTTTGCCACATGGGCGGGTAAGGTGGCAGGAGGTTTTGTGAATATAAAATTAGGATTAGGCGGTGACCCTTCACCTCTCTCTCCTCAGACGCACAAGAGCCACAATTTTCCTGCTCATTTTAGTTTCTGGTTTATTTTTCACTATTCATAAATTTCGTTTTTTTTCCCTGATTTTTTGGTTTTTTTAGCTTTTTGCCTGTTCTTTTTCTTGTATTCGTTCGCGTTGTCCGTAATGAGCTAACATATTTTTTATTTTTATTTTTTTAAATTTAATTACGCTAAATAAGCTATCTTCAGCTATAGTAAAATTTCAATCGCTACAGTGAAATTTCAGTTATAAACCATAGCTTTTCAGCCCAACCGAGCAGGGCCTTAATCGCCTCGCCGTGTCCCCGCGTAGCCGCAAAAAACCTGGTGAGCAATGAAGGTGGGCATGGCCCTGGCGCTGCAGTCGTCATGGGCGACGGGGTTTAGCTCTGACAGACGCCGTAGTGCACTCTACGACGACGAGAGTCGGGCTCGGATCGAGAGCTTGAGGGCCAGTGACTCTACAGGGCCAATGGCAATGGCTGTGCGGGCTCACGGGTCTAAGCCTGTCACCCCGCTCTCCGCAAGAAATCATCGAGATGTAACAGGTCTTCGCCCTTTTCCTTTTTGTGTAGTTAGATTGGTGCAATTTGGCAAAAGTCGAGGCGTGGTTTCATCCCCGTGGACCCATCGATCCCAAATTTCCACTCAACTCCGTCGATCTTGTATACTCCTTTTTTTTATAACTCAAGAGGACATATTTATTAGAAGCAGAGTACAGAGTCTATATTTTTTTAGGCTGTGATTGATAGTTTTTTGCTATATTTTTGAGACGGTGACAGATAGCACACGCGACGGTGGGCTCGAGAAGCGGCTTTGAGAAATTATTTTATTTGTTTTAACTTCTAAAGAAACTAAAAGTAAAAGTAAAAAAGAATAAGGAAAGAGATGAGTTGGGATTGATGCAGAGATGTCAAAGAGTACAGAGGATATAATGCATAGTCGGGACGTGCTTTCAATGTTGCCGCACCTGAGAGATGCTTTGGTGCGTTGCTTCTTGTCTGTGAGTTCGCAGCCATGGAGAGTGGAGGCTAGCTGTCTGGATAGCTGAACCGATTGAAACGTAACTCATGATACGTCCATTGATCTGAAAATTTCACTTGTCTGGGTAAATGCACTGATGCAGCTCCGGTATTTTACTCGATCGTCTGCCCATGAGATCGAAGTGATAGTGCAAATTGTAGGTATCATTACATTCGTCTCGTCACAAGGAGATCTAAAATCTGACACTCGGTCATAAGCATGACCCTCGCATGGATTCACATCATGCGACATTCCATCAATCCAGTCCATCCATTCCAAAATCAAGGGCTGCTAGTTTAGACCCCCCAACCTCGCCATAGCCAACCTTCACAGGGGAAAAACCGAGAAGTCCCCCGTCCTCTCCCTCGGCTCCTGCTCTCCCTCTCGGTTCACCACGTCGCCGCCGCTTGCTTCGCCGGCTCCGCCCACTCCGACGCCGCCGTCCTCGTCAACCATGCTGCCTCCTTCGGCTGTTCCTATCTCGCTGCACCAAGCCGCCCAAGTGCCGTCGCCCTGTGGCGGTGCCGCCAAGAATCGCGGCCGCCGTCTCACATGCCACCGCCGGCGACTCCCCCCCGCCCCCCCCCCCCCGGCCTAGCCTCTCTCCGTCTCCTCCACGACCCGCTAGTCGTGAACTCGATGTCCTGAAGATGGTGACCGTGAGCGAAAAGGCTCAGTATTCTTGTTGTCAACAAGCCAGATAGTTCAGTGTTAGTGAACAATGCTTCTGGTTGAGTGATTTGAGTCAAAATTGGCGTCGATTAGTGCTGAGATTAAATGCAATCTTGTTCCAGGTTAAATTGTTAAATTCTACAAGTTGCTCCAGATCAAATATGTTTTGCTCACGTGAGCAGTGCCAAATAGCTAGTGCGCGGATGTGTGATATATCTGAATGATGTTGCTACTTGTGTGCTCTAGACGGTAAAAGAAAGTCGTTTTCTATTTCACCGAGCAAAAATTGAACTTGGTGAAATAGCCATTGGATCCAGATTTTGCCGATGTAGAATCTTCTATGATTCCATCGTACTATTCTAGAAATCAGTAGATAATATTCACATATACATCATGAATCATTTTATACATAGCGAGAACCATACCATTCATTAATATTACAAATCTAAGTTTAAATAAACCACATCGGGTCGAGTTACATAAAGGACCGATTAGACTAAATACTTATATTACAAAAACTGAAACGAAAACGACAACAAAAGGTGAAATCACATCTTGCCACAGGCAAGCGACTAGGGGTAAAATGATGTCTTACTACTTTTAAAAAATTTGGATAATAAATGTACACACAGCCACCAACAAAGTCTGCCTAGCTGATGTAAGAGCATACTACTAGAGACGGCATTCTCGCGCTCTATCCACACCAACACTTCTTACCATTCACCTAGATATTTAAGCAAGTTTTAGAGTTTGGGGAATAAAATATCATCTCAGTTTCAAATATTAGTCATTTCTATTCGATGACTGCGCAAATACAAGTTTCATATTTTGAAATGATGTCAAGACAAATTAATACCTCCGATATCTAAGCATGGCGTTTATATACACCTTATAACTAGTATAGTTACCATTAGATTTCTAAGGTGACAATAATTATATGTTTAAATGTCTAAGGGGTAGGGTATAATAGTATAATGATTGATAGGCATGTACATCTATAACCTTAAGATGACCATAAATTTGCATAACAAATAAAAGCATGTAATTTGATCATTTAAACAAATATAACTTACAACAAAATGTAGGTTCGATTATGATCAAAGTATTAACTCGCTTGGCTCACAAGTTGGTTTGTCTTAAAAGTCTTGACTTCGCTCGAACTGCAACTATTCCGGATCCTCGTATTCTATTCGGACGATTGCGACGGAAAGCAAATAAATACGTGAGCACACAAATAAATTCAAATAAAATCTAAATAAAATCCAAACTTGATGATTTTACTGCCATTTGAAAGATCTTGAATTATATGAATTTAGAAATAAATTTCAATAAATTTGGAGTTAAAATGAGTGAGAACGAGTCTTCCAAAATTTAAATCAGGATTAAATCCCAAAATAAACAGAGGAGAGAGAGACTCTCTCTCTCATTGACAGGTAGGGTCCACTAATTTTAATATTATTTTAAATTTATTTTTCTACTAGAAAAGCTACAGAGAATGATAGGTGAAGCCTAACACCGAGCAAGTCACAGTAAAAGGGGGCCGCATGTCCATGACTCTTAGGCTTTAAACTGCTTTGCAGTCATCCCAACAAAGGTTCACAAGGAGGACGTGTAGGTGCGGCAAGAGAACGAGATGCCATGGCCTTGTTACGGAAGAGAGACATGATTCATGAGGGCCAAGAAGAAGCTGGAGAAGAGTGCACCGATCCCACATTTTCTTCATCATTTCCCCCGTTCTTAGTTATTTCCCGTGAATTCTTTGTTAATTTTTTTGAAAGAATTTACCACAAGTGGTTTAGTTATTTTCTTTGAGCATACCTTGGAATGGGTGGGCTAGATTAAGGGAATGGCACATGGTGACATTACTATGTAACGTCAGACGATGCTAATCCCCTCGTATGTACTTTTCAAAAAAAAAAAGAAAAAAGAAAACTGCGTCCAGCTAAAAAATGCTACCTCAGGGGTGAACTATCGGTTATTGGCTCTGTTTTTTTTGTATTTTTTGTGACTTTTAGTTTCAGTTTCTCTGAAAGTTGAAACAAGCTGGATGGCATTTTCAAGTGGCTTCTCGAAGTGGCCTTTTCAAATGGTCTCTAAAACTGTGTGTGTTATCCACATCAATATTTTTGTCATTCATCGTCATATAAAAAAGCATATAAAAACTATTAGTTATAATAAAAAAATTATCAATCATAATCTAAAAGAACGTAGCCCATTGTTACATCATCTGCTAAGTTGTCCATCGGAGACGGAGACGCGCATACCATGAAACGGGGGGCACAAAGGCCCGCGCGTCGTCGGTTCTGGGTCAATTTGGGCTACGACCAGACCAGCTCACCAACCCCATGGGCCAGCATGGGTGGCTCTTTCCATTCGAAGATAGGCGAGCCGCCGAGCCGTCCGCTCGCAGACGCAGCCGCACGTCCGCACCGCACGGCGTATTCCAGGCCCAGAACCGCGCTGCCTCCTACCTCCCCGTCTCGCCGATCCCGTAGGTGAATGGACGCGCGTCACGTGCCTAACCGCCAACGGCGTGGGTAGTGGATGGGGTGCCAGGGGTGGCGTGTTCGCGCGGCCGCTGCTGCCACGGGCTGCGAGGAAACCGGGTGGCCTGCGTCCGCGGCGGAGGGCTCCTGCCTCCGGTCGATGCTGGGTTCGCCTCCGCGGTGGATGGGCTCGACGGAGACCTTCGTCTCTGCGCCGGCACCGAACGCCGGATCGGAATCGGGTCACCCGCCGATGCAGTCTAGAGGTATACAGTAATGCAGCCTGTAAATCAAAATCGTTACCACTCTCGTTCTAATCTAAACGCAACAGTAATGTTTAGGACATTCGATTTGATGTTTCCAAGGCAGGCTACAGATTGATGAAGTTACCTCCAAATTGTAGGAAAACATATTATTTCTTACCCTGCTCTACTTATGGCATTCTTCACAATATAAGTGCCTACAACCATGGCTGCTTTATGTTCTGATATGCATTTCTTAGTTGTTAACCTTTCATATACCTTCGAAAAGGCACAATGTACAGCTTGCAGGATGTATTGTTGGGGCGAGCATTTTTGCCTAATGCTTATCTGTTGACCAAACAAAACATCTAACTTTGGTCAAGCGAACACATAAGAAGATTCTTGTATAAAAGGATATCTTCATGTAGCAGATATTCTCCACTTTTCAGAGTTGTGCTAAAGTGTAAGAAAATTCTGTTGTAATGCTTGCTGCAAGGTGGGATAGCTGAAGAGCAACATGTAAAATGCATATGTTTTTTCCTGCTAAGAAAGTAATAACTCTGAAATTCTGATGTTGCATATGTTCTCTTCACGGGCCCAAGTATGCCGATACGTGCTTCTATTACTATTGTACACCGGTGTGCTATAAAAATGGATTGTAAACTATACAAGATAATTTTCCTTCTAATTCTCTTCTAGTTTTGCGTAGGAGGGAAGCCTGCCAGAAACTAGCTGTAGCATGGTGAATCCTCGCTGCACCAATCCCTCCTTTGTTCACATCCTATGTGGTTCATCGTCACTGGAATTACCATCTGAATCTCTTCTGGCAGGAATGATAAATACATCGGATTCATCAGGTGATCTAAATCTAACTCTCCTCGCGATGCTGTTTTGGCTTCTCAGAGACGCTATACTGATGGAGATTCTTTCATTGATGATTGGTGGGTCGCTTTCGGGAGAGAAGTCCATGTTCAGTGGGCAGACCTTTGGAGAGTTCCTTCGAACTGGTGTTGCTCCTATCGTGTCCATCTCCCGGCTTAGTGGTGGATACAAAATTTCTTCAAGAGTGAGTTGTCTCACTTCTGCCCCTACTACTATGCCTTCATCACGCTCTTGCTTTTGCAGGTGGCTGGGCATCATTTTGTCCCAAATCAGCTTGAGATGGCAAGAATAACAGCACTGTAAGCACATTTTTTTCCTGTAGAAGATGGGTGAACTGAGATAGTGAATGGAGTAATTTGATCACCTCATGTTGGTGTACCAACATGTATTTATGGACAAGCGTATATGCTTTAATTGGGTCTTCTTCGTAAATTAAGTTGCTTGCTCTACATAAGTCTGTGACACAACCTTGGACATATCAATATGACAGGGCTATGGTGATTATAGCAAAGATCGAAGGGATCGAGACAAAGAGTTTGCTTAGTTTGGAACTTTGGATAGCTAATGATTTCTATTCTTTAAAACAACTACTGAGACAAACTTCTTGTTACTTTAGTTGTCATTGCTACTATTCCTAGCTGCCAACTGAGGTATAATAATATTCTAGATTATGTTTGGAGTTTAGTGAATGTGCTAGCAGGGTGTACGAAGAACTACTTGAAATTCTGTCAACAGATATGAGGACACCAGTTTGCAATTAAGGGAAGTTCTGCCGGTATTTGATTCTGTTGGAGCTTGTAATCTCAAATTCCTGATAGAATTTGGGGGATATCCACTGCCCTAAAGGAAGATTACGAGGAATTTAAAATGATGGTTTCTTCAGTAACCAAGCATTCTTGTTGTTTACACCATCTCTTGTAAAAAAAATTTCTTCCTTAGACAAGCCTTCTTGTTGTTTACACCATATCTTTTCTTGGCATCTTTTTTTTGACATGAAGTTGGAGAGTGAAATGCTGGATAACTTTTTTGAAAGTTCAGTATCAATACAAAGTTCAGAGTTGCTATGCATGGAGAGACATTTCATGGACCTGCAATATAAGCATAGTTTCTGTTGAATTTGAGTATCCTGGCTGAGAGGATTTTCCCCTGTCATGTATAGCTCTTGTTTTCTATGTCGATATGAATTCTGTAACTATCAGTACATTTAGGGAAGAGCTCTTTTACGGTAAATTTAACAAATTTTGATACATATCAGAGCAGGTTAGTTGCTAAGTATTCTTCAATCTTCCCAGTTACATAATCATTCCTTGGCTAGTTACAACTAGTAAGCATTGTGAAAGATATTGCTGATGATGCCGTCCAACTTGAGGCGTGTGGTCTCTTATTATTTCCTTTATTAAATTTATCACTGGAATAGTTAACCAAAACCTTTTTTTAAAGGTTAATCAAAACCTTGTCCTCTGCGACAAACTATCAACAATAGTTGTCGGTTGTTGAACACTAATTTTAAGCATATTTAGAAAGGACGTCGGTAATTTACTGAAGAATTAAGAAAGACAAAAATAGAAGAAAATTTTGGTTTTTTTTGGAGCTAGGAGGGGACACCCCGGCTTCATTTATTGAAACCGATAAAAGGATAGCAATTCGGTTACCGAGGCAAACTCATCGATGACATGAATTCGTCCTCCATACTATATCGCCTACTTAGGGCTTGTTCTTTACCTTAGGGGTGCCTTTGGTTGAGCTTTTGGGAGCTGCTTTTGCTTCCAAAAAGCCAAAAGCCAACCAAAGGGGTGGAAACCAGAAGCTGCTTTTTCAGAAGCAGCTACTTTTGGGTAGTACAGTTTTGAAAGCACCTTGGATCCTGCTTTTGGCTTTTGGCTTTCTGCTTTTTGAAATGGTGAAAATAGAGAGCTGTTTTACAGTTGTTTCAAGGAAAATAGAGATAGGAGGTAAGTTTTATACTTGTTTGAACCAAACAGTTTACAACTTTTCCACAGCCCACAACCTACATCAGCTTTTCCACAGCCCACAGCTCACAGCAGCTTTTTCAGAAGCCACAGCTCAACCAAACACACCCTCAAAAGCTGGTGGCTTTTGGCTTTTGCTACAGTACCTAACTTTCAAACGAAGTATTTTCTCAAGACGGGGTCTACAAGTTAAACAATCTATATGTTAAAAACCCAACATCTGTACCAGCCAAAATCGCAAGTGAGTATCTGTCTCTCCGTAATCTGTACCGTAAACAGTCAAAATTCAAAAATTTCAGCCAAAAGCCATAAGCCGCAGCCGAAAAGAACAGGCCCTTAAGTTGTTGTTATCAGCATTGGCATTATTCTGTTCCACTGGTGTGTTGTCTTCCACAGATTGCATTGCTTCAAGTCTTGTCTGAGTTGTCTCAACTTGCCTCATTGTGGGTCTATCTTCACCCTTTAAGCTTAAGCACATCACTGCTACCGCTGCAACTTCTTTGGCTTCTTCACCCCTTCCCTCCATGACTTGCGGGACTAGTATCTAGAAGAGCTTGTCTTGGTTCACTAGCAAGATGAATTCTGCAGTTAGACTAGATGGCTTCTTCCTTGTTAATAGCTCCACAAGCATGACACCAAAGCTATGTACATCACTTTTCTCGGTGTGTCGCCACGTGTGGTAGTACTCTGGATCCAAATATCCAAAAGTTCCTTGAATAGCTGTTTTAACTCCAGTTTGATCAATGGGGATGCCTCGAGAAGCTCCAAAATCTGATATTTTGCTGTGAGCTGATAGTTAAGCAGTATATTGGCAGACTTGATATCTCTATGGACTATTAATACTTTAGTAGCTGAGTGCAGATAAACAAGAGATCCTGAGGTTTCAAGGGCTATTCTTAGTCGCTCTTTCCATGACAATGATAGCTGAGTACCGGCACGAAGATGATCAGAAAGAGTTCCGTTTGAAATGAACTCGTAGACTAACAAGGGAACTTCTGTCTCAAGACAACAGCCGAAAAGCTTCACTACATTCCTGTGGTTTACTTGAGAAAGGATGGCGACCTCGTTGATGAAATCATCTCTCTCTCTGAATTACAATTGTGGACTTCTTGATAGCGACAACACGTTGGTCAGACAAAATTCCTTTGTAGACGGTACCATCGCCTCCACCTCCAAGCTTTCGAGACTCGTCAAACTTACTTGTTGCTTCTCGATCTCATCCAAGCTGAAGATCATCCTTTCAGCCATGTCCTTGTCCACAAGCCGCTGTAGCAACAATCCTCGGTTTTTCTTGAAGAAAAATTCTCTGGATTTCCTTGCTTTCCAAACTGAGCTTTCGTCTTGCAAATAGAGCACCGAGAATCATTAGCAGAACACCTATACCGCTACTGATTCCTAATGCGACGACAAACCCTGGGGAGTGTAGGAATGAAAATTTTGCATGAAGAGAACTGTTACTAAAATAATAGAAGAGCTATGAACATTTGACAACGCCAATAATCTGCAATCCTACTAAGTGACCAATAGGATATAGCTACATAATTTGCTTGTTACCTGAAAGTTTCATTTTGGCTGATTTGGTTGAAGCATATCCATTTGGTTTTGAGATAATTGATCTTTTGCCACACCTTTCATTACATTTGATGATTTGCCCTATGATGTCTCATTGACATGTGGGTCCAAGGCCCACATGTCAATGAGACAAATGGGACAAATCATCAAATTCCATGTTTATGTATGGGGCAAATGCTCCAAAGCATGTGTACTTTTCTGGGCTTGTACACTCGTTGTAATATTATAAATGTCAGTATGAAACAATGTCGCTAACAAACTCTTGTAATGGCACAGGGAAACAAGAAACAACAACCTTCTGTAGTGATAATTGTAAAAATATCACTTCTACCTCACGGTGATCGAGCGGAAACGTCGTGGATCTAAAACGTGGCCAGCAGTGCCCTGTGGTCGTGCGGCAGGGGCCTGCTGCTCGGCCGCCATGCGACTACGCACCTGCCGCCTGGCCACCACGCGGCTCCTTGCCTGCCGCCCTACCTGTCTTAATTAGTAGTTTATATTTATTGCTTATGCGAATTTTTAAATATAGCAAATGAGCTTAAAAAATTATGAAATTTTATGTGCAGTCTCCCGACACAATATACTTGATTGTGTAATATAATTTTATGCACTCCAAATGTTGATTAAAAATCCATACGATTATGTTGTTTGTAGGAGTTGTTACATATAACAAACGTGCTCAAAAAATTACAAAATTTTATGTGCAGCCTCCTGACACAGTCAACCTAATTGTCTAATTTTTTACGAATTGCATCCTTTATGAATTTTGCTTGAGAAGGGCTGGTGCGCCCGGGTAATACACGCACCAAATCTTGTTTGTAGATTATTTTTTATTAATGGTAATACATAATAATAATATTTTTTTGATTGATCCAATAAAAATAATTATGGGGGATAAAGAATATTTTTTGTATGTAATACATGTAGCAAATCTTATTTGTAGGTTGTTTTTGAAATAAAAGGTTGGTCATTTTGTGATTTTCGTATATTTTCAACGGTATGAAATCTATTAGACTAACAATAATATTTTGTGATCGTCATATATGTTGCACGGCGATAAATTTTTGAAGAATTTCATATGGACGATTGAGGTGGCAATGATTTGTAAGTATGAAGATAAGTAATATTGCGATGCAACAGGGAATTTATACACGGAGGAGAGCTTTGCATAAATGGCGTAACAATAATAAAACGACAGTTGATCTAACAAGGGTGTTACATGGCATTCAGGCTAAGAAACCAAGGAAGGTACATATATGGATGAAGAGGGTCAAACTACTGCGTTGGCCGCGACCATTTGCCCTTCCTCATGAGGTTAGCATTGTAGTCCTCGCCAGCTGTCCTGGCCTTGGTCGCTAGTTCACACTTTCTCTCGCGCTCCTTCTCGTGAGCCTCACACTTCCTGCGCTTGCACGCCTTCAGGTGAGCTTCGGTCTCCCACCAGATATGCTCGCTTCAATCTTCGGCGCGCCATCGCTCCTCCACCCTCTCACATGTTGTCTATGCATCCCACTCCTCGTAGTCCAACTGCCACTGATCGTGCCGATGGATCTCCCGGTCGATCCATTTATGATACACGCATAGCGGATCTGAAGATTGCGGGAAGATGTGAGAGATTGTTAGTGCGTGCTATACAAAAGAAATGGTATGAGAATATACTGTAACTCATCCTTACCGGTTACCGGTAACGGGCTATGTCCTAATGCCGGTTGGGATAGTCTCAAAGGTAGTTACCACAACCCAGTAATGCATGCGCAAGCTCAACTGGTCCTTGGAATTGAAGAACTTGTATGTGTCCCTCAACCAGCAGAGAGGGGTGTGTCTACCCCATGGGCGGTATTTTTCGAAGAAAAAACATTGTGTTGGTATATATTAAAATTTACAACTTTGCAGTGATATGTATCTAAACAATCCAATATCATTATACCGCCGGCCGATACAGAGATTAAGATATGCTTACTTTTCTCTCTTGCAACATTTCATTCCAATCCTCAAGGAAAAAGAAAACATATCATAACCAAACATTGAATGGACTCTGATAAGTGGCCCATATCTATTATATACTTATCAAGATGCTAGCAAAAGAATCCAATAGTTCGCTCTTCAGAACTAAAAATTACCACATTAATTGAAAAAATAGACTATAATGGTGCAGATTAATTAGATATGACCCATATCTATTATATACTTATCAAGATGCTATAAAAAGAAACCAATAATCCGCTCTTAAGAACTAAAAATTACCACATTAATTACAAAAATAGATTATAACGGTGCAGATTAATTAGATATAAATACGGTGCATGACCTGCTACAATTATATAAGGAGTTTCCATCATAATGATTAGTCATATAAATACAACTTTATGTTTTGATATAAACATATGTATTATAGTATCCAGCAGAAATCCGGCTAGTTACTGCACACATGAACATAAGTACAAAACTGGATGGAACTGCCAACATCGCAAGTCCAAATGCCTGGCAGCAAGGAGTCCCGGTCGTCCTGCATTTTTATTTGTGTAAAAAAAGGGCAAACACGATCATTGGATTTATACGTTACTTACTGACGACTCCATGAAGGAGTCAAGAAAGCACAACAATAAAATGTTATAAGCATCAGGCCGGCCGATAAAAGATTGGATTATTGGATTTATACGTTACTTACTGACAACTCCATTAAGGAGTCAAGAAAGCACAACAATAAAATGTTATAAGCATCAGGCCGGCCGATAAAAGATTGGGGACAGTCTAATGTCTCGGTTTTGCTCTAAAGAAACGATCTATTTGTGATTGGAGGGAGTACTTTTTTGGCTTGACATAATGACTTTCCAAAACTGAGTATGCATTTAAACCACAATGGCATTCATTGTGTTACAAGCTACGGCATACACGAATAGGACTGGAAAAAAAGTGCAACTTTTCAAGTTTTTCTGCAATAGTGCGGCTAATGGAGGACACTTCCGATACAGTTTGCAAGTAGTTTGCAGAAGATTCAAAAGAAACTAAGAAAGACCCCCACAGAGAAAAGGCTAGGAAAAAATGAGTTGAATGGGAACCAGCTGATCAGCGAGGAAAGCTCATGGATGACCAGAATTCCTCTTCCATACTGTGTCGCCTGCTCAAGAAGTGATCACCATCATTGGCATTAGCATTGACGTTGGTATTTCTCCCTTCAGCTGATGAGTGGTTCAGCTGAAGTGCATGATCTTGAGTTATCTGATTACTTCCAGTATAGTTTGGCACACACTGCAACCCAAGTCTCATCTCAATTTGCCTCATTGTAGGCCTGTCTTCACCCTTCAAGTTTAAGCAGGTCACTGCCATTGCTGCCACTTTTCTGGCTTCTTCTTCTTTCCCCTCCTCAGTGACTTGAGGGTCTAGTATCTCACAGAGCCTGTCCTCACGCACCAGTAGGACGAATTGCGCGATTAGATTGAAACCTTCTGGTGATATGTAGGCGGATGGTTTCCTCCGCGTTAATAGCTCCACAAGTATGACACCAAAGCTGTACACATCACTTTTCTCAGTGAGCCGGCTTGTATGGTAGTACTCTGGATCTAAATATCCAAAAGTTCCTTGAATGGTAGTTGTTACAGAAGTTCGATCAACGGGGATACCTCGAGAAGCTCCAAAGTCTGATACTTTTGCCATGAGCCGATCATCAAGTAGTATGTTTGCCGTCTTGATATCTCTGTGGATGATTGATACTGAAGCAGCTGAATGTAGATAAGCAAGAGATCTTGCAATTTCAAGGGCAATCCTCAGTCGATCCTCCCATGACAGTGATTGTGGAGTACTGACGTGAAGATGTTCATGAAGTGTTCCATTTGAAATGAACTCATAGACTAGCAATGGAACTTCTGTCTCAAGACAACATCCGAAAAGCTTCACTACATTTCTGTGATTTACTGTAGAAAGTATGGCAACCTCATTGATAAAGTCATGAATTTCTCTCTTAATTGCACGTCTTGACTTCTTAATAGCAACAATGCGTAGGTCAGACAAAATGCCTTTGTAAACAGTGCCATGGCCTCCACCACCAAGCTTTCGAGACTCATCAAAACTGTTAGTGGCCTTTTCGAGTTCCTCCAAGCTGAATATCATCCTTTCAGCAATATCCCTGTCTACTAGTTGCTGCAGCAACAGTCCTTGGTTCTGCTTGAAGAAAATTTCTTTCAGTTTTTTGGCTTTTCGAGTCCTGAGCTTTCGCCTTATGACAACAGCAGCAAGAATCAGTAGCACAATGATTATACCGCTGCCAACTCCTATTGCAATCATTAATCCTGGAAAATGTTAAAAAAAGGTTAACTCTGAATGATTTAATGGTACGGTAATTTTCGTCAACAAAAAGGATAGCACTGCAACAATAGTTCTCGATATTGGATATATTTTCTGCTTTCTACCTGAAATTTTCAGTTTGCTTGAAACACATCCATTTTGTATTCGGGGGTTACCGGAGGTGCCATCCGGACAGATACAGTCATAAGATCCTACTGTATTTATGCATCTCCCAAAGCACGGTGGTGGATTTGGCAGCGTACACTCGTCGATGTCTGTGACAACACAAATACAAAGTTAAATACTTCAAAGCAATCACACAGTGAAGCTAGATCTGCATGAGCAGTAGCATACCTTGGCATCCATTTGGCATGTAAGGGTTGCCATCATATCCTGACTGGCACTTGCATACATAGCCTCGGAGAGGGTCATCAAGGCAGCCACTGTTGTTGCTGAGGCACCCAAAGTTGGACAACTTCTTAGCTTCCGCACAAGATGAGTTACCGAGCATCCAGTCAACCACAGTCCGGATTCCCACCTGCCGTGGAGAGGCCCCAACAGGGGCACTTAGCTGAGACAATGCCTCCTGCTGCAATAACAAAGCGTTTTCTCTCCTCCTCCACCACTCCCCCTTCACGGCAATCATGCTCGCGTTGAATGGCACCCTTGTCTCAATAAGGGGGACGAGCTTGATAGTGTAGGAGTTGTGATCTTTTGTCACCGATGTGTTACAGCAGCCAATGCCAGAGCATGTGCCATCAGTGGCCATCATGGGATAACCAGGCCGGCAAGTGGAAGAACAGGTGCTGGCGGCATTGTCTTCTGCTCCAGGGAGACTGATGAGGAACTGGAAGCCACACCCTAGGGCGACGAACACATTCTTGGCTGCTGATACCCGGTAGAGCTTGTCGTCCAAGGGGACCGTCCAGGTCTGTTTGTAGCTGTCGTTCCCCAACAATGGGAGAATCCCAGTGTCAATATGCAGAACCCCTTTTAACTTTATCTTGAAGACTTCATGTCCGGCGTCATTCATGAAGAGTTTGGGAGGGTCATATGCCGTGTCGCACACGAGCTTGAAGCCGGCCTCACGGTAGCATCGTTCATCACCGATACCGAATGGGTAAGGTATGCTTACATTGCCACATGTGTCAGCGCAATCGGGCAATGCTATTTTATATGAAAGTAGTACAGGTAGGCTTGCTAGAAACTGCAACGAAGAATGCAGCATTGCTATGGCGAATACATGCATTTTTGCACAAGGTGCAAGGTTATCGAAAGAGAAGCACTAGTCAATGTGGCTTGGCTGGGAGGCGCAAGTTCACCCCCACATATATAAGTCATCAGAAATCATTTGCAGGACCTGGTCTATGCACATAGAAAAGAAATATATACCAAAGACCTTGGAAAGTTTCCTGGTCAGTGGCCGGCTATACTGTTAGGTATGTCATTAGATATTTAGATATGATGTGTAAGTGTGATCGTCTGATTTTAATCTTTTTTTTACTGACATCGACAATGTTTGTGTATTAGCCAGGGAGGTTATCCATCAATTTGTCAACCTTAAAAGACAGGGCGGCAGGTTTGAAAAACATATAATTTAGGACAAGAAAGAAACTGATGCAACGGAAAATTCATTTCTCTGGAGCGCTCTCCAACTAGCAAACCTGCAGCGAAAGCTGACGCATTTCTCTCTCTCTGTGTACACATCAACTTGTGGGGCCTGTAGTTCTCCAAGAAGGCAAGACCGTGTCTACTCAAACTGCTTACTACGTTTGATTGCACATCGTTACTTCGCTAGGCTACATTTGAAACGTCACATACATGTTTAAAATTCAGTAGGAAAAAGGACGTCGTCAGTGACAAGGATGGCCAGGCCAAACATTATTTAAGGAGTCAAAATCAGCTCCACTGGCTCATACTTCACTTACGCATCACCATTACGAAGTAATAGCACATCGATAGGGATAATTTGCAAAACTGACAGAAATTCACTTGAAAAATAACTCAGAAAATGTATGGAAATCGGCATGACATGCAACTGTGGAAGAGTTATTCGACGCCAAAATGTTATTTATGGTCAGAACAAATTGAATTGAATGGTTAACTCAACAGTTCTCTACAATACTAGTCACTAGACCACTCGGCAATTCTACCAGCACTAACTACGAAGTACTGACAATTAAGCCAATGAATCGGTTTGTAAAATGATTTCAGTGTGAAGGACCATTTGAGAAGATCCAGAATACTGTTGTGATGAACTATTGCAAGTTTTTAAGTGGTCAAATTGTTTTGCAAAGATTGCATTTGATTTGTGCTGTCTTCTAGAAGTGTCAGGAAAATCGGAAGTATCGTAGGTATAAGTGCGGTAGTTTTTGCTTGGCGGAAGTAACGGGTTGGGTTGCGGTATGCTTTTTCTAGAGACCTCCAGGCGAGATTTTTACTGTGCGGAAGTACCATTTTGGGAGGCGGTAGTTCCGCATTGCGGAAGTACCGGCGTGTTAGGCGTGGTACTTTCGATCTTACCAGAAAATGGGGGGGGGGGGGTTTGGGAATTGAATCATGGATCGAGTTGGAAAGACCTGGGTGAATGGATTAAGGTTGCATGATACATGTCATGACTAATGTAGGTCAAATTGTGAAAAACTTGTACTTGGAAACGATTTTTTTTTATCTTTAGATGTGCAGGGTCGCTTGGAATCAACCGTGGTCAACGGCGAGAATCGGAGCTAGGCTTATGGAGGAGTTGAGGCCCAGAAAGGTCGAGGATGCCGGGTGAGATGATTAGCTCAAGCATAGCACGAGAAAAGCGAGAAATGTTGAAGGCGAGTTTGAACGGCGGGAAGGCGTCATGTAGCTTGCATGTGCCAAGTGAGCTGTGGTTTGGTGCAACCAAGATGGGAGAGACTTGGCGATGCATGGTAAGCTAGTGGTGCACCTACATATGGCAAGCATGACGATTACTTGCAGTGGTTGGTGATGACTAGGTAAGGAAGACTATTTTGGTAGTTTGACCAAAATACCGGAAGCCATCTCTGATGAAAACCGTGGCGCATGGGTAATACATTGGAAAGCGGTTTAGGTCAAGGTAGAGCTGATTTGATCAAGGCGGATTAAGGCTAAGGATTTAGCGGATGCACACCTATGCGCTTTGCAAAGCGTGCATAAGTAAACTTGTGAGAGTAAAACCCATATGTGTGGGGGTTAACGGGCTTTCCTCATTGTAATAGTGGATAGGATCCATTAAGATGTGTAGTGGCTGCTTGCCCACCTACAAAAGTGGGTTGGGATGGAGACATACAGGGTTAACCATCCAACCCTTCTCTCATGTGCTCTCTTGTTTAGGTTTAAGGTTTGAGAGTGGAGCACTTTATGTGCTCTTTGTCCTCCAAGGTAGAGTAGCTATAAAACTTTCTATCTCAAATAAGTAATACATCAATCTTTGTTTATCTCCATAGATCCATCCTGTTTTGTTTGATTTTCTCTTGATTCGGTTAGTTTGTTCTCTCCTCTCTTCTTTTCTTGATCTTGCTATGCCAAGGACGTGTAAGGGATGGAGACTATATCTGGAAATCTATCTCTATCCATCTAGATACTTTGATAGCAAGTTTATCTAGAAAACTCAGTTTTGCTTGATTTGGGCTAAAAGTATGATTTCTTGATCCGAGGGAATTTGAGTTGATTTCTTTGATATTCTAATTTGTTGTGATATGTGGGAATACATCTAGATCCATCTTGATCATCATACACCCACGAGCAAGTTGTATTCACCGATTTTAATTTTGACTCGGTTTTACTGGAACCTTCCAACAAATTGAAATAGCTCTCAACTTTGGTCATGATTTTCATGATCATTTATTGAAATAGGTTCACAATACTCTAAAGAAGACCCCTACAATGTTTCATATCATTTGGATCTACGAATCAAAAGTTCCATCATTTTTCGTTTTGAAACTGTGTTGAAAGTAGACTGTTCTTCTCTGCTCCTCTGAATTTTTGACCACATTGCTTCTTTTCAACCACATTGGGTTTTGACCACTCACTAGTTTTCGATCTCACTAGTAGTATTTTAACCTGATTCAACTATGTCGGTTTTAGACCACTCGTTGACCATCAACCACGTAGGTTTCAACCACGTTGATTTTCAACCATGTTGGTTTTTGACCACTCTCTGGTCATTGACCACTTGAGTCAAATTTCAACCACATTGGCCTTTGACTACATTGGCCTCGGCCACGTTAATTTTTGACCATTCTCTGGTCGTTGACCACTCGAGTCGAATTTCGACCACGCTGGGTTTCGACCACGTTGGTTTTTGACTACGGTGGTTTTCGACTTATAACAACCTAGCTGTTTTTCTTAAAAGTTTTAGTGAAAAAATTAAGTAAATTTAATTTAAAACAAAATGAAGTGTTATTTGATTGCTTGAATTTTGGAGATTTTATTTGCTAGTTTTTACCTTTTAAAAGGCTTTTCTTTTGAAAACTTGTTTAAGTAAAAAACAAAATATTATTAAATAAAGGGTATTTTGAATTTCTATAAAAATTCTATGTCAAATTAATTATTTTAAAGCATTTTTGTTTATCTGGATTTTCTGTGTTTTTCTGGATTTTAAAAATCAATTTCAAAGCTAAAAAGTATTTTTGTCAAAAAATAAAGACCAACTTTAAGTTGGAAATATTTTTCCTAAATTTAAAATAGATCCAAGAATTTATTCGAATTTTCTAGAATTTTAGATTTTACTTGTCTATTTTTTAAAATTATTTGAATCTCTTGGCTTTTATTTGGAAAGGAAATCAATTAAAACCACTCCCTTTTTCTTGGGCTACCACGTGGATGGCCCCGATTCCGTTCCCTCTGCCACCCAGCATCATTGCCACCACCTCCCTATCTCTCTCTCTCTCTTTCCTTTTTCCCTCTCACTGCTAGTGGGCCACCCCACCGTCTTCTACCTCCCCTCTCTCCTCTTCCCTTGGATCGACCAGTGGGCCCAGTCATCTCTCCCCCTATCCTTTTTCTTTTCACACCCAGTCACCATTAACACCGATTAGGAGCTTGCACCCGTGGTCTTCGCTTGTTCTTCTTCCCATGCGAACGCATTTCCACCTCTTAAAAACCCCACTAAAACCAAAGCATCGCACTACGCTCAGTCGCTTTAACTCTGGTGAACCGCCCCGGGCTTTCCCCTTCCCTCCCTGAGCTATATAAAGGAGTCTTTGGCACTAGTGCATTCCACGCCACTCCCGTCTTTTCTCTTGAGCACCCGAGTGCCTCATTACCATAAGCTCGCCAAGTGGTCTTTCCTTGGCTGAGCATCTTCGCCACCAAGAGCGCCATCACACCAGGAGTCGACCACCACCGCCGCCTCCTCCACGCCACTGACCACCTCCATTCATCTTCAGCCTCTGCACAAGGTATAATAGAACTCCTTGGCATCTCCTTTACCTTTTGCACCCTTTCGACCGCGTTCGACCACAGACACTCTCGACCACAATCGCGCACTGCCACAAAAACATCCTTCGACCACTCTGGCCAGCATACAACCACTCTGGTCGGGTTACAACCACTACAGTCGGATACGACCACTTTGGTCGGGTTTCAACCGCTCTGGTCGAATACGACCTCTACCAGTAGTCTTTTCGACCACCTCTGCCTTCGACCTCAGTCGCTGCTGACCATTATCATCTCTGACTATCTCTGACCTTCCACTTTGACCACTGCCACTTCCAACACAATGCGGTTTTCAACCATTGCTTTCGACCACTGCTTTTGACCACTCCATTTGACCACATTCGCTTCCGACCTCTGCTGCCTTCGCTTTCGACCACTGCCATCTCTGACTTCCTCTGACCTCGACTATGACCGCTGCAAACCACCGACCACCCTAACACTTTAAAGCTCTCGACCACTTTCAAAAACTCTATAGCCTCCGACAACTCCAATCTCTTCGACCACCTTATAGCTTTCGACAACAGTCAATTTTTGACCACTACATCTGACCACTCTCAGCTGTTCGACCACCCAAAGTCTATCGACCACATATAGCTTTTGACCGCCAAGCTTCGACCATTCAGCTTTTGACTACTCTTGTTCCGACCACTCTCTTGCTTTCAACCACCTAAAGATCCACCCAATATAACAACTTCGACCACGGTATAATCTCCAATCCGTTCGACCACACTAAAACTTTTCGACTATTGTTTTTCCAACTACTGCAAGCTTTTGACCACATATATCCTTCGACCTCTAAGCCTCTGATCACTCGGTAACCTTTGGCCACTCCTAGTTCTGACTACTGCCATTTTTTACCACAGCAAAAGTACTTCCAAAAGCCCATATTTCTTCATCCTCATACCAATTGAACCCATTCAAATTTCTAAATTCTTCTAAAAATATAAACTACCCATTTATGGACTCTTTTTGAATTTTTGAATTTTATTTTCTTTTTGCATTGGTTCTTCGCATATAGACTATGACGAATCCAGAGAATTCGATTTTGACAATTCGCAGCATCAAGACTTTGAGCAAGGCAAGTTACACCTTTGATCATGTTGCTCCCAGTAATTTAAATTATTATATTAGTTTTAATTATTATGCATGCGTACTTTTATTCAAATTAGTTCAAATCTGATTTAAACTTTAGTTACACCAAATTTCTTTATATATGGCCAAATTTGATATTGAACATCAACATGCCTTGTCACCTTAAGATAAAACTCTAGTTAGTAGTATGAACTAGAGAAATTTTGTATAAAATGCTTAGATCTGCTTAGACATAATTTTTGTTTTGGGATTACATTTTCACATAAGATGATAAACTTTTGAAATGTACTCTTGACTTTGGTGAGTCAAGAAAGGTTATGAATTATTTCAAAATAAAATATAAAATCTAGTTTAGACTTAGGCTAATGGTTAGGTGGTGGGTGCTTGCTGGCATGTATTGTTATTCGGTGACACAATGTTGATTGTCAGGCACAAGGGGTATGTGGTTTGAGCCTAAGTCAAGTTAAGGACTGGTCTATGAGCTACTGCTACGAAGCCCTTTCATACTACCACAAGGCTGGTATGGGATAGTCTTGACTGACTAATTTGCAGGTCCCAACCTGAGTCTCGTTGTAGGTTGAAAATGAGCGTGGCGTAGGCCATATGAAGTCTTACTCGTTTTAAGAGGGGGTCCCGGTCTGGTGGATTCCTTACTAGTGTGAAACTTTAGTGTTGGCTTGGCTAGGTTGAAGGCTTTATATTGTAAAGGCCTTATTATGATTTTCTCAGTCGTACGCCTACGGAAGCGTGTAATGGTTGACAATATAAGATAATCATATCTTGTGAGTAAAGTTGTACAATTGTCAAGTGAATCAAGTGTTGATTAATGGTTGTAGTTCTTTAGATATTTTGTTTGTGAATGCACTGAAGGAGATGCAAGTTCCTCGAACCAGAATAAAACCTATATGATACCCATTTCATGGGATCATACCAAGATCTTTAGTCAAGTCAATTGTCCAAGTTTCTTTGCCTATTACATTTGGTTCTCCATGCGACTTCAGAAGAGAGAAAATCTTTTTTGATGTGGTCAACTTCAACATGGTGTATAGCGTCATACTCAGACGACCAACTTTGGCGCGTTTTCTGATTGTTGCTTACTATGCATATCAATGTCTTAAGATGCCAGGTCCCAAAGGAGTAATCAAGTCCACTGTGATAAAAAGATGGTGCTTTTATGCGACCGCAAGTTCCTCGAGATGGTCGGCCAGCTACTGACTCGAGAAGTAAGCAAGACGCAGCCTTCAACCAAGCACTCGAAGCGTAAAGCTGCGCCAAAGCCGAACAAGCAAGTCAAAGAAGTCCCTTTGAATCCAGAGGAGCCTTTGAAGACTATTCGTATCACCGCCACTTCTGACTCTGCATAGGAAGATACCCTCATCACCTTCCTGTGGGCAAACGTAGATATATTCGCGTGGCAACCATTCGACATGCCCAGAATCCCCAGGGAGGTGATCGAGTATAGGCTAGCTCTTTGACCTAACAAGAAGCCTGTAAAATAGAAATTATGAAGATTTGGTCCTGGTCGATGGGAAGCTATTAAGTTAGAACTGGATAAGCTACTGAAAGCAAGCTTTATAAGAGAAATCAATCACCCAGAGTGGTTGGCTAACCCTATAATGGTTAAGAAGTCAATGGTAAGTGACGTATGTGTATAGACTATACTAATTTTAATAAAGCTTGTCTAAAAGATGATTTCCCTCTTTCTTGTATCGATCAATTAGTTGACTCTACTACTAGTTATGAAACATTAAGTTTTCTACATGCATACTCTGATTTTCATCAGATTAGTATGTGTTCAGAATATGAAGAGAAGACCGCATTCATCACACTATTTGCAATTATTTGCTATGTCAAAATGCCATTTGGTTTGAAAAATGCTGGTCCTACTTTTCAACGTTTGTTGCAATTGAGTTTTTGGCTTCAACTAGGCCAAAATTTAGAAGCCTATGTTATTGGTCTAGTCGTATAGAGCATCAAACAACTTAATCATATTTCAGACTTACATAAAACATTTAATAACCTCAGAAAATACCGCTTGAAACTTAATCCTGAGAAGTGTGTATTTGGAGTTTCTTCAGGAAAGTTGCTCGGATTCTTTGTTTCTGCAAGAGGTATCGAAGCAAATCCTGAAAAGATAAAGGCCATTGAGCAAATGCGCCCTCCAACCACTAAGAAAGAAGTCCAAAAACTCATGGGGTGCATGATCGCTTTAAGTCGTTTCATCACATGACCGGGGCAAATACTTCCTTTCCTCAAACTTCTAAGAAAACACGAGGGATTTGAGTGGTCGAAAAAGGCTAACGATGCCTTCTAAGATGTTAAGAGAAATCTTACGGGTTCTCCTATTCTAGTTTCTCTGAAACTAGAAGAGACAGGCAGAAAGCATAGTACTGGTCGTGGAATGCAAGAGCATCCAACAACCAGTCTGCCACATATGCGAAGTTTTACACAAGCCTAAGGAGTGTTACCCTCAAGTTTAAAAACTTTTATATGCACTCCTCATGTCTTTGAAGAAACTGAGACATTATTTTCAAAAGTACAAAATTGTTGTGTTGTCTGAGTTTCCCTTAGGAGAGGTCCTCCAAAATAGGGAAGCAGCGGGATGCATGGCAAAATGGTTGGCAGAACTTGAGGAGTTCGACCCCCATTTCGTGTCCTGAATGACTATTAAATCCTAGATCTTGATAGACTTTATCGCCAAATGGACAAATCCTGAACCTATTCAGGATCCCCAGTACACTTCCCATGACTAGTGGATGATGTACTTTGACGGGTCACTTATGCTTAGTTGCTCGGGGGCTAGGGTGGTCCGGGAATCTCCTACAAGAGAGGACTTAAAGTATGCTGTTCAATTAAAGTTTCCAGCCACTAATAATGTGGCTAAATACAAAGGTTTGTTGGCTAGCATAAGAGCCACGAAAGCGCTCGGGATTCATCGACTACTTGTGAGAGGATACTCTCAACTAGTCCTAAATCAGGTTGGAAAAGAGTACCAATACTCTAGTAGACCATGTCTTAGTACTTGTCAGAAGTCAGAAAGCTTGAGAAGCATTTTTTTGGTTTTGAGATACAATATATCCCTCGAAAGGATAATTTTCTCGCTACCAGTTGGCTCAAATGGCTTCTTTCTGATCACAAGTACCAACAGGATTCTTCTTGGAGCAACTCCAGAAGCCATCTCTGGTCGAAACACTAGATACAACTCCTAATGAGACAGCCTCTCTTGAGTATGAGGATACCTAGATGCGACCCATCTATGAGTATCTTTAGAATGGTTCTGTACCTAACGATGATTTCAAAGCAGATCATTTGTCCCACAAGGCTGAAATGTATACTTTGGTCAATGTGGTACTATATAAATGGAGTGCTTAAGGGGTTCTCATGCGATGCACAGCACAGAAAGAAGGATTACAATTCCTTCACAACATACATGGGGTATTGTGGAGCGCATGCTTCTTACAGAACACTGGTCAGAAAAGCCTTTCGATAAGGTTTTTATTAGCCAATCACCCTCAATGATGCCAAAGCTAGTTAGTAGGCAGATACACCACCGACTCAAGCTCTATAGACTATTCCTTTATCTTGGACTTTTATGACCTGGGGTCTAGATATCCTAGGACTATTTCCAAAAGCACTAGGGGGCTTTGAATTTCTTTTTGTAGCTATTGATATGTTCACAAAATAGATTAAGGCCAAACCTATGAATAGGATAACAACGGAAGCCGCTAAGAGGTTCATAATGAGAGGTTTGATTACTCATTTTAGGGTCCCAAATCGAATAATTACAAACAATGGTAAGTAATTTTTTAGCGCAAATTCCAAGAATTTTGCAAGAAATTGGGTACCAAGCTATATCATGCCTCTGTTGCCTATCCTCAAAATAATGGGGTAGTCGAAAGGGCAAACAGCCAAATAATGTAGGAAATTAAGACTTGAGTCTTTGACCAACTTGTAAAGCGCTTGGGGGCTTGGGGTACAATAATTACCCTTAGTATTATAGGTAATTCGCACGACTCCTAGTCAAGTGGCTGGAGATACTCCTTTCTTCCTAGTTTTTGGGGCTGAAGTAATTCTTCCCCAGAACTAAAGATTAGGTTGACACGAGTTGAGAACCTCAATAACTCCAACCAAGAGCAATTTCGAGCAGATGACATCAACCTACTCAAAGAGAAAAGAAATCAAGCCTTAATCCATTGGAACAAGCTTTCCCCCAAGTAGGTGACATGGTATTGAAGAAGATTCAATCCCAGTCTAATTGGAACAAGCTTTCCCCCAAGTGGGAAGGTCCTTACATAGTGGTTGAAATTACACGACCAGACTCAGTACGACTCACCATGGAAGACAGCTAGATTTTCTTAAACTCTTGGAACATCGACGAATTGTGTAAATTCTTTGTGTAAAATTTCTCCTTTTTCAATAAAGTTTTCAGTGTGTTCAATCTTTATTATTATGTGATGAGTAGAGCTTCTTTTATGTCTGTTTAACCACTTCTTTTACATTCAATATGTTCAAACTACTCGAAGAAGGAAACATCCCTAGTCAAAGTCTCTCCTCTCTGCACGTGGTCCTACCCACTAGGAATTTCCTAGTATCGTACTGTTTCCAACTCTTGCTATCAGAATAAAACAATTGGGTTTCCAGAGAAAAAGTTGACCAAATTTAAAAGGAACTCTAAGAGTTTGTTCTATTCTTGTTTATGACTTCGATTTGATTAACCTGGTCGAAGAAAGGTAACATCACCTAGTCAAAGCCTTTTCTCTCTACATGTGGTCCTGCCCACTAGAAGAAACTTTCTAGTGTCGACTCATTCCTCACTTTTGCTACCAGAACATGACAATCGAAAGTCGATAATAATAGTCGTATAAGCTGCTCTGTACTCTACATACTTTACTCTATACTATTTGCCTAGTTTATTCGTATAAACTAAGTAAATAGTCGGGGGCTAGGATAAAGTTATCAATATAACTTCAATTCTTAGTCATAGCTTTATTTCTTTCATTTCTTTTTTGTCTTACAAGTACTAACTACTTAACAAGATGAATTGCAGAAAAAGGAATATAATTTTCATTAACAAGTGGTTTGTTTCCATAAAGTTCCCTATTACAAACTTCTCTAATGAAAGAGAGCCAATTTCCATCTCCTCCATGACCTTTCAACCAACTGGTTCCATCTCTTCGATCAGATAGGCTGTTTTTGCTTCAAAGCAGTCGAAGTCGTGCTCGATTGGTCAAAGATTGAGGTTTTGGTCGTGTGCTTTCAGTCCGCCTCTCGTGAGGAATCATCTTGGTTAGTCTTTAGAGTGCTTTTGAGCTTTTCTAAAGCTCCGATTTGTCATCCGATCACACTCGCATGAGTGGCCATGGTGTCTTTAAGAGGATTGATCTTCTCAACACCAAGCTCTCCAAGTAGATTGTTTAGAAGGGAAATATTGTCTTGAAGGATGGTCTTCATTGACTGCATCTCCTCCTGACTATGCTGGTCTTCCAGTGACCTGATCCTTTGGCTTTTCTCTCTTTCGATGTGAGTAAGCTCACCGATCACTTCGTTTTTTCATCAACCTCAGTGCGAAGCTTACCCATTTTGACCTCTTTATCTGCAAAAAGAAAAGAGTTAGAGAAAGAACATCTGAATAAAGAGTCATAAGTTCAGAACTTACTATTTATTTTATCTTGCAACTTATCGGTTGTAGATTTAGCCTTCAAAAGCTCGATCATAAGATTGACATTCTTCAAAAGCTCAATCGTAACATCGACATTCTCCTTCTTTAGCTTCTGCATCTTGACCTTCTCATTGTCGAGTGCGTCCGATAAGGCCTTTTCGCTGCTCTTAGACCTATAAAGGTTAAAGATGGACATGAAGAGCTGGACTAGTGGTTGAAATAGAAAATTCTATGTATGCCAGTGGCTTACCATTTCTTTGCCTATTCATGCAGTTCAGCATTTTCCTACCTTAAGAGCATGAGTTGTCTGTGGTATTTAGCCACAGTTGCCATATCTTTCAAAGCTCTCTGAATAAAGAACAAAATGAGAAAGAAGAAAATCCAATTATAAATGACTAAGCATTAGATGCTTACATTCATGCTTGTACGAGCAAATTTGACGAGTACTCGTTGGGAATCCTCTAGTCGATCAAGCTCTTCGATCTTATTCCACGACACCTTCTCGAGGTACTCGTCATCGAAGACATTCCTCTTGTTGGGAATATCATTGGGGTGAGGAACTTGATCATGAGATTGACACGAGGAAGACCCCACTATGAAAGCGGGATTGAAATACTCAGAGAAGAAGTTAGGTTGTTGTTCTTCTTCTTCAATTGCACCTCCTTGGAGACAAGGAGGAGTCTCCTCGGTGCAACGATCAGAGGTATTTTCTCCTTCACGACCAGGTGCTTCTACCCCATCTTCAGCTGCTTTCACTTTTGTTTCTTTGACCACTTCGATTGTTGTAGTTGTTTCAGCTTCGATAGCAGTGCCCATCGCCACAGTGGTCATTTCTTCGACCACCTTCTCTACCATCTCTTCGACTGTGGGCAGAGTCGCAGGAGGCTTCTCAATAGAAGTATCCTTGGACGATGGAGGACCCGAGCTAAATCGCAAAAAGAGAAGTAAGGTGGCATTCAAAAAGACGAAAGGGTTAGATGCTATTTATATGCTTTTATTTACATACCTTGCTTTCTTAGCCTTGATTTTTAATTTACAAGTAATCTTCCCTAAGGAAGGTTTCTTTGACTTCTCCATGACCACGTCTGGTAGTCGAATGGCGAGGTCACCACCAACCACGTCAAGTCATAGACCCTGAGCAAGTGCTATTACTCTTTATTCTTCTTGCCCTTCTTGATGGTCGAGGCTGATTTCGACCATTTGAAGAGCACTCTCCTTTTCAATCACAGGTTCTGCTGCAACAGCAGACTCCTTCATAAAAGATACAAAACTCTTCTAGTTTTCCTTTTTGAGTTGATTAACAAAGCTTTAAGAAGCACCAACTGAGATAGTTTTGCCATAATAATAGAAGGATATCTTGATCTTAGGAGTTGATTGCTCTAGTATAGCCACCCCAATTTCCTCTGCAATAGCTATGTCAACAAGGAACATTTCAATGGGAGCAGATGGAGGAGAGGAAGGAGCAACACTCAAACATCCACCTTGATTATCGACAGCCTTGGTTAGTCGATCCTTCTTAGTTGGAGGAACTTTAATCTTCTCCGCTTCTTTTTCGATAACCATCAATTCGACCTCTTGGCCGTTTTGACGGTTTTCCATGCCAACTTTCTACAATAGGAAACAATGTTAAGTACTCATAGTTTACAACTACGAAAGCGTAAAGATGAAGTCGAACTTCGATTACCTTTAGGCATTTATTTCTTTCCTCAGTGGATACATCCACCAAAATATGAGGAGCCTCCGCATCAAGTGTTGGAGCCTTCTCACAGATGGTTTTGACTTGAGAATCAGACTCTCCCAAAGCAAGATCTGTGTAGACAGATAAAGGTGGTCGGTAACTAGAATTTGAAATTTAGATAATGAGTTTAATCATTATTTACCATTCTCATAGTCCTGATTATATCCTTGGCCCCCCGAGTACATCCACATTAGATATGCTCGTTTCTCCAGAGGGCTAATACGACAACTGATGAAGTCTTTCACCACACGTTAGCCGGTAGGCCCATTTTTCTTTAGTTCTTTCATGGCTTGGATGTAGAGGGCTATCCGAGTTAGGTCTTTTGGGACCAAGTTCCAAGAAAAAATCTTTTCGGCGCCCTTCCCCACAAAGGAAAGAGGTTGTCTTCACTAGTTATTTTTCTTCCTCTTCCTGTTTGGCCATGACAACCAAGTAAACATTGGAATGTACTTCTCCGTCTTGCCATTATGGAGCTTTAGACCATAGCTCCAGGCAATTCCAATCAACCTACTCATCTTATAATAATACCAAAAAAGCTCTAGATCTGGAGGAATCCCTAGATAGGCTTCACACTAGTACACAACACACTCAACATGTGATCGAATTGGAAACAAAGTTCATCAATTTCACCCCAAAGTATTTGAGTACAACTATGAGAAAAGGGAGAGCAGGAAGTAAAAGTCCGTACTCACAGTAAGCTTGGAAAACTAGGATTTTCCTAATCTCCCCCGATGGCCAATTTTGTCTAGCGGTTTCAATCCACTTTAGAAATTTTCTTGAAGGAATCTTCTCCACTACGACCAAAGCTTTCATCTTCGCCACATCCATGTCCGACACCGGCCAATTCGAAGAAGACTTCCTCATTTTCTCTAAGCGATTAGTTTGAATTTGGAAGAAATTAGGGAAATCTTGGTCGGCGGCAGAAAGCTCGAAGAAGATGGAGGCAGCAGGGGAAAGTAAGAAGCTCAAAAGCTACCCCAGGGTAAGTTTTTATAACCATACGAGTTGGTTACCAATCTCAGGAACTAAAATGGTTATTACCTCTTGGGAACCGCTTCGAATGGACAAATCGGTGAGAACTAATTCGTATTCCTCTATTTGAAACTGGGATGTCTTTATAACTCAAGTGAAATTACTTTTTTGACCAAGTTCACTTCTGGTCGAATTAGATCAAAAAGGCTTTGCTTTTGATTTTCATTCATCTACGACTTCTCTTTCTCAAGTAAGTTATTTTCACTTGAAGTTGAGGGGCTAGATAACGATAATATAATATTCCTCAAATTATTATTTATATATAAATAATATTCTAACGTATTATACTCCTTGAGCATACCCCTTATCTATAAGAGAGAGAATCACAGGGTAGTCATAAACTCTTCTACGACATCTCCTTAGTCGTAAGCTCTTCTACGACCACTTCTTAAGTCGTAAGCTCTACTACGACCATTCCTTAATCGTAAGCTCTTCTACGACCACTTCATAGTCGTAAGCTCTTCTACGACCATAACATAGTTGTAAATTATCCTGCGACCACCTTATGGTCATAGATCCTCTAACGATTAAGCCAATTTCGACTAACCTATCTAGGACAACCTATTACATCGTGTGTTTGTCTAATAAGGTGGTTGTCACGTGCATTTATTCTCTGGAATAGCTGCGTATAATCTCTCTCTCTCTGACAATAACCGCTACACGACGTATGATGATACCATGTCTCTCTGACAATAACTCTCGTCGGATGGTTATCATCTGAAACGTAAAGACATTTCTTGGCATGGAACACTACCACCACTTTGCAAGTTATATAGAGGTAGACGTCAGGGAGACACTACAAGAAATCCTTCTTTCTATGACAAAAATCCTCATGACGGGGCAAATTTTTGTCATATAATATATCATAATATGACGCAAAAGTCTGTAGCGTCATAAAATCTGGATAGCCAGAACTATTTATGACGAAGCTATTTTTTTTGTCACATAAAGGTACCAAGTGTCGTCACAAAATGCAAGTCGCCAGGAGCCGGTTGACGGTGGCGGTTTTATGACGATATGTGTTGTTTTATGTGACGGCTGTGGAGCGTCATTGTTTGTTATTTCAAACATGACGGCCCCCAACGTCAATATACCCCCAATAGGAGGTGGACCCTTGACCCCTCTGATCTGTTGACCAGTTTCATTCCCCATTTCCCCAACTGAAGACGGCGGCGAGCGGCGGGCGGCCTCTGGGCGGAGCCAGCTCCCCATCTCCCCAACTGACGGCGCGGCGGCCTCTGGGCGGAGCCATCTCCCCAACTGACGGCACGGCGGCCTCTGGGCGGAGCCAGCGCGCAGATCCGCTGCAAGCCCGCCCGGCGGAGCGCGGATATCCGGTGACCGGCGGTGACTCCATCTCGTTGGTCGGCGGCGTGCTCCTAGTCCCCAGGTGCGCCATTGTGGCAGTGCCGCCCTCATCCCCCTCCCCGTTCCCGCTCCGTTGCCTTTCCCCGTCGCTCACCTTCCCCCTTTCCAGTTGATGTGTGAGGCCTAATCAATCCCCGCTCTCTCAAGTTCTCATGTCGCAGGCGTCGTCATGTACCGCTCGCACTCGGCGGTCAAGCGCAGCTAGGGTTTCCTGGCAACCCGCACCCCTTGCTGTTGTTGCTGCAGCGCCTCCGCCCACTGCTGTCGAGCTGCAGGAGCCGATTGATGATGTGACTGGGTTGCCGTTGATAATGTGCCCGGATTGCAAGGACGTGAGGGTGTTTGCTGCCACTACCACGCAGTCTGAGTATAACGTTGGAAGGAGATTTTTCAAGTGCCCCAGGAAGAACTATCAAAATGTCTGTGTTATAATCATTTTGCATTGCCCAAATTTCATTCTTGTTTGAATGGGCATGCCTGAGAATGGTAGTGTTTTTAGCATTCAGTGGCTGCACTATTGATGTTAATTTGCCTGTTGTTTTAATTTGGATACAGGGGACATGTACTAGGTATTGGTTGGAGGAAGAATATGTGGTGTTCCTTCATGATAATGGTTATCTACTGTCAGCTTCCTCGACCATTGCAGCAGCTTCGACAACAGAAGTTCTTGAGCTGGTGGAAAAAATTGATAGCTTAGAGCAGAATCTGAACAAGGTGAAGGAAATGGTTGGCAAGAACAGGGAAGGCATGGGAAGCTGCATTTGTCTTGTGTGTGGCTGTCTGAATGTAACATTCCTGGTGTTGGCCATCCTTTTGGTTGTAACTGTAGTGTTGAAGTAGGCAATGATGATGAAGTAGGACATGTTGTGAAGTAGGTTGGATATGTTGGCCACATTTGATATGCTTTTGGCTATGATGATGAAGTAGGCTAGGACATGTTGTATTGAACCTGTTATCCAGGATGTATTTGCAGTTGGTATGAAATATGTGCCTTTGTGCTGTTGGAATATGCGCCTTTCTGATGTATGTTGGAATTAAACATCCCTTTTGCTTTGATGTGTAACCTGTGTGTGATGAAATTTTGGCAGCATGTATGTAACTTCCAGCACATATATATCATGACAGATCCTGTAATTTCCATGACACTGTCAGGTTGTCATAAAAACCCAGAATTTTTGTAGTATATATCATCTCAATGAATTCTGGGCAGCATATAACATATCTATGATATTTTGGCAGCATATAGCATGTATGTAACTTCCAATAGGTTACATGTGCATAGAATAGAATTCATAAATCAAGTTTAACATTGAAACAGAATCATTGCATACAAGGTCTTACAATTTCATAATTCAGATACAAATTTCAATAGCATAATTCAGATACAACAGAATCGCTAATAGAAGTTCATGGTTCACAAATAGCTCCAGAAATGCAAAGGTTAGTCATCATCACTGTCTTCTTCTGATATACTCGCTTCGTCTTGACTATGGTACTCAAGGAAGGTTTCATCTTCATCTTCGCCATTTGTTTCATCACCTTAAGGTGTTTGTTGATGTCGACGGATGCTCTCGACAAGGTCTGCACTAATAGGTCTGCCTGGTTGATTATCCATGTGCAACAAATCCATATTAGGATAAATGTCTCCCACTGTACAATCTCCTGACGAAGTATTGTCCTCTTGGTATGCCTCCTGACATCTCATCTGTACTTGTTCTTGGATTGGTTGTTTTCCGTCGGACTCTTCAATATCAAATATATGTCGGTGGCCAAATTCTTGTACCACTCGCCAACATGGACCTAACTTTGTATCTTCCAAGAAAAATACTTGTGAAGCTTCTGTGGCTAGAATGAAAGGATCATTCTTATACCATCGGCCTTCGATGTTAATGCTCTTGAAGTAACCATCATCTTTCATCTGGTATGTCCTTCCCTCAAGATTGTACCATTCACACCGTAATAAGATAACAGATCTATCTCCTTTGCTGTTCTTAGTGTAATTCAACTCAATAATGTCTGTAATTGTCCCATAGAAGTCAATAGTGTCATCATTGTGAGTACCTGCAGTCTTGATGGTGGAGTTTTGTGTTTTCCTGTGTGCCTCACGAGCCATAGTGTGGTACCGTACCCCATTGATTATACAGGCTGTGTATGATCGCACACGCCTATCCGGCCGACATGCGAGTGAGTACAAGTCTTCATCAACATTTGTTGTGCCTTCGTATTTCAATCTGGTAATCTGCAGGAAAACACAGAGAATTGGTGAGTTTGAAAATTTATTGTATCATAAATGATTCAGTCAGGTTGTAAAAGTTGCACGCACATGTTTCTCGAACCATGCAGCAAATTGTGTTGACATCATTTTTTCAATATTGTTGACCTGTTGTTGTTCCAATTCTGCCCTATACATGCTGCAAAGGAAGAAGTTAATTAGTTTATTGTGACACTAATATTGAATAAAGTTGGCAGAAATGAAATGACAGCAATTACTCACTCTTTGTATTCATCAACCTCTTCGCAATTATTTAGAACAAACCAAACCATGGAGTCATAGTCATTATCTTGGTAATGAAGTTTTGAAGCACCCAACAGGTTAATACCATGACCAAAAATAGAGTAATCATTGGGTGAGATGTTTTGTGCTCCATCTAAGTTTCTTTCAGGCCTAGTGAACTTAGTAATAATTTCACTGAAATATGTTGAGCATTGGGTCATACACTCATAGGCAGTGTATGCCTCTGCAACAGATCCTTCAGGTCTTGCTTTATTGCGGATGAAACGCTTAAAGGTGCCCAATCTTCTCTCAATGGGATACATCCATCCATACTGAACCGGTCCCCTAAGGAGTGCCTCGTCAGGTAAGTGTACTGCTAGGTGAACCATAACATCGAAGAATGCAGGAGGATAAATTTTCTCCAGTTTGCAAAGGATAATTACAATATCTTTCTTCATTTGGTGTAGTGCATGAACCTTTAGAGTTTTCGAGCAAAGTTGTGTAAAAAACCTACCCAATTCAGCAATTACTTCATATACATCTTTGCGCACCAAACCGCGAAGGCCAGCTGGTAAAATACGCTGCAGCAGTATATGACAGTCATGTGTTTTCAGCCCATGCATTGTTCCTCCCTCCATATTGACACATCTTGATATATTAGAGGCATAGCCATCTGGAAATTTAACATTGCTAACAAACTGCAAGAACTTCTTCTTTGCTTCTGGCGTTAGAACGTAACAAGCTTTGGGCTTTGTGGACGAATTACCAGCTTCTTCCAGCAAATGAAGCTCTTTTCTTATACCTCTGTCTTCCAAATCTAGTCTAGCAGCGACTGTGTCCTTTGTCTTCTTCGGAATATTAAGTAGAGTTGACAAAATGTTTTCACATATGTTTTTCTCTATGTGCATAACATCTAGGTTGTACTGTAGCTTCAATTTTGACCAGTATGGCAAATCATACAAGCTAACCTTGAGATGCCATACTGGTTCTCCATTACGGCGTCGTTTTCTTGTTTTCTGCTTATCAGGATTCTTGCCTGGAACATAGGAAACTTCATCCAACCTTGCCATAACCTCATCTGCACTAAATTTCCTTGGCTGCTCTCTATTTTCATGGTGGCCACTGAAAGATCTGTTTTTCCTCCAGGGATGGTCATTTGGGAGGAAACGTCTATGGCCTATGAACCCAATTTTGTTTCTCAGACATTCGGAGTATGGATTCTCATCACAGTGCACACATGCGAAGTAACCCCTAGTGGTTCTGCCTAACATGGTGCCTAATGCAGGGTAGTCATTGATTCCCCACAGAATCGCTGCACGCAGACTGAAATCTTTGCCTTCATATGCATCATAAGTAGAGACACCCTCCCAAAGGGTAAGCATGTCTGCTATCAAAGGCTGCATGAACACATGGAAATCTTTGCCTGGTGATTTTTTGACTGGAATAATTAAAGCAAGCATATAATTGGATTGGTCCATACACATCCATGGTGGAAAATTGTATGGAACCACTATCACTGGCCAGATGCTATATGAATTGGTCATCTGACCAAATGGGTTAAATCCATCAGTAGCAATGGCTAACCTCAAACTGCGGGGATCATCTGCAAAAGACTTGAAAGTATCATCAAATTCTTTCCAAGCTTCTCCATCAGCAGGATGTCTCATTTCATTTTCAACTGGTACCCTCTTATCCTTGTGCCATCTTGCATACTGTGCCCGCTGCTTTGAGATAAAAAGCCTTTGAAGGCGTGGAATTATTGGAAAGTAACGCAGGACCTTGTGAGGAACTTTCTTTCTGCCCTCCTTATTCACTTTCCATCTTGATTCGCCACAAACTGGGCAATGATCATCATTGGCATGGTCCTTCCAAAATAAGGCACAATCATACTTGCACACATGAATAGAAACATAACCAAAACCAAGCTTCCGATGTAGAGCTTTAGTTTCGTTATAGGACTTAGGGAGACCGGTAACATTCTTCAACGATGTTGAAAGCAACTCAAGGAATGCATTGAACCCAGAATTTGTTATCCGATTGTACACTTTTATATGCAGCAGTTTAATAATGAAAGTTAGCCTAGACTCCTCGGTGCAACCTGGATAAAGTTCACGCTTTGCCTCTTCCATGATTTGTTGATATAAGTTACCACCGAAGCCATGGCTTGCTGCGGTGTACAAATCTTGAATCAACCCCTGAACTCCCCGTGCACTATCTTCTATGACATCTTCAGCTTGTCCTTCATCATCAAGTGGAGCCTGGTCATTTCCATCCCATGATATATCTTCAGTGCCATCATCTTGTTGAACATGATTATCTCCCTCTCCATGGTGAATCCACCTTGTATAGCACCTAGAAATACCATTGATGTGGATATCCTCCTCTACCTCATCTTGACTTTTTGGTATTTGGTTCAGGCATCGACGGCATGGGCACTTGATTTCCTCATCTGCACTAAATCTACTTCTGACATGTTCCATGAATTGTTCAACACTAGACATATAGGGATCACTAAATGGTGCACTGTTATAAATCCAGCTTCTATCCATCTCGACCTGGATAAATTTAGGTGCCAAAATGTTACAAATCGAGCTTCTATCCTTCAATTCAATTAAGCTACCAAAATGTTACAAATTCAGCTCACCTTGTACAATGGCCAGCGAGATATGTAAGCTGCCAGCTGGGGTGGCCGGCGAGGCTGCTGGTGGGGGGAGGGAGGGCGAGGCAGCAGGTGGGGGGGGGGGGGGCCGGCGAGGCAGCAGCTGGGGTGGCCGGCAAGGCTCCAGCAGGGGTGGCCGGCGAGGCTGCTGGTGGGGGGAGGGGGGGGGGCGGCGAGGGAGCAGCTGGGGTCGTCGGCGAGGCAGCAGCTGGGGTCGCCGGCGAGGCGGCAGCAGGGGTGGCCGGCGAGGCACCAGCTGGTCTGGCCGGCGCGGCTCCAGCAGGGGTGGTGGACGTCGAGGATGCAGGTGCCTAGGCCGGCGAGGCTGCTGGTGGGGGGGCGGCGAGGGAGCAGCTGGGGTCGCCGGCGAGGGAGCAGCTGGGGTCGCCGGCCACCCCTGTGTAACAGCCCAGCTGTTTATTTCAAAAATTTTAGTGAAAAAAAAATTTAATTTAATTTAATTTAAATGAAATAAAGTGTTCTTTGGTTGCCTAAATTTTGGAGATTTTATTTGTCTGTTTTTAGCTTTTAAAAAGGCTTTTATAAAAAGTAATTTGACTAAAAGCATAAAATTATGATTAAATAAAAGAATATTTTGAGTTTATGTAAAAATATAATTTCAAATTAAGTATTTAAAAGCATTTGGCTTTTATTCGGATTTTCTGTGCTTTTCTGGAATTTAAAATCAATTTTAAAGGTTAAAAAGTATTTTATAAAATTATTAAATGCAAATATGAAATTAAAAATATTTTTACTAAGTCTAAAATGCTTCCAGGAATATTCTATAATTTTTCTGGAATTTTTAGACATTAAATACTATTTTTCCAAGTGTTTGTGAAGTTTCTAGTAATTTCTGAAATTTATTCCGAAAATAAAAATCAAATTCATCCAAGCCCGCCACGTGTCGCTCTCAGATTGAATCACTCTCTCTCCACGTTTTAATCCTAGCCACACATGATCACTTACCCCTTCATAAAATCCAAGAGCCATGAAACACTCACTTGCCACGTGTCAACAATCCGACGGCCCGTACCCCTTCACTTCCTCCCTCTCTCTATTACACATGGACCCCACATGTCATATGTTTCTTCAACCTTCCCTTCTTCCTCCTCCCACCCTCTCTCTCCTCCACCATGGATGACAAATTGGAGCTCATAAAAACCACCGTTTCTCCCTCATAACTCCCGATTAAGGCATGGAAACGGACGCCCTAATCACCCTCATCAATCTCCCGGCCGTTTTCCATCCATTAACCCTCTCAAAACCGAAATCCCTTCACCTCCTCTCTCTTTCTATAAAAGGGCCTCCCCACCACCATTCTCTCCATTCCCCTCCCCTTCTTCGGCCGGCCTTCACTCCCCTCTCCTCCCGCCGCCGTGCGCCACCTCCCACCGCCTCCCGCCGCCGCCCGGCCACCTTCCTCCGGCCACCCCCATCCCCAACCGCCGCCACCACCGCCTCCCGCCGCCGCTGGCCGCCCCGGCCATCCCCGTCGCCACCGGTAGGCCGCGCCGCCGCCCCGTCCACCCCGTTGCCGGCCGCCGGTCGCCGGTGAGCCGCCTCCCGTGCGCGCTCCCGTGGCCTCCCTCCATGATTCCTTCTTCAACCATATTCAACCTTGCTTATTTATTTTGTTGTTGCTCCTTTGTCAAGAAAGACTAAATGCCCACTTGGCTAGTGGGTGCATGTTAGTGCATGCATGCATGAGGTTGTGTGTTCAAGTCCAATGCAATGCAATTTTCGGTTTGGGCTTGGCCAAAATTTTTGCTAGTCAATGACAACCGGGCCCCACATGTCATACACTCCAAAATACCCCAAAAATCAGCCAAAATAAGATTCCAGAGAATATTCCCTCGTTTTGCATTTTTCTGGAATTTCCAAACCGATCAAACTTCCAATTGCTCGTTCTCCGTCGTCCGAACTCCGAATCCAGTGATTCAAGTTTCTAAATTCGTCTAAAATCATAATCTAAGTTGCAGTATATATTTTATAATTTTTGGATTTTATTTGGATTTTATTTGAATTTATTTGTTTGGTTCTTCGCGCGTAGATTTCGACGAATTCGGAGAGAACGACGCCGACGATTCGCACCAGGTCTTCGAGCCAGGCAAGTTACACCTTTGATCATGTTGAACCTAATATTTTAAATTAATTATGTTGTTTTTAAATTATTATGCATGCGTAATTTTATTCAAGTCTAGTTTAAATTCAGTTTAAAAGTGTAGTTATGCCTAAATCCTTTGTACAGCCAAATTTGACTTGAATGCCATTGTACCTTGTCAACCCTAGATAAAACCTAGTTAGTACAATAGCACTAACTAGAAATTTTGTAGAAATGCTTAGCCATGCTTAAGATAATTATGGTTTGGGACGATCTTTCACATAAAATGATAACCTTTTTACATGAAATGATAAACTTTTCAACTGTACTCTTGACTTTGGTGAGTCAAGGAGTGTTATGAAATGTTTTCAAACAAAATATAAAACTGGTTTAGACTTAGGCAATTGGTCAGAGTGGTGGGTGCAGGCATGCCCTGTTGGTCGGAGCCGCAGTGGTTGATTGTCGGGCACAGGGGTTTGTGGTTAGGCCTAAGTCAAGTTAAGGACCGGTCTGTGAGCTACTATTGCAAAGCCCTTTCGTACTACCACAAGTCTGGTATGGGACAGACCTGGCCGAATAATTTGTGAAGTTCCAACATGATCTCGCTATAGGCTGAATGTGAGCGCGGCGTAGGCCGTGAGAAGTCTCACACGGCACAAGAGGGGGCTCCAACATGTGGATTCATGTTGTGGTGAAACCTTAGTGGCGGCGTGATTATATTGACAACGAATCATTGTAAAGGCCTTGTCATGATCTCCTGGCCGCACACCTAAGGAAGTGTGTTAATCCGGTGGCAAAAAGGGATGATCATGTCTTGTGGGTAAAGCTGTACAACCTCTGCAGAGTGTATAACCTATCCTGGATAGCCGTGCCCACGGTCATGGGCAAGCTGAGTGAAGTTTTTCACGGATTAGACTTTGCTTTTCAAAATGGTTTGCGAAAACCTTGTGGATGGATGGAATCCATGAGAGATTTTGAAAACCGAGCGGATGGATGGAATCCGTACGAGTTCGTTTTGGAAAAGATGGTCCGGGTGGGATGCCCGTGGTTAGGTTAGTGTTTGGTCGGAGCCTGCACTAACGATATTATTTTGTTAAATTCTTGTTTCTATCTATTGTATCAAATTCAGCTTTTGCACTTATTATTGATATTTACTCCAATGATACTGTTTATGCAAATAAACCATAATATGCCTTCTTTTGTAACCCCTTATGCATGCATACACTCTGTTATATTTCCCTGGTGTAACTTGCGTAAGCACTTCGTGTGCTTACCTTGGGAGTACTTTATGTGCTCACCTTGCTAAAATCTGTTGCCAGAGGATGACGCCTACAACTTCGGTGAGGATGGTGACGACTAGGCCACGTCTTACAGTCAATTCGCCTTGTGGGAAGGCAGGATAGGCTGCTCCTTTTATTTATCTTCCGCTGTTTACTTTTATGTTTGGCCATGAAGCCACCCTATTGTAAATCTGGCCATAAGGCCCGTACTCTTGCTTTATAATAAAGTTTAGTTATCATGCGTGATATGTATCACTGTTCAACCTGTGTGCACTAGCTTTTCCTGGGATAGTGCGAATACACAGTGGGTTCTGGAGTTGCTGCTCCGGGTCCCGACAGAGATGGTATCAGAGCAATAATGACTCTAAGACGTGACCGTAGGTAGAATAGAATGGTTGAACTCTAAGGACTTATTTTTAATAACAAGTAATTTCAAAAGTTTTCTTATTCTTACCTCTCAATCTATGCTACCCTTATCTCTTAATCTTTGCTTGCTCTCGTCTTCCAATTCTCCCTTATCTTTATGTCATTACTTGGAAATTTATTTCTAAATCTTCCCTTGTTCAAAACAACTATAGATGGGCAATGGTTGAACTTCATCGACTCCGCCGCAACCTCAATCTTTGCACCAAAGGATCATGCTTCGTACGTCAAGAGCTGTGAAGGATCACTCCAAGACAACCCTTACCCTTTTAGGTTAAGTTGTTAAGCTAGACAGTAGACGAGGTTATGTGCTGTCATTTTTCCCTTTTGTCGGCAGCCATAACTATTGTTTGCTTAAAAAGTTTTTGCTAAGTCAGTGTTTTGCGTTGGGCAAAAACAACCCCTTCCCCTCCTTTGACTTAACCCTCCTCTCACCTAAACTCCAGCAAGATGGTGAACACAAGAAGGAATGCTATGGAAGGCAACCCCAATGACAACAACGACGCTCAAGGAAGTCAGTCCGCCCCTATTCCTCCGCCTCCACCAGCAGCTGGACCTGACTGGACTCAAATGATGGCAAATCAAAACCAGTTGATTCAACTATTAGCTCAAGCTATCAACAACCCTACTCAGCATGCTTCTCAGCCACCAGCTCAAGCTCCTCAAAACCAATTGCCAGAGTTTCTGAGGATAAGACCCCCAACCTTCTCAAGCAGCACCGAGCCAATGGATGCTGACGATTGGCTCCGCGCGATTGGAAAGAAGCTGGACATCTTGCAATGCACTGATCGAGAAAGAGTCTTGTTTGCTTCTCATCAGTTGAATGGACCCGCATCCGAGTGGTGGGATACCTTAACAGCCTCTCATGCCAACCCCCAAGCTATTACCTGGAATGAGTTCGTGCAAAGTTGCCGCAAAGCACACATTCCATCTGGCACCATCACTTTGAAGAAGAAGGAATTCAGAGCTCTGCGACAAGGAAACCGTACAGTGAATGAATACTTGCAGAAATTCAACCAGCTGGCACGCTACGCACCAGAGGACGTGTCCACCGACGAAGCAAAATAAGAAAGATTTTTGGAGGGCCTGAATGACAATATTTCTGTACAGTTGATATCAAGTGACTATGCAGATTTTCATCAGTTAGTCAGCAAGGCTATTCGCTAGGAGGGCAAGTTTGTGGAAATGGAAAATCGGAAAAGAAGAATGTCCACCCAGCACATGAATTCCGGAAGCTTTTCCAAGGTTAAAAGAACCTTACCACATGCCGTCAAATTTCAGCCGTCACCGATAACAGAAGAGCGAGTATCAGCCAACACCTTTACCGACACCGAGGACAACAAGGCTTTGATATTTGGCTTCCCACCGAAGGACCAGAACCCTGCAGCCGGTGTTACCTGTTTCAACTGCCATGAGACAGGACACTATGCCAACAACTGCCCCAAGAGACAGCAGACAATGAAGAATGGTACATCCGGAACATCAACTGCCAACAACCTCCAGACAGCAAACAAAAGGCCACAGAAGTTTGCAAAGGGACGTCTGAACCAGATCTCCGCTCAAGCCACACAGAGTAAGATCCAAACCTATTTCTTTGCTAACTCGTGCGAATCTCGGGGACGAGATTCTTTTTAAGGGGGGTAGTTTGTAACAGCCCAGCTGTTTATTTCAAAAATTTTAGTGAAAAAAAAATTTAATTTAATTTAATTTAAATAAAATAAAGTGTTCTTTGGTTGCCTAAATTTTGGAGATTTTATTTGTCTGTTTTTAGCTTTTAAAAAGGCTTTTATAAAAAGTAATTTGACTAAAAGCATAAAATTATGATTAAATAAAAGAATATTTTGAGTTTATGTAAAAATATAATTTCAAAGTAAGTATTTAAAAGCATTTGGCTTTTATTCGGATTTTCTGTGCTTTTCTGGAATTTAAAATCAATTTTAAAGGTTAAAAAGTATTTTATAAAATTATTAAATGCAAATATGAAATTAAAAATATTTTTACTAAGTCTAAAATGCTTCCAGGAATATTCTATAATTTTTCTGGAATTTTTAGACATTAAATACTATTTTTCCAAGTGTTTGTGAAGTTTCTAGTAATTTCTGAAATTTATTCCGAAAATAAAAATCAAATTCATCCAAGCCCGCCACGTGTCGCTCTCAGATTGAATCACTCTCTCTCCACGTTTTAATCCTAGCCACACATGATCACTTACCCCTTCATAAAATCCAAGAGCCATGAAACACTCACTTGCCACGTGTCAACAATCCGACGGCCCGTACCCCTTCACTTCCTCCCTCTCTCTATTACACATGGACCCCACATGTCATATGTTTCTTCAACCTTCCCTTCTTCCTCCTCCCACCCTCTCTCTCCTCCACCATGGATGACAAATTGGAGCTCATAAAAACCACCGTTTCTCCCTCATAACTCCCGATTAAGGCATGGAAACGGACGCCCTAATCACCCTCATCAATCTCCCGGCCGTTTTCCATCCATTAACCCTCTCAAAACCGAAATCCCTTCACCTCCTCTCTCTTTCTATAAAAGGGCCTCCCCACCACCATTCTCTCCATTCCCCTCCCCTTCTTCGGCCGGCCTTCACTCCCCTCTCCTCCCGCCGCCGTGCGCCACCTCCCACCGCCTCCCGCCGCCGCCCGGCCACCTTCCTCCGGCCACCCCCATCCCCAACCGCCGCCACCACCGCCTCCCGCCGCCGCTGGCCGCCCCGGCCATCCCCGTCGCCACCGGTAGGCCGCGCCGCCGCCCCGTCCACCCCGTTGCCGGCCGCCGGTCGCCGGTGAGCCGCCTCCCGTGCGCGCTCCCGTGGCCTCCCTCCATGATTCCTTCTTCAACCATATTCAACCTTGCTTATTTATTTTGTTGTTGCTCCTTTGTCAAGAAAGACTAAATGCCCACTTGGCTAGTGGGTGCATGTTAGTGCATGCATGCATGAGGTTGTGTGTTCAAGTCCAATGCAATGCAATTTTCGGTTTGGGCTTGGCCAAAATTTTTGCTAGTCAATGACAACCGGGCCCCACATGTCATACACTCCAAAATACCCCAAAAATCAGCCAAAATAAGATTCCAGAGAATATTCCCTCGTTTTGCATTTTTCTGGAATTTCCAAACCGATCAAACTTCCAATTGCTCGTTCTCCGTCGTCCGAACTCCGAATCCAGTGATTCAAGTTTCTAAATTCGTCTAAAATCATAATCTAAGTTGCAGTATATATTTTATAATTTTTGGATTTTATTTGGATTTTATTTGAATTTATTTGTTTGGTTCTTCGCGCGTAGATTTCGACGAATTCGGAGAGAACGACGCCGACGATTCGCACCAGGTCTTCGAGCCAGGCAAGTTACACCTTTGATCATGTTGAACCTAATATTTTAAATTAATTATGTTGTTTTTAAATTATTATGCATGCGTAATTTTATTCAAGTCTAGTTTAAATTCAGTTTAAAAGTGTAGTTATGCCTAAATCCTTTGTACAGCCAAATTTGACTTGAATGCCATTGTACCTTGTCAACCCTAGATAAAACCTAGTTAGTACAATAGCACTAACTAGAAATTTTGTAGAAATGCTTAGCCATGCTTAAGATAATTATGGTTTGGGACGATCTTTCACATAAAATGATAACCTTTTTACATGAAATGATAAACTTTTCAACTGTACTCTTGACTTTGGTGAGTCAAGGAGTGTTATGAAATGTTTTCAAACAAAATATAAAACTGGTTTAGACTTAGGCAATTGGTCAGAGTGGTGGGTGCAGGCATGCCCTGTTGGTCGGAGCCGCAGTGGTTGATTGTCGGGCACAGGGGTTTGTGGTTAGGCCTAAGTCAAGTTAAGGACCGGTCTGTGAGCTACTATTGCAAAGCCCTTTCGTACTACCACAAGTCTGGTATGGGACAGACCTGGCCGAATAATTTGTGAAGTTCCAACATGATCTCGCTATAGGCTGAATGTGAGCGCGGCGTAGGCCGTGAGAAGTCTCACACGGCACAAGAGGGGGCTCCAACATGTGGATTCATGTTGTGGTGAAACCTTAGTGGCGGCGTGATTATATTGACAACGAATCATTGTAAAGGCCTTGTCATGATCTCCTGGCCGCACACCTAAGGAAGTGTGTTAATCCGGTGGCAAAAAGGGATGATCATGTCTTGTGGGTAAAGCTGTACAACCTCTGCAGAGTGTATAACCTATCCTGGATAGCCGTGCCCACGGTCATGGGCAAGCTGAGTGAAGTTTTTCACGGATTAGACTTTGCTTTTCAAAATGGTTTGCGAAAACCTTGTGGATGGATGGAATCCATGAGAGATTTTGAAAACCGAGCGGATGGATGGAATCCGTACGAGTTCGTTTTGGAAAAGATGGTCCGGGTGGGATGCCCGTGGTTAGGTTAGTGTTTGGTCGGAGCCTGCACTAACGATATTATTTTGTTAAATTCTTGTTTCTATCTATTGTATCAAATTCAGCTTTTGCACTTATTATTGATATTTACTCCAATGATACTGTTTATGCAAATAAACCATAATATGCCTTCTTTTGTAACCCCTTATGCATGCATACACTCTGTTATATTTCCCTGGTGTAACTTGCGTAAGCACTTCGTGTGCTTACCTTGGGAGTACTTTATGTGCTCACCTTGCTAAAATCTGTTGCCAGAGGATGACGCCTACAACTTCGGTGAGGATGGTGACGACTAGGCCACGTCTTACAGTCAATTCGCCTTGTGGGAAGGCAGGATAGGCTGCTCCTTTTATTTATCTTCCGCTGTTTACTTTTATGTTTGGCCATGAAGCCACCCTATTGTAAACCTGGCCATAAGGCCCGTACTCTTGCTTTATAATAAAGTTTAGTTATCATGCGTGATATGTATCACTGTTCAACCTGTGTGCACTAGCTTTTCCTGGGATAGTGCGAATACACAGTGGGTTCTGGAGTTGCTGCTCCGGGTCCCGACACCCTGCTAGCAGGTGGGGTCGCCGTCGCGGCTCTTGCAAGTGGGGGTGGCCAGCCAGAGCGCGCGTGGCCGCCTGTGCCTTCTGCTGCTTAGCCACAGTATGCTAAGTACCCCTTTAATGACATGTGGGCCCTGCGTGCTAAGTAGCCTTGACTGCCATGTGGGTTCAACGTTTGAATGACATGTGGGCCCTGCATGCTATTTAGCCTCTTGTAATGAATTCATTGTGCAAACATCATTTCTCTTTTTAATCTATGGCAAAAACTTGTAACTAGTATTTCTCCCACATACTAACTCCAAATGTGATGCTTTTTTTCTAAAATTTTCTAAAATCATGATCTATCAATTTATTGCGTTGATTTTGGTCATCTTTTCATGTGACAAAGTTTGAACAATTCAAATTTTTAATTTCAAAAAAATGACAACTTTAAACCAGATTTTGAAACTCCAAATGATTTCAACTGAAACAAATGTTAGAAACAAAGTTGTATAACACATCGAGATCTACCACTTTGATTTTGGTCATTTTTTCATATGACTTTGTTTGGACTGTTTGAATTTTGAATTTCAAAATATTAGAACTTCGAACAAAATTTTGGGGTACTAAGTAATTTCAAATGAAAAAGTCATGAACATCAAAGTTGCACAACTCATCAATATCTACAACTTTTATTTTGGTCATTTGTTCATCCGACAAAGTTATAGTAATATAGTTCACAAATTTTACATATCTCTCTTATAGTTTCATAAACCATAAGAGAGGTATGTAAAATTTGTGAATAAGGTTACTATAACTTTGTCGGATAAACAAATGACCAAAATAAAAGTTGTAGATATTGATGAGTTGTGCAACTTTGATGTTCATGACTTTTTCATTTGAAATTACTTAGTACCCCAAAATTTTGTTCGAAGTTCTAATATTTTGAAATTCAAAATTCAAACAGTCCAAACAAAGTCATATGAAAAAATGACCAAAATCAAAGTGGTAGATCTCGATGCGTTATACAACTTTGTTTCTGACATTTTTTCCAGTTGAAATCATTTATTACCACAAAAATCTATTTGAATTCCTAATACTACTAATACGGTCACTAACATAGCGGACCCACCGCGCCAGGACCAAAAATTGGCCAGCGCAGGCTCTGCCACCGACATAGCGGACCCACCGCGCCAGACCAAAATTTAGCAGCTACACCTTGTCCGACCCTCCCACGGTTCGTCCCGCCCTCCCCTGATCCCGACCCCACTCCCCAGTCCCTACTCCCTCGGTGAACTCGGTCCCTCCGCAAGACCGCAAGTCCGCACCGCAGTCCCCAGATCCAGATCTCCCTACTCCCTAGTCTCTCCCCACTCTCGCGACTCGCGAGGCGACGCAGCGAAACCCTAGCCCTAATCCTCCCCCGACGGCCCGATCCCGAGCCCCCGACGTCGCCGGCGGCTGGCAGCCACCCGAGAGGCCGAGATCCCCAGTTCCCTACTCCCTCCCCAGTCCCCAGGACCCCAGATCTGAGTCTCTCTCGCCGCCGGCAGCCACCCCAGATCCCCACTCCCCAGTTCCGTACTCGGCTACTCCCTCCCAGATCTGAGTCTCTCTCGCCGCCGGCAGCCACCCCAGATCCCCACTCCCCAGTTTCGTACTCGGCTACTCCCTCCCAGATCTGAGTCTCGCCCTCGGCCTCGAGCCCCCGACGCCGCCGACGCCCTCGGCCCCGAGCCCCCGACGCCCTCGACGCCCTCGGCCCCGAGCCCCCGACGCCGCCGGCAGCCCTCCCCAATCCTGGACGCCGTGTGAAGTACTCCACCACGAAGATCCTCCTCGTCCTCGGCTCCCCATCGCCACACCGACATCAAGTCCCACCATAGAGGGTCAGAGGCACAGACAGTGAGACAGAGTATGAACGATGCTCATGACCTCTCCTTTTTTTGTTGTTGCGATTTGTGTTGATAGTATGACAGAGTATGAACGATGCTCATGTGATTTGCGTCCAATATTGTGTTGATTTGCACAGACTGAGCTCGCTCGAGCTCGGCCCGTTTACAGCCCTACGCGTGATCTCCTATCCACAGGTTAATGACTTTGAATGCATAGATTAGAACATGATGAATTTTGCTGAGATTACAGTTCTTTTCTTTCTAGTTTCTGATTTTGCCTTGTAGCTATGGCAATTAGCAATTTGTAAATAGTATGTTCCATATGAATGCATTGCAATGTTCTGTTGTCTCACTTATGAGGAGCTGGTAGTTCTTGATCAAGAGTGTAGTGAGCATAAGTATTGTATTGTTCAGTATTTTCTTTTCAGGTGTGGTGTGTAGAGATATTGCCTTTATGAATAATACTTATGTATTGCCTCTTCTTCTTGTTGTAGAAGAGTACTGATGTTAGCTTTGTCTCTAGCATGTTGGTTTGCTTCTAGCATTTAGTACAATAAGTTGCATTATCAAGTTCATCATTTGAAAGTGCTTTTTGACTGACTATTAGACTGCTCCTTTATTTCGTTTACAATTTCTCTACTGATCTGTTAGATCTTTCTTCAACTTTTTTATAGAAACTGAATCCAGTTTCTGCTCTTTCTGCGTTTCATCGTAATAAGTATTAGAAGAAATGCCAAAAAACAAGTATGCGCAGGAGAGGGACGAGAACGTTAAGAAGGTTCAGGATGTTTTTAAGTCTTTGGGTATTCCAGTGTTAGCACAGACTGTTAGGGATGTTTTTTCAAAAGGGAAAGAGGGCAAAGGGAAGAGACTAGTGTCTGACAAATCAGAATCTGACATTGAATATGATCCATCCTCTGACATCGATAACCAATCTGACAGTGATGATGATGACCTCAATACTGAGGTCAATACTGAGGTGAGATGGATTACTAGGCCAATTTACAAGTTTACATATCCGTCTATTTGAAACATATACTTCATTGTAGTTATTTAATCTATTGCTGTCTTCTTAATTTATAAGATGCATGTTTCTCTTGCCAGGTAAGACCGATGGTTCCAGGAACTCGCCCTCAACAGAAGAAGCAAAAGGCGGCTACAATGGCGGCTGCCAAGCAGCAGCCACCGCGCACGCCAACCAGATTCACCAGGGCCAGTGCAGCCATGTCTTCGCCTGGTGCAAACACTAGGATCACTGCAGGCCGTCCGCCACCTAGGCCAAGAGAGAACTTGCCTACTAGGAACAATTTGAAAGCCAACCCTAATACAAATGCCATTTGCAGTAGCAGCCATTTGCAAGGCCACCTAACTACAAGCGCCAGGCAAACCACAGAAACTACAAACACAGTGCCTAGTTCTCCTAGATTCACCAGGACCAGTGCAGCCATGTCTTCACCTGGTTCAAACACAGTGCCTAGTCCTCCTAGATTCACCAGGGTCAGTGCAGCCATGTCTTCGCCTAGTGCAAACACAATGCCTATTCCTACCAGACCCACTGATAACCTGTCTGAGCAACCTACTCCCATAAACATTGTGAACCCAACAGTTTCTGCAGGCCGTCCGCCACCTAGGCCAAGAGAGAACTTGCCTACTAGGAACAATTTGAAAGCCAACCCTAATATAAATGCCATTTGCAGTAGCAGCCATTTGCAAGGCCACCTAACTACAAGCGCCAGGCAGACCACAGAAACTACAAACACAGTGCCTAGTTCTCCTAGATTCACCAGGACCAATGCAGCCATGTCTTCACCTAGTCCAAACACAGTGCCTAGTCCTCCTAGATTCACCAGGGCCAGTGCAGCCATGTCTTCGCCTAGTGCAAACACAATGCCTATTCCTACCAGTTCCACTGATAACCTGTCTGAGCAACCTACTCCCATAAACATTGTGAACCCAACAGTTTCTGCGGACAACTCGCCAGGTGGACAAAGCTCTAGGCAAAGCAATGACATCAATGAGTCGGCTGAGCAATTTGATGCTGCTAATTCAGAGGGTCATACAACTGAAGGAGAACCAGTCCAGGACTCAGTTCTACATAAACAATATGTGTTTCCAAGCATTAGTTTCTCCATTCAATATGTACAATTGGTACTGCTATAATAAAACATTTCTATTATTATTTGCCAATGCAGCGCCCCCAAAGAATGTCCGCAAGAAAACTATGGGTCATGGCTTAGAGAAGATGATTAATAGAGGAAAGAAGCTGGCTATCCAGGTGGCTGAAGGGAAGAAAAGACCTGAGGTCCCACTTCAAGCCGCGAAGCTGGCATCAGAATGTGGTGTTGCCCTTAGAGACAACCTGCCTATATACAAATCTTGGAAAGAATATGATAATGAGCAGGGGCAGGTAGAAGTATCAAAAGTGCTTAGGAAAGTGGCGGTGAGACAGCTATTTCATTCTTCCAAATATTTTCATGCATTACAATACTCCCATGTGAAAATTGTGTCTAATAATTCATTTGTGTGGCTTCAGTCAAGGTTGGATGTGGATGTTAGGAATGAGGGACCAAGCAAGGCTGCATGCACTGATATCATTAAGAGGGGAGTAAGGCAGCAGAGGTATCACCTTAAAAGGAAGTACTTCGACGACTCACTGACAAGAGAACAGCTGTTGGCCAAAGAACCTCCACCTAAAATGAAGAAAGAGGAATGGATCCACCTGGTTGAGTACTGGTGTGACCCAAACAATCAGGTCCATGCCTGCATTATCTGCATTTGTTAATATGCAATGCAAACTGTGCATGTGAATGAAACCTCTGTATTGCATTTGTGGTGCAGGAGAAATGTGCTAAGAATAAGGTAAACCGAGGCCAAGTGCAGCTTCACCAAAGGACTGGATCTAGGTCCTATATTGCTCATCGATACAGCCTGGTACGGATACTATTACTTTCTGTGTATTCCAATTATAAGGAACTGTGTGCCATTAATTAGTTCTTGCACTGAAATGTGAAATGTTATGGAGACAAACCTGATTGCCTGATGTTTGTTTGGATCCAATATGTGTGCCATTAATTACTTAGGCTTGTGAAGCCTGACAAGTACTGAAGACCAACAGCATGTGGACATTGATGGTGTTCAGCCATATAAACTGTCCAGGTTGCATTGATGCACAATTTTTTTTATGTCGATGGCCAACTGGGAATCAAATACATGTGAATGTTGATTGGCAAATCATAGTACTATTTAGTTGACTATGCCAGTGATTGCATTTGTTGTTGGCATAAAAAATCTGGAGGCAGATACTTGTATGATCTGTAGTGCATACATATTTTGGCATCTTGCTGTTGACATGTAAAAATAATTTATGGCTAATCTTATATCCCATGTTTGTCCAGCCCTCTCTTTACCTTCACGGATATCATTGTAATCCAAATTTTTTGCATGCTACAGAGGCCTAAGTACAACAACATGGATCCAGATCCTGTTGATTTCTTTGGGGAATGTATGAATAGTCCACAAAATGGTCGTACTCCTCTTGCAAATGAGATATATGTAAGTTACATAATTATTGGATACATGTACTGTACTCAAGTAAATGCCTGGTTGAACACTGTTGTATGGCCTTGTTAAGTGGATTCATTCTATGTAGGAACATATGGTTGCAGAGAAGGAAAGAGAACCAGAAGAAGGAGAAGCACAAAAGTCTCCCTCCAAGATTGTTGCTGACAGTCTGAGCCAGATCAGCCATTCATCCACCTTCCTTCCAAACATTGGTGTCGCTCGAGTGTCGAAGACTGCCGGGTCTACATCGACAGCCGCAGAAGCACGCCTGCAAGCTCAGTTTGAGGCAACACTCCAAGCAGAAAAAGAGGAAGCTGCTAGGAAGCAGGAACAGTTGGAAGCACAGCTTCTTGCTCAGCAGGCCTCACTTGAAGCCAACCAAGCAGCACTTGAAGAAAACCAAAATTTGCTGCGCCAGACCCAAGAAGAAGTGAAGGGGATGCATACCAAGTTTGAAGAGACTAATGCACTGCTGCGAGCTGTGCTGAAACTTCAGAAAGACTGAGGTAGGTCTGAATGCAGTTTCGGTTGATGATGCCTTTGCCTAAGCTTTTGCTGTCTTGCTAGAACACCAAACTTTCTCTGTTGTTGGAACTTTGTGCACTGTGTTGTCAGAACCTATGTCGAACTTATTTGCATCTGTGTGTATGTTTGAACCTGTGTGATGGAACCGTTTGAACCTGTGTGATGGAACCTGGAACTAGTGTGATGTGTTTGAACTTGCAAGCACTGTGTCTTATGCTCTGGAATGTATGTGGATGATGGCTTGGCTGAAATGTGTATGCTTTATGAGCTCTGATGAGAATGCTGGAAGGATCTGTCTGACATTGGTCATTGAATTGATACATATATTTGAGCCACGTTCGTCATCGAATGAAAGGAAAATTAATGACGACCTAGAGTCGTCTCAAGATGTCTCTAACTACCTTACATAACAAGACAAAATGAAAATGTCACAAAATCTGCATAATTATATATGACGCTACCGTATCATCACAATAAGTTGTCTAAATCAGGGTTCCCAGGACACAATTTATGACGGTTGGCGTATTAGGTGACGAGTTCACCAACCAATATGTGACAGTCACAGTCGTCATTAAATGACAACAATATATGATGACACAACAAAACCGTCACAAAAAGGCATCGCATTTTGTGACGGTTTTCCATATTTTCGTCACAAGGTACAATTTGTGACGGTCGTTATATGACGACCTTCATGACGGTGGTTTTTCGTCATACCATTCATTTTGTGACAAATTCTGTACTTTCCATGACACTTTTATTTTGTTATAAAAGCCCAGATTTTTTGTAGTGAGAAGATGGAAGGACAAGCCAGACCTAAGGGAGAATAGGAGTAGAACAAGACATTTCACATTCCTCTCTTGATTGTAATCAGTTTATTGAGTAATAGCCACACATGAGTAGGATTGTTATTCTCTCAGGAGAAGACCCGAATCTGTATTGAAATTCCTATGTCTTTTCTCTGTGTGATCGTAGCTAGGTCGTAGCGAGAGATCTCCCGAATCCAAGAAATCATACGTAAAATCGATACTAAAACATCGACAATAATAATAATGATAATGATAATAATTAAAAAAATAGGATTTCATCTCATCTTAGTTACTAGCGGTGCTAGACGTGCAATTGCGCCGACCTCCCATCTATTTGTAACTCTTAAAGGAGCTGTAAACTCAAAATTCCAAGCAAGGTGATCGATCACTCGACACCGACACCACTGCATGTGTGCATTAGGATATATACAGTGGTACAGGTAGCTGTTGTCTATAGTATCATTTCATGTCATTTGTAGACAACACTAAAAACACCTTTTATAATATGTTGTCTATAATGGGTTGTCTGTAAAATATAGACAATATTGATGCAATGACACGTAAGCTGTCTATACCAGACTATTTTCTCGTGTTTCGACCTCTGTAGAATTATAATCACCTTATTCTCTCCCTTCTCTTTCTCATTCATCCACATCAACAAAATTTTTATATGACACCTCTTATATATATAGACAGCGTATATCATCCTATTGCACGTGCAACAACTTCAATTTAGCACAAGTACGACAACCGTCTCCCTCAACAGGGGAAATCTTATTGAAACCAGTTCAGTTGTGCACAAGTACGTGTCTACGACAACCGTATCCCTCGACTGGGGAAATCTTATTGAAACCACCGAAAACGCTGAGTCGTGGCCACTGCGTCGGTCACTCGAGGCGGCGGCAGATGGTCACGCCGTCGGCGATGGCGAGCTGGCACACCTCGACGCGCTTATCAGCGGCGACCTTCGCGTTGAAGTCCCGGATTTCGGCCGAGCGACTCCGGTCCAGGTCCGACAAGGGCGCATTGGGCGGCAGCGCCACCGTGCCACCCCACAGTGTGTTGTCGTACACGATGGTGCCGCCCACGCGGACCAACCGGAGCAGCTGCTCGTGGTACCGCACGTAGTTGTTCTTGTCCGCGTCCACGAACGCGAAGTCAAACCGCGCCTCGTGCCCCGCCGAGGCCTCCCGGGCGAGGAGCTCGTCGAGCCGCGCGAGCCCAGGGCCCTCGCGGAAGTCCACTTTGTGCGCCATGCCGGCCTTGCAGATGATGGGCAGGCCGAGGTCGAAGTACTCCCGGCTGACGTCGATCGCGACGACCTTGCCGTCGTCGGGGAGGGCGAGGGCGGTGGCGAGGAGCGAGTGGCCAGTGAACACGCCGACCTCGATAGTGTTCTTGGCGCCGGTCATCTTGATCAGCATCCCTAGCAGCTGGGCCTCGTCCGGGGACGACGCCATGTTACATCTATGCACCATGCCAACATATATTTCATCAGATCAACCAAACCACATCAAATTGACCATAAAACACATCAAATTGACCATAAAAAAAGACGCGACTACTACTAAAAAAGAGTGAGTGTGTGCGTGTATGTGTGAGAGAGATAAATAGTGCGCGCAGTACGTACCTCTCGTGCTTGACGGTGAGGAGGCGCAGCTCGCGCATGCACTCCGGCTCGCGCGGTAGCACTGTCGTGTCCAGGATATACTGCACGTACGTCAAAGGCAACAACCATGTCCATACCATCAGAAAAAAAAAAAGAACGAACACTCACCAGCTCGCCAAACGTTCTTGACATAGATGTGCCGTGTGTTACCTGGTACAGGGCTTCGCTCTTGAGCAGCGTCTTGTTGCTGCTGTCGATGTTGCTATGGACATTGGGCACGCTGTCGCTGTGTGTCGCCATGGCTCCGCTCGCTGCCTCCCTGAGCTCTTGCTCTGCTTTAGCTGCACTCAGTGTCCACCGCACTAGATCGGCGTGATATTTATCTACTGCAAAGACTTCTTGTCCTTTGCTTAATACCGCGGGAAACGCCTCACAATCTTCAGTTTTACGCTTACGCTTAAGGGAAGAAATGTTCTTGGTGATGGTTCTAGGTCCCTCTTTCCATTAGTCTTTCTATAAGTAAGAAAATGTTCTTTAGACTATAACGGCAGAAAAAAATGCTACCAAGTTATTAGAGGCTAGAAATGACCATGTTAATAATCGAAGAAAAGAAGGTCTACACCGTTGATTGAGGTGGCCCTTTCCATAAGTCTTTCTATCATAAAAAACACTCTTTAGACTATAACATACAAAAAGAAGCTACCACGTCGGTTCTCAAAAGCTAAAAATTATCACGTTAATAATTGAAGGAAAAAAGAAAGAAAGGTCGACATCGTCGATTGAGGTGGCTCCAGATTATAACGGTGCGGATTAAATATATACAGATATAAGACCTACTAAAATTGCATAATGAACACTGTTGTATTCCCATCATAAGCAATAAAGTTGTATAATAAGTACAATTCTATGCTTAGATAGAAATATATGCATCGTGTGCAATTGCGGTGGAAATTTGGCTAGTTCTATTAAAAATAAATAACTTGCTTTACCTGAAGGTAGCCTTTGATCAAAGCGTAAGGTGTTATTTTCTTTCCCTGTCTTCGTCTTTTTTATTATTCGGAAACTTCATCCAAGTAGTACAGCGCAAAATCGAATCTCTCAAAGTTCCATCCTCCCCGTAAATCGTAAGACAGCACCATGGGTGTATGAACATGATGGGGACCAAATTGTGCCGTATTACATGCTCTTGCTTTGGGCTATTGAGGAATCAGGCAGACTGCAGTATGGAATAGGCCAGGAAATGTAGTTGTCGGCAATATGTCATCGATGATGTATTGTTTTGGACCCAACAACAACGCTATTATATTATATATCTAGGCATCTCTTTCCGTTTCATGTAGTTGTCGGCAATATGTCATCGATGATGTTTTGTTTTGGGCTCAATAACAACGCTATTATATTATATATCTAGGGATATCTTTCCGTTTCGAGTACATCATTCGTTGGACTCTGTTGATTTCGTGTACTTAGCGAGAAAGTTCATACATTCCAAACTGTCCTAAGATGCACTATAAAAATAGATGATTAAAAGAAAAAATAGAAGATACCAAAAAACTACAAACACATGAAGACGAAAATTACTATATAAAGAGATATTTACAATGAGATTCTTACTTTCTTTATGGTCTACAGGGATATATTTATAGTAATTATGTAGGAACTTTAGGTAAAAGTAAAACTTGGTGTTGAAAACGAAATTAGGCCAAATAGAATTAGGGTAAAAAAGTCAACAATCTTCATATTAAGCCAAATTCCCTCATGTAGCCAAAACAAATTAAATATCCACCATAAATGATACTTATGTGTTAAAAGTCCATAGGACTAATCGATGAGTAAGACTGGATCGGTCTTTACTTCTCTTGTGACGCTAGATAACTATAGTAAAGAACTCATCTTATGAACTTTTTACATGCTCCACTAGAACATATAACTCAGCAAACAATGTCTATCATAGAGTAACTTGCACATGTGAATCATGTACATCAAATTGTCGACAGTAACTAAATTTCATGACATGTTGAAAACTGCTCCTATAGAAAAAATTTAGAAGAAAGTAACTCTTGTACCGTCAATGGAGCAGAACTGCAGTAGATCTCTCATGTTGAGTTGTGATAACTAGAATATATTACACTTGTAATACCATATGCTATAATATCTATGCAAATAATTAATTTCTATGGTATTTCTGTGTTCTAAATAGGGCTTTATTATTCTGGCCGAAGGTATGAAATCTTAGATGGGCGATTTCACAGTTTAGATAACCGTGTATTCTTTTACAGAAATCTAGAAAAAGGACATCTTAAAAAAAGAAAGTTGGCCTCAAGGAAGTTAAGATGCCATGTATCGAGGGACCCTCTAGTGAACCACGTGAAATGATGATTTTTTGAATTATAGTATTACATCTATTTTTATTTACTTTTTATAGTTTTGATCACATATCGTTTTACGGTTAGATGATTTAGGTTAGTCACTCAACCATTGAGCGACACGTGACCAAATTGTCCAACCGTTAGGCGACTAGACCTTATCACCCAATCGTTGGGCGACAAGACCGCTAGTTGCCCAACGGTTGAGTGGCAAGCCCCTAGTCGCCCGCCGTTGAGCAACTAGGGGCTATACCCTCATGCCGCGTGCGGCCGGCTGAGCCATGGTCACTTCGGTTCAACCGAGAAAAAAGAGAGAAAAGGGAGAAGAGAAAGAGAGACAGGTTTGTGTACAAACTATAGCACATCTTTTTACGATATTTTTGCTATGTATTTACTTCTTTGCGCTTTGCAGGCTAAGTGATGTCGGCCTTCTACCTCTCGCACAGATGGTAAAGGCCACTGACGAAGATGGTGCTCCAGTCGAGAAGGCCGGGGAGGTCCAGGCTAGCCCAGAGCCGTTATGACGGTTCTCGTTCGACGGGTCGTTGCTGACAGTTCTGCTGGGCAGGATGCCGTGTGAGCCCGTAGGCTTTCTACCGTAGCACGCACCCCATGCCACCCTCGCTGGATCCGCTGCCGCACTGCCCTTGCCGCTTCGCTCTGGCGGACATGGTTGCGCGCGAGCCAGAGCAGGGAGTCGAGGACTCGGCGCTGAGGCCGCCGAAGACGAGGAGGTTGCGGCGCTATCCCGATGGACCCAAACCCAATGCTTAAATAGGGTACTTAAAAACGAAATGAAGACACGGCAGGATCTTTCTGCCCGAGAGGGTTCTTTTAAGAATGGCTGCCATTTGCACCATCCTCTGTTCTATCCCTCTCGCGTAAACTAGCATGTTGAAGTGTTGCAAGAAACAATTTAACATGTCAAAGAAAAACATGAGAGCAAAAGTGAGATGGAGATACGGGAAGCTCAGTAAGCGGATTACTCATCGAAAACTTTGTGCAATCCGGCCGGTTTTTCTTCCCTCTTTGATTGATTTGGTTACAGCTATTTACGGCAATTCAAGACCAAGGGTATAACGGAACCCTCGATGTTGGTACATGTAACAACCGGCAGCTTCCTCAAATCATAACATCAAACTTCAAAGTGCAACTTCTCTTAAGTAAAGGCACTGATTTTCGTTAAGCCGAGCCAAGCCACACGACGAGTCGTTAGTTAAACACAGTGCAAGACATTTCATATTTGATATCAGAGTATCAGACATGTTATTTCTCTCAACCGGTACGAGTGACCTCCATGACTTGGGGAAAATTGGAAGGGGTTCTACAAGCCTCATTAATCAGTGTTTAGAAATCCTTGAGACGGCATCATGAATTAGGTATACTCATCGGGGTTTGTCTTACTTCTAATAAGAGGGACACCATCTTCCCGCCACACAATTCGGTCCTCACACAAGGCAGCAACTGCCTCGACATAAACATTATGTTCCTGAAATGTTAGGTTAATAAGTCAGCACAAGAATAGATAACATTAATGGTAGCTAAGCGATTTAAGATAGTCATAATAATATACCATGGAAGGAATCACAGCTGAGAATAAGATATGTTACCTCATCAAGGACTCTAGCAGCCAATTGCTCTGGAGTATCATTGGCTAACACAGGCACAACCCTTTGGGCTAAAGTTCTTCCTGTGTCATAGTGCTCATCCACAAAATGCACAGTTGGACCCGAGTATCTGCATATGGTTGATTAATGTCAAATAAAAATATCATTTTCCCCAGAAGCTACAAACAACTAATCTAGCGTGTGTTGCCCTGATTAAACAAATCAACTTCGCCACAAATTGGGAACAATAATGCTTACACTCTGATTTTTATATTTCTAGAGGCAAGGTATCACCTTGAGGAAACTGGAATGAGCTACTTTTCTTGGAAATAATGTCGGGTATACAAACAAATTGATCAGTAGTTAATGGTAGATGCTAATTATAAAGTACCTGGCTCCAGATGCAATAACTGCTTTATGCACCTTCAAACCATAATAACCCTTGCCGCCAAATGCTGGGAGGAGCGAAGGGTGGATATTCAATATGGATCTTGGATATGCCTGAACCAGCTCAACAGGTATAAGTTTCAAGTAACCAGCAAGTAGGATGAAGTCTACCTTGAGATCCCTGTTTAAGAGTAGACATAATCATGAGTTGAGAGCGACTGTATGTGTCAATATAATTACTTAAGGCCAAGCTTGTAGAAGAGGAGATGTGTGCATTAGAGGGCGGAAAGTGCCATAATAATATATGTGGTGTATATGTCAGAAGTCAACAGTTAGAAGTCATCCAACCATTAGCAATATTTCCCAAGTTGTATAGAGTTCTTCTGAAAAAGTATCAGCATGAAGTATATGTTGTGAGCAGTTCAAATATGCTTAGAAGCTACATAACAACAACATATTCGATTTGTTAAGTAATTTGTCAAATCATCTTCACTGACAGCTTCAGACCATGATATGTAAGGTATACAAAAGGATTAGACAATATTCAACCGGAAGTGATTTGTGCAAGCATTTTGCAATCGCAACTAATAGTGAAAGTGTAAAGAGCTCAAATGACGCCCTTTTCCTCCTTTTCTCCGTAAATCCAGCGATCTAACACCACATTAGTGACATAAAGCTACAATATGAAAAATCACAGCCCGGAGATTAAGATCAACCCAACCAACCTCAGAACATCCAACAGCTCAGCCGGCGACACCCCCTCCGGCGCCGACTTCGATTTTGGAAACACGACCACAGGTATGCCATTACCCCTCGCATGCTCCGCGCCACCGCAGCCTGCAACGTTCCATCCTACCACATCAGAATCTCCGATCCCGAGAACTTCATCTCACAATCCAAAGAGTAACAGGAAGCAAAAGAATCATCATCACCTGGCTTGTCGGTGACCAGCGCAACCACATCCCCATTCACCCTCCCACCCAGAGCGGCCTCGTGGATCGACCGGAAATTGGAACCCCCGCTGGACACGAACACCGCGAGCCTCTTCCTCCTTGCCTTTCCACTCCCAACATCACCATCACTCGCAGCAGCCGCGTAAACGCGAGCATTCGGATGGGGCGGCCGCTTGCATGTGACAGCGCAAGGTCGCTGCCTGGTCACAAAGCCCACTCGCGCGCTTCGCCCCTGCTGCTTCGGGATGGTGTTGGGCGAGCAGCGCAGCCCGGAGCCAGAGGAAGCGATCGCCGCTTCCATCGGGAGATTCCCCGGTCTCTGCAGAAACACACGAGGGGGAGAAGAGGGGCGTGAGTATTCGGATGACGGAACAAGGTCAGCGAGAAGGTTACCAGATGCTTACGGATCACGTGGCCTCGATGAACCCTAGCGCCGCCGGCCGCCGTCGAGGCGTCGAGGGAGAGGGACGCGCGGCGGTGCCTCACGTAGATCCGCCCACCATCGATGTTGCCTCGTCCTCCCTCCCCTGATTTGGGGAGAAAGCAAGCGGTCCCAGGCACTTGACTCAATTGGGGAATTTGAGGGTAATACTTGACTCAATTCCCAGGCACAGTCGCACAGAAGTACAACTACTCACCGGTCGACGGTAGCCGGAGCCGGAGCTGACGCGGTCTGCGGTGCCGCGGTGGCGGCGGAGCGGAGGACGGAGGCACGGAGCGCCCAAATCTGGCGGAGCGGAGGGCAGAGCGACCGGAGGGCCGGCGCAGAGGCGGAGCGGGAGCGGAGGGCCGGCGTGGCACGGAGTGGAGTCGAGGGCCGGCGTGGCGCGGTGCGGAGCGGAGCGGCGGACGGCCGGCGCGGCGTCGGAGGCCGGAGGCGCGGTCGACGCGGCCCACGCGGGGTCGCGCTGGCGCTGCTGCTCGCTGCTCGGCTAGGGTTTCGGCTGGGCTGTGGACTCTCGCCGCTCGGGCAGACGCCAGGACCGCAGGACTAAAGCCAAATGGGTCAGCCGGCTGGGGCGCTGGGCCGCACGCAGGCGCGACCGCGCGAGCGGCGGGCCAGGCAATTATGTGCGGACTGGAGGCTGAAACTAGAATTTTTGACCCAATTATATAAATACATGTATTATACCTCATATATACTAGATTTTTTATCAAAAAATTTGGGTGTTCAGCTGAACACCCATGAACTATTGTAGATGCGCCCCTGGCCCCCACCCCTCCCCCCCCCCCAAAAAAATCATCAAAAGTCATACTGTGGTTTTCATTTTTCCACCTTGAAAAATTGGAAACATACAAAAGTCAACACTCACGCACCCGAGTGGTTATCTAGAAGAGTGGACTCAACGTTCCTTTTTGTCCTTATGTAGATACGGTCCACCAAGTTTGAATTATGACTTGTCTTCCCACGCAAATATGTGGACTCATGCACGCTATCCTCCTCTCCACATCCATCAATTTGTGAGATCAATAGACAAACCCATCCTAGCTATTCGTTTAAGTTACCGCAAGTCTTCGTGCGGAACAAACGGCACAGGAAAAATTTTCCACAACAAAATCTAACGCATGACTAGGCGCTTATTCACGTGGTCGTTTGATGCGCAAGAGGGCCCGTCGACCCCCCTGTGCCTACTTCTCCTTCTCCTGTGTTGTGGCGATGGTGGCCGTGCAAGCCCAACTCCCCTACAACTTCTCTTCTTAGGCGATCGTGGCCAGTTGGTGGGTGATAGGGTTCACCAAAGTTAGGAAGTGGTTTACTAGATCCTCTAGGAATAGAGGGAGAGGGTGGGTGGTGGTGGGTTGGTGAGGCTGTAGTGGTATCACCTGTCCATGGGTTCGAAGGAGGATGGTGGGCGGCAACAGTGGGCAGGATAACGAAGACGACAACAAGTTAGGGTGGGCAGGGCTTGTGGCTACGACGGGCTGGGAGCGCCGATGGGTCGGCGAGGCATCGCTGGCCGCGAAAGGTGATAGTGAGCGATGGTTGGGGAGGTGCCAGGGGTGGTGCCAGGAGCTATGGGGAGGTGGGGCAGGGGTGGCGGTGGAAGAGGATTGGAAAGCAAGAAGATGGCTCGACGGTGGTAGTGAGGAACGCATCGGTGGAGGGAACTGGAGGGTGGAGCCATAGGTGGAGGTGGAGAAGACGGGGAGCTGGAGGTGGAGAGGGAGCCATATATAGGGTGAATTTTTTTAGACTGTGATTTTGGCTTTTGGTTTTTGAATTATAGCTAGCGAGAGACAGTACAAAGAAAAAAGTATATAATATTGATTGATACAGCTGAACTTGGTACAGTGTATACTATAATCTATTTATAGATGTCATCTTAAAAACACATATCATTTAAAAACTAATTCTATAACAATAACAAAGCTAAAATCAAAGTCAAAGCGGTAAAAAAAAACGCACATGGATCGGGCGATGGAGGCGTTTTGGCCAGCGGGATAGCACGACGGCGCTTCTGGGAGCGTGTTAGCCATGTGTCTTTTTCGCAGCCCAACTCTGTAAGAGCAACTCCAACAGTTTGGCATCCGGCTTCCCCATCCTTTAATTTTTGGCAAAACGAGATAAAACCCTCTCCAACAGTTTGGCATCCTCCTTCCCCATCTTTCCCAACTTGCCAAATATCTGCTCTGAGCGCGCAAATATCCGCGTCAAAAATTTCCGCGCATCGTGGTTGGGAAGCCGCGCCGCCTCTTCTTCCCGCGCGCGCGAAGTCTGGAAGCAGTCCTTCTCTTCCCGCGCGCGCGAAAATTTTTGACTGCAACCAGTCCTTCTCTTCCCGCGAAGCACTTGGAAGCTGTAACTTGGAAGCTTTTTGACTGCAACTTGGAAGCGAAGTCTGCGCAACCAGTCCTTCTCTTCCCGCGCGCGCGACGACTGGAAGAAGCATCGCGTCCTTCTTCCCTCAGGCGATCAACCAGTCCTTCTTCCCGCGCGCGCGACGCCTGGAAGACGCATCGCGCAGGTTCGCCATCGACCAGGAAGTCTCTGTCCCGCCTCTTCTTCCCGCGCGCGCGAAGTCTGGAATCCGCGCCGCCCTTCTCTTTCCCGTGTGCGCAGGCCAGGAAGACGCATCGCGCAGGTTCGCCATCAACCAGTCCTTTCATTTATATTTGTTTATTTGTAGATTCGTCTAAATGATCGATTAGCAATTAGCCGGTTGATGGCGAACTGGACCGACGAGAATAGTACATGATCATGTATATTTGTTCATCGCATTTGTCATTCATTTATTCTTATTTATTTGTAGATTCGTCTAAATGGAAGGAGGTGGATTTTATACAAACATGATAACAGGAGATGATGTTGATGTTGCTGGGTTGGACGACTTCACCTTTCCGATGACAGAAAACACTCAGGAAACTCATGACCTTCCTTCTCAAGATCAACAAATTGGCGTGCAAGTGCAGCCAAGTGAAGGTGTTGAGGGCCCTCGTAGAACAAAGGGATTGGCTAAGAGAACAAAGAATTTTCATGCAAAGGAGGATATAGTTGTATGCTCTGCTTGGTTGAACGTTAGCAAAGATCCTATTAACGGGGCCAATCAATCTCGTTCCAAGTTTTGGAGTAGAGTTCATGCTTACTTTGAGGCAAACAAGACAACTACAGCTATCAGAACAGAGAGTTCAATTATGCATAGGTGGCTCGCTATTCAGATGCAAGTGAACAAGTTTTGCGCATGCTACGAGGCGATTGAGCGTAGGAATCAAAGTGGCAAAACTATCCAGGACAAGGTTTGTTTTGCACGTTTTTTTTTCTTTTATTTGGTTCATTTGAAATTATATATATATTGACATTTTTACATGTACAGATTTCGGACGCGCTTGAGATGTACAAGGAATTGGACAAGGACAAGAAGTCATTTACTCTTATACCTTGTTGGAACAAATTGAAGGAAGAAGACAAGTGGAAAGCCAAGAGGGTGGAACTGGCCGAGCAAGAGAAGCTAGCAGGCAAGAGAAAACAGAAGGTTAACTTGGACTCGACACCATCGAATGGAGAAGCAACAAACACTGAAGATGTCATAGAGATTGCAACTCCAGAATCCGAAGAAAGGAAAAGGCCACAGGGTGTGAAGAAGGCAAAAGAAGCTCTAAAGCGAGGAGGTGCCGAAGCTTGCATGGAAGCTTTGGACAAAATGTGGGCAAAGAAGGAGGCGTTTGACTTGGAGAGAGAGAAGAAGAAAGAGGAGAGGTTCCTGATTTCACATGAGCTAGAGAAGAAACGTCTGTTATTAGAAGAAAAAAAAGCTGAAGCGGATTTGATCAAAGAGGAAAAAGAAATAATGTTAATGGACATGAGCTCCCTCACCCCGCTGCAGCAGCAGTACTACGAGATGATGCAGCAGAAGATTATCACTCGGCGTATGGGAAATTAAATTTAGATCATGTCATTTGCTTTCAATAATCTGTAAACATTAGTTTATTTTATGATTCGGAGAACCTTTGCTTTTGTTTGTGATTCGGAAAACGAGATCGTGCATATTTGCATATTTTATAATCTGTAAACATGTTGCTGGTGGCCGGAAAACGAGATCGTGCATATTTGCAGATCATGTTCTTGTGTGCGACTCAAAAATGTGGACGTGCATGCTACTGAACAAATTAAAATGAACCGATTACACTTGAGTGAAAATATAAACTGATTCTAACGATTAAATGAAAATACTATGTACCTAATATAAATCTGGATGATGGTTCCATAGGTGCTCGATGAGGTCTTCTTTCAACTGGACATGTGTTGCCGGGTCTCTGATCTTTTTATGAGCATCAATAAATTCATCAAGTGTTCGAGTAGCCTGGCCACGGGAAGGTTCCACATTTGCACCACCATAATCGAACCTTTCAGTAGGGTCGACGATTTTTTCATCTTCAACAATCATATTGTGCATGATGACACAAGCCCTCATGATCAAACCAAGTGTCTTTGTGTCCCACAAGCGAGCTGGTCCTCGAATAATGGCGAACCTACATTGCAGAACCCCAAAAGCTCTTTCGACATCCTTCCTCGCTGCTTCTTGTGCTTTGGCAAAATATTTGTTCTTGTTCCCCATAGGTAGAGAGATTGACTTGACTAAAGTTGCCCACGAGGGGTATATACCATCTGCTAGATAATAACCCATGGTGTAATCGTGGCCATTAATGGTGTAGTTCACCTCTGGAGCTCTACCCTCTGCCAGGTTTGCAAATAACGGAGACCGGTGCAGGACATTGATGTCATTATGAGACCCAGGCATTCCAAAAAAGGCATGCCATATCCAAAGGTCATTCGAAGCAACTGCTTCTAAAATGATAGTGGGCTTCTCCACATGACCCTTGTACTGACCATGAGATTCGTACGGACAATTCTTCCACACCCAATGCATACAGTCGATGGACCCTAACATTCCAGGAAAACCATTTTTCTCACCGAGTGCCAGTAAGCGTGCTGTGTCTGCCTGATCGGGATGTCTCAGGTACTCATCTTCAAAAATATCAACAACTGCAGCAACGAACCTACGAAGGCTCTCAAGTGCAGTACTTTCACCAATGCGAACATACTCATCTGTAGCATCAGCCGGTACCCCATATGTGAGCATACGAAAGGCAGCGGTGACTTTTTGCAAGCAACTTAATCCAAGTACATTGGCCGCATTTCTTTTTTGCACAAAGTAATCATCGTGTGACTCAACAGCATTCATTATGCGTACGAAAAGGTCCCTACTCATCCTGTACCTGAACAAAATAAACAAAATTTTAACAACACATATTATAATTAATTGCATAGTACGGGGCTAATCAAAGGTGAATGAACACCAACCTCCGACGGAATAAATGTGGACCGTACGTCGGATTATCCGCTAAATAATCTTGAAACATTTTTTCATGGCCACCTTCTCTATCTCGATAAATAACAACATGTCCAGGGACAGAACCACCATGTCTTCGTTTATGACCCGAAAACGTTTGTACAATTCGAGCAGCTGTGATGATGAAATAATCATCGTCATCTGAAAATGAATCGTCATCCAATTGTCTTTGAAGATATGATTTGTAAGCACTCATGACGTCGACTAACCCTGCTGCGAAAAAAGAGTAGTACTGTCTCGATCTGGTGAAGACACTGGCGTCTCCTCCTCTAGCTTCCCTTGCTAGCAACGTTGAAGACAAGCTCACGCACGTAGAAAACTCAATGAACTTGACCATAAAAGACAATCTCACGCACGTTGAAGACAAGCTCACGCACGTAGACAACGTTGCTGCTCTAGTACAGATTTTCTAATGTTTGTATTGCTTTAAATAGAAGACAAACAAGACTATAAAACGGAGTACAACGCTGCGTCCGAGACCCAAACTGCTACAAACCGAAACGGAGACAAACGAAGCACGCGGCGGCGGTGTTCTGGCGGTAGCGCCCGCGTGTACTTTCCCGCGAAAGGATTTTGCCGCGAAAAAAACAACACGATGGTACAAACCGAAACGGAAAGCAAACGAAGCACGCGGCGGCGGCGTTCTGGCGGTAGCGCCCGCGCGTACGTTTCCCGCGAAAGGATTTTGCCGCGAAAAAAAAACACGATGGTTAGACCAATTTTAACTTTTGGCAAGTGAATTATGGCAAACTATTGGAGATGGGCTTCTTTTTTTCTCCCCATATTATTTTGGGAGTTGGCAAACAACAATATATGGGAAACAAAAAATACCAAACTGTTGGAGTTGCTCTAACGGAAGGACTCCTCGGCCGCATAAAACCCCGAAAAGTTACAGAGCAGCGAAAAAACGCAAATATCCCCAAAAAAAACCCGAATCAGACGAGGCATATTTCGTTGCGAAGATACGCATTCTGACGCGCAAGAGACGAAAGAGAGGAGCTCGAGAGGAAAGGCGGATGGCGACGGGGGCGGCTGTGGCGCCACCCTACGGCGCGGCGGACGGGGTGGCGATGGTGGAGCAGCAGCAGGCAGCGGGGGTGGGGATCCTGCTGCAGATATCGATGTTGGTGCTGGCGTTCGTGCTCGGCCACCTCCTCCGCCGCCGCAGGGTCTACTACCTACCCGAGGCCAGCGCCTCGCTCCTCATCGGTACGGTATCCCGGTCCACTTCCTCCGTGGTTTCGGTTTCTTGCGTTCATTTCACGGTAAAAAATGGAGCCTGAAGTATCGGAGATTCGGGCTGGGTGATGGTGCTGTAGTCCTAGTCTCGCCGTTGTGTTTTAGCTCATCCGTGCAATTAGATGTAAGAGATTTTTGCGTCGTTTGATGAGGTCTCCTGGCCGGTGCTTGTTAGTATTCTATGATAAGAATTTGATGAGGAAAGCAATGTAACCTGGTCACTAAGTTATGATTGACATCATCTTCAAATTTGTAGTAATGGACTCTACATTAATCCGCATCAAAGTAATGCTCTAAGGTGCATATGCTGAATGAAGTCAATCAAGGCTACTCATGGTGCTTTCGACCAGGGTTTAAAGTTTCATTTTGAAAATAATCTCAGAGGGCAGCGAAATGGACGAAATAACGAAATTTCGTTAATTTTGTTCAAAATTCGGACGAAAAATTCAAAACACTATTTGAATTTTGAACCTTAAAACTAAGGATAAATGGCGCGTAAAGTGAGTATTTATCGCAACCTCTGCTTTGGTCCGGTGGTGGGGGGCTCTCTTCGTGACTGAGAGGTCGTGTGTTCGATTCCCGGGTCAGCTTCTTTTTATTTTTCCTGTGTGTGGGACCCACATGTCAGTGCACCCTCCGTAAAATACCGAAAAATGGGAGTAGGACCTGAGGGATCGATCCCAGGACCTCTGGGACAAGCGTGGGGGGCTTAGCCATTGGGCTAGAAGAAAATATGTGACCAACAATGGATTTCATGGTCCTTTAAACCTTCATAATTCAAACTTCAACGAAAATATTTAGCCAAAATATTTTTTTCTCGTTGGGTAGCGAAACAAACGAAATTTCGGAACATTCGGCGAAATTTCGCTGAAATTGTGAACCCTGCTTTCGACCATAACTCTATACTGTTATCTTTTGAGACTCTGAACAGGGTGCTATATCCGTCTTCGAGAAGGTTGTTGTTCTCGTTTCAAACATGTCTTTGTTTCGTTGCCGACTAGGACTCTGTTGTTTTCTCGTTTGGGACTCTTATTCCTAAAACTATTTATATCCTCTGTAAGCTACTTGGTAGAGGTGTAGAATCACGTATGCGCCAAGAATGTTCTGTAACTTCTCCTAATATAGTAATTTCACTGATTGTGCATCCATAGTTTTTTTACTACACAGACATGCACAACGGGGGCGCTCAAATGCCGATGCCGCTCGACAGCGGTCCGTACCACACAGACATGCACAACGGGGGCGCTGTGGACCAGCCGACTGCAGGGTCCCTTTGGTGCCATAGATGGATATGTACTCTCCTGAATCTTTACTATACATGTATTACGGGTCATCCTATCTAACCAATATTCTGGCTCGCAGACACAGTTTGCACACCTACAGGTCCCTTTGGTGGCGGAGGCTTGATGGGGGTTGAGGCAAAGCCATTCAATGGCTTTTACAGCCACGAGGATGAGAGGGGGTTGCTGGTGCCATAATGGCACTCGTGACACTCGAGGAGGGGGCAGGTCAGCGTGCGACCACAGGAAGGGGAGCTAACGCATCGTGCTACACAGAGAGAGGGGGTCAAGGCGTGCAGCAGCTAGGTGGTAATAGGCGGTCAGAAGGCGTGGGCTCGCAAGGGCGCGGGAGCGATGGGGAGGGTCGACATGGCATGACGTGTGGGGAAAAGAGAGAGGGAGAGGGGTCCGAACACACAGGGCAGCGCTAGGGGGTGTAGCCAGGGTGGAGGTGGCGAGTGCTGTGGAAGCACAGGAGGGGGCAGCGAGTGCGCATGCGTGGTAGGGATGGGCTAGGCATGGGTGTTTCACGCACGGCACATGTAGGGCACAGCCAGGACGTGCGGGGTGGCACTGCGTCGAGGCCAGCAGGCCGAAGAGGCTAGACAGGCTAGGCTAGGATAGGGGAAAGCCAAGGATGACTGGATGGGCTAGGCCGGCCTAAAAGTGGTGATTGTTAATGTATGATAAGAATTCGTATACGTGTCCAAGTGGACATGTACGCCGACTTCATCACGGTTTTGTAATCTTCTATGACTCTTGTTCCCTAGCTTATATATATACCCTTGTAGTCACGTGGTTAAGGCATGCCGAAGTTCCTCATGCTTGTAATCCCTCCTTATATAGTGATTTCTGCATTCGTGCGTTTATGGTTTTTTCCTGAAAGAGGGTTTTTACGTTAAATCCATGTCTCATGTTATGTTGATATTCTATTTCTACCGTGTGTTTTACAACATTATACACGCAAGTCTAAAGCTAATACAATAGATTCATAATATCGTAAGTCCAATACAAGTAAGAATTGATCACAGTCGCCACGACCTAGCCACGCTAGCATGCACAATGGTCTGATGAGCACTTTGATATGTGCACTTGCCCAAATGCTACAGTCGCCCACATGAAATTGCTGCCACGCCGATGCTCGGTGGTATTGGTCTCCAGTTGACTCGTACCCAAATCAATGTCTCGATGGCAAATTGGGAAACGACAAGGAGGCCTTAGGCCATCCACACTGTTTAGAGGCTGGACTACCTCTAAGCCGAGACCCATAGATAGCCTCTAAGTCTAGCACAATTTTCTTCAGTGTATACAAGCTATCATTGCCTCTGAGATGGAGCCCACAACTACAATTTGAAATGCAGAAAACATTCCTTACTTCAACTACCATTCATCTGAATCCCTACTCCAACTAACATCCATCCCAAGTGACAAGTGGGGGACATACAATTTTTTTAATGCTTGGAGGCTGTTTTGTGTAGTGTTTAGAGGTTGACTCTAAAGGCTTCTCTCTCCTTTTGGAGGCCAAAAAAGTCCAACGGTGCAGATGCTCTTAAGGATTACTCTGTAGGTGGGCTGTGGGCTTTTAGGCTTTAGTTGCCAAGCCAACAAACCCATCTCGGTATCTCACACGATATCACGACTCAACAGCTTGTCTTCCTCCCGACGCTTGTCTCTCCTCTTGCGACCTCCCTCCCTATGCTTCCATGCCCAACAGTCCAGTACTGCATACTTGCTCTTCTATGATTTCCCCAAATTTTGAATGTATCGGTGCATTTACGGCACCCCACCTAGATCTGCTCATGTACCGTGTAGTTATGGAAAGAACCTCAGTTGTACATAAGCATGAGTTGAGACCTACTAGCTACTGCATGTGTCATGGTTCATGAAATACAATCTCGACACTTGGCAGGTGCATGCTTGTAGAAGAGAACATGGGAGCATTTGGAGGCGCAGGCCGCAATGTGTCGGGCCATGGGCGGATCTACAGTAATTCATGGGTATTCAGCTGAATACCCAAAAAATTTGGCAAAAAAATCATTATATATAATATGTAATACATATATATACTAGTAAATGTGCTTAATTTATCTCATTTCCATCTCCTGGCTCAACCTGGAGCCTCCGCGGCGTCGCGCATGCTGGGCCGACCACGCCCCATGGTGTGAGGCCCACGCCCCGCTGGCCCACTCAAGTGTGAAAATCAGCACGCCTCGGCCTCACTCAACTCACTCAACTAAGAATAAGGGAGGGTTGGGTTTTCGGGATCTTTATTTGTTTAATATGGCCATGCTGGCTCGACAAGCTTGGAGGCTTCTGATTTTTCCGGATACACTGTGTGGCCAAGTGCTTAAAGCAAAATATTTTCCCAATGGTAGTATTCTGCAGTGTGCGGTGCGGGATGGGATTTCTTACACTTGGAGGAGTATTCTCAAAGGTGTGAATCTACTGAAACAGGGGCTCATATGGCGCATTGGAAATGGTGAGTCGGTGAATATCTGGAAGGACCCCTGGATCCCACACGGCAGTACAAGACGTCCTGTTACCAATAGGGGGGCAACGGTTCTGACCAAGGTGGCTGAGTTGATGGACCCGAGTTTGGGTTCCTGGGATGAGACCTTAGTGCAGGATGTCTTCTCAGAGTTTGATGCTGAGGCTATCCTAAAATTGAGAGTGAACCAGGACTTGGTAGATAGACCGGCATGGCACTTTGACCAGAAGGGGATCTTCTCAGTTAAGTCAGCATATAGGTTGGCGATTCAGAATAGGGAGTATGAGCTTGGTAGAGATGCAGCAAGTGCTGAGCCACACCCATACGGGGACTCCCAGTTCAGGTGGGATAAAATTTGGAATATGGAGGTCCCAAACAAGGTGAAAATGTTTCTGTGGCGCGTAGCCCATAATAGTCTAGCAGTTCGGCGGAATTTAAGGCGCAGGGGGATGAAGGAGGATACCCTGTGCCCCATGTGTCATAGGCTGGATGAAGACTGTGGGCACCTCTTTTTCAGATGTAAAGAAGTAAAAGAGTGCTGGAGAGGGCTAAATTTGGAGGAGTGTCGCATTACCTTAGCAGAATGTCATTCTGGGCGTGACTTGCTGAGGAGAGTCTGGGGCTTTCCACAGCCAACCCAGATACAAATTGTGGTTCTTTTGTGGAGGTGGTGGTCGATGAGGAATAAGGTGGTTGCTGGAGAAAAAAGATTGTCCTGTCCTGAGCTCTGTTCTCTTATAACCTTCTATGTGTCAGAATTTGAAAAGGGAAGGAAAACAACGAAAAGTCAGCAACAAGTCAATCTCAAGATTTGGCAGCCGCCACCGAAAGATGTCTACAAGCTTAATATTGATGGCTCTTTTAAAGCTGGTTCGGGTCAGGGAGGTTGGGGTTTTGTTGCTAGGGACAGTGCTGGTGAGTTTCTTCAGGGGGGTTGTGGCAATCTGTGCAGAGTGGACAGCCCTTTCCAAGCGGAAGCTCTGGCGGCCCTGTACAGTCTGCAGAGGATTGCGTATTTGGGAATGTCAAGAATTATCCTGGAATCTGATGCGTCTGACCTAGTACGGGGCTTGACTTCGCCGGACCTTGATCAAAGTGTGGATGGAAGCCTCCTCAAGCAAATCAGAGATCTTATTGGTTCTTCCTTTGATTACTGTAGCATTCGGCATTGTCCGAGAAATTGCAACAAGGTGGCTGATCGCCTTGCAGTGTATGGGGCGAGTGTGGTTAGCTCTGGCTCAATGGAGTTTATGAGTCAAGTCCCCACCTTTGTTTCTAGCTTGGTCTCCAGTGACCTGGCTGGAGATAGTGTTTAATGGAAACAAGCTTTCCGGGATCAAAAAAAAAAAAAAAAACTCAGCGACTGGCCTCTCCTACTGACCTGCTCTCTTCTCTAGCTCTCCTCTCCCTGGCGGCGCACGGGCGATCACCGCCTCGCCGGTCGGGCGCTGCCGCGCTGGGCGCAAATTCCTCCTCCCTCCGACTCCGAGACTCCACATCGGTCAGCAGCCCAGCGGCCAGCGCCCCAACCTCAGCTTCCCTGACTCCATGGCCTCTCCAAGAAGCCCAACAACCCGAGAAGCGCACCAGCAAGCAGATTTAACGGAAGGACGAGGTGGAATTCGAGGAGGGGGCGATAAAACTCGCCACGATTTCCACTCCAGCTACCGCAGAACCAACAAAGGCGCCACCTTTTCCACTCTAAAACCCCAAGAAACGCATCAAGACGGTGTTTTGCAGCGAGAAAAAGCCAGAGGAGATGGAATTGGATGGTATGAGCAAGTTGCGATTCACTGGAGGGCGGATTCCGGGAAGGAATTGGATCTGATGGGCCAAGCCGAGGAGAGAAGAGGGGAGGAGGGGAAGGAATTGGATCTAATCTATTGTTCTTGTTCTTTTGTCTGAGAGACTGTGAGTGGGACGAAGGGGGCAGAGCTGTTGTTTCTTTCCCCTTGTGTTGGTTGGTTTTTGCAGGTTTTCTACTTCGCTCTCCACAGAGAGGGAAGGGACAGCAAATTTGTCAACATCTGTATTCTGGTCTTTTTCTTTCTCACTCCTCCAGGTCTCTTTCTGCTAGTCTGATCTGATGATAAAATCTGAAAAACTTACATGTCAAATAAAACCTAAGTATTTGATGTTTGTTTTAAGAAGGAATGAGCCAATTTGAGGTTTTGTTATTGAGGATTTTTTGGAGCTGAATTCAGGCTTCACAATGATTTCTAGTGTTGTTTCTTTGATCACTACATTTTGGTGGGCTTGTGAAGAGTGGGTTTCTACTTACTGGATTGGCATGGCATGTATGGAGCACTTAAAAAATCTTTGTGAATAGAAATTTTCTTTGAGTAGTCGGATAAAAAGGGAAATAGGTGTTAAGCTCTTGTAGCATTTTATTTTGCATTGTTGCTTATGGTGCAATGCATATGTGCTATATATGATTAGATCAAGTAGTTACGATTTAGTACTTGTTGTATAGTTTTTGGATATAAAGAAACTATAGTTCTTCAAATTCTGATGTGGTATAGTATGTTTCTAGTGTTGTTTGTTTGTACAATAAGGTCAAGCTGGAAATATCCCAGAAAATTAATATCTTCCTAAGTTCTAACTATTGGTTACTGTTGTAAGGGTGGCTCTTACCTAAGCCCAGCCGGCCTGCTAAAGGATTGTGAAATCATTATAATTTCTTTGTTTTTATTATATCTATATACATGTATCATTGTATCGGTGTTTTCAGGGAACAATGTGTCGTGGTATCGACATTTCCAAATAACTTAGCTTTGAAGTCCGAATACCTATTTTAAAAATCCTGGATCCATCACCGCCATGGGGTCGTCCTTGCAACCCGGCCCCCTGGTGGCCAGTGGCGAAGAGAGGGGGGGCTGGGGGCCTGGCACCCCAACCTTCTACTAATCCCCTAGCCTGCATGCCGTGTTAGGCTGATCCCCAATGGCATGCATGTATTTGACCGAGCAATGATTAACATAAGCATGCATAGTTACTAGTAGCATAATTCTTACTACTTAATTCTTGGGACATGGTTACATCCTTTTGTTACTCGGGATTGGTAGCTGATCAGAGCGTGTTAAAATATAAGCAATACATACTTGTGTTAAAACTTCTATATATATATATATATATATATATATATATATATATATATATATATATATATATATATATATATATATATATATATATATATATATATATATATATATATATATATATATATATATATATATATAACAGAGGTACTATGGTGTCTGGGCACCAAATCTCCCTACCTTTGGATTGCTTTTAGATGTGTGCTAGTGTGATTGAGACTTTCCATCCATGATTAAGACTTTCCATCTATGATTGATTTACTATGCATGATATATTATATACCATTGCACTTGCACGCATCTAAAAGCAATTCAAAGGCAGGGAGGCTTGGTGCCCGGGCACCTTGGTGTCCCATTTCAGCGTCCTCTATATATATATATATATATATATATATATATATATATATATATATATATATATATATATATATATATATATATATATATATATATATATATATATATATATATATATATATATATAGTGCTAACAGCCTTTTCAGTGCTAACATGCTAACACTTCTCCACAGCCATCCGATCTGTTCCGTACGGTTCAGATTCTTGAGGGTGGAAACACCAACTCACTTATGCCTTTTCGCACAAAATCCCCTACCAGTCCCGTCAATTTTTTCCAACCCCCACCGTCTGAACTTCTTCTCCGCGCGATCACCGCCGTCCCCCCCGCGCGCCGTCTCCTCACGCCTGCCGTCCGCCTGCGCGATCACAGCGGATAGCTGTGGAGAAGTGTTAGAATGTTAGCACTGGATACGTTCATATATATATATATATATATATATATATATATATATATATATATATATATATATATATATATATATATATATATATATATATATATATATATATATATATATGTGTGTGTGTGTGTGTGTGTGTGTGTGAACACTAGTTGTAACAGCCAATACACATAAGGATCTGGACATCAAGCCGACATGCAACGTAAAATATCTTCACATACGACATGTTTGCATGGAGCAAATTCTAGATGAGCCAATACACATAAGGATCTGGACATCAAGCCGACATGCAGCGTAAAATATCTTCACATACGACATGTTTGCATGGAGCAAATTCTAGATGTAATCAAGACCTCATAACATGAGCTGTACACATGTGCTAATGAGGTGGCTATCCTTAAGAGCTTGCATGAAACTTCTAGTTGGCTGTGCTAGAGTCGGTTCATTCACCCTATAAATGGGGCTTGTAACTCTCCTTTGTAACCAGATGAGTAGCATGCGAGTGGAGGCTAGTAGAGTTGTGAAACTAGTGAGTCTTTTGTGTGTACTAATGAAGTTAGCATAAGCTTTATATGTGTGTATATGCTGCTAACAGGGCCGGTCCTAGGATTTTAGGGGCCCGGGACGAAACTAGAAATAGGGGCTATAGTATAAATATCTAAATATAAATCTACACACACACACACACACACACACATATATATATATATATATATATATATATATATAATTTTACCAACAAACACTTAATTAAAGAAAAATTCACATCAAAGAGTTCATACATATTACCTTAAAATTTCTTCTAACATTTCTAGATGCGAAGTCATTGATGATGGTATTGATATCAATCTCATCCAATAATTTCTTCTCAATACATAAAGTTGCCAAACCGTTTAACCTCTCTTGAGACATTGTTGACCTTAAATGATTCTTCAACAATTTCAACTTTGAAAAGCTTCTTTCAGCTGATGCCACGGTCACAGACATAGTAAATAAAACCCGATAAGCAATAGAAATATTAGGATAACAATCCGCTTCTCTGACAAACTCAAAGATCTCCATAGCAGACATTGGTTTATCTGATAAAGTCAATTGCATAACACTTAACTCAGAAATTAGATCATTTAACTCAACATCAGAGGAACCATCTAGAGAGAACGTTTCTGCAAATTTTGTACAACATTCTTTTAATTCAGTTCGATCCAATGACTTCAATGTTGTTGAACTCATTAAAAATCCAAATATACTTCCGAATGTTTGGAGTTCTTGAAATCTACTTTTCAATGAATTGATTGCCATATCAACCATAACAAAAAAATAATTAACTTCAAATTTCTTCTCAGCTTGCAAAACTGCTTCATCACAATCAATTTCATCAAGCTGTTTCTTCCTAAGAACACGCCGCTTAACTGGAAATGATGGCTCTACATTCATTTGAGCTGCAATATCTTTGGCAATGATCATACTCAAAGCAAACCCTTCATTTCTATAAGTATTAAAGTATTTAACCATGCCTTCTATTTGTTACATGTATATACTCTACATAGTACATGGGGGGGCCCTGGATTTTGGGGGCCCGGGGCGACTGCCCCTCTCGCCCCCCCTCAGGGCCGGCCCTGGCTGCTAAAAATTAAGTGCTTTGCTACCTTTTGAGTTCCAACAGAGCGCCTCAGTGGTAGTGTATGAAAGAAAGACTGAGACTGATACATGCACAACACAAGCAGGAGCTAGCAGAGCAGGCAGATAATATGTATCTTGGAGCTAAAACTGACAAGTGCGAGACATGTTATCAGAGTATCAGACATGTTATTTCTCTCAACCGGTACGAGTGACCTCCATGCCTTGGGGAAAATTGGAAGGGGTTCTCCAAGCCTCATTAATCAGTGTTTAGGAATCCTTGAGATGGCATCAGGAATTAGGTATACTCATCGGGGTTTGTCTTCCTTCTAATAAGAGGGACACCATCTTCCCGCCACACAATACGGTCCTCGCACAAGGCAGCAACTGCCTCGACATAAACGTTATGTTCCTGAAATGTCAGGTTAATAAGTCAGCACAAGAATAGATAACATTAATGGTAGCTAAGCGATTTAAGATAGTCATAATAATATACCATGGAAGGAATCACAGCTGAGAATAAGATATGTTACCTCATCAAGGACTCTAGCAGCCAATTGCTCTGGAGTATCATTGGCTAACACAGGCACAACCCTTTGGACTAAAGTTCTTCATGTGTCATAGTGCTCATCCACAAAATGCACAGTTGAACCCGAGTATCTGCATATGGTTGATTAATGTCAAATAAAAATATCATTTTCCCCAAAAGCTACAAACAACTAATCTAGCGTGTGTTGCCCTTGATTAAACAAATCAACTTCACCACAAGTTGGGAACAATGATGCTTACACTCTGATTTTTATTTTTCTAGAGGCAAGGTATCACTTTGAGGAAACTGGAAGGTGTTACTTTTCTTGGAAATAATGTCGGGTATACAAACAAATTGGACAGTAGTTAATGGTAGATGCTAGACAAATTGTAAAGTACCTGGCTCCAGATGCAATAACTGCTTTATGCAACTTCAAACCATAATAACCCTTGCCGCCAAATGCTGGAAGGAGCGAAGGGTGGATGTTCAATATGGATCTTGGATATGCCTGAACCAGCTCAACAGGTATATGTTTCAAGTAACCAGCAAGTAGGATAAAGTCTACCTTGAGATCCCTGTTTAAGAGTAGACATAATCATAAGTTGAGAGCGACTGTATGTGTCAATATAATTACTTAAGGCCAAGCTTGTAGAAGAGGAGATGTGTGCATTAGAGGGCGGAAAGTGCATAATAATATATGTGGTGTATATGTCAGAAGTCAACAGTTGAACATAATTGTGTATCATCCAGTTGATATAAAAAAACAAGTCATCCAACCATCTTAGCAATATTTCCCAAGTTGTATAGAGTTCTTCTGAAAAATTATCAGCATGAAGTATATGTTGTGAGCAGTTCAAATATGCTTAGAAGCTACATAACATCAACATATTCGATTTGTTAAGTAATTTGTCAAATCATCTTCACTGACAGCTTCAGACCATGATATGTAAGGTATACAAAAGGATTAGACAAATATTCAACCGGAAGTGATTTGTGCAAGCATTTTGCAATCGCAACTAATAGTGAAAGTGTAAAGAGCTCAAATGACGCCCTTTTCCACCTTTTCTCCATAAATCCAGTGATCTAACACCACATTAGTGACATAAAGCTACAAAATGAAAAACCACAGCCCGGAGATTAAGATCAACCCAACCAACCTCAGAACATTCAACAGCTCAGCCGGCGACACCCCCTCCGGCGCCGACTTCGATTTTGGAAACACAACCACAGGTATGCCATTAGCACTAGATACATTTCATATATATATATATATATAGTGTTAATGGTCTATTCAGTGCTAACATGCAAACGCCAACTAGAGCTGTTGGATTTATAATCTACGGCTCAGATTCGTGAAGGTGGAAACCTCAATCACTTATGCATTTTCCCCCTAAACCCCTTGGCAACTTCTCCCCTTTACATCTGCGTCTCTGCTTCCTCAGCTCCCTCCCCGTCCCTGACGGCTGACGCAGCAGCAAAAAAAAAGTCTACGTCACCGGTAAGGAGGGTTGGAGCTCGACGACGGCATTCACCGCCGATTCCGATAAGATGCACACCAAAAAAAAAAAGTCTGCGGAGAATTATGATGCACAACTATGCTGAAACTTCACTTGTCCAATGGAGTACATTCAAAACCAGCGAACCACAACAGAAGAAATATTTCTTTCACAAGAATAATGCATGATTTTTTATTACTGCAGCACTTGACAAAACGACATTGCTGATCAAGATCGCCTAGCTTATTCCACATGGCTTCTTGCACGGATCACCAAAAAAACAACGCCAAGATTTAATTTTTACCAGCTCCGGCAACCACCTCTTTGACGACGGCGGCAACGGTGGCATCAAACGCATCTCCGGCATTTGCATCTTGACATTCTTCCTCTTCTTCTTCCACTGAAAGCGCAACGGGCACCCTGACATCTCTGTAGCTGCAGACGTAGGGCGCGTCACGCCCGTGGTACGTGCCGGTCCACCTCCCCTCGTCAATGTCGCTCGCGTCCCACACGGAGGCTTCTCGAGCCACGGCTCGCCGGCGTGCCGCTCCTCCTTCCGGATCAGCTTGCTGTCGATGCGCCACTCGATGACCTCGGCGCCCCAAGCGATGGCGTAGTGGTGGAAGCCGTCAGAGGAGTCGAAGGGGAGCTTATGGATCTGCTCCCGACCGTCGTCGAGCTCCTCCCCTCCTTACCGGTCTTCGCGGGCGCGGCCGCCGAGCTCCGTGTTGACGGCTCCTTCCCGCGGCGCTGCTGCTGTGTCGGGGATGGGGAGGGAGCTGAGGAGGCAGGGATGCAGATGTAAAGGGGAGAAGTTGCTAGAGGGTTTTGAGAAAAAATGCATAAGTGATTGAGGTTTCCACCTTCACGAATCTGAGCCGTAGATTATAGATCCAACAGCTCTAGTTAGCGTTTGCATGTTAGCACTGAGTAGACCATTAGCACTAGATATGCTCCTATATATATGGGAGCATATCTAGTGCTAACAGGCTTTTCAGTGCTAACATGCTAAAACTTCATCAGAGCCATCCGATCTGCTCCGTACGGCTCGGATCTAGGAAGGTGGGATGCCTCAACTCACTTAATCACTCTTTCACATAACCCCCTGGCAGGAAGTTTAATCAGGGATCCGCCCTCGATCTCTCCCGTCTGCTCCCCTCCCTCTCACCTCTCGCCGCACTCCTCCCCCGGCTCCCTCCCCGCTGGCTCCCTCCTCGGCCCCCGTTGCCGCCCTCCGTCCCTCGGCGACGCCCTCCGGCCCCCGGCGCCGCTCCACCTTCTCGCCCCCGGCGCTGCTCCAGGGTTAGGGTTCGGTGAAAGGGGCGGCGACTCCGTCTGCAGCGCTGCCGCTTCCCTCCGAGCCGGCCTCCACCCCGAGCGCCGACGCGTCCCTCCGACCGGGCCTCCTCCCTGAGCGCCGACGCCTCCAACCCGGCCTCCTCCCCGAACGTCGACGCCTCCCTCCGACCCGGCCTCCTCCTCGAGCGTCGCCGCCTCCCTCCGACCGGGTCTCCTCCCCGAGCACTACCGCCTCCCTCCGACCGGGCTAAACCAGGCGGCGGCGCCCCCCTCCACCACCGCCCCCTCCTCCCGAGCTGCGCAGACCCCGGTTGATTCGTTCTGTGAAGACCCCGGCCGCCACCCCGAGCGCCGGCCTCCTCCCCGAGCCCCGCCGCCGCCCTCTGACCTGGTCTCCTCCCTGAGCGCTGACGCCGTCCGAGCCGGCCTCCTCCCCAAGCCTGTGGTGGAAGTTGCATGTATGTGAAAAGGATGTATACTGAGATTCTGAAGTATGCTCTTCTGAATGTATCAGGCCTGAACATAGGGAAGTATGTTGAAGTCACTAATTGTGTACTGAGAACTGATTGTTGAAGTTGAATGAATTTGCGAATGTGTTCAATGAATCATTTAATTTTGTTTCTCAGTATGCCTGTTGAGTAGCCATTTTGCAGAGTCTCCCAGCGCTCAGTTTAGAACCTGATACTGTTCCAGAGCTCATTGTTCATTGTCCAGTATTGTGTATTGTCAACCAGCCCTGGATCAGATCAGATGGCTGGGTTGGCTATGAATATGATCAACTGGTTTCTGGTGGAACCAGATCAGATCTAAAAGCAATTCAAAGGCAGGGAGGCTTGGTGCCCGGGCACCTTGGTGTCCCATTTCAGCGTCATATATATATATATATATATATATATATATATATATATATATATATATATATATATATATATATATATATATATATATATATATATATATATATATATATATATATATATATATATATATATATATATATATATATATATATATATATATATATATATATATATATATATATATATATATATATATATATATATATATAGTGCTAACAGCTTTTTCAGTGCTAACATGCTAACACTTCTTCACAGCCATCCGATCTATTCCGTACGGTCCAGATTCTTGAGGGTGGAAACACCAACTCACTTATATCTTTTCGCGCAAAATCCCCTACCAGTTCCGTCAATTTTTTCCAACCCCCACCGTCTGAACTTTTTCTCCGCGCGATCAGCGCCGTCCCCCGCGCGCGCCGTCTCCTCGCGCCTGCCGTCCGCCCGCGCATAGTTGCCGCCCTTATCCATGTCAAGGTAGATCGAAGCATGCATGCCTACCAGTATTGGTCGATCTTGCTGCAGGTGCATGACACACAAGGAGACGTACTGCATGCTACAAATTGCTGCAAGTTGCGTGTGGTGTTATATGCAAGTAAAGGTACACATCAAATGATCTTACGGTATCAACGCGTGCCTGGTAAAAGTAGGAAGTATAGTGTATGTATTTAGAGTGTTTATGTATCTTACGGCGCGGGCGGACGGCAGGCGCGGGGAGACGGCGCGCGCGTGGGGACGGCGGCGATCGCGCGGAGAAGAAGTTCATACGGCGGGGATTGGAAAAAAATTGACGGGACTGGTAGGGAGTTTTGCACGAAAAAACATAAGTGAGTTGGTGTTTCCACCCTCAAGAATCTGAGCCATACAGAGCAGATCGGATGGCTGTGGAGAAGTGTTAGCATGTTAGCACTGGATATGTTCATATATATATATATATATATATATATATATATATATATATATATATATATATATATATATATATATATATATATATATATATATATATATATATATATATATATATATATATATATATATATATATATATATATAGTATAAATAACAGCGGCACCTAGGTGTCTGGACACCTAGTCTCCTTACCTTTGGATTGCTTTTAGATGCGTGCTAGTGTGATTGAGACTTTCCATCCATGATTAAGACTTTCCTTCCATGATTGATTTAGCATGCCTAATATATTACATACCATACATACCATTGCTCTAGCACGTATCTAAAAGCAATCTAACGGTAGGGAGCCTAGGTGTCTGGGCACCTAGGTGTCCCATTTCAGCGTCCTCTATATATATATATATATATATATATATATATATATATATATATATATATATATATATATAGGAAGCCTCTTTTCTACACCCGGGTGTAATTACACTCTATATCGTATCTCGCAATGTAGGGAGTATCTTGCGTAACGGAGGGTATGTACATATAGTATACAAGTATTTAAGACCATCTAGGTGGTATGAACAATTTTTCAAAAGTGGTATGTACATTTTTTTTGACATACTCCTTTTTATGCGCGCATACGAAGGTATTTACAAAATACACTAAAAACTATGAACTCCTTTACATGTTTTTCGTGTGGTTCACATTGAAGTATCTTATAATTAGTATACAAATATACCTAAAGTGATAAAGGAGTATTTCAAGTTTGTTTAGGTGGTATATTAGAGGTGGGTGTAATTACACCCGGGTGTAAAAGGTATTTTTCCATATATATATAGGAAGCCTCTTTTCTACTCCCGGGTGTAATTACACCTTATGTTGTATCTCACAACGTAGGGAGTATTTCGCGTAACGGAAGGTATGTACATATAGTATACGAGTATTTAAGACCATATAGGTAGTATGAACAATTTTTCAGAGGTGGTATGTATATTTTTTTGACATACTCCTTTTTATGTGCATACTAGTTGTGTGCCCGTGCGTTGCAACGGAAAATCAAATACTATACACATTTTCTTTCATTTACATGAGAATTTATTGTAGAAAAATTTAAGGCCAACATTGATAATAAATCAGATAGCATATCTCTAATGTTGCTAATTTAATCATCGGCAAACTCAGTAATAATGTGACACTACAGAAAACCATGGTGAGATGTGCAATAGATTTAAGAAGAAAATAGTGTTACTTATGCATTATCATTTCGAAGACAATCATTTGATATTTCTTTTTTCCATAACAAACTTATACACCTAATTATATCCACGCTGACTAAGGATGGCACCAAAATTACAATTACATTGGTACTAAAGACAAAAATCATCAACAAATACATTTGTATATTTTGTTAGTCCCTCAGGGGCCACAATGTACAACTTATCTCAAGATGAACTAATAAGCCTCCAAAAAATACAGGAGTAGATAGCAAGCACCACTAATAGCTTCATATTAGTAGCTCCCTTCAGGACGTGCATGAATACTAAAGAAAAGAGCATAATTTAGTAAAAAGTCTCTACGCCACATGTAAATCTATGGGTATCTAATTAAGGAGTGCAGTGCCAGGAGGAACTGACTTGAGCAAATTGAAACACAAAACAAAATTTATATATATCATGTGCAAACACAACAATCGCATGCCATAAGCTATAATGTGCTTTAGAATAATTCTGCGGCTGTTGTCGCAAGAATAATACACATCATTTAACAAAATGTGCAAAATATAAACACCACATACTATAAATGGAATCAATGTTCTAGCATATCTCTCACACCATTCAGAGAATAATATAATGTTGAGAGGATCTTTCAAATTGAAAGCGAGAGAAAGCATGCTTTATCTATATTTAACTATACTTCAGGAGGGTTACGTCATAGTCAGAAATTCAGTTTTAGAGAGAAGACATGGGAGGGTGAGGGCAACCAACCGTGCAACTAATTTGTTTTATTCGTTTTTCTTCACATATGGGGGATGGCAAAACTTAAAGAGTGACAGATGTATCTTCTTCCATTATTATGAGCCAGAAATATAAAATGTGAAGCAATTATTCTCATAGTAAGCAGAATCTTCATATGGAATTATCTAAAAATATTATGAAGATTCGTGTAGCAACATACAGTCATGCAGTCATCAAAAGGTTATGATTATCTATAGTTTCCGTGCCAAATGAATTTTTCAAGTATTGATTCTACATGCACTCTGCGTGCATTTTTATCTGACACGAAAAATATTAGTTACCTAGTGGATGCATCTTACCATTATGGAAAAGTATTTGTTACCTGAAGACCCACCTCAAGATCCGAATGCCCTTGCTTTTATGTTAGTTGTAGAGAGAGAGAGAGAGGCTGTGAATTCGTTACCTGGTGGTTGCCTACTACCAACATAAAAAAAGGTATTTGTTACCTGAGGATTGAAATGCCATTGCTTTAGCATCACACAACACTGTTACATGTAGAGAGAAGACATGAGAGGGTGAGGGGAATCACTGTGCTCTGTGCAACTAAATTTTTTTATTCATTTTTTCTTCACATATGGGGGGATTGAATAACATATATCAAAACTTAGAGTTACAGACATGCTTTCTTCTATTATTATGAGTCAAAAATATAAAAGGTGAAGCTAATTATTCTCATAGTAAGGAGAAGCTTCATACAGAATTATTTAGGAGATATTATGAAGATTTGTGTAGCAACATACAGTTATGCAGTCATCTAAAGGTCATGATTATGTATATTTTTGTGCCAAATGAAGAAAGAACGAAATAGTCCTACAACTGATCATAATAGAGACTGAGCTTCTCATAACAGCTCAGATGAAATCACTTTTGACAAAATGTTCTGGGGGAACATGGATAACACACCTGAATAAGAAATTGAAAAAAAAGCTACAACAGTGCAGTTTTGTCAATGTGCAAAGAAGAGAATATATACCAATAATACTATAATCTAACAGACCACAAATTCAATTATGTTAATCAGATTAATATGTTTGAAATGCTTCTAACCGCTTCAGAGGTGATGAGAAATTAGAGCTGTATCACAATCGATGTTTTACAATAGAAGTTATATGATTATGAAGATATGATTTTTTTATCTTTTTGTTGAACTGATACAAAAACAACATACAATTAGATTTGGGTGTAGTTTGTAAATGCCTAGAATCACAAAATCAAAGATGAGCATCTTTGAAAAGGCATGGCATGTGACAGATATAGGTGCTGACCCACATTGTATGATGCCATAGATAAGATCTATATAGTGTGGACAACTCAAATTGTTGTTGAACCGATGCAGTAGGATAAAATATTGTGTTACAGTAATGAACTCTGCAACCTAATATGTCTGGCATACATACCTACTCTACAAAGGAGAACATTGTTGTTGACTACTAAATAATTTCATGCACAATTTGAAATATGATTCTTACTTTCCTTTTACATCCCATTCCTCGGATTAGGAGAACACCAAAGACCACAACTCCACATGAGATTGGACAATTGAGTTGATGCACACATTTAGTGTTGAATCTGAAAGCACAACATGCAAAAGGAACATCTGAGATTAATCTGGATACATTTGAGATCATCCATAAATTACAAAAATGCACTGATTAGGCACAAAGTCAGATCAGATATAAAAGCATCCTTGTGAACAAAAAATACCAAGCTTGAGGGGAGGGGAGGAAAATGGAAGGGAGTATTAGGAAAGAGGGAGCGAGAGGTTGCGGGAAGAGGTGGGGGGCAACGGTTGCGTGAACGTGCGGGTGCGGCAGTTGCGTGAGGAGGGAGGCGCGTGCGGGTGTGCTGCGCGACGGAGGAATGGGGGGAGGAGGAGGCCGCGGCGGCGCGGGGTGGGGGAGGAGGCGGCGACGGCGGAGCGGAGGGGTGGGGGAGGAGGCGGCGGCAGCGGAGCGGAGGAGCGAGGGAGGAGGCGAGGATGGCGCCGCGGCGGAGGGAGGGCGGAAGAAATGAGGCGGGGGGGGGGGGGGGGGGGGGCGGGAAGCGACGGCAGAGCGGAAGGGTGGGGGAGGAGGCGGCGGCGGCGGAGCGGGGGAGGAGGCGAGGGCGGCGCGGCGGCGGATAAGGGTGGGGAGGAGGCGAGGGGCGAGGGTGGCGCCGCGGCGAAGGGAGGGGAGGGCGGAAGAAATGAGGCGAGGGGGCGGGAAGCGACAGCGGAGCGGAAGGGTGGGGGAGGAGGCGGCGGCAGCGGAGCGGAGGAGCGGGGGAGGAGGCGAGGGCGGTGCGGCGGCGGAGAAGGGAGGGGAGGAGGCGAGGGGCGAGGGTGGCGCCGCGGCGGAGGGAGGGGAGGGCGGAAGAAATGAGCGGGGGGGGGGGGGGCGGGCGGGAAGCGACGGCGGAGCGGAAGGGTGGGGGAGGAGGCGGCGGTAGCGGAGCAGAGGAGCGGGGGAGGAGGCGAGGGCGGCGCGGCGGCGAAGAAGGGAGGGGAGGAGGCGAGGGGTGAGGGCGGCGCGGCGGCGGAGAAGGGAGGGGAGGAGGCGAGGGGTGAGGGCGGCGCCGCGGCGGAGGGAGGGGAGGAGGCGAGGGGTGAGGGCGGCGCCGCGGCGGAGGGAGGGGAGGGCGGAAGAAATGAGGCGGGGGGAGAAGACAGCGCACGGATTCGAGGTGTGGAGGGGCGCACGGATTCGGGGTGGGGCCCACATGTTAAAAAAGACAGTGAAAAGAGAAGGAAGTGTAAGATGCACCATCACCTTGAACTCATTCTTTTAAGGAGTAGAGATGATTGAAATTGTACTATAGCGCGTGTTAACTTAAAAACCATTATATATAATGTAAAAAGAATAAAACAAAAATCCTAAAATCCTAAAAGCTAAAATAAGCCGATGTATTTCAAGTGTCTTCTAAATTAAATAAATCAAAAGTTAATAAATTAAAAGCTAAAACTGTTTGAAACGGGTTAGTGTGTCACTTTCTTTTTCTGTAGCAGACGGATCCGACCCGACAGGGGGAAACTAAGTATCGTTATCACCGTCCTCATCATCGTCACGGCAAAACTCACTCGCGCGGGGGGCATTTCCGTCAACAAACCCCCACCTGGCTTCCTTCTTCTTCTTCTTCTTCCCCACTCCATTTAAAACCCTTGCTGCACATGGCCCCAGATTCCCAACTCCCCAAGCAGCTGCTGCTGCCCACCCACCCCTCTCCTCTCCTCCTCTCTAGCTAGCTTTACTTCTCCCAAATGGCGCCCGAGGCGGCCGCTACGCCGACGTCCAATCCCTCGCCGCCGCAGGAGGCCGCTGCGGGCGGCGAGGCCCTGCCCACCTACCTCGGCCTCAGATTCGCGTTCTTCCTCTCCTCGCTCCCCGCCGGCGGCGCCGGCTCGCGCCACCTCGCCTCGCTGCAGTCGCGCGGCCGCGTGCTCGCCACGCGCCTCCTCGCCGCCGAGGACCAACTCCGCCAACTGCGCGCGCGCCGCCGCGAGGACGCTCGGGCAAACGCCCGCGCCGCCGAGATCTTCGCCGGCCACCGCGCCGCCTGGATGGAGGCCGAGCGCCGCCTCCTTGCGCGCGCCGCGGCGGCCGCCGACGCGGCTGTCTCCCTCCACGCGCGGCTTGGCGAGGCGGAGGCCGAGGCTACCGCGCTGCGGGCCCGCGTCGACCGGCTCGAGCGCGAGGCCGCCGAGCGCGACGAGCTCCTCTCCGCGCTCCTAGCGGCTACGCGCCCAGGCGACGCCGACCTCCGCGCACGGATTCGGGGTGTGGAGGGGCGCACGGATTCGGGGTGGGGCCCACATGTTAAAAAAGACAGTGAAAAGAGAAGGAAGTGTAGGATGCACCATCACCTTGAACTCATCTACACTAATAATCCACCAGTTAAAATTATCCTACATCCACCCAACAATTACCTGCTCCACAGTCATGACCTTTACTACATCCACACCACAATATGCACCCAGAAATACACCATCCTAAAAACGTGCGCACCAGATTAACTCTCCTTCATTCTCTCTCCTTACTCAACCATATCCGACGGTCATCCTTTAATGGATCTGCAGTACCCCTCCCGCGTCCCTCACGCTCGCGGCTGCTACTCCCCCTCTCCCCCGACGCCCCATCTCCCACACCCCCTCCCGCACCCTCTCCCCACGTTCATTCCCTCCCCACCCGCCGCCGCCACGGCCTCCTTCCCTCCCCATCCCGCACCGCCCCCATGCGCCGGCACCTCCTCCTTCCTCCTCTTCCCTCCCCACGCGCCGCCTCCTTCTCCTTCCCTCCCCACCCCGCATCGCCCCTCCTCCCCTCCCCCGCCTCCTCCTCCTGCGCTCATACCTCCGCTCTGCCGCCGCCTCCTCCTCCCCCCCACCTTGCGCTGCCGCCGCCTCCTCCCCCGCGCCTCCACTCCCGCCACTCCCCCATCTCCGCCTCTCCCCCGCGCCTCCACTCCCGCCGCTCCCCCCGTCCTCCACCGCGCCGCCTCCTCCCCCCAGGATGTCGCTGGATCGGCAGGCCAACGCGGGCACGGGCGCCGCCGCCACGGGGCAGACGCCAGACGTGAAGCCGCCGCGCGATGAGGTACGCGTTGTTTTATTGGTACCGCGCCTCCCCTCCGCTCCCCCCATCCTCCACCGCGCCGCCGCTCCCTCATCTCCGTCTCTCCCCAGCGCCTCCACTCCCGCCGCTCCCCCATCTCCGCCTCTCCCCGGCGCCTCCACTCCCGCCGCTCCCCCCGCGCCTCCACTCCCGCACGCCTCCCCCCGCCGGCGACACCTAGGGTTAGGGTTCCCGGCGGCGGACGAGACGGACGCGGCGGACCCGCCTCCGCGCGGTGCGGGGGGCGCACGCGGTGGATGCGTACCAGATCTTAGCAGGTCGTGCCGGCCCTCCGCCTCCGCGCCGCGCCGGGCGCCGGCCCTCCTCTCTGCCTCCGCGCCGCGTCGGGCGCCGGCCCTCCTCTCCGCCTCCGCGCCGCGCCGCGCTGGCCCTTCGCTCCGCTCCGGCCCTCCGCTGGCACCTCGCGCGACCGCCAGATCTGGGCCCTCCGGCCTTCGCTCCGGCCGCGGGCCGTCCGCTCCGCCCTCCGCCGGCATCGCGACCGCCAGATCTGGGCTCTCCGGCCTCCGCTCCGCCCTCCGGCACGACCGGCGAGTCGGCGACCGCGCCTCTTCCCTTCCCCTCCGGCCGCTCCGGCACTCCGCCGGCACCGCGACCGCCGCGCCAGATCTGGGTGCGCCCGAGGCAAGCACCACGACTGCACTGACGCATCTCCTCTTCCTTCCTTTTTTTCTTTCATTTTTCTTCTTGTTTCTTGCCTAGATTTCTTGGTGCGCTGCTTGCTGCCTTGCCGGTCATGAGATGAGCAGGTGATGAAATAGGAGCAATTGGAGGTCGGTGAGCCCAACCAAGGTGAGATCCGGATCAAGAACACCGCCGTCGGTGTCAACTTCATCGACGTCTACTACCGCAAGGGGGTCTACTCCGCTCCCCTGCCCTTCATACCCGGTACAACAACTGCCCATGATTCAATACTTCTTCACCGATCAATGAATCAATCATCAGCATCTTGATCCAATCCGAACTTAGTCTGTTATTAAATCACCACCAATTTATGGTGACAGCACCATCAGTAATCTACTGACGTTTCTGTAATTGAACTTGCCCTTGCACTTACCTTTCCAGTAAGAGCACAGTAGTATCAGGGAGTACCAGATCTTATCATGTAAGGCTTTCGTCATGTTCGGTTACTTCGGTACGCAAACATAAACAGGGAACCACGTTTGGTGTGCAAACATAAACATATGTAAATAGAAGAAACCCCAAATGAAGGAGAGTTACCATTGTATTACCTTAGTTGTGCTGTATGCTTGTTTTGAATAATAGAAATCAAGCTCCTCAAGACTACTGCATAGTGGCAATGGCAATGGTATATCCTGATCATAAGGCCAAATAGTTTCGATTTGTTTTCTGAGTAGTGTAAACTCATATTTTGTGTATGGCACTGTAAAATATAGCATGAGGTAAACTCATGAATTTTGTATTTTATGATTTTGTAGATCATGGAAATCTGACAGACAAAAGCATTTTATTGCCCTGAGAATTTTCATATGTTCCACTTGATAGAAAACTTAAACAATGATGTTATATTCATTTGTTCCACTTTTCGTAGGGTTGCACTCTTCATTGTGCATTTCTTTTTGCACTTCACCTCTCTTGGCTCACATATTGTTTTCTGATCTCTTTACACTAGAGTCAGTTATATTCATTTGTAACAGTATTAATCTATGGATGCTAGAGATTAACCTCTGAAATCTAATACATGCAGTTTGTGGAAGATGGGGAAGAAAGAATAGTCGTTGGTAGTTTAGACCTGAATCAGTGTCTTTGGCTACCAGATGAACTGACTGGAAAGAGGCCTGGGGTAAGCTAATTGATTCTCTTTTTTTTAATGCTATAGGAGATTACCATGGAATAAATACGGATTTTGCTTAATGTTGTAACTTAGATTAATGGACTTGCTTTCAACACCTCTTGGTTGTTTCCAGTTTCCAACAGAGTGAGAGTTCACTGGACTTAACTGAATTTTTACAATAGTTGCTTTTCATTTCCACTTTTCTTATTTTTGCGTCAAATGGTGATTTAAATAGAGCATGAGTTGCCATTTCGAATATCCTGTTGTATGCCTGGATATATTTAATTGTCTAAGTATAAACGTGATGCAAAATGCTGATTTTGATGAATTAAAAAAATCCTTTTGTTGCTTCTTCAAAGAATTGTAATATACTAATATTGCTTTATAATTAATCCATATTACTAGAGGCAATGAAGGGAAGAAATCTCCATTTTTGTTTCCTTTATAAATTAATATAGATTGTAGCGATCACCTACACGAATTGTTAACTTTCGAATAGTAATTGTACAATAGCAGGTGGTTTCTTGCAACATTGCCATTACTTATATAAAACAATTGGTGAAAATGAAGGATGGATTTTAGTCGATGTTGCAAACTACATGAACACGCGCATTTCGTTTATGAGACTCATCTGAGCTTTTTTCATTACTATTTTTGGTTTGTGTTGAAAGCGTCATTTGGATGCCATTCTGCAATCTGCTCTCCAAGAGCTTTTTAATTGCACTCCCTAATATTCAATTTTACCATTAAGTTTCTTCACTACACCTCCTCCCAGATAGATACAAAAAGCACAAGGGAGAGACCTTATATTGAATAAAAGGAAGGATTGTCATGTAACTTGATTTGTCTGCTGAATAAATCCCATCATGCATTGAAGCCATAACTTGATTAGATCACTCATTATGATGAGGATAGAGGATTCATTGAATATTTGAGGACCTTACGTCTAACCACTAAGTTGGATATGTATAGCAAAGTTGTTGAGAGACTTGGTGTGAATGAAGATCTGTGGGCTGACATTTTCAGGCACATATGCTAAATTTATACCACTGTTGCACTAATAGCACATGCTTCGTATTTGCATGGAATTGTATGGTCAATAAGCATAAGTTTTTCTGCTGGCTAATAGTAACAGCATAGGTACAACAAATCTAATGGGAATACAACTTTTTAATCAACTAAGATGAATGACCACTCTTCAAGTCAAATTGAACACCGATAGAGGGATTGACTTGGCCGATTTCCAGGATTGCAACTGAAAAAAAAACTCTTTTGAGCAGGGCCATAGGAATTTTCATTTTCTAGGAATTTAGCGTTTTCTTTTCAAAGTTGCTGTGGCTCACATATATTGTTAGATATTTAGAGATATCAAGACTTCATGAATGGCTGAAGATAATCTAGATTCGATTATATCCTCACCATTAGCTCCAACATATCATGGAATACTGAAAGAATTGGTTGAATGTAGGCTGATCAAAAGGCTCGTGAAGAAAGTGAAAGGTTGCGACAGCAAGAGCGGGAGCAAGTAGCAGAGAAGCGTAGGCGTGACATGGTAAACTTTTGTGCACTGTTTTATGACTTGCATTCATCTATCATAATTTCACTCATTTTAAATTGATGTGTTCATATTGCAAATGATTTAATCCTGAGATGCTCTTATTTAGACGCTCCGTGCTCGAGTAGCTGCTAAGGCAGAAGAAAAGAGGTTGGAGCTGTTGTACATTCAGTGGGTTGAGCATCACAAAAAGCTGTCCAATTTCTTAAGGTAACTTCACTGCTTTTCATCATACATCACATTGACCTTGATCCATGATTAGGATCCTTTTTTCTTTGTTTTTGTCGCTGTGCGATATTTATCTATGTAGTTATTCTACTTTATTTTTTGATTATTTTTCTCTTATTTTCTGCATGCTACAGGTTAATTTTATTCCTGGTCCAAAAGTATCCATATTGACAATTAAATTGAGGGAAGATACGTTTCTGATTGTATGCAAATTTTGATGTTTGATGTCCATATGGGTTTCTATATCTATTGTATAAAACTACATTTGTTCCTGGTTTGACTTCATTTGTGTTTGGCAGGACAAAAGCCGAACCACCTATTTATTACATGCTAGCTAAATCAATCATTCCAACTATTGTTGAGCAGAACAAGGAATCAACCAGCCTTGAAATGCCTGCGATTATAACTCAACCAAACTTGAAATGAAGGCCGCCTATAAATATAGAATCAATAATTTAGATGTTGTTAAGTTTTTCCTTTTTAAATTTATTTCTGCACGGTGTTAGTACCAATCTACTCAAATAAGAGACCAACCATTTAGGAGTACTAACTAAAGCGTTGGGTCCTGTATCCTGTCATACTGCATACTAAATGATTGCAGTCTTCTGAACATCATACATTGTACCTATGGTTTCTTTTCAACTTCCAAATTTCATGTGGTGCATTCTTCTTTTTTCAGAAACCAAATGATTTGCTAAATGGCACTCCCTCAAGTTTCACAAATATGTGGTCATTCTATTAGGAATTGTTGTTTTGTAATATCTGTCCATCGAGGAAGAAGGGGCAACGTGGGAGCCATGTCGTCCGTGGTGCCAAGGAGCGCTTCTTGCCTACAAAACCCCGGCCAGAAACGTTCACAGTGTTGTCTGAGGCTGCAGTTCTTAAGCAGTGCGAAGCACTTCTGAAGAAGCTGATGACTCAGAAATATAGTCATATTTTCAATGCCCCAGTTGATGTGGTGAAGCTGCAAATTCCAGATTATTTTGACATTATCAAGCACCCGATGGACCTTGGGACCATCAAGAGGAAGCTTGAGTCTAGTTCCTACACAAGTCCATCTGATTTTGCAGCTGATGTAGGTTGACCTTTACAAATGCGATGACTTATAATCCTCGTGGGCATGCAGTGCATGACATGGCCATTCAACTGACCAAGATGTTTGAGACTAGATGGAAGACAATTGAAAAGAAGTTGGCTTCTGCCACCACTGAGCTGCATGTTGAGGTTGACAGGGCTGACTCAAAGAGGAGAAAGACTCCTCGACTGCAGTGATGTGTCGATGAAGTGTGGAAGGCCAACAGAGTCTGTAAAGTCAAAGATGACATTTGAGGATAAAGAAGCCTTTGGGAACTGCTTGGCTTCTTTGTCTGAGGATCCAGAATTACCTGCTCACATCATTGATTTATTGCAGCAATGCATTGACGACAATACATATCAGCTTGGTGATGGAGAGATAGAGATTGATATCCATGCAGTTAGTGATGACATACTATTTGAGCTGAAGAAGCATGTGGACAAGTATTTGCATGAGAGAGAGCAGAGCCAGCAGGTGAAATCTGAGCCTTCTGAGAATGAGGCCGTGAATGTATCTGGCCTTAGTCACTCGTCCACAAATCCCTGCAAAGGTTTTTTTTCCTTCTAGCCCTTTCCAACAGGGAAGAGCACCAAAAATATTGTGTATAAAGACGTCCTCGACTGGTGAAAAGGTGGTAATAATGTCCTAAATGACTATTTCTTTTTTTCTTAATAAATTTGGAAAGCAATTAAGTAAAATTTTAGGATGCATTTTCTTTTTGCAATGGTGGTTTCAACATTCTAATAACTTCATCCATTCGGTTGCAGGATTAGGTCCCCATCCTGATTTGGAGCATTGGAGTGGATGAAGTCTTTTGTATCAAACCATCTTCCTTCTACTAATATGCTTCTGGCTGCACTGGGTTAGACTGCTGTTCTGAATGGATGCTGCCCTGAGTTGCATGTATTATGTCATACACATGTGGTCATCTATATTTCAGCGTTCATTGACTTGTAACTGAACTTTTGCCATTTGGATGTCTTCAATTATTTGTAGTGACTGACCAAAATAATCTGATGTATATGTCTGGCTTTCATTCATAGATGGACTTTATTGCCAGCAGCAACCCAATTATCCAAACAAAACATGTATGGCCATTCAAAAATTGGCTTTGACAGCAGGGAACAAAACATGTATGGCCATTCAAAAATTCGTTTGGTTGATTTCGTGTGCATCCCTAAAATGCCGCCGTGGCGTTAGCACGGGTACTATACTAGTTCTTTTAAGGAGTAGAGATATGAAGGTATTTATAAAACACGCTAAAAACTATGAACTCCCTTGCAATTTTTTCGTATGGTTCATATTGAAGTATCTTATAATTAGTATATGACTATACATAAAGTGATAAAGGAGTATTTCAAGTTTGTTTAGGTGGTATATTAGAGGTGGGTGTAATTACACCCGGGAGTAAAAAGTATTTTTCCTATATAGGAAGCCTCTTTTCTACTCCCGGGTGTAATTACACCCGGGAGTAAAAAGTATTTTTCCTATATATATAGGAAAAATACTTTTTACTCCCGGGTGTAATTACACTCACCTCTAATATACCACCTAAACAAACTTGAAATACTCCTTTATGACTTTAGGTATACTCATATACTAATTATAAGATATTCTAATGTGAACCACACGAAAAAATTGCAAAGGAGTCCATAGTTTTTAGCGTATTTTGTAAATACCTTTATATACGTACATAAAAAGGAGTATGTTGAAAAATATGTACATACCACCTCTGAAAAATTGTTCATACCACCTATATAGTCTTAAATACTCGTATACTACATGTACATACTCCTCGTTACGCGAGATACTCCCTACGTTGTGAGATACGACATAGGGTGTAATTACACCCGGGAGTAGAAAAGAGGCTTCCTATATATATATATATATATATATATATATATATATATATATATATATATATATATATATATATATATATATATATATATATATATATATATATATATAATCATGCATGTGTGAACACTAGTTGTAACAGCCAATACTTCCCCCTATTATTAGCGGGGGGAACGCCGCGCCCCCGCTCGGCCACGTCGCCCCGCCCGCGCGTCCGCCCGGCGCGTGGCGGGGGAATTTTTGTACGGTAGGGGGAGGCAATTCCCTTCTATTTTTTGAAAATTATGTAAAGGTCTTTTTTCCTCGCGAACAGGTCCCTAGCAGTTTTTTTAAAACTTTTTTTTTTGCGAAAACACCCCTCCATTTTACCGAAATTTCGTATACTTTGCAGGATAGCGCCCCGCGGTTTGCTAAATTACGTACGGATCCTCGTTTAGTTACATATAGGCCCTAGATTTTTTACGAAAAAGACCTTTGGCTTTTTCCAAAATACACATATGCTCTCGGTTTTTTAAAAAAAGCTCCTCACAAATTATCGCCTCTTTTACTTCGGTACACACGGTCCTATGAGGCTAGTACACAGGATCTGGACATCAAGCCGACATGCAACGTAAAATATCTTCACATACGACATGTTTGCATGAAGCAAATTCTAGATGAGCCAATACACACAAGGATCTGGACATCAAGCCGACATGCAGCGTAAAATATCTTCACATACGACATGTTTGCATGGAGCAAATTCTAGATGAGCCAATACACACAAGGATCTGGACATCAAGCCGACATGCAGCGTAAAATATCTTCACATACGACATGTTTGCATGGAGCAAATTCTAGATGTAATCAAGACCTCATAACATGAGCTGTACACATGTGCTAATGAGGTGGCTATCCTTAAGAGCTTGCATGAAACTTCTAGTTGGCTGTGCTAGAGTCGGTTCATTCACCCTATAAATGGGGCTTGTAACTCTCCTTTGTAACCAGATGAGTAGCATGCGAGTGGAGGCTAGTAGAGTTGTGAAACTAGTGAGTCTTTTGAGTGTACTAATGAAGTTAGCATAAGCTTCATATGTGTGTATATGCTGCTAAAAATTAAGTGCTTTGCTACCTTTTGAGTTCCAACAGAGCGCCTCAGTGGTAGTGTATGAAAGAAAGACTGAGACTGATACATGCACAACATAAGCAGGAGCTAGCAGAGCAGACAGATAATATGTATCTTGGAGCTAAAACTGACAAGTGCGAGACATGTTATCAGAGTATCAGACATGTTATTTCTCTCAACCGGTATGAGTGACCTCCATGCCTTGGGGAAAATTGGAAGGGGTTCTACAAGCCTCATTAATCAGTGTTTAGGAATCCTTGAGACGACATCATGAATTAGGTATACTCATCGGGGTTTGTCTTCCTTCTAATAAGAGGGACACCATCTTCCCGCCACACAATACGGTCCTCACATAAGGCAGCAACTGCCTCGACATAAACGTTATGTTCCTGAAATGTCAGGTTAATAAGTCAGCACAAGAATAGATAACATTAATGGTAGCTAAGCGATTTAAGATAGTCATAATAATATACCATGGAAGGAATCACAGCTGAGAATAAGATATGTTACCTCATCAAGGACTCTAGCAGCCAATTGCTCTGGAGTATCATTGGCTAACACAGGCACAACCCTTTGGACTAAAGTTCTTCCTGTGTCATAGTGCTCATCCACAAAATGCACAGTTGGACCCGAGTATCTGCATATGGTTGATTAATGTCAAATAAAAATATCATTTTCCCAGAAGCTACAAACAACTAATCTAGCGTGTGTTGCCCTTGATTAAACAAATCAACTTCACCACAAGTTGGGAACAATGATGCTTACACTCTGATTTTTATTTTTCTAGAGGCAAGGTATCACCTTGAGGAAACTGGAAGGTGTTACTTTTCTTGGAAATAATGTCGGGTATACAAACAAATTGGACAGTAGTTAATGGTAGATGCTAGACAAATTGTAAAGTACCTGGCTCCAGATGCAATAACTGCTTTATGCACCTTCAAACCATAATAACCCTTGCCGCCAAATGCTGGAAGGAGCGAAGGGTGGATGTTCAATATGGATCTTGGATATGCCTGAACCAGCTCAACAAGTATATGTTTCAAGTAACCAGCAAGTAGGATAAAGTCTACCTTGAGATCCCTGTTTAAGAGTAGACATAATCATAAGTTGAGAGCGACTGTATGTGTCAATATAATTACTTAAGGCCAAGCTTGTAGAAGAGGAGATGTGTGCATTAGAGGGCGGAAAGTGCATAATAATATATGTGGTGTATATGTCAGAAGTCAACAGTTGAACATAATTGTGTATCATCCAGTTGATATAAAAAACAAGTCATCCAACCATCTTAGCAATATTTCCCAAGTTGTATAGAGTTCTTCTGAAAAATTATCAGCATGAAGTATATGTTGTGAGCAGTTCAAATATGCTTAGAAGCTACATAACATCAACATATTCGATTTGTTAAGTAATTTGTCAAATCATCTTCACTGACAGCTTCAGACCATGATATGTAAGGTATACAAAAGGATTAGACAATATTCAACCGGAAGTGATTTGTGCAAGCATTTTGCAATCGCAACTAATAGTGAAAGTGTAAAGAGCTCAAATGACGCCCTTTTCCACCTTTTCTCCGTAAATCCAGCGATCTAACACCACATTAGTGACATAAGCTACAAAATGAAAAACCACAGCCCGGAGATTAAGATCAACCCAACCAACCTCAGAACATTCAACAGCTCAGCCGGCGACACCCCCTCCGGCGCCGACTTCGATTTTGGAAACACAACCACAGGTATGCCATTACCCCTCGCATGCTCCGCGCCACCGCAGCCTGCAACGTTCCATCCCACCACATCAGAATCTCCGATCCCGAGCACTTCATCTCACAATCCAAAGAGCTACAGGAAGCAAAAGAATCATCATCACCTGGCTTGTCGGTGACCAGCGCAACCACATCCCCATTCACCCTACCACCCAGAGCGGCCTCGTGGATCGACCGGAAATTGGAACCCCCGCCGGAGACGAACACCGCGAGCCTCTTCCTCCTTGCCTTTCCACTCCCAACATCACCATCACTCGCAGCCGCCGCCGCCGCGTAAACGCGAGCGTTCGGATGGGGCGGCCGCTTGCATGTGACAGCGCAAGGTCGCTGCCTGGTCACAAAGCCCACTCGCGCGCTTCGCCTCTGCTGCTTCGGGATGGGGTTGGGCGAGCAGCGCAGCCCGGAGCCGGAGGAAGCGACCGCCGCTTCCATCGGGAGATTCCCCGGTCTCTGCAGAAACACACGAGGGGGAGAAGATGTTAGATAATTTGCTGCTGTGCTGTTTCCGTCCGTTGCTGTATGTGTTGGAGTCGGGTTTTTTTGGTTCACGAGCAGGACTCTGTTTAGAGCCCGACACTGAGTATGTTTAGGAGTCAGTCCGTTTCTGATTTTGATCTCCTTTTTTGCTACCAGTTCGGTGTTTGTTTTGCTGTATATAAAGAGAACCAAGTACAGCGATTATTGCAGCGCAGCACAACGAAATACATTGCGTCTTCATATGTTTTCTGCTGCCTCAACGTTGCGTGCCTTCGTGTGAGTTCGTCCGTGCGAGAGCGATCGGGATATTTCTTCGCCAACATTTGATATCAGAGCAAGGCTATTCGATCCCTGCGCGATGACGGCTCCAGCAAGCGATGGTGACCGGAGTATGTCGCCGCGCCGCGGAGGCCGACGGCAGCGCTTGGCCTCGCGGTTCGTCCCTCATCGTGGTCGCACTCGCGGCCGCGACATGGTGGTCCAGAAGACGGTGCGGGAGGTTGGAGGCGCGTCCTATCCGATGCTCACGCGTGACAACTATACGGATTGGTCGCTCGTAATGAAGGTCATGCTCCAGGCGAGGGGCTTATGGGACGCCGTCGAGTATGGCGACGCCGATCTGCAGGAGGATCGTGCGGCACTCGAGGCGCTCCTCAAGGCGGTCCCGCAGGAGATGATTCGCGCGCTCGCCATCAAGCGATCGGCCAAGGAAGCATGGGACTACATCAAGTCCATACGAATTGGCTCCGATCATGTTCGCAAGTCGAAGCTCCAAAAGCTGCGCACCGAGTTCGAGACGGTCGCATTCAAGGAAGGCGAAGATCCTGAGGATTTCGCGCTTCGCTTGAGCTGCCTGGTCAGCTAGCTCGGTCCTCATAAGGTATTCTGATTTGGGGATGTACTTTCCATGTCAGTTCCACATAACACTTTGAGATGGCCCATGGCTTACACGGTAGAGATAGTCATTGGGTGATCAGGACTTTTGAGCATCCAGAATCAATTTCTAGCGCTAGCATACAGTCAACCAAAAATAAATATAATTAATTTATCGGACAGTCTTATCTGCAATCACATATTTGATGTACAGTTTAGAAGCGATGACAGACAACACAGTTTGATGTTCTCATATACAATAATTTCCATTCGGGAAAAGCATACTAAACCAGCTGTCTAGCGTAGCATGCCCGCTAAAGTAAATGAAAACCATGATCTACAGTTATACAGTCAATAGGATATAGACGAACTTCTATCAAGCCATGGAAACTTCAAGAGAGGACTTCGCAAGCCACAGCAATCCAGGATCGTTCCTTTTCAATATCAAGTAGGTCTCTGCGCGCCCAATCTCATCCGAGACGACGTCCTCGCGGAAACCAATCAATTCAAGGACCTCCATTGCAGCTGTTTTTTTTTTTTTGGGTGAAAGGAGACAGACAGTTAATATACAGTAATACCAAGAGTAAAGTGACAACTGCAGGTAAGACTTACACCTTTATAAGTTGCCACGCTCCTTTGGAATTGCGGGTTGGACTAAATTTGGAAAAGGAGGATTCGTAAGAACGTTTCAGTACATCAAAGATATACCTTAACACGAGAGAATTTTGAGAATAGCCCAGCATACCTTACGCAATCTCCTATATTTAATATCATTTGGGTGCTCTATCACATTCTTTATTATCTTAAAGAGTGTTTGAAGTGCAGAAGCTGCCTCTTCAGGTTTTGCTTGCAACCGAAGCATTTCAATCGCCTTCTGGAGACGTGAACAGAGGGCAGCCACTGGCTCTTCGATTCTTTGCAGCTCATTGCTGTTTGAATCACCAGCATGATCATCAGGATCAGGTTCAGCCTTCAAATTTGTGGAGTTTCTGCTCTGTTCAGTCTCCACTTCCATCTTAATTCCTGATTCCAGAACAGCCCCACTAGTATCATCAGGATCAGGTTCTCTACTGTGCTTCCCATCAATGCCCAGCTCCTGGCTCAGAATAGCATTTGAGGAATCATCAGGATCAGGTTCAGACTTCAAAACTGTGGTGTTGCTTCTCAGTTCAGTCTCCATTTCCATCTTGTTTCCAGATTCCAGGACAAATTTACTAGCACCATCATCAGGATCAGGTTCTCTGTGGTGCTTCCCATCAATCCTCAGCTCCTGGTTAAGGATATCAACATTGGAAAAATCATCAGAATCGGGTTCTAGGCTACCAACAGAGCTTTGCTTGCCAACATCATCAGGATCAGGCTCAGAATAACCAGTGTTATTTTGTACTGCAAATGATCTTGAACCTGGGGACCCTGCTGTCCCAATCACTACATCCACATGCATGGCATCATTATCATCTGGGTCTGGTTCCACCTTCACAATTTCCTGAACAAAATCTTGACCAACATCATCTGGATCAGCTTCAACTTCTGTGCCCTGCACATTACCTTTCATTGCAGATGTAATAACTCTATGTTGGGAACTCTCCAAATCTGTTGCTGATGCATTCGAGAAACGCTGATAAGCAGCAGCCCCTGACAACACACGAGCACTTGCCAGTGAACTTGATCCTCCCCCAAGCCTATGACCAACAACACCAGTGTCTGGTTCCAGAACAAATTCGTCTTCATAGGAATCAAAGATTTTGCGACCACTCAGCACATGACCGCTTGACTTGGTCCAGTCCAAGGAAGCAGCTTCCTCATTCAACTGAAAAATTAATAGTATATTAAAGATCGGCTAAACTTAAATATAAAGAGATGAAAGCATGACAGGAGTAACAAGTGAAAATCACCTGCCTATTAAGAGCAAAGAATTTTGCATCATGCTCAGAGTGCACCATATGTGCCTGAAATTGAAATATACACGTGTAAAATATAGAAATCCATAATTACAGCGAACAAATAGAAAATCTGCATAAGAAATCTCTATTTTCTGAAAGTAGAAAATCAAACGGTACATACAAGTTCATGAAGTAATGTTTTCTTGATACTTTCGTATTTCCTAAATCCTTTCAAGTCATCTGTTCGTAGGCGCAGGGATATCTCTTCTCCCATGTTCTACATGAATAATAAGGAAGACACATAAATTTATTCTCAGAATTTGCAGCATGATAGAACATAAATTTTTATATATGTGCCGTAGTAAAAACAGTTCATATTCACCTTATTGAAGCCTAGAATGCATTTAGGACTGACACCTACATATCCTATCGGAGCCATTTCAGTCATGATTCCCACCTGCCATCTATGCTGAAAAGAAAACAGAAAAACTGTAAAATAATGAAACTGTGCAAAGAAAAAGACTCGCAACTTGAAGATTGTTACCTTGTTCATGATCGCAATTATGCCAGGGTCACATGCAAGCATGTGCATTCTTTTCAGAGCTTCAGAAGGTGGAGGATTCAGCTGGCGCCCAACAAAAGGTAAATAAGCACAGCAGCTTAATTCAAGATGCAATGATTGGCCTATCCAAGATTATAGAAATCAGACAGATGTGTGCTGGTACTGGCATGCATATGTCTTTTAACAAAGACCAGGATAGAAATGAAAATAGGGTCTTCTGGAAAAATCTAAGGTTGAACCTAACAGAATCTAGGAGTCACTCGTATTTTACAATTTTGATCATCCTACCAAAGTTGTGGTATGAAATGGAAAAGGTTTCACAATTAACCTCATTTATTTTGGACTAAAGAAAGAAATTAGCACACCGTATTATTTAACATTTGAGTCTTCTCTTACACTCCTAGATAGATATTTATGCAAAATACACAATGATCTAGTTCATTCAAATCATGCAAGCCGATAACTATAAAATACACACTGCTCAAATGAACCAATCGAGGGAAAGAGTGTATACTTAATTCAAGCAGGAAAATGTAAAGACACAAAGGAATGTGTCCAGAACTAAGATTTAAGATAACCTGACAAGAAGCAAATGATATATCATATATGTGAGTACGAAGGGAACATATTATTTTGGTGATTGCTACCGAAGGGAACTGTTTCTAATAGCCTACAAAACATTTGTGAGAGTGGGGTTTGACCAACCTCAATCCCAGGTAAGTGAAGTGTCCGAAAATCACAGAAGATGTATTGCCCCTGCGGAAGTTTGAGTGAAACCTGGGGCCTGCCTGATGATCGTTGCCTCAGCCGCCGTTCTTCCTCATCAAATCCAATTATCCGCAGATCTGGCCTTTTGCCATTGTCTGATACTTCCTCAATTTCATTATCAAAGACACCCATCATTCTAATAGGTTTTCCCTGTAGCAAGAAACAATCAGTACATAGCAATAATGTTATTTTCTATTGCAATATCCACTAACCTAGCCACATGTTGATGAGTATATGCAATTGAAGAACATCTTACCTCACTGATGGCGGCTTCTTTCAGTGTTAAGCTTGAATGAGAATCCGAAAATGGCATGATCAGCTTGGAACCTTTGTTGGTAGATTGTGGAACTATGAGATTCAGCGTCTCTGGTTTAACACTAGTCAAGTCCTGCAGCAGTTGCCCAAATTCTTTCACAGTGCAGAGTGGATCTGCATCTACATCGAGCTGTCTGCCTCTCCAAGTAACTGAAATTCGAGCTATTCTCTTCTCTTCCATCTTGTCCCTGATGCAAAACCACCATATGCTGTCAGATTTACGGATTAGCCAAAAGAATATGGCAATGCCAGCATCTACTGCCCGGATATCTTAATGTCATCTATTGAGTTATCAGTGATACAGGGAAACAAGAAATTAGGCATCAAAGTAAGCTCGCTGCATCTATTTAACACCAGGAAACCGATTCTGTACCCAAATGACCAAGTCAGCTCTGAATCTAAATAACGTCAGGACACAATTAGACTGTCAAAGTAGTCCTGCTTCCAATTTCTGAGGTTTGGGCCAGAAGCAAAGCAACAGGCGTGGAGCCTCCCTCAAGTATTCACCAGACCAAAAGGGGAAGAATTCCCAATAGTATTGGTTCCTCGAGATCTCCTTGTGGTCTTTATCCAATTTATAACAAGTAGGCTTGTACCTCCACAATTCATTTACAACTTAATTCTCCTCGGTGCCACAGTACTGTAGCACCGACGAGACACACGTAACTAGACGAATTCCTAGTTGAGAACTTGATGCCCCTTCTCGCCTAACACCTGCCCCAACTCGACCCAAAATCGCCTCCTAAGCGCAACCATCCGGGCCAAAATTCGCTACAAAACAGCCACCGATCCGACCGAAGCGAGCAAATCGAGCAGAGGGGATTGAGCAACCGTACTCACATCGATGCTTCGCCGCGCGCAGCACCCGACGCAGCCGAGCCGGCGGGGGAGACGAGGAAGGGTCGTCCCGGCGGGCGAGGGGCTCGATGAGGCAGGGGTTGGAGGCGAGCTCCCCCTGGGGGAGGAGGAGGATATTATGGACGCGAATGGAACGTTCCAGAACACGACGGCGGCCGGCGCCGCGGAGAAGAATACGACTCACGAAACGGAAACGCGCCCGGGACAGTGCGTGACGGAAACGGGCTGGTTTGTAAGAATGTTCGTTCTCCGTCGCTTGCGTCACGGCTGACATGACTGGCCGAGAGTGAGGAGAGAGAGTTTACACCTCCGACTACCACGATGGGCGTCTTCTCTGCCTGTTTGTGTATTTTGGGTGAAATTCACATGAAGTAAAAATTGTATATAACTCTTTATATCATCATTCATCAAACAACATGATATATATATATATATATATATATATAGGAAAAATACTTTTTACTCCCGGGTGTAATTACACCCACCTCTAATATACCACCTAAACAAACTTGAAATACTCCTTTATCACTTTAGGTATATTCATATACTAATTATAAGATACTCCAATGTGAACCACACAAAAAAATTGTAAGGAAATCCATAGTTTTTAGCGTATTTTGTAAATACCTTCGTATACACATATAAAAAGGAGTATGTCGAAAAAAATGTACATACCACCTCTGAAAAATTGTTCATACCACCCAAATGGCCTTAAATACTCGTATACTACATGTGCATACCCTCCGTTACGCAAGATACTCTCTACGTTGTGAGATACAACATAGGGTGTAATTACACCCGGGAGTAGAAAAAAGGCTTCCTATATATATATATATATATATATATATATATATATATATATATATATATATATATATATATATATATATATATATATATATATATATATATATATATATATATATATATAAGAAAAATACATTTTACACCCGGGTGTAATTACTCCCACCCGTAAAATACCACCTAAACAAACTTAAAATACTCCTTTATCACTTTAGGTATACTCGTATACTAATTATAAGATACTCCAATGTGAACCATACAAAAAAATTACAAGGGAGACAATAGTTTTTTTTTTGCATATTTTGTAAATACCTTCATATATACGCATAAAAAGGAGCATGTCTAAAAAAATGTACATACCACCTAAATGGTCTTAAATACTCGTATACTACACGTGCATACCCTCAACGTTAAGATTAATGATGCAATTATGATGCTCATCTAGTTTATATGTTTTGTGCGTCGTGTAGTATTCACATAAAGAAAAATTAATGTATATATCTTCCTAGAATATGGAATTTCTGCCATGGTGGTCTATGCTCACATTTTCGCTTATACACTTATACGCTTCAAACAATGCAACGACTGCTTATTATTATGACTAGTAGGATGTTTGTGTATTGCAACAGAATGCAAAGATAGCTTCAAGCACTGTCCTAAAATAAAATTTCTATTATAATTTAACAACAGAGGCACGACCTGACATTTAAAGGGAAAAAGTGCAACTATAATTTTTTACTGTTTTTTTCTGTGTTCCATCCAACTCACCAAACCCTATCCCTTCCCACCATTTAACTTAAGGAAGTCAGCCTTCAACATCACCCCCATCTATTAGTAGCACATATAGCGGTTATAGCCCATGGTGGAGTACTAGTGAGATTAGTCCCACATTGCCTATCTAAAATGAGTTGTACTAGTATATAAGTGGTGGCGATACAAAAAGAGGAAGGCTAGAGGGAGGTAGTGCTGGGGATGGCGCACTTGAGGAAGGGGTGACAGAGAGCAAAAGCTACGGTGGAGGGAGGAGTAGAACAACAGCTGGGGTAGCGGAGGATGGCAACAATACTGAGGAGCTAGGTGAGGGGTGTGGAGAGATGGGGAGGAGGGGGCATCGGGGCGATGCGGGGGTGGGAGCATAGAAGCGGTAGGGGCAAGGCTAGGCTGACACGATGGTCCCTCTGTGCGTGCTTTTTCTTAAGAGATGGGTAGATGAAACACTACCACCAACTCCTTTTTTTAGTAGAGATTTGTTGAGACATCACAAACTAATGTGTCAATACTCTTGGAATTATTTTGTTTTCTGTATATTTGTTCATATTCTATATGTATCAATTTTCCACTTATTGCTAAAAAATAATGGCAGTAGAGCTTAAACATACTTGAGTGTGACCCGAAAAGGATGCTCACTTCAGTGGAACATGAGCAGTAGATTCTGGGCTGATAAGATGAGTAGTTGAGTACTAACTTTTCCCCTTTTCCAGTAAAAATGCATACAACGTTGATGTATCTGTATTGCAACGTGATGTCCTTTTTTCAAACAAAAATGTATTCACTATACCTAATGAAAAGTCAACTACTCTTCTAGTGTGTACCATTTGTAACCACGACAACCATGACGAAATGGCTCATCAACTTTACCATTTGAAATGATCTTGCTTACTCGTATCCCCCTATGCAATCCACCATCTATCGCAAGTCTACATCAAAATAGATGATAAATCCACTAAATACGCCCAACCCTTATACGACAAGTAACTCCATTAAATGTGTGCCATATCATGTTCAATAAAACATAATTTCCAGTCCAACAAGGACCGAATCACTAATTCAACTGATCTGAGTCTCCTCGCCCCCACCCCTCCCTCCAAAAAATCATCAAAAGTCATACTGTGGTTTTCATTTTTCCACCTTGAAAAATTGGAAACATACAAAAGTCAACACTAACGCACCCGAGCGGTTTATCTAGAAGAGTGGACTCCACGTTCCATTTTGTCCTTATGTAGATACGGTCCCCCAAGTTTGAATTATGACTTGTCTTCCCATGCAAATATGTAGACTCATGCACGCTATCCTCCTCCCCACATCCATCAATTTGTCAGATCAATAGACAAACCCATCCTAGTTGTTCGTTTAAGTTACCGCATAGAAGTCTCCGCGCGGAACAAACGACACAGGAAAACTTTTCCACGACAAAATCTAACGCATGACTAGACGCCTATTCACGTGGCCATTTGATGTGCGAGAGGGACCGTTGACCCCTGTGCCTTCTCCTCCTTCTCCCGTGCTGTGGCGACGGTGGCCGTGCAAGCCCAACTCCCCTACAACTTCTCTTCTTAGGCGATCGTGGCCAGTTGGTGGGGGATAGGGTTCACCAAAGTTAGGAAGTGGTTTACTAGTCCTCTAGGAATAGAGGGAAGGGGTGGGTGGTGGTGGGTTGGTGAGGCAGTAGTGGCGTCGCCTGCCCGTGGGTTCGAAGGAGGGCGGTGGGCGGCAACAGTGGGCAGGGCAACGAAGACGACAACAAGTTAGGGTGGGCAGGGCTTGTGGCTACGACGAGCTGGAGTGCCGGTGGTGCGGCGAGGCATCGTTGGGCGCAAAAGCTGGTAGTAGGCGATGGTTGGGGAGGTGCCAGGGGTGGTGCCGGGAGCAGTGGGGAGGTGGGGCAAGTGTGGCGGTGGAAGAGGACTGGAAAGCAAGAAGATGGCTCGACGGTGGTAGTGAGGAACGTAGCGGCGGAGGGAACTGGAGGTGGAGGGTGGAGCCATAGGTGGAGAAGACGGGGAGCCGGAGGTGAAGAGGGAGCCATATATGGGGTGGATTTTTTTTAGACTGTGATTTTGGCTTTTGGTTTTTAAATTCTAGCTTGCGAGAGACAATATAAAGAGAAAAAATGTATATAATATTGATTGATACAGCTGAACTTGGTAGTATACTATAATTTATTTATAGATGTCATCTTAAAAACACATATTATTTAAAAACTAATTCTATAACAATAACAAAGCTAAAATCAAAGTCAAAGCGGTAAAAAAAACCGCCCATGGATCGGGCGACGGAGGCGTTTTGGGTGGCGGGATAGCACGACGGCGCTTCTGGGAGCGTGTTAGCCATGTGTCTTTTCCGCAGCCCAACTCCGTAACCGAAGGACTCCTCCGCCGCATAAAACCCCGAAAAGTTACGGGGTACAGCGTAAAAACGCAAAATATCCACCCCAAAAAAACCCGAATCAGACGAGGCATATTTCGTTGCGAAGGTACGCATTCTGACGCGCAAGAGACGAAAGAGAGGAGCTCGATAGGAAAGGCGGATGGCGACGGGGGCGGCTGTGGCGCCACCCTACGGCGCGGCGGACGGGGTGGCGATGGTGGAGCAGCAGCAGTGTCGGACCCTGGGTTTAATCAACCCAAAATCCTCTGTGAAGATAGTGCACTATTCCCTGGATCAGTAGATAGTGCTCACAGAATACATTACTTGATCATTTCAGACACGGTACAGTCCATATTATTACAATACCAGAGTGCATGCGGCCCATATAGGGACACGAATTACAAAAGGGGCCGTTAGGCCAAATAAGTTCAGTACACAAGTAACATAACAGCGGAAGCAAGATAGGAGGACTCATCACCCTACAGGCAAGCGACCGGATAACCCAGGTGCGATTAATATTATCCAGCGAACTGGCTAACCTTAAACGCACCTAATTTATTAGCTTGGTCGACCAGACTGTGGGGAGATGCTAGAATCTACTCTAACTATTACCATCTTCATGTCCTTCTTCGGCTTGGTCCTGGTAGAACTCGTACTGCCCTTGATTTGCAAGCTCTGGGGAAAGGGGGGTAGCGAGCGAGTATGAGCACAACAACCGTGCTTTGCGAGCCAACATACAGAATGCAAATACTAGTATGCAAGGTTGATTCAAGGAGGGCTTCGGCTCTTTTATTTGCGCAAAGCTACAGTTGCAAATATTATACTTACAAACCACTAGTTCTAGCATTTGATAAGACAAAATTTGATAAAGTTAAATTGTGCAGTATGTATAGAACAGTGTTGGTTCCATCCACCAGTTACATGGTTCCAACCACCAATGCTAAATTTTAGATATTCGTAATATCACTGGAGTACTTCCCTCCAGGAAAAATTCAAAGCTCGGAGTACCTCCCTCCAACAAATATTCTTCCCAACCCCAAAGTTTTTTAAAATAGAACTAGCTCGAGTAAGTTCCCGTGTCCGCCCCTAACCGTGGGCACGGCTATTCGAATAGTTTACGCTCTGCAGAGGTTGTACACTTTACCCACAAGAGATAAATTATCCTAATAGCCTACACGCTTCCTTAGGCATGAGGCCCAGATAATCTATCACATAGCCTTTACCTTACCCTGATTTAGCTAAATAACACCCGCTGAGGTTTCACCGCTGACGGGCTAAATCCACCACAGTCAGAGGCCCCCTCTTGCGCCATCTGGGTACAGTCTTTCCCTGTCCCTAACTCTCAATGGTGTTATCTAACTAAGTCCTGGCAAGTTAATCAGCTAGGTCATACCCATATAGACATGTGGTCGTACTGTTTTACATAAGGAGGTCGTCACAAGATTCAGTCCTTGATTGGTCCGGGCGGTTCTGTCCACAACCCAGGTTCTCGTGCGACATCAGCACCAACCCTACTTACCATCCGCCCAGACATGTGTAGCAGGTTTTGAGGGTTTTGAGAAGCATAAAAATAGTTGTAACAAAATACTCAGTCACTTACATCCCATGACTAGCCCAAATCAAGTTCTTACGATTTTGGAATATTAATGATCAGGACAACTAGTGCCCTGGACTTGACCAGAATAGCATAGCATAAATTGACTTATAGCTAATTTCGTTAACAGTATTATCTATGGTGACAAGGGATAATTGTTTCAAGTTATCAAGGGTGGCATATTAGATTTTTACTAGAACATCAAGTGGGTATATAGCTACCTTACAACTTTAACATATACGTTTACATGAAATAGCGCATGCAGTTTGAGTAATTAAAGGAAAATAACTTTGCAAGAATTTAGGAGCAAAATGATCAAATGCTGACTCGCCTTGGTCAAAGGCAGGAGGTTCTTGCTGGTCTTGAGGTAAGTCTTCCTGGGGCTCAGGAGCAGCTTCGAACTCTACTCGATTGCGAAGAACCGGTGCAACATACAATAGCAAAAGGACTAATAAGCATAAAATAATGATCAAATGAACTCCAAATTGAACCAAACCGAAACCAACAGAAAGATAATGAATTTAGAAAATTTTAGAAACAAGTTTCACTCCAATCGGAGCTACGACGAGAAAGAAAGAGCTCTTCAAAGTCTTAATTTCAGGAAAATCCCAAAAATAACAGGGGAGAGAGAGTTCTTTCTCTGACATGCGGGTCCCACAGGTTTTATTTTAGAATTTCATTTTTATTTTTCGTTAATCGTCCAGAGACTGACGGGTGGGACCGGGGTACTGTGTACACAGTAAAGGGGGGCCCACTCGTCAGTGGTTCATTCTTTTATAACCGGTTATTAACAATTTTAAATCGTTCTGCGGGTCCCACTGGTCAGTCAAACGTTCCGTTTTAAACATGTCCAGGCCCACGGGTCAGCGGCTGATTAACGCAGGCTAACCACAACGGTTAACGGCTAACCGGTGATTAGTCGCGCGGGAGCGGAGCTCCGCTGGTCCGAACGGCGGCGAAGTTCGCCGGCGGCGAGGGGAGTCACGGCCGCACAGGATGACGCTCAAAATGGTCAGCTCGACCCCGTGCGCACCGGCCGGAGGTTCGAATCGGCGGAGGGAGCTGGGTGAACGACGGCGGCGGGGTGAACGACGGCGCACGCGACGGCAAACCCTGCGACGAGAGAGTAATCCAAGAACAAGGGAGCTTCTTTGGGCATCCCGAAACTCACCGGAACAGGGAGAAGAGCTTGGGGAGGTCCGTAGAGGGCTGGCGGCGAGGAGCTCAAATGGCGGAGGTGGTTGGCCGGTGTTGGGGAAGACGAGGCAGCGGGGCTTCCAACCGAGGGCACAGGCGGCTTCCTGAGGCGGTGAAGATGATGCAGCTGCAAGGAATCGGCCGGAAGAGGTCGGGGTCGACGGCGACGGGGATTGGCCGGAGTGGAGGAAGAACCGGGCGCCGGCGGGCTACAAAGGAGGAAAACCCAATTAGAGGGGTGGGGAGCTTCTCAAGGGCGTAAGGAGCTTGGGGAGAATGTGAGTGCCGGTCGGGATGCTCCGGGGGACGCTGGCGGCGGTGGCGGCCCGAAGAGCGGCCGACGGCGGTGGTTTTTGCTCGGGATTTTGGCAGTGGAGAGGGTGCGGCTATTGGGCGCGCGCCACAGGCTTTTATAGCCAAAGAAGAGGGGTGCGGGAGTGCACGGAGTAAATGCGGCCGAATACTCCTCCCTCGTAGCGCAATCGATTGCAATGGAGGGGGCTAGCGCCGAGCTAGGCGGGGGAGTTAATGGGAGGCGGGGCGCACTCACGGCAGCTTGTGAGGAGTGAAGGCGCGCGGGGACAAAACGAGGCAGCGGGGTGGCTTGAAGGCGGAGCACGGCAGCGCGGTGGCGTCAACACGCGGGACGGCCGGTCCAATCGGCGGCGACGGGCACTCATGGCGGTGCTTGAAGTCGGGGTGACGTCCAGCCGGCAATCGGCCATTGATGGCGCGGAGTTGACAGCGGGGTCGCCGATCTTCGGCAGCTGGCCGCCATGGCGAGGGGGAGGGCGACGCGCAGGGAAGCTAGCGCGAGGGGCGCAGGCCTAGCGCTGCTGGAGGCGGGCGGCGGTGCGGGGTGCCGCCACGAAGCCTATGCGCCAGCTGGGGAAGGGGGAGACCGGGGGCGGCTCACCTGGTGCAGCGGGCGGAGGCGGGGAGCGCGAGGAGCAGGGCGTCGGGAGGAGGAAGAAGGAGGGGAGCGGCGCTGGGCTGGGCTGGCCGAGGAAAAGAAGGAGGCAAGCGGGCCGGGCTGGGGAAATGGAATAAGGGGGAGGGGAGAAAAGGGCTGGCCCACCCGGGAGAAAAATTTAGGGATAAAATCCAAGGGCTGAAAAGAAGAAACTCAAGGCAACAAAAGAGAAATTTTCAAATTTTAAAACTAACTTTAGAAATTCCAAATTCCAGAATATACTTTTAGCCAAATTAAATTATTTTAAGCAATAAAATGGCAGATCCAAAAATGGGATGTTACAAATCCTACCCCCATTAAACGGAATCTCGACCCCGAGATTCGAGCTGCGTTGGAAACAATGAGGGATAATCCAACTTGAGCTGATCTTCACTTTCCCAAGTCGCTTCTTGTTCGGAGTGGTTGCTCCACTGAACTTTGCAGAGTCGGATAACCTGATGTCGGGTCCGCTTCTCCATGGTGTCAAGGATCCTGATTGGCTGCTCTGGGTAGGTCAAATCCTTTTGGAGACTAATTGACTCAATTGGAGCTTGCTCTTCAGGGGCTCGAAGGCATTTCTTGAGTTGAGAAACATGGAACACATTGTGTACTTCCGATAAGCTGTCAGGTAGCTTTAATTGGTACGCGACTTCCCCACATCTTGCGGTTATGGGATAAGGACCAATGAACCTTGGTGCAAGCTTGCCTTTTACTTTAAATCTTCGAACTCCTCGAAGGGGTGATACCTTGAGATAAACATGATCTCCCACCTCAAAGGATAGATCTCTACGACGATTATCAGCATAGCTCTTTTGCCGGGATTAGGCAGCTTGAAGACGATCCCTAATTAATCTGACCTTCCCTTCTGCCTGTTTAAGGATCTCTGGTCCAAACACATACCCTTCTCCTGCTTCTGACCAATGCAGGGGAGTCCTACACCTTCTACCATACAAGGCCTCGAAGGGTGACATTTTTAGACTCGACTGAAAACTGTTGTTATACGAAAATTCTGCATAGGGTAAACATCTTTCCCAATCCGAAGTAAATTCGAGGGCACAAGCCCGAAGCATGTCCTCCAGAATTTGGTTTGTCCTTTCAGTCTACCCATCTGTCTGAGGATGAAATGCTGTACTGAAAGCTAGATGGGTCCCTAATGCTTCATGTAGGCTAGCCCAAAAACGCGAGGTGAACTGGGAACCTCGGTCTGAGACTATCCTCTTAGGTACTCCATGCAAGCACACGATGCGGTTTACATATAGCTCAGCTAATTTATCACCCTTATAAGTGGTCTTCACAGGGATAAAGTGGGCAACCTTGGTTAATCTATCCACAATAACCCATATGGAATCGTATCCCGACTTGGTACGAGGTAGGCCGGTTATAAAATCCATCCCGACTTCTTCCCATTTCCATTCGGGAATTTGCAAGGGCTGCAACAATCCGGCAGGTCTTTGGTGCTCGGCTTTAACTCGTTGGCACACATCACAACAGGCTACATACTCAGCAATATCTCTCTTCATACGAGGCCACCAATATAATGTTTTAATATCCTGGTACATTTGGGTGCTACCGGGATGAATGGTGTAAGATGAGCTGTGTGCTTCCTTAAGTATTAATTCCTTAAGATCCTTATGATGGGGAACGAATAGACGTTTCCCATACCACAATGTTCCTTGCTGATCTTCTAGCATTTTAGGAGCTTTTCCTTTAGTCATGAGGGCTTTAAATTTTTGAGTCCCAGTATGCCCCTTCTGAGCTGCCTTAATCTGGTCTTCTAGAGTTGGGTGTACTTCCATTGTAGCCAGGGTTCCCTGCTCCACTATTTCCAAGTTAAGAGCTTTGATTTCCTCAAGGAGCTTATCATGGAATCCTTGCTCTATAATGGCATTGCAGTAAGCTTTGCGGCTTAAGGCATCGGCCACTACATTAGCTTTTCCAGGATGGTAGTGAACGTTCAAGTCATAATCCTTGATTAATTCCAACCATCTTCTTTGTCTAAGATTGAGATCTGCCAGGGTAAAGATATACTTGAGGCTCTTGTGATCAGTGTAGATGTCACAATGATTCCCTATCAGGTAGTGTCGCCAAATTTTTAGTGCATGCACTACTGAGGCTAATTCCAAGTCATGAGTAGGGTAGTTATCCTCATGGGGACGGAGTTGTCTGGATGAATAGGCTACAACCTTTCCTTCTTGCATAAGTACACATCCAAGACCTTGGCGTGAAGCATCACAGTATACCTCGAAATCCTTGTGTATATCAGGTAGGGTCAATACTGGAGCCGTTGTTAATCTTTTCTTTAGTTCCTGAAAACTTTTCTCACAGTTCTAAGACCATTCATACTTTTTCTCTTTCTTAAGAAGATGAGTCATGGGCTTAGATATCTGGGAGAATCCTTCTATAAAGCGCCTGTAGTATCCTGCTAGACCCAAGAAGCTACGTACTTCGGTCACCGAGGTTGGTTGCTTCCACTCCAACACTGCTTCTACCTTAGAAGGATCTACTGCCACTCCTGCGGAGGTTATGATGTGACCTAGGAAACTGACTTCTTGTAACCAAAAGTCGCATTTGCTGTACTTGGCATACAGCTGATGTTCCTTGAGGGTCTCTAGGACTAGTCTTAAGTGTTCTGCATGCTCTTCTACTGTCTTTGAATAGATTAGGATATCATCTATGAATACAACCACAAATTTATCCAGGAATTTCATAAAAACCTTATTCATCAAATTCATGAAGTAAGCTGGAGCATTGGTCAATCCAAAGGACATGACAGTATACTCAAATAAACCATAACGAGTGGTGAAGGCAGTCTTTGGAATATCCTCTGGCCTTATTTTAAGCTGGTGGTATCCCGATCTCAGGTCTATTTTAGAAAAGACTGCGGCCCCTGTCAACTGGTCAAATAAATCATCAATCCTGGGTAGGGGATATTTATTCTTGATGGTTACTTCATTGAGAGTCCGGTAATCTACACACAATCTGGCAGTGCCATCCTTCTTCCTAACAAAGATCACGGGTGATCCCCAGGGAGACGAACTAGGCTTGATAAATCCTTTCTCCTGTAGATCCTCAATTTGTGTTTTTAATTCTTCCAGTTCATCCACTGCCATCCTATATGGTCTCTTAGCTATTGGGGCAGTACCTGGCTTTAGGTTAATTACAAACTCAATATCTCGGTCAGGTGGCATACCCGGTAATTCTTCGGGAAAAACTTCTGGGTATTCCCGAACTATAGGCGTCTCTTCCAAAGGTTTTCCCTCAATATGATGCACTGCAGCCTTTAAAGGAGGGCGATCCACTTTAACTTTTATGACCAGCCCTGGGTGCTTGTTGAGTATGACCTTTCTATTAGCACAATCTATTATACCTTGATTTTTGGCCAGCCAATCCATTCCTAGGATAACATCCAGTGTTTGGGATTGCAGGACTAACAGGTCTGCTGGAAGATTAAGACTTTCCATGGTGATTTCCACCTTAGGGCTTACTATGGTAGCAGTTAGAGGTCCCGCTGGTGAGCTTAACACTACTGGCCTTTTCAGCCTGAAGGTTGGTAACTTAGCTTTTGCCACAAAGCCCTTTGAAATGAAAGAGTGCGAAGCCCCAGAATCAAACAAAACTTGCGCAGGGATAGACTTAACAGAGAACGTACCCATTAATACTCCAGAAGCATCCTGAGCGTCCTCTGCTGTGATGTGGTTCACTCGGCCCTGAGTCGGTGTGGATGAAGCTCTGGATGCTTGAGGGTTTTGGAAACTTCGGCTGGCTGCTGAAGACTGTGCTCTCGAGGCGGTGGCCCCTGCATTGAACTTGGTTGTGGTACCCTGGCGGTCAGGACATTTATTGGCGAAATGCCCCTTTGCACCGCAGTTGAAGCAATGCAGATTTGCAGCTGGATTAAGTGATGGGGTCTGCCCTGGAGGGCGAGGCGCACGAATAACACTTCCTCCTGAACGTGGTGCTGGGTTTGCACCTGAAGGTGCTGAAAATGCTCCCTGACGGAAGGAGGGGTTGTACACTGGCCTTGATTGGAAACCACTTTGAGGTCTTGGTGACACCCATTTCCTTTTACGGCTTGCTTCTAAGAGCTTTCTTTCATTTTCCCAAATGAGAGCCTTATTGACCAGATGATGAAAGGTGGGGTGATCATGCAAGATCAATTGTGCTCTCATCTCTTTCTGCATCCCTTCCAGAAAGCGATCCACCTTCTCTTCTTCTGTTGCTATGTCTGTTGGGGCATTGTAGGAGCCCAGATATTAACATCCGGAATCCTCTGTGATTTCATTGCACTATTCCCTGGATCAGTAGATAGTGCTCACAGTTACAGAAATGAATATCAAAATACATATCATGCGGAAGCGTAAATATAATAGTAGACTTACTCATGGGCCGATTAGGCCGAAATCAATAAATTGCAGCAGCGGAAGAACGAAGCACACAGGTGGGACCTTCAGGACATGCCCACAGGCAGCCAACTGGAGGTTCGCGACCTAGCCCTTGACATCTTCATCTTCTCGGCCAGCTTGTCCAATCTTCTTGCTGAGGCGAGGTAATTTGATTCCTGAATCTGAATTTTGTCGCAAAAGCGAGCGTGAGCACTCCGACCCCGTGCTCCGCGAGCCAATACACAGAATGCAAATAAATAGTATGCATGGCTTAACAAAGGAGAGGCTCGGGTTATTTTATTTGCCAAAAATCGCTTTCAGTAGCATTATTACTCTTATTTAATCAAAGTGTTATTATTGCTACCTGACCCCACACTACTATTGCCAAAATTGACTTAATCCACCGAAAATGCAATTTCTTTATTGACTGCTGTCTAAAACTCCAAACAGCAAGTGTCATCATTTATTTAATCCACCGAGCATACTTTGTATTTTGAATTACTAATAATCCAATCCTGCCATTACTATTCATCAGCTCCTCCCCTCTGAATTCTAATAATTCTCTAACATAATTACTTTCAAATCCACCGATACCATTCACATTCAATCCTTTTCATCATTGGTTAAAAACCATAATCCAATAATCAATCTCATTTTCCATTATCTATCACTAGCTAATCCACAAATATACCTCCATCGAAAATTGAATTTACCAAGATTATAATCTACTAATTGATATGAATCCCCCAATCTTCTCAGAAATTCAATTCATCCCTCTAGTAATTGATCATCTCCTATTGACTCCCATTATCACTAATATCTTCCAAGAATTTATATTAATCATTAGTGTAGTAATCCAGCAATTTACCTTTGCACTCCCTAATTCTCCAAAATCATTGAGTATACTTCCACCAAGAATATCATTGACCAAGTATACGATTCACTATTATATATATGCACCAAGAATATCACTAATCAAGAATTATAATCCAAGACTCGTATTATTCCTCTAAATTCCCGAAAATTCAATTAGATCATTTATCTATCCGATCCATTCAACTGGACCCCACTAATTTATTTCTCCCAGAATGCACACTATCATTTCCCATTCCTGATCGACCTGAATCCACCAATACCTTTAAATGCATACTACAAACATCCATCTCCTTTACCCACAACCCTGTTTATTCCACCCATATTTTAGGTTGTAAGATTAGTAATGCCACTATTCGAAATACAATACATAAAATTTCCTGAGACCTAGCAGCTTTGGAACAAAACATAATGTTCAAGGAATATTAACATGAATTTCCATACATATGGCATCGCACCATATGCCTAATATCACCATAATTTTTCCATACATACGGCATCACACCGTATAACATCATTCAGCGTTATAGCCGCTTAACTTACCACTGGGACGACACCCAGGACAATTCAAATCAGGGCTTTCCGCTGCCCTCCACTTTTCCATTCCCATTTTCCAAACATTTTTAAATAGAACTATATCCAGTTAAGTTCCCATGTCCGCCCTTGACCGTGGGCACGGCTATTCGAATAGTTTTGACTCTGCAGAGTTTGTACACTTTCACCACAAGAGACAATCAACTCGTTACCCCACACGATTCCTTAGACGTGTGGTTGAGCAGACCATCACAGTGACTTTTCAAAGTATCTAGTCCCTTTTCTCACCTCACATTATGGGTAACCTCCCATTTGCGATGGGCCCCATCTGTTTGCACGGGATGTTTCTCTCCGCTACTAGCGTACGGGCTTCCCTCCCCTCTGCGCTAGCGCAAGACTGAGAAACTTCACCCGACCTGGTGTCCCTTCAGGCCCCCTTGCCATAGCATAACCCCATCAATCCACTACCAGTGAGATGAGTCCGGGATTTCGATAGATCTACTGGGCCAAGTTGTATTTTACAGACTTGTGGTTGTACTGTTTTACACGGGTTGACATGACAAGATTCGGTCCTTAGTATTATCTGAGCGGTTCTACCACACTCCACAATTTTGTGCATTCCTTCGCACCACATACCAGCCCCCAAACCATCCGCTCAGATATTAAAGCAAATTGTGAGTTTTGGGAGCATAAAATAACCATATCCAACATACACCAGTCATTACCACCATGACTGCCCAACCAACTTTTCTCATGATTAAAAAGTGATGCTTGGGCGCTCTCGCGCCCATGAGTACCTAAACAATACTAAGCATGGCATATATTTAGGGACTTATTTTCCAAAGGTTATTATTATAATTTTGCTAGGGTGACAAGGTTCTCATGTTCAAATATTCCAAAGGATGGGCAATATTAACCAAGTTAGATAATAGGCATTTAACTAGAATTCTAAATTAAACATGGATTTGCATATAAAATAACAGCATGCAATTTGATAATTTAAACAAAAATAATTTGCAGGAAATGTAGGTTCAATATGATCAAAGTATTGACTCGCCTGGCGCGGTTTACCGCGATCTTGAGCTCGCTCATAGCTTTCTCTTGGGCTTCTGGTCTTTATCTTCGCTTCGCTCTTGATCATGCCTGATCCTTTGATTCTTCAGGACTCCACTATCTAGCTACACGCTAATGACTGAATACAAATAAAGGCAAATAACTCAAAAGATCCAAATGATTCCAAATACTTTAAATGCCCGATTTACTTTAAATTATGCATTTATTATGGTTTGAGAATAGGAGGATGATTTGGCTTAGTGTGTTGCAAACACAGCAGTAGCTGGGTTTGGGTGAGAGAATGAGTTATCTGAATAGCTTTACCGTGAGGGAAAATTCTAGGATAATAAGAGATCAAAAGGAAGGAAGTATCTACAGGAGTTATTTACTTTGGAAGAGAAGTGGCCCAACGTAGCCGATTGGAGAAAGGCGAGGTTCGATCTTTTTATTAATAACCTCTTTTATTATTTTCGTATTTATCAAGGAAGTTCCATGGGTTAGGATAGACCTATGTATCGAAGTACGAGTCTGGCTGGGTATGTATTCCTTGCAACTTAGGTTATGGTAAAGGCAACCTGGGCTAACGGATGAGATCTGTACTTATTCTATAAATCTTTAATAATCCCATTATCATATTTTATGTATCTTCATTCATGGCTAGGCTAAATTTAAGTTGAATTAGGATCCACTCATATGGGTCCTAACTTGTTATTTCATGCTCATCATTACTATTTACTAAATGTAGTATCAAGATTTAATTAATGGTTCCATTATCATTTTTATCCACGCTTTAATTACTATTAGGCCTAGCCTTATTTCTAATTTAGCTATGTTTGGTAAGTATCATTTTATGTGACCTTAATTATTTGCATTAATAATTACCTGTTTACTTCAAAGTATCTATATGTTCGTAAGATTAAAGTATCCATGGTTAGACATGTATTAAGCTCATATATATCCTAATAAATTTTATTAGCTTCTCTATACCATTACCTAGGCAAGGGTTATCATACGAGGACATACTTTAATATTGCTATTTAAATTAAACCACTACCGGGATTTATTTAATGATAGCATGTTAAATGGTAATGCATCTATGCTACTTATAATTAAAGGTATCTTCATTAAATTTGGATCTTTAACCAAGCCACTTTTCGTTATTATAGTTGCCTCAAATATATATATTTTTCTAACATGGCATGTCTATGCAAATTATCCTTTATTATTATTGTTGTTGTTGTTAAACGTGATGTCCAATACCTTTTATGAGTCTTTGGATAATTAACTAAAGTCATCTTTTATCAATACCTTTAAAACCACTAATTATTTTTGGACTATTAGCTAGGACACATTAATTTGTCATATGTAGTACTTAATCAAATATTAACCTTAATTAGCCTCATATACATCCCAATAAAATTTATTGACTCCCACGGATTAGTTCCAAATTTAAAATCTCAACAGTCTTATTTACCTTCTAATTAACTTTTATGGTTTCTCTAAATTACTCCCTATTTTCCTTGATTTATCCTATTGGAAATGACCACAAACATCTAAAATAAAAATGAGAGAAAAAGGGTGCGGCTGGCTGGATCGAACCCAGGACCCTTGAGTTAACAGCCGATGCTGATAACCAACCGGGCGAAGGCCCTGGACGGATATGGTTGCTTCCACAGAGCAGAAAAGGTAAGGCGTTGCTGGGAGCCCCAAAACAGAGGAGCCGGCCGGCGCACGGTAGGCGGCGGCGTCGCCGGAGGGGAAGGGTTGGGGAGGTTGGGGCGAGTGGAAGAACGGAATGCTGGGAGTTAGGCGGAGCTACCGGAGTCGGCACCACGGCCGGGTCGGCGGCGAGGCGGGTCGGCGGCAAGGCTCGGTGGCCGGTGGCGGAGGTGGAATGATGCGCCGGCGATTGGTGGGATGAGGAAGGAAATTCGAGCTCGCCTGAGCAGGAGGGAGCGGAGGGGAACCTTACCGTGGGTTTGGCCGAGCTGGGGAAGCACCGAGGCGAGCTGCCGGCGGTGGGGTCCGGGCGGCGGAGAGGGGCACAGGGTGCCGGAGGAGGCGAGGCGGCGGTTCCCCAATCGGGCGCTGGAATCGAACTCAGGGGGCCTCGGGGGTGCTTTGTCCGGAGGTAATTGGCCGGCGGTCGTCTGGCCCGACGGCGAGGAGGGTCGCCGGATTTGGAGAAAGAACGACGCGCCGGCAAGCTACAAAACAAGAGGGGCCAATAAGGGGCGGCTGGGGCACGAGGGAACAAAGGGGAGCTCGGGGAGAGAGTTTCTGTCACGGTGGGATGGCCAGGTAAGTGGAGGAGCTGTGCAGGTGACCAAGGAGGAAGCCAAGCTTCTTATGGTAGCGGAAAAAGAGAAGAAAACGGTGGGCGGTGCGGGGAAACAGTGGGCGGAGGCGGGCTCGCATGGCTGCCACGCGGAGGAAGGAATCTGAGCGCACGGCAGAGGGGAGAGAGGCGCGTGCGGGGGCGCGGAGGGCGACGGGAGCAGCGCCGCTGACGCAAGGAGGACGACGGGCGCACACTCGGTCAAAAGAGCAGGGAGGAGAGAAGGAAAGAAGAGAGAGGGCGCAGGAGCCGGGCGTGAGGGGACAGGGCAGGAGGAAGACGGGAGCAGGCGCACGCATGGTCGCCACGAGGCGGAAGAAAGCTGGCGCGGAGCGGAGACGGGGCGAGCTGGGGCTGGCGGGCGCGCGCGGGCGGGCGTTGGCCGTGCGTGTGCGCGGGGAGGAGAAGGCCCAACGGCCAGAGAGAGGAATCGAGAGGTGGGAGCGGGGCCCAGCGGGCAGAGGGTGCGGTCGGGAGAGGGAGCCCGCGTGCGGGAGGAGAGGTGGAGCTGGGCCGGCGGGGTGGGAAGGAAGGTTGGGCCGGGTTGATGGCCGGCCTGACTCCGATTCTTCTTTTTTTTTATATATATATACATATTTTTATTTTATTTATATTTAAATATATTTTGGCACTAAATTTGAAGATGCAGAATTGTAATATCTCTATTTACATCTATATCCACATATGTTTTATTTGCTTGCTTTCATTATTATTCATGCCATTATTTTTAGAATGAGATTTGGTATTTTTAAGCCAAGTTTCTCCCCTTTCTTTTTATGGATTATCTTATCATATTCGCATTTTAAGTTTTTAATTCTCCATTAATTGATTGTATTTGTTTCTTTGGGATCCTTTTAAATTTTGGAACCTTTACCAAATTTCTCAGAAAAACATCATAAACTCCAAATTCAAATAAGCATATTGCAAAATAATTCAAAAACTTCACATTTTCAAATTTCAAAATTTTGGGGATGTTACAGGCATACCGAGCCAACTGATTAAATTTAGTGAGGTAATCATTTACTGACATGTTACCTTGTTTCAGCATACGGAACTCATTCCTCTTCATCCTCATTATCCCAGTAGGAACAAAGTTTTGACGGAATACAGTCTGAAACTCAGACCATGATATGAAAGGTTCAGCAGATTCAGTCTCTTTCCCTTCACTGGTTTCTTCCTCCTGTTCTCCTTCTTCTTCTGGTTCTTGCTGATCCCCTTGTTGTACAGTAGCAGCTGAGGTAGCTCCTCCATCTCCAGTTTCTTCTTCCTCCTCTTCTTCTGGCTCATCTTGAGAACTCCTTGTCCCACGAACTGCAAGAAAATTTTCCCACCAGGCTGCAGCTGCTCCCTTGAGTTGATAAGTAGCGAAGTCCACTTTATCCTCTTCTGCACAGCGAGCTAGATGAAGCTTCTTCTCGGTATCTCGTAACCAATCTTCAGCTTCCAAGGGTTCATTGGCTGAGGAAAATGCCATTGGTCTTGTTCTTAAAAAGTCAGATAGCCTGGAGCTTCGGTTGGCCGAACCTGCTTGTTGTCCAGCTAGCATTGCATGCAAAATCTGAGTCTGTTGAGCCATTATCTGGGCTATGGTGGGAGGAGCTGGAGGTGGGGGTGGCAAACTTCGACCTCGCCCGCGGCCACGTCCACGTCCTCTACCTCGAGCGGTTGCCCTTCTGGTGTTAGGCGCCATCTGAACACGTAAGATATTAAAACTTGAAAGAAAGGGAGACAGGGGTACATATACGAGGGGTCACTAGCCCTCTAATCACACCACAGAAGAACCAAATTAAGCTTGATAAACAAAGCAGTAAAGCATAAGGATTACATTAGTCCATTACAAAAGAGGGGTGGTATGACTCTTCGGTGGGGCCTACAAGCTTCACCGGGTCATATCATGCCCTCACAACGTCTACTACAGGGGGAGGATAGAGAAGTACAAAAGTGAGACCGGGAAAGTGCTCGTACAACCCAAAAGCCTGCCAGAGAGCACTACCAACACTATCCTGCTGCTACTACTAGTCTGCTCCTAGTCCAGGTCTATCGGAGAACGGGAGCGGCTGCGGCTGCGGCTGAGGAGCGGCGACCCGGAGTCGGTGTCGGTGCGGGAGCGGTACCTGGTCGGAGAGCGGGTGAGACGACGTCCACGACCGGAACCTGAAGTGTCAGCTGTCGGAGAAGCCGGAGGTGGGCATACGCTCTTACGAGCGGTAAGCCGAGTGCGGAACCCTGGGTGAGGAGTCGGTGCTGCGCCCCTGACAGTGGTAGCAGGTAGGGGCAGGGTACGCCCGGCTGGAAGCGGTACGGGCACAGGTGCGAGAAGTGCTGGTGCTGCTGAGACTGCTGCTGCTGCTGCTGACGAAGCCGGTGGTGGTGCGGTAACTGCTGCTGGTGCTGGAGTAGATGCCGCTGATGCTGCTGCTGTCGCAACTGCTGCTGCTGCTGGTGGAGGCAGGGGAGCTGGGACCCTCACAGGTGACGCCGGAGTGTAAGTCGGTGAAGACGGCGTGTAGTCGGCCTGGGCGCGAAGACGATCAAGCTCTCTCTCTGCTACCATACGGTCCCGCTCAGAGATAGCAAGAGCGGTGTCCATCCCAGTCAGCTGGGACTGGAGTACGTCTGCGTGGAGGTAGCTGGAAACCAGGTGTGTGCGCAGCTGCCCTATCTCCTGAAGGGCCCGACCGTAGGCATTGATCATCGCCTGGGTCAACTGGACCTGGTGGGTCAGCCGCGGGTCATCCACGGGGTCCGAGTACTCTGGAACTGGCCCTCCTGTGTACAAGATCGGGAAGAAGCTGAAAGGAGTCTGTGCTAGCTCTAACCCGTGCTGCTACATCAGTCTGGCTGAGGCAAGCTGAGCGGCGTCCTGGATCGCGTCGGAGCGGCTGCCTCGGGGATGAACGGTGCCGGCGATAATGGGGCTGAGGGCACCCTCACGCGCGTAGATAAAGGCCTCCATGATCCAGGACTCACGGCCCTGAACAAGTGTCCTCCGTCCTCGGAAGATAGGCGGCTGGTCGTAACGCAGAAACTGCAGCATCTGGCGAAGTAGCTCTACGTGCTCGAACTCGGTCTCAGCATGGGAAAGGAAGTCCCAAGTGAGTGCAGACGAGGATCCGGCCATCTACAATTTTGAAGAAACAAGAGGTCAGAACAGATAAAATAAAAAGATCTGCAGAAAAGTAAAGATTCTAAGAGTGATAAGAGTAGGAAACAATAACTCTATATTTTATCAAAAGTTTTATTAATACTTTTAAATTAGACACGAGCCTTAGGGTACGACCATTCTAACTAGGTTTCCTACAGTCGTATGCTCTGATACCAGCTCTGTCGGACCCTGGGTTTAATCAACCCAAAATCCTCTGTGAAGATAGTGCACTATTCCCTGGATCAGTAGATAGTGCTCACAGAATACATTACTGGATCATTTCAAACACGGTACAGTCCATATTATTACAATACCAGAGTGCATGCGGCCCATATAGGGACACGAATTACAAAAGGGGCCGTTAGGCCAAATAAGTTCAGTACACAAGTAACATAACAGCGGAAGCAAGATAGGAGGACTCATCACCCTACAGGCAAGCGACCGGATAACCCAGGTGCGATTAATATTATCCAGCGAACTGGCTAACCTTAAACGCACCTAATTTATTAGCTTGGTCGACCAGACTGTGGGGAGATGCTAGAATCTACTCTAACTATTACCATCTTCATGTCCTTCTTCGGCTTGGTCCTGGTAGAACTCGTACTGCCCTTGATTTGCAAGCTCTGGGGAAAGGGGGGTAGCGAGCGAGTATGAGCACAACAACCGTGCTTTGTGAGCCAACATACAGAATGCAAATACTAGTATGCAAGGTTGATTCAAGGAGGGCTTCGGCTCTTTTATTTGCGCAAAGCTACAGTTGCAAATATTATACTTACAAACCACTAGTTCTAGCATTTGATAAGACAAAATTTGATAAAGTTAAATTGTGCAGTATGTATAGAACAGTGTTGGTTCCATCCACCAGTTACATGGTTCCAACCACCAATGCTAAATTTTTGATATTCGTAATATCACTGGAGTACTTCCCTCCAGGAAAAATTCAAAGCTCGGAGTACCTCCCTCCAACAAATATTCTTCCCAACCCCAAAGTTTTTTAAAATAGAACTAGCTCGAGTAAGTTCCCGTGTCCGCCCCTAACCGTGGGCACGGCTATTCGAATAGTTTACGCTCTGCAGAGGTTGTACACTTTACCCACAAGAGATAAATTATCCTAATAGCCTACACGCTTCCTTAGGCATGAGGCCCAGATAATCTATCACATAGCCTTTACCTTACCCTGATTTAGCTAAATAACACCCGCTGAGGTTTCACCGCTGACGGGCTAAATCCACCACAGTCAGAGGCCCCCTCTTGCGCCATCTGGGTACAGTCTTTCCCTGTCCCTAACTCTCAATGGTGTTATCTAACTAAGTCCTGGCAAGTTAATCAGCTAGGTCATACCCATATAGACATGTGGTCGTACTGTTTTACATAAGGAGGTCGTCACAAGATTCAGTCCTTGATTGGTCCGGGCGGTTCTGTCCACAACCCAGGTTCTCGTGCGACATCAGCACCAACCCTACTTACCATCCGCCCAGACATGTGTAGCAGGTTTTGAGGGTTTTGAGAAGCATAAAAATAGTTGTAACAAAATACTCAGTCACTTACATCCCATGACTAGCCCAAATCAAGTTCTTACGATTTTGGAATATTAATGATCAGGACAACTAGTGCCCTGGACTTGACCAGAATAGCATAGCATAAATTGACTTATAGCTAATTTCGTTAACAGTATTATCTATGGTGACAAGGGATAATTGTTTCAAGTTATCAAGGGTGGCATATTAGATTTTTACTAGAACATCAAGTGGGTATATAGCTACCTTACAACTTTAACATATACGTTTACATGAAATAGCGCATGCAGTTTGAGTAATTAAAGGAAAATAACTTTGCAAGAATTTAGGAGCAAAATGATCAAATGCTGACTCGCCTTGGTCAAAGGCAGGAGGTTCTTGCTGGTCTTGAGGTAAGTCTTCCTGGGGCTCAGGAGCAGCTTCGAACTCTACTCGATTGCGAAGAACCGGTGCAACATACAATAGCAAAAGGACTAATAAGCATAAAATAATGATCAAATGAACTCCAAATTGAACCAAACCGAAACCAACAGAAAGATAATGAATTTAGAAAATTTTAGAAACAAGTTTCACTCCAATCGGAGCTACGACGAGAAAGAAAGAGCTCTTCAAAGTCTTAATTTCAGGAAAATCCCAAAAATAACAGGGGAGAGAGAGTTCTTTCTCTGACATGCGGGTCCCACAGGTTTTATTTTAGAATTTCATTTTTATTTTTCGTTAATCGTCCAGAGACTGACGGGTGGGACCGGGGTACTGTGTACACAGTAAAGGGGGGCCCACTCGTCAGTGGTTCATTCTTTTATAACCGGTTATTAACAATTTTAAATCGTTCTGCGGGTCCCACTGGTCAGTCAAACGTTCCGTTTTAAACATGTCCAGGCCCACGGGTCAGCGGCTGATTAACGCAGGCTAACCACAACGGTTAACGGCTAACCGGTGATTAGTCGCGCGGGAGCGGAGCTCCGCTGGTCCGAACGGCGGCGAAGTTCGCCGGCGGCGAGGGGAGTCACGGCCGCACAGGATGACGCTCAAAATGGTCAGCTCGACCCCGTGCGCACCGGCCGGAGGTTCGAATCGGCGGAGGGAGCGGGGTGAACGACGGCGGCGGGGTGAACGACGGCGGGACCAGGGGAGGCACGCGACGGCAAACCCTGCGACGAGAGAGTAATCCAAGAACAAGGGAGCTTCTTTGGGCATCCCGAAACTCACCGGAACAGGGAGAAGAGCTTGGGGAGGTCCGTAGAGGGCTGGCGGCGAGGAGCTCAAATGGCGGAGGTGGTTGGCCGGTGTTGGGGAAGACGAGGCAGCGGGGCTTCCAACCGAGGGCACAGGCGGCTTCCTGAGGCGGTGAAGATGATGCAGCTGCAAGGAATCGGCCGGAAGAGGTCGGGGTCGACGGCGACGGGGATTGGCCGGAGTGGAGGAAGAACCGGGCGCCGGCGGGCTACAAAGGAGGAAAACCCAATTAGAGGGGTGGGGAGCTTCTCAAGGGCGTAAGGAGCTTGGGGAGAATGTGAGTGCCGGTCGGGATGCTCCGGGGGACGCTGGCGGCGGTGGCGGCCCGAAGAGCGGCCGACGGCGGTGGTTTTTGCTCGGGATTTTGGCAGTGGAGAGGGTGCGGCTATTGGGCGCGCGCCACAGGCTTTTATAGCCAAAGAAGAGGGGTGCGGGAGTGCACGGAGTAAATGCGGCCGAATACTCCTCCCTCGTAGCGCAATCGATTGCAATGGAGGGGGCTAGCGCCGAGCTAGGCGGGGGAGTTAATGGGAGGCGGGGCGCACTCACGGCAGCTTGTGAGGAGTGAAGGCGCGCGGGGACAAAACGAGGCAGCGGGGTGGCTTGAAGGCGGAGCACGGCAGCGCGGTGGCGTCAACACGCGGGACGGCCGGTCCAATCGGCGGCGACGGGCACTCATGGCGGTGCTTGAAGTCGGGGTGACGTCCAGCCGGCAATCGGCCATTGATGGCGCGGAGTTGACAGCGGGGTCGCCGATCTTCGGCAGCTGGCCGCCATGGCGAGGGGGAGGGCGACGCGCAGGGAAGCTAGCGCGAGGGGCGCAGGCCTAGCGCTGCTGGAGGCGGGCGGCGGTGCGGGGTGCCGCCACGAAGCCTATGCGCCAGCTGGGGAAGGGGGAGACCGGGGGCGGCTCACCTGGTGCAGCGGGCGGAGGCGGGGAGCGCGAGGAGCAGGGCGTCGGGAGGAGGAAGAAGGAGGGGAGCGGCGCTGGGCTGGGCTGGCCGAGGAAAAGAAGGAGGCAAGCGGGCTGGGCTGGGGAAATGGAATAAGGGGGAGGGGAGAAAAGGGCTGGCCCACCCGGGAGAAAAATTTAGGGATAAAATCCAAGGGCTGAAAAGAAGAAACTCAAGGCAACAAAAGAGAAATTTTCAAATTTTAAAACTAACTTTAGAAATTCCAAATTCCAGAATATACTTTTAGCCAAATTAAATTATTTTAAGCAATAAAATGGCAGATCCAAAAATGGGATGTTACAAGCAGGCAGCGGGGGTGGGGATCCTGCTGCAGATATCGATGTTGGTGCTGGCGTTCGTGCTCGGCCACCTCCTCCGCCGCCGCAGGGTCTACTACCTACCCGAGGCCAGCGCCTCGCTCCTCATCGGTACGGTATCCCGGTCCACTTCCTCCGTGGTTTCAGTTTCTTGCGTTCATTTCACAGTAAAAATGGAGCCTGAAGTATCAGAGATTCGGGCTGGGTGATGGTGTTGTAGTCCTAGTCTCGCCGTTGTGTTTTAGCTCATCCGTGCAATTAGATGTAAGAGATTTTTGCGTCGTTTGATGAGGTCTCCTGGCCGGTGCTTGTTAGTATTCTATGATAAGAATTTGATGAGGAAAGCAATGTAACCTGGTCACTAAGTTATGATTGACATCATCTTCAAATTTGTAGTAATGGACTCTACATTAATCCGCATCAAAGTAATGCTCTAAGATGCATGCACTGACTGAAGTCAATCATGGCTACTCAAGGTGCTTTCGACCATAACTCCATACTGATATCTTCTGAGACTCTGTACAGAGTGCTATTTCCGTCTCCAAGAAGGTTGTTGTTCTCATTTCAAACATGTCTCTGTTTTGTTGCCGATTAGGACTCTGTTGCTTTCTCGTTTGGGACTCTTATTCCTAAGACTATTTATATCCTCTGTAAGCTACTTAGTAGAGGTGTAGAATCACATATTCGTCAAGAGTGTTCCGTAACTTCTCCTTATATAGTAATTTCACTGATTGTGCATCCATAGTTTTTTACCCGTAAGAGTTTTTCACGTTAAATCTCTGTCTCATGTTCTTGATTGTTCTTCATTGGCTTCACGCTCTATCTTGTTAATTTCATTACAAGTGGTATCCGATCCTAACAAGTGGTATCAGAGCCACGTTCTTCGCTCAGATGAAATTTAGGACTCTCGACATGACAATAATGAAGTATGATATTCCGTTGCTCGACTAAGACACAAGTTTTTCCCTGTGGCAAATCAAGATGCGAGCTATCCTAGCATAACTCGATTTGGATGATGCATTATTGGGAATCGACAAGATACCCGCTGCATGGTCCGCCGAGGAGAAGCAAAGAAGAGATCGTCTGGTTGCCATTTCCCCTTTGCTAGAGATTCACCATGGCCGAGTCATACCGTCTCCCTTGAAGGTGCAGCGTGCTCGTTTACGCCGTGATTGTTGGGAGGTGTTGGTTCAACGGAAGGATTGTCGGCCATCTGAAACTTCATGGGTTCTCCTTTGTGTTTTTTGTGAGCAATACCCGGATTTCTAGCTCGAGGACGAGCTATTTCAGCTGTATGGGGGACATGTTGTGGACTTTTATTGGGGACGTCATATACGAGAAGATCAAAGCGACAAGCATGGCAGGATGGCATTCTTCCTGTGCCGACTAGTAGCCATGTAAATGGCATGGCATGACACGCTATAGGAGGCGTCATGTTACGGAAGGGGTTCGGCCATAGTCCATCGCAAGGAGAGTCCAGCCCAGGAAGCTATGTTAGTTAAGGAGATATTAGTTTGGTAAGCTAGATTCTATAGGATTGGATTGAGTCGATTACTTGTTACTTCCCGAGTCTGCTTCTTAGGTTTGGCTAAATATGATATGTTAGGGTTGATTGAGTCGGTTTTGTAAAAGTCCTATATAGAGACTTATGCTATACTTTGGAGAAGGCAAGCAATATAAATCAATCTTCTTACTGGTGTCTCAGAGCCTTAGCCTGGTCGGAGAGAATCCCGGTTCGGCGCCTAAGGGTGAGCACATATTCTTTCGCTATCCTCTCCAATCAAACCCTTCCTTGCAATTCTAGCTTCCCCTCACACATCACCTTAGAGCTCCCCTGAAATCAAACCAAAACAACCACGTTCTTACATGGGGAATTGGAAGAAGACATCTATATGGAGCAATCGGAAGGTTTGGTCATTCTGGGAAAGGAAATTTTTTGCTTGCAAGTTAAAGAAGTCTCTTTATGGGTTGAAGCAATTACCCAGACAATGGTACAAGAGATTTGATTCTTTTATGATCTCTCAATGGTTTAAGAGATCTGATTATGATAGCTGTGTCTATTCGAAGACTGTTAACGGTTCAACTATTTATTTGCTGCTATATGTGGATGATATGCTGATCGTGGCAAAAGACATGTCTGAAATTTCAAAGCTGAAGATACAATTGAGCAGTGGATTTGAGATGAAAGATCTCGCTGCAGTAAAGAATATTCTTGGTATGGAAATCATTAGAGATTGACAGTTTGGGAAACTACACCTAAGTTAGAAAGGATATATTAAAAAAAGTTCTTTGTCGCTTCAATATGCACAAGGTCAAACCGACCAGTACACCGCTAGCTGCACATTTTAAGCTCTCTTTGGTATCAAGTCCGCAACACAATTGAAGAAGTTGATTACATGTCAAGTGTTCCGTATGCAAGTGCAGTTGGATACTTATATACGATACGGTCTACTCATACCCCGACTTATCTCATGTTTTGAGTGTTGTTAGCAACTTAGCATATATATGGCCAATCCTAGCAAAGACCACTGGAGAGATGTTCAGTGGATCTTCAGGTATTTAAGGGGCACTTCTGATACTTGTTTGTATTTTGGACAGACTAGTGATGGACTGGTCGGATTTGTTGACTCAGACTTCGTATGAGATTTGGATAAGTGAAGATCTCTTACTAGTTATGTTTTCGTGGTCGAAGGCTGTGTCATGAGTTGGAAAACCAGTTTACAAACTACTGTTGCTCTCTCGACTACTGAAGCTGAATACATGGCCATTTCAGAAGCTTGTAAAGAAGTTGTTTGGCTAAAGGGTCTTTACACTAGCTTTGTTGCACTAACATTTTATGTGATAGTCAGAGTGTTATTTGTCTTATAAAAGATCAAATGTTCCATGAGAGAATAAAGCACATTGAAGTCAGATATCATTTCATCCGAATTATAGCACAAGGTGATATGAAAGTTTGCAAGATTAGTACTTATGAGAATCTAACTGATATGATGTCAAGGCCAGTTCCTACTGCTAATTTTGAGCTCTGATCAGACTTAGTTGGTATTACTCGCTAGTCTCCTCAGACGTTTGACGCACAAGAGGCATTCTACAATTTCATTGAGAAGTTCTTCAGTTCTTTTTCGCTACAGGAGGAATTTGGCTCAAGATGGAGATTGTTGTATTTTGCGATCCAAATTTGGTCAGGTCCAACCATTGATGGTTTTTCCGATCGCTTGAAGAATTCAATCAGAAAAACAATGCGAACTGATCGAAAGTTATGATTGGGATCATCTTTGAGTTCGTAGTGGACTCTGCACTGACCTGCATGAAAGTAGTGCTCTAAGGTGCATATGTCAACTGGAATCAGACGTGGCTACTCAACGCACTTCCGACCACAACTCTACATCGTTATCTTTTGAGATTCTTTGAGCAGGGTGCTGTTCTCGTCTCCGAGAAGGTTACTATTCCAGTTTCCGATGTCTCTGTTTCTTGCTGATTAGAACTTTGTTGCTTTCTCGTCTAGGACTTTTGTTCTCAAAGCTATTTATATCATCTGTAAGCTACCTGGTAGAGGTGCAGAATCACATATATACCAAGAGTGTTTTGTAACTTCTCCTCGTATAGTGATTTTGCCGATTGTGCGTCCGTGTTTTTTTACCCATTAGGGTTTTCTACATTAAATCTCTGTCTCGTGTTCTTGATTATTCTTCATTGGTTTCGTGCTCTGTCTTGTCGATTTCATGATAGGTGGTATTCGATCCTAATAGTGTTGTTTTGCGATGTGTGCTTGTCTAGTGACACGTGTTGGTTGGTTAGGAAGCAGTGTTGTAGTGGCGTGTTTACTTTGTTGGGGTTTGGGTGATCAAATGGCTGGTGTGCCAGTGCCATTCATAGTGTTGTGTGTATCAAATTTAGATGATAGGGGTAATAAGTTGAGGTTTTTTTGTGGTTTTGATTATGAACAGTGTTTCTATACGCTGGCCAAATCCCTGCACGTAAAGGTGCTAGGGGAGACCTAAGCAACCCACAGTGCTGTTTTGTAGTAGTTATAGTGAGAGCATCACAGCGCACACACAAGGGATATGAGAGCAAGAGGAGAAGGTGAAGCACTTGTTTCAGTTCGGGTGCTCCTGTGCTATCTTCATCAAGTTCACGAGCAAACGGTAAAATGTGGTTGGATTTACCTGTAATTTGGTTAGTGTATTCTTGACTTGTAGCTCTTTGATTTGTATGGTTGGATTCAGGATTAATTTGGTGCATTGGGTCCCAGAGGGATTTTGTCAATTTATGTAGTAGCAGATTTAGCACTGTGTATTTTGGTAGAAGGTTCGTTTGAGGGGGTCGAGCACTGCCCATTTTGGCAGAGATTTTGACATTTTGTTAGGGACTTGTGTATCTACAATCCTGCCAAGTTTCATCCCGTATAAATCTGCGATTCACTAGATATGAGCTAAAATCCTAAGAGGACAAGTGTTGCTTCTTTGTGTTACTGAAATAGTTACCTGTTATAGCGTTGTTGCAATTGTTGTTTAACCAAGGTTGTACCTTTGGTTATGTCGACATAGGGAAACAATACTTTTGCCCCCTTCGGATTCGATTGCATATCTTGTGAAACACCGATCCAAATGTCATGAAACTTGGCAACAATACAGATCCATGAGTCTCTAACAAGGTATCAGTATCTCAGCGAAATGGAACACTATTTAACTCCTCAAACTGACCTCCTACCAAATTTGTGTACTGCAGAATTTGTTGCTACCCAAACTGACAAAATCCCTTAAAAACTGATGCTCCTCCAAACTCGTCCTCAACCCAACCATAAAAATCAAAGATTCATGAGTCAAGAACACAATGGCCAAATTAGAGGTGAATCTGTCCATGTTTGACCCTTTGATTGTGGGCTTGATGAGGTTCTTGAAGGAGCACCTGAACTGGAACAAGTGCTTTACCTTCTCCTTTTCCTCTCTTGTTTCTCCATAGTGCGTCTATGCTGCTGCTCTCACTCCCTTCACTACTGTAGCAAGATAGGAGCTAGGCTTTCTTCACCTCCTATCACGCGGATGTGGCATCTCCACCCTTCATCTCAAGGGTAACCATCCACAAGCATTGGGTTTGTGGTCTATTCTTGTATCTCCTGCCACCTTCATGTGGAGATACTGAGCCCAACACTCTAAGATGGCCATCATTGGAATTTGGAATTGTTGCTTTATTCTGCTGCAACTTGAGTCCTGAAGTATTAAACAATGATGGCAATGGAGTGTCCTAACATATTTGTAGTGTCATCTGGTTTGCATACGGGAGAAAAATAGCAAATAGGCCTTTGGGCATTTATTGCTGCAAGACACATGTTTTCACGATTTTAATTGCTGATTCCTGCTGTGATTTTGCTCTTTTGAGCTGGAAAAGGCAAGGACCTCAGAACAAGTTGCTGTTTTAGTTATACTTGGTTCAGGAATTGGATAATATAATGGTCCTCTTCTATTGTGATCATCTACTGTCCACTTATGGCAGGTTTGATCGTTGGAGGGCTTGCTAACATATCAAACACTCAGAAAAGTACTAGGTCTTTACTGCAATCTCTTCTTCCCAGAAAACCTAAGCATCGGAAACTGTTTGTTTTCAACCAAGCTGATATGGTATCCTTTTGAGTAAAGTCCATTACCGGTCCTTAAACTTTTTATGCTGTGTCATCCCGGTCCATAGACTTTTAAAGTATGTCATCCCGGTCCCTAAACTTTCAAAGTGTGCCATTACCACCTGTTACGGGTCCAACTGTAATGACACACTTTTGAAAGTCTATGGACCGGGATGACACAGCATAAAAAGTTTAAGGACCGGTAATGGCACATTTTGAAGTTTAGGGACCGGGATGGCATACTTTAAAAGTCTATGGATCGGGATGACACAGCATAAAAAGTTTAAGGACCGGTAATGGACTTTACTCTATCCTTTTCTTTGTAATTTCAGGAGATGGTTCAATTTTCGGGAGGAGCTCTTCTTTCTCTTCTTGCTGCCTCCGATTATATTATATCCTTAGCCTATGCTTCATTGTACTTCTCACTATTTCTTTGTAAAGCTTGTGCTGAATGTTTTGCTTGACTGCATCCTACCCAGTCTGGCTTCAGCTTAGCACCAGTAAGTGTTGAATTTCCAAGGCCCCTATGTTCCTCAGATTCTATCTAGCTGCAGCTAAATGTATTATCTCTGTACTTGCAGAAACCATTCTTTTCAAATTTTGGTGCTATTATTACTTTTGCAATCGTAGGAACCTTCATTGCCTCCATTGTCACAGGTCTTCCAGTGTAAGAACCAAGATTGTTCTTTTTCCAAGAATTCTATATGCAAACCCTTGAACTTGTGAACATCTAATGATGCACTTGTCTCTTCAGCTACCTTGCTGGGTTAATATATCTTGCGTATAGGCTGCCTCTGGTCGAGTGTATGATGTTTGGTGCCCTTGTGTCAGCAACTGATCCTGTAACGGTGTTGTCCATATTTCAGGTTTTTGTCGGAAATTTAGGCACTAGCATATTATGTTTACTGGAATCCTGGAAGCGACAATTACTTACTTTCCATTGGATTGCAGGAACTTGGGACAGATGTGAACCTCTATGCATTGGTTTTCGGTGAATCTGTGCTAAATTTTTTTTCTCGAATACGCAGGAGAGCTGCATATCATTTCATTAAGAAGAGGAGAAAGCACAGTACAACACACACACCAACACCCTTAAAAAACAGTTACAAACGCGCCTGCCCGACAAAAAAGCAACACGACCAAGCACTAAACACTAACAACGGCGGAGATCTTTAACCGTTTGCTACGGGGAGCCGCGCTAGCTCCCTAGCTCCAGCTAAACACCAAAGATGTGCTTCCTCCTTGATGAGGGATAGGATCCTCTGCACACTTGGCGTCGCCCCGTTGAAAACACAATCATTGCGCTGCTTCCAGATCATCCAAGCACCCAAAATTATTAGGGAATTGATACCCTTTCTGCAGATTGTAGGAGCCAGCTTGTTAACCTTGATCCACCAAACCTCAAAAGAAGTATCCGCGGCTTGAGGGGACAGAACTGAGAGTCCTATTTTACTGAGCACTTGGAACCACACTTGCTTAGCGAAAACACAGCCGATGAGGATGTGCTGGATCTCCTCCTCGACTTGATCACAGAGCACGCAGCAGCTTGGGTGAGGTAGACCTCTTCTCGCTAGTCTGTCTGCCGTCCAACAACGATTGTGAACCGCCAACCAGATAAAGAACTGGCACTTCTTCGGCGCCCAGCTCTTCCATATGAGTTCCCAAGGTTCAAAATGAACTGCTCCAATGAAGAAGCTCTCATAAGCCGATTTTGACGAATACTGCCCAGAAGCTGAGAATCTCCATTGATGCTCGTCCGGGACTCCCGGCATTAGCTGCACTTCCTCCAGCAGATCCACGATTCCTATGAACTCGGCAAGAGATGCAACATTGAGAGCACCCCGGATGTCGTGAGTCCAATGAAGCTCAGGCAACGCTTCACTAACTTTACGTCGACTCCGTAGCCGTTTCGGGACCAGGGCGAGAACGTGAGGGGCTAGGACAGCAAGGGACGAACCATGGAGCCAATTGTCAGACCAGAACAGAGTGTTATTTCCATCGCCCACAATTGTGTTCAATGCAGCGGCAAAGAGAGCTTTCACTGGCTTCTGCACTTGAATAGGGAAGGCGGCCCAAGGTTTGTCCGGCTGAGTTCTTTCTAGCCATAACCATCTCATCCGAAGTGCCCAGCATAAGGATTTCAGATCATGAATCCCCAGCCCCCCGAGCTCCAGTGGTCGAGTCACTTTCGGCCAAGCCAGCAAACAATGTCCCCCTTTTGCATCTTTCCTTCCTCGCCAAAGGAACCCTCTACGGATCCTATCCATGGCCTTCAGCGCCCAAGGTGGTAGATCAACCGCCATCGCCAGGTAGATAATCATGGAGGTCATGACAAATCTAACCTGTACAGCTCGTCCGGCCCTAGTCATAAGGTCAGCTTTCCATCCCGGCAGCTGGTTTGCGAGACGATCAACGATAGGCTGGACATGAGCTTTCGACAGCTTCTTGACTGATAAAGGCAGACCCAGATATTTGCATGGAAACTCAATAACCTCGCACGGGATCCGCTGCTGCACAAGGTCCAAATCCTCGGTGGAGCAGCGAATTGGGGTGACGCTGCTCTTTTGAATATTTGCTTTCAGCCCTGAAGCTGCGCCGAACACCCGCAGGATATCTACAACAAGATCAATATCTGTAGCAGCCGGATGGAGGAACATGACCACGTCATCTGCGTAGAGGGAAACCCGGTGCTGGAGAGGATGCCGTGCTAAAGGTTGAAGCAGCCCCATGTCATTGGCCTTTTGCACAATTGCGTTAAGAACATCCATGACCAATATGAACAACATAGGAGACAGCGGGTCACCTTGTCGCAATCCCCGTTGGTGTTGAATCTCTTGTCCTGGAGAGCCATTGATCAGAATCTGCGTGGAAGAAGAGAAAAGGATGCCGCTGATGACACAGCACCATCTATCTCCGAAACCATGACGCCGTAACACCTCCAACAGAAAAGGCCATGACACTGAGTCGAAAGCCTTCGTTATATCCAGCTTGAGAAGAATACGAGGGAGCTTTTGTTGGTGGAAGAACCGAGCGGTCTGCTGCACCAACATGAAGTTGTCTTGTATACATCTTCCCTTGACAAAAGCGCTTTGATTGTTAGCCACCAAACCATCAAGTTTACGGGCCAGCCGATTGGCCAAAATCTTGGTAACCAACTTAGCAAAGCTGTGAATTAGGCTAATTGGCCGAAAGTCCTTGACCTGATCTGCTCCCTCTTTTTTTGGAATGAGGGTGAGAAACGCCGAGTTGAGCATCCACAAATTCTGACAATTGCCACATTGAACTGCAATTAGAGCCGCCATAAAATCAGATTTGATGATGGGCCAGCAACTCTTATAGAAACGGCCTGTGAAACCGTCCGGACCGGGGGCTTTGTCGGAAGGCATTCCTTTGATCATTTCCCACACCTCATCTTCAGAAAAGAAGGCATCTAACTCCTGGAGGTCCTGAGGCGGCAGTTCCAACTGTTCAAGGTCAATTGAGATGTCACGCTGATCAGCGGTTCCTAGCAGATTATTGTAAAAATCAAAAGCTGCCTGCTCCTTGTCTTCCTGCCTTGTGAGGACATTGCCATTCGCCACAAGTTTAGGAATGAAATTCTTTCTCTTCCGGTGCCGGGCGTGGAGGTGGAAGAGAGCCGTGTTGGCGTCCCCATCTCTTAGCCAGTGAATACGAGATCGTAATCTTGCGACAGCACGCAGCAGAGAAGATAAGGCAAGGCCATGCTTTTTTAACAAACAACGAAGAATGGCTTCGTCACTGGATAGCTGTCGAGAATCTTGAGCAATCTCAAGTTGGTGGACAATTTCTTTGGCTAAAAGAAGCTGCGACTTGATGTGTCCAACTCTCCTTTGACTCCAGCTTTGAAGGGCGCGAGTGAGAGCCCTGTATTTGAGAGCAAGGGTCTCAATTGGGCAAGGCGCCGCTTGTACCGAGCCCCAAGCTGCGGCCACTTCCTCTGAAAAACCCTCAATGGACGGCCAGAACGCTTCAAAATGAAATCTCCTCTTACCAAGGCGAATAGCATTCAGACCCAGCACCAAAGGACAATGATCCGAGTCTTCTGTCGCAGCACTTTGCAGCAAGCAACGAGGAAATTTTTCCTCCCAATCCGAAGAGCAAAAAACACGATCGAGTTTTACCAAGGTGGGGGGGTCTTGCTCATTGGACCAAGTGAACTTGCGACCACACAGGGGGAGCTCTTTCAGCGCTGTGTCATCTAAACATCTCCTAAACCTGCCCATCAAGGCCCTATTGACGTTGGAGTTGTTCTTATCTTGTTCCCGGTAAATGAGATTAAAATCACCAGCAACCATCCACGGACCCGTGCAATGGGCTCTGATAACTCGCAGCTCTTGGAGAAAGAGCAACTTGTCCGCCGAGCTTTGAGGACCATACACGCAAGTCATCCACCATGGCGTTCCATCGCCCGAAGCAAACTGCACCGAAACGGAGAAGGCGTCCACCCGAGTGGCTAAAGCTGCTCCAAATCTATCTTTCCAACTCATCAAAATACCTCCACTAGCTCCAACAGACGGCAGGTAAATGAAGTTTGAGAAACTAGAACCCAGCAAGGGGAGAAGCAACCTCTGAACAAAAAACTCCATTTTAGTCTCTTGGAGGCACACTATATCAGCTTTCGTGGATTCAACAAGCAAGCGGACAGAGTTTTGGCGCGCAACCGAGTTGAGACCACGAACATTCCACACCAAAATATTCGCTGGATCCATCGGCAATCAAAAACACCACTACCCAACCCTCAAAAAAGGATTGCACCTGCGATCACAGAACGGAAGAAAATCCTTCCGTCGAAGCAGCCGAAACATCCGCCGGTGCCCACCCAAACAAGGCCGCCAGGGCCTGGATGTGAGCTTGCGAGAGGGGTTGGCTAAAAACTTTTGCATAGTCATCAAGAGCCTTCTGGCTGAAAGGCACCTTGTCATTGATAAGCCCAAGGGATTTCATCACAGTCTTCTTCTGCGGGTTGAGGGGCTGCCGGGGCGTCTCCACGCCTGCACCAGCAATTCTTCTGCTACGGCGGGGGGTGATGCCAGCAGCCACTAACTTCCTCCTTTGCTTGCGGATTGGTGGGGCCAACGCCAAAGCCACCGTCTTTTTGGTGATAACCGAGATGAAACTTGGGCGTTCGTTGGAACTGGGCGGGGAGCTTCCAGGCACCTCCTGAGCTCGTGCACGAGCTCGCCGCCTCGAGTAGACCAGCACTGACCCCGCGCCTCGCCTTACCGGCGTCCGCCTCAGGGTGACTGTAGGTCGCGTCGGGGAGGCCACCTCAGGAGCGTCCCGGCCAAGAACCTCAATCCCTGCCAGAAGGTTGGGAGCGTCAACTGGGCCGAGAAGGGCGACCAGGGAGTCTGGATGGGCCTCCAGACGACTTGCCACAGACGGTAGAGCCGGCCCAACTGATGGCTCATCAGTCGCTGAGGTCAGAGGAATCGACGCCGCATCCGGGGAATTAGCGGCAATATCCCCCTCGTGCTCCACGCCCATGCAGCAACGGTCCACAGTGAAGACAACTTCTCTGGATTGCATTGTCGCCTGGGAACTAGCATCCACCGCCTTGCCATCAACAGCAATCACCAGCCCCGAGGGGGCCGCATCGCTTTGGGCGGCGAGCTGCACCGCTGGTTGCGTCTGGGTGGGGGGGCCGGGCCCAGATGCATCCACGTGTCGCCCAGCGAAAGGAACTGGCCCGAGGCGTTCATGCACTGAGATCCTCGGCGCCCCACTTCGAGGCTCCGCCGCCGCCGCCGGCGAGGAAGGTCCCGGAGAGGAAACTGGACGCCGGCGACGCCTACGGCTCCGATCAGAGTCCTCGCGCGCCGGGGGTGGGGCAGCAGAAGAGACCGCCACCGGGAACGTCACCGCCGTCACCTTAGCTTCGATAGGGTAGACGAGGGAACGCTTCACCCACGGATGCTCTTCAGCGGCGGCAGGAGGCTCTACAACATGCAGGTCGAAGGCGACGGTAAGAAGCTCAGGTTGGGTGCACCATGCTGTGAGCCGAAAGGACGTAAGGTCTCGCCGGGCAACGGTGTCCGGATGCAGCGAGCGGATCCAGCAAGCGTCGTTGAGGAGGTGCTCGGCCGTGGCTAACTCCCAAGCATGGGCCGGGATACCACGAAGCTCGACGTCGACGAGGCTCGGCAGGGAAGCACTGGAGGCGTTAGCAAGCCGAGACCATCGCCTGAAACTCAGGCTGAAGCTCGGGCCATGAAGAGGTCGTCCATCATTGAGCACACGACCCGCCGTCGTCTCGTCTTGGAGGAAGAGAAGAAAATCTTCCGGCTCGGTCCTGACAATGGCCATCGAGCAGGTGTCTAGGTCAAACGCACGGGCCGTCTCCTCCAGCACCTCATCAGCAGAAACCGCCGGGCGAGAGCCGATCACCGAGACGAACAGCGCCTTGCGAAGGTCCGTCTCAGCGTGGGAGATGCTATCCGAACGGTCTAGGACGCAGACCCGCCGACCCGGCCTGACCACCTGTGAGGGAGGAGACACCTCACATGAGGCCTCTGCCGGGGCAGGGGCTGGGGTCTCAGCGCCGGTCCCTGGAGAAGACGGCGCCGCCCCACCGCCCTTGGCACGGCGCCTCCTACGACGATTGCGGCGGCGCGGCGGCACGATGCAGCTGTCGACCTGAGTCGCTTCACCGGCCAAGACCACAGGGGCCGCCTCGGACGGGACAGTATCAGGCTCGGCCGGGGGGGAAACCCGCCGCCACACCGATACTCTCCCCGGAGGGACAGGAGCCAGCTTGGCCGGAACGTATCGGCGACATTCGAAGGAGCGATGGCCCGGCGCACGACACCGGAAGCAGCGAGTCCGCCGGCGACAGACAGCAACCCGATGCGAGGAAGACAGGCAATTGAAACACCGACCCCGGAGATTCTCAGGGACCGGTTGTCAGAATCTGAAGAATGGTTCCTGGGAGATCGCTGTTTTATTCTGAAGAGGATACCGCTTCGCCCGTCTTCCAGTTCCATCAACGGCCAGGATTGCGCGTAGCTGGATGGGTGGCATCTACGACCTATATCAGCGCAGTTAATGTTAGTTAAAAGAGAGGAGTGAGTTTACTTTATTAGTGTTGATTCAGTGCTTATCTGAATGTAATTGCTGTCGTTTACTTAAGCTAATTGGGGATTGTACTCATATATACTCATTTCGGCTGAAGGAAGGGATATGCTTTTACCCTCAAAATATCAACTGTAGCCCTAGTTAGTTCTTAGCTGTAGCGAGTATTCCTCTCTGTTCTGGGCGATCCACCCGATTTTCCTGTGACAATCCATCTCCTAGTCGGATTCCCCACCGGGATCTGACAAATTGGTATCAGAGCATGACTTTCCTCGGCGAAGAGCGGTGGGGAGCGATTGGGTTGGGGTCTTCGGCCTGTAAAATCCCCAGTCACTTTCCATCCAAATCGGCGTTTGAGCGTCATCTTCCTCGTCAAACCCCGGATACCTCCGATTGGCGGCGGCGGCCTGGATCGGCGGAGCTCGCGCCAGCTCTGGAGCCTCGTTTTCCTCGTCAAGTCCCGAATCCCCTCCCGGCTTTGGCGCCGGACCGGCCTTACTCCTTATCGGGCTATGGCGGCGGACCAAATCGGTGCTCGGTGAAGGTTCCGGGCTCCATTCCGGGTAAAATCCCTAAACCTGGTTCCGATCTGGGAAGGAAGATGAAATCCATGGTGAGGTACGAAGAGGTGGCGTCAGATCCCACGGCGGTTTGGCGAATAGCTACGACGGCCAACCACAAGACTGACATGGTTCAACACCAGCGGGGTGATTTTCAGAAAGTAATGGCTGGAATGCGGGATCAATTGAACCGGATGGAAATTTTAGCGCAAAGGTTAGTAAATTCTCAAGCTAGAGTAGTTGAAGCGAGAAATATGAAAGATCTGAGGCAGAGTACTCTGGAAAGCATTCAAGAAATCCACCCGATGGGAGCACCAGAAGGTAACCTCAACTCTCCTCTTACTGGTTTTTCAGTAGTAGCAACGGATTGGGAACAGGACCAATTGCTGAAAGTGTCTGTGAGAAGAATAGAGTGGGAGAACCCAAAGGATACTGATGAGGGTGATTTTGGAATTCCATCCTGGTTGTTTGAGGATACTGATGAGGGTGATTTTGGAATTCCATCCTGGTTGTTTGGATTTTCTCTGCCAGATGCCGTTGAGCGTGCTAAAGATCTTGCTGTTCTTGAGATGGACTCCTCTACAGACCTCTTGAAGCCAATTAATGTGGGACAATCCTCAGCTCTTAGAGTGGGTCAGCAATGCTTAGCAATGGGAAATCCTTTTGGTTTTGACCATATTTTAACTGCGGATGTTATCAGTGGTTTAAATCGAGATATTTTCAGTAAAGCTGGAGCTCATTTTCATATGAAGCAGGGTGCATTCCTTCACAATCTCGAGGCTCAGACTTTGCCTAAAAGTCTCCATTGTAACTTTATCAGAGCTGACAAGAGATTGAGGTTGACTGGACGGTTTTGGAAACTTCCACCTTGGCCTGATCTCTGTACCATGAATTGTGATCGTTTTGATCAACATTGCGAGTCTACACTTACAGATTCTCTTGTGGCAGCTGCTGGGATTATTGTCCAGGAAGTTGTTGGTGATGTTAGCAAGACTGATACTCGTATAGATGAAGCAAAACGTGGTATTACAATCAAATCCACTGGTAATTCTCTTTTCTATGAGATGACTGAGATATCTCTCATGAGTGACAAGAGTAAGATGGATGGGTTTGATGAGAAGTTGTTGCGACTATTTGCAAGTGGTTCTAGAGCTGTTCTGAATCCAATGGCTGCGATGCTTGGTGGTAATGGTGCGCCAGCACGTCCAAGAGCTCCAGCTCCAAAGTGGTTGAAATGCCCCACTGGTGCATCTTTCAGCTTCGGGGGTAAACTTGTTTCTTTCCATCCTGCAGTGCCTACCCAAGGCGCACTAGTGGCTACTTCTGAGGTGCATGTACATAGTTTGGTGATTGAGCAGAGTCTAGTAAACCGGTCAACTGAATTTGAAGCTGCTATACAGAATGGGAACACAATTTGGCAGAGAATCTGCAAGCACAAGCAGCCAATTATAGAGTATAGGCAGTCATCAAACTTTCCAAATGCAATGGAGGATTATGCAGCCAAACTCCATGATTCTTCTACTTCTGGGGCAATATTTTTTGCTGTTTGTCGTGGCAAAGTTAGTGAGGGTCTTGACTTTGCTGACCAGGCTGAGAGTGCTGATGACCTGAGCCTTGATATTCCGTCTGCCGTAACTCTTTTCGACAGGCTGTTTTCAATAGCTATATCTGAAGAGTGGCTTGATGCTTCACTCAGTAAATCTGCTATCCCTGATGGAACAATAGTTGGCAGGGAGGACAAGAAGAGTTCTCAGGTTGTCCGTATTTGGGATCCTGGATCAGAGTCGAAAAATATGAAATGGGGCAGAATTGAAACCAGTGGCCATATGCTTAGTTTTAATGTTGTTACAGATGAGAATGTGGAAGTTGTTTCACCCCAAGCTGAAGCAGAAAGACAATTGATGCAAATATCTGTCAAGAGTCCCTCGGTCGGAAAGAACATCAAGCTCAATGTGAAGAAATCCAATAGTGCTGCTGATGTCAAGGCGGAGATCGAACGGAAGGTGGGAATTCTCATGAACAAACAGATCCTGTTGTATAAAGGTCATCAGCTTGAGATGGTGATATTCCACCTTCCCTTCCCATCGAAGGCACAGGAATATCATGTGGAGAACTTGTACGAGGAACCCCTTGATGATACCTACTCAACTGCTGTTAGAAACTGTGATCAGGAAGGTTCTCTTATGTTGTATGCTTCTAAGGTGATTCCAGCATCTGACAAGGGCAGATTCTTTGCCTTTGGTCGTGTCTTCTCAGGGAAGGTTGCAACTGGTTTGAAGGTTCATATCTTGGATCCTAACTATGTCACTGGCCAGAATCAGAAGACAGGTCTGTATGTGAAGAGTGTACAGCGTACTAAAACCTGGAGGAAGCTAGAAGAGTGTGCTGCATTCATTGAGCTCAATTCTACTAAAGTCTATGCACGCCCTATTAAGCTACAGGTCTTCACCATTGCAGAGGCTTATGATTTTAAAGATCTTGAATCTATGTTTCAAGAGGTGGCCACAGTATTCAAGACAAAAGTCATGTTTATATATGTGGACATTGCTGAAGATAACCCTACGAAACCATTCTTGGCTTTCTATGGCCTTAAACCGGAAAAACTTATTGTTACAGCATTTGATATCAGTAAAGGTGCCAAATATCTGATGGAGTCTGATACTAACGTGAAGAATCTCAGGGAGTTCTGCCTAGGTCTTTTGGATGTGACACTCCCTCCATATTTCCGTTCAGAACTAGTGCAGCAAGAAATGGGACTTGTGGAAAAAGTTGTTAGAAGTACATTCAATTATTCTGTATTAGAAAGCCATGAAAATGTACTCCTTGAGGTTCATGCACCTTGGTGTGTTGATTGTGAAGCGATAAGTAAAAATAGGGAGATGATGGCCAAGCATTTCAGCGGTTTGAACAATCTCAAATCTGCACGCATTGATGCTGCTGTGAGTGAGCACCTCAAATTGCAGAAATTGAATCTGAAGAATATGATGAGATTCACCAAGGAGAAGCTGCAAATAGCAGGTCTTGAAACAGTACCTACTGCTGACAATAGCAAGTTTAGTGTGGAATTGGAGAGCTTCACCTTGAAATCTGTTGGAAGGATCTTCTGAAGATGCAACTTGAGAGGATGCAAATTTTATCAAAAGAACATTCCTTGAGCTCTTTTCCCAGACAATCTGATCATGGGTTCCTGAATTTTATCCCTGACCACTAAACCCTGATTTCCATACTTGAGGGCAAGTATGCTCTTGAGGGGAAGGAAATGTCAGAATCTGAAGAATGGTTCCTGGGAGATCGCTGTTTTATTCTGAAGAGGATACCGCTTCGCCCGTCTTCCAGTTCCATCAACGGCCAGGATTGCGCGTAGCTGGATGGGTGGCATCTACGACCTATATCAGCGCAGTTAATGTTAGTTAAAAGAGAGGAGTGAGTTTACTTTATTAGTGTTGATTCAGTGCTTATCTGAATGTAATTGCTGTCGTTTACTTAAGCTAATTGGGGATTGTACTCATATATACTCATTTCGGCTGAAGGAAGGGATATGCTTTTACCCTCAAAATATCAACTGTAGCCCTAGTTAGTTCTTAGCTGTAGCGAGTATTCCTCTCTGTTCTGGGCGATCCACCCGATTTTCCTGTGACAATCCATCTCCTAGTCGGATTCCCCACCGGGATCTGACACCGGTCGACGGGGGCGGCGTGCTTCCAGGACGCGCCGACGGCGAGCTCGCCGTGAATCAACACGCAGGAAGCCCTCCTCATCAGGAACAGGTTTCCCCGGCAAGGAGAGGGCTGCGCCCTTCTGCAGCACCACTCTCGCAAGGATAGAAGGCTTCGCGGCAGGCTCTGGCTGCACCTTGGATGCCTCCGCCGAAAGCAAGGCATCCCGGTAGGAAGTAAGGGGAGCTGGCGACAAGTCCGCCCCGCCGGAGGGGGAGGAGGGGCTGGAGTCGCACCATCTCTGCCCTTTGGAACGACCGGACGGAACGAACGGGCGGGCGGTGGGGGACAAGGGAGAGGAGGAGCCGGGCGCCCTGAGGGGAGAGGAAGGAAGCCGCGAGGCAGCCTTGGAGGTGGCCGCCGGCACCTGGACGGCCGCCGGCGTGGGGCTGGTGTGGGTTGGGGCGCCGGGAGGGGGAGAGGCGGGGGCGGAAGCGGAAGCGGAGCGAGACATCTGTGCTAAATGATGCTGTATGATTTCTGTTCACCCAAGATTCATTATTTTTATTGCTTTTACTGATACTTACACCTTGCTTGATATCCACCTGTTGTGTGGCAATGAAGATGGCAATCTCCTTGTACAGGTCACGACGGAATTTCTGATCTCCTTTCCTTCATTTTTTGCTTTGCTTTTTCAGAACCTGTCTTGACCTTTTGACTCCATCTTCAGGACTATGGCATCTTTGAGGACCAATGCTTCAGGCCAGAACTTTTTCATAGTTATCTTGAGGTTTCTTGAGACATTTTTTGGATCAATGTCAACAGGTATTGTGACAAAAATTTGTATGCATATGCTCATTTGCTCTACATATTTCCTGCCCACAGTCTGATGTCTCAGTGCTGTCCGTTTCTCCTGGTTTTCATTTATGCTTATGTATTTAGGTACAATCATTTACGTGACATTTCCTGCACACAGTTTGATGTCTCACTGCTGTCCGTTTCTCCTGGTTTTCATTTATGCTTATGTATTTAGGTACAATCATTTACATGACATTTGGCAACCAACCTTTTAACTACTTATATTTTTGCAGGTGTTGGCGTTGGATTTATTTCTGCTCTCATATCCTTTACTCTACCTTCTGCACTGTTGGTAGGGCTGTAATGTCTTTCTCTCACTGAAAGCTGTCATTTAAATATTATGTGATGATTTTGCATGAACCAAATAGGATGCAGTCCACCTGCATTCCTTTAAAGAAATGATTCCACATGGGCCATGCTGTTTTTGTCATATAATCATTCGACAATGCTATTTTGTAATTCCATAGTTTTTTATTCTCGTCTGTGTTTTTTGAAGCATTGATCACTTGATATTGTTTTTCTATAACCAGATACCCATGATAAACATGAAGATGTGCTCTGTTCATAACAGATTGGCGCGAAGACTCCATGAGATTGTGGCCAGCAACCAAAGTGCGTTTATTAAGGGGAGGTGTATTCAAGATAACTTCATGTTGGTCCAGCAGACTGCAAAATTTCTAAACCAGCAAAAGGCCCCTCGAATTCTCCTCAAGCTAGATATTTCAAAAGCTTTTGACTCAAATTCGTGGCCGTTCCTTTTGGAGGTTTTACGGCATCGTGGTTTCGGACCTATTTGGAGGAATTTGATTTGTGGCCTTCTTAATGCGTCTTCAACAAGGGTCCTTCTCAATGGCATCCCGGGTGAGGAGACTCAACATCAAAGGGGACTCAGGCAAGGCGACCCGCTTTCTCCGATGCTATTTATTTTGGTTATGGATGTGTTGAATGCAACTATTCAGAAAGCCAGTGACGAAGGTCTCCTCCAACCACTTGCAAATCGCCCCCTCAAACACAGAGTCTCTCTTTATGCGGATGATGTGGTTCTGTTCCTCAGACCTGTTGCCTCTGATTTGGAGTTGATCTCTGCTGTCCTTCAGTTGTTTGGCACTGCCTCAGGACTCAAAACCAACATTCAAAAGAGTAGTGCCTCCCCCATACAGTGTTCTGATGAGGATATTGCCATAATCCAGCAACATATGTCATGTGTAGTTCAGGATTTCCCTTGCAAGTACTTGGGCCTCCCGCTTTCATTTAAGAAATTGACCAAAGGGCAAGTTCAGCCCATCATAGACCGCATCGCTGCCCATTTGCCAGGTTGGAAATCTGATCTAATGAACAGAGCTGGGAGGTTGGTAATGGTCCAATTTGTAATGACATCTATGGTGATTTATCTGGCTATAGCTTCGGATCTTCCCCCTTGGGCTATCAAGGAAATCGACAAGATTAGAAGGAGTTTTCTTTGGAGAGGAAGAAGAGAAGCTAATGGGGGTCATTGTTTACTCACCTGGCCTAGAGTTAGCCGGCCTAAAGAGCTAGGTGGACTTGGTATACATGATCTAAAATCCCTTGGCTGGGCCTTGAGATTGAGATGGTTGTGGCTTGCAAAGACCCAACCAGACAGGCCTTGGGCGGAGTTTAAGATCTTGTTACACCCTTCTGTACATGCCTTCTTCTCCATGGCAGTGTTCACTGTTGTCGGTGATGGAAAATCTACTCTCTTTTGGACTGATAAGTGGCTGCATGGGCAGTCCATTGAGCTACTTGCTCCTCACCTTTTTGCTCTGGTCTACAAGAGGACAGCCAAAAGACGCACAATTTTTGATGCTCTGTTGGACAATTACTGGATCAGGGACTTGCGAGGTGCCCTCACTATGGCTACTCTGTTTGATTATTTTGTTGTCTGGAATCTTGTTTCGGATGTGCAGCTGCAACCTGACTTAGCAGATGTGCACAATTGGCGCCTCACTGCCTCTGGACAGTACTCAGCCAAGTCTGCCTATAATGCTCTCTTCTTTGGCTCAGTGCAGTTTGATCCTTGGAAACTCATTTGGAATACTTGGGCGCCGAAGAAGTGTCAATTTTTCCTTTGGCTTGCTTTCCATAATAGATGCTGGACTGCGGATAGACTGGCCAAGAGAGGTTTACCTCATCCTGCTCAGTGTCCCCTATGTGACCAGGAAGATGAGACCATCCAGCATATCCTTTGTGGGTGCGTGGTTGCAAGACAAATCTGGTCCCTTGTCTTCCGTCGCTATGGGCTACCGGATTTCTCTCCACTCCCTGATGACAAGGTCCTCCATGTATGGTGGATGCGTATTCTAGATTTGTTCCCTGACAACTGCAAGAGAGGGCTGAATTCGCTAATTATTTTGGTCGCCTGGTCCTTGTGGAAGCACCGTAATGATATAGTGTTTAATGGAGCTGCTCTCAATGTGCAACGTATTCTTAAGCGGATTTGTGAAGAGGCTAATCTCTGGTGTCTAGCTAGTGCTAGTGGGTTAGCTCACTTAGCGGTCACTGCTAGATAATATGGCGGCTTTTGTTTAGCCGGGTCGTTTCTGGTCTTCTCTTTTCTTTTCAGGCGATTCTTGTGGTGTCTTGGCTCCTTCGGGAGTTTTGGGTGTGTGTGTTTTGGGTGTGTTGTACTCTTCTGAGTTCTTCTTCTTAATGCAATGATACGCAGCTCTCCTGCGTATTCGAGAAAAAAATATCTGGATTGAACAAACCTGGTATTTTTGTACATAGTTGGCATGTTGTTGAGTATTATTCATGCATTGTTTGTGTCATACCGACAACCATTTGTTACTCCTTAATTATTTTAAACCTCTTCAAGTGTGCAGCACTGGGTGTTGAGAAGTAAGTAAAATCCTAATTATCTAATTTTTCCCAAAACATGAGTTTATAAGAAGATAATAAGCAACTGAATTCCTGACTTTATATTTTCAGCCTTCAGAATCTCGAGAGCTGCTTGTTTGTACTTTTCCCATACTTCTCGTAAGCATATCTTACTTGAACTATGGCTTGTTAGGCTTTGAGGCTTCTAGGTTCAATTGCAGATTTGTTTGCAGGTACATGCTAGCTGAAGGCTTTGGTCTGTCTGGCATAGTCTCGATACTCTTCACTGGAATTGTGGGTTCAACTTAAATGACTAAATGAGGCCTTTCTGGATTATATTTTGCCATTTATTTTTTAAAGATAATGTAACCTTTCTTTTTCAGGTGATGAAGAGATACACATTCTCAAACTTGTCAGAAGATTCCCAGCGTTTCACTGCTGCCTTTTTCCATCTGCTTTCATCATTAGCAGAAACTTTTGTGTAAGTAAATGCTTAAAAGTCATATTTTTGGTAAATTTACATACATACTTGTCTAATCTCGCTATAGGTTCATATACATGGGATTTGATATTGCAATGGAGCACAAAAGCTGGTCACACATTGGGTTCATATTTTTCTCAATTGTATCCTACACTTTGTTTGGGTGCTACTTTATACTGTGCAGAAATCCTTATGAGATATGCTACTATTTCTTCCTTAGCATTTATTTTGGTCGATTAATGAAGATCTTCATATTAATTGCAAGGTATGATTTCATTAAGCCTTGTTCAAATTCTATTGGTTGATTTCTTAAGGTTCGTTTGGAGGGGTTTGAGGGTTTGCTTCGAGGTTGTTTTGGCAATAAGCTAGGAGAGGCAACATCAACCTCTCAATACAATACAGGCTTAAGGATATCTGATAATCCCCTTCAACAGCACCTTTTTTCTTAAAATAAATCCAACAGAACCCGGCAAGCTCTATATGAAAGGCACCCTGTTCATTGGAGCTTAGTACACAATAGCTTTATGCTCAAGCTTAAGCACTTCTTGGTAGGCTCTAAATTTCCTCACGAATTGGAAGACTGCTCATTATTTATCTATATGAGTTTGCTCAAATTGCTTTGTTGTTTTTGTCATGTCCTATTATTTTAAAGGGCCGCAAATGTTTTCTCATGTGCTTACTTGCTAAATTTGGCACGGCCACCCCTCCGGCAGATATCCAGGCAATATCAACAGGCACTTTGGTATAGTGGCATGTGAGCTGACAAGCATGCTCACGCAATACGTTTAATATTTGTTATATTAAAGTTGTTTTGTCACTAGGTGTTGTGCATTTGCTTGTGCAGGGCTCAGAGGAGCTATGGCTTTTGCCCTTGCTCTTCAGTCTGTTCATGATCTTCCTGAGGGCCATGGCCAGACAATTTTGAGCGCTACCATATCTATTGTTGTTCTAACAGTAAGATATCAAACATTTAAACTGCACTATAGATGTCATTATTGAAAGAACTTCTGAGGTTTGCTGGACGACAAAAATCAGTGTAGGAAGATATGCTGCTGCTAGTGTAAACCATCCCAATTAACTTCTCTCATGGTAATAATCCAGGTACTTCTGATTGGAGGCTCAACAAGCACAATGCTTGAAACTCTACACATCGTGGGGGACAATAATAATGATGTCAATAATAATAATAATGATCATCGTCGTTCATTTCAGGTAAGTAATCTACACTTTGTAACAGCAACTAGGGTATATACTATATACTACTGTTACTGTATGGAATTGTATTCCTGCCTTTCAGAGGACATGATCGTGTAGTTGTTCAATATAGCTTTTACCGTGAGTCCATGACAGCATCATATTTGCTCCAATAAATTTTATGATAATAACATATTTAGGTTTCCCCATAATTTCCCCCAAAATGTCATTTGTATACTGTAGTTGTGGTTGTGGTCGTCATTGCTTCTGTCACTGGATAATGCAGCCTAGTTGTGGCCTATATATGCATACATGTGATGGGATGTCGTAGTGATTGGATGTATTCAGTTTCCTCACTTGATAAACTATTTCTGTTGCCAAAATCCACACGTTATCATGAAAGGGGTTACCACATTTTGGCATGTATTATTTCTTCTACTTATTAAGGCTTGTAGTTTAGTTCTTGAGTGTAACGCCCCCGTTTCCAGGGGCGTGTACGGACACGGCATTCCGCAACTATTCACGCATGAACAGTTATGGAGTGTCGCGCAAGAGTATACTATTGCATGCTTACAACAAAAGACCAGCATATATTTCACATAAGGATTAACATCCAGTTTTGACAGCGGGGCGTGCAAGCCCAAAGTATATTTACATTACAAAAACTCCAAAATCCGCTTCGAGCGCGGCGAAGACCTAAAGCCACGGATCCTCGTCGAAGAAGAGACCCTCAGGGACGTCCTCGACAGGGAGACCTTCACCTTCGTCTTGATTCTCTAAAGAGTGGATTAAGCAAGCCGTGAGCCAAACAACCGGCTCAGCAAGTCCCAAAGGGACTCTATCTTACTACATGCACGGAACATCAAAGGAAGGGAGTATATTTGGTTTATTAACTTTGAGTGGATGCAGTTTTATTTGCAAACATTTTATAAAACGGATCCAAAACTACTCCTTAAGATCTCAGGGGTTTTTCATGAAGAGTTAATTAACCAACTAATCAAGTTAAAGCATGTACAAAACTACTTAAGCTTCGCTGCTGGAATCACCCAAGTGACACAGTTCCATTAACCGGGAGCACGGCGTATTCGAATACCATTTATTTAACTCTGCAGAGTTTGCTTAGCTTTACCCACACGATTCCTTAACCCTCATGACTGAGTTAAGAAAGCCAGGTCGTTTCACTGCTCAACTCTTTATATAGGCTCTACCCGGTAGAATTCACTCGGGTCTGGCACAAGAAGGAAAGAAAAACAAACGTCCGCTTCGAGTGAACTCTACCGTTGTTAGGCATCCGCAGCACGGCCTACCTAACCTCACTGCTTAACCTCCTCCTCCGCCACACCTGTAGAGTTTCAATCGAGTTAAGCAGATGCTAGACCAGTGTTGACAAGTCAACTCCTGTGGTTGAGCGATCACTGTGACATTTGCTCAGCGTAAGGGTTCAGTCCTTATATTTTCACATGGTCCGCAACCTCGCCAGGCCCGCGACCCAACCAAGGGTAAGCGGTGGGCGTAGACCGTCTCGCGGTTTCCCACAACACCCTTACCCTAACCCAATCTTAGGGTAAAAGATGGGCGAAGACCGTCTCGCGGCTCTTCCCCAACCCTTACCCTACCTTGTGCACGCCGGCACTCTCCGCTCTAAGATACGGTATCCCATACCACCCTACCTTAGAGTCGGATTTTCCAAATTCTATTGGCCCGCAGCCACAGCCTTATTAGTGTAAAAACTTTGCATGATAATAGTAATAACCTACAGTTATCTAGATTAACAGATAATTATTTCTAGGGTTAACAAAGGCATGGCAACAAATTTAACATGGCATTTGTCGGTGGTAGGTTTAACTACATAACATGTCATTCTAAACATTTTATTTTATTTTTGAACTAACATTTCAGAACTAGCTCAATGCAAATAGCATATTAACATAATTAAATAACATGGGTTGCAACATGATCAAAGGATTTGGGACTTGCCGTCAATCCGAATGATCTCTGCTAGCTCGAACGAAGAAACACCTGGATCCTGAGCCTGCACTTGAACCTCCGGGATCTCCGAAACTAGCGTAAACACATGAAATAATTAAATCCAGCTTGAGACTAATCAAGCGAGGGAAAATAAACTATTTAAAAAGGAGTAAAATGCATAAATCCTTCAAATGGAATTTTAGGAATTTATCTGGGATGAATCTGGAGGAAAGGAGGTCAAAAATGGGTCCAGGATATTATTTGGAGCAAAGTGGTGAAATTTGAGAATTTTTGGGATTTTCTGTGATTTTCTAGGATTTATTTGGATTTTTCTGGGATTGTTGGAAATTAATAAAGCCGGGAAAATTGCTTTGAACAGTGCGGCCCGGCCGCTTTGCTACAGTGCGGCCCAGTCCACGATTCAAACGCGCGGCCGGCGGCCCATGCGCGCGCGTGTACGCGCGGAGAGGCAAGGCAGGCCGAGGCCTCGGCCCACGCTCGCGCGCGCCCACCTCGCTCGGATGGCCGACGCGTGGCGGGATGGACGGCAGCGAAGCGGTACGGGGTGATCCGACGGAGGCGAGCGGTGATGTTTAAGAAGATCAGACGGCTGTGACTTGTTGCCATCGGACGGTTCGGTCGAGATGGTAACGGTCGGGACGGAGGGCCGGGATGTGGCCACGTCGCTCCTTCGTCTACCTCTCGCTGTGCGCTCGCGACAGAGAGGCAGAGCGGTGGAGCGGCTACTCTCCGGCGACGGCAATGGCCGCCGGTGGCCGGGGAGGGCTCCAACAGGTGAGTCTCGGTGAGGGAAGTCCATTTTGGGGCTTTGGAAGGGGAGGGGATCAATGGCGGAGGCAAGGGGCAGAAGGGGGTGGTTCGGCTCATCGGCGGCGATTAGGGTTGCCGACGGCGATTCAGTCCGATCGGTGGCGGCCACACGTTCAGGGGGTCCCGGGGCTTACAATGGCGGTGGGGGTTGTGGCGGGGAAGCTCCGAAGTAGGCTGGCCACGGAGAGCTGGTTCGGCCGGCGGCGAGCAACGGGGCTGGAGCTCCACAAGCGTCCACCTGGCCAGGGACATGCACCAAAAAGATCAGGGGAGAAGGGTGAAGCTTCTGGCGCATGCAATTGGGAAATGAGGGGATAATGGGGGAGATCCGCTCACGGGCGTCGCCGGCGCAAGGGAGAGCGGCGACGGAGCTCCGGGCAATGGGACTTCAATTGGCTGCTCTGGGAGGTGCACGGGAGTGGTGGGAGGTGTTTGCGGGCGGTAGGGAAGCTCGGGAAGCAAAGGAACGAGAGGGAGCCGAGAGGGGGTTTTTATGCCCGAGCGGAGGAAGGCAATGGGCGGGGCGCGGAGTCAACCGGAGCAGGTAGGGCAACGCCTTGGCGCGGAAGGAAGGCGGAGCTGGCTCTGCACAGGAGTTAATGCGAGTGACGGGAGCAGGTGGAGCTGCGGCATGGGCAAGGGCGCGTCCGCGCGCGGGAGAGGGAGAAGGCGGCCTCTAACAGGAGGGACCGGAGCAGAGGCTGGGCGACGTGGCGCGAGGACGTCCACCGATTCGGACCGAGGCGGTCGGGACGGCGCGGCGCGGCGCGGTCGGGGCGAAACCGCGAGCGCGGAGGGGAGGATCCAAGGGCGGCGCAGGCGGTCGGGGCGCGGGCGCAGGGGAGGAGGCGGGGAACGGGGAAGGCGCCAGCGGGAGAGGGGGAGGCGCCTGCGGGAGGGGAAACCGGGTGGCGGGGAAAGCGGGAAGGGAGGCGGCGCCAAAGGAGGAGGGGAGACACCTGGCCAAAAGAGGAAAGCGGCAGCGGGGAGACCTTCCCGAAAGGGAAAGTTTCCGAAATTCACTCAAAATCCAGCAAAAATTAAGAAATTTTTCGGTTTGAATTTTTGGGGACTTTTCATTGAGCATCGTTGGTGATTTGTAAATTGTGACACTATAATTATTGACTTGCAGGATCAGGAGAATTTTGACGGAAACAATGTGGGTAACATAGAGCAATACATTGAGGAGGGCACTTCTACTGCAAGCAGATTCAAACTGAAACTCAGAGAGATCCAGAGAAGGTATGCTTGCAGTTAAAATTTGCTACCAAAGTATAATACATGGTCATCCTGGCTGGAGTATCAGAAGTTGCTGACACACACTATTTTTAGTGGATTGCACTTCTTTATGAACAAAGACTAACTACAGTGTTCAACAAAAAATTCCTCTATGCATTGGAATCACTAGTTTCTTTAATGTTTCTTGCAGCACTGCCTCCTTCACCACATTGGGCAGAAACTACATTACTCCGTTTTTTACATCTCAAAATGGCGATAGTGATGATGAGGTTCTGGTTCCTAGTAAGTTCATTTTAATTCTTTGTACCTCAGTCTTCATATATAAACCAGCGGAGCCGTGTCCTGCAAAAAAAAAAACACTTCGTACCTCTTTTGATCTATAGCGTAACTATTCCTTCTGTATTGACTTTGCCTCTGAATGCAAAGCAGATGAAGCACAACGGATATCTAAAGAGTTGCAAGACTTGGAGAGTGACTGACTGGACAGATGAATTGAACAGCTTCATTTCGAAGGAATCGCGCAGCAGTTTCCGTGCTATTAGATCAAAGCTGGGATAAACTGATGACATTTAGGCAGCATCTATACTTCGACTAACAAATTATAGAGAAACAAAAGTATAATTTTATATTCTACAGACTAGGATGGCTCTATATTATGTAAATAATAGACGAATAATACACGGTAAGTTACCAGGTTACCAATGATAGCAGTTGTTTTCAGTCGCTCCCTTCTGACTTTCTCTCAGAAATTCTCTGCGAAGAAGCTTGACATCTTGTGTGTCCTCTTTTCTTCACGGTTGGCTGTTCAACCTGGTCCCCAGGGGACTGATTCCATCACCCTACCATGCAAGCAAAACATCATTCCTTGCCTTTTGTCCCCCTTTGTGTCTGCATTTGCTGCATGTTCAAAGCTAACTACTAATACATGAAACCGGCATCTGTTGCTGCATGGATTTACAATGCCTGTATTATGGAAATCTCTGTTGAGGGATGCATTTGTTTGCAGCTGACCGAGCTGTTACCTATAATTGGGCATGTTCTTTTGGCCTACAGTTTATTGTTTAATAAATAGTGATTACCGAAAGAAGCTAAAAACCATTGAAAAGCCCAAAAAAAAGGCAATTATATGTGTTTTGTGGTTTTTTTTGGCTTTCCAGTGACTTTGATTTTTAATTTTTCCTCAGCAATCACTATTCATTATACTAATATAACACAACTAAAGAAACTGTTCCTTCGTTGCCTGTGTGTTCCATCGGCTGGTGAATGCTCGGACCATTGATTTGTACACGTCTCGAACACAGTTACGGACAGCACAGCAGCTTACAAAATTGGGTATTAAAAATCGCTATGTTTTGTTGAACTAGTGTACCACGCCGGCTCGTATCGACCCGAATCGTTTTTACATCAGATCGGGTCGTTGGGCGTTGGTGTTGCTGACCAAAGCTTCATGTTCCCCGAACATCCCCTGCTTCCAGAAGCTTCTTTGCAGATTGCAATGCATATGTTCACAGGAAATAAGAACACAAGAACCACTATACGAAGGTACGGAGAGATTCCTAGAAAATTTTGAGATTATGGCAACCAGTGAAATTTGCATAAACAATATAGTTTTCATATAGATTTTTTTTCTTGGAGAAATTCAGAACATATGAATTTTACATTAAACAATATAGCGTACACCAAGAGATTTTTTAAAGAGGAAGGCAGATTAGTGCCAATTATGGACTCCATAATTATACATTTGGCCCTGCTATTCCGGACTTTTGGCTTCTTCGAAAGTTCAAACAAACAGAGCGGATTTTTGAAACGGATTCTCCAAACGGTATTTCGAACTTAAAACCGTATGCGCCGTCTACATCATTGGCATCTTCGTCATCTGCTGTCGTCTTAAAAAGACAGATAAATACCATCAGCCACAGTCCAAAAGAATATGGCTAAACTCATTTCGATCTCCATAGGCTTCCAAATAGAAAAACCAACTGACTTATGGGTAGGGGTGATAGCAAGTTAACTCCTCGTCTTATCAAGTTTTTTTTGAAATTAATATAGTTCGATTTAATATTATTTTATTGATAGTTTGAAGGTATTCTTAGAAACGATTTAACAAGCCAAGTCAAAGCACAATTTAATTTCATCCAAAATCGATTTATTTAATATTTAACTAATTAACTAGTCCAATTAAAATAAATTTCAACTGAAATAACGACCTCCACGAAAGAGCTTTATTTTCCCACCCTACTCGTGGGCCAGAGCCAACTCAAAGCCCAGCACGGCGCCACAGAGCATCGGGCCCAACGACTCGTCAACTCCCCCACGTCGCCCACGCCTTCGACTTCGAGCCCCTTGTAGAACATTCGAGAACGGAGAACCCCATCCCCGCTATAAATTCGCGCCCCCGCTCCACCTTCACCTCCGCCTCCCGCACGCGAGATCCCCCTAAAACCTTAACCCTAGCCGTCTTCCCCTCTCCTCGCTTCCCCCGCCTTCCAGAAGCTTCTTCCGGCGCCATGGCCTCGGAGACCGAGACCTTCGCCTTCCAGGCCGAGATCAACCAGCTGCTCTCCCTCATCATCAACACCTTCTACTCCAACAAGGAGATCTTCCTCCGCGAGCTTATCTCCAACTCCTCCGATGTAAGCTCTCGGTTGCTCGCTCGCTCGTATTCTCCTGTGTTTACGGATTCAGTCAGATCTGAGCGCTAAGGCCCCTTGTTAGATCGCTAGAGTTTAGGTGTCATGGAAACTGTGAGGTTTTGCCGCTAGTTGGTAGCGTTTCGTTCTTCTGTAGATAAATCTGCGATCTGTGTGTTACTGTTAATCCCTGTGCCAGCCGTGGTTTATGTTTCATCTCTAGGGACTGTCGCATCTGAAAAACCCCATGTTAATACCTAGCGCTAATCTGATGCTATGATTAAAAAAATGTGATTAGTCTTGCATATTTGGGTGTCTTTTGTTCCAGATCGGTAGAAGGCTTTAATTTGAATGTTCCGTTTTAAAAAATATATAGTCTTGCAGATTTAAGTGTTTCTTTTATTCTAAATCGGCAGAAGGCTTTGACCTTACAAGCTAAATCATACATGAATGCATTGGATGAGTCTTGATTTTGTAGAACAAGTGCACGATTTTACTATTTATGAAAATTATTGGCACTGCAAACTGATTCCTTGTAGTTTTTGCATGGTTAATTCGATAGTTACTCGAAACTATATTAGCTAAATTGGGCGTTGTGATGTGGTTTGCAGGCGTTGGATAAGATCAGGTTTGAGGGCTTGACGGACAAGAGCAAGCTGGATGCTCAGCCAGAGCTGTTCATCCATATTGTCCCTGACAAGGCGACAAACACACTCTCGATTATCGACAGTGGTATTGGTATGACCAAGTCGGATCTTGTGAACAACCTGGGTACCATTGCAAGGTCTGGGACGAAGGAGTTCATGGAGGCACTGGCTGCCGGTGCTGATGTGTCCATGATTGGTCAGTTTGGTGTCGGGTTCTACTCTGCCTACCTTGTTGCTGAGAGAGTTGTTGTGACGACCAAGCACAATGATGACGAGCAGTATGTGTGGGAGTCTCAGGCTGGTGGGTCCTTCACTGTCACACGCGATACGTCTGGAGAGCCCCTTGGGAGGGGTACCAAGATTATCCTCTACCTCAAGGATGATCAGGTACAGCAGAATTTTAAACTCCTTGAATTCTTGTTTACTTGGTACTGTTCGCAGTTTAGGATGTTTTGGATGGACTCTGTATGTTATATAACAGTTCTCGTAACTTGTCAAGATCATGTAATGGTGTGCTTGTAGATTGATTAGTGATGTTGGTGCTTTTTTTTGTTTTTGATAATCTGGGTTTGAAAACTGATGGATACCTAATTTTGTTAATGATGTTGAATCTGGGAAGATGGTTGGGAGGGTTAATTGAAATTGAATAATAAGAATTCCCTATTTGTACTTGCTAGTGTTGCTTAGTTCAGTTTTTGAAACTGAGAACATGGCTTATGGCAGGCTTAATTGAAATTGAATAGTAAGACGTCCCTATCGGTACTTGCTAGTGTTGCTTAGTTCATTTTGTTTGAAACTGGAAGTTAAGGACTTCTGCACCATTGGTATGACCCATGGTTGGCCTGAAATGAGTCATTCTTATTATTCTTGTATTTTTGGTTTGTTGGTAATCTGTGTGACTTGTCCTTAACAATTTGCTCCTCTTGTCAGTTGGAGTACCTTGAGGAGCGTCGCCTCAAGGATCTGATCAAGAAGCACTCTGAGTTTATCAGCTACCCCATCTCTCTCTGGACAGAGAAGACCACCGAGAAGGAAATTTCTGACGATGAAGATGATGAAGAGAAGAAGGATACTGAGGAGGGCAAGGTTGAGGATGTTGACGAGGAGAAGGAAGAGAAGGAGAAGAAGAAGAAGAAGATCAAGGAGGTTTCTCATGAGTGGTCCTTGGTCAACAAGCAGAAGCCTATCTGGATGAGGAAGCCTGAGGAGATCACCAAGGAGGAGTATGCTGCCTTCTACAAGAGTTTGACGAACGACTGGGAGGAGCATCTTGCCGTCAAGCACTTCTCCGTGGAGGGTCAGCTTGAGTTCAAGGCTGTCCTCTTCGTCCCCAAGAGGGCCCCCTTCGATCTCTTTGACACCAGGAAGAAGCTCAACAACATCAAGCTCTATGTGCGCCGTGTCTTCATCATGGACAACTGCGAGGAGCTGATCCCTGAGTGGCTGAGCTTTGTCAAGGGCATTGTTGACTCCGAGGACCTTCCCCTCAACATCTCCCGTGAGACGCTCCAGCAGAACAAGATCCTCAAGGTCATCCGCAAGAACCTAGTCAAGAAGTGCATTGAGCTCTTCTTTGAGATTGCCGAGAACAAGGACGACTACAACAAGTTCTACGAGGCCTTCTCCAAGAACCTGAAGCTTGGCATCCATGAGGACTCCTCCAATAGGAACAAGATTGCTGAGCTCCTGAGGTACCACTCCACCAAGAGTGGTGACGAGCTGACCAGCCTCAAGGACTACGTGACGAGGATGAAGGAGGGCCAGAGCGACATCTACTACATCACCGGTGAGAGCAAGAAGGCTGTGGAGAACTCCCCGTTCCTTGAGAAGCTGAAGAAGAAGGGCTACGAGGTCCTCTTCATGGTTGATGCCATTGACGAGTACTCTATTGGTCAGCTCAAAGAGTTCGAGGGCAAGAAGCTTGTCTCTGCCACCAAGGAAGGCCTGAAGCTCGATGAGAGCGAGGACGAGAAGAAAAGGAAGGAGGAGCTCAAGGAGAAGTTTGAGGGGCTCTGCAAGGTCATCAAGGAGGTGCTCGGCGACAAGGTTGAGAAGGTTGTCGTCTCCGACCGTGTGGTCGACTCGCCGTGCTGTCTTGTCACCGGCGAGTACGGCTGGACGGCCAACATGGAGAGGATCATGAAGGCCCAGGCCCTGAGGGACTCGAGCATGTCTGGGTACATGTCGAGCAAGAAGACGATGGAGATCAACCCCGAAAACAACATCATGGAGGAGCTGCGCAAGCGCGCCGACGCCGACAAGAACGACAAGTCCGTCAAGGACCTCGTGATGCTCCTCTTCGAGACCGCCCTGCTCACCTCCGGCTTCAGCCTCGACGACCCCAACACCTTCGGCAACAGGATCCACCGCATGCTCAAGCTCGGCCTGAGCATCGACGAGGACGAGTCGGCTGAGGCCGACACTGACATGCCGCCGCTGGAAGACGACGCCGGCGAGAGCAAGATGGAGGAGGTTGACTAAGCGTAAATTTTTTATGCAGTCGTGCACCGTAGAGCTAGCTTATCTGGTTTACCGTGGCCGTATCGGTCTATTTTGTGGTTTACTGTACCTAGCCTGCGATGCATGGGGCTGGTGATATGGTTTATGGATTCTCGAACTGCGTACGTTAATTGTTGGTGATATGATATTGCTATATTCGTATCTTTCAGTTAATCATGTCTTTAGTTTCTGCTATTATCTTTACTCGACTCTGTTTCTACTTCAGAATAGTTACCTTTGATGGTCCCAACTCTTACAGCGGGTGTGCCCTACCGCCGCTATTTTTTTTCTTATTTGCGTTAAGCTTTGGTTTTGATAGTTTGAATTAAATTCCTGCATTCGGATCCATACTCCCTAACATCTTGTCTCATACACACTGAATTTAGGGTCTGTTCTTTACCTCATAAGCCGGCGGTTTTTAGCTTGTGCTACAATACTTAAGTTTTAAACAGAGTATTTTCTCAAGACGAGGTCTACAAGTTAAACGATCTACACGTTAAAAACCCAACATTGTACCGGTCAAAATCGCAAGTAAGTATCTGTCTCTCCGTAATCTGTACCGCAAACAACCAAAATTCAAAAATTTCAACCAAAAGCAATAAGCCGCAGTCGAAAAGAACAGACCCTAGATTCCTAGATGCTAGTTGCGATTACATGGAACTGATTAACAACCACATTTTATTTAATTTTATATGGAAGTGTTCCCTGGAGTACATTGGAGTCGCATAAATACTGTGAATTGCTGGACACAGCGCCATGTTTTAACCTGTTGCAGCTACAGATGATTCTACCTAGCCCAGGAGGAGAAATTGCTCATGCTTGTTCGGCCAGTTTGTCTGCTCTAGTGTTCCGGGGGATGTTGCCAACTCTGTAATCGGCATCGCTGCCTTGTTCATGGCGATGATCTGTGCTACTATCGGGCGTAGTCGCCGATGTCCTGCTGTTGTTGGCGACGTGTCCTTCAATCTTGAGCAAGGTGACCAGGGAAGGTACTCTGAAAAAGAAGAGCTAATTTAGTATAGAACTTCTAGAAGAAGTAATAGGGTAACATGACACGTATTATCTTCGTCATGTGGAAAACCAGAGTATCATTCCAAAAGAATTGCTCCTCTGTTATATTTGGGGTACCTACGAGTTCCTTGGTACGTCTCTTTATCCTTCTGTCCTGCTAGAACCTGTAATGCAAGCTACATTCTTTGTCACACTTCTGAGGTACGTAGTCCTAAATGCTTGGCAATTTAGCATACAATGCAGCGCAAAATAAATGTACGAACTTAACAGATTTGCTGAAAAATTGAGAAAAATCAGCATCTTACAGTTCAAAGCTTCTGTCCATGCGTCCTCTGGGAAGGTTGCAGCAATTTCCTGCGGAGTTGACAAAAATTACTTTTGGTGAAATGCGCCTTGTAGTCTTTCAGAAAATCATATCATGACCTGCATTGCAAAGTCCCTCAGAAGTCAACAAAGTCCAGTGTTTAGAAGAGATCAAGTGATTTTTGTGACAAAAAGAACTTGAAATCATACATAAGAAAATCATATCATACAGAAGGTTGGGCACTTCCCTCAAATTTCATGGTCTCATCCTTCGTATATCTGTAAGACTTTTCCAACCAACAATAGCATCATCTTAAGAAATAAACGACATTTCTACTTTCAAAGCTTCTTTCAGCAGCAACATTAGCAACTCATTTATGTGCACTCAGAATTCAGCAGGCTCCTAACAAGAAACCAAAACAGATAATCCATGGTCCGTCAGTCAAATCAGCTGAAATTTGAAAAGAACACATTTTTACTTAACTTTAATGACTATCTTGAGGTATGATAGTACCTCAAAGATTATGAGGTTGGCATATGTATTATGTAATTGATATGCATGCGCCGCATTAGTTTGCCATTATAGCTTTCATGAGAACCATTGATAGATTGTCCAGGAAACCAGGACAATACAACCAAATTGGTAAAAGTTAGTTCCATTGGAGAATTTTCATAAGTTCTGGTCCATATAAGAACGATAATGATATAGCTAATATTACACAAAGGATATACATTAGTTGCATGAGGAGAAAAATAAATCTTTCGCTTTCCGAGATATGGCAATCTCAATCAGTTTGAAGCACCATGGGCACTATTTTGCTAACAGAAATTTCTAAGCACGGCATCTTATATCCATAGACCATAAACACTATGTTTTTTTGCTTAAGAATGTAACCCAATCTGAGATGTTAAGAGTCTGCAAGGAACTCAAACCTATTGCATTGAGCTGGATGATCCAGGCAATTTCTTGATGCTATACTTCTGCAGAAAACTCCTTGCTTCTAGAGCATCAGCCCATTTGCCAGCAGCAGCGTAAATGTCAGAAATCAAAACATGGCAGTCAGCCTGCTGTGCATTGAGGCCAAGGATTTCACTCTGGACTCTTTCAGCGACATCAAATCTCTTGTGCATTCGACAAGCGCCTAGAAGTGCGCCCAAAACCATAACATCCGGGGCCATCGGCATGTTCCGGACCAGCTCCTCTGCTTCTTCAAGAAGCCCTGCCCGGCCTAACAAGTCAACCATGCAACCGTAGTGCTTCGCCTCTGGCTGCACTCCACAAGTAGATGCCATGCTCTGAAAGCACCGTTGACCTATGTCAACCAGCCCGCCATGGGCACAAGCTGTCAGTACACCAACAAATGTTATGTCATTCGGTTTTTCACCTGACCTCTTCATCTGCTCAAACACATCAATGGATTGCCGAGCATCACCATTTACTGCGAGCCCGGTGATGAGTGCGTTCCAGGCAGAGACATTCTTCTGGTCCAAGGAGTGGAAAACTTTGACAGCCATGTCAGTTCTCCCGCACTTTGCATACATGTCGACGAGAGCAGCACCAAGATTGAATTCATTGTCGAGCACCATCATGTGCTTGTCAATGAAGGCGTGAGCCCACCTCCCTTCTTCCAGAGCTGTTAAATGTGCACATGCTGAAAGCACACTCACCATGGTCACCTCATTAGGCCGGACATTGCTCTCGCTCTGCATTGCCCTGAATACCTCAAGGGTTTCTGCATAGCGTCCAGCCTGCGCATACCCGGAAATCATGCACGTCCAAGAAACCACATCCTTGTCAGGCATCACATCAAACAGCTCCCTTGCGCCATCCATCTTGCCGTTCACTGCATAACCCCGGATCATTGCGTTCCATGACACCAGATTCCTGACCGGCATCTCGTCAAACATCTTCCTCGCCAGTGGCAGCAGCCCATGCCGCGCAAATCCCGTCACCATCGAGTTCCATGTCACAACGTTCCTCCCAATGGCTGGCATCCGATCAAACATCTCCCTCGCCACATCCAACTCCCCAGCACCCGCGTACGCCCCCACCATCGCGCTCCAGGACACTCCATTCCTCTGAGGCATTTCCTCGAACACCCTCCTGGCATTCGCGATCTCCCCGCAGTTGACATAACCGCCGATCACCGTGTTCCAAGAAACCACGTCGGCGACCCCCGCGCACGAATCGAACACCTCCCACATCGAATCCGTGTCCCGTAACGCGGCGTACATCGCGAGGAGCGCATTAACGACAAAGACGTCGACCAAGAACCCGCGCCGGACGGCCTGGGCGTGCACCTGCGCGCCCGTGCGAGGGAAAGAGGGGACCCTGGAGGCGGACTTGATGAGAGGAGGAAATGTGAAGCGGTCGGGGAGGAGACCGGAGCGGAGGAGGGAGGAGAAGGCCGCGAAGGAGAGGCGCGGGGATGGGGAGGCGGCGGAGGCGCGGATGAGCAGGTTGTGGAGGAAGGTGGCGGAGGAGGGGAAGAGCGGGAAGTAGAGGGTGGAGAGGGCGGCGGCGATGTGGGGGTGGGAGGGGAGGAGGGGTACTATGCGCCGGAGGTGAGTGGGGCTGCGGCGGAGGTTGCCGGAGACTAGGAGGCGGCCGACGAGGAGAGGGAGGAGGCGAGGCGGCGTCATTTCCTCTTGGCGGCGGAGGGGGTGTCAGTTGGAATACTCGAAGCTCACTGTGAGAGGTGGAGGTCACACCGTACTGTGTCACGACTATTTAATTTTGATTTACAAGTTTTATAGTAGTTTAAGTTTAGTTTTGAAGATTTTCAGTTTTTAGAGTTGCTGATAGGTTTTGGATCTGTTTTTTTGTTTTGACTTATGACTTTTGACTACGGTTTATAGCTTTTGGATTGTTCATGAGAGAAGTACGAAGAAATAGAAACTTGCGTGCGATTTTGACTTATATAAATGAAGTTGTTATATTATATATACTACAATTAATTCATAGACCTCGTCTTGAAAAGATACTTTGTTTGAAAGCTAATTACTGTAAAAAAACCGAAACAACTTTTAGAAACTGAAAAGAAGAGGGCCTTTAACCGATCTGATCGATATAACAACGACGGTCATACTGGTCCTAGGCATTTCTTCAGACCTTTGTGAAGAGCGGTCTGACCGGTGGCTATTGAGCGATCAAGCCGGTTGAAAGCATCTAGGCCCCTAAAAATAGTTTTTGGTAATTAATGAATTCTTGTGAATATGGGACTAACGTGTTTTATGAGCATGCGAAGGGTTAGTCCACATGCGAGCGACAAGATGCAAGCCAAAGGATAAAAATGAAGACTCAAAAATTATTCAAAGCACATGTATATTTAGAAAGGATCTCTTTTAATTTTACCGGTCTTAGGAGAATGGTGCAAGACCGGATTATAGGGTAGATAATCGTACCATAAAGAGGGATCTTGGCAAGTAGCTTGATAGCAAATTTTATGTGCCACTTGGATCAACTTAGAAACTTGCATTCATCAAAATCCAATTTAAAACAAAGTCTGTGCTCTGTCTGGACGAGCGGTAGTACCGCAGATTTGAATGTCGGAACAACCGGAGAGCGGTAGTTCCGCGCCCAAAAGAGGTAATACCGGCGACCGGAAGCTCCGGATTTTGAGCGGAGCCTTTTTTTCCAGAGAGCACCCACGGATGCGTTTTGGATTTTCTGAAAACGGAAGTACCGGCAATTTGAACACCGGCATTTTTTGAGCGGTACTTCCGGTGCCCGGTAGATCCGGAGAGTGAACGGAACGTTTTTTCTAGAGAGCTCCTCCGGATGATTTCTGAGATTTCGCGGAGCGGAAGTACCGGCGATTTCAACGCCGGAACTACCGCAGGTTGCGGTAGTTCCGCCCTCCAGAGCGGTACTTCCGGGGTCCGGTAGCTCCGGACTAAGAGCGGTACGTTTTTTCCAGAGAGCACCAAATTTGGGACCTTTCGGATCTCGGCCAGAGCGGTAGTACCGCGCCGACTTTGCGGAACTACCGGAGAGCGGTAGTACCGCAAATTACAACGGCGATAGTACCGCGCCGCCAAATCCAACGGTTACTGCAGAGCTCTGACATAGCCGTTCTGCCGTGAAGATTTGGTAGCGGTAGTACCGGCCCCTGGGGGCGGTAGTACCGCTCTTCCTGAATTTTTCAGGAAATTATGCCAAACGGCTAGTTTTGGTTGGTGGAGGCTATAAATACCCCCACCACTCCACAAGGGCTAAGGTTAGAGACTCATTGCATAATTCTTGAGCCCTAGAGCATTCACTCCACCTTCATTCTCATTTTGTGCATTAAATTAGAGGTGGTTGAGCAAATAGTGCTAGAATTCATTAGTTGATCCAATTGGCACTAGTTTGCATTCAAGTGAAGCCCGGATTTGTTACTCTTAGTGATTGCCGGCACTTGGACGATTGGGCGGAGGTTAGATCGGTGATCTTCTCAAGAAGCTTGTGAGAAGACCCGGTGACTTGTGAAGGTCGGAGCTCACCTACCCGGAGCGGGGAAGAGCTACCATAGTGATCGAGGTGCTTCGGCTTAATTCGTGAAGCCGGTCCGATTCGTTCGGTCTAACCTCAACGTAGACTATGGGAAACCGGCAAGTTTCCGATCACCACGGTAAAACATCGGTTGTGTTCATCTCTTTCTTAGTTTTTGTCTTTTACTTAATTGTGATCATTTGGTTGAATAGAGCTAGGATTGTAATATTCTTGACTAGAATTGTGTATGATTAATTACTTTACATTCTTGTCATCTAAATTGTAAAGAATTAATCAAGTGAATAAGAAAAATTTAAAAACCTCCTATTCACCCCCCTCTAGTCGGTATCCTTGATCCTACACCGGTCTATAAAGGGTAGTCTAATCGTCGTGGAGAGAGCAGACAAACCGGTGGCTCGAGGACAGACAACCTAGACATATCTGGGGTGTTTAGAGAGGTTTTGAAGAGGACAGATATATCCAGAGTACCCAAGACATGTTGGGGTTGTTGATGAGATTTGAGATAAGAATGTTTAAGCAGTGTGATGCCAAGAAGATTGTGACTACATGCTGTGAAGTGCATGTGGAGGCTTTGTGTGACATGGTTGGTCGAACCATGATCTTGGGCGATTTGACCGACAGGCGGTCAGATTGCTGGTGGTGTGACCAGAGTTGGGCCAGCAGTCAGACTGGTCCCTTGTTGTAGAAGTGAGTTTGGAGATGATGTGCGGTCTGATCGACCTGTGGTTGGCGGTCGGACCCGCCATTTAGGTCCAGAGCATAATGTGAGTTGAGTTGGTTTGAGTGTATGCATGGCATGGGTGCTATTGAATGGTTGTATTGAGTTGCATGATGCATGATTTGTCTAATGTGATTGAAGTGCATAGACTTGTGTTCGGAATCAGATTGCTTTATTTTTGGATGTGCTGGGTTGCTTGGAGAGTGATGGCTGTCAACGACAATGGACCAGGACTAGACGGGAGAGCTGAGGTCAGTGTGATCAGGTAAGTTCGGGTGAGACTATACATGGCTCAAATGAGAAGCACAAAAGAGATAAGGATTATGATGAGGCGAGTTGGTGCATGTGGTACGCAAAGTGATGGGGCCGATGCATGTAGAGATGGTTTGGGGAGTCTGAATGCGTGAAGACGTGACAGCTAGTAAGTGAGCACTACGGGCTGCATGTCAGAGCATGCGAAGATGCTTTGACGGATTAGATTAACGTTTTGGGTTATTGGAGCCCTTTGAATGAGCCGCTTTAAAAAGTAAACAATAGGTCATATCATGTATGATAATTCAATTAGTACCAAAAATTACAAAATGAGAACTTACATGGGTCTGAAACCATTTCTGAAATCCCTTCTCAAGCCTTTTCTCAACATCATAAGCCCCTTCTTTCCCTAACTCTTCTCTAAATAGGCTGCAAAACATTGTTAATTCAAGCATGAGAGACAAATAGCAAGATATAGATAGGATAAAATTTAGATGTGTATAAATGAGTACATACTCCATGTATGGCTCAACCTCTCAATTATTTAGCACATACCAAACCATCCTATCAAATTCATCCTCAACATATGTCAGCCTCGAGGATCCTTGTAAAGTAACACCATGCATAGACACTGAGAGGTCACAAGCCAAATCACTTTCATGTCTTCCCTCCCGATTAAATCTGGTATCAACATCATCCATGTATCTTGAGCACAATGTCAATGCCTAATCAGCTACATATCCCTCTGCAATTGATCCTTCCAGTCTTGCCCTGTTCCTCACATAACGCTTCGGAGTACATAAGTATCTTTCTATTGGGAACATCCATCTATACTGTACTGGACCTCTTAGGATTGCCTCCTCAGGTAGATGAACAGCCAAGTGCACTATCACATCAAAGAAGGCTGGAGAAAAATTCTCTCAGGCTTGCATAGAATCTTTAGGATTTCTTCTTTCAGTCGATCCAAAACATCTAACTTCAGAGTTCTACTACACAATTCCCTAAAGAAGTTTCCCAACTCAACAATTGCTTCATTGATATCCTCACGCACGAATCCTCGGATGCCAGCAGGTAAAATCCTTTGCAGAAGGATGTGACAATCATGAGTCTTTAGCCCATGTACCTTGCATCCATCGACATTAACACATCTTGCTAGGTTGGATGCATATCCATATAGAAATTTCACATTTCTTATAAATTCACACAATGCAATCTTTCGTTCTTTAAACAAGGTGTAGGATGCCGCTGGCACACCATATGAGTTGCCATTGTCCTCTAAGTGCAACTCCTCTCTTATGCCCATGTCTTGCAAATCAAGTCTAGCATTAATAGTGTCTTTTGTCTTCGACTCAATATTGAGGAGTGTGCCAAGAAGGTTGTCACATATGTTTTTCTCGATGTGCATGACATCAAGGTTATGTCGCAACTTCAAATCTATCCAATATGGCAAGTCAAACAGACTAAACCTTCGGCTAAATGCTAGCCCATCATTGTCTTGGCACTTTCTTTTCTTATTTTGAGGATGCTTTCTGGGTCTAACATCTTTGACCTTCTCTAATTGCTCCAACAACTTCTCTCTACTAAATTCTCCAGGCTTCTCATGAGTTTCAATTTCACAATCAAGATCTAAGCTTTTTTTTTGCCAATGGTGGTTCTTTGGAGGGTAACGTCAATGCCCAATATAACAGATCTTCCTCCTCAGTGCCCTTGACAAAGGATCTTTGTCACAATGCACACACACAAAATAATCTCTTGTTGTCCTCTCTAACAAAGTGCTCAAACTGGATAATCATAGATGCACCATAATATTGCAACATGCAGATAGAACATTCTAGAGGTAAATGCATCATAAGTATGAACACCCTCAATTAAAAGTTCAAGCAATTCTTCTATAAGAGGCTCCAAGAAGACATCAAAATCCTTTCCTGAAGATTTTAGACCTGGGGTGAGTAGGGACATCATGAAGTTCGACTGATCCATGCATGCCCACGGTGGTAGGTTGTACAGCACAACAATCACTGGCCACATGCTATAGGAGGTGCTCATGTTGCTAATGGATTAAAACCATCTATAGAGATGCCAAATCTCAAGTTTCTTGCATCTCGTGCAAAATCTGGATATTTTCAATAAAAGTCTTTCCATACCTCCCTATCAGCTGGATGGCTTATTTCACCCTCGATAGGCTGCCTCTTCAACTTATGCATTGTGCGTCCTCTTCTTTTTTTGACACAAACATCATCTTCAGTCTTGGTATTAATGGAAAATGTCGCAGGACCTTCTGAGGAACCCGCTTTCTATCATCTGGGTCTTTCCATCTTGATTCTCCACATACAGGGCAATTATCAATTTTGGCGTACTCCTTCCAAAACAGGACACAATTGTTGTTGCACACTGGATTGAATCATATCCAAATCCCAATTCACAAAGATAATTCTTTGCTTCATTGTATGAACTGGGAAGTGCACAATTAGGTAATGCTAAGGACAACAACTTCACTAGGGCACTAAATATTGTATTGTTGATCTGATATTATGACTTGATGTGTAGTAACTTAACAAGAAAAGAGAATCTTGAAAAGTTAGGACATCCTGGGTAAAGTGCCTTCTTCGTATCTTTTAACACACTTGCAAACTTTGGCTGACTTCTATCTCAGTCTGTAGCTGTGTACGAGTCTCCTAGCAACTCTGGAATTGCATCATCGTCCTTGTCATCCTCATTCACACCATACCCATTCATGGCAGCATGTTCCATAGAATCATGATTTTCATTCCCCTTATTTGGATTTTCAATAACTTCAACCTCAAATGCTTCTCCATGATGTACCCACCGAGTGTAAGTACTTGCCATCCCATAGATAAATATGTGATCCTCCACAATGGACTGAGCCATACGCTGTTGAATCCTACATTCACGACATGGGCAAAGTATCTCCTCGTTCTTATCGAACTGTGCTTGAAGAAACTGCATGAACTCCTTCACGCTATTGATATATGCAGGGCTAAATAGTTTACCATAAATCCAACTTCTGTCCACCTGCTCATCATTGAAATAAATACAAATTAGCAATGTATCATAGTGCATCTACATAATCTGAAAAATATGCATCACAAGTATGTCTTCAACACCATTAATTAGTTGAATTAAAACATGCCCAAAGATTGGTGCTCTGAAATTATAACCTACCTATTATTACAAACACAAGTTACAGATTTCGATCAAAAAAGAACAAGTTACAAGAACAATCAAATAAAAAACATTAGGCGTTTGTTATTCCCAAGTTTTCACATTAGCTCCAACATGTCATACAATTAGCATAACTAATCTCTGAGCTCAATATATATTAGAGTTGCAATAGTAAGCTCATAACTACCAACAGACAATTTGCCTAAAAAAGCATCATGGAATTCAAGTAACAAGCATCATGGAAGTAGAATCACCTCATCAAGTGCCCCTTGCAGAGGATCCCTGTGCATCTCGAAAAGCTAAGGCATTGGTGCAACCCTGCAACAGTAGATCCATGAGGATCTCTTGAGGATGGCGGGTCACTGGTGGGAGAAGCTGGCGGAGCGGTGCTGGTAGGCACCGCGGCGCAGCTGGTGGAAGGAGTAGGCGGGCACAATCGTTGCGAGCAGAGCTACTAGCGGAGCGACGCAGCGCTGGCACGGCTGGTGGGCGGAGCGACGTTGGGCGGCTAGCGGGCGTGGTCGTCGCGGGTGTGCGCCACCGGAGTCACTGCGTGGCCGTCGTAGCTACGTGGGGGTGGGTGGGGAAGGATTTAAGCGAAGTCTACAAGTCCATGTATTGGAATTAGTTTAGATTATAAGAAATATACAGATAGAATAAATGAAGCCTCTAATCAGTATCATTTCACTAGCATAACGGTAAGGCATGGCATCCGCATGGGAGAGTTCTTGAGTTCAAGCGCCATCACCCGCCCATTTTTTCCAGTGTAAATCGATATATGTAAACCTAACATGTGGTTCCCGTGACCTGGGTCCCACGCCGCTGACGTGTGGTCTCAACAAATTGACATTTCAGGCCAAGTCAACTGACAAGTGGGCCCGACAAATTTGGTAAGTGGGTACCGCGGTTGACAAGCAGTGCCATTTGATGTGGCATCATCGTTCTATCCATTAATGACGAAAAATAGTTTGTCATAGTTGCCATGTCGGACTGACATGTGGGTCCCATGGTTGACAAGCGGTCCCATCTGATGTGGCATCAATGTTATGTCTGTTTATGACAAAAAAAAATAGTTTATCACAGTTGCCACGTGCTTATCTGTGACACCTTCCTTTCATCATAGATGTAGAGCTGTTATATGACGATAGTGTAATCGTCACGAAACTAGGACAAAACATCACAGTTCAGCCTAGGTGCTATCCATGACGATTTGTGATGTCATTTTATGATGAAATTTTTGGCTTTGTCACAAAATTCTAGGGTTCAAGGGGCGTCAGGCTATATCCATGACAAAATGCAAAAAATCGTCATGGAACAGTGCCTATTTATGACAAAAATGTGGAATGTCACATGCTTTCGTCATAGACAAGCATATCTGTTGTAGTAATTAATTATCTACACTTCTGCTCTCACCAATTAACGCTTCTTCCGTTTTTATTATTGCAAATATTTCATGTTGCATAACACTGGATCAACTTGAATGTCATAGATTTTTTTGTCGAGGTATGCATGCAAATATTCCTGGATGATCATTTGAAATATTCAGCATGGTTCTCATCATGTGTAGACTAGGTTTCCTTTGCAGATTTGTTTCATACAGAAGAAATTTTAGATTGCAGAACAAATAATCAACTTAGAAGTCATAGATTTTTGTTGAGGTATCCAGACTGTTATTTGAAATTTTTAGCAAGGTCATCGTCGTTTATCATTCGATTAGATGACTCATGAATTGGATGAGTTTGTTTGGTGAGTATTTGTAGACGAATAATTTCGGTGTCTTCCATTGTTCTTTCATTTTTGATACATCTCTTTTTGCCATAGTTTTTTCTACTATTCATGAGTTCTTGCTCATTAATGTGTATGCAGAGCTTGCAATTTTCAGTCAGGACTTAGCGTATTAGCCTCTTTATTCTGATAATTGCCGATACGTTTAATTGGGGTGACAATTCATGTGATCTTGATGCATGTACAGATTGGAATTGGTACCGGAATAGTTTCGTTGTTCTGCATGTGCACTTTATGACTGTTGCGTATACATCATTCAGAGGTATGTATCTTGAAGCCACTTGAATGTAGATCGAAACCAAAACAAACTCTTGTTACCTCTTCCATACCTTTTGATGTCGCATCTTCTATTCAATGTGAATCTCATGAAATGTTGTAGATAGAAATTTTTTATGACAAAAATCTGGTTTTTGTAGTTTCCATGAATTGTAGTCGAAATTTCTTTGAAGATAGTGATGATTTGATGTATAAATAACTACTTTAATATGCTCGAGAAATGTTATGTGCCTCCCAAATTTCTTATGATGTTATGCACAATAGGTACCGTGCTGAAATTCTAAGAGATAAGCTGGGAGCATGTGAGCTTTACCAAATATCCATCTGAATATTTCTTTTTTACTTTTGTATAATGTATTTCCTAAGAGTACATTCCCTATTATTTGTAAACTGTGTGATTTGGATCATTGGGATCATGCGAGCACCGTGACGCAGGTTGCCATGGTGGAGCCAAAGGCAGTGTAAGTCGAGCACACAGACAGTGAGAGTAATATGTAGTTTAGCACAGTGGTATAAGCATGACATGGGCCAAGGCGAAGCTTGGGAGGTCACCGGCTCACCGCAGCTAAGCCAGGACTAAACATGCTGGGGTCATACGATTTTTTTAATCTGTAGCAACGCATGAGCATTGAACTAGTCAACAATAAATACCACGTTGTGAAATATATTGCTAAAAAAGAGCAGGAATGTGATCATATCTATAGAATAAAAAAGAAAAGGTATTCCTGGATGTGCATAATAGCAAGCAAAGCGTTCTTGGAAACTAGTTAGGAGTGAGGTCTGGACGATTTGCATACTTCATCTATAGAATTGTTATCTTCTTATCCCAATTAACAACGAACTGTTATCTTCTTATCCCAATTAACATAAGGGAGGTTTCATTCTATCTGACGATGTAGCAGAGAGCACAAGGTTAAAACTTATTTACTATGTTAGCTGGATGCTAAGCCGAGTTCCCATTTCTATGTTCAGCTCTCCTTGTTCGCAGCTGCCAAGCTTCAAAGTTTGATAGCTTTCGCCTTTACATTCGCCATGCTGGCCAGCGCACTCGGTGACTCCGAATCCATCATGGTTGATTTCTTGACAGGATCCACAAGGTCAAGCCTCTTGTGTGGCTTCCTCCTTGTGTATGTGTAAGGGAACCTATGTCCTTCAACTTTTGTAACAGACTTAGTGGCAGGAGGTGCCTTCATCTTCAGTCCATCATGATATTTACGCATGGTTTCAGACTGCTCTGAGAAGTTGTTATAAAGTGGGTTTGTGGTTGTACCAAGGGCCAACATCTCAGGAATACTTTCGGCATTTTTCGGGCTGTGCATTTTCATGTAGCCGTTCATTTGATGACCATCAGCAGTTCTTGCATATGGATCAGGAGAACTTTCAGGAATTATGGCATTTTGTCGGCCAAAGTTCTTCAAAAGGTTCTTCTCATGGGGGAATTCTCTAGTGTCATATGCTTCATTGGAATAGGTTAAACTATGTTTAGCTGTTGACTGATAGAACCCTCTCAGCATTGCAGAACGATTGCCTATTTTGAGCTCCTCTAGAACAGTATTTTGGACTTCAAATGGACTTTTGACCAAGACAGGGTATGTTTCCATTGCACCCTCCCACTGCCAGGGGCTTGAGCGTGAATTGCCTGAAGTACTTTTGCTTGTGTTTATGTGATAAGAATAAGATGAATTCATAGCATAATCATGTACGTCCTGTGCAGCAGCATAAGGAGAAAAGGTGGACACCCGCACTCCCAGTTGATCGAGTGGGATCAGTCCTGGTGTATGATGTAGTCCTGCATTGTCATCAGTAAGCGAAGCACAATCAGTCCTTAATTTCAGCACACCTTTTGGTAGTCTAATACATTTTTCACTGGGCTCATTGGGAAGGTGAAAAATGTGACTTTTTGATGAGCTCATTTCCATTGATTTCGCTGTATGTACTATTTCCTTGTGTTTGGCTGAAATATGATTGGTCACTGTTCCATCCATAAGTTCAGCTCGCTTCAATGGTGACAAAGTGGCAGCTTCACCCTGAGAACTATTTAGATCAACAAATGTGAGAGGCTTCTCATATCGCCTTTTGTGCCAAATGTGAACCTTCTCCTCAAGACTAGTACCTGTATCGCAACTTCTCCACAGCTTGTCCATGGATGCAAATTTCCAAACCATGCCATCATGATACGACTTCAGAAAATGGTAGTATCTTCGTCTTTGAAAGTTCATCAGTAATTCTCTTGCCTGAGAAACTTCTGGAGAATAAAACCCACCGTTCAATCTGTGGAAAAAGCTTTTAAGTGGACTCCCAAAGAACATAGCACTGCCACTAAACAGCTCCTTCATTGTCGTAAAGAAGTCATGTTGGTCCATGTCCGGGAGATAGGCTGCTAGACGGAATCTATCGTCTTCTGTTAGACACGAGTTCCATGTCTCCAAAGAAAGTATGTCCTTCAATTCAGGCAGATCATAAAGCTCATAAGGGACATTGCACATCTGACCTCCAGACATTGCAAGCTCACAATCGACCTCCGCACGTTCACAGTCATCAGATTCATGACTAGGAAAGTTCTGAAGCAGCATTCTCTCCTCTCGTGTAAGGTCCTCATCTTCACAGCTGTAACCACTCTTTGCTGTAGGCACACCACGTGCTACCTTCACAATGCCCATTGGTGAAAAAAAAGAGCTCCAATACTCCACTCGGTATCAGAGAGGATGGTCAACAGTGATTCCAGCACAATACCACACTCCAATGCAAGATCCCTGCGAAGAAAAAAAGGAGTAAACAAGGGCCTATGAGCACTCAACATTCATCAATATTTCAACTTGGAGAGCACACTTCATGGATTGGCGTGTATCAACAACTGATGCATTTCAGAACCAAAACCACTGGAAATAACAAGCTATATCAATTGTACGGTAGCATTACGTCATAAGCAACATTGTCCCTAGTCATCGAACATTCGAACTAATTACGCTGTCCATGAAACATCATGTTAAGTCAATTCTCCTAGCTCTTCTCGAAGCGAGGAATTGAAACAGTAAAACACAGCACAGCTTTTTCTGTCATTCTGCTGTCCTAACTTCTACAATCACCCACAAAACTCGCCAATTTCTTCCACAGGCGTCTAGATACCACGAAAATCCCACAAGCAGATAGACCAATCCCGCACAGAAACCCCACAAAAACCGAACTTAAACCTCACCCTCCTAGAATCGGATCGCACATTCCACGAACTGGAATACAAACGGAGGCCGCGCGACATGCACCGGAGCCAAGCACAACCATGCGATTCCGGCATACACACGAACCCGTCACGGCTGCTACCACATTACACGAACCACTAGCGATTACCGAAGCGAACAATCCACCAACCTTATCGTCGCACGATCCAAGCGCCGATTCCCTCAAAGCTGAGCGAAACACGGGCCCAAACCCACCCAACCCTACCCGGATCGGGCGTTCCACGGGGCGGAATCGAGGCGGGAGCCAGGGGACTCACCATGAGGCGGCGGGGGGATCGGGGGCGCGGCGTCGAGGTCTCGAGGAGGAAGAGGAGGGGGAGGGGAAAGGCGAGGAGGAATTTGGGGAATGGAGAGTGGTGGGGATGGTGCTGTGCCGCAGTAGCAGTACTGTTCCGCCGCGCTGTTGCTTCCCATTTTTGTTTCAGGTCTCACCATCCCGAGCGGCGGAAAACGCACGGCACGCGCACGAGATAAAGGAGGCTATTATTGCTGCCATTTCCTCGCCTATTGCTGCCTGCTTTGCTGGCAAGTTAGCTGCTCCTACGTCTCTTTTCTGTTTTCCCCTGGTTACCGCTTCCTACTGTTTGAACTGCACCCCCGGTACCATTTCATTGCTATTGTAAAAGAACGTGTTGATGGTTATATATCCCTTCTCCTCTAACCGTCTCATTCTCAGCTTGTTATCAATCTTTACTTTTCAACTGATCAGAGTAATCATCTTCCATAATATGATTCTCTGTATATCCAATAAATTTCGTTGCAACGTATAAGTAGGTAACTAGTTATTATAGAATAATATAAAGTGCTATTTTTTTGCTTCTAAAAACTATTTTCGGTTTAACTAACTTTTAAACAAAGTTACTTTTTTCGGCGTAACTAACTTTTAAACTAGTGACTTATACAGAGTCTATAAGTTGATTATAGTACACACTATAACGACCTTATTTATATCAATCAAAATCACATACGAGTTTCTGTTACTCCGTACCTTCTTTCACGAATAGCCCAAAAAGTCATAAGCCAAATCCAAAAGAACAAACTCTAAGTCTTATTCTTTCTAGCTTTTTAGCGACTTTTAGTTTTTGACTTCTCTTAACAATCAATATTTAGTTACAATATTTATTAAACTAATAAATCATAGCTAAAAGTTATAAACAACAATATAAAAGAACAGTCCAAGTTCATTATGCTGCTAATACAGTGCCGTAATTTCTTAGCAGGATGGGCACCACAACGAATGACGTAGCAATTTGGGGACTATAGCAACTATACTGTAGCAATTTAACATAGACCGTTGATGTTCTGATCGGACGGAAGATAAAAGACCTAGGTACACGACACACATAGCGGTGGTGAATTTTCTTGGCCATGGTAGAGCTAGAGCATCCCCTCTCCTTTGATGTTCCTCTCTCGCTTTCTTTCTTAAAAAAAACTAATCGCTCTTTCTTTTTCTTTGCTTCTTTGGATGATGGTTGAAAGGTGAAGGGATGGATGCTCACATACAGTTGAATCTAGAGTCTATTGACAAGGAAAGGAGGAGTTGAATTTGGAAGTGTGAATGGACCGATAAGTCCACTAAGAACATCTCCAATAGTTTGTCTCTTATGTTGTCTCTAAGATTTTGTATCATCTAAAGACAACACTAAAAACAACATCTCCAATAATATGTCTCTTGAGTTGTCTCTAAGGGAGCACACAAGCTTTTAATTCTTTGCATATATATATGAAATATAGTGATCAATACTATATCTTTGCACAAGCTTTTAATTCTTTGCATATATCTTTGTGGCTCTTTGTGTGATACTTTTGGCCTAAATACCAGTAGCATGTTCTCAAAGACTCAGTCTGCTCCTCAGTGCAATTTTGCAAAAGGGCTTCCACCTAGAAGTTATACCAAGAGAGCCCAAGAATTGGGACTGGGTCATTGGCTTATGGACAGAAATATCATCTGCAGAAATCACAACATAACTCTAGTAAGAAAATGCTTCCTACCATGAAATGTAGCAGTGGCAGCCCTTTCAGCAGTTTGGAGCAGGAAAGTCGCTAATTTGGGACTGCTTAATTCAGCTTTTATCACTCTCCTCCCGAAGAAGAATGAAGCCTTGCATATTAGGGATTATCGCCCCGTCAGTTTGGTGCATAGTTTTGCCAAATTGGTGACAAAGATCCTCTCTAATAGATTGGCTGGTCGTTTGCATCAGATGGTGAGCCCAAATCAAAGTGCTTTTATAAAAGGTCGTTTCATCCAAGACAACTTTATGCTTGTGCAACAAATAGCAAGATTTCTCCATCAACAAAGGCAGCCCAGCATTCTCCTCAAGTTGGATATCACAAAGGCTTTTGATTCAATGTCATGGCCTTTTCTTATTGAGGTCTTGAGAAAACTGGGGTTTGGAACAATTTGGTGCGACATTCTTAGCGGGTTGCTTGCTTCATCATCTTCACAGGTGCTCCTGAATGGCAATCCTGGAGAGATTATCCTCCATAGGCGTGGATTGAGGCAAGGGGACCCTCTCTCCCCTATGCTCTTCATTCTTGTAATGGATGTCTTATGTCACTTGTTTTCTAAGGCATCAGCTGAAGGATTATTGCAACCCCTTTCTACAAGAGCTCTGCGGCATAGGATTTCTTTATTTGCTGATGATGTTGTCATTTTTCTCAGACCAGTTGCTACAGATTTGGATACAACCATGGGTATTCTTCACCTTTTTGGGGAGGCCTCGGGCTTAAGGACAAATATGCAGAAGAGTAATATTTTTCCTATCCAGTGCGCTGATTCAGATGTTGTCTCCATACAAGAACACCTCCCTTGTGAGGTACTTGAGTTGCCATGCAAGTACCTAGGATTGCCTCTTTCTTTGAAGAAGCTCACTCGTGAAGAAGTGCAGCCCCTCATCGACCGGATTGCTGACCGTCTCCCTGGGTGGAAAGCTGATTTACAAACAGGGCTGGTAGAAGAGCTCTTGTGCAGTATGTTCTTACCTCAATGGTGGTCTACTCAGCCATGGCAGTTGATCTTTCCCCATGGGCCATTAAGGAAATTGACAAGATTCGTAGAAGATTTTTGTGGAGAGGAAGAAAAGATTTAAAAGGCGGGCACTGTCTAGTGGCTTGGCCCAAGGTCACCCGCCCCCCTGAGCTTGGTGGCCTTGGTATATCTGACCTCCAAAGGTTGGGCTGGGTGCTTCAGATGCGCTGGCTTTGGTTACAAAAAACTGAACCTGATCGCCCTTGGTCTTCCTTCCCGATGCATGTTCATCCTTGCGTCTGTTCCTTCTTTTCAATGGCAGTGTGCACTGAGGTTGGGGATGGAACTCGCTCCCTCTTCTGGACGGACAGATGGATTCATGGCCAAAGAATTATGGATATTGCTCCCCGCTTAATTGCCTTGGTCCCCAAAAGAAGAGCAAATAAATGATCAGTTTTAGAAGCACTCACTGATCACGCTTGGATTTTTGATTTGCAAGGGGCGCTCTCTGTTGGCGCCCTAGTTGATTTCTTGAGCCTATGGGACATCATTTCGCAAGTGGTGCTGCAGCCTAAGAGAGAAGATAAACACATATGGCGGTTTGCTTCTTCTGGTGTTTACTCAGCAAAGTCTGCATATGTTGGCTTCTTTCAAGGAGCTGTTGCGTTCAGCCCGTGGGAGAGAATTTGGAAGACTTGGGCTCCAAACAAATGCCGCTTCTTTATGTGGCTAGTTGCTCATAACAAATGCTGGACCGCTGATCGTCTGGCTCGACGCGGTCTGCTACATCCCCCAAGCTGCCTACTTTGTGACCAGGAAGAGGAAAACATTAACCACCTCTTGGTCTCCTGCGTTTTCGCTCGGCAATTCTGGTTTGAGCTGATGCAGAAAGTTGGTCTTCAGAACCTTGCTCCTCAGCCGGGCGTTTCCTCCTTTGAAGATTGGTGGTCACATTCAGACGAGGTTGTTGATGGGCAAGTTCGGAAAGGCCTCAATTCCATAATTATTCTTGGAGCTTGGTCCCTTTGGAATCACCGCAATCAATGTGTCTTTGATGGGGTTGCTCCTGATGTGAGAATTGTGTTGGCAGCGGCCATTGAGGAAATGAGGCTTTGGGGTTTGGCCGGAGCTAAGGGCATCACTTCGTTGATTGCCCCGCTTCTTAATGCTGTCTAGGTCAGGTCTCGAGTGTGTGTGGTCGTTTTGTTCTTTTTTAAAGGCGCTTTTGTAGTTTGCCCCCCCCCCCCCCTGGGCGTGAGTGTGTGAGTCTTGTTGTTTGTATCTTTGTTTTTTCTTCTTCTTAATATAAAGATACGCAGCTCTCCTGCGTGTTCGAGAAAAAACTGCATTCTTTGGCAAGTGCTCATGAGTCATGACAAATAGGGCATTCTACCGAAAGCAAGTAAGCAACCTTTCATCCACTGTAACGCGGTCCTGCTATCTACTTTGATGCAAAGATTATTTACTGCCATTTGCAGAGCGAAGGAAATACACAGACAATCAAGAAGATTTTGTGCATGATTGAGTTGTTTATATTACCTTGCGCCCTTCGATTCCTAAATGGTGAAGCTTGATCCCGTTCTGCTCCAAATACTGCCTGTTCTCCTGCAGAAACATAATTTATATCACAAATTCAGCTAGCTTCGCTCAGGTTCTGAGTTCTCAGTCCAAATTTCAAAATCACATTGCACAAAAAGATGGGGCTTGCATACATGCATCCTTTCCTGTGTGCATTTTAGAGTTCAAACAAGGTGAGAATGCAGTAATCCTGTACCAAGTGTAATAGAGTCTCTCCTTTTATCTGTGTAAAGCAGAATAGCAGATAACTAACATTGTTTTGGACCCAGTCCCAATTTTACCTGAATTGCGCTAGGAGATATCCTGTATCTAATCTGTTGACAAAAATAGTAGATCTGGGCATAACCCAGACGATGGGACTCATTTTAGCATTTGATTGCTTATGTTTCATTGAAACTATACTAGCGTAGTTGCACAGCACACTTTCTGAATTTAGACCTACTATACATCATCATAAGGTGACCACAACAGGGGGTAACATACATGACTACAGAGTATGAGCTCAAGAGGATGTGTACAAGAAATTTCAAGTTAATAGCGAGCAACCCTGACAAGCAGCTTACTTTGAATCTAGACAGCTAGACAAGTAAATTCTGAAATGCAACAGTAACGACACAAACGAGACGTCTTATAAACTTAAAATATCATTTTATTTAATAGTTTGATTACAAATATGGAGAGAAGAGAACCTAACCAAAACTATTTGTTGCTAGCAGTTTGCATCCGGAACCATGAAACCTTAACCATATCGAAATATCCACAAATCACACTTTTTTTTTAGAGAGAAACTTAGCTGCATTCAACTCAATTGTTCAACTCTATTACAGTCTGACATCAATGAACTTAACACAAAAGGAGGAACACTAAACCGAGTAGCAAAAAGCTCATTCTTGCAGCTAGCCTTAGCTACCATATGAGCGGCCCTATTAGCCGATCTCCTGACAAACTAAACCCTGACAACTTCAAAATGGTTCAGCCTCCTCTTGATCCCTGCAAGATGTGAGCCAAAAGCCGAACGATCTAAGCTTTCTTCTTGGAGCTTCTTGCACACTGAAAGGCTGTCCGTTTCTAGTTCAAGCCTTGAAATCCCCATCTCCATAGTCACCCAAAACTAACCTGAATCTCCCCCGTAGAATTGAAAGCAGGTTGTTTTGTCCATTTCCTTCGCTCAAATCGGACGGAGTAATCACAGAAACAGTATATACAACCTTGTACATCCAATAACCTACACCTAGGAATGGTAAACGAACTCTCAAATCCACTATTAAACACGAACAACAAATCGTTCCCCACCGTTCGCACAAATCACAACTATACAGCAGCAAACCGCACCCCTGATGACCCACCGTTCCAACCAACCCTCCACGAACACACAAAACCCACTTAGTTCCAGTAGGGGTGCAATTGGAGCGGATACGGTCGGTAATTGCTCATCTTATATCCTATATCATATGTTTTTTGGAGTAGGAGTCGGACACGGATAGTGCCGGATACGAATACGAACGCGGATAGTATCGATCACAAATACAGAACGAATACGGAGCGGAATCAATACGGTAACTATATTTCATCGGATAACACGCAAAAACATAGATCCTAAATAATTAAATATAGATCATGCATATCAAGATAAATAATTAAATATAATATAGAAATATCATGCATTTGAAAATTGAGTACAGAGAGTTAATAAATAGAATAGTTATCTGGAACCACTTCCTGAGGAGTATTACTGTGGCATCCCAAATTTTTTTTACTTATTTATTTATTTAATTGGATTTTCTCTAGAAATTAATTTCCTTTATCTTAAATCCTTTAATTAAAGCCTAGAGAGCAAGTTATTAATTTAGTTCATTAATTGTGCCTAAAACAAGTTAAACTTATTTTATTTAGGTTCCTTACTTTTTCTGAATTTATGGGGTATACACACATATTATGCTATAAAAGTGGACTTTGATGAAATTTTTATAGAATTTACTTTGGAGTATCTTATAATCATTATTAAAGTATACTCAAAATGATAAGAGGTATAGAAAAATCAATTAAGTGATATATAAGAAGTGATAGTACGTACTCCCAGTAGTATAGAATCATTTATATATATATATGTGTGTGTGTGTGTGTGTGTGTGTGTGTGTGAAGCCTTTTTCCATACCCTCAGGAGTACATATTTTCACTTCCAATATACCACTTAAACGAATATATTATACCTCTTTATCACTTAAATACTAAATCTAAGATACTCTAATGCGATATGGATGAAAAATTTTCGTCAGAGCCCTTTATTTTTTTCTATATATCCTTTCTATATATAAAAAGAGTACATACATAAATTATGCTATAAAAATGGATTTTCATAAAAAAATTTATATAACTCAATTTGGAGTATCTTATAATCATTATTAGAGTATACTCAAAAGGATCTGATAATGATTATAAAATACTCCAAAGTGAGTTACATGAAAATTTTTATCAAAGTTCTCTTTTTATAGCATAATTTATGTAAATACTTCTTTTATATATGAAAAAGGGTATATAGCAAAAATAAAATATTCCAATGAAAAATTTTCAACCAAATAGCATGGGGGTATCTCACCAATGAAAAATTTTCAATCAAATAGCATGGGGGTATATTAGAATTAGTATTTAAATATATCAAAAGTGATAAATAAGTATAACAAATTTGTTTATGTGGTATATTCGAAGTGGAACTATATACTCCTAAAAGTACGAAAAGGCTTCATGTATGTATGTATGTATGTATGTATGTATGTATGTATGTATGTATGTATGTATGTATGTATGTATGTATGTATGTATGTATGTATGTATGTATGTATGTATGTATGTTGTGTATGCATATGTATTTATGTATATATGTGTATATGTATTTTTTAGTATGTATGTATGTAATAAAAGTTGATGACTGGTGGTTTATAGCCACTAAGAAAAAAATTGAATATGCTAAAAAACTTACAAAAAAAGAAAATGTCCCGACACTTTATTTGTTGTTCACTCGGTTATATCGATATAAGCTATATGATGTACATTATGATTATGTAGTATAGATAAGTATTGCAATAATGAAAGAAAATGATGATGATGATATAAATGGAAAATGGCATGTTATGCTATGTTTACTGTTTTGTTATGCGTATTTGGGGAAGAAAGTTTTGATCATAGGTGATAAGTATTGGGAAACAGAGTGAGTATTTTCTTTCTTATAATATATAATATTAAAATATCACAAATGGAGTTCTGCAATGATTTGTTTTCTAAAAAATAAAATCACATATATATTGCCAAGTTATTTAAACACACTTTAAAGATGATGCTTGCGTAAGTGCACGGGTCGCCTTGCTTGTTTCTATGAAATTTCAGTGCTCCAAACCGATCTGAGAATGTAAAAAAGGGAAGGTTGTAATATAAGTTGGATTCAACCTTCAGAGTTCCTGAGAACATTTCCTTAGAAATTGCAGTTTGGATATGAAGTCTTACAGGATCAGGATTGTTTATTAAGCTTTAAGCGTGACAAGATCTTCTTGGCCAACCATAAGATATCTACTTTGTTGTATCTTGTATGGTTAATTACAAAATTACTATTATATAATGTTATATGTTGTAGTGTTTGAATGGCTTTAGTCAACTCAACTCAGTACTCACCACTACTTATTCCTCTGTTTGACAGTCTCAAGTCTGAAAACTTATCTGAACGTTGGACGCGCCCACATATTCAACACTTTTGCTTTTCTGACTAAAATAACACGCTTTACTACGGCATTGACTTGCTCCAAACTGTGTTACTATCCATGTAATCAAGATTAGTGACCAATAGTGTGATGCTTATTAGCATCTTAATAAACTATCTTATTGAAGGGACACTGTGAGTAATCTATTGTCTGTATTTGTGCTAATGAGGACAAAGAGCAACCTATAAGTTAATCACCTTTTCCTGCGCAGACAAAAAGGCTACGCCAAAAGAGAACACTGTGTGTGTATAGTTGAAAATTCACAATCTAGAATCCAAGAAAATATATACCAAAAGGTCTATCCCGGCTGAAAAAAAGTTTGAAAAGAGGACTAGATTGGAGTGATGCTACCTCTAGTAAGTGCTCAATAAAACTTGATTAATCAATAAATGGCCAGAGTTACTGGATAATGGATGCATAGTTTATCATGTCATGGCATTTTTCTCTAGCTTACCTGGATATTGTTTCTTCTGATCCACTAAATAAACATCAGTGATACTAAAAAAACATATATATTCACGTGGCCTGTTAGTATATATGTATACTATATATGTATGTATATGTATATGTGTGTGTATACATATATATTCACGTGTGTTATTTATACTATATATGTATGTATATGTATATGTGTGTGTATACATATATATGTACGCGCGCGCGTGTGTATATATATATATACATATACACACACACACACTAGTCCTGTGCATGTGCGTTGCAACGGAAAACAAAACTTATATAATAATGAGCAAGATGCATATATACTCATGGGTATCATATTGCAAAGTTAATAGATATATAAAAACTCGACCTGCGGGGGGGAAGAATCCCCCCGGGCATTGCTTAAGAAGAAGGTCTTCTCACGCAGACCGAGAAAACCTCCGAACCCCTGCTCCACCCTTACACAGCGGCACCATCGCCCGACCTTGTGAGACTACCGGCGGATCCTTTGGATCAACGCCTTGGCGGGGCCTTAGACCTGTGCTTTGGTGTGGTAGCAAGCGAGGGGATTTTTTTCCCCCAAGCCTGAAATTCGCTCCCACTGGGAGTCGAACCCAGGACCTGGGGGGTGCTACTCAGGTCTCTAACCATTGGGCTAGAGACCCTTTCGCAGTTAATAGATATATAAGAGCCTACACTATTATATAACAATGTATAGAGGCACAATTGCGTGTTTATTTTCGTAATATGGATCCTAGCCATACAGCCTATACTCACAAGGAAATAATGAGGACAGTACCCAATGCAGCTGGCTGTTTGGTTGTCAGATGATTTAGCTTGTTGGTACTGATCAAGTAAGCAAGAACTCAGATTCTTTGATCGTACATATTCAACAGATAATCATATGGCCAGTTTACAAATGAGAATGGCTCCACATCAGACAGGTTGATGTCAAGCATCGGTCGTGCTATATCATCCAAGGATATCAGTATGCTGCAATTTCATTCATTCCGGGTGTTAGATCAATGGCAACTATTGCATTTTTATTTATTTGATTTGTTGCATATTCACATCTTTCTGCTAGTACTGGTCATACTTTGAATCATCATCTTGCAAGAAAGAATTGTTTGGAGTAGTTATCGAGTCATCAGTCGTCATTGTTCTCATCTTTCCAATTACCTGAGACTATGCTCATTATTATTACAAAAGGAAAATAAATGGTGTATCTTTGTGTTCTCTTAAATTATGTTAATGTTTTGTGTGCATTCACGAAACCATACATGCTTGAAAATGGAACATGTATAAGCTAACCAAGCATGCACTTACCTCTTGAGATAGACCTTGTGCACCATATTTGTTGTCCCAGAACATTGTTCCAATGCAATATATTTGGGTGATGCTCAAAACCTGTGAAATTTTCACAATATCTGATACTTGATGGTTTGCCAAAAAATTCAAGCATTTGCAAGTTTGTCTTGTTCAGGACTTACAGGGCAAAGCTCATTCATGATTTCATCCAATTTTTTGTGTGACTTCTGATGCAAAACCTGTAATTTTATTTCATTTAGTAGACAGACAGATGAAACTTCTATGGTTGTCAATAAGGGCATCTTGTCAAGCATACCAGGAAACCAACTACTTGCCTTATGTGTTGCAGTTCATCCCAAGATGTTCCTACGTACTACATTTTGATAATACATTTTAGTCTGGTGTTTACTTGTTAATTACTTTTTGTCTAATTGAAGTTACACAAATTTTTTTACTTCATCTCTTCAGTTGTTCTAGAGCACCATTGCTTCAGTTCCTGTAAGTTAGCCTTTAAGAATTCCCCATTGCTAAAGGAGCGGCATTCACGGAGGAGTAGAAAACTGAATGAAAAAGTATATATTTTGATATAGTCCAGACTCAGACCATTTTGTAAAGCATTTACTAATAATGTCTCGCATGGTAGTTTGTAGTCAAGCAGAGTTACATCAAGTATGCTTTGACAATTCTTCTAACCAAATTAATTGGAGCACTCAAGTATCTCAAGTATTAACACAACAGATAAGGTAATAACTAATTTTTGGAATTACCAATGTTTTCATCAAAGAATAGCAAGTGCCCAAAGTCCAAACTAATATCAATTGATCACACTTTGTATCATATATTTCAATCAGAAAACCTATGTCAAACCTAGTAATTACATTGATAGTGTGTAAGTGTGTAACCAACCATAGACCTCCGTAATTGCAAGGGAAGTATAATTAAATTATTTTCCTTGTGTTTTATGTGTATATCAGGGTTAGTGGATCTGTAGATGTATTATTCAAACTTGAGAGATTGTGGGGGGTAGTTGGAAGCTGACAATCTGATAAGATAGATATCATGTTCAGAGTTCAGACACCGGGCTGCAGCCTATGGGGGAGGGGGCAGAGGCGGATGACCAACGGTGGAGCGCTGGAGGTGGAGAGGAGGGCCACGGGCATCGGGCTAACTGGTGGACTGGGCGATTGGTAGACCGCCTTGCACTTGCATCGAGGCTGAGGGCAGAGTCGCAGAGGCTCGAGCAGGTGGCGTCGTGGTGGAGGGCGGAGCCACGGAGGTGGTGTTGTGATGGAGGACGGAGCCATAGAGGCCCAAGTAGGTGGCGTTGTGGCGGAGGATGTGGGCGTGTGACCGGAGCTAGCGACGGGGCTAGGGCGGCGCGTGGGCACAATGCGTCGGCTCCGACAGGGGAATCGGCTACTGGCTAGGGTTGAGGAAATGAGGAGGGAGTTTATGCACATGCGACTGTGTGCCTGGGGGGCTATTGGGCTGTTTGGGCCGTATGAACAATAAAATAGGATTAATTCAGTTGGGCCAGGACTTCAGCTCCCTGAGAGGAGATGAAGAGGAAGATGAACTACCAACAAGAGTGGTGGTGAATCACCACTACCAACTCTTTTTAAGTAGTGCGTGTATCAATTTTTAAGATTCTTTGACACTTGCAAATACAAAAAATATACAATGTGCAAGAAGCCACCAGCCACATGCTTGTTGTGCCCTTCAATTCTATCCATACTATGTCAACACTAGTACGTGCTTTTCCTTGTATTTTCCACTGTAACAATCATGTTAGAATTCAAACCAACTTTACTATTAACTACCAAACCAACACTAAAATAGAAGTTATTACAACTGCTAGAAACGTAACTTCAACAAAAGTACCTGAAAAATGGCCAATAAAATAGTCTATCTTCAGTAACACAAAAACATAATCACACCAGAGAAAAATAAATAAACTTCAAAAAATAATTTTAACTTGGAGTAAAATTTTCCACATCCTAGGATTCCGTCACCCAAAAGGAGAAAGTAACACCATGATACTAAGCAATGAAACTACTACCACTGAACCAACTTATAAAATAAAACTAAAATTTTAAGCCCAAATCTCCAAGTGCCCCGCTCTAACCGGTTACGGCTTTTAGCTATTGACTAAAATTACATTGTAGCGACTATTAGTTTTTATGAGTTATTCAATTAAAGAAAAATAAAGAAAAATGTTTTTATATATTCACAGACAATACAAAGTAAAAAAAGGGAAAAAGAAAAACCAAAAAACCCGATAATCAAAATTAAGTAGTCAATATATTTATTATATTTTTTTATTTTTAAAAAACAGTAGTTAGAAGCCAAAACAACTCGCCAAAAGATAACCATACAAATCCACCGGTACAAAGAGCTCAAGTCTACAAGACGAGGTAACATCAAGTCATAAACATCAAAACCCTACAACCACGTAGTGCAACAGTTACCACCCCCACTCTGTGCTCCACTGTGTTGCCTCCCTCCCATTGGCTGCCATGGGCTCCTGCTTCTCCTCCCAGCCGCCTGCGGGCGCCGGCGCGGCGCCGGGGTGGCTGCAGAAGTGGCAGAAGAGGCACCGCGGAGAGCGGGAGGGCACTGCTGCCGGCGGTGCCTTCTCCAGCGGCGGCGGCGCCAGGGGAGAGATGACGGAGGAGGAGCTCGCGCGGGTCTCCGGGAGGATGTGCGCGAACGGCGCGAGCGCGGCGGCGTGCCTCCACACGCAGCAGGGACGGAAGGGCACCAACCAGGACGCCATGGTCGTGTGGGAGGTGAGCTAGTAGCCGCTAATTTTTCTTGCTTGGTGATTTGTTCCGGTGGATTATGAGCCCCGATCAGTGGTGGCGTTTGGTCCATGAGCGATTCTTGGTTCCAAAAGAGCCGCCTTTTTCGGCGTGTCGCACGGTTTAGGACTAAGTGCTTGCGTTTACTCTTCTAAGTCTTCTCTAAACTGTTCTTGGCAAATGCTTAAATGGCTTGGATTAATGGCGGATTTGGATTTCGAGTGTTGATTGGTTTAAGGGGATAAGCGTTTTAATGGAGTGTTTGGTTCGAAATGAGGGATTTGGCTTTAGAGTGGTGACTTCGTCCCGTTGCTCTTCATTGAGTTGATCTTAGCAATGGTGTGGATAGGTTCGGGTTCGCGGGGGAGTTGGAGTTCTAGTATTCAGCTTTAGATTATTCGAGCTTTAATCTGAAAGTGAGAAGTTCTTAAAATTGGAAACTATTGAATCATATCGAACTTTTTTCCTCGTTGCGAATTAGTTTCTGATAATTTCTCAATATGAGTTTTCTGATAGATAGGACACGAATTAGTTGCGATGTTGGAGCATTTTGCGTGTCATTGCTTGATTCAAAACTTTGTGTATAGTGCAAGTAAGATATCCTTTCTTGTGATCCTTGGCAAACTTGTCTACCTTTCTTTGTTTTGTTCTCTTTTATTTAAAGAATGGTATACTTTTGCTGTTTACTTGAATTGGATGTTCTTGATAGGTCAAGCGATTAGCTGGGGATAGCGATAGCTGTCTTGTTCCATTTAGGGTCCATCCCAATCAATTAATCAATTCTGCTTTAGTTTCATTAATAAGTAAACAAGTACTATATTGGTTGTGGTAATAAGCGGAATTTAGGGAGGGGTGAAGTGCAACTATGGATAATTTCTCATTTCTTGAGGTATTAAGAATATCTTGTGTGCATTATTTTAGCAAGTCAAAGAAGTAAAGGCAGCCACTTGCTAAGATGCATAGTGGAGAATTTATGCCTGTAGATTCTCGTAATAGTGCTATTGATTGCTAATATTCAAAGCAAAAAAGTACTTCCTTTATTAGAGTGGGAGGTACTTCCTTCACAAATATTTTTGTTTCTGTTGGAATCGAGTTTAATTGTCCTTCAGATGTATCTTGGGTTTATTTTTTTCTCTTTGATAATCTTTTCTCCTATTCCTTTTTTTTTAAATGTCAGTTGTACCAGAAGTCACATTTGTATTCGTCTTTGCACATTTCATGATGAATACATAATAATCTTGTAGGGACTATTTGATTCCTTTCTAATAGGAATCTTTTTCTATTGTTAGCCACGTTTCTATTCATCTTTCCACAGATTGTCAATCGCATTGGTTGCGAAACAGGCCTACTGAATTTATATGGTTACATGGCATAATGCCCTGTTAGTTTACTAGTTGCATGCCATGGATGATTGGGTGTTCATTTGATATCTTTTGCTTGCCTAGCTACTAAGTTTCTCAGTAGTTTCTTTTGTACTATCTGAAGTCTGATTATCTGATTTCGACGTAGGTGCATTTCCTACATCTATCCCTTCAAAATCCCATATGCTTGTGAGGTCATTCTACCATATTCTGAATATCCATGGTGAAACATGAGCATAATAGACACATATGATCCCATCAATACAATTTGTTGTAACTCAGTCCGTCTCTTCAATACTTTTTGCTGAATAGCTAAGTGCAGGGTTGCATTTACTTTAAAACAAATTAACCATAGATCCTATTAGCTGATCAGATCACTGGATGTTCGGAGGAAAAAGGATCCACTTATATTCCAGTAAATGCTATTACTTAACTTCTTTGTGATGTCGCCTTGCTTTTACTGCAGAGTTTCGATTCAAGTGAAAGTGTCTTCTGTGGTGTGTTTGATGGTCATGGGCCATATGGTCATTTTGTTGCCAAGAAAGTTAGAGATTCTCTTCCTGTCAAGTTACGCACACAATGGAAGACCAGTGCTACTGGTGGCACTAGTCCTCATCAAAACAGAAGCATTTCCGGAAGTTTGAACTCCGAAGAAACAGCATCTGTTGTTGATGATGAATGGGGTGAATCTGTTGATGTTGATGGGAGTGAAAAGCTTCCTGAGATGTTCCTTCCACTTAAGCAATCTTATTTCAAGGCTTTCAGATTGATGGACAAGGAACTCAAGCTGCATCCTACAATTGATTGCTTTTGCAGTGGTACTACAGCAGTCACATTGGTAAAACAGGTGATGGATACTTATATAGTCCTACTGAATGACCTTTTTTTTAAAAAAAAGTGGTAGAAATAAAGTTTAAATTGATGGATGAACTGGACATGGCTTATTCTCCAGGGATGGGATCTTGTAGTTGGGAATCTTGGGGACTCGAGAGCAATAATGGGGACACGGGATGCTGTCAACAATCTAACTGCTGTACAACTTACTGTTGATTTGAAGCCTAACCTTCCCAGTATGTTCATCTCTCTTTGATTATTTCATTGGGTATCTTGGGTTTTCAGAATGAATATATTTTTAATTGTGCATTTATGAATTTTTTTCATTTCTTTCTTGTATGTCTTCTATCAAACTATCAGTTTACTATTATTTAGCTATAATTTCTTGTCCTGATTGATCACTTTCTTTTGGTTGTTGTAATCTTTAATCTTCATTTGTTATTCTTCAGGGGAAGCCGCAAGGATCCAGCAATGTACAGGAAGAGTTTTTGCTCTTCAGGACGAACCAGAAGTTGCCAGAGTATGGTTGCCAAATAACAACTCTCCTGGATTGGCAATGGCAAGAGCTTTTGGAGATTTCTGCCTTAAAGATTATGGTTTAATATCTGTTCCAGAGATATCATATCGCCGTCTTACTGAAAAGGACGAGTTTATAATATTAGCCACTGATGGGGTATGCTTCTTGTCACCTTACTTAACATGGCGCTCCAAATTAGAAATTTCACTTTTCAGTTGAATACATGTGAGCTCTCCAATCAGCTATTTTATAAGGAGTAGACAAATCATAACTGCATTGCATGTACATGTAAGGGTTCTTAGGGCTTGCAAAAATGCTCAGAAATTCAGTATATATTCTAGCTTTTGCATCCAAGGGTTTTGCTACTTGGTTTCCTGGTTTGATTTTTGGTTAAACTACCATGTCTCTCCTGAAGTCTAAACCCTGACAGTATCAGTCTACAGACCAGGCCACCAGGGGCAGATCTACATCATTCGTGCGTAGATGGAGCAACATGTTAAAACATACTTAGGTTAGATGGTTTTCAGCCTTAAGAAATAACAGGAAAGTAAGTTTCCTCAGAAAATTAGCCAAAAAAAGGTGCTCAATGTGAATTGTGCCCTCTGGTGTTAGACAAGTCTATAGTCTACCAGTCTACCTTTGAGTCTGTTCAACAAGTTCAACCAGTCATTTTTACAGACTAAATGTTCTAAAATACCAAGCAAATTACCTTCTACCATAATCCATAGCTGTGCATTGATTGAAGACAGAAATTTGCTACTTAATCCCTAGGGATTTGTTTATTTTCATATGTTTGCATATTAAGGTGTTGCATCCTTCAGCTGCTTCAACTCTGTTATATTCGAAAAGCTCAATGACTGTAGGTTTGGGACGTTCTCTCAAACAAGGAGGCTGTTGATATTGTAGCGTCAGCCCCATCTCGAGCAACAGCTGCCAGGGCTCTTGTCGATTGTGCTGTCAGATCTTGGAGATTGAAGTTCCCAACATCCAAGAGCGATGACTGTGCTGCTGTGTGCTTATTCTTGGACCATGAAAAGTCAGCCGACACAGTTCATGAGAGTGAACCTAAGAAGGAAACGGCAGAACCCATCGCGGAGGTTGTGATCCCAGATGCCAGTGCTAAGGTTGATTGGGACAATGCAGATGTAAACGTACATATATCCATTGTAGAGCAAATGACCGAGCCCAAATTGGAACACTCCTACACACCAAGAGATATCCATGAAATCGTCCCGGTTGACGAACCTCCCATCTCAAGGGAAGCCGAAAGGTGTGGATCTGCCCGCAGCCTAGCCGATTGCATATCCACAAACGAGGAAGAGGAATGGTCTGCGCTCGAAGGCGTGACACGGGTAAATTCCCTCTTGAACCTCCCCAGAGTACTGTCAGGCGACAAGGGATCGACCAGCTGGAGGAAGCGGCGATGAACACCAAGGGAAAAAAACCATCTTCCCCAGTGAAGTCAGAGGTTGGGTGCTTGCAGAGGCGCATTTGGACCAATACCGGCATCTTCAGCAAAGCGCGTGTAAAATTCTTTGGTCTCCGGGATTTGTTCTAGCCGATTTTTAGGTTTCTTCCCCCGGATTGTTTTAGCCCGGCAAGAGTGTTCATGCCGGGTTGTTTATTCTTCCTTGTGTTCTTGTCAGGAGGAGTTCCATGCTCGGGCTTCTTTACTTGTTTGTGTATAAGAAAGCTTTTTGTTCTGTGAGAAGCTTTTTTCTGTAAATCATGTAAGACCTCCTACCTTCTAATGGTGGATATATGGATGTTCGCCTGCCGTTGCTGTGTTAGGACAAGAATTCAATCCTACTAGGCACGTAGGCGTGGCGCCACGCCTCGCCAGCCACCGTGTGGACCGAAGTAAAAGAGGCGAAAATTCGCAGAACAAAGAAAGCGCAGGGCTTTTTCGCAAAAAATAAGGGCCTTTTCACAATAAAAGGAGAGTGGAGGGGCTTTTCTGCAAAAAAACCGAGGGTCTTTTCGGAAGAAATAAGGCCCTGTTCGTAATTACGGGAAACCACAGGTCGCTACCCAGCAAAAAAAGTGTGTAGGGGCTTTTTCGCAAGAATCTAGGGACCTTTCTGCGAAAACTAGGGACCTACATGTAATTACCAAATCTTTGCGGGCTGTTTCGCGGGGGCTAACACGTGGACAGCCTCTCCGGCCAGAGAATCCCCCGGTCATAATATATACTAGCTGCGTAAGCGCGGCGCAACGCTGCGCTAGCTACCGTGTGGACCGAAGTAAAAGAGACGGCAATTCGCGAGGAGTTTGTTAAAAAAAATTGAGGATACGCATGTAATTTCAAGAAAACCGAAGGGCTTTTTGGCAAAAAACCGAGGACCTGCAAGGATCTCTACGTAACTAAATGAGGACCTGTACGTAATTTTGGAAAGCCGCGGGGTGCTATCCAACAAAGGATACTCAATTTCGGTGAAGTGGAGGGTGTTTTTTGAAAAAACCTGATAGGAACTTTTTTGCGATAGCGGAGGACCTTTACGTAATTTCAAGAAACGCAGGGATTTTTTTGCAAAAAGCTGACGTGTCACGGCTCAGCGCCCGGGAACTATGCCGGCTGTAATATAGGTATGATAGTATATGTACTAGGCCATGATTTTTCACCTCAAAGTGTAAGCTTATTTAACTTGTACCTTGCATCTGGACTTCACTGATCCTTTCTCAAGCTGATCCTTTTCTTGTAAATCTTGTGCTCTTTGCATTATCCTTGAATTTTGTACATATCAAATGCAATACAATGGGTTATGCAAAAGTGATGGTTCGTTAGAAAAGCAGAAACTTTGTCTAAAAATACAACAATAAATCCTTCAGAATACATATCAAAATCTTATGTTCAAATGGGCTTGAAACGTAGAAAATTTGTCGAAAACAGTACAAGTCCAACGCAACTCCTCCAAAAATCATATGGGGCTTGACGGCTCAATCGCTCGGGTTTGGCATGATGGGTTTGGTCCGGCATGATCAACTAGATTTGTTTCTGTGTGGAATACACTTTTCTTTCCCAAAAGCATATAGACGGTGATTATTTTAAACTATGGTTGATGGCTTTTGGTTGAAACTGATAGTATTTATCTATATTTTGCTAGACAGCTGAGATTGATCATTAATTATATAGTTTTAAGTTGAAAAACAGTTTTAAAATCCGTTTTACGAAACCGCTCCTCTCGATTATAAAGCGAAGCCAAAAGATAATTAGATGGTGGCATTATTTGTTTTACCGTTCGTCGCAGCCGCTGAGGTGGTGGGCCAGCTCCATTCGCCCCACGCGGCCACGCACAAATCAACCACCCGTTGTCCAGGCGGCGGCTTGGCTATCTCTCGATTGCTCCTTCCTCTCTCTCTCTCTCTCGTTCCGAAGCAGACGCAGAGAAGAGGGGAGAGGGCGAGAGGCCGGGAGGGGAAGAGGCAGCCACCGCTAGGGTTAGGGTTTCGAGGGAGCGAGGGAGGGGAGAGAAAGCAGGCTGCCATCATGGCGATGAAATTCCTGAACAAGAAGGGGTGGCACACGGGGAGCCTCCGCAACGTGGAGCGGGTGTGGGTGGCGGAGCAGAAGGAGAAGGAGGAGCAGCGCAAGATCGAGGACTACAAGAAGCAGATCAAGGAGGAGAGGGACAAGGCCGAGTACCGCGCCCTCCAGGAGAAGGCGGGGCTCAAGCCGTAAGTTTCGTCTTGGTCCTCGATTATTGGATCGTCCGGCTAGGGTTTCGGGCGATCTGGGTGGGGGGATTTGAGCTTGGGGGCGCGTTTTGCCGATGCGTTCCTGGGCGCTGGGCGGTGATTTAGGGTTTCGGTTCGATTCGGTTTTCATATATTTGGGGTTGCTTCGCTTTGGTTGGGGTGCGACTGTATGTGCTCTCGATCGGGTTGCTTTGTGGATTTGGGCGAGGAATTGTAGGCTTGATTATTTTTTCTGTTAGATTTGGTTTAAAATTACTGCTATCGATCAGATTTCCCTTGTTCATCCAACTATAAGCTAAGCGTTTGGGTTTGGAATTTTGGATGCTTACTTGGATTCGACGCTTAGAGTTAAATGGGGTCGTAATCGATGGTTTTGGCTTCTTCTGATGAACTAATCCAATTAAATTCGGCTGCTGCAGGGCGCAGGAGAGATTGGACTTCCTCTACGAGTCGGGATTGTCTGTCGGCAAGGGGGGCTCGGAAGGATTCCAAGCACTGCAGCAATCCGCCCCAACACCAGCTGCCTCCTCTTCTGCCCAAGCGAGTGCTGCTAGTTCTTCCAAGGTAGTACTGCCTCTCTCTCTCTCTCTCTCTCTCTCTCTCTCTCTCTCTCTCTCTCTCTCTCGGTGACTGTAATCGCAATAGTTATTCTGATCAGTGTTTTTGGACTAAATGTAATTTGTAGATAAATCCGATAGAAAAGTTCTTGTTAATGCCTATGCAGCGATGGGGCAAGATTCTCAGATAGGAAGAATATTAAGTCAATGTAAATATATAAACTTAGGTTGCAATCGTCACACACAAAAAAAAGAGTTAGGTTGAATTCACACAATTCATTGTTACAATGCTTCCATAGTAAATAATGGGCTGAGGATGTTAAGGTAGGAGATTGTTAGCTACTGTCATGAACTCATGATATGATGCCATGCTGTAACTTGAGTTCAGAATATTTTGCAATCTGTATCATTTAATCATCATCTTGGTACTTAACGAAATATGACAAAATATCTGGATCTTTCCATATATGCAGAGTGAAGTTGTTGCCTAATAGTGGACCCTTGAATTCAAAACTAAATTTGTTTTTCTTAAAAAAAATCAAAACTGAATTATGCACAATGCATACATGCTAACAACAATTGTCACGTCACTATCATGATACAATTCTTCCTCTGGTCACAAATACATGTCATTTTGGACATTGATACGGTCACCAAAACATAACTTTGACCACTAATTTTAATTATAATATATTTATAAAACCTAATAAAATTATAATATTACAAAAGTATTTTTCGAGACAAATCTGCTGTAATATTGCCTGTAGGATCAAACACACATGAGCACGTGGACACAACTTACACATGCAAGTGAGAACAAACACACAGACATGGAGAGAAATTTTGCCAACGCAAACTCAACTTGCATCGCTTTTCTCTTATCTCTTTTTACACACGCTTCTCTTATTTACTCAACAGATTATATGGCTTAAATAGATATAACCGGGTCGCACATACATACCACTCACCCACTATAGCCACATAACTCCCTATGATCCGGTTTTGCTGGCCACGATCCCTACGACTCGCGCACACCGTGCACTACCCGCAAGACTCGGCCAACTCATTGACTCAGTCGTTACTCGAACGCCCAGCCTCGATTTACGACCATTGCGCCTCGACCACGGTGCCTTGACCACGGCTCCTTGATCACGGTGCCTTGACCACGGCTACTATTCGACTTATGAGTATTTCGACCACGGCACTTCGATCACGGCTTCTCGACTGCCTCGACACAACTCCGGTCGTACCGCTCACGTAGAGCCGGTACTACCAGTCTTTCGACCAGTAGGTCTTCCGAATGCCGACTGTGTACTGTAGCTTACGAGTACCGATTGGTTACTGTAGCTCCGACTACCGACCAGTTGTTGTAGCTACAATTACCGACAGGTTATATAGTTTAGACCACCGACCAATTATTGTAGCTTACAGCTACTGACCAGTTACTGTAGCTTACGACTACCGACCGGTTCACTGTGGCTACGACTCCAGGGTCTCAGACTACTTATTCACGGTGGATTGTATTTTCGACTTCCCTGCTGACAAGTATCAAGATTAACAAAATACATATATGATTTTCATGTATCCAATTTAAATATGTAAAAGATATCAATAGTCAAAGTTTTAGAAGTTTAACTGAACGTATCCCAAAATGACATGTTTGTGACTAGAGGGAGTACATGCTAACAACAGTTATCACATAACTATTACGATACAATTGCTTTTGCAGTCACAATGCTTATTTTGTTTTCTTTGGATGTTTCAGGCAGCTGCTCTGGGAGCTTTATTTGAGGATAAGCCCCAATCTGCTAATGACGCATGGAGAAAACTCCACTCTGATCCTCTACTGCTAATAAGGCAGCGGGAGCAGGATGCCATTGCAAGGATTAAAAACAATCCAATCAAGATGGCCGAGATAAAGAAATCAGTAAGTTCTATTTCCATTTTTTTAATGTGGAATTATGGCTTCTTGAATAGTTTCGAAGCATTTTCATCTGAACACACTCCTTAACATAATCTTGCTCTTGTGTAGGTGGAAGCTGAGAAAAAGCAAAATGAAGGAAAGAAAGAGAAGAGAAAGCACAATAAGCATCGCCATCAGAAGTCAAAGAGTAAGAGGCATCACTCAAATGAAAATTCAGATTCAGAGGAAATAAGTGATGACATGGATGAGAGAAGAAAGAGAGTTCATACTTCCCCAGAGCGTAAGAGGGAAGATAGAAGGTCAAGGCATGAGAAGAAAGACCACAGACAAGATTCATCAGATTCAGAAGATGACGTACCAAGGAGAAGACGTCATGAGATATCAGACGATGACAAACCAAGGAGAAAACAGCAGATGTCAAAGTATGATGAGCGTTCACGACGGGATCGCTCGGACGCTGATGATAGGAAAAGGAGACATTACTCACCAGCAGACCGCCACCATGCTTATCCAAAGCATAACACTTCAGACTCAAGGGAAAAAAGAAAGGAAAATGGACGGAAGAGCGGTAATTCCACTTCTGAACACCGTTCCCATTCTGAACTAGGTTCAGAAGACCACCAAAGGCGAGAAAACCAACAGGGCAGGAACAACGGCCCTATATTCAACCGCCGACGGGGCGTCCACCATATGACGGAAGAGGAGAGGGAAGCTCGACTGCGGCAGATGCAGGCTGACGCTGAGGTCCACGAGGAGCAGAGATGGAATAGGCTCAAGAAAGCCGCAGACAACGATGCCAAGGAGGCGGCAACCGTGAATGCAAACCAATTCAGAGGGAAGAACTTCTTGGAAGAAGAAAAGAAGAGCATATTTGGAACCGAGAAGGGCGGCAGCGCCACGATCGAAGAGAGCATCCGGCGCCGCGCTTATTATTCTCAGGGTGGCCGTGATGCGCACGAGAGCAATGCGTTCAGGAGGTGACTCCCTGAAGCAGCAGCTCAGGCCTCATCAATGTCTTAAGCACTGTTTGGCTCTTGCTTCAACTCGTCTTTTTGCCTGTATCATGTTATATGCTACGTGAATTTTTTTAGTCTTATGTGCGATGTATCGTCCTGATCTTTTGAATCCAGAAATTTGTACCAATGTTAAGGAATTGTTGCATTAGGTTTGATTTCGAACTGCGGGCATTTCTTATTCTTTCGGTGGGAGGATTGCGAGCAGGAACTCCGAGTTGAGGCGGAAAAGGCAAGTGCTAGATTGGCCTACTACTGGGCCTGCTGATATTTGCTCTTGATGGGCCTGCTGATATCTATATGGGCCTGGCTAGGCATGTTGATGTGGATGGGCCTGCTAGTTGGGCCTGTTGACTTGTAAATGAGACCATGCGCCTGAAGTGTAGGTGGGCCGGGAGGGTCTACCTTAGTCGTTAGAGCATGCGAACGTCTAGTCATGAACAAGAAAAACCGCGAAAACCAGAAACCACTTCATCATGAAAGATTTATTCAACCATTCTTTTATTCTTTTGTGACTTGTATACGGAATTACAGATGTTGCTCCCCGGCTCCCACCATTCCCTTCTGCCATGGGATTTCACACCTACAAATTGGGCGTTGATCTTGACTTTCTATACATGCCGCGCCTTGTTAGATAGAAGAACAATCAACGTACAGAAAACAGAGATCACAAGATCACAACAACTACCAATTTGCATCTTTCCCGTTCCAAAATATGCAGCCAAGTACGCCGTCCATCATTTTGCTGGTTTTCTCCAAGTGCTAATGTCTAGAATACTGGTGACTCAAAGGGGAAACTCTTTCTGAAGAGCATCAAGGTTGCGGGAATCACAGGCAGCAATCATGTCAGCTCGCGAAGCATTACTGATTTAAAAGAAAAAATGTTAGTCAATTAAAATCAACACTGCTTGTTATAAGGTTCTCACATGTAGATAAAGCAGGCGAGCAAGACATACCTAAGAGAAATCCTCAAGTACTGCCAGGCATTGTCAGCTTTTGGATTCATGGCAACCGCCCTTACATAGTATCTAATAGAATCTTCGTATAAACCCTGCATCAGCAACGTCGAAAGATGCCATCTCAATAGGCGTTATATGGGGGGCACTGATTATCTGTTGCTACGTAAAAGTAACACAAAAGGATTACAACCAATGGACTTTTTCATGAAATCGTTGGAAATATATTGCTGCTCATCCATTCCCAGGTTAGGAAACATCAGTCCTCCACATTATTATCATTGAGGTGTTGAATAAATAATAGTCACCAGTGACATTCATTGTACAAAAATTTGAACCAGAGTTTTCATGATTGAGTGTAAAGAATAATAACACAAAAAAAACATTTCAACACCAGAAGTAAAAAAAAACTGAAAGCATGCAAACTCAGTCATATTAATGATGGTCACAATGTTACTGGACTAAGTGGAGTAATGTTCAGAAACTCTGATAAATAACATCAAAATATGGATTCTAAATCCGCATCAGAAATGCAATTACACAGCCAATAACATAATCAAGTGAGAGCATTGTGCTAGAGAAAAAAAATACCTGGTTGGCGTAGCTGATTCCCATATTAGCCCATGCACGGACATAGTTGGGCTTCAAGTCTAGAGCCTGAAACCAGAAGCAACAAATTGTGATTAGTCCAGGTTTGCACTTCACAAGCTAGGATATCTGTATGCCACAATCTTGTCTACATTGGAGAATAATCAACAGCGATAACAATTAGTTAAAGCCTTCCAACTTTTTAGTCTACAATATTCTCTTTACAGCAAACTAGATTATTTCAATCAGTTGCGAAGGTAGGAGATAAGAGCTAAAAGGATTGTTGTATAGAACTAAAATAAGTGAAGGTTGCAATGTTTCACATCAGATGTATTTGTAGGATTGGACATCAAATCAATGTCATTACATTGTATTACAAATAATTTGATTAGAAGTAATTGGAATTACTATAATGATAGATGTACTGGGATGTAGCTGTTATGGCCTATGATCCGGGGAGGTACTGCAGCAATCAGACAAACAATATCATGCACATTGTAGCACGTGAACAGTGTCGTGTGCACTGTAGTAGTCTTATTAGGAATAGTTATACGTGTATCTTCGTATTAGGAATAATTAGATAGATATCATTATATTAGGAATAGATATATGCATATCTTTATATTAGGAATAGATATATTAATATTTAGGTAGTATGGATATGATATTATTTTTAGTTGATTAATTGCATTAGATTGTGTTGGTTTCCATATTATTATGGGCTAACCACATATATATAAAAAAAGTAGTTGCACCATTCATAAGTAAGCAATGAATAAACAAAGTTTCTCCAATAAGTCTTAGAGCCTTTCTACCACGTTAGGGAAGAGCCCTGCCAACGGTTAGATAAGGTCAACTGCCCTATCCCCGGTCTTCGGACCTGTATCCAACCACCAACCACAACATTTGGTATCAGAGCCAACTGCTGATCCGTCATCCATGGCAAGCAGCAGGGTTTCGATCCAATAAAGGCCCGAGCTTCAAGATTCCACTATCTAGGGCTTCCGACTTTTGAAGTCAAGGAAGATCCGCAACATTGGTTGAATCGCTTTGAGCAATTCTTCAAGTAGCTGCGGAAGATGGAGGAAGTGGCTGGCATCGCACCACCTGACGGGGAATACTGCCCTATGGTACCGGCTGTTGGAGTGTGCGCTCGGGGTGCAGACATGGCTAAGTCTTGTTAAACACATCATGACATCAATCTCTGTTTTGCTACCACCATCACGCCGTCTCCACCCCACATGTCAAGTCTCCACCGAGCCAACAACCGTGGCTTCCGATGCTGAGTTATCCTCCACTGAGATCTACGCTAACTTGATGGCCTAGATGAAAGTTCATGGCCAAGATGGAGAAAAAGGCACAACATTTTATTGCGGTTTCTGAGTTGCCATCGCCGCCGGTTGCGACCATGTCTAAGATAGAGCTACAAGAGGCGACACCTGCCACTGCAATAGCAACGCTGCCATCACCATCATCAACGTTGGTCCTATTACCGCGTTCACCAACGATGACTTCTCCCTAGGATTCGCTATCCTTGGCTGCACCTCTGATGCCTTCACCAAGGAGAAAGGTTGCCGCTGTCCAGCGACAATCTTCTCCACGCGATCAGCCGACACCATGCCTTCGAAGATGCGGAGCGCAACGGCTGTCACATAGTGGTTAGTGACATCGTCGCATCTCTCCCACAACCATTGCATCTTGAGCCAAGAAGGATGATGCTGCCCTACGGTGTTTGCCCTTACCACCGACGACTCCTACAACATCAACTAATACTAGAGGGTTGGTATCCTCACTGTTGTGCAACGGGGCTTCGCTGACTATCTTCCACGTTGCACAACGTCGTCACGAGCTCTCGTCGACATGGGATTACGAAGGACTTCAACTATAGCCGCCACCTGACAGCTCAGGGACAAGTTCTCGCTGTGGGGGTGTAATATTATGGCCTATGATCCAGTGAGGCACTGTAGCAAACAGATAAACAATATCGTACACACTGTAGCACGTGAACAGTGTCGTGCGCACTGTAGCAATCTTATTAGAAATAATTGTACGCATATCTTCGTATTAGGAATAATTAGATATCTTTATATTAGGAATAGATAGATACATATCTTTATATTAGCAATAGATATATTAATATTTATATAGTATGGATATGATATTATCTTTAGTAGATTGGTTGCATTAGACTATGTTAGTTTTCATATTGTTAGGAGGTTAACCTCATCTATATAAAAAGAGGAGTCACACTATTCATAAGCAAGCAAAGAAATAAACAAAGTTACTCCCTAACCGGTTGGCTAAAGATCAGAGCTTCCATATTCGTCGGGAAGAGTCCCGGCCACGCTTGGAGGGCGATCCTCGCCTCCCTGGCTAATTAGGCCTCAGAGCCTCGCTACCTCAACAGGGAAAAGCCCTGCTGGCAGTTAGACGAGGGCGAATGTCCTACCCTCGGTCCTCAGACCCATACCTAACCAATGACCACAACATTAGCATATAAAAAGAACCAAATGAAATTTTACTGCCAAATACACATAAACTTCCTCCGTAGAGGTTGTGAAATGCAACCTTAGATTTCATATGTAAATCAGTCTATAGACTGATCATTTCATTTTTTTCAAATAACCAGCCTAACATGTCCAGAAACATTATATTCTAAAAGGATTTCTGTCAGATAAGAATCATACTGTTAGCTTTTGCAGTTTGCACACAAGTGAATACAACTGCCTGAAATATTCCTTCAAAAAGAATAGCCAGAGGCCAACAAAGTGTTGGATCAAGTGGCTATTCTAACCATCAAGCATAATCGAGACAGTGCTATCCTTCTTTAACCAAACATATAATCTTCAGTTGTTAATAGGACAACTTTCACCAAAGTTGCAAGACACAACATGTTGCAAAAACTAATTACCTGCTGATATGCCAATATTGCATCAACACTCTGGATGCTGTTTGCTTGGGTTGCACCAAGCTTGTTCCAGAGAGAATAGTCACGTGGTTTCAGCTGTAGTGCTGTCTTAAATGAAGCTATAGCTTTATCATATTCTCTTGATAGGTTGTACAAGACGCCCAGAACTATATGGACATCAGCATCCTCAGGTGACATCTGAGCAGCTTCATTAAACAATCTAACAACCTGATGAGAGGTAAGTTGTTTATTATGTCAAAATGATATTATTTTTAGAAAGATCATATAACATGTTATACATGAGCAACAGTACATGATCACAGCTAAAACATCTAGAGAAACGTATGTCGAATCAACAGAATGCTACCCATTTAGAAGCTGAAAATGCTAGGATTTAATAAGTTAATGGAGTAAGTCGAAACGCTCACATTATGAAATACATAGCATGCACTTACATCTGGACTATAAGGTGAATCAGTTGGCTGAGGGGCGAGGCCCCCATATTTTGGATGATTCTGAAGCCACCTATAAAGATATCTTAATGCTTCTCCCTGCTCCAGTTCTGTAGCAATTGCATAGAAGAATTAAACCCTATCAGGATAGTATTAAAAAGCCAAGGTATTAAAAGTTACTATTTTGATAAATCTTCTGTTTCAACTAAACCTTTAGAATATTAAATTATAAGGCTATTAGTAGGGCTTTCCATTATGGACTTGAATCTTGGAGCACGGGAAAGATTTTTGTTAAACCAGAAAAGAATAAGGAGATAAAAAAAATTCTCTGGTTCATGATTAGTTTTGTTTAGTTGTTTAAAATTTCTGGTAAAATAGCTTGCATAAATGCAGAAATCTTGTTACTTCCAATCATAATTTCTATAACTTCCTTTCTTGCAAGAGCACCTGAGCAGATTGAGCACGGCACTGAATTACTCTCATGATACCAAGCAGGCAAGCACTCACCGTTTGTGTGACTGACACCAAGAGCAAGAAGAACTTCCAGGTTTGTTGGATCAGCTTCCTGTGCACGCATCATTGCTGCTATGGCCTGAAAGCAAAGCAATAAATGAGCAATAAAATATGTAATTCTTGCAAGGCATGCAGAATTTGAAGTGCAATAGAGCATGGTTCACATGATTCCTCATGAGAATTAGCATACTGCATGCAGAGCAGCTACGTAGCAACAGTCAAATTCAACCACCCTGGATATTCATGGTTTGGCATCTCAGACTTGATAAATTAAGTTCTTGAAAACTGATCTAATTAAAACACATCATGAACATAAGTGGTGCACAGAAACATGCAGTGCATCCATGGACACACATAGTGAAAATAGTCGGTACAATGGTTATGCCTAGCACTTAATTTGATGTCCCTACCTGCCTACCTGGCATATGAACATCTAATATAAATTGGAGATACAAAATCACCTGTTGGTCATCATCATTTTCGGCGTGTGTTATTCCAAGCAACCTCCAACCTTCAGCGTTATCAGGATTCTTCAAAACTTCTGCCTCTAAAGCAAGAACAGCTTCACTTAAGAGGCCCTTGTGGAAGAGCTCCTGTCCTTCCTGCATTGGATTAGCGTGACCAACATATGGGTTCATCTCCGAAAAAACATAAACCCCTCGAGAAGCACCAGAACTTTGCTTGGAAGCTGACAATTGATCCTGGAACCTACAAACAAGGAATGATAATAGTTAGTGGTAAGATGTAACTGCTATACCAGAGGGGCTTCCGTAGAACAGAGCATAATAGACCAATGGTAAACAACGAACCCTTATAATTTCCCATGGTTAATCAAACTAGATGGGATGTTGGATCAAACTATCAAAGCATATCCAAAGTTCTTATAGTATTCTGACCTAAAGATTGGCCTGACTCTGACAACATATCAAGAAAGAAGCAATAGAGATAGACTCAACCTTAATGCTATTCCAATTTGCCATGAAAAAGCAAATAAATAGAGGAACAAGTGACTTGTACTTACTCATCTACCCATGGATCACCAGAGCTTTCACCGAAAGCTCCTCCACTGAACTCCTCTGCCCATTCATCATCAACACGCAATTTGGAGAACTCATCAATCCACTTCTCATTGAGCCCACCCTGATTATGTTCAGTAGAGAACTCGCTAACCCACTTATCCGCCCCTTGTGAAAGCTGGAGAATAAAGATTAGTGAGGTAAAATCATCACTACACAGCAGATATATGTGTGAAAGAAGCAGCATCAGTGTAATGTCGCTACCACAAAGTATACTTTAACACTGAAAGGTTTGTAGTAAATGACAAGATCATCATGTACCACACCAGTGTTTTTCTTAATTTTTTATGTTGACCAGAGAAAACCAGATCCCCACTAAGCTCTACATGTATTTACACACATCCAGCTCTCTGTTATTACCTCTTCATGCACAAACTGATCTGCCCAAGAGTTTGCATTAGCATTGTACTGTGTTTGAAATTCATCAGCCCAGCCACTCGATTGGGATGTTGAACCTTGTTTTACTTGATTATCTTCTATTATAAGTTCACCAGTTCACCACGGCTTATCTTTGAAACAAACTGGAAGAACTTAGAATTCTTCCCAAAAAGAAAAGAAAAGGTATCATCAGGTGCTTAAGACAGGATGATTGAATACCCCTATAGTACCATAAGGTTGCTAGCAATACAGTCAGTTGACTGCAGTCAGTATTGAACAACAATTGTGCAGACATGACACAATATATCAATAGTGGTGTGCTAAGCCGATATGAGCAAACAATACAGCAGTAATGTGCAACATGCCCTCAGCCCTCTCATCTCTGCATATCCAATGGAGGTTCCCCTCTGTCACTTCCGGAAAGCAAGATCCTATTTAGGAAGTCTGGTCTGATTTTTGGAGGGTTCATTTAGGTAGTTAATGCATGTTAACTGAGAGAGATCCAAAGTATTGCTGAAGTTTTATGTCCAAAGTATTGCTTAAGTTTTATGTGTTATACAATTTACGGATAAATAGTATCAGTTCAGAGAAAGAAAAAATATGCAAAGCACCTCTTCCATAAAATGGCATGCAATACAACATGCAAACAAAGTTTCTAAACTAATGAATCATGTGTCATCCTATAAAGGTGACAAGTTTTTTGTAACTAGTAAAATGCCAGAAGCCCCTACAGTCTCACTGGACAGCACAGAGAAAACCATTCCAAGCAAGATGTGCATGAGCAATGAAAAAATGGTCCACATTTACATGTAGCAAAACGATAGATCGAGATGTCCACATGTGCACATCGCCATGGATATTAGTTGCAAACACATCACATCCAGTCACCAGTGCATGCACAGAAATTGATCAGAACCAACAGCAAAGTAAATAGTGTAAATACTCCAGCTTCTACGTCAGTGGCGGATCTACCAATATGGCATGCTATGGCAGCTGCCATAGCAACCGATTGGCGCTAATACCCCCTACCCCCCATGTCTCAGGTGCTTTTGTACCACCGGCGGCGGCCATGGATGGCTCCTGTTAGACATACTGTGTGTTAGACATACTGTGGGCTCTTGGTTTGGTTTTAGGCCCATATTTATCTACTGTGGTTGATTAGATTCTCAGTATAGACAAGGATCCCTCAGGGTTGGCCCATACTTCTATTAGCCAAACCCTAGACATCCTTGCCTATATATATGCATTGTATTGCTTGCTCCTGAATCAATCAACATTCAGTTCAACCACTTTCCTAACTTCCCACATGGTATCAGAGCACTTTTCCTTTTGCTTTTCTCTTTTCCGCTGGCAACGCTAGCGCCTCTGTTCTCTCCCCTGTTTCCCGGCGCCATGAGCGAGCTGCCGCCGCCGCCGGCTCCCTCCTTCCCTGTCGCCGACTACCTCCCCACAGAAGTCGTCGCCAGAGCTGAGGAAGCCGCCGCCAGAACAGAGGTGGCCGCGCGCGCCGCTCCGGCCGTCTCCGACGCACGCCTCGCCGCCGCCGGACAATCTCGCGCCGCTGCTGTTGCGCGGGCCGAGGCGGCTGAGCGCGAGGCTGCTGCCGCTGCTCACGCGCGCGCTGAGGCCGCTGAACGCGAGTGTGCAGCCCTAGCGCGCGCCGCTCGCGAGCGCGCCGCCGCCGCTGGAGACATCGCCGATGCCGAGCTCGTCGCAGAACGCGAGCGCGCTGCCCTAGCGCGCGCCGCTCGCGAGCGCACCGCCACCACTGAAGATATCGCCGACGGCAAGCACGTGGACGAAACTCCCCTTCCTCTCCACGACGCTCTTCTTCTCCATGAAGCAGCCGCCATCGCCAATATCCATGCCCAGGCAGTCGGTGTACAAAACATCCGGTCTCTGGTTCCCCTGGTCCTCGACCTCAACTCCGGCAACTACTCCCGATGGCGCGAGCTCTTCCTCCTAGCCCTCGGGAAGTTCTCCCTCGAAGACCACGTACTCGCCGACGACCATCATCCGACTCTTCCCGACTGGCTCCGGATGGACTGTGTCGTCAAATCCTGGCTCCTCGGCACACTCTCCTCCGACCTCGTCGAGATTGTGCTGGAACGCCGAGCCACCGCCCGCATCACCTGGCTTGCCGTCGAAACTCAGTTTCTCGGCAACAGGGAATCACGCGCCCTCTACCTCGACGCTGAGTTCCGGAGCTTCGTCCAGGGGGATCTCTCCATCGCTGACTACTGCCGGCGCTTCAAGACCATGGCTGACGCCCTTGCTGATCTCGGTGAGGTTGTCGCCGACCGTACCCTCGTCCTCAACATCATCCGCGGCCTCAACGACAAGTTCTCCGCCATTGGTCTTCATCTTCAACGGAGCCGGCCATTCCCTTCCTTTCTTGAGGCGCGCGCGGACCTGCTCTTGAAGGAGCTCAACATGGCTAATCGCAAATCCTCTCCGGCCACTGCCCTGCTCACAACCGGCGGCCAACAAACTGCGCCGGCCACCAACCGCGCCCCATCTTCCTCGCCCCACGGCGGCTTCGGCGGCGGCTCCAGCGGTGGACACAAAGTCGGAGGCGGAGGCAGCGGTGGCTCCTCCCACTCCCGCGGACGGCGCGGCAAGCGCTCCGGCCGAGCCAGCCAGACCACCACCTCCTCCCAGACCTCCGGCGCAGGCGGCAGCTGGCCCAGCTTCTACAATCCGTGGACCGGCACCATCCAGATGTGGCCCGGTCCCCGGCCACCCCTCGCTCCTCTGCCGAACGGACGCTTCGCCGGGTCTTCACCTCTTCCTCAGGCGCCACCGCAACCCCACGCCTTGCTGGCTGCCGCTCAGACCCAGGACCCGTGGATTCTTCCTCATCCCCACGGTCCGGCTGCGGGTCTTCTCGGCCAGCCGGCGGCTCTCTATGGTCAGCCTACGGGTTTCTCTGGCCCGCCTGCAGGACTGATGGCATCCCACGGCTCTTCCACCGCTCAGACTCCCGGCCACTTTGCTGCTCCTGGTGGCCTGCCCGCGTGGGACTAGAACACCCTCGGCAGCGCCTTCTCCACCATGACACTGACTCCCCCTCACCAGCCCGAGTGGTATTTCGACTCCGGAGCTACCTCTCACATGGCATCCGACCCTGGTATCCTCTCTCAATCCTCCTCCTCTCGGTACTCTGTCCCTTCCTCTATTGTTGTCGGTAATGGCTCCCTCCTTCCCGTCACATCTACTGGGACAGCGGGCCTTCATGGCTCTCTTCGCCTCAATAATGTTCTTGTCTCCCCTAAACTGATTAAGAATCTCATTTCTGTTCGTCAGTTTACATCTGACAATGACTGCTCTGTTGAGTTTGACCCCACTGGCTGTTCTGTGAAGGATCTTCGGTCTCAGAACGTGATCATCAGGTGCGATAGCTCCGGACCGCTCTACCCTCTGCACCTTCCAGTCGCCAAGTCCTTCCTCGCCGAGTCCTCCGCTCCTCTTTGGCATCGCCGGCTTGGTCACCCCGGTCATGAAGTTTTGTCTAAGTTAGCAGGCTCTGCAGTTCTTCCTCAATGTAATAAAAGCATAGGTCCTTCTATTTGTCATGCTTGCCAACTGGGTCGCCATGTTCGCCTCCCTTTCCCTATGTCAGCATCTCGTGCTTCTCGCAACTTTGATCTAATACACTGTGACCTCTGGACATCTCCTGTTGAAAGTGTTTCGGGTTACAAGTATTATTTGGTCATTCTTGATGATTGTTTGCATCATCTTTGGACGTTCCCCCTTCGTCTCAAATCTGACACATTCATGACACTTGCTAACTTCTTCTCTTTTGTGTCCACTCAGTTCGGCACCAGTATTAAGGCAGTTCAGTGCGACAATGGCCGCGAGTTTGACAACTCCAGCGCCCGCACGTTCTTCCTCACTCATGGTGCCCACCTACGCATGTCATGTCCCTACACCTCCCAACAGAATGGTAAAGCTGAGCGCATCATTCGTTCCATTAACAATGTCATTCGCTCGCTGTTGTTTCAGGCGTCTATGCCGCCATCCTATTGGGTTGAGGCCTTGGCCACCGCCACTTATCTCCTCAACATCCTCCCCACCAAGACGCTTCAACTCTCCACCCCACATCAAGCTCTCTTTGGTTCTCCACCATCTTATGAGCATCTTCGCGTCTTTGGGTGCAAATGCTACCCAAATCTTACTGCCACAGCCGCCCACAAACTCGCTCCTCGTTCCGCCTTGTGTACCTTCCTCGGATACTCCACCCATCATAAGGGATATCGATGTCTTGACATGGCCTCCAATCGGGTCTACCTCTCTCGCCAAGTCATCTTTGATGAAACCTCGTTTCCCTTTGCCACTCTTCCTTCCACCCCCTCCACGGCTGATTTTGCTTTTCTGGATGACTACACTAATCCGATGCCGGTGCCTATAGGCCCGTCGCCCACCTCTTTGCCTGCAGGTCTCCCCGCGCGCATGGGTCTCGTGCGTGCTGACGTCCCCGCGCCTATGCCACGCGCGGCCCTGGACACCGTTGAGGACACTGCACCACCGGCCCTGCCACGCATGACAATGGAGGTCAATGCGTCGCGCGGGGCACCTCCTACTCCGGCGCCTGCACAGCCCCGTGCGGCCACCGACCCTCCTCCCTCGCCACGAGCTGATCACGCTGACCGCCGGTTTCGCCACGTCTACACCCGACGCGCGCCACCGGTTTCCACCCCGCGCTCTCCACCGGCACTTCCTCCCTCGGGCGCGCCAGCGTCCTTCCCGACGCTGCTTCCCCCGGGTGCCGTGCCAGTGTCTCCCGTGCGGAACCAGCACCCGATGACAACGCGCGCCAAGTCCGGCTTCCGGTTTCCTGCTCTCTACCACGCCACGCCACTGTCGCCTGTGCCTCGGACGTACCGCACCGCCCTCGCCGACCCCAATTGGCGGGCAGCTATGGCGGACGAGTACACTGCTCTCTTGCAGAACCATACTTGGGACCTGGTTCCCCGTCCTGCCAAGGCGAATGTCGTTTCTGGAAAATGGATCTTCAAGCACAAACTCCACGCCGATGGTTCTCTCGAGCAGTACAAAGCTCGTTGGGTATTGCGTGGCTTCACACAACGCCCGGGAGTTGATTACGCCGAGACTTTTAGTCCAGTTGTGAAGCCAGCAACAGTGCGGACAGTGCTGGCTCTTGCTCTTTCCAGGCAGTGGCCGATTCATCAGCTTGATGTGAAGAACGCTTTTCTACATGGGACCCTGTCTGAGACAGTCTATTGCTCACAGCCATCCGGATTCGAGGATCCTACTCATCCGGAGTTTGTCTGTCGGCTGAACAAGTCACTCTATGGTCTCAAGCAGGCTCCCCGTGCGTGGTACAGCCGGTTTGCCTCCTATCTGCTCTCCCTTGGGTTTCTTGAGGCCAAGTCTGACACATCACTGTTTGTCTACCACCGCGGCTCTGAGACGGTCTACCTGCTCCTCTATGTTGATGACATCGTCCTCACCGCCTCCTCTCCTGGTCTTCTCCGGCGCATCATCACTGCCTTACAGCATGAGTTCTCTATGAAGGATCTCGGTGAGCTTCATCACTTTTTGGGGGTTCATGTGCAGAAGTGTCGTGGTGGTCTTCTCCTCTCCCAGCGCCAGTATATGCTGGACATCCTGGAGCGCGCAGGCATGGCAGATTGCAAACCATGCACCACCCCTGTCGACACAAATCCGAAGGTGTCAGCCTCAGATGGTATTCCTGTCAGTGCTCCCAGCGATTTCCGCAGCTTAGCCGGGGCCCTCCAGTATCTCACCTTCACCAGGCCGGACATCTCTTACGCAGTTCAACAGGTGTGCCTCCATATGCATGACCCCCGCGAGCCCCACCTTGCTGCCCTCAAGCGGATTCTTCGGTACATTCGTGGCACTCTTCACTTGGGGCTCTTTCTTCAGCCTTCCTCACAGTCTGCTCTCGTGGTGTACTCTGATGCTGACTGGGCCGGTTGTCCGGACACGCGCAAGTCCACCTCGGGTTATGCCGTGTTTCTTGGAGATAACCCGGTCTCCTGGTCCTCCAAGCGTCAGAACACAGTGTCCCGTTCCAGCGCAGAGGCTGAGTACCGCGGTGTGGCCAATGCTGTTGCCGAGGCCTCCTGGTTACGTCACCTTCTGTTGGAGCTGCATACCCCACCTCAGCAGACTACCCTGGTGTATTGCGACAACATCAGCTCAGTCTATATGTCCTCCAACCCCGTCCAGCATCAGCGCACCAAGCACATTGAGATTGACCTTCACTTCGTTCGGGAGAAAGTGGCTCTTGGTGATTTTCGTGTCCTGCATGTTCCCACCTCTTCCCAATATGCCGACATCTTCACCAAGGGTCTTCCGTCTTCGGTCTTCAACGAGTTTCGGTCCAGTCTCAACGTCCGGGGTGCGGACGCTTCGACTGCGGGGGGGTGTTAGACATACTGTGTGTTAGACATACTGTGGGCTCTTGGTTTGGTTTTAGGCCCATATGTATCTACTGTGGTTGATTAGATTCTCAGTATAGACAAGGATCCCTCAGGGTTGGCCCATACTTCTATTAGCCAAACCCTAGACATCCTTGCCTATATATATGCATTGTATTGCTTGCTCCTGAATCAATCAACATTCAGTTCAACCACTTTCCTAACTTCCCACAGCTCCAGATGCTTGCTCGGTGGCTGGAACGCGTGAAAGGAGGAAGAAGAGGATGAGGCGCGCAACTGGGCTTTGATGGCCCATGAGGAAAGAGGCCCACCTGTGACCCATCAAAGCTTAGCTCTAGGGTTGGCACCCTCCTCCAGGTCCTCCTGCTCCTTGTGCAGCTGCGCTCGGCCTTGGCGGCGGCTGGGAGTCCCTTCCGCGCGCGGCGCACGCGACCAGGGGACTCGGCGGCGCGGCGGCCAGCTGCCGGCGGCAGGGGCTCCTCTGGCGCTCGGGCGCTCGACCTCCACCTCCACGGGCTCGGCCGCTCGGGCGCTCGGCGGCTCGGCGCCTCCACCTCCACCGCTCCACGGGCTCGGGGGCTCGGCCGCTCGGGCGCTCGGCGGCTCGGCGCCTCCACCTCCACCGCTCCACGGGCTCGGGCGCTCAGCAGTCGGCGGCTCGGCCTCGGCGCCTCGGGCGGCGGCAGCGCGGCCGGCAACTCGGCAGTCAGGCGGGGGACTGAGCGGCGCCGGCGCGATGACAGGCGGCGCCGACGCGATGAAATGCGGCGCCGGTGACAAAGTGGTGGCCGGTGGCGGCGAGAATACAGAGGGGGGGAGCGGCGCAGCCGGCGCTGCCGTCGCCGGCACAAGAAGTTGCGGCCGGCGGCTCCGACTCCTCTAGATTTGGTCTAGATTCATGAGGTATTCTTCTATTTACTACCTTCTTGTTACAATTTAGTGATTGTGGTTTGATTTATTGTTGGTTTTGCTTGAGTTTAATAGTACAACAGCTAGTTCACTAGTTTGTTTTCAAGGACTCCGCTATAGCAAGAATTTTAGGCTGGATCCGCCACTGTTCTACGTCCATTTATGATGATACAGGAAACAAGATCAATACATCTGAAACAGATCCAAATAGATATGGAGTCGTTTCTAGACACATTTAGGTTAGCCTAGAAATATGGAGCACTGCTGTAAATTATACATAAGCCATGATAAACCAAGATGCAATTACACACCGAATCATCGATTGAAGACATGAATGTAAGCAGCCAAGCAGGACATATTAAAGGAAACTTATGGCTTCAAACAAATTACGATGAGTAATGGTTCAAGCAAATTTCATTCCATTTAAAAAAGCAAGTATATCTGTATATACTAATTACCGGGTAAAACACAGTGTACAAATAAAATAGTTAAATAAACAAATCAGGTAAAAATACATACCTGAAATTTCGTATCATTATTACTTGCTAATGTTTGTGCAAGCATACGGGATTGCTCCATTGCTGCCAAATTCGCCATGTTCGCTCCTCCCATCTGACCCATGGCCATCTGAGACTGATGCTGCAAGAAGATAAAAACATATATGAGAATATAGATCACAGAACCTAGAACTGAACATGTTAGGGCAGAAGGATATTGAAACACGAGTACTGACGCAGATTATCATAAAACTACATGGCTTGATTTTATTCCCTTCATAAGTTAACTAAAACTAGTTAATATTCAAGAGAGATGTGTTGAAAGAAAATGATTTTTTTTGTCACACCTGTTGTTATAGAATTCCCACAGGAAGTAACAGCTTTATTCATACAATACTTTCTTAATTTTTTTAAAAAATACAACATACTCATAGATATGATAATATTATCTTGCTTCATCTGTAGGGTCAAGAAAAGATCAGATAAGAGTTGGGTAATGGTCACACCAAACCCACATTCTGACATTCATATCCATTTTAATACAACTTGAATCCAATGGGGGTAATTCACTGACAGTTACTGAATATGAGTGTGGATCCAATTTCACTTATTATGGATTGGATTTCAACATCTGTTGGATATCTGTTATTTACTTACAAAAATGGAACATTTGAAATTTGAAAACAATAGGTAACAGAACCAAATCACTTTGCACAAGATTCCCTATTCCCTATTGTTCACGCAAGGATTTTGATTAGAAATCAAACATACTCAACCCATACTGCACATTTAGGCAAGTTGTACAGACACAAATAAAATTCAGATTCACATTTGGATATAGATAATCATTTATTGGAGTGTATTGAACTGAATATGAAGCCTTCGATTAGGATATGGAATTGGATTGAGAGAAAACAATATCCAGAAGGACAATCAGTATCCAAATCCAGATCATACCTAATTCAATAATCAGATAATTCAGATAAAACTGTGCCTACTATCATCCTAGTTGCAAGGGACCTAAACTCTACAATATCTTGAGCATGATTGAACTTGTTTCTAGGAGGCTTTGTCTGCCAAAATGGTTAATATGAACAAAATAGCAAGCTTCAGAATTGAGCTTGTGAAAATGCCAACCAGGCATGCGGAAGGCTAGACCTGTTCAAACTCAGAGGCCCAACCACTGGGACCATATTGCCGATCAAAAGAGTGTGCCCAATCTTCGGGGTTATTATTTTGCTTCCCGAACTCAGTAATCCATTTATCTGCAGCATTATGCATCGGGGCAGATCTCAAAGCACTTTGAGACTGATTCCAATACTCCTCCAGCTCTGGGTATGGTCCATGCATGGGGCCTCTCATTCTATATCCACTGTCAACATCAAGAGAATGCAACAATGTATTTACCTGATACAGATAAAAGTGTTACATTCATCAAAGAAAGATAAGAGGCACACTAGCTTAAGAGGTCGCAGCAAGTAAAAAGCAAGCAACTGTACTAATCTAATGAAAATGAAAGACAGAAACAAGTGTTTTGAGCAACCTCAAATCGTACTAAGAAATTTTCAGAGATGCAAAGGAGAGAAATTATAAGTTAACCTGTGCTTGTATATATTCTTCAGGCTGATCAGCCAAGATATGGCGTGCCATTATGCAGCTACGATCACGAATACATTGTTTGTCACCTTCGGACAAACCAAGAGCTGGTACTGGAACAGGTTGAAATGGCACACCAGCTCGGCCACTTGCAAGAAAAGAATGCAGGACACCAGATAAGACCCTTTGTGGTGGACCTGAAACATAAGTTGGCGGTCATTATATTGTGCTGTTTTCGGGTATCATGTGGTGAATAGACAAACATCCAATACACAGGAAGACTAAGATCTAGAAATCTACCATCCAAGGCCGGTCCAAAGGTTGAGCCTGCATTGTTATAAATTTGCTCAAATTCTTCAAAGCGTGCCTCTGGTCCTCCAAATTGTGGAAGCCCCGGAGGCCGAAAAGATTCAACCCAATCAATAGCAGGGCCCCCATGAATGAAACTAGTACCCTGCAAGTGTTCAATTACAGTTAGGAATGACCAAAAGGCACAAAAAGCAGTGTCGAGAATGACCATTACCCGTGCAAGTGGTCGTTGATCTTGCTTGAACTCATTCTCTGAACCAGGGATGGTTGACAAGGGAGCAGTTGTGCTCAAATCAGACGTAGTTGGAACACTAACTGCAGATCCAGGAAGCTCCTTTATTGACTGCACAAAGAAAAGGTTATATACAAAGTTGTCTTGATGTTAACTATAATTTATTAATGCATTTGTATGTTAACCATCCAACATTCCCACTTCAACCAGCACGTATTCTTAATAAAGGAACCTGGTGACTGGTAAGAGACAAAAACTACATCTTCATAGATACTCATGATTAGTAGTTTAACCATAAATGGATCAATCAGAAATTATCAGTGATTAAACTGTCGAAATTGAACGTGCAATCCAAGGTTGGAGTATAATGAACTCTTTTATCCCCCATTTCCTTCTTCTTTCTTAACAAAATAAGGGTATAAGATGAGCCTGATACTATATAGCACGAACTAACTGGAAGATTGCTAATCACTCAAGTAACGAACCCGGCACACTTTAGGAAAAGGGTTCCAGAGCAAGTTAAAGGGCAACATATACATAACCTTCAACCAGGAGTTGCTCTGGCGATTTTAGATCCTGTCTGAACTGATACGCAACGCAACCAAAGTCAGGAGGAAGCACAACGCACAGATCAACAATACCAGTCAACAATTGGGGCGCATCTACACTCAGACTGGCGCTTGTGATAGAACCACTTGTTCCTCGCCAACTCACTAGCTTCGCACAATTACCAGATGAAGTGGCATTCGAGCACCAACCTAAACATCACAGGACGATCTAACTACAACCATATCAAACCAGCGAGACACACACATCAATCGACTTGCTTCTGCTTTTGGAAGCAACTAGCCAAATCGCGTAATTTGCACCAAATCATCACCACACGGAGGACCAACCTAAACGACGCCAATTGATCCAAGTCCAGCCATCACAGCAGCAGCGGCTAAGCCTCTAATCTCGAGACGTCAAACCGATGGAGGTAGGGTTAGGGCATACCGCATACCTGCGCTTTGGAGGACTGGCCTAGGACGGCGTTGGCGAGGGCGCCGAAGGGGTTGGACGAGGACGCCCCGTCCGGGGCGCAGTTATTCTGCCCGGTGATGAGGTGGCGCATCGCCATCTACGTCGCTTCCGCCAGAGGCGCCCGCCCAACGCCGGCGCTGCTTCGGTCGCCGGCGACGTGAGGCGTTCGTCTCGAGGTGAAGGGGAGGGGGAGGCGTCGTGCTGCGTCGCGGTGGCTTCGCGGGTGAGAGAGTAGCAAGCCGTAAGACCCGATAAGACCAGGACACGTGAAAGATTGCGCTATGTGGTGGCTGGGAACACGGTTTTCCCTTTTTTTTTTTTTTTTGAGTAAAGTCCATTACCGATCTTTAAACTTTTTATACTGTGTCATCCCGGTCCATAAACTTTTAAAATATGTCATCCCGGTCCTTAAACTTTCAAAGTGTGACAATTTCTTTTGAAAGTCTATGGACCGGGATGACACAGCATAAAAAGTTCACTGCTACAACTACATAGGATATTGCCACACTTTGAAAGTTTAAGGACCGGGATGACATACTTTAAAAGTTTATGGACCGAGATGACACAGTATAAAAAGTTTAAAGACCGGTAATGGACTTTACTCTTTTTTAAATAACTAATTATATATCATTGCGACAAATAAAAAGATTCTTACTATTTCAACGTATCAAGCCACCGTGACCAGGCTTAACCAACACATGTCCTCTACTCTGCCAAGGCGCCCAACGAAACTCATCTTTAGCTTGCGTCACATATTTTGTCGTCTTATTTGGCATGTACCATATACTCTAGCACCATGTCAAATTATTAAATCCACTAGTGAGCTCTAATAGATAATGTTATTATCGCCTCTTAGTTTAGATGTTGATCATCTAAAAACAAAAACTATGTTGAACACATTGTGTAAAAATAACAAATATATTATATTACATGATAGTTTACCATTCCAAAAGAATTTTAGTAAATCATGTCCATTCAAATAGTTGGACATACACACTACTTAAATTTAAAAACATGAATGTATGTGCATCTAAAATCTTATGTAGATCATAACACTACACACAGATAATCCAATAGCATTGAAGAACTGACAACAATAAGATTAAATGCTAAGTCACCAAATTTAGTTTCAATTGTGCGCAAAGTTTCATACAATTATCAAATTTAACCATCAATGGCTTATACAAATAGTAATCAAGCTTTTTAAGAAGTTATTAGTATCAAATGCTTACGTATGGAATCTAATTGAGTATGTTATGAAAAGCAGAAAATTTGATGTGATTGACCTTATCATAAGGGATATAGCCTCTTCCAAGGATGACAGAGTCAAAAGGATCAACTATGCCCCCCTACATTATGGCTCTGATCATTAGGAAGACTAGATACCGAGGTGGCCTAGGGTCAGTCCATAAGGCCTACAAGCCTTGAGTAGATCCTCCCATTCCTGCACCTCCTCGTCCCAGAGCTTAACCAGAAGAGGCTGTAGGGCTGCAACAAGAAGAAGAAGAAGAAGCGATTACTCTCTCACAGGTTTACTTTGCATCTCTTAAGATAGAAGGATAGATCACCTCTCTTACTGCCATAGTTTCCACTCTCAGGGACCGAGTGTCCTCCCTTGAGCACGCAGTTACACACTCTCCTTTCCCAGTTCGCTACAGTTGCCGTCACCACCGTGGTCCTTGTCCTCAAGCACCTTAGGAGTAGTCTTTTTGGTATTTTGAAGCCAAATGGAGAGATTTGTGGAGAAGTATGGGAGAAGAAGAAGAGTATAGGGGGGAAAGAATGCAAAGAGGGAGAAGCTAAGGAGTAAAAGCTGTAGCTAGCTTATCTATCCTTTAATATTATGCTTTATGTAAGGTGTAATGAACCATGTGATGTTATTATGCTTTATGTAGTCATGAACTTTATGTGAACTCAAAAGCTGTGTAACTATTGAATTTGTGGTATGGCTCTATGGATTAGTCTTTTCTTATGAAATGCAAAGAATATCTTGTGCTAATTATGTTGTTGCCATTTCCTCAAATTCAACAAACAAAGGAAACTCCGCCAAAATTTCTCAAAAACTTAACATGTGCTTGCACGATTCTCTCTCATTTATATGCACATGTTTAGAGGGAGCCTTCTTTCTATTGACTTTAAAAGCAATTAATTTTATAAACTCATTTGAGCTCATTGTAAGAATTAGTTGTTGTTTAAAGTCATAAAATAATATAAAACTCATTTCTCAAAACAAGTGTTATATTCAAAGCTTTATTCTTCTTATATAATACTTGTGTTGTCATCAATTACCAAAACGAGGGAGATTGAAAGCATGTAGGCCCCTAAAAATAGTTTTGATAATCAATGACATTATATGAATATGGGACTAACATATTTGTTAAGTGTTTGAAATGTTTAGTCCCGATGACAAATATGAGATGCATGCTAAAGGTCAACATGAAAATTAATGTAGCTCAAGACCAAGGTATAAGTAGTCTAGAATCCCTTTCTTGATTTTGCCAGTCTTAGGAGAAAGGTTGAAAGGCCGGATTATAGGTTAAATGTCATACTATTAAGATGGATCATGGCAAGTAACTTGACATCATGTTCCTGTGCCATTGGATCAATTTGGGATTATGCATGCACTTAAAACTAAAATTGAAAGCCAAACTGTGCCTGTCATGTTAATCGAAAGTACCAGCATGTACATAGCGGTACTTCCGCAAATCAGAAGTTCTGATTTTTTTGGGTGATGTATTTTTTCCAGAGAGCACCTGCTAAAAACACTTCATCTCCTGGAAATTAGAAGTACCAAGATTTGAACAGCGAAACTTCCGCTAGGACGGAACTTTCGAAGTCCGGAAGCTCCAAACAAATTGGGCAGTACGTTTTTTTCCCAAAGAGCAACCCTTGAAAAACTTAATCTCGTAGAAATCGGAAGTACCGCACCAGAACTTCAAAACTACCAAAAAAAATCAAAACTACTGCAATTTCAACGGCAGCAGTATTGTACTTACTTCCAACGGCTAACTCTGACATTCTAACATAGCAGATATTGTTGCTATAGTAGAGGTGTGGAAGTACCGCGAATTGTACAGCGATACTACCGCTCACCTTGATTTTTCAAGATTGTTTTATGCAACAACTATATTTGGTTAGTGAGGGTATAAATATTTCCCCACCAGCTCAAGGATAGACAAAAGAGACTCCATTGAACATCATTGAGCATTGAGCATTCCACATTGTGCATTTTATTTGAGGTAGTTGAACCAAATCAAGTGCATTTCATCTCTAGATTGATCCTTGGCACTTGATCGCTGTCAAGCGAAGCTGCGGTTTATTATTCTTGGTGCTTGCTGGAACCTAAATGGCTTGGTGGGAGATTGAGAGGTGACTTCTTCAAGAAAATTGTGAAGAGACCCAGCGCCGACTTGTGAGTGGTTTGGTATCCACTATCTCGAGTGGAGGAAGGACAACAACTAATGGATTGAGGAGCTGAGATTTAATTCGTGGAGCTGGTCCAGCTCGCTTAGGCTTTCCTCAACATGGATCAGGGGGAACCGACAAGTTTTTGAACACCATGGTAAAACATCGTGTGTCAATTGATTATTTCTTTATCTCTTTATTCCACACTTGTATTTCTAGCATATTGTGATTGTCGTATTTATTTGTAGTAGAGATATACTTGTAGAGACTTGTGCTTGTAGTGCCTTAGACATATTGGTATTGTGTAAGTTTAAATTGCTTTTAAATCTTGCTAGACTATAAATTATGATAATTATTTTTAGAAGGCAAGAATTTTTTAGAACCTCCTATTTACCCCCTCTAGTTGGTTATCCTTGATCCTACAGCCTCGCCCATGGCTGTCGCAATAGATGAGGTGTTGGGAAGAGATGGATCAGGTGACCTGAAACCCAGCTCATAGGGATATTCTTGTCATCTCACAATGCCCAGCTTTGCAAAAAAATCATTAAAACGAAAAAGGATAATAGGAGTATATGGAAGTGCTAGGGATGGAATATTTGTGCCCTCCTTGTGGTACTATGTGGAGTTAGGAAAAAACTATAGTATTAATTGGTATCGGCCTTAGTTCAGAGCTATAGATGGAATTTTTCGTTCCAGCAACCTCCACGTCGACGGCCAGGTCGGGCTACAGGCACATGGGGTAATAGTTGATCTTGAGCTAGAGGAGGAGGGCGTCATCTTGCTGCTGCTGCCACTGAATACCTTGGAGCTGCTGCTCCAGCGTCTCCTACGTTAGGTCGAGGCTGAGTGACTGGATGGTGAGCAACTTGGAGATGAGGCAGTGGACGTGCTCGCCGAAGTCGCGCGTGACGACGACGTAGTCAAGCGGATGGACGGGCCAAAGGCTGTGGTCACCGAGGTGGTCGAGGTGGATGAAGTGGAAGAGGTAGTCTCCTACTCCCTCTTACCACTAGTGTTGGTGGCGAGGCGACTATCATAGACCTACAGGTGGCTCACCACCGGGTCGTTACCGTAGGCCTACTTGGCATCCATGGGCAGGGTGAAGAAGGCCGTAACACTAGAGCATGTGAGCAGAGGTAAAGCAATGAAAAACAGAGCAATTTTATTGCTCCCAGATCCGGGCGAACCCAATCACAGTTCCAAAGTGGTGGCAAGATGAAAGAAAGCAAATGGAGAACAAGCTACCTATTGGATAAGGCTGGAATAAAGAATATGATGCAATAGAAAAGGCATCGGTTTGCTTTGTCCTAAAAGCGTATTTCTCTAATATGTTTCATATTTAAACAATTGCAATTTTTAAAAATAAATCTTATGCTAAAATTATATTTCCTCTACATGTAGTTTGCCTATTATCTCACCTTCCTTTGTACAGAAAATATTAATTATAAAATACAATGCTAACAAGTAAAAATAAAATCTGCATCCTACATCGTAGTACGTCCAAAATATAAGGGTACATATTCAAATAAGAAGTCCATGCCAGATAATCAACTCAATTTAAATATATTTTTAAACTAAAATCCCTAAATAACTTAGTAATAGTAATTTATAATAAAAAGCAACGTAATCGTAAGTTTAGAACCAATCTAATGGTCACCCTCCTAGTTTTTACTAAGGTACGAGGAAAAAAAGGACGCACATGCGAAGTGGTTCCACGACTGGAAAGCCTCGTCCGATCCTCTACGAGAACTCTGTGGGCGCAGCCTCGAGAAAGGAAAAAAGGCAAATGAATGCCATGCACTTGATGCAATCACTCCAGGGATGGGCTCCGGCCCATGTGATAACACCATGACTTCTCCAGCTCGAGCCCGCACTATTGGGCCGTGGGCCGACCCTTGGGCGGTGGATTGCTATATGCCGCGCGCGGCACATAGCAAATCCTCATTTGCCGTCCATCAGACGGCTCTGCGCTACACTCACCAGCCCAGTCCGTCTTAACCACTCGGCCCATCAAGCCCAAGCCACCCAATCCAGGCCCAACACGAGACGCAAGCCTTTTCTAGGCCTGTCACGCACGCACACAAGCCCGAAACCTAAGCGCACCGAAAGGCACAGCGCAGAACCCCCCACCTCCTCCTCCCCCCCAGCCGTCGCCCCTCTCGCTGCCGGCGCTTGGTAGGTTATTCCTCTCCCTCCGACGATGTCGGTGCCCTCCGACTCCACCGCCTCCGCGCACCTTCCCGCGGCGACCACCGCCGCGGCCGCCTCCTCCAGCAGCGGCCTCACCTTCAAGCTCCATCCGCTCGTCATCGTGAACGTCTCCGACCACCACACCCGCATCAAGGCCCAGTCCGGCTGCTCCGCCGAAGGGCCCTCCGCGGCGGCGCAGCCGCCCAGGGTGTTCGGGTGCGTGATAGGGGTTCAGCGCGGTCGGACGGTGGAGATCTTCAACAGCTTCGAGCTCGTCCTCGACCCCGTCTCCGGCACCCTCGACCGCGCCTTCCTCGAGAAGAAGCAGGAGCTCTGTAAGCTAATAACAAACATCTGGGGGGGGGGGGGGTGTTCTTTCGGGTTTGCTGACGCTTAGAAAGTTTGGGTTTGTGGGTGGTCTGATTAGTGCTTGTTGCGGTTGTGGCTGTGCAGATAAGAAGGTGTTCCCCGACTTCTACGTGCTGGGGTGGTACTCCACCGGGAGCGATGTGCAGGACACCGACATGCTAATCCACAAGGCTGTGAGTTTTTAGGACCTTCTGTTCAAGTGCCTAATCTGTGAGACTTTGACAATGTGCATGGTGTTTGCTCTTGTTATGGAAAAAAATATGGATGCTCGGTGTAATGTACTGCTGGTATGGTTGGGGTGAACTGGTAATAGTAGACTGGACATAGGGGGTTTGAATTTTGATTGCCAATTTGCCATGCCGATAGGTGAGGCAGAAGGGGACAATTTTGTTGTTTATCTGATTGGAAGTGTTTATCAGTAGTCTTACTGTGTGCCATTGTACTTCACGTGTTCCATTACAAAATGAGGGAAGAAAGTCGCTTAGTGCTTAGGGAAGGTTGGGGATTCTCTTGTTCTAGTGTTATATGGGTGGTGGAGCAGGTGGTAGGTACTGATTGCTATCCATGAACCAAAGAATTTAACCCCCGTTATGTTTCTGATAGGACTTTGGCTTTGGGATATTTATTTACATTAGATAAGTTTGTTTGGGTCTTTTGTTCAAAATTCCCAACCTGTTCTGGATCAGGCATATAAATCAAGGCTACAACTGCTACAAACTGCAATGCTAAATGCGTGAACCAGCACTACCTTTGAAGCTGAATCATGTTAACAATAGATGTAAAATATTAGCTCTAATCATGTTGTATGTCAAAATGGTGTATGGCTTATGTCATGGCCAGTAACAACAGATATTACTTCTGTTGAGATTATGTACAGCTGTTCTCAAACTCTATGTTGAGCTTTAGTCAAGTTTACGTGGCCAAATGAAATGGAGAACATTATTAGAGATTTGATTTTGACTTTTTTAGTTGAAGAATTGCTTATCAACATGGATATTCTTTTGAGATCTGCTCTATATATTATTTATTCGCCTTTTTGTGTAACTTATTTTTTTTATATTATCCAGCTGATGGATGTTAACGAAAGCCCTGTTTATCTTCTCTTGAATCCTGCAATCAACCTCTCTCAGAAGGATCTCCCTGTGACTATTTATGAGAGTGGTAGGTGAATCTGATCTACAATTTTGATATCATTGAATGTGTTGGAATTGACCTGTCTTGTTTCTTGGTTCTATCATGGATTGATTTGTGTAAGTTCAAGGTTTTTATCTTCTATTGAGCTTTGAGTTTGCGTTCACATCAGTTGTGCATTTTATTATGATATACTGCCCTTTTTTATATAAAGTAGCTATCACTGGTATAGTGGTATAGCATGGGTAACCCTTGATTTCTCTCTTCTGATTAGATAACTTAGTGAAACCAGTTTGGAGTTTGTTCATTATACTAATGTTCTTTTCTCGTTCCCTTTCTCCGTCTGTTTGTGCTGCTAATTCCTTCTTTATCATCATCTTTAATTTCAAGAGTTGCATGTTATCGATGGGAGTCCTCAGCTCATATTTGTCAGATCAAACTACACTATTGAGGTTAGTGTTTTCCTTCTCCATGTGTTGATCTAGATATGAATCATTGTTATTAACACTTAACACAAGTACCTTCGATTGAAGACTGTAGAGGCAGAGAGGATATCTGTGGACCATGTTGCCCATCTCAAACCATCTGATGGTGGCTCTGCAGCAACTCAGTGTAAGGATTCTTTGTTTAACATCAGTTTAACCTCTTGAGTCATAGAGCTGTACTACCCAAAAATGTGCCTTTTGGGACAAATAATACTAACAGATATGAGATATGTGTGAGCAGTGGCTGCTCATCTTACAGGAATACACAGTGCCATCAAGATGCTCAATAGCAGGGTCCGTGTTATCCATCAATATCTTGTTGCCATGCAAAGAGGTTTGTCTTTTGTCACTGATCTGATGCTTCAATTTCTCCAAAATATGGCTGACATTCATACATGTGCTTTAAACCCAGTCCTTAAAATTTACTTTCCCAAACTTGTCAATGTCCTTGAACTGTTGGTGTAAGTACTTATCAACTACAAAGCCTTTCCCCTCACTGCAGGTGATATTCCACTGGATAATTCACTTCTTAGGCAAGTCTCAAGCCTTGTAAGAAGACTACCAGCTATGGAGTCGGAGAAATTCCAAGATGACTTCTTAATGGTATGCTAAGTCATCACTCATCGTCGTCTTTGACAAAATACTTTCTGTTTTGATAGCTAGATGGTTCTTTTGATATTACTAGCTGAATGCCCGTACTTTGCTATGGATAAATAAAATACCATATTACTCCAACACATCGATGTCAGCGGGATTGGGCTGTCCTATGTCTCCAGTGAAATGCCTGGCCCACACCGTGCCCTTGGCTCCACCGTTGTGTACGGTCAAACTTCATTTGTATTGAAATTAATTTGTTGGGAGATGGTTTTTTTGTTAGAGATTTTTTAGGGATGTGAAATTTGTTTGTTGAAAAGGCCCTTAATTTCTTTTTTTGTTAAATAGTTGAGCGCCCGTGCTTTGCTAAGCTTTGTTATAGATAAAAAGAAAAGTATAATACATATTCTAAAGTCCCATTTTAGCCCATCATTTTTCATTTCAGCCATTAAATTTTACAAATTACTTTTTATTCAAAACTTTTATTTTTTAGGAACCCTAGAAACATAAAAATAACTATAACCACACCCCTAACCAGCAGCATCCACCGTTCCCCACCTTTGCGAGCGCCACACCCTTGGCTCCATAGCCGTACTTAGTTGAGTGTCTGGTACCTCTGCTGCCATGCTCTACCTGTGCCATGCCTCCAGCACCACTACCACACTCGGCTGTGCCACGCCCACAACTTCACCGTTGCCATCCTTGCCTCGTACCACCCTCAGCCAAATGGGGTCCCGCTTCACCAAAGGATTATACACGATTCCTTTTTAGAAGCACTTAACCCCAATCCCATCCTTTTATTCAAAGCATGCATCCTGCAAACAAACCACCATATCAGTATTGTATGGACACTTAGCTGCAAATAAATCATGTGAAAGTAATGCTCACCTAGTCCTTAGGGATGCAGTCATTCCACAAATGTGGCAATGTGAGCAGATGTAGTGTCCAAAAATGATACTGCAGGGATGCAGGCATTATAAGAGACCAACCTTGGCACTTCGAATTAATTGAGGCTTAAAAGCTGAACTGTTCATGTAGAATGGTACCAAACTACTTACGTTTTCTCCATATGCCATTAAGAAAAATAAAGCAACAATGTTGTACATTAAGAAAAATCAAGCAACAATGTTGTAAATTTTCTTGGAAAAACCAAGCAACAATAATGTAAATTTCCCTGGTATCTGCAACATTGGCCACACTTTAGTTCCAACTGCTTTATGTGCTCCTCATGCAAGTTTACCATGCCGGAGCGGCAAGAGACAGAGAAAAGCATATCAGTGCCCAAATCGAAGAGCAAAAACCTCAAAACCAAAAAGAACAAGCAGGAAAAAAAATTTCCCACTTACAAAATACTTCTTCCACCGCAGAGTCACAAGATTATAGAACAGAAAAGAATTCGTATTAGACAAGAACAGAAGAGGATTCGTATTAGACAACTAAAACCCGGAAAATGGAGAAGAAACCACATAATAGACAAGATTGAACAACCAAAAGGCTCTTGCCCATCAACACCATAGGCCGCCGTGAAACAAAGGACTGGAGATCGTTAGTTGTATCTGTGACAGCAAGGGAGGAGATGAAGTTGCCAAAGCCCTCGGCTGCCAGGGGCTGGTTGAGGGAGGCACAGAGGATGGCGACGGTATCCTCGTTACTGAGCGCGAGGCCGCACTATGTATGGATCATGGCTGCCTACCGGAGAAATCTCCAAATCACTGCTGGCAGAGGCAAAACGCGATGGGGCAGCGTACGTGGGGGGAGGAGCTCGCTGGGGGCAACAGCAAGTGCAGCATCCATTAGAGGAGTAATTGGTTTGAGGATTCAGTTAATGGGAGAGGATGAATTAGAGGCAGCGTACATGGTGAGAGGGAAAATCCTGTAGAGGAGCGCCCTAGCAATTGTGTGAGGAACGAGAAAACCGGGGAAGAGGCATCGTTGTTTGGTAAGGCCCCCAAGTCGGCGCTGAACTTATGTGAGGGAGGGCAGGAGGTAGCTTTTAAGTAGTAGAGAAAAGTGCTTTTATATTAGCCTATTGTGACTATTTAAAGTAGCAAGGCTGGTTATATTGATCTTGTCAGTAAAGTATTATCCTTTTTGTTGTGCATTTAACCTTGTATTTTTATGTAATGATGATACTCTGTTTCTTTCCAGGAATACAATGACACTCTCCTCATGACTTACCTTGCAATGTTCACTAACTGTTCAAGGTATGCCTCAATTTCTTCTACAGAACTTTTTGGTATGAAAGAATGTCACAAAAAAAAAACACAAAATCGAAAAATAGGTTAACTCTACATCTGAAGTTTTCTGCCAGATGTAGTTCCTTTTTGGATACCTTATTCTTCTGTACCCTCACATCATAGCTCGTTTTAGATTGCATCTATGTTGATGTTGATAGTGATGATACACTTGTGACTTGCAGCACAATGAATGAGTTGGTCGAGAAGTTCAACACGACCTATGAGAGATCCACTGCCAGGAGAGGAGGCCGAGGTGCTTTCATGTAGCTTTTTTCCCACCGTGCTTCTGCTGCTGGTTATCTGCTGAGATTTTGGAAATAGTTTCCCGTATGCCCAGGCAGTTTTTGCATACAATCTGTTTGGAACTATATCCAGCAGCCCTCGAGTTACATCAAACTCCTATGTTCCCTTGGTTCGTCAGTGACCTGTCAAACATGTTGATATTGTTGATTCTGTGCCTAGGTGATTGATTATCCCTCATGTGCCGAAGCTGACATGTAAAGTTCGCCCTCATAGTAGTAGTTGCTCAATTGGCTCCCTAAATGGATATTGATGCCGGTTTCTTGTGTTCGTTATGCTTAGCGAAATCCTGAAATGCACGTTGTGAGCCGTTATTATTATTGGCAACGCTGCTTTGGTGTGATGTGATGACTGATGAACGTGACAAAATTTCATGAGTTTACTGTAGCTTTCTGATGTCTGGGGAGGGGACAATTCAAGTGATCCCGTTACATAATAAATAACAAGCAATCGATCATATGGCAGCAAGATGATCTAACCTGTAGAAGCTGCATCTGAATCTTAACATTTGATGGTAATCGGCCAGTTACTACTTACGAGTTACGACTCGCTTCCCAAACTATCGTGCTAACACGGGCAAAAGGTAAGGACTGCATTATCCTAGATTCGCGAAACAAATGCATCAGTTTATTACAACACAACATCAGAACCAACCAAACGGTCGTAGGATTTGTTCATTGTTACAAGCGGAGGTCAAGATACGCTAGTTCAGTGCTGTTACAGAATGGAGCAGGGCATTACAACATCAGCTCGAATGGCCATAAAAATATTGCTAGATGCGAATGTCACGATGGCACTGGTTCCTGCAGCCCATCTCGCAGGCGTTACCACAGATTGTTAATCCCGGCTTTCGCCCCAGGAGCTCTGCGACGGTCGGGCTGCTGCCACGGCGTTCCAGCACGTTCTTCCCGACACCAAGCCACCGTAGGCCTCGAAACAATGGCAGCTCGAACAGCCTCAGGAAGTTTCGAGACAGCCTAGAACAGTAGGCGAGATCAAGCATTCTTAGGGAACTCTTACCTGAGTCGTACCGTATCGAACCTAGAGTCTCGAGAGAAGAATCAGTGATGAGGAGGCAGTTCCGGAGACACAGGTTGCTTATCTGCTCGCAGTTCTTGGCGATCAACGTGACAGCTCTACCTGATATTCTTGGTACATTCCCGATGTCAAATGTGGATAAAGTTTTGTTGATAGTGCCACTCCCGCACAACAATGAAGCTATGCCATTGTTGCTGATCCTTCTGCACCCTCTCAAGCATAAAGAAGATAATGGGCACGTCCCATTACCAAGTGCTGATAAACCTGCGTCAGTAATGTCAGCTCCAGCAAGATCCAATAGCGTTAACTTGGAAAGCTGTGAGATAGAAACCAAGCCAGTGTCTGCGATGCTCCTGCAACCTGAAAGATCGAGAACTTCCAAGTTGGTGCAGGATGAGAGAGAGATGGCTGTTTCACTGGTTAGGAGACCACAACACAGCAACCTGACTTCCGTTATCTTTGGAGCTGCCTCATCAAGATCAAGGCATGTCAAGTCTGACAAGCATGAGCCAGTACTAACCTCAAATTTTTTTAGGTCCTTGCAAGAGTGAAGAAGGGCTGCATACCCAGCATCTCTCACTTTAGAAAACCCAGCAAGTCTAATGGTTTTGAGCTGCTTGCATCCTTCAGCAAGCATCAGTATCCCAAAGTCGTTTACCCTTCTGAACATCGAGGAATAATTCTGCTTACCACGTGTCAGAGATAAATGTGTCAAGTTCTGGCATAAGCCAAGTGCTTGGAGCCCGACATTGGTCAGATCATTGTGCAAATGTGGTTCACTCATCGGGTTGTCTTCTAGGCACAGCTCAACTAAGTTATGGAGACTTCTGGTGATGAAGGCAACAAGTTCATCCGTTATTATGTCAAGAACTAAAGAGAGTGATTCTAGACTGTCACTGAAGGGTGTCTTCAGAGATGCACTTATAGGGAAGAGCCTCTTTGCCTGCCAATTAGCCACAGGTTGTAGCAACAGTACCTTGACGGTACTAGGAATAATGGGCACCAAAGATTCAAAATCAACATAGCCTGGAGCTAGCAGAGGGAACTTCAGCGAAAGATTCTGTAATAAGACATTTAGAAAGACAGATGTTTCAGCAACCAAATTAACTTCTTCCAAGATCTTCATATCATTATTCAAAGATTTCGGCAAATTTTACGTAATCTATGCTTAGTATTCAGAGATAGTCAACCTAAAACATATTCAAATATACAATATCACTATGAAATTGTCATGTTGCTAAGTGAAGAAGAGTGTCATATTCATATACTACAAATGCCTCTCACCTCCAAGTAACCACATCCTTTAAAGACGTGTGCAATGGACTTGCGGCAGATCACAAAATGTTCACTAACATCTGAAGTTGCCATCTCCAGCATAAATGACCTGAATATAAATACAGGTATCAGCATTCCAGAATTCTCATGATTTGGATCAAGATGAGAACCAATTATTTTAAAAAAACACCTGAGAACCAATCGCTCTGACATGTACAAATGGTACAAATCAAATTTCATGCAACAGTTTATAGCTCCTAATTCAATTTACTCAAGAAATATACTCTCGTGCATGCGCAAAAAAGCCAATGCTGAAGAACCATACCTTAAATTGGTGCATCTCTCACCAATTGCCACAAAGAGGTACGGAGAGAAGGACGAGCACTTAAGCAGCGAGAGCTCGCGCAGGCTCCCCTTTGCGAAAGCCGCAACCGCGGAGTCATCGAGAAGGCTACAATTGACGGTGAGGCTGCGGAGCGCGCCATTACCCGCAAGAATCCTATTCACGATAGCATTCGTCAGCGGAAAGCCCTGCAGCAGAGACCAAACCCCAGCGTTTAGGGGGAACCATTTAGCGGGGAAGTGGGGATGGCGAGGAGGGGAGGGGAGGAGGACTCACGGAGAGATCTAGGGAGGTGACTGCGGAGAAGGCGGCGGCGGCGGCGATGCGGAGGGCGCGGCAGGATGCGGCGGCGGAGCAGGCGGCCTCCAGCCCCAGCCGGCCGACCACCTCCACCAGGAGCGCCTCTGGGAGCCTGTCGATCAGGCCGCCTCCAACGCTGCCGGAGGCCTCGCCGCCGCCCCCGTCGCCGTCGCCGGCGACGAGCCGGGGCTTCTTCTCCATTGCTCCTTCCCGGTTGCTTTCGGGCCTGGAGTCCGGACGGGAGAAGCGCAGACGTGCGGAGAGCGTCCCCAGATATGCCACCAAACATTTGGGGCCCACGGGAGAACTACTTCTGAATGACATGTGGGGGCCGAAATGAGAATTTAGCCTAGATTCAATTTTTTTTCCTCGATGCCATAATTGTTAGTTAGCTAATCTAAAAAAAATTGTCTTGGTTAGCTCGCGAGATGCAATTCGATAATTCAATTCATACGGGATTCGGAAAAAATTCATGCTTTTGCAAACAGGGCCTTAATTTTGATTCAAAAGGTTATTGTCCATAATTATTATTTTATCAATTTAAATTTAAATTTAAATTATAAATTTAGAACCTTTTCAGATCAATATGTTTTAATCGGTTGAGACGGCCGGTTACCGCCGATATTGTATTTTTTGGTACTAACAATCATTTTGTTTCAAGTGTTTCAAGCACCATAGAACCTAGGCACCTAAATCATGTTGATATGCTTTGAGATTAGTGATGTTTGATGTGGGTATTTTCACATACCTATTAAAAAGTGTATTTGAGATGTCAAACTCTAAAAAAATTATCTTGATTTGAACTAGTTTCATGATATATAATCACTTTAGTTGCATTAAATTCAAAGTTAAAATGACTTTGAATTTAGTTGAAAACTCATTTACCATAATTATATCGAGAGTATAAAATAATTTCGTACTCAAACTCCAAAATTTGCATCAACTATACACTTGTATTGGACGTCTCTCAATGCGGATGCCTAGGCTCCATAGAGCATTAAGTAATTTACCATTATTTATTTTGGTTTATTCTATTCTGTTTCGTAAAGTTACCAAAGGTAAAAGCTATTGATTACAGCTATTCTTATAAGCGTTGACCCTGCTAATGGACAGCATAGTGTTGTAATGGTATAGCTATCTCTCTCTCATTCGATGGGTTCATCCCTCCCCCCTCCCCTGAAAAGAAGAAAAACTAATGGACAGTATAGCACTATAACAGGATAGCTATCTCTCTCTCACTCTTGTTCGATGGCCAACAGGGGCACCCCCCATGTAGAGAGAGATCGGGGAGGCAGTGGTCGGTAGTGGAGGAAGGTGGTGGCCGGCACTAGAGGGCGCACGGCGAGGCGGGTAACATGATGAATATTAGGTTGGGGCGGGTTGAGGACGACAGGGAGGGGGAGACATAGGTGCGGCATTGCTAGCCGCCGAGGGGGGAGGAAGGGCGGGGAGGGGGGGGGGGGAGAAGGAGAGCAAACCTGCAATCAGCATCGGAGAAGAAGATGAGAGGGGCAGCAGTGGCGGACCCAGGATTTTTGAGATGGGGGTACGAAGTTAAGAATCTACGGAGTATATATATAAGATAGAGAATTTTGATACACATAATATGCAGTGGCGGAGGCAGGAATAATTTTTAGGTGTGGCGGGGTTCCATCAGACCCATATGTTGACGTATGTATGTCATGTATATATACTGGTATACTACATATATTTAGTATTTTTTACAGATTTTAGGTATGGCGTCCGCCATACCTTGCCAGATAGCTGGCTTCGCCAGTGATAATATGTATATCTCATATAGTTAATCAAATAAACCTTATGTGCAGGGGCGGCATGGCCGTCAGGAGCGCCGCCGCCATTCAAGCTGGAATAGGGGAGGAGCTGCCACCACCGCATGGGCCGCCTGGCCGTGGGGACTTCTTCGCCGTCGACGCCGTGTCGGCCATTGGGTGTGGGTGCCCGGCGCCGCGCCGCCGCCGGCAGCCGGTCGCCGCGTCGCCGGAGACGAGGAGGCCAGGGGCGTGCTGTAGGCTGTGGCGGCTGTGCAAGAGAGATGGAGAGGAGGCAGGCACGGAGCAAGGCAGGAGGCGGCGTGGGAGGCAGCCAGGCAGAGGCAGGAGCCCGCCGGTCGCCGCGTCGCCGGAGCCGAGGAGGCCAGGGGCGCGCAGAGATGGAGAGGAGGCCAGGGGCGCGCAGAGATGGAGAGGAGGCGGCATGGGAGGCAGCCAGGCAGAGGCAGGAGCCAGGAGGCTAGGGTTAGGTTAGAAAATGCCAATTGGGCCTTTTGGCTAGTGGGCTGAATTTGCTAAATTACCTGCACTTCTAGTTTTTTTATATATATGAAATATATATTATATATAGTTGATTTTTTGCAAAAAAATTTGGGGGTACAACTGTACCCCCATGTCCCATGGTGCGTTCGCCCCTGAGGGGCAGGCGTGGAGAAGAGAAAAGGGGGGAGGGGCGGCACCGAGGACTGGTGGAGCTATCCAGTTGCTAGGAGGCTAGCATCCCCCTGCCCCAACCCCCCCCCCCCCCCCCCCCCCCAAGTATTAACGTTGAGTAACAATGACGAGAATACAACACAATGTAAATGGATCCATGCATTTCCGGAAAACAAATCAGAAGCAGAAGTTTATCTGGGGAGAGATGATTATGCCGGCATGTGGAAGATAGCTGCTCAGTTTGAAAGGTCTATTACATACTTTTTTCTGCATCTACTAGTCTACGAGTAAATTTTCATAAATCGCAAATGATCCCCATCAATGTCAAAGAGGACAAAATTGAACATTTGGCCAGATTATTTGGTTGTCAAGTGGGTTATGTGCCTTTTATTTACTTGGGCTTACCCTTAGGTACAACCCGTCCTTCAGTAAAGGATTTTTCTCCGCTAATTGACTGTGTGGAAAGAAGATTATCAAACACTACAGCCTTCCTCTCTTATGGTGGTCGCTTAACCGTTGTTAATGCGGTTCTTTCCCTGCAGCCAATTTACTACATGTGTTTACTTAAGCTATCACAAAAGGTAATTGATCATATTGATTGGGCTCAACGACATTGTCTTCGAGAGGTTCTCGTGATCTCACTGTTCGGTGTAATTCTCTAGCGGCTTGGGACAAAGTGTGTCAACCTAAACGGTATGGAGGCCTGGGAGTTTTAAATTTATGGTTGCAAAATGGAGCATTACTCATCAAGCAACTCCATAAATTCTATGGTAGGCAAGATATTCCTTGGGTTTAGTTGATCCGATCCTCATACTACGCAAATTCAATTCCGCATGCTGTTAGTCATTGTGGTTTATTCTGGTGGCGTGATATTATGAAGTACACCACTCAATTCAGAGGTATTGCTATGGGTATTCTTGGTAATGGGCAGGGTATTCTGTTTTGCAAGGATTGTTGGGAAGGTCATTTGTTATGTCACAAATACTCTAGGCTTTATTCTTTTACCAAGGACTAGGATGTCTCTGTTCATGACTTTCTTGCTCTGACTAATCCTCTCGTACAATTTCATTTACCTTTTTCTGAGGAAGCTTTCTTTGAATATGAGGAGCTCCAAGCTATGTTAACTTTGCCTCCGACGAGTGAAGATTTTAATTCTTGGACTTGTATTTGGGGGCACGGGCGTTACACTTCTAGGAAGTATTATAATCAACAATATGGACACCTGCTCAGTTCTCTAGGATTTATGCTAATTTGGAAAAGCAAATCTACAATGAAATTTAAAGTTTTTACCTGCATATGTTCATGAATAGACCCAATACTAAAGATCTTTTAAAATGAAAAAACTTCCATATTGATGGTTTGCCAACATGTGTTATGTACGATTGGGGGGGGGGGGGATGAGACGTTTCATCTTTTCTTTGGTTGCCCCTTCTGTTCCCAGTGTTAGCAGGAGCAGGACATCGGGATTATTTGGCACTATGATATCAATGTGGAGCGCATGGTCTTCTTCACTAAACATAACTCGGATCTTCAGTGCTTTATGGAAATTTTCATTGTTGTAGCTTGGCATATTTAGAAGCAACGTAATGGTGCCATTTTTTAGAATTCTGATCGCAGTCTAGAGAATTGGAAAAAGAAACTTTAAAGGAGATGTAATTATGCACTTGTGCATAATTAAGGCTAGTGATTTTGATGGGATTTGTAATTAACTAGACAATCTATAAGCTGTCCATCTTTACACATATTGTAACTTATTCTTTTTTATATATAATATCACAGCAGGAGTCTCTCGTACTGTTTCATTTTTAAAAAATGGAACACTTTTTCTTTTAATAATGAATGCAAACGAAGAACAAGAACCCGATAAATAGTAGTGTAAATTTACATGTCACAGGTGCAGTGAAAAGAACATGCTAATACACGACACAAGTAACCGTGTGTCAGAGTTAGCAGTAGATGACTATGCTACTAGGCTGTTGCGTACAAATAGCTCAATTAGATGGCTATGCTTGTACAAAAGCTGTGGCGTACAAAATGCTCCATCTGTTGGTAATCAGGGAAGAAAACTGCTTCGCTGTGATTGATCCATACGCTTGTTTTCTTTCAATGCTCCAAGCGATAAAGTAGATAGGGCTGTCAAAATGTCTGCCTGTAGAAAAGGGGAAATGGTAGCTAGTAAGTTTGTTGTCCTAGAGCAAAACCTGCAATGTTGCAGATAACTAAATGTGCTTCAGTACATTACAAGGGTGATCAATGTTCTACTGCAAGAGGAAACTATGTCTATTTCTGTAAGAACTGACCTTCTGTGTAATGGGAACATCTCAAACAGAACAGCTACTTGACAACAAATTGGCAATAAAGAGCTGCGTAGAGTCGTATAATATCATATGAAGGGCATGAAGCACCATTGACTTTGCTTTGTTTGAATCGACAGATAGAGTACTGAGAAGTGGATGTAACGATGATCATGTTTATTGAGATATACAGTAACGTAATATCTCAATTTGACTCAGTTATTAGTAACACCATTTTCTCCTACCTGGTGACTTCCAATGGTTCCGATAATGATGCTGCTCAAATGACCACAATCCCATTCCCCACAACTTCTATTGTCCTGTATTTTCATCATTCTTTTCCTTGATGTCTTCTCCTTTCAATCAAGCATGGAAAGAGCGCCAACTGCAAAGAAAGAACACATTGTGGTAGTGACCACTAGCATCAATCACATTGAATTGAAAGAATCTGTAAAAAGGACATAGTTTTCAAATTGTTATGTTGACGCTTCAAGGGTCCATCCGTCCATGTATATCGAATTTTGTTTGTGGATGATGAAAAATCATTTGGAACTTCAAGAAATATACTAAAATTATGTTTTAATATTGGACGTTCAAATTGGGTAACTTTATTTTTTTTACATGAATTGAGTAATTGAGTAATTCACCTACATTTCACAATCCAATAAATCACAGAATTCTGTCCTGATACTACTTGCGGGAAGCCTTCTAAAACAATCAATATGGCAGTTATTAAAACTTAAAAGCTATGATGATTATAAACAGGTGGAAGGGGCAAAGAACTGTCCGCTTAGTGCCAACAACATGATAAAAAGTATAACGTGGATCTAAAATTGAGGAAGACTGAGTGAAAAACGGTAATTACAGAATTACTACACACCTCTGAAACAGTCCGAAAAAACATACATAGTTCATGCCCAGTGTGTCATTTCAATCATGTTTAATCAGCTCATGAGCTGAGAATCCCAAATGTTCCAATCATATTTGATACACGATAAAGAAAATTATAAACCCCTAGGTACAAAATAATCAAAGATTTTTTTTTATAAAACAACTAATATATCCCAGTCATGTTAATTTGTTTTGGCAATGCTCGTTCTCGGCTAACACTTGGGATAGGTGGATGCAACACATCATAGAAGTAGTATGCCATGTTAGTTACATTTTGGTCATTCAGTGACAACTGTCAACTGGTAAATGGCGAATTAGTGTTGATCATGTACAAATTTGAATATTGTAATTAAGAAGCTCTATATTCTTCAGAGGGAACAGGCAGCATGAACTTGAATACTAACGTAACTTTCATATGGCTCATCAAGAAACAATCCACATGACTGTACTTTATTTGTATGCCTTTTCACCATTATAACAATCATCAACCCGAAGCTAGAAACACTTTTAAAAATAGTAAAACTTCTTGTGCAATAAGAAGTAGAAAATCTTCTATCTTATTCACGTGAAACTGAAAAAAAGATCAACAAGTTTAGATTTGCCCAAACATAGCTTGAAATACAACACTTAGCATATTCATCAATAGCTATTTCTTATAACTTTTCTAAGTTCAAAGATTTTGAATACAATCTATGAAGAAGCTTCAAAGCATTAGTCAATGACAAATATAACACATTCTTGGTCCACCTGATTCATGATATTTCCATTAGAGGTAAAGGTTCTATGACTTACATGAACCTCGGTTAAGCAGCTGAACCATTGCTATCTGTGGTGTCGCAAAGGATGATTTAAGCACTCAAAAAACATTTTCAATCTACTCTATTCTAATTTGGCTGCGAAAACAAATTGAATAAAAGAATCTCAACAACAGCCTTACAATTACATGAGGTGAATTTACAGCAAAACTTTCCATCCAGCAGTCAACTTATCTTCCAGTCTTCCCATGGGACAATATGTCTTGAAAGGCCTTCACTTCATCATCTGAATAGGAAGGTTTTCTCCCAATAACCAACTTCATTATCTCTCTTGCATTCCTGTCCTTTGAAATTGCCATGAGGCCTTTCAGCAGTTGGTTAATAGTATCGACACTCGGAAACCAGTTCTTTTCCATGCTGTCTTTACACAACCTGAATGCCAAATTAAATTCCCTTCGCTCACACAGGTAATGCACCATTGTCTGGTAAATCTTACCATTTGGCTTGCATCCCCTCCCATGCATCGCACCAAAGACCATCTTAGCCATCTCATGCTCACCCATCATGAAAAAACCCTTAATAACTAGATTGTATGTGATCTCATCCGGTCTTATCCCTGCTGCATACATTTTCCGCACCAAATCATTTGCCTGCCAGCCCCTCCTCCTGTTAATTAGGAACTGAATCCTCACGTTGTAACTGGCAAGCGTCGGCATGCAACCCCTCAACTGCATGAGGTTCCACAGGCCATCCCCAACCTCACGCTGGCCATACCTGTAGAACGCAGTCATGAGCGTTGTGTAAGTGATGACATCTGGACGCACCCCTGCCTTCTCCATCTCCTGCATTACCAAGTAGGCCGCACGCAGTTCCCCCATGTCGCACATCATCTTCACCACTGTGTTATACGAAATGTCATCCAACTCAACCCCGTACTTATCCGACCCCTCCTCGAACAGCTGCAGGACCTCATCAAACAGCCGCGCTTGCAGCAGCACCTTCATCGTGGCATTGAGCGACTTGGCAGTGCGTGCGCACCCGTACATCTCCATCTCCCGGAACGTCCGCAGCGCGTGCTCCGGCATCCTGGCCTTCCCGTACAAGCCTATGATCCTGACCACGAACCCCTCCCGCCTCCCCTGGGGCAGCGCCTTGTGCTGCTCGAGGATCTCTTCGACGAGGTCATTCCGTCGAGCACCTGCCAGGCGCGCCACCGCGTCCTCGAACGCGAACCGGTTCTCCACCAGGAGGCGGTTGTGCGCATTGGCCCTGAACAGCTCGTACAGTCGCACCGGGTCCCGCTCGTCCTTGATCCTGACCAGCACCGGCGGCTCGGCGTACGCGGGCTTCTTGGCCGCCGCCGCGGCGGGGGCGGAGGACTGGCAGCGGTTCTTGGAGGCGGCGACCGCGGCGCGGCAGGCGGCGATGGTGGGGAACTCGTGCTGGGGGGAGTGCGCGTGCGCGGAGAAGGGGTGGCGGCGCGAGTGGGTGGAGGCTCTGGAGAGGCCGGCGGCGATGACGGCGAGCGCGACAGCGTCGAAGGCGGCGCAGAGCTTGCGGATGGCGCCCAGCGAGAGCATCTGATCCGCTCGACCCCGAGGCGGAGCGGGCGGGTCGCGGCCAGTGGGGGCTGGGTCTCGGGGTGGATGGGCTTAGGACGGCGGCGTGGAGGCGGCCATAGGTGGAGGTGAGGAGAAGAGAGTTCCACCGCGACGGATGTGCGATGGCTGCGTGGAGGCGCGACCCACCGTGCCGTCGAGTGGGCTCGCCCGCTCGCCAAACGGTGGTTTGGCCCACGGTTTTTTTTCTCAACCGAAGCCCCAGAACCGAACCTTCGTGCGGCCCATGGGCTTAACTTGCTCAGAGCTAGCAAAGCCCAGAATGCCCGGAATGCGCAGGAGAGAGACCCATTGTTCCATTAACAGTTATCAGAGATAATGCTCGCTCAGTAATCCAATCTGAAAATGATCACCATTTGCCCATTTCAACACTTTGGTCAAATGTAAAGATTGCAGAAATATGTGTGAACTCTACTCCTGGTCCTGTGGAATCAAAATTTTAATTTCACTTCTTTAGAAACTATATCTTCTGATATGCACACTGAGAGAACAAGTGCTCTTTCTACCACTGTGTTATCGCTCTTTCCTTTCTGTCAGCATTGGTGCAGCACTAGCATATCTCAGTTTGATACTTTCCCGTCTTTTCCCCTGACATTGTTCAGATGAGCAGCATGCACGTGGATGCTTCAGTTCAGCATCAGATTGGCATATCTGAAAAGGCCCCACACCTACCCGATTCCTGTCGGGGGAAATCAGCTGTGACTGAAGGCGATCTGCTTGAGAGCTATCAGCTATCGTGTAAAATTATTCCTCCATCCATCAGCATCTTGGGCTCAACTCTGAAGTGTAGTTCCTTTGACCTCTTCTATCCGGAGTAACTGGTAATAATCTCAGTAATTCAGTGTCTAGAAGCCAATGGAAATGACGGCTAATTTGGTCTATAAGTTTACATCGGTGATAATTGGTCGTGATATTGCCAAGATTAACGGCATGTCTTGCTTTGCACGCATGCTCGAGTTGCCCGAGTAGTCTCGCTTGAAACCTAGCCTTGGCTTCCGACTGATAGCGCTTGGATATTTCGACCACACATTGCCTTTGACCACGTAGTGCCTTCGACCAGTGGCGGAGAGAGGGGGGGCTGAGGGGGGCCTGGCACCCCCCAACATTAAGTTAGGTCACTTCGGCTACACCATTTCTTGAGTCGCTCCCTGCATTCTCACGAGTGGGGCGGGTAAAAGTGATGGATCTAGACTACTGCAAAGACCTGAAGAACCGCCATCTGAAGTACATATGCAACAACTTATTCATGCTCAAGTATCTGAGCCTCCGAAATACAGAGGTTTCCCGGTTACCCAGGGAAATCAAGAAGCTCCAACAGTTGGAGACGCTCGACATTCGAGAAACCAAGGTGCGCGCATCCGCCACAGAAGGCCTCGAGCTCCCAAAGCTGAAGCACCTGCTTGCCGGCCCCATCGACTATCAGGTGGATGCCTCAATCAAGCCCGAGGAGCCACTTTCCACCGTGTGGATGCCTCGCAAGATCGGGAGAATGGCAAACATGGAGATACTGTGCCATGTCGAAGTTCTTGAAGATGATGCTGAGTTGGAACAAGTCAAGAATTTTTTGGTCTGAAACCGTGATTGGGACTGGGTCAAGCCGGGAAAACAAGTCCTACCGGCTACCGCCATCCTAATTAAAAGTGTTGTGGTTTTTAACTGTTTATGAAAGAGATTAAGAGAGTAAGAGACACTCCTGATAAGAAATCACCCGTTCAAAATAGCTCCTGCAGTGACTCTTACAAACAACTATATATAAACTATATTGAAAAGTCATTATATTCAAAAACCGGATTCTAAAAGCCATAAGTTGTTTGTAATAAGACTTTAGTCGACTTGACACCTCTAGAACTTGTTTGGATACGTAAGGCCTTGTTTGATTGGGTCTAAATCCTAGACAATCTACTCGACACCTCTAGAACTTGTTTGGATACATAAGGCATTGTAATTTGCGAAACATATTATTGTGATATGTGACTATTGGATCGGTAAATCCGGTATGGTTCATTGGTTCTACTCTACTTGTTGTCCATGTTGTCCCCCCCATATCTAATTCCTGGCTCCGCCCCTGCCTTCGACCACACTCAACTCCAACTTATGACCACGGCCAATCTGCCGCCTCTTCGAGTACTCGGGTCTCCTCTGGTCCTAACGTCTTCGAGTATGACAGCAATAACTCGAAACGCAATACGCGAACACAATTGCTTTTCCTAGGAGCAAAGCACCCCACTTTTCTCTTTATTTCTCTCCCTCTTAGCTTCAAATCACAATCGATCGCTTCTCCTTAGCTAGTCACTTATTACACAACTGAACTATGCCTTATAAAGGCTAATTACAAGACTCATAACCGGACTCAACAACCCGATTCGGTTTCTACTATGGACTCGTACACTAAACAAACTCGTATACAGATTGTATTCGTGTACTTCAACTCTACGTATCCTACCCAAACTTAATATTTTCTACCAAAACAAGATTAATTCCAACATTCACCCCCTTAATCTTGTTTCTCCACCTTAATCATGCCGATCTTCTCTTGCTCCTGCATCTATGCCGCAACTCGATTTAGCGCCTCCTGCTTGGCTGCTCTTTGTTGCGTTTCCGCATCTGGTGCTCTCGTCTTGCCGCACTGGCATCCACACCTGCCTAGTCTTCCTCTACTGGCACCACATGCTCCTCTTGGACCCCTTCCTTTGGCACGTGAGACTGCTTCCAATCACCGCTTCGGCCTGTGCTGTCGGTGTGCTCCGTTGCAATCTGCTGCACGTGTCCCGAGCCAACTGCCCGTTGTGACCCGCAGAGCGCCTGCGTCCCTTGCCTGCATGCGCATGCGGTCCACCTTGACCTCCTACGCTGCTGGCTTCTGTTTCTTCCTTTTTACCTACACTCCCATGAGCGGTTCCTTCCTGGGCCGTCACCGCCCTACTACCCGTGCTTGCTCCATTTCGAGCCTCGCACAAACCAACACTTGCCATACTTTGCACCTGGACCGATCTCGTCCTTCCTTGTACGCCTGCATGGGTTGGAGCACCTGCTCCCACAATTGCCTTGGCTTCTTTGTTACCAGAGCCTCCCACTCCCCTCTCTTGGACCAAATCCGTCCGCTTTCCTATGTACATCTCAACTGAAGCTACACCGCATCTAACTCCTATGCTCATGCGTCCTGTCTCCAATGATGACCACATTCCTTCCACAAACCACAGAAAAATATACCAATCTGTACTCCAAGCCTTCCACTTAGAACTTGTGCATCTGCATGCCGATGGGACTGCTCTTGACCATCTGGGCTGCCACCTGTAGCGTGCACGACCGCACTACCTGCATGTATACATGTATGCATGTCTCGCTTACCCAACCTGCTACACTCCTTTATGCTATTTGTATGTCCCCTCGGGATCCGCACGCGTCGAGTTCGTTGCCTCGCTTCTCCAGGCTACTCTTGAGACAAACCAATTTACAAGATTTCAAATTTTTTTTTGTACAATCGACTCTGCAATCTTTTCACCTTCATTAAGAGATCATCATTCTTGTCGTAGACATGCAAGAACTCATCTTGCAGCACCGCCTTGCACTCTTCTTCTGTCATCTATCCAAGACTAAGTATGTTGTTGCACAATCTCAGCATAAAATAAATCTTAGATATCAACTTTTGATCGTTGTTTTTTGCATTGCAACAACATTGATCCTTTGCCTTTTATCTCCACCGTGGAGCCATCGCCAAAATTAACTTTACCCAAAATCTTCTCGTCGAGCTCATGAAACATGGAGCGATCTCCTGTCATGTGATTATAGGCTCCATTATCCAGGTACCACCAATTAGTGTGAGTGACACTGCCTTCCTCCATGCGTAGTTTAGAAACTACGTTCTTATCATTCAACTTCACCATGCCTGGCGTCTCTTCAACACATAAGGAAAGAAGTAGTACTGGCTCAACGTCCTCCTCAGCACGGGTGAAGGTTCACCTCCTCGTCCTTCTTATTGCTTGGGTAATCCGAAGTGTAGTGCCCGTACTTCTCGCAGTTGAAACACTTTATGTGGTTGCAGCACTCTGAAATGTAGTGCATGTATTTGCCACATTCAAAACACTTGACATGTGACTTGTCACAGGATCTGTCACCACCACCTTACCCAACCTTATCTCCATGGCCACCTCTGCCGCCTCGACCACTCTAGCCGCCTCGCCCGTGCCATTGCTTGTGACGCCCTCCTCTCTTTGTCTTTGAGTTCCTTGCTTCCCATTCGGTTTGGGAGAACATGAGTTGCCCGTTTGCATTGTTATTAGTTTGCCGATTAAATCATTCTTCATATGCTTTTAGCCATCCTATTGCTTCCTCAAATTGCATCACTTCAATAACTGAATACTGCTCAATTGATGCCACCAATTGATTGAACCAACGTGGTCGAGACCAGTGTGGTTGAAACCAAGGTGGTCGAAAACCAGTGTGGTCAATCTGACTTGGTCGAACCAGCGTCGTCAGAGCTAACGTGGTCAAGATCTATATGATTGAAGCCAGCGTGGTCGAACCAGCGTGGTTGAAACTAGCGTGGTCGGAACTGACATGGTTGAGATCTATGTGATCGAAACCAATGTGGTTGGAACCAACGTGTCGAGATCTATATGATCGAAACCAGCGTGGTCAAAACCAGTGGGTTGAACTGATGTGGTCAAGACCTGTGTGGTCAAAACCAACATGGTCGAACTAGTGTGATTGATGTAGTGGTCAGAGATCTATATGATCGAAGATTGACATGATTGATGATCGACATGGTTGACGTGGTCGAGACTTGAGTGGTCGAAACCAATGTGGTTGGAGACTAGCGTGATCGAAGACCTGTGTAGTTGAACCTAACAACATGGTCGGAGACCTAAGTAGTTGAACCATCCAACGTGGTCAAGGACCAGGGTAGTCGACGATCAAAAGTTCCAGCTCTGTGTGAGCGTTCGACTAGCAAGCAGTACTACCAGCTCTGTGTGAGCGGTACTTTCAATTTGCGGAATGACTGGCTTGTGTAGCGGTATGTTTTTTTCCCAAAAAGACACCTTCTTGTAGTCTTCTCGTGGTAATCGGTAGTTTTGCACGAGTGTAGCGGTATTTTTGATGATTGGTAGTACCAGACTTTAGCCGCTAAAACTACCGACAGCCTGTTGTAACGGCTAGTTTTCTGACTGTTGCGAAGGGGAGTGGAAGTACCGGTGTTTTGCCTGTGGTACTTCCGATAATCCTGTTTTCTCAGGAGTTTTCCTTCCAACGGCTAGTTTTTGTGGTGTGGGTATATATACCGCCTTGTGGCTGGTTGGAAAAAGACTTTTTACACTCCATTTCACTTTCTTGAGCTAGTGTGAGGTCCTCTCAATTGTGCATGTGTTGCACTTTGTGAGCAAAGAGGAAGGCTCTAGATTGCATGTGTTGCATCTAGAGGTGGATTTAGTATCTACTTGAGTTTGTGCATTCGTTGTGTGTGGTGAGGGTCAAGCAAGGGGCTTGACTTATTATTCTTGGAGTTTGCTGACTCGTAGACGGTGTTGGAGGCATCGTGCACGGTGATCCTCTCAAAGAAGGTTGTGAGAAGACCCGGCAAACTGTGAAGATTGGAGCTCACCTACCCAGAGTGGGAAAAGAGATACCACTAGTGTATTTGAGGTGATTGGCTTAATTCGTGGATCTGGTCCAATTCGTTTGGGCTTACCTCAACTTAGACTACGGGAGACCGGTAAGTCTCCGAATACCACGGTAAAAATCAACCATGTTAATTGTGGTTTATTTTGTTGTTCTCAATTTACATTCAAGCAATTTACATTCATATAATTTAAATTGATTACTTGTCTTCCTAGGATTGCAAATCTTGACATAGCCTTAAAATTGTTGGTACACATAAGAGAAACATGATTCACCATGAACACGTAAGCTTCAATATCCAGGAGTTTGCAGACCCCATTAAACAGGAGCTCCTTCTTTGGACTGCAGCAAGAAAGTCTACACTGACCTATCTGCTTCTGAGCCAATCCTTGCCTAGGTAGCCTTCGACCCAAGCATAGTGTAGTATTCGCTCTGTGTATTTCGGTTGCTTTGTCGTTTTTCTATAGTAAAGTCTTTCCTTCACCTCTTCTACTATTCTAACTTCTGTCTATTCCAATCCCCTCTTCTCCTATTTCTAGCCTGAACTCCCTTGGTTTTCAGGCTTTGTCTTGTACTTTTTTGCTTAATAAATGAAACGCAGCATTCATGTGTTTTTGAGAAAAAAAGAAGTACATGATAAGAACATCCCCTTCAACGAGTCGTTGAGACGTTTCCTAATGTTTACCTAATGGATCATGATAAGGTGTCCTTTTCTCTCTTTTTTTTTCGTTCCAATTTGTCAAAAAAAAATGCTTTCCCCAACTTGAAAGAAACACTAGTTCTTGATTTTTTTCTTTGAAATAACATCTAAAATCACAAAAAGCAGTAGATGTTATAAATAACTACCAGATTTAGCCGCGTAATTATATGGCTAGAAATTATGATACAGTTGTCTTTATTGTATAACTCTACCTCCTATAATTGAAATATAATTATTTTTGTTATATAATTATAATATCTATGTATGAGTACAAATAATCTGCACTGTTATAATCTAACCCATTAAAATAAGTGATAGAGATCCTACTTGACGAGGATTAAATAATCCACTAAATATGGCTTAATACTCAATTAAGACCTCAAGACCCATGAGGTCGTAAGGTTCCAAAGGCAATTACCCAAGTACCCTTGGTTGGAGATTTGCTACATGTTTTACCTAATCAGTAGATCATTCAGAGATTCTATGAATTGGTCTAAGGGTCCACCTTAAGGTAATTCCTCCTATGGAGTGAATAAAACACATACTTTATTCGCTCCAAATAGCGTGACGATTTGGCCCTACATCTTTGACAATAACTATCAACAGCTGTCTCTATGATTATCTACCACTGAATAACCGAAGATCAATTATTATCAGATTTCTCTCTCTGATAGCAACCACCCCCTCGACCAGATAGGATAATTCAACAAGACGTCTGCTCATATACATAACTGACACCCCTTCAGCGCTATTTAAGGGTTGACGAGAGAAGACACACAAAAAGGGGGAACAATTGAAATCACAACTAGAATTAAAAGAACACTAGATAACACAATCAAAATCTTCCAATCAGTGGAAAAATTGTAGAGATTAGGGTAGTTATATCCCTTTATAATCTCTAAGAGAGAACATCTTGTAACCAGTTTATAGTAATAAAGATCATCGGCATTCTCCTATTAAATCAATCCAAGGAATCCAGCTTTCTTTCTCATATTTTCGTAAGATCGGTGACTCGATCGGTGATACTTTTCTTTTTCTTTCGATTAATACGAGAATTTCTAGGATTTCTTCTTTTTAGAATTATTGTGAGATTTTCTTACCCTCAAAAAGGAGGTAACTTGAATATACCTGTTATTTTTATTTAGAGTAAATTACACTTTGCACCGGGTAATTTGTCGCTTGTTTTACTTTGTACTAGGGTTAACCCATACTTTTATTTTTATATCAGGATGTATCAAATAAAATTTTACTTTGCACTAGCCAATCAATTTCAGTCCCAAATAAGTCAATCAAATTAAATGAATAGATCAATTAAAATTGTATATACCGATTTGTCATTATGTAGAGCTGGTTTAAGCTAAATAAGGTTGGACTAGTGCAAAGTGAAATTTTATTTGGTCTACCCTGGTGCAAAATGAAAGTGTGGATTAGTTCTGGTGCAAAATGAAACAAGGGATAAGTTACCCGGTGTAAAGTACAATTTACTCTTTTATATCTATAGAAATAAATACTATTACCTAGTGGGAGTCCCAATGACTGTCTGGATTTGGAACACTGGTCCTAGAAACCACAAATCATCTTAGATTAAAGAAATGATGATAGTAGTAGACAACATGATGTAAAAATCAGATGGACTACCAGCGAGTTACTAGAAACAAGGGATTCCTTCTCGCCTTTTTGCAAACCGCGTCATTGAGCTCGGATCATCCTAGATCATACAGATTATCTAGGCCATCAGTCTAATCCCAATTTGTCGGCCAGGTAAGCGAGGATCTGATGCCACGTACAGCCAAAAGAGAAAAAACAAGGGCTCGATCAAGCTCGGCTGGAGGACAAAGCTTTGCCACAAAGCTCGGCTTCGGTTTTTGCAGGATGCTAATCATGTACGAAAGTACGGAGATTAAGGAATAAATTAAGGGTGTTAATCATGCTGTTATGAACTCCTGTCGTTACAAGTGATCCCCACGTGAGCTAAACATCCCGTGAGAGGAGATGTCTCTTCCGAAATTCCTACCGACTCCCGTGTTCCAAACAGGACTTCCAACTGTTTATAATCCTTACGTATCAAAATGTTGGCACATAAATTATCTCTCGAAAAGAATTGCAACACTAGACCATGCTTTTCATAGAAATTAAGGGTACAAGAGAAATAAGTTGGGACTGTGACCTCTATAATCCGTATGGTGAGCTAATTTGCTGTCGTCCTGAAGTTTAATTACTCCAGTTATCCCCACCACGTGTAGGCACTTAACTGGACCGACCAAATCAAGAAGATTATCTAATTAACTGGGAAATTTGCTTTAAGCAAGCAATCACATTGTGTGGTCGTGCTGATCTTTTGGTATTTTAGATATGCCGATAACTATGATGTTTATGCTCTATTGTTTTTCGTACGTCTGTTTTATTCTCCACAATATTGACAAGTAGCTTAACCATGATGAAATCGTATATGCAAGTAATGAACGTGTCATTAAGAAAACATTTTCTGTTTTCCATACAACTCCGATCTTGTTTCAGATCGTTAATGATTCTAGCTATCTGCCTTCATTGGTCACTCGAATATTCTGTTAGATGCTATCAACCTGGCTTGCATAGGTCTCTGTCGAATGCAACAATAGCACAGGCTCATAGTAGTAATTTTCTTCTGCCTCCTCTGTCAGATGGCAGCTCTTGAGTAAGATTGGCTACAGCCTATAGATAACAAAGCAAAGCATCTCATTTGTGCCCTTGGTTTCTGGGACCATACGACATCAGCAATCTTGTTGCAATCTGCACATGTATGCGTGCATCTGTCGGTTCTTTGCAGGCATTCAGTGGCTGTACATGTTAAAGCAGAAAGTCCCAAGTCCTGTTCAGACATTCAGCATTCAGTTCAGTTACTGTTGCTCAGTGTTCAGACTTCATAGCAAGTGTGCAGGTTTACATGGAGCTGGGCAAGCCACATGTATGCATGCATGAATGAATGATGAATGATGAATTCATGATGCACTGCATTTGCATTGCATGCATCTGAGTTGGAGATAAAATCGGCAGTCGGTTGGAACTTGCAAAATCACTTCTCTAGTGGAGTACTTTGGTTGATCAGTGTTGATGTGTCACTTTGTAATTTAGGTTAATACATAGAGACTTAAATGTAAAATATAAAGATTGTTATAGTGGAAATACAGTGAGAGCTTGATAGAGGGATCCAGAAATTTTCCCCTCAACCCTAAATCCCAAAGTAAATCAACAATAAGTTCTTGCAAATAGCACCCAAAAAAGTTGTGACTTGTCCAACTAGACATAAAATAAAATCTCAGTTTTCATCGGATGAAAATACATGTGATAAAAGCTGATCAATTAGAGGTTTGCAGCGCCCCTACTTTTGCAAACACCACATAATACTAATCCACAACATTCCGCAAGTTTATTCAGGAGTGTCGCCGGCAAGGTCCCCCTTTGCTATTTCTTTTTTCTTGCTTCTTTGGTACTTTGTACTGCACTCGATAATCACAATGATTTGAGAGAGGATTGTACATTCAACTGGAAATCTTCTAGTTTGATCAAATGCTTACAGAACGGAGAGATGAGAGATCCTTCTTATTTTTGTTAACCAAATGGGAGACGCCAATGTCCTTGTGGCCTAGCGGTAAAACATAAGGTTACGGTTGCTGAGACCTAAGTAATTGGGGTAAGTCCTCACTCCTTCAAATCAAATCTAGGCAGTTCCTCGTACCTATAACCTATTCTTTGTTCTTTTACACATCCTATACTCATTGTGCTAACTAAGAAAAATATAATATTCATAAAAAGAAATAACACGAGTAATTTTTGGAGGTGCAGGTTCAGTTAAACTCATGAAAAGATAATCCATGGTTAAACCGTTAAAAAGGCAACCGTTTCCATAAAAGACGGGGAAAAGTGAACGAGGAAGACGACAGCTCGGTCCTCGGCGCACAAAATTAGAGCCCATAACTTGCAACAAATCCTTCCAACTTCTCTGCTTCCGTTCGCTTCCCTCCTCTCGACCGCCAAACAGCCCTTCTCCTCTCTCTCTTTGCCCTGAAAAAAAAATAGGAGCTCCAAAACTTTTTTTCAAGAAACCGTAGAAAGAGAGATACACCCAGCACAAAGCAGCAGTGAGTCTAATTTAGTCTTTTCCAGAACAGATTCTTGTTTGTTTTGCTGAACAAGAATCCCATTTCCATTGTTGCTGCAAGATTTTTGTTGCGTTGGTTCGTAGGTTCTTGGGTGGTGGAAGAACTGCAAGAGAAGGACTCGAGGAAGCCATTGGGAGGCGAAGTTTTTGTCCGTACAAGCCATTATTTGCTGGGGCTGTCGCATGATTTGACCAACTTGTCGTCTCTGCCCCTATCTATCCATTCATACATCCAACACCTTAGGATTGTTCTCTTCTGCTGCTGCCTTGCTTTCTGGAATCTGAAGGAGGCTTATCGTTGCGTTCGCCCACTTCAGGTGCCCATTTGGATATTTCAATTGTGTTTAATTATTTTTTATCTCATATGTTTGGTCTAGTTTTTTGGTAAAGGTGGCTCCTTTGGCATCAAAAATCAAAATTGAGGCGTTGTGGGGCATGTAACTTGAATTAGATGATGGTTTGTGAAGTCTGTGGTTTAGTTCGTAATTACACAATTGAGATGAGTTCCCTTTAATTTGCATGAAAATATCATCTTTGCGGATCCTTTTGCAGGAATTCGTGGCTAAACATGTGAAATTCTGAATGTGTCTCTCCATTTCTCGTCAAACTGTGGCTTGCAGTGATCTTGTGCTTTGGTTCAATCCAAAGGTTTGGTGTAGGTTCGGGGGTTAGCCTGTAGCTTGCTCAAAGGGGCTATGAATTCACTCAGTTGCCATAAAAAATGCCTGTGTGGTATCTTTAGTATGTATTCGGTAATTCGGTGTGTGTAAAACCTACAGATTGTTCTACATTTTCCTGGGCTGAAGAGTGGATTGTCTCCATTTTCATTGTGCCTTTAGGAATTACGATTCTTGCGCATGTACTTTGTCATTTTGCAAAGGTTGCCACTTGCTTTTAACTGGCCTGTTCATGTACTATATCCATGTGGTATGTTTTAACTGAGTCTTAGGAATTAGGATTATTCATTTCTATTCGCTTTTATTTACAAGCATCTCATTGTGTGCCATATATAGTAATATGTTTTTTTTCTTATGCACGGTTGATAAGGAAAATGTTCATGTTGTACTTGATTTTATTACCTGAATTGTTCAGTGTTTCAAGTGGAATGATGTAATTTGGTTACCCTGTTTCAGTCCGAGCTAGAACTGTCACCTGCATGGCCGGGACCAACAACCATGGAGCACTGATGGAGTCAAGCTTCTTGAACGAAGAGTTCAGCTCTGGTCCATTCTCTGATATTTTCGGCGACAATGGCAGCAACAAACCCCAGGATGGAATTGAGAAGAGCATGGCTTTCGTTGATTTGAGCAGGGAAGAAACTGCTCAAGTTACGAAAGCCCCTCTCCAATTTGAATCAAACCTGTTTGATGATAATCAGAAGTCAGCCTCACATGGCGGTCTTGCAGAGAGGATGGCTATAAGGGCCGGTTTTGGTGTCCTGAAAATTGATACATCTCGTGTCGGTTTTTCTGCACCAATGCGGTCACCCGTGACAATTCCACCAGGTGGTAGTCCAAGGGAAATTCTTGAGTCAGCAGTTCTTCTTCCCAATGCCATTGTATGTTTCTATCCTTCCTCAATCAATATTCTTACGGGATTGATTTCTGTGCTGCTTTTGCAGTTTCTTGTTACAATAGTGGGTTTTTTCTTTTTTGGGGGGGGGGGGGGGGGGGTGGGTGGGCAATGCTATCCATATAGTATTTATGGTATGAATTTTCTGTAATTGCCTCTGATTTATGCAGGCACAACCTTCTCCTACCACTGGAAAATTGCCATTTTTTATGCCTACTAATGTTAATTCAACAATACTGTCAGTCCCCAAGAAGGCTGAAGATCGCTTACGCCCTGATTGCACATTTTCCTTTCGGCCCGTTTTGGGGTCTAAACCACCAAGTTTCTCAATTGCAGACAAGGTAGTTTGCTCAAACATTACTGTATTATCACCTTTTCCCTGGCATTGTTATTCGGTGAAATTGGTTTTCATGTTCTTCAAATTTGACATGTAAAATCACTTTTCTCACTTTACGATGCATTGACCTGACAAAATATGTACTGTTCAGGGTTTTAGTGTTGTTCATCAAAACCAGTCCTCAGCAAATGATAATCAGCAGTTCAGTCTTCAGTCTAGCTCAACTACAACTAAGGATGTCACTGAGGGAACTATTGTTAAACCTAAGACGTCTGATTCTATGTTAGATAATGATCACCCTTCCCCAGCCGACGAACAACAAGAGGGCGAGGCAAACCAAAATGGAGAATATTCTTCAGCTACGATCATTAGCCCTGCAGAGGATGGATATAACTGGAGGAAATATGGACAGAAGCAAGTAAAGAACAGCAAGCATCCAAGGAGCTACTACAAATGCACTCACCCAAATTGCCCTGTAAAGAAAAAGGTGGAGCGTTCTCAAGATGGACATATAACAGAGATAGTCTACAAAGGTTCTCACAATCACCCTTTACTGCCTCCTAATCGCCGGCCAAGTGTTCCTTTATTACACTTCAATGGTCTGAAAGCTGATGGCTTGGAGAACTTTTGTTCCAGACCTGGCCTTCATACAACTACTTCATGGGACAATGCTCCAAATGGCCACCTCCAAGATGTACGTAGTGAAGCTCTTGAGACAAAATTGCCTGCTTCTCTTACCAAAACAGAACTTGCTGACACATCTGTTATAGAGCCACGAGAAGCTGTTGACGTCTCGTCAACAGTCTCCAGTGAGGAGGATGACAGGGCAACGCATGGTACCATTTCTTTGGGCTGTGATGGGGACGAAGATGAGACTGAATCCAAAAGAAGGTTAGACTATCTCAGTAATTACCTAACGTAAACTTGCTGATAAGCCCAATAAACCAATGTTCATTGTTAGCTCATTGGTTCTGAATTTATTTCAGAAAGATGGATATTTCTGCCGCTGCTACCACTACCACCAATACTATTGACATGGGGGCTCTGGCATCAAGAGCTGTTCGGGAGCCTCGCGTCGTTGTGCAGACCACAAGTGAGGTCAACATCCTTGATGATGGTTACCGTTGGCGCAAGTATGGGCAGAAAGTTGTTAAAGGCAATCCAAATCCAAGGTCTGTTCTTGCGTCATCGCAATTTCTCTCGTCCTTTAGTAGGAAACCAAGTAGATGTTTAGCCTTACAATACTTCACCACTGAAGAAGAAACATCTGTCCATATATTTGCAGGAGCTACTACAAATGCACGCACCCAGGCTGTTCGGTGCGCAAGCATGTGGAAAGAGCATCACATGATCTGAAATCCGTCATCACGACATACGAGGGCAAGCACAACCATGAAGTTCCAGCTGCCAGAAACAGTGGGCATCCAAGCTCCGGTGCTGGCGTTGCACCACCAGCTGCACCACAGGCTAATGGCTTTCACAGAAGGCCAGAATTAGCACAAGGCAGCCTTGCTCAGTTTGGCAGCGCTGCTGCTTCTGGCTCAGTTGGTATCCCACCAAGAGACCAATTCGATGCAGCGGCAGGCCATTTCTCCTTCGGAATGCTCCCACATGGCATGGCAGTTCCGATACCGTCTTTGGGGAGTGTCATGCCGGCACAGCTGGCTGGTCATCCACCGCCAATGCAGGGCTACCCAAGGCTTGTGCTGCCACCAGGGGAGGTGAATCCAGTGGCACAGTCCGGCTTGCCAGTAGCAAATGGGACTGCCGCGGCAGCTTACCAGCAGCTGATGGGCAGGTTGTCTCAAGGTCCTCAGATGTAAATAGCAGCATGACGAGACATGTATGTGTTTTTCTGCTTGTGTATTGTGTATGTGAAACAATTTTGGTGTTGTTTTCATGTTTTTCCATTGTAGCTCGTTTTTTTGTTTACTTTCAAGAACACAGATAATAAAGAAAATTGTAAGCAGAGAAAAGGGGAGGTTTCTGGAGCAAGGAAAGAAAAACCGACGGTTACCGGCCGGTAATCGAAAAATCCCCGTAGGTACCGGGAGAGAAAAAAAAAGACTAGTAACATAGGAAGTTTCTAAGTTGGTTTAGGCTTTTTTGTGCTAGATTACATATTGTATAAACTAAATATGTATAAATATACTAGTCCCAATATTTTTTGCTAAGTTTTTTCTAACTTTCTCCGGTTTTTAGCGGTTTTCTTCCGGTAACCAGAACGATTGCTGGTTTTCAAACCAGCCCAAATTCAAAATTTGAAACATGATTTTTATCCTTTTTTTCTAGGTTTTCCGATAACCGGCCGGTTACAGTTGCTGCCCGCCGGCTAGGTTTTACACCAGTTCCGAGATTCGTATCCCTGTTCCGAGAGGTAAATGGCTTGATGAGAGCAGAACTTTGGTGTTGAAATCTTTAGGCTGCAATGTTGTGCTGATCAACCCATTCAATCGAGGAGCTTCGAACAGCAATCTACTTTATTGTTAATATTGTGCCAGTTTTAACTCCTCCCAGAATTTGGTCAGTAATCTGCTCACGAGCAGCAAGCATTACATGATTTAACCTGCTTTTCTAAATCCCGAGTTGTTTGATAATCGAATCCTGGGCACATGGCATCTCAAAAGTGCTGAACATTCTGCGTGCATCAACTTCTTCAGCAGCTTCTCTCACCGAGCAGGAGATAGCCAGACTTCGAAGCCTGCTTGCCGCTTCAGGTTCTCCCTCGACAGGTTCTGCAGGTTTTGCTACTGACTCTTCGGGCACTGAGAAACCACCCCCTACACAGTCAGGTACCTCCCCGTGGATTCTTGATTCTGGAGCATCTTTTCACATGACTCCTGATCCTTCCACTCTGTCTTTTATTACACCTCTTGATTCTCCTATCAGTGTTCTTACTGCTGATGATACATCTCTTTCTGTCTCTGGTCGAGGATCTCTTAGCAACTCATCCTTTCATGTTCCTTCTGTTGCTCATGTTCCTCACCTTACCATGTAGCTTCTTTCTGCTGGGCAGATTACTGACCTTGGTTATCGGGTTATTCTCGACTCTGACTCTTGTTGTGTTCAGGATCGCCACACGGGAGCTCTGGTTGGTTCTGGCCCTCGGTGCCGTGACTCACAGCGTCTCTGGGAGCTTGACTGGCTTCACTTTCCTTCCGCTGCCACCATCGCCGCCAGTCTCTCCGCTTCTGCCACTTCGTCTACCGGCTCTTTCCAGCAGTGGCATCACCGTCTTGGTCATCTGTGTGGATCTCGTCTGTCGTCCTTAGTTCGTCGTGGTCTTCTGGGGTCTGTCTCAGGAGACGTGTCTTTAGATTGTCAGGGCTGTAAGTTAGGTAAACAGATTCAGCTTTCTTATCCTCATAGTGAGTCTGTGTCTCAGCGCCCTTTTGATCTTGTTCATTCAGATGTTTGGGGTCCGACTCCCTTCGTTTCGAAAGGGGGTCATCGATATTATATCATATTTATAGATGATTTCTCTCGTCACACTTGGATATATTTCATGTCTTCTCGTAGTGAGGCCTTGTCTATCTATAAATAATTTGCCACTATGATTCACACACAGTTCTCCACTCCTATTCGTGTCTTTCGCGCTGATTCTGCTGGCGAGTACCTCTCTCGTCACCTGCGCAGCTTCCTTGCTGAGCAAGGCACTCTTGCTCAGTTCTCTTGTCCTGGTGCTCATGCTCAGAATGGTGTCGCTGAGCGCAAGCATCGTCACCTCCTTGAGACTGCTCGTGCTCTGATGATCGCCGCCTCTATTCCACCTCACTTTTGGGCCGAGGCTGTTTCCACTGCCACCTATCTCGTCAACATCCAGCCCTCTTCTGCTCTTCAGGGTGCGATCCCTGTTGAGCGTCTCTGTGGTCGTCTTCCTGACTACTCTGCCCTTCATCTGTTTGGCTGCGTTTGCTATGTTCTCCTCGCCCCTCGAGAACGCACCAAACTGACCGCTCAGTCTGTTGAGTGTGTCTTTCTGGGATACAGTGCCGAGCACAAGGGCTATCGGTGCTGGGATCCTGTTGGTCGTCGGATACGGGTTTCTCGGGATGTGACTTTCGATGAGTCTCGTCCATTCTACCCACGTCCTGCCTCTACTTCGGCTTCCTCTGTGGAGTCTCTGTCTTTCTTGACCTTTCCAGATACACCTATATCTGTTTTGCCCTCGTCCACCTGTCCCACTGAGTCTCCACATATTCCCCCTGTGGCCTCTCCGCCGTTGTCGCCGCCTGTGTCGTCTCCTACGACTCCCCAGGCTCCTCCCACTACAGTACATTTTCCCTTTATTGAGGATCTTCCAGATGAGTCATCTTCTCCTGATGTTCCATCTTCTTCTAATGCCCCATCTTCCCCTGATGGGTCATCTTCTCCTCGCTACGCTCTCCGCGATCGCCAGTCGATTCGGCTTCCTGCCCGTTTTGCCTTTGCTGGCGCAGCTACTCGTGAGCCTGTCTCCTACCGGGATGCTGTTACTCATCCTGAGTGGCAGCTTGCCATGGCCGAGGAGATTGCTGCCCTCGAGCGTACTGGTACTTGGGATCTTGTTCCTTTTCCATCTCATTCTCATCCCATCACGTGTAAGTGAGTCTATAAGATTAAGACTCGCTCTGATGGCTCTCTTGAGCGCTATAAGGCACGTCTTGTTGCTCGTGGCTTCCAGCAGGAGCATGGTGTTGATTACGACGAGACTTTTGCTCCTGTGGCCCACATGACCACTGTTCGCCACTGGTCTGTTTCTCAGCTTGATGTCAAGAATGCCTTTCTTAATGGCGAGTTGCGTGAGGAGGTCTACATGCATCCGCCACCCGGGTATTCTGTTCCTGAGGGCATGGTCTGTCGCCTTCGTCGCTCTCTCTATGGCCTTAAGCAAGCCCCTCGTGCTTGGTTTGAGCGCTTCTCCTCTGTGGTCACTGCTGCTGGCTTTTCAGCTAGTGATCATGATCCTGCGCTCTTTGTCCACACTTCGTCTCGTAGTCGGACTCTTCTTCTTCTGTATGTTGATGATATGATCATTACGGGAGATGATTCTAAGTACATTGCCTTTGTCAAGGCTCGTCTTAGTGAGCAGTTCCTTATGTCGGATCTTGGTCCTCTTCGTTACTTCCTTGGGATTGAGGTTACTTCCACTCCAGATGGTTTCTTTATGTCCCAAGAGAAATACATTCAGGATCTTCTTGATCGCGCCTCTCTCACTGATCAGCGTACTGTTGAGACTCCCATGGAGCTCAATGTTCATCTACGACTCTCTGATGGCGAGCCTCTTTCTGATCCGACTCGCTATCGTCATCTTGTTGGGAGTCTTGTCTACCTTGCTGTTACTCGTCCGGATATCACTTATCCAGTTCATATTCTGAGTCGGTTTGTTTCAGCTCCCACTCAGGTCCACTACAACCACCTTCTTCGAGTTCTGCGATACCTTCGCGGGACTATCTCTCGCCGTCTCTTCTTTCCACGTTCCAGCTCGTTACAGCTTCAGGCCTATTCGGATGCTACTTGGGCCAGCGATCCCTCTGATCGCCGGTCTATCTCTGCTTACTGTGTTTTTCTTGGGGGTTCTCTTATTGCCTGGAAGACGAAGAAACAGACTGCAGTGTCCCGTTCGAGTGCAGAGGCTGAGTTGCGAGCCATGGCTCTCTTGACAGCAGAGATTACTTGGCTACGGTGGTTACTTGAGGATTTTGGTGTTTTTGTCACTACACCGACCCCTCTCTTGTCAGACAGTACAGGTGCTATCAGTATTGCTCGTGATCCTGTGAAGCATGAGCTCACCAAGCATATTGGTGTTGATGCTTCTTTCATGAGGTCTTGTGTGCATGATCAGGTGATTACTCTTCAGTATGTGCCTTCGGAGCTTCAAATAGCGGATTTCTTCACGAAGGCCCAGACTCGCGCACAGCACAGCTTCTACCTCTCCAAACTCAATGTTGTTGATCCACCATGAGTTTGAGGGGGGGTGTTAGAGATATATGTATAGTTTGTTATTCCCCATTGTTATGAGGGGTTCTTTGCATATTTACCACCTGTACTTTGTGTATATATACCGACCCATTGGCCTCATATTGAATGCAAGCGCTATTCATAACAAAAACAAGAAACAAATCTACCTGAAAAATTATTCAAGTAAATATGTGCATTGCTAACTTAAAAAATGACTATCAGATTGTAAGTTTAATTGTAGACTATAAATGTGTGAGATCGTGCATAAGCCTTGTTGCCTCCTTGATGGTAACTGTAGGTGTAACCTTAACAAAATGCTTTGACATTGCTTGTGATACCTGGAAAACTGGTTGTTACAAAGCTACAAAATGACCAGCAAATCATTGCAATTTTTTTACTAATTTACTAATGATGCTGGCCATGGTCAAAAGCCCTGTCGCTAACCAGTTCGATCTCTCCAGGCTGGCCCTCAAGTCTGTCATGGCCGCCACCGCGCCGCTCACGCCGGAACTCCTCACGGCCTTCCAGAGCAAGTTCCCCAGCGTCTAGGTAGAGGAGGCGTACGGTCTCACGGAGCACAGCTGCATCACGCTGATGCACATCGGCGCTAACCCGGAGAGGGGCCACGTCGCCAAGAAGAACTCTGTGGGGTTCATCCTACCCAACCTGGAGGTGAAGTTCGTCGACCCTTAGTCCCCACACGGGCCAGTTGCTACCCAAGAACACACCGGGGGAGCTCTACGTCTAGAACCAGTGCGTCATGCAGGGCTACTGCAAGTAGGAATGGCAATGGGCCCCATTCCCCGTCGGGGAATTCCCCTATTAGGGGACGGGGATAGGGGGATTTTGCTCCCCGCGGGGAGGGATTTGGGGGATCTCCCCCCGTCAGGTGAAGCGGGGGCGGGGACGTTCCCCTATTCCCCGTCCCCGTTCCCCGTTCGGGCCCCGATTAGAGTATGACATGTGGGCCCATATATGTAAGTATATAAGGTTTTGAGAAATGCACAGCTCAAACCCTAGAAACATTTCCCCAATTCCCGCAGCCCACACTGACCACAGGCGGCGGCGGCGGCGCTAACCCTAGAAACATTTCCTCGCGTACCTCGCGTCCTTGCCTCCGGCACTACGGCAGTCCGGGCCAGCCACCCAGGCGGCGGCCGCCGGCGAACATCTCCGCACCCCCGGGCGGCCGGGCCCCAGCCCCTCGAACCTTGGTGACGGCGGCGCGGAAGCCCCAGGCGGCGGCGGCGCGGAGGCTACAGGCGGCGGCAGCGCGGAGGCTACAGGCGGCGGAGGCACAGAGGCGGCGGCGCAGAGGCTACAGGCGGCGGCGGAGGCTACAGGCGCGGAGGCTACAGCGGCGGCGGCATAGAGGCGGCGGCGCGGAGGCTACAGGCGGCGGCGTGCCTTCCTTCCCGAGTGGCCGAGGTCCCGAACGACGAGGTACTCCCGACTTCCCGACTCCCGAGTGGCCGAGTTCATCCCAGATTTGCAATGTCATCTCATGTTGTTTGTATCCCAGATCTCCAAATTGCTTTGGATATGTTCATGTTGTTTGTAGATAATTGATTTAGTGTTTTTTATATGTTGAACATCCCAGATTTGCAATGTCATCTTCTAATAATGGAAGTAGTAGCCAAGATTTGCTACATATATGTTTTTTATATGTTGAACTGAATGAGCTGTTGTGAACTGAATGAACCGTTGAATGAACTGAATGATCCTCGCAAGGTTTGCCTCTTCCTGGAAGGAGAAATCCTAATCCTGCTCTGTGTGATTTCTGTCTGTTTTGCCTCGGGGAATTTTACCCCATCGGAGACCCGGATCCCCGACGGGGCCGGGGCCGGGGCCGGGGGCGGGGAGCGGGGAAAAATTCCCTAGCGGGGGGCGGGGGCGGGGAGCCACTCCCCGCCGGGGAATGGCCCCGTTGCCATTCCTAACTGCAAGGAGGAGAGAGAGCGCACCATCGACGCCAAGGGGTGGCTGCACACGGTGTATATACTATATAACCTTTAATATATCATTTGTTACTAAATAGTTTTGATATAAAATTAAGGATACATATAATTAAATACGTCATTTTTTTTAATTTTAGGTATAGTACACCAGAATGATCCAATACCAAAATGTTTCATTCCAACTGATAAACCAGAATGACATCTGAAACAGTATTGATAACTTTGCTTTAACTACCATAAATCCATAACACAGGCTGTGTACTACTTGATTAGTGGCTGCGCAAAAGATCACACGATATTTAGTAGTCAATTGGACGCTAGCGACTCCACTCTAGCTAAAATTTAGTTCTGGATTCGCCACTCGAAGCAAGCCATACCGTCCTGTCCCCGTAAGCCACGCTCAGAGTAGCAACCATGGAAGATTCTTTTCTTTTCTCATTGGATTAGGTTAGATCAAAGTTAAACAAGATTGAGAGTTTGCACTTGCAAACCAAGTATACACCGGAGTACAAAGAACGCTTTAAACAGCAGCGGTGTTACCACTTCCTTTTCCGTCAAAACATTGCTTTCCAGGAAAAGAATCGTTCGGTGAAATGTCACACTGAGAAACACCTCGGAATTGCTCATCAGACGTTACCATTTTTCCTGACAGTCCTACCTCAAAAGCTGGGCAGCAACACCGGAGAGTTTGCATCAGGCAACAAGGCTGTTCATAGTTCATACAAACTCACTCCCTCTTACAAAGAAGATACCAACAGGAATACAGATTAGCCAATGGATGCAGGTTCTTTCTGAGAAGGCATAAAGCTCTTTCCAACAGCTTCAAGCCTTCAAGTAATCATCAAGCTTCATATGACAAACCAACTACGCTACTGAACATTATTCTGTGTCCACCAAAGCCATTCTCTTGATGGTAAATCGCTAACAAAACTGTGGCTGGCATAACACATTCAGAAATATTGAGACAAGAAAAATTCTGGGCACCCTTTTTATAATACAGTAACAAGGGAGTGTGCATTACAACAACTCACAAGGGTTTTTGGATATCATCTCATCATATCTTACTCCTGTATCTGACCAGCTTTGCCAATGTCTCCTGAGCTGCCAGTGTCTGGGCATGGCCATGGCCAAGCATGACCGTCCGGATGCTAATGCAGGTCCGGCACAACTCTTCGCCAGTGTCGAACAGCCCGCCTCGGAGCAGCAGCTTCGCCCTTGTCTCAAGCAATGTCGCCTTGAGCAGCGTCACCTCCTGCCAGACGAACTCGTCAACACGGTGGTTCGGTTGCAGCTTCTTCCTCCAGCATAACGATCCACGGTTCCAGTCCTGCATCCGTGACGCATAAGACTTCTCTGCCTCCTCAAGGACATTGGTGCACACCTTGAGCAGCTCTAAAGCCGAGCCACACCGCGAGAATGCCATGAAGGACTCAATTGCCAGGGGAAGAGCTGTTTTCCTTATGAAGAGCACCATGTCAACCGCCTTAAGCTGAACAGCAGGTGGCTCGGACTTGAACCCAAACACAAGGAATGCACTAGCCCACTGGTGGTCTGAGTACACTGAGGGGTTCCCAGCCCTCATCACTCCATTCACCGCCGCAGTGGTTGGTGCCAAGCCTCCCCTGATCTTGCCAAATAGCTGAGTGATCGGATGGAATTGGATCCAGCAACCAGGATGTCGAGTTGCCTTTCTTGCCAACCCGAGCTTAACAAGTAAGAGTGCTGACTCCACCTCAGCTTTTCGGCCATGCGGAGCTAGAAAGCAATGTGTGCCACATAGAAATGCAGTCTTGAGGGATTCACCCAACAGGTGAATGTTGCCTTTCATTGGCAGCTTGCTCACTGTTGCAGCCAATAGCGTAGAAGACACAGGAGCAGGAGCTAACCAAGAACCGGCAATGATCATCTTCGAGGTAAGGCTTCCTCCTTTTGCTCGGTCCATCAATGCAAAACAGAAGACCAGGACCCTGATTAGGAAAGAATTGTTACGGCAGAAGCCGTCATCATCGGCACCAACAGGGAACAAATCCTCGTTCAACGATATCCTCTCAACAGCCTCAAACAGAGTGGAAGGAGCAATCATGAGCTCAGACAGCAGTGAACCGACGACCCACAGGCCAAAGCTCAGCCTGCCCAACCGCTCGTCAAACTTCCTGAGAACTTCTGCTTCCTCAGGCGGATAGTCATTCTTCCTCTTCCCTTTTATCAAGACCATCGCATCGATGTGCGAGAGCTGCGGCAGCTGCATCGGCTCAAGGTTCATCACGCGTGGCAAACGTGTGGTCACAATGACATGTGTTGCTCCGGTGTTCCTAGGGATGAAGTCATGGAGGTCCTTACCTTCCCACCAATCCCTCTCGCTCTCAAGGTTGTCAATGACAAGCAAGTAGGGCACGTCACGGAACAGCTCCCGCTTCACCCTGTGGAATGCATCGATCTCCTGCTCCTCAAAGCTCCTGATCCTACCCCTCTCCTTCTCGGCTTCAGCACTGATATCCAATCCCAAACTCATGGATAAATTGAGTATGTTCTGCCTGAAATACCGAGCTTCGCCTCCAATCCACAGTACCATCTTATACCGCTGCGAATACCGGTAAGCAAACTCCAATGCAAGTTCCGTCTTGCCAATACCTGAAGATCCATTTATGCAGACCACACTGGCACTGCCGTAGCCCTTGCTGTTGCACCGAAACCTTGATCTCCTGTGCTTTGATCTCTGCTTCTGAAGGCTACTCCCTTTACCTGATGACAGCTCAATCACTGGATCGATCCAGGCCTCCAATGCCGGCTCCTTGAATTTGCGCATCTCCAAACTGATGTACCTGGAATTAGATGTCCTCACAGTGTCGCTCTCCTCATCGGCAAACCCATCAGACACACCACTAGATCTGTCATTTGTACTAGAACCCCTTGGGCAATCGACTTCTTGGATAATAACTGTGGATCCAAAGAACATTCCCTCAATTTCGCTCAGCTCCTTCTCCCTTCCCACAAAATGCCGGTTGCGTGGAAAAGGCAGGCCTTCATACCCCTCGCTCTCCTTGTCAGCAATGTTCTTCCGGCCAAGCTTGGACCGCAGCAAAGTGACCGTCTTCGACACGCAGCTTCTCCAGTTGCTCTCATTCGCCTCGAGTTTGAACTCATGGCACCGCATTAGCCCTTCAAAGGCTTCCTTCCCCTCTTTGTCCTCCAATTTACCGTCAAACAGCCTGGCAATCTCCGATGGCTCGGTGTCGAACAGTATAGGCACCATGTTCTTCTTCTGAGCAAAGAATCTGATCTCCTCAAGGCTGAACGGATTGAGGAAGCTTGACATGGTGACGACCACAACACCGAATGCAATGGAGCAAATAATCCGGTCGGCTATCTCATGGCTCTGTGTGTCGGAGTACTTTGCCCGGTCGGCGACGAAGGAAGCAATGCCCTGCAGCTCGAGCTCTGACTTGAGCCACTTGCAAAACCTGCCGAGGCTGCCGTTGCCGTGGTAGCCAATGTACACGTCGCAGCTCCGGAGCTTGGTGTTGGACGACGGCGACGCCACGGAACACCGGGTGAAGGACACCCTCGGCACTGGGAACGAGAACGACACGCGTGGCGGCACGCCGCCGGCGCCGCAGTCGGAAATCTTGACCGGGTCAATGCAGCTGGAGTCGTAGCGCTCCGACGGCGGCGTGCGGGACGCGCTCGGCGCGTCGGTGTCCTCCGAGTGGAACCCGTTGGAGCAAGATGCTGGCGACGGCGCCGCAGTAGTGATGATACTTGCGACCTTGCTTTCTTGATGCAGCTGCGGTTGCGCCGGCGCCGGCGGCTCGAGGACTCGAGGCGAGATGTACGGAGACTGCAGCGCCGACACGAACGCGGACGACGGCGGCGACGGCGAGTAGAGGTGCGGCGTGATGGAGATGGCCGGCGAGTTGGGGTTGGACAGGTCGGAGCTGCTGCTGCATCCGGCATTGATCCTGATGGTGAGGGACTTGCTGACAATGGGGATATCCTTGGGCACATCAAGAAAGCTCGGAGTTTTTTGTTCTTCCTCCATGGCTAGCAAATCATAAAGCTTGACAAGTTTGCTGGAAAGCGCTGCATGATCTGGTGCTCCCCATTTTTCCTATCAAAGATTGAACAAAAGGAGAATAAAAAAGAACAGATTTTTATTAGAAACAGAAAAAAGAAAGCATATCTTCTCATCTAATTCAGAAAAATAACACACAACAAAAATGTTGCGCTGGCCTGCAACAGTCTGCAGATTCTGCACTTGATACCATCCAACAATATGTAAAGAAAAAGCATATTTCAAGAAACAGCTCCAGGAAAAAAAAACTTACTGATAAGGTATCCTTCAAGAATCCAATGCCACAGCAAAACCGGTAATGGTTTTTTTTTTCTCTTTCACTCTCTTCAGGATCACTTGCTAAGGCTTCAAGAACCAAAAATGGCAGGAGAACCTGGAGTTGGATTCGGATTTTAAAAATGGCCTGCCTTTCCCACTCAAGCCATTGAATGGGATGGGTATAACTATCTCCTCCCCCCTGTGATCCTGTCCTAGGAGGAAATGAAGGGTGGAGGCCCATTCATGTCAAGCAAGTACAGTTTCAGTTTAATGTCTCTTGAGATGACCACCACACCACCACATAAAAAATTCGAAACCAAATGTGACATCAAAAGGTACAAGTAAATATAGAGCTACTAATGCTAGTGCTAGTGCCACACAACACAACTGCAAGCAGCGAGCAAAGACCGAAAAAACCCACCCACAAACAGTAGAGCCTAAATGCAGCAATGCCAAAGCTGGGCCTCATGCCCGAAGCAGCATCCTGTCTTATCAATTCCAGGATCAGACCTCCTGCACAAGCTCAGCGGTACAGTAGTACCCACGAGTCTTTTCGATGGATAGATTCGTTTACACTCCGATTTACGATTTATAATTTTAAATTTTAAATTCTGATTATTTATAAGAAAAAATATGGAGAGATATTTGTGTGCGAGTTTAGTCAATATAGATAAAGTCAATACAATATCTACTTATAATCAACTTGTAGACCTCATCTTAAAACACACCGTTTAAAAACTAATTACTGTAATATAATCCAAAAGCCATAATTAAAAAAAATATTGCCCATGTATACAACCCAGATGCAGCAAAGCAAGTGTGATTCTCACCTGGAACAGTGCTTAGCAAGTGGGGCTTGGGCATAGATTAGGGTGAGCTGAGCCATTGAATAATGGCATCTGACTGCCTAAGCACTTGTTTTATGTGCTGCTGGAGTGGTGCCCCCCACTGTTTATTTTACAGTGCCCCAAGCTTAGCTATAACCACGGTGGCACTAAACTAATGCAATGCAATGCTTTGGTAAAGTAAAACTTACCATCGGGGCAGCAAGCAATGTACTCCACTGGAGATTGGATACGGAGATCTCGCAGGGGGTACATCAGAAGAGGACATGTGGTGCGGGCCTAGAAACCTGGCCTCTAGAGAGAAAAGCTCCGATCTTTTTCAGCTTATGCATGGTGGTGATCATTTGGGTTTATTTTTGGTGGTTTAGAGCAACTCTAATAGTATAGATAGCATGCTCTCTATAGTATTATCCACGTAGGATACAGAGAGCAGTATAGCACACCAGTCTAACAATCTATCTATAGCATAAATTTCTAAATCAATATAGGGTCCACATGTCAGTATTTTTTTTTTGTGTTGAAGAACGAAGAAAGTGCATGCATGGGGCCCGTTTTGTGTTGAAGAACGTGCTAACGATAGTCGCTACCTATAGCGACAGTTTTGTTCTCTCTCTTGTTCCTCCCACCTACGTGGAAGCCTGTAGAGAGCGCTAACGGCACCATTGGAGTTGCTCTTATGGCTGAAAAGCGCTATAGCTGGCTGAAAAAACACTGTAGCTGATAAGGCTTATTTAACATAATTAAATTTAAAAAAATTAAAAATAGAAAAAATATATTAGCCCATTACGTATAATGCAAACAAATATGGGGAAAAAAGAACCGGCAAAAAAGCTCAAAAAAACCAAAAGTTCAGAAAAAAAACGAAATTTATGAATAGTGAAAAATAAGCCAGAAGCTGAAGCCGAAACGATCACACATCGAATAAATAAATAGAATAATTTTTTCATCATCACTTCAAATCAACTTATCAACATTCTGCTCATTCGTACAAGTGTTTACACTAAGGTCAAAAGCCATCAGCCATAACAAAAAAACGCATCCAAAGACCAGTCCAACAGCATTGTTACGCCCCTGTTTAATTAGGCTCTAGCTTGTAGGATTTGACTTTTCACTTTTTTGTTTTTAGCTAAAATGGTACTGTAGTGGCTGCAAGAATCTGCAACTGAAACTAGGGATATTCAATTTGGCTTTTAACTTTGGCTTTTTGCTAATATGAATTGAGAAGCGTTGCATTTGGCACTTTAGCAAGTGGTATTGAGTGAAACCATTGAATTACATTGGTTCGAACTTCACGTACAAATTGGATTGCAAACATTATAGGTGACACGTGGACATTTATAGTATACAGAGTACAGTAATTGAAATTGCTGGAATGCTACCCACGCCAAGCCATCAAAGACGCTGCAACATGACACATACCATGTCCATGTGGGCAAAGTCTGCACCATATGGTGCAGTGCATTATCCACTACCTACATCTTAACCTCATAGGCTAGCAAAATCTACATCAGTCAAATCACTATCCAAAATAAAGTTACGCAATACCATCATTGCAACAATTATTGCCTTCTTTTTTCGAACGTCGTAACTAGGAACGTTGTCCAATATACATCACTTCATCTTGCACATACACATGCAAGCTTGACAATGTTGCGCAGGGATGAGTGATAGAAGTTGAAAACCTCTTGCATCCTAGTAGGGTGATTGTTATTTTGGAACTCTACTAGATGGTACCTCTAGTTTCGGTACAGAACTAGGTACTTCAGTCTGTTTGGATATCCCGAGTCTATGAAATAGTACTTGTCTGCAAGAACCATATGACAAATGTCAGTTGTGTTGGTACATAAGCACAATAGTATATGAAAGATGTTAAATAAATTGAATGATGTTAAATAAATGTAGTAGTTGTTAAATAATTGAATGGTGTTAAATAAACGTAGTGTATAATATCACAGAGTGCATGACATAAGACCCTAATGTAGTTTATGCATCGTGAAGAAAACAACTCAAATTAATGTCCAAAACTAAAATGTGCAACATCACACATAGGTTGAAATATAAATGACATTGCTCAAGGTTGGTTCTTCATTCGGTCCCAAGTCCTCCTGATCCAGTAAAGCCATCCCTCATTCGTCTTCATGATGAGAAAGCTGTCATGGCATTCTTTCTTCATGAAAAGTTGGCTGGCGTAGTAGTGCTCATCAGTGTCGTCACTAGCTCAAGTCTCCTCGACTAGGATCATCAGGCATGCCATTTCTTCCCTAGCTGGATCACGCATAGGGGAAGTGACGCACACACCCAACATATGGGTGGCGATGGTGTGCATCTTCTCATAGAGGTCAACAAGGCACTTCAGCTCGGCGTCTCTATTGATGGTCTTGGCATTCATGCTGTCAGGGGAAGGAGGCGTGGACAGCCGCAGACACTTGCCTCTCAACGTCTTGGACGCTCCAATGCTGCCACCATGCGTGGCGAGAGGGGATGTCCTCCTTATTGTTAGACTCTAGTGTGTCAGCACTGGACACAAATAAGTGCTCATCCACGCAGGTTGTAGTGCCGAACACGACATCCATCATTTTCTTGTTTTGAAAGGGAGCATTCTTGAACTTGAGCACGCCACCCTTCCTTGCAAATACCGAAAACAAGGCAAATGAGAAGTGAGTGATGGTCGCCGTGAAGAGAAAATGGATGTTACAACACAACAATGTAACACAACACACTCACTACGACTGCCTATGCCCACCACTGGTCATCAGCGGTGATGGAGTCGATCTCCGGATAGATGCCTAGTTTGGACACACACTGCTTCAAGGTCTTCCATGCTGCATATTCCCATTTGAGTCTATCCCACTTGTTCTTTATTTACTTTTGGAGGTATGTCCGGCCGGTGTATTAGGCAAATTTCAAGCAAAGTTTGTCATAATCCTTCCTGTTGAGACAACCCTATGGCCGGTTGTGCTTGGCAATCTCCTCAATGCAAATCTCTAAGAAAATACGGGTAAACTCCACCCCTAGCTAGCCGCAGCCTTATCCATCTACACCTAGCGCCGATATGAAACATGCAAATGCGAACATGAAATGAACACGCCATGCCCATAGACATGTTGAGCAAAACATGCAAAAATGAGCAAACGACACTATCGTACATTCATGCTTCAAGAAATCAGAAACAAGAACCAAACAACACCCGCAATCGACAGAAGACAAACATGGAAACAATAACAATCGGCAGCCGCCATACGTACCTCACAGGTCTAGCTAAAATCAGAGTAGAAGGAGTTCGCCGACCCAAAGAAGATGACGGCAAGGATGGCACCGCTGGATCCGGCGCGACTAGAGGCCTTTGAGGCAGAAAAAACGCAAAAGGCAAGCGAGTTGGCCGGATTCATGGGAGGTAGGTTAGCTAGAGCTGGGGTGGACGGCGGTAACAATGAATCTGAAGGGGTGGGGGGCCAGCTCGGGAGATGACGAAAGGGACAAAATCCCTCACAGATCCAGAAAGGAGGGGCGCGGACGACGGGTAGAGGGCGACAAGGATACGTGGTCACAAATGTCAGCGGGCGCAAATGGATCGGGAGCGGAGGGGTGTGAGGGAGAGAGTAATAGCGATGAGAAGCGAAAAGTGGCGAGAAAGAGAGAGAGCGTGCGAACGAAAGCTGTCTGTGTGTCGACTTATCCCTTAGGTCAGAAGCCGCTACAGTGCCAACAAAAAGCCACTTCTGAGAAACTGCTGTAAAGGTCCATGCATTCAATTCGACAACATGGGTTAGAACGGCGTCTACAACAACACTGCCCTCTGTCTACCCTTGCATTCAAATCAAATGTAACTCCCTTCTCACCAGGCACAGACATGCATTGTCCTACTCAACTTGCCTTTTTTGGTGGCTTATGCCTTTTTTTATTGTAGCTGGCTTATTTTGCATTGTAATTGTTAGTAGCTATTTTTAGCGTAATTAAATTTTAAAAATTTTAAAAATAAAAAATATGTTAATCTATCACGAACAATGCAAAGGAATACGGAAAAAAAGGACAAAAAAGTTCAAAAAATACTAAAAACTTAGAAAAAGACAAAATTAAAAACAGTAAATTAGAAACTAAAAGTCAGAAGCTAAAATTGAAATAAATTTCAGAAGCTAAAATCGAAATAAACCGGTAACCTTCTCTCTCTCCACTGTTCACACCTCTCACACACACACAAATGTTGCATAGCAGACGTGACAGACTGGCCACTAGGTGGAGCCATTGATGATTGGATTCTCTCCTGCCATTTTCTGAGTGAAGACGACTCACATGTTGACCGAGGTGACGATGAAAAGGGGGCTTTTTCTTGAAGGGGGTAAAAGGATTAGGGTTCTTCTAGCGGGCTGAACTCAACTTCAAACTGGAGACCAAAATTTTACAGCTTTGCTTTTACGTTCGAATTTTCGGCCAATATAGCCTGGCGTACCCCACCGCGTGAGGTGCATATGTGCTCTTGCCGTAAACTGGCTCCTCCGATTGGTTGCTTCTGCATGCATTGGAGACCACACACCGTCTGTCTGCACGTACGGCCAATATCTATCCATTCCTCCCAGGTTCCATGCCATTACATTGCCATCTCGATCGAGCGAACACCAGCATTCTAATCTCATCACATGACTAGCGATGGTAATTAGCTGTACGTAGTTGGCGATTAGTAGCTAGTATATGGCAAAGCTGTGCAAGTTGCCAGGGTGAGCAGTAAGTAAGAGTTACGACTCTTGTAGACCAGCTGCTACGTACATGCAGCTAGTTGCGCGTGTGTTGGACAGGTCACTTTTGCCATTACGGCGACGTGAAGCGCCATATTGACCAAAATTTTTGTTCTTCAGAATTGTGTGAGGAAGGAAGCATACATGTCAATGCTGCACAGTTCAGGCACCGTCCAACAAGTAGTCAAGTAAACTTACTGTATTTATGTTTTTTTTTTCAGAATTTACGGAAGGATCGTCAATTTATCTTATAAATCATTTCTCTGTACAAATGGTACCGCCAACAAGAACAGGCAAGAAGCTGCCAACTAGGCCTGGACGAAAAACTCGAAGCTCGTTAGCTCGCTCGGCTCATGGCTGGCTCGGCTCGTTAGGATAACGAGCCGAGCCGAGCCAAGATTTTAGCTCGTTAGCTATAACAAGCCAACTCGAGCTAGCTCGCGAGCCGCTCACGAGCCAAACGAGCTAGCTCGAGCTTGTGGTCATGGACCTAATTTGTACTCTATTGCATGGATGATAGTTGATGGATGAATATATGATGGAGATATGGACCTAATTTGTACTCTATTGCATGTGTATGCATATGCTGCTTGCTGCTAGCATGTATGATGGATGAATATGTGCTGTATGACTCACTGGAATGTAAGGTAGTCTTCATTTTACATTTTTTGGTCCTGACTCACGAGCCAAACGAGCCAACTCGAGCTTTTGGTCGAGCCGAGCCGAGCCGAGCCAGCTCGATATCCAGCCCTACTGCCAACTAGATACATGGTGGGTTATTTTTAGCTGCAGTCGATAGCTTTTAACTCTAGCACGAACGCTTGTACGAACAAACATAATGCTGATAAGTCAATTCGAAAAAGTTGTCTCAATAAGTCGTTTTAAAAAATAATAAAAAGTTATCCCATTTATTTATTTAGATAAATCATAAACTATAAACTGAAAAAATAGGCCACAAGGCGTTTCTGTACATCTTGCGTTATAAATGATCCATCAATTCCAAAGCACTCTTGCAGTTATAATTCAAGTAGTACTTTCTGACCAGTAGTAAAGGAAAATAGCGCATATAATAGAGGTTGTCAGTATGGTGACATGTATCGTACGATTCTATGATTCTACTGAAGATAGATGATACGAATTACAATACGGATCGGAATCAGGTGGTATCGTAGTGGGATTGCAATTCTACTCATAGAATCGTTAGGATCGCAATGGGATCGTGATCCTGACAATAAACTATATTAGCATATAAAATTTGATATTACCTATTGCTAGTTTAAGTTACACTAGTTTAATTTGCTTTATTATGTTGTTTACATGTTGTTCTAAGGTTAAAAAAGGTATTATCTTTGACATATTGCATTTTTATATTATTAGTTTATTAAAAATAGTTGAAAAAGTTCCAAAAAACAACCTTAATTCAATGTAACATAAATAAGTGTACGCAAATTACAAAATTAAATTCAAAAATCTATTATAGACTTACATATTTAGAAATATAATTTAATTTTTATATAAAATATATATGCTTTTAAAAAGTTGATAGAATCGTGATTCTACGATTCAATCCTACGATCCGATCCCGTCAGAAGAAAAACGATCCTATCTAAGATCGCGATCCTGACAACCTTGCATATCATAGCGTGTGTGGTTAGTATATTTCAAAGAAGGAAAAAAAAGATATGTGATGGTTAGCGAGAGGTTAACACCGCCTAACTTGTCATATGCCCATTTTTAAGCAAAATTATTTTTCACCTCTTCCGGTAGGTATCCAAGTCGGGTTAGGAGCTATACTAATCCATATACAATTTTCTTTCCAGTGAAGTATAAATGTATAATATAAAAGCAATACTAATGAGCACCAGTTTGGAAACGAGTTAGATAATGGGCTGATACTACGCTGCTACATTGCTTGTACTTTTTTAAGGGCACACAAGTATGTCGTTGTTGACATAGCTGCTGCTCCTACATGATAGAACAGTATGGGAGCACGTGTGTGGGCATGGTGTCATATGAAGAAAGTGTATGGAATCTAATATATGGATCAATAATTTGTTCAGTCCAAGAGAGTAGGCACCAGCTAGCAGGTGTATAATTGAGCATCAGACATGCATGGCCATCTCTGCACATTGTTGGCACTCATTTTATGTGTGTCTTTATACCCTAAATTTTTGATAAATTGGTAAGAAATCATTTCATTTATGGATTATTACTACTAACCTTAACAAGAATCGAAGTTTGCCATTAAGTCAGAATTGGACAAGCTATTAAGAACATGCTTTATAACATAAGTTAATCACTCGGAGTGGTTGACTAACCCTGTAATGGTTAAAAAGTCAAATGATAAGTGGCGTATGTGCATAGACTATACTAATATTAATAAAACTTATCCAAAAGATGATTTCCCTCTTTCTTGTATCGATCAATTGATTGATTCTACTGCTGGTTGTGAAGTGTTAAGTTTTCTGGATACATACCTTGGTTATCATTAGATTAGCATGTGTTTAGAAGATGAAGAGAAGACCGCATTTACTACACCATTTGGGATATTTTGCTATGTCAAAATATTATTTGGTCTGAAAAATGATTGCCCTACTTTTCAACGTTTGATGCAATTGACCTTTTCATCTCAACTAGACCGAAATTTGAAAGATTATATTGACGATATAGTGGTAAAAAGCATCAAATAACTTGATCATATTTTCGACCTGCAAGAAACATTCGACAACCTCAGAAAACATAGTTTGAAACTCAATCCTGAGAAGTGTATGTGGAGTTTCTTCAGAAAAATTGCTTGGATTATTTGCTTACGAAAGAAGTATCGAAACAAATCCTAAAAAGATAAAAACCATTAAGCAAATTGCACTTCAATCTCTAAGAAAGAAGTTCAAAAACTCATAAAGTGCATGGCTATATCTAGAAAGTATATTATTTAAATATTATCTATATCTAGAAAGTATATTATTTAAATATTGTTTAAATAATATACTTTCTAGATATAGATATGCATGTTGGACTTATATTGCGAGAGAAAAGCAATACACTGGATATACTTGGGTACATTATTATAAAACATTTGGAACTTAATAAGTTGGATTAGGGTGGTGCTCAGTTGGACTGATTTTTTGTGGTTTATAGCTGAATTTTTTTACTGTAGCTGATTGAAATTACACTATAGCTGATGATGGCTTATTTGGTATAATTAAATTTAAAAAATTAAAATTAGGAAAAACGGGTTAGCCCAACACATATAATGCAAACGAATACAGGAAAAAAGAACCGGCAAAAAAGCCCAAAAAATCGAAAACTCAGAAAAAAGATGAAATTTAGAAATAGTAAAAAATAAACCAAAAGTCAGAAATACAAACCCAAACGAGCGGGATCTAGAAAACATCTTGAACAACTAATCGTCCTCAGAATGCGTGAAAAAGAGGTCGCTCTATTTGACGAGGCTGTTGTCTGGGTTGTTACTTCCAGTTGTCCATACATACGTGGCTAGCGAACTGGTGGCTCATTAGTTTAGGCAAATGGATAATTTTTACACGCTTGTCATCTCTCGTTTAGAAATTTGAGCTGCCTGCCACGGCGTTTCGTGAACCGGGAGCTTTGTCAGCTTGTGCGCGAGCAAATCTAACTCGGTTGTGACCTTGATTTTTATGCTAATACGAATGATTATATAAATAAATTAAATATTAATAAATTGATTTAAAAAGTCTGTCCTCATAAGAGACTTTGAGAAGACGACTAAAAAATAATTATGTTTATTTTTTTAAGAAAATCATAGACCGTAAGTTAAAAAGAAAAAGGTCATATTTTATGTGATAGGTTTAATGTGCAACTTTTCTTTCTTATTTCTCGAAAATTAGAAGCTTTTTTTTTTGCATCATTTGCTTTTGAGTCAACATGTGAGAACCCTGTATGTCTCATTGATACGAGAACTCAAGATATAATCTTGACAAATTACTTAAATAGACCCTTATATGTTAAACCCCGAGTATACTATTTGGTGACCGTAACGTGTTCAAAGAAATCTAAAAAAACTACAAATTTGGAGTCTCAGTTCTCAAAGGGGCACGGTTACCACATGTGGAACCCTGACCAAAGTTGTCGGGGGCCGTAATGTGACCTCCAACGACTTCGTCAGATCCTGGCCGTCGAAACAGCCACGGACGGTGGGCACCGAACCCGTCGGCAACGCGAAGTGCGCCTCCCGCCACGCGGACGACTTTCCCGGCCGGCTTCCCCGTTCTCTCGCGGCACGGCAAAACTTTTCCTCTCGCGGAGCCCACTGATGAGTAGGCAGCATAAGCAATGCTACTAAGAGCAACTCCAGCAGTAGCCCTCAAAACAGGGCCCCTACTTTTCATTTGAGGGCTCCTCCTATTTTTGAGGGCCCTGTTTTCTGGGCTGCACTCCAGCAGGAGCCCTCAAAACAGGGCCCCTACTTCTCAATTCCCTCTATTTCCTCACACACTATATGCATATGTATGGGACAAAAGCACAATACACAATAAAATATTTATGATTTCACAATGAGGGACAATATTTAAATATATGAATTCAAATACGAATATTCAAATTTAAATTCAAATTTGTTCCGAATTTAAATTGAAATCACAAAGTTCATCACATAACATTCAAATTTGTTCCGAATTCAAATATGAATTCAAATACGAATATTCAAATTTAAATTCAAATTTATTCCGAATTTAAATTGAAAGCACAAATATGAATTCAAATACAAATATTCAAATTTAAATTCAAATTTGTTCCGAATTTAAATTGAAAGCACAAAGTTCATCACATAATATTCAAATTTAAATTCAAATTTGTTCTGAATTCAAATACGAATATTCAAATACGAATTGAAATACGAATATTCAAATTTAAATTCAAATTTGTTCCGAATTTAAATTGAAAGCACAAAGTTCATCACATAACATTCAAATTTAAATTCAAATTTGTTCTGAATTCAAATACGAATATTCAAATACGAATATTCAAATTTGTTCTGAATTTAAATTGAAAGCACAAAGTTCATCACATAACATTCAAATTTAAATTCAAATTTGTTCTGAATTCAAATATGAATTCAAATACGAATATTCAAATACGAATTCAAAGACGAATATTCAAATTTGTTCCGAATTTAAATTGAAAGCACAAATGTTCCACAAAAAACGAGAAAGCTGAAAAATGAGAGCCGGAGTAGGGGGCCCCTAGGAATGAGGGCTTGGAGGCCTCATTTGAGAGGCCTCCTATTTTTGAGAGCCAAGTAGGGGCCCTGTTGGAGTTCAGTTGTTTTGCTCTGGCTCTCAAATATGAGGTTTGAGGGCTCAAGTAGGGGCCCTGCTGGAGTTGCTCTAAGCATTCATACTTTGCACACCGCCCATGGTTCAGGCATAAACCCCGAGAATGCCATTGCCGCTCAGCAAAGCTCCGTTAAGAAAGATGTTTGAACCATCGCTGGCGATCAGTCCGAACGATTCCTCTGTTTAGAACAAGAACGAATCAGTCTTCTTCACAGTGATGTTGTTTTCCTTAAATACTGGAAGTTTGAAAAGTCTTTGCTTCTTCTCGATTGCACTGGTTTTGGGTTACCTGTTATCTCGTTCCTTTAGATCCGATGGGGTTTTCAGAAAAGGTGAGAGAGAATAGTATGGGATGAGGATTAAATCGCGGAGATAAGGTGTTCTAACCCATTTAACTTTAAAGGAAGATACCCCGGAAGCTGGGGTGATACAGAACCACACAAATTTTAAAAGCAAGCTCTTTCGTGTGACCGCGAAATAGGACGCCCGAGGGCAAGAGGCAGTGCACGGGGCCAAATAAAATCTTGCAACAATACAACGTCTACTCGGGGAGAACACATAAGATGCACAGGGTTCATTTGCCTAGTTCGTTTAGAACGAGACCACCTTGTCTTCATGACCGTCTTCGACGTTCCTAATCTTAAATTTTGGAGCAAGGGTATGAGAAGGTGAATAAAAATTTTCCTTTAAAATCCATAGAAGGACGAGGAAAGTACTGGGAGGTATTTAGTACTCATTTTTGTAATTATTTTGGAAATACGAAACCTTACAATACCTTTTTTTCACAAAGGTACACTAATCTCCCCAATATTCAATGCTTTGATTCACTCCCATATGATCTTCATATATAAGGCCTAGAATCCAATGGTCTTGATAATTTAACTTCCATTTTTACAATTTGCTCTTTAGGCTACCTTCCTTCAGTACAATATTATTGCCGTCTGAAACTCCAAACAGCGGGTATATTTATTTATTTGATTCACCGATTATACACTTCCTATCGTGTCTTTTCAATTTCATTAATCCTGCTATGGGTATCTAATCTTCACATAAATCCTAGCTTCCACCATAGATTTATATTTCACTTCTTATATTTCACTATGTCCATATAATCCCAATCTCAGATCTATTATCCGCTAACTTGATCAATTCCTCAATCTAATGGAAGTCTAATATTCCTTATCTTAGATCCACCGATGATTTTTGTATCGAGACTTCCTAATAATCTAGTCTGATGTTATTAATTTGACTCCATAATTTGCTTCTTTAGAGATCAACCTAAATCTTTGCTATCTCAAATCTGCTTCATTATTTTATGTTATCAGTTTGAATTCGGGATAAGAGCTTCAGAAGTATAAATGGCTAGGGCAGCATATAGATAAGAGGGAATCGCCTAAGAGAGATGAGAATGAGCATTACTACTTATATCTTTGGATATATAATTCTTAAGAAATAATTCTAGTCATGAAACTAACGGCCAGGCTAACTAGGTCACGACCTGCAGTCGATATGCTCTGATGCCATCGCTGTAGGGACCCAGATTATACCATCCGGATTCCTCTGTGATTTTACTGCACTATTCCCTGGATCAGTAGATAGTGCTCACAGTTTACAGTTCTGAATATCAAAATACATATCATGCGGAAGCGTAAATGTAATAGTAAACTTACTCATGGGCCGATTAGGCCGAAATCAATAAATTGCAGCAGCGGAAGAACGAAGCACACAGGTGGGACCTTCAGGACATGCCCACAGGCAGCCAACTGGAGGTTCGCGACCTAGCCCTTGACATCTTCATCTTCTCGGCCAGCTTGTCCAATCTTGTTGCTGAGGTGAGGTAATTTGATTCCTGATTCTGAATTTTGTCGCAAAAGCGAGCGTGAGCACTCCGACCCCGTGCTCCGCGAGCCAATACACAGAATGCAAATAAATAGTATGCATGGCTTAACAAAGGAAGGCTCGGGTTATTTTATTTGCCAAAAATGCCTTTAGTAGCATTATTACCATTGCTCAATCAAAGTGTTATAGTTGCTACCTAACTCCACACTACAATGGCCAAAATTGACCTAATCCACGGAAAATGCACTTTCTTTAATGACTGCTGTCTAAAGCTCCAAACAGCAAGTGTCATCATTTATTTAATCCACCGATCATACTTTGTATTTTGAATTACTAATAATCCAATCCTGTCATTACTACTCATCAGCTCCTCACCTCTGAATTCTAATGATTCTCTAACATAATTACTTTCAAATCCACCGATATCATTCGTATTCAATCCTTTTCGTCATTGATTCAAAACCATAATCCAATAATCAATCTCATTTTCCATTATCTATCACTAGCTAATCCACAAATATACCTCCACCGAAAATTCAATTTACCAAGATTATAATCCACTAATTGTTATGAATCCTCCAATCTTCTCAGAAATTCAATTCATCCCTCTAGTAATTGATCATCTCCTATTAATTCCCATTATCACCAATATCTTTCAAGAATTTATATTAATCATTAGTGTAGTAACCCAGCAATTTACCTTTGCACTCCCTAATTCTCCAAAATCATTGAGTATACATCCACCAAGAATATTATTGACCAAGTATACGATTCACTATTATATATATCCACCAAGAATATCACTAATCAAGAATTATACTCCAATACTTGTATTATTTTTCCAAATTCCTGAAAATTCAATTAGATCATTTATCTAACCTATCTATTCAACTGGACCCCACTAATTTATTTCTCCCAGAACCCACACTATCATTTCTTATTCATGATCGACCTGAATCCACCAATACCTTTAGGTACATGCTACAAACATCCATCTCCTTTACTCCCGACCCTGTTTATTCCACCCATATTTTATTTTGTAAGAATAGAAATGCCACTACTTGAAATACAATACATAAAATTTCCTGAGACCTAGCAGCTTTGGAACAAATCATAATGTTCAAGGAATATTAACATGAATTTCCATACATATGGCATCACACCATATGCCTAATATCACCATAATTTTTCCATATATACGGCATCACACCGTATAACATCTTTCAGCGTTATAGCCGCTTAACTTACCACTGGGGCGACACCCAGGACAACTCAAATCAGGGCTTTCCGCTGCCCTCCACTTTTCCATTCCCATTTTCCAAACATTTTTAAATAGAACTAACTCGAGTAAGTTCCCATGTCCGCCCTTGACCGTGGGCACGACTATTCGAATAGTTTTGACTCTGCAGAGTTTGTACACTTTCACCACAAGAGATGAATTATCTTTGTTGCCAACATGCTTCCTTAGGCATGAGACCCAGATAATTTATCACAAAGCCTTTACCTTACTCCGATCTAGCTAGACACCACCCACGCTGAGGTTTCACCGCTGAAGGGTTACACCACCACAGTCAGAAGCCCCCTCTTGCGCCGTGCGAGTACAGTACACCCTGTGCCTCACTGTGAGTAAACCAGTACACCCTGGCACCCACTTTCCTCGGTGATATCTGAACTAAATCCTTGCAAGTTATTCAGCTAGGTCGTACCCATTATAGACTTGTGGTTGTACTGTTTTACATCAGGAGGTCATCACAAGATTCAGTCCTTAGCATTATCTGAGCGGTTCTGCCACACTCCATAATTTGTGCTCCCACCGCACCACATACCAGCCCCCAAACTATCCGCTCAGATATTTAAGCAAGTTAGGATTTTTGGGAGCATAAAATAATCATGTCCAAATATACCAGTCATTCCCACCATGACTGCCCAAACCAGTTTCTCATGATTTAAAATTACAATGATGTTTGGGACATTTCAGCGCCCCCAAGTATCTATGCAGTACTAAGCATGGCGTATAATTACGAACTTATTTCCAAAAGTTACTACTATAATTTTACTAGGGTGACAAGGTTCACGTAATCAAATATTCCAAAGGAGGTGTAATATTAGCAAAGGTAACAATGGGCATATAACTAGAATCTCAAATTAAACATGTATTTGCATATGAAATAACAGCATGCAATTTGATAATTTAAAACAAAATAATTTGCAGAAAATGTAGGTTCAACATGATCAAAGTATTGACTCGCCTGACGCGGTTTTCCGCGGACATGAGCTCACTCGTAGCTTCCTCTTGAGCTTCTAATCTTTTATTTTCCCTTCGCTCTTGATCACGCTGAATCCGTAAAATCTTCTCGACTCCCAATTTCTAATTACGCGACAAACAACTGAATCCAAATAAAAGCAAATAACTCAAAAGATCCAAATAAATCCGATTAATTCAATTTAGTTTTATTATGAGTTAAGGGGTGATTCAGGTGATTTGAGATAGGGTCGACGATAGGATACGATGGCTTGACCTTTTTATTAATAATTTCTTTTATCATTTTTGGTATTTATCAAGGAAGTTCCATGAGTCGGGTTAGACCTATGTATCGAAGTGCGAGTCTGGCTGGGTATGTATTCCTTGTAACTTAGGTTATGGTAAAGGCAAACTGGACTGATGGATGAGATCTGTACTAATTCTATAAATCTTTTAGTCGAAGGTATTATAACATTTGGATATCTTTATTAAGTTTTTGGAATAATCTCTGATATAAGCTTTTACTTACTAATTAGATTAAACCTATTCATTGATAGATAATTTTAAGCCTATTATTTCTTGAATGGTATTAAGTTGTACAAGCCACGCACTTACAGTTTAAATATTAACAACTTAGCACCTCAGTTTATTTAAGGGTTGTTTGTGAAAGTATTTTTATGACTTCTCAAAGATATAGCAACGATAGTCATACTTTAAATGGTTAACTGTGTATCACTTAATTATATACCGCTTTTGTTGCGCAAATAGTTTTTACAATATATTCTATAGTCATTTTATGTGAGGTGCTAATCTAAACACCTACTGTCATTATTAACTAAATCTAGCGTTTGAGATTTATTTATCGGCGATGTACCAAAACTAATGGTGGGGGTTTATAAATCATGACTTCCTAGCTTAAATATGTATTTCATTTAATTTGGGGTTAGCATGAATCAATAATTATTTAAAGTTTAACCATAAGTCAATTACATACAATGTCTCAATTTGAAATATCATGGCCTAAAGGTTGGTGGCTTAATGTTCACATTATTAATAGTCAAAAAGGGTTCTCCTAATTGCTAGGGTTAAAGGCAATAATCTATGGCTTAACTTTGCAACGGCTAATTTATGTATCCCTTACTGACTTATTATTTTTATGAGAGCATAAATCTTCACCACATGCTTAAACCATATCTCATAATTAAATTTTATTCCCATTTTTACTTACAATTTATATTAAAAAATTGCTTCAAGAAATGAATTGAGAGAGGATACCAGTGAGATACACTTACCAGGTGCTACCTCTTAGTGGGGCCCACATGTCATACAAAGAGATACAGAGAGAAAGAAATCGGTTCGGTAGTGAAGGGGTACTCCTGGCTGAGGCAAAAACGAAGACAGAGGAGGGAGGCCGAGGCATGGCAGCGGCGGCGACGCCGGCGGGGAGTAGCCGATGAGGCGACGGTGGCCACTAAAATGGAATGCCCTGTTGTTGAGGAGGCTCATGGTGGCAGTAGCTCCGGCCGGGTGGCGTCAAGACGGGCTGACGGCGGTGTTAGGCGGCCGGCGGTGAAGGAGAAAAGAGGTGGCGGCACCGTGGTGGGGGAGAGAAGAATTTGACTGGCGCATGAGCAGTAGGGGGTTGGGAGGAACCTACCCATGGCAACAGCTTGGTGGGAGAGGTCCTGAGGTGAGCCGGCGGCGAGCGCGGGCGGTGGCGCGGGGGAGGCCACCGTGGCTGGCGCGCTACGGCGAAGGGGAGGGTAGGGCGGTGCTCGGGGAAGGGTTGTGGTGTCTAGGTGGAGCTCCCGGCGAACGGAATTGGGCCGGCGTCCACCGAGCCATCAACGGCGCCGATAATGGCGCGTTCGGGCGGCGGTGAGGAAAACCGGCCGTGCGGCGAGCCGGAGGCACCCCGGTCCGATTAACTTGGAGGGGTTGTACATAGGGAGCGGAGGGACGTCGGGACGTGGTTGGAGCGGTGGAGCTTCGCCGGAGCGGCCGGGGCGGCGAGGAGCCGACAACGGCGGGCTCACGGGCGGAGACCGGGAAGAAGCAGGGGGAAAGGGACGCAAGGGCGAAGAGTGGGGACTACTGCTTATAGTATGAGGAGAGTCACGGGAAGGCCATGGAAAACAGGGGGCAGCGCAGGGGCAAACCGTGGGCGGGGCAGGCGCATGCTCGCCACGGGGCGGAAGAAACCTGCGTGGAGCAGAGCACGCGCGCTCACGGGGGAGGAAGCAGAGAGGAGGGGGAAGAGGGAGTGCGGGTGAGGGGGCAGGCCCACTGGTCAGCACGCGGGAGAGAGAGATAATGTGGGCTGGGCCAGGGGTGGACGGTCGGCTGCATCTCCTTTCTTTTCTTTTCTTTTATCAATTGTGTAAATGTATTTTTATATTTTTGATTTCATGTATTGCTATTTTTTCCAGCTTATTTAATTTTGCATATTTTTATTTTCTATTGCTAAGCTCTTTATTGCACAATTTGTATATGCACGCATATATATACATGTGTTTGTATTTTATTCATTTACTTTTTATTGCTATTTATGCCATTATTTTCAAGATGAGATTTTATATTTTTAACTTAGATTTCTCCCTTCTTATACTGGATCATCTTTTCAGATTTCGCATTTTAAATCTTAATTTTCTACTAATTAAATATGTTTGCTTCTTCTTGACCCTTTTAACTTTTGGAACCTTCACCAAATATCTCAGAAAAACATCATAAACTCCAAATTCAAATAAAACATATTGCAAAATAATTCAAAAGCTTCACATTTTCAAATTTCAAATTTTTGGGATGTTACAATTGCTTTCATTCTTGTGTACATAATGAGGGGTATAGGGTAAATTTTTTGCTTTTTAGCCCAAAATTTGAAAGTTTTTTACATATGGACCCCTGGAGAAAAGTTTTGCAAAAATGGACCCTTCTCTCGGCGCCAAAGCATATGGCGCCCAGGGTACATGTCACGGCGCCATATGCTTTGGCGCCGTGAATTGACACGTCGGAGCCAGGGTGGCATAGAACGGCGCCAATGCCCACGGCGCCGCGATATGCACCTACGGCGCTAAAGGCCGTGGCGCCGTGCGTCGGGACTTAAGCCCGAGCGCGTCCCCCGGCCCCCAGCTCCCCCTCACTGCTCCTTTGTTCTAACAGTAAACCGCCGCCGCCCCCCTCTATTCCCCCTCTAAATCCTCTCAAATCCACCGATTAATCTCGCGATTTTGCTTCCATATCGGGCAAGCAAGGTAAACTCTCTCCCCTCCCTTGATTTTTTGCAATAGATATGGATTATTTGAGGTACATTTCGTAGGGCAAGATTTGAATCTCTAGATGAAATTAGTTCAATTATGAGCGATTTTAGGGTACATTTGCAATGGATTTGCGTAATGTAAGAGAAGTACTGTGTATTTGGATAGGTTTTAGGGTTTGATTATTATTTATACATGGTTGTGTTCGGTTTTAGGTTTTTAGGGTTTCATATACCAAATAGGATGATTTCATGTCAACATGGGCAAGATTGTATGTCCACCTAACCCTTAGTAGCTTTGATTATTGTTTATATTTACAAAATTATATTTTTACCACCACCCCTAATTTAGATTTGCATTCTAATTCAAGTGGCAAAGACAACTTATTGTCAATTACACCAAGTTATATATATATATATTGATATATATATATATATATTGATATATATATATATATATATTGATATATATATATATTGATATATATTGATATATTGATATATATATATATATATAATGTCTTTGATAAATATATCTCGGTATTTACAGTTAATATTAGTGACCTAATATTTAAATTATTTACCATAATTAACTTACTAATCTTTGTTGACATGTATTTAACCAAGGGTAAATCAATTTGATTCCAATTATTATTCATGTTGATTCCAATTTCATAATTCAATTTGATTATTACTTTTATTTATAAATCATGTTTTATAAATTTCTTATTTGAATATTTCTTAACCATTGAATTCTAAAATTTATCATAGGATGGCGAGATACCGGCTGCTAGACGAGTTCTACGAGAGGGAGCACCGCGGCAGGCTCACGGAGGACGCCCAGGTACGTGTGTGGTCGAAATGTACATGTGTTCAACTTGATGGTCACGCAGCTAACTTTTATAGCAATTTTCAGGAGATACCCATACTTCGTCCTCGAACCCATGATGGGTTCCAGTTGATGCGCTACGACGACCGCTATACCCCACTGCTGCGCCGTGCTGGGCTTCACACGGTCGCTAACCTATTACGGCGGGGCATGCCGGTCTTCAACCCCGCAGCTTTGACCGCACTTGTCGACAGGTGCATTTTCTCTATCGGGTCTATTTGTTTTCGCTTGTATATTCTTACGTACGTAACTAATTATTTTCTCCTTGTACTACTAACAGGTGGAGGCCAGAGACACACATGTTCCACCTTCCCTGTGGGGAGATGACCGTTACGCTGCAGGACGTGGCGATGATACTTGGACTTCCCATCAGGGGACAGCCGGTGATCGGCCCGGCGGTGTCTGAGGGCTGGAGGGCACGTGTGGAGGCCTTCCTGGGCACGCCATTGCCTCCTGCCCCAGATAATGCCAGGCGAGGCCGCGTCTCGGGGGTCCACCTTAGATGGTTGCGGAATACCTTTGGCGAATGCCCTGCTGCCGCGGACGACGCCACAGTGACCTACCACTGCCGCGCCTGGGTCCTGCACATGTTCGGGGCAGTGCTGTTCCCGGACGCCACGGGGGATGCCGCTTCGTGGATGTACATCCACTGCCTCCAGGACTGGGGGGACGCTGGACAGTTCAGCTGGGGCTCGGCGGTCCTCGCATTCCTCTACCGCCAGCTTTGCGAGGCCTGCAGACGCAAGGCGCCCACGTCGACGCTCGGTGGCTGCGTCTTCCTTCTGCAGGTGTGGTAATGCATTTATTTTTCCTACAGTTCTTTGTTTTTGTGCATGGCTAATCGTGTGTCTGCCCGTATGTTCGCTTGCTAGGTGTGGATGTGGACACGCATTCCAGTGGGGCGCCCTCGAGTGTTCCAGGCGCAGCCTTGGCATCCACTGGGTGTGGATGACCTCAGCCCCACTGTTGCGTACCTGTGGGATACAATGTCAGTCCCGTTCGCAACTACTCAGCGGGCGTACGTGGATTTCAGCAACGAGTTTGACACTTTGTCTCCCACGAGGGTAAGGAATTGGTACTGCATTTATTTATTCTACAGTTCTTGATTTTTGTACATGGCTAATCGTGTGTTCGCTTACTAGGTGTCCTGGGAGCCTTACTCCGAGCCACGGGTTCTAGCGCTACCGCTCAGCACCATGTGCCGCAGGGACTCCCATATTTGGAGGATGAGGTGTCCGCTGATCTGCTTCTATGCCGTGGAGATTCACCTCCCTCACAGAGTTGCGCGGCAGTTCGGCCTCGTGCAGTTCTTCCCCCCAGAGGGGATGTCGACTTCTGTTGAGTTGCACAAGTAAGTAACAATTTAAAATTCTTTTGGTTCGTACTAACAACTATTGTTGACATCTGCTATATGTACAGGTTCGACAGGGTCCGCCAATGAAAGGTGACGGATTTTGCTGATCACCACCGACAGTACGTGCAGTGGTGGAGGAAGATGGAGGACAACTGCGAGCCGGACAGTACCCCCCACAGTAACGCCAGCTTCCGGGGTTACTTGTCCTGGTACCACACTGCCACGCGCTACAGGCTGAGGCAGCAGTGGACCGATGTCGACTACGCGGACCTCGCTTCGTCCGAGGACGAGGACACTGCATACGACAGGCGTGCGAGGGAGGGCACAGTGGTCGAGGCCGCTCCGATTCTCGATCGAGTGGTACAGAAAGTATGATATTTGCAATACTTTGGTTCCATACGTTTATCTCGCACTTATGTTTACTTATTTCTTTAGAGGACTTCTCTCCAAACCTCGGTGCGTGAGATCGACGAGGTTCTCGGCCACCTGGACAGCGAGAGCCACCCCCTGAGGGACTTCCTGCAGGTACGAAGATAATTCGTTAGGTTATATCGATTCAGCATGTATGCAATTATGACTTATCATTACTTATAGAGACTTCGACGTCGCCTCAGTCGGGCGGCAGGTCGGTGTGGTTGCCGCGCACGCTCAGACGTGATCGTACCACCGGCCTCCCACCGCTCAGCCGATGCAGCGTCGTCATCACACGTCGGCAGGCGCCAGTCCACGAGGAGCTCGTCGCGCACTCCGACTTTTAGTCAGGGCGATGACGACGACGACGACGAGGCGGAGCAGGGTGACGACGTCGAGGAGGAGCAGGGTGACGACGTCGAGGAGGAGCACGAGGATGAGGAGGCATCTACCCACGATGAGATTGGGATGTCGCAGATGCCTGACGCACCATCTACTCAGGCTTCGCAGTGGCCTCGTCGTTCGGCTCGTCCCCCGAGCACGTATACTACAGGGAGTGATGCTCTAGCCAAGGGCAAGGGGAAGGCCAAGAGGCAGTGATGTTTTGAGATTTTTTTATAGACATGTGACATTTTCAGACTTATGTCATATTTTGAGACTTTTGTATAGTTATGTGGTATTTTGAGACTTATTGATAGTTATACGATGTTGTTATTTAGGTTGTCAGATGTTTCATGTGTGAATGTATGCGTATGTCTGTATGTGCATATGTTTTACAGAAAAGTTTGTTGTTTTGCTGTTTTTTGTCAGGTGTAGCTAGCACGGCGTCATACCCTTTGGCGTCGAGATGTGTATATACGGCGCCAGGGTGTTTGGCGCCAAAAAAGGCGCCAAACAGTCTGACGCCGTACATACACATCTCGACGCCAAAGGGTATGGCGCCGTGCTAGCGATGTACGGCGCTTGCATGTTTGGCGCCGCGATAGGTGGACTTGCAGCAAGCACGGCGACCACGTTTGACTGGCTAAGTCAGAACACGGCGCCACGGCCTTTAGCGCCGTAGGTGCATATCACGGCGTCGTGGGCCTTGGTGCCGTGATATGCCACCCTGGCTCCGACGTGTCAATTCACGGCGCCAAAGCATATGGTGCCGTGACATGTACCCTGGGCGCCATATGCTTTGGCGCCGAGAGAAGGGTCCATTTTTGCAAAACTTTTCTCCAGGGGTCCATATGTTAAAACTTTCAAATTTTGGGCTAAAAAGCAAAAATTTTACGGGGTATAGGTCCCTATTTATAGACTACAATGAGATGCCCACCATGGGCCCTAGGCTGCTAGCCCAGGCCCAGGTTTCTTAACACTCCCCCTTTGGCACTCATCCGACACGTTCATGCCTCACTGAAACTCCATAAAAACCCAGTGAGAAAAATTTGGAGAAAGAGCACATGATACATGTGATGTTGCGATGCACGAATTGCCTCATTAAAAACCTTGGTCGAGAAACTTCATGGAAAACTCGTCAAGGGGAAAAGAGTACAATTCATCCAATTTCATTTGGTCTTCAGGACTTTATTCCTTTGGGTACTTAATCTTCATGATCAAGATTTAATAACGGGCTTGAGAGAATTCTCCCCCTGAATTCTGCACTTCTCTAAGTTTCATCATTTCAATCCCTCACACGCACCTTTCAAAGCTAGATGCGAGGATTGACTTAGCGAACAAGTCTACATGACTTAGTGTGCAGTACTTTAATCTTGTCCATCTTTGCAATTCATGAGCATAGAGGAACTTGGGGTTGATATGCTTACATAGCCCGTCTGCACTTGTGCTACGCAAGCTACATTATCTTCATGGATAATTTTGGGGGTTTGCACAATGTTCATTCCACATGACTATTGGATGTGGTGAACCGTTCATCGGAACCAAGCGCACATTCGTGCGGCTTCATACAGTGGTATAATTTCTGAGTGGTTCGTCGAAGTAGCTACAAGGCTTTGCTTAGACGATTTCTAGGAAATTGCAGTTCCACCACATGGAAATACATAGCCTGTTTGCGACTTGGCGGTATGCGGGTCAGACAGGTACCCAGCATCTGCATAGTCAATCAAGTTCAGATCTTGATTCTTTTTGTAAGACAATCTAAGCTCTTTGCTTCCTTGGAGGTATCGGAAGGTGTCCTTTATGCCCTGCCAATGCCTTTTGGTGGGCTCTGCACTGTACCTTGCTAAGAGGTTCACGGCAAATGCAATGTCCGATCTAGCGCAGTTTACTAAGTACATGAATGCTACCACTACACTCAAGTGTGGGAATTCTGGCCCTAGGACTTCCTCCCCCTCTTCTCTAGGTCGAAAATGATCTTTTTCTTGCTGTAAAGGCCTACCGATCATCGGTACTTTCGAGGGAAATACCTTCTTAAAGCCAAACCTTTCAAGCACCTTCTGGGTGTAGGTCGACTGATGTACCAAGATTCCTTCAGGGACATACTCAGGATGCAGGCCAAAGCATAACTTGATCTTGCCCAAATCTTTCATTTCAAATTCTGACTCCAAGTAGGAGCTTGCTTCTTTTATGTCTTCAGCTGTCCCGATGATATTCAGATCATCTACATACACAGATATTATACAGAATCCATTCTGGGATTGCCGTATAAATACACAAGGACACTCTTCATTATTCGTGTAACCTTCCTTGCAGAGAAAGTCGCTTAAGTGATTATACCACATTCTTCCAGATTGTTTCAGTCCATACAGTGACTTTCTGAGTTTATACTGTACAGATTTCTATTTGCTCTGTCTTGGTTCGGGAGAGAGATTCCTTCAGGGACTCTCATATAAATTTCCGAATCCAAGTTACCGTAAAGGTATGCAGTCACAACATCCATCAATTTCATTTCTAAATTCAAGTTCACTGCCATTGAGATCAAGTATCTAAAGGTAATTCCACTCATGACCGGGGAGTAGGTTTCTTCATAATCAACTCTAGGACGTTGAGTGAAACCTTGGGCTACCAGCCTTGCTTTGTATCTCACTACTTCATTTCTTTCATTTCTCTTTCGAACAAATACCCACTTGTGCCCAACGGGGTGTATGTGGGGAGGTGTGCGGCATACGGGCCCAAACACCTCTCTTTTATTCAGAGATAGCAATTCAGTTGCTATTGCCTTCTTCCAATCTTCCCAATCTGATCTTTTTTTACATTCAGCGAGCGATGCAGGCTCGGGATCAAGATCGATGATGGTGGCAATTTTCTTTGCGAAGTAGATATTGATATTAGCTGTTGTCCTATTCAGGGACTCTCCCGTGTGCACATAATTTATAGCTATTTCTTCATAAGTTGTTTCTTCTGGAGCGATTGCTTCTGCTGGAGCTTTACCTTGCACATCGCTTCTTTCAATTGCGGTGACAAGTCCCTTTAGTTTTTTTTCGACTCCGATGTGTGCGCACACATCCATGCCGATGGGGATATTCAGATCCGGTATGCCCTTTTCTGAAGGTGTCATACTTGTGCCAGGTCTCAACTGGCTCCCCTTCTCATTCTGGGGACTTTAATGATCGACTGTGATAAATCTCTCTTATCCTTTTTCACCAGGCGTCTCCGGTTACTAAGGATTCGAGGAACCGGAGTTCTCGTCCTCTTTTTTTTATTTTTTTTGAGGCCTCTGGACGAGATTAGGGATACCTTTTGCTTTATTTGGTATTTCAACTCTCTCCGGTGCAGTGCGTGCAGGCACATGCGACTTAGTCACGCTCTTCAAATCACTAAAGTGATCAGGAAGTTGATTTGCTAGTTCTTGCAAATCGATTGTCTTCTAGACTTCTCTTGTCTTCTGGACTTCTATTGTCTTATAGACTTCTTTTATCTTCTAGACTTCTCTATTTGCTTCACTAATGCGCGGGTCATCTGCATGGATTCCAGTGGCTTGCCACGTAATTTCCCGACATTCTTCATCAAGGGGTTGATTTCCTCCCCCTAATGTTGGGAAATCTTCGGTGCTGACCCTTGCGCTAGTTGCATTGGTGAATAGATGTTGTAGGCCGAAGGTCTAAGGTTGATGAGATCCGCTGAATGTAGGACTGCGTGTCCCCAACATGTAGCTGACAAATTATAATTATGCAAGAGGGGTCGGGCAATAAATTTAATTCTCTTAATTAAAGCCTCTGCCAGACCATTCTGGGTATGGACATGCGGCGCCGAATGCTCAACTGCAATTCCCATTGCCATGCAATAATCATCAAATGCCTTCGAAGTAAATTCTCCGGCGTTGTCCATTCTGTTGGACTTGATATGATGATCTGGAAACACATTTCTGATGCGAATGATCTGTGAGATCAATTTTGCAAAGGCGTGGTTTCTTGTAGACAGCAAACCCACATATGACCACTTCGAAGAAGCGTCAATGAGCACCATGAAATACTTAAACGACCCTGAGACGGGCTGAATGGGACCGCAAATGTCTCCTTGGTTGCGTTCCAGGAATGCAGGGACTTCATCCTTCACTTTCAGAGTGGAGGGTCTAGTAATTAGTTTCCCGGTGGAACATGCAGGGCACACAAAATCTTCATGATTCGGGAAATTCTTCACATTAATATTATGCCCATGCGAGTTATTTATTATGTTTCTTATCATCCTAAGACCTGGGTGGCCTAATCTGTCATGCCAAAGACAGAAGAGTTCAAAGCTTCTAAACACTGTCTTCAGAACAGTGTACGCTGCAGGCACTTTAATGTTGGTATAATATAGCCCAGTTTCAAGTGAAGGAAGTTTTCTAATGCACTTTTCCATTCTCTTCGCGCTTCGTAATGAGTAGGTATTCCTTACCGTACTCTTCTTTAGTCTCAACGTGGAAACCATTTGAGCGGATATTCTTAAAACTTAGAAGAGTTATAGTCGATTTTGGGTACAATAAGACTTCTTCAATGACCAAAGTTGTGCCCATTGTGGCTCTTCCTGAACCAATTATACATGCATCGCTTCTGGCGATTGTCGTAAGGCTGCCAGTGCTCTTACGAATCGACTGGAAATATTCAATCTCTCTTAAGATGATATGCGTTGTGCCGCTGCTAGCTAAGCACACTTCCTTCATAGGGCGCTACACGTGTTCTAATATAGGGTATTTATTAACATGTACGAGAAGGCAATCAACACATAAATAAAATACTCTAATATCAGAACATATCATGCCATCATAAACTGAATAAATGAATGAATTCTTCAAATATCATCCATCCATCATGAGAAAATAACAAATCTTAAGTATCATCCATGTAAATTCTAACATATTCTTCCACACAAAATAAATGACAATTAAAGTCGAAATGCATTCAGTGCACTAGACTTCTTCTGCTATTTTCTCGGGGCTGACGTTCTCTTCAAGAGAAATCATGGCGGTGGCTGCTTCTAGGTCGAGAGGGATTGCTGCTGTCGTGATGGTTTCAACCTCCATCGGTGCAGGCAGCTACTTAGAACTCTCCTCCTCAGCCGATGCAAAGTGGGCTTCATGCTGCCCTTTGCCATCCCGCTTTGGCTTGCTAGCCTTATTCTCTCATGGAGCATCTGATTCGCCTTTATGAGCTGCGGTCTTACCCTTCCTTCCTCTTTTCTCTATCAAGGTCTTTCGCACCTTGTTGCTCCCAACGTTAGCTTCAGGGCCAGTGGAGCTCCCAGACGGCTGAGTGACTTAGTTCTTGCGGAGAACTTCGTCCTAAGCCTCCGCAGCTTGCATCATATCAATCAATTCGTCATATTCCTCATAGCTGTCTTAACGATAATTGTGTGCGGATTGTACTGCATTGGGGTGGAAGGATTTTCTCAATTTTCTGTATTGGGGTACAAATCCTGTGCAAGGCAGAATTGTATTCCTCGACCGTCTTAAAGTCGGCAAACCTCAGTCTGATCCACTCTTGCTCTGCTTGGGAAAGAATGGTGTACTTTAGCCTCTCAAACCGCTTCTGGAGTGCGGTCCAGAGTGCTAGCGCGCTTTTCTCTGCCATGTACTCATTCTTGAGAGTGAGACAGAGATGATGCCTGAGAAAATGAAGTGCCTGATCATTCTTCTTAGGTTTGGGTTGAGCGTCATTTAGTTCGCCAATCCCAATAGCAGCGCGGAGCTTCCTGGCTCCAAGCACAATCCCGACATCGGATGCCTACGTCAGATTGTTTTGGCCATGCTGGGTCAGCTCCTTGAACTCCCAGTTCGTGATGCTAGTCATCTAAATGTGTATAAGTCTACTGCTGGTAGACATGCATGGAATAATTCACTGCGGGTAAATAATTGGTATAAAAGATTCTCGCAATGTTTCAGAATTTTCTATGCATTTTCTATAAATTTTGCTGCTAATTCAGTGATTAAAAGCAATTTTCAGTAATTACAATTAACCAAATCAGAAAATAAATACAGAAAATACAGAGAATAATAATGGCATAAATAAATAAGCTTCAAATGCTAAAAATAATGCAAAATTCGGATTCCCGAGGCCCTTTTATGCTAAAATATGAAATTTCAGCAAATTCTGTAATTCCAGAGGGTTTTTACGCAAATATTCAGTTCAGAGAAAAATTTGTGCAATTTTCTGATTTACAGAGGGGTTTTCTGCAAAATTCTGGACCCACTCGTAAATTTGAGGTCTTATACGTATTTTTCTGAACTACGAGACCTTTTCTGCAAAATTCTGGACTTAAATGCAAATTTTAGGGGCCTTTCGGTAATTTATGGAAAATAGAAGGACTTTCCCGCAAAATCAACTCCCCTCCCCACCGGCCGGACCTTCTTTCTCCCGGCCCATCTCCTTCTTCTCCCCAATCATGGCCCATTTCTTCTCTCCCCCCTCCCGCGGCCCACCTCCTTTCCTTCGCCCCCGGCCCATTTGGCCTGCCCGGCCCATATAACAGGGGGGGGGGGGTTTAGGGTTTCCCCTCCCCTCACTCCACTCGGGGCGGCGGCGGCGCCAAAAGGGTGGCGACCGGTCGGTGGCGTGGGCGCGATGGGCCGCTTCGAGCGGCGCAAGGTGGCGGCGCAAGACGACGGGGAGGGTCGTCTACCCGGCGGCGGCTGCTCGGTGGCTTCAGGGCACGGATGCGGGTGCAGGGTGCCGTGCGGCGGTGTGTGGCCGGCGGCGAGGCGGCGCCATGCAGGGCGGTGTGCGGCCGGCGGCTGAAGGCTCGGGTGCGGCCGACGAGTGTAGGGACGCCGAGATGGAGGGGCCAGCGGGGAGGCGGCGCGGCCGCTTCGGGCGGCGATTCGGTACCACTGCGGCGCGGCTACTTCGAGGTGGCGACGAACACGCGCATGCGGGCGCCGGTGGTGTCCAGTGGTTGTGGGTGGCGGCGCACAAGGTGGAGGATGCCGGCGGGTGCGGGCCGAGGCGGGGAGGTCGGCGCAAGAGGGGTGACCGGCGGCACCGTGCGAGCGAGCGGCCGGCGTGCGGGCACTTCGGGCGCGCGCAAGGGAAGGCGATCCAGCGGCTTGCTTCGGGAGGAGCGCGTGCGGGCGCGACGAAGCTGAGTGCAAATGGCCAGCGGCCCACGGCGGTGCGCATGCAGGCGCGGTGACGTGGAGGCCGAGGGTGACGCCAGCTTCAGGCGGTGGCGCGGCAGCCGGTGTGCGGACCGGGGGCCAAAGCGGCGACCGGTCAGACTGCGCACGTGCGGGTGCGGTGTTGGTCGGGCGGCTTCGGGCCGACTTCCTCGGGTGGTGAACCAAGCTGCCGGCGGCAGGCCGGTGGTGGCAGCGGCCGTGCAGGGCCGTCCGTGCCAAATTCTTTTTCATGCAATGTAATGTTTGTGCAAAATTGATGCAATACCAGATAGATGCAGAGGTCGTGCAAAGACTTCATGCAGAATTATGCAATTTGTTTTCTTTTCCAATCTGCGATGCAATCATCATCTGCCCTTTTCGCAATCTACCGATCGACATTGTGCCGACAATTTCAGATCGGCTCACGGTAGATTTGGGGCGGATTTGCATCGTTTCTAATCTACAGTGCAATCAACATCTACCCCGTTTCACAATCTACCGATCGGCATTGTACCGACGATTTCAAGTCTGCTCGCGGTAGATTAGGGCGGATTTGCACCGTAGAGATTCAATCTAGAACGCGAAAAGAAAATACAGATTCAAAAGCGATCTAGAAAATTCAATCTGTGCTTCGATGATTACCTCGTTCACTGGAGCGAAGTCGTGCTGATAACGTGTTGAGGAACTGTCGCTGGCGACTAGTCCAAGCGATTCCTCTGTTTAGAACAAGAACGAATCAATCACAAAATCACAGAATAATAGATTGAACACACAGAGAGAGATAGAGAGAACTCCTGGTCTTTCTTTATTGCTTTCATTCTTGTGTACATAATGAGGGGGTATAGGTCCCTATTTATATACTACAATGAGGTGCCAACCATGGGCCCTGGGCTGCTGGCCCAGGCCCAGGTTTCTTAACACTCCCCCTTGGGCACTCATCCGACACGTTCATGCCTCACTAAAACTCCATAAAAATCCAGTGGGAAAATTTTGGAGAAAGAGCACATGATACATGTGATGTTGCGATGCACGAATTGCCTCATTAAAAACCTTGGTCGAGAAACTTCATGGAAAACTCGTCAAGGAAAAAAGAGTACAATTCACCCAATTGCATTTGGAAAAATTCACCCAGGCCCAGGTTTCTTAACAGTATCTATGCTTTTTTTAATAGTAATTTATATAATTTTTAAAATATACTAAATAATGGATAATATTATTTATTTTTTATGTGATTTAAAATTACTATACTCTTGTTGGAGAGAAAACATGTAAGCATTGCTCTATTTTTGTGTCGACGGGCACTAGCGGCAAACTATGAGGCGCAAATGGGCTCTGGCAACTCTTACCAGTTGGGGACTTGGGCTGTAGCTATCAAGGCTTGTCATTGTCTTCTGTATATTTCTAGGCATCATCTTTTCATTTAGCATTGAGCCAAAACTAATGCTTCGCTATTATTCCCCAGACGATTGCTCCCTAAGAGCATGTTTTTTGCGAAAAGACCCTCCAGTTTTACAAAATTGTGTACGGTTCCTCGGTTTTGCGGAAAGACCCCGTCAAGCAGTGCTTTTGCGAAAAAGCCATCCTCCTTTCTAAAATTACGTATGGGTCCTCAATTTTTTTAGGAGGCCCTCCTTTTATGTGATTAAGCTCCGCACTTTTCCTAGAATTATATACGGATTCTCTGTTTTCCAAAAAAGCCCTTTGCCTTTTTGGGAAATACATATGAGTCCTTGATTTTTTTAAAAAAAACCCCTACAAATTGTCAACTCTTGCTTCGGTCTATGTGGTAGCTAGTGCGGCGTGGCGCCGCGCTTCTGTAACTAGTACAATTATCAAGCTCGCAGCCTAGAGCGACGACCATTGACTTTTTCCCTTCTTACCTCTGTATTTGAATGGCAAAGATGCAATAACCGTCGAAACCAAGGCTACTCCCAGGCAGCACCCACCAAACAATGCCCAGTGTTCAAACAGGAGTTGGTGGTGCACCTGGCAAGAAGGCCACAATTTTTGATCCTTTAAAAACCATTTGTTGACTCAAAGACCATGAGAATCTTCTATTTGGAATTCTCCATCCCATTACAACCCTCCATACTGTAACAATTAATCAGCCATGATTGGATCTGCACGGCGCTCTGCATGTGTTATTGTGTTAATCTGCTCCTAATCGCCACCCCTAGCTAGCCTCCCTACTGCTGCTGCTTCTGGTGCAAATTAGTTGCACACTGCCTGGTCGCAATTCAAGAACCAAGGAAGGCAGCGGGATTCTGATGAGCCGTTTCATCAGGTAAGCTCCTGAATTTCTTCTCATCATGTCCTCAATTCAGACCATTCAGTTGTTTCTCAGTAGCTTTTCTTGGTCCAAGCTAGAAGTCGTCAGAAGTTCTACATGCAGGGTCTGTGAACGAGAAGAATACTCTAATTGGAGATAGAAATTTTCAGATTCCTTAGAGCGAGAGGGAGAGAGAGATGGGTTGTGTCTCTTCCAAGATCCTGACCAAATCAGGGAGCTTCCAGGAGGAGGTGAACCACAGCTTCCAGAGGAGCAACCTGATCGAGGAGATCATCCTGTCCAACTCCAAGAGTAACGGGGACTAGTTCCTGGCCCTCCTCTGCACGTCGAATTCCAAGGCCAGGAGGACCAAGGACGCCGAGCAGGGCCCGCCGGCCGCCGAGCCGGTCATGATCGAGACGATCAACGTGTCCGAGTTGCTCGCCGGGCTGGACGAAGAGAACAACGCAGAAGAAGGACAAGAACAGTATGATGGTTAGAAAGATCAAGGCGGCAAATCTTCAGGTGATCAGTGCGCATCAGATGGCACGGCCGGAAGGGCGAAAAGCTTTCGCACGGTGGAGGAGTTCGACGCGTTGGTGACACAGAGCAGCTCATCGGAGCAAGTAAAACCTTTAAAACTAGCACCACCTGAACAAAATGCGTCACTGATGTAGAGCGACTTTTCAGAGCAAGAGGAAGCTAGAACAGTAGTACCCTCCGACCAAGACGCAATGGCCACAAGCTGCAAATCATCCGAGCAGGAAGAGGCTGCCGAAGTGAAGAGGCGAGCGAGGGCGAGGCAGCTCGGCGAGCTGAACGTGCCGCCGGCCTTCGACTTCTCCAAGTCCGGCAGCCTGAGAGACTGGCTTCTCCGGGGCGGCCAGATGTTCTCGCCGGGCTCCTACGTCGCTCCCAAGTTTGGGAACGTGGCGGCGCCGTCTGAACACGGAAGTCATTAGGCCACCGGCCAGCAGCAGCAACATGCGGTGTTTGATCCGGAGCTGGTCGCGCATTTCGAGCAAGCCATGGAGCAGCTGTCCGTGGACGAGGAGCGCGTCCTGAAGGAGATTTTGGAGGCCATGGAAGCGGGAGAGAAGAGAAGGCAAGAAACAGCAAGGTTGGAGATGATAAACGATCGGCCGGTGGTTGGGCAAGACTAGCTGCTGAACTTGATGATGATTTTGGTAGTTTCTAGGGTTCTTGTAGTGTGATTTGTTTGTAAGGTGTAAGTAGAAATGTTCAATGACGGTTTATTTTTCCCCATTACCTCTCTGACATAGGAGAGTGGCTTATGGCTGAAAAGCAATGTAGCTACTTAAAAAAACACTGTACTGATGATGGCTTATTTGACGTAATTAAATTTTAAAAAATAAAAATAGAAAAAACAAGTTAGCATATCAGATACAGTACAAACGAATACGAAAAAAACCGATAAAAAAGCTTTAAAAAGTCAAAAACTAGAAAAAGGCAAAATTATTAAATAGTAAAAAATAAGCTAAAAGTTAGAAACTTAAGTCAAAATAAGCGGATATTAAAGATAATGAAGCGCGATAGAAACAACTCTTCAAATTTGTTAACCAATCATCGGCCACCTCTCTCCTGTCCGGCCTACTGAAGCCCACGCGAGTGACGCCTGCCGGCCCGCCTCCCGCGCGGAGACGGACGCCCGCGCGTGAAAAGCCATGGGCCCACGGCAGGCCCGGAATTTGTTTTTCAAAAATAGGCTCCAATCGCCCAATGGTTGGGCGACTGGAGCCTTTCGCCCAACCCAGCAGCGACAACTGGAAAATCTCCCAACCGTTGGGCGATTAATTGCAGTCGCCCCACCGTTGGGCGACTTTCATCCAGTCGCCCTCCCATTGGGCAACTGCATGAAAGTCGCCCAATGGTTGGACGACTGCACTCAGGCCCCCGAGAGAAAAAAAGAGAGGAAAGAGTCCATCTTTGCCGAAATTTAGAAAGTGCATCAAAAATTTGCCAAAAATAGTGAAAATTGGTGGAGCTGTTCTTCATACATTTAAAAGCCTCCAGAAAATATTTTGAGCAATTTCGGCCACGGGATCAAAAGTTATAATAGTTTCAATTGAGGTTGAAACGAATTCCGACACACCTTCAGTAAAACGGGCATAACTTTTGCATACGGTGTCCGTTTTCGACGTTCTTGTACTCGTTGGAAAGCTAACGACGAGTCCGATCCAAAAATAATGACCCGCTTGCGCCCGTCGCCCTCCAACACCCTGAAAATTGGCTATCTTTGGACCTAAACCTGTGTCGCAAGTTTTTGGTTTCTGTTTTTACCCTTTTTCTTAGTCTTCCCTTCGGAATTTGGATTTTTCTTCAACTAAAAAGTTGTAGATCTTGTCGAAACCTTTCAAATAAGTATATATAAGCCATATAGAACTTTGCTATTTTATCTTTTCAGACTAGTTGTTTATATTGCATCGGTATATAAAACGATCGGTACATACGGTTTTCGTCAGCCCCTGAGTGCAGTCGCCCAATGGGAGGGCGACTGGATGCAGTCGCCCAATAGGAGAGCGACAGGGACTCTGTTGGGGCGATAGATTTTAGTCGTCCTCCCATTGGGCGACTTGAGCCTATTTTTGTAAAAAAAAATTCGTAGTATATTTCTGTAATTTTGAATAAAAAATAGATTATTCGTACCAAAAATTCTTGCTTCCCGTGTGTTGCTTTCCGTCCATTGGTGTTGCTTGATGAGGCGTGCGAGAAGACGCCGAGTCGATGACTAGGCAGAGTACGACTCGCACGTGAGAAACGAGGACCGTTTTTTTAAGATCGAAGCCAACTCGGAAAAACAAAATCGATTCAGAGCCTGCCCGTTTGGGCTAAAAAAGATTAGATTTATAGCTAAAAGTACACTATAATTGATAGTGACTTATTTAACATAATTAAATTTAAAAATTTTGAAATTTAGAAAAAAAAACAAGTTAGCCTATTACAAACAATGCAAACGAGTATGAAAAAAAGAACTGACAAAAAGCCAGAAAACCAGAAAAAGACGAAATTTAGAAATAGAGAAAAATAAATCAGAAGTCAGAAGCTGAAACCGAAATGAGCGGGGCCTCAATCTCCCCTGTGGAGAACGACGCCGACTTGTCTTCTCTAGCTCTGATATCAATATTGGATTTTCTCTAACCTTAAATTAATTCTGTGAAGGCTTTCGGTCTACTCTCTATTTATCTGCTTTATCTGTGGTGCCACTCACAAATACATAATGAGGTTAGAGGGTAGGGAGCTATTTAGAGACTCCACTTTGTTTTCGGTATCCCATGAGACTCTTGAACCATATCACCAATCACGATTAGACAGACCAGTTTTACGAGTCTAAAATATATTAGTCTCAAGTACACACATATGAGTCATGTGCCATGATCAAGTTGTTTTTGAGATTAATTCCAATCTGATCATGTGGGTCAACAGCCTGTAGAGCCGATCCTGCAAAACAAACTCAGTTATTCCGCCTTGTGCTGTGCCCGGGTAAAACAAATGTACGCATATCAAATTTCAATAGATCTGATTTCAATAAATATGTCTACCATATTCCAGTACAACCGTTCTAGGCACCTCGAGTATAAATTCTTCGCATTAAATTCCACATCAAATATTTCCTATCACTTGTATCAATAATATGAATAATTTTACACTGAGTAAAGTAGACAATAACCATAATAAATATTGAAAGCCACATAAAATTTCCAATAGGGCGAACCCGTAGCGGGGGAGGTGGATTTTCCTCCTCCAACGCCAGATCCGGTGACGACACCCCTTTAGGCCATCGGATCCAGCGCGCGGCAGAGCCAACTGTGGAGGAGAGCTAAGGGATGGCGGCGGCGAGGGAGGGAGAACGAGAGCTAGCGAGGGAGAAAGGAGAGCGAGAGGGGAAGAAAGGAGCGGCTATGGGAGCGGAGTTACGGAGGAGCAGAAGTAATCAGTGCTTTCAGATTTGTGCGTTGGATCCGATGGTTGCGGAGCATTCCATCGAAATAGTATAGGGTGCTCTAGTTTTGCTCTTGTAACTTATCATAGATAGTTTGAAAAACGTCTATGATAACCGCATGTTATCACAGATACATAAATTTATACGATTCGAAAACCGTCATGATGATTTTGTGACATCTGTGATGACCATTTCGGTAGTAGCGCACGCTAGTCTGCCTCAAATAAACATATACGCCAGTGTGCTAGGTCCTTACATTAATATTTATGTCGCCAGCCACGCATTGGTTGGTTTTATTCAAGACGTAGGGATCGATAGTTCAGTTGGGCACAAGGCACACGCAATTAAGACGATAAATAAGGGATCGATAGTTCAGGGCACAAGGCACACGCAGTTAACATCCTGTATTTTATGTAGTACTATCCCTGTAGGAATGAAGCGTCTTTAATTTGTATTGGAGAGAGAGGGGGCGAGAGAGAGAGAGAGAGATCATCGGAGCCATGTCGACGTACCGGCCGGACAGCAAGACCCTCCTCAAGACCGACTCGATCTGGGAGGTACGTGACGACCACAGTTTAGCTCCCTTTCTTGCTCAGTTTGCCGAGTGCGGCATCACGCGCTGTTGAGGTTAACATGCACGCATATATGCATGCAGTACGTGCTGGACACGACGGTGTACCCGCGGGAGCACGAGCGCATGCGCGAGCTCCGGCTCATCACGAAGGAGCATCCGCGGTACGTGCCTTGCTACGTGAAAAGTATATATATACCAATCACGTACGGCCGGCGAGATTGTGTATATCAGTTACTCATGTTGCGCGCGGTTTACGTCAATTGTTGCTGGCCAGGTCGTTCTGGGCGTCGTCGCCGGACCAGATGCAGTTCTTCTCCGTCCTGCTCAAGATGATCGGCGCCAAGAACACCATCGAGGTCGGCGTGTTCACCGGCTACTCGCTGCTCGCCACCGCCCTCGCCCTCCCCGCCGACGGCAAGGTCAGTTAGCTCAAATACGGAATTAATGGACCTTGACCTACTTCATCCAGCCATGCATGCATGTTTAGTGTATAGGCCGTGCATGATATCTGCACAAGTTTGCATATGGCAGGTGGTGGCAATCGATGTGAACCGGGAGTACTACGAGCTGGGCCGGCCGGTGATCGAGAAGGCCGGAGTCGCGCACAAGGTCGACTTCCGCGAGGGCGACGGGCTCACGGTGCTGGACCGGATGCTGGCCGAGGACGGCGCCGGCGCCGTGGCCGGCACGTTCGACTTCGCGTACGCGGACGCTATCAAGATGCACTACGGCGGCTACCACGAGCGGCTGCTGCGCCTGGTGCGCGTCGGCGGGGTGATCGCCTACGACAACACGCTATGGGGCGGCTCCGTGGCGATGCCGCGCGACACGCCGAGCAGCTCGGAGAACGACCGCGTGGCGCGGGGTTACATCATCGAGTTCAACGCCATGGTCGCGGCCGACGACCGCGTCGAGGCCTGCTTGCTCCCCTTCGCCGATGGCGTCACTCTGTGCCGCCGCCTCAAGTGAAACATACCACCGCGTTTACGAATAAACTTGTTTGCTAGCCTTGCAATGCATTTGTGAGTGGTCGATCGTGCTGTAAGAATGTCGTCTGGTTTGCAATTCGATTCCAGTCTCTTTTTTTCCTACTCCAGTAATGTTTGGGTTGCAGTTTTTTTTTCTACTCGTTTAATTAGATCGATAGATAGGGTGGGTTTTCACTTTTGCATACGTTTTTTAAGACTGAACCTATTAGTCGATTGTAGTACATATTATACTGATTTCAATTATATTACCTAAAATTATATATAATTATTTTTCTTAACAATATCTATTATAAATAACTAAAATTTAAAATTTTTAGCTAAAAGATAAAAGGCCAAACAAACTCTTGTAGCCCAACGTGGGATGTCTTCACCGACGCTCTTGGCCCTACTCAAAAAAGCTTATTTTTAGTGGCTTTTGGCTGAAAAACATTGTAGCTGACTGAAACAAACATTGTAGCTAACAGATGCTTATTTAGCATAATTAAATTTAAAAAATTTAAAAATAGAAAAAACATATTAGCACATCACGTATAATATAAATAAATACAAAAAAAGAACCGATAAAAAACCTAAAAAACCAAAATAAAAAAATTATAAATAATATAAAATAAACCAAAAGCTCAAGCCGAAACGAGGCCCTTAGCATCACACAGATGCTAGCTTAGCCGTTTCGCTCCAATGATGGGTATCTCTCTGTTCAGATGGGTCCCCTGTAGGTTAAATAAAGAACAAAAACCCCACCGCATCACGACACACACTCCATTCACCACCATCCCCCAACCCTGTCTCATCGCTCTCCGCCGAGCTGGGCGTGCCGGCCATTGACGGTGGCCGCATCAGTGCCATCGGGTGCGGCAGTCCTCGACCTTGGTCCGGCGGTGGCGGGCTTCCTCCACGTCGACTGGGATGCCAGCGGAGGCGCGGGCGCGGGCGGATCTGGGATGCGACGACGGCGGCGAGCTTAACTGGCGGCCATGGCGACGAAGATGGGAGGTGGCGGCTTCCGTGGCAATGACTCCTCTTCATAGTAGTCGTCCTCGGTCTAGGCCGTGGCCGTGGCCGCGCCGCTTCCTTCATCCAGATCCGCTATAGAGACGGAGGTCACCAGATCTAGAGGCGACGGCGAGCATGGTGACATGAGCGACGGCCACGGCCACAACGAGGCCTTCCCCTCCTGGCGCGAGCGCAACGATGCGGACGACGGTGGCCAGGCGCGTTGACTAGTGGGCCCATGCAGGTTTTTTTTTTCTTGGTGTCGGTACCTCGCTCGGGTAGCAAGAGGTGAGAGAAGGCTTTAGTAACTCCTGAAATAGCACATTGGCGACGCTCTTCTAAGCCCAAATCTGGTGCGAGCACAAGAGATGAAAGACCCCAAGTGTTTATAAAAATCACCGGACGTTTTCTTCTTAACTATCATCTAAATTTGTGACTATTAGATTAGATATCTAATAGTCATGAATTCTCCCCCACCCCCTCCAAAAAAAATCTCCCCCTCCATAGAAAGAAGCCGTTGGATTTATAATCCAACGGTCTCAAATTTAGATAATTGTTAGAAAGAAAATATCCGAATGATGACTAGACACACCCAAGAACAAAAGTCCAACCGGAATGGCACGACGAAGGAATTATGGAACCATTCATTCATAGTGCCGTTCGTGCTAACGACTAACGTCGATGAGATCGTGAGATGCCTACAACACTCGAGCACGAGCCGTCGGTATCATCGTACATCGAGACTCGCAAGGTGACAAATCCACAGCCGGTGAGACGGTGAGATCAGTGGCGGAGGGGCCTGGCACCCCCCAACTACACTCTGCTTTCGCAACATGGAGATTAATCTAGCTGAAAGAAGAACATGCTTGAGCGTTCCAGAGTCTAGACATCACTTCGCTAAACCTAGCAGATCTTGAGCAAAGTCCACATCTGCATACTATTCTCCGAAAACCGCGTCACATTTCGAGTCTGCGTCATGTGCATGCATCCCCAGATCTGTGCATCTTATCAGGGATGACCGGACAAGTGTCTGGGCTTCATTCGAACAGCGGGCACGCTCCAACCTTCTACTAATCCTCTATTATGTAGTTAATTATATGTGTTTAATTAGTAGTTTGGCCCCTCCCAATTTAGCCCAAATGTAAAGTATGTTTAAAGCCCAGTCATATACAGCCCAATTAGGCCTAGTAGTTGAGAACTGACGCAGTGACGCTTCATATTTCGTAGTTACAAATCTGTGATATTTCTTTACCAGTGTTGTCTGTCGGTTATGTGCGATATCAGGCCGAGAAGGAGGCGAAGCGGCTGGCCGGCTGCGGTGTTATCAAGATCATCATACGTCGACGGTCGATCGATTCATGTAGCAAAAAACAGCAATTAGCTGACAAAAACTGGTACTTTGGCTTAACTGAAGCGGCCAATACGCTTTCTCGGTGCAGGAGGCTTGAAGGAGGCACTAAAGGAAGCTGGTACTTGTTGTCCATGTTGCCCCCCCATATCCAATTCCTGCCTCCGCCCCTGGGTGAGATGCATGTGTCCTCAGCACAGCGGGGGATGACCGCATGGGTTCGGTGTCGGCCCGGGAGCGGCGGAGCGTCCGTCCGGAAGGTCCACAGGTCTACGCTGACAAGCCACGCTACATACGGCGACTATCACGGGAGGTTTTAGCGGATTTAGCGATGTTTGAGACAGTATTTATAAAACTAGTTATATACGCAGCATATTTACAGAAATAATATTTTTGTCGTTCGATGGGCGGGCGGTAGCGCGGAGGAGACGACTCGTGGCACCAGCCGCCCCGTGAGCAGATGGCAGGCGCCCACGGGACGACAGGTGTAATCACTGCCTAAATTAGTAATTTTACATTATATTTATTCGAATTTTTAAATATAACAAATAAGGTCGAAAAATTATGAAAATCTATGCATAGACTCCTAACACAAGCACTTCATTGTGTAATTTTTTTATCCACTCTGAATATTGCTCGAAAATTCGTAAGATTTTGGTATTTGTAGGAATTATTACATATAGCGAACGAGCTCTAAAAATTATAAAATTTTATATGAAGCCTCCCAACACAGTCGACCTAATTTTTTTTGAAATTTTATATACTCTAAATTTTCAATGTGTATTTACATAAATAGCCGTATATGAGCACAAAATTAGCGCTTGTGCCGTTCGGTCACCGGACGGCAACGCCTAATAGTTAACACATGGCGCCTACCGTCTGCCCATAAAATGGACGGTCACAAATTCATCTCTAGCCTCTGCAGATCTAGTCACGTGTTAAGGAGCTCACTCATAGTGTGTGTGCTTGTGGTATGCTTGTGGTGGTGCGCACACGTCTACTTTGTGGTGTTACACAATAAATCTTAATACAATTGCAAGAGTTTTGAAAATCTGAACATATAGAAATCACATCTAGGTCACTATGCGTGATACCCACGAAGCATTGTTCCAAACTAGCCTTCGACTTTCTATACTCAGCATATTGTAGGATAGAGTGCCTTGTGCTTGTGTGATCTCCAATATCAGGTATATGACTCTGTTTTAGCTTTTCAGTTGATTTTTACCTTTTAACTTCTATCGGTTAGTATTATTTATTATAACTATCAGTTACAGCTAAAAACTATCCGTTATAGCTTAAAAGAACGAACAGACCTATATCTCTGTTAAGCTCTTTAGCCTCCTTGCCATGCGATTAAGGCTCTGTTCTTTTTCAGCTTTTGACCTCTGCTTTTGACTTTTCTACATTAACTATCTTTTAAACGAAGTGTTTTTTCAAGATAGTGCCTACTAGTTAATTATAGTACATACTGTACTAACTTCATTTATATCGGCAAAAACTGCACGTGAGTTTCTGTTACTTTGTAATCTCTCGTACGAATAGTTCAAAAACCACAAGCCGCAGCCCAAAAATATAAGTCTCAGCAAAAAAGAACAGGCCCTAATATAACCCATTTATGAATGAACCAAAGATGGGAATAGTGCTAAACAAGTAGAAGCTATTGTAGCTACGGTACGTCAGTAAAGTTTACTGTAGAAACACTGTAGCAATGATTTTTAACCACAGCCAAGAATCCTGTAGCAATAAATCTGGACAGTGTGTTTTGGATCCAACGGACGAAGTTGATCTAAAGGCAGGATACTATTCACCTCTGCCGGATACACTTCCGAGTACACATGGTGGTGCACCGCCAACCGAAAATGGACAGGATAGTGAGTTCTCCATATTTTCCCCTCACATCTTTTTTTTTTCGGCGGCTGGTAGCTTTCTTTTTTCCTATGGCTTGTTTAGCAATAGTTGAGATTCAATAGGAAACCTCTACAAATTTAGCAATAGTTGCAGTTGGATCTGCCGTATAGGATCTCCCAAGAGGTCCTATGCATACAAACGTAGTACGATACCATACCACATTAAGTGACACATGTCACCTAATGTTCCTTCTAGGTGCGATTTTTACAAATTTGAGTGACTGATATATCCGCCAAAGCAGTGAAGAGGGGCCAAAAGAGCATTAGACTGTCGAGAGATCCGACTTGGCAATTGTGGAATTATTAATGTCACATATTCAAGCACATGTTGGTCCAGGAAATGACATCTGAAGCTGCTTGCTTTGTTTATTTGATCGATCGTGATTCAAGGGCCGTTTGGCTTGCTATACACCGATAAACAAAACTAAAATTTGATAATACCTACAAATTTTGGCTGTCACTTGGACATTGTTGCAATCTAAAACCACACATATAAGCATTGTTCTATTTTTGCATCGACGGGCACTAGCAGCAAACTATGATGCGCAAATGGGCCCTAGCAACTCTTACCAGTTGGGCACTTGGGCTGTAGCTGTCAATGCTTGTCATTGTCTTCTGCATAATTCTACGCATCATCTTTTCATTCAGCATTGATCCAAAACTAATGCTTCGCTATTATTCCTCAGGCGATTGCTCTCTGGGAGCATTTTTTTTTGCGAAAAGACCCTCTGGTTTTACGAAATTGCGTACGGTTCCTCGGTTTTGCCGAAAGGCCCCTGCCAGGCAGCGCTTTTGCGAAAAAGCCCTTCGTATTTCTGAAATTACGTATGGGTTCTCAATTTTTTCAGGAGGCCCTCCTTTTACGTGATTAAGCCCCGCACTTTTCCCAGAATTATGTATGGATTCTCCGTTTTCCAAAAAAAGCCCTTTGTTTTTTCGAAAAAAACGTACATATCTTTGATTTTTCAGAAAATCCTCTACAAGTTGTCGACTCTTGCTTTGGTCTAGTATGGCGTGGCGCCGCACTTCCGTAGCTAGTACAATTATGAAGCTCGCAGCCTAGAGCGGCGACCATTGGCTTTTTCCCTTTCTTACCTCTGTATTTGAATGGCAAAGATGCAATAACCGTCGAAACCAAGGCTACTCCCAGGCAGCACCGACTAAACAACGCAAGTTTTCAAACAGGAGTTGGTGGTGCACCTGGTAAGAAGGCCACAATTTTTGATCCATTGAAAACCATTTGTTGACTCAAAAGACCATAAGCATCTTCTATTTGGAATTCTCCATCCCATTACAACCCTCCATATTCTAACAATTAATCAGCCATGATTGGATCTACACGGCGCTCTGCATGTGTTATTGTGTTAATCTGCTCCTAATCGCCACCCCTAGCTAGCCTCCCTACTGCTGCTGCTTCCGGTACAAATTAGTTGCACATTGCCCGTTGGCAATTCAAGAACCAAGGAAAGCAGCGGGATTCCGACGAGCCGTTTCATCAGGTAAGCTCCTGAATTCTTCTCATCATGTCCTCAATTCAGACCATTCAGTTGTTTCTCAGTAGCTTTTCATGGTCCAAGCAAGAAGTCGTCAGAAGTTCTAGATGCAGGGTCTGTGAACGAGAAGAATACTCTAATTGGATATACGAATTTTCAGATTCCTTACAGCGAGAGGGAGAGAGAGATGGGTTGTGTCTCTTCCAAGATCCTGACCAAATCAGGGAGCTTCCAGGAGAAGGTGAACCACAGCTTCCAGAGGAGCAACCTGATCGAGGAGATCATCCTGTCCAACTCCAAGAGTAACGGGGACCTGTTCCTGGCCCTCCTCTGCACGTCGAATTCCGAGGCCAGGAGGACCAAGGACGCCGAGCAGGGCCCGCCGGCCACCGAGCCGGACATGATCGAGACGATCAACGTGTCCGAGTTGCTCGCCGGGCTGGACGAAGAGAACAATGCAGAAGAAGGACAAGAACAGTATGATGGTCAGAAAGATCAAGGCGGCAAATCTTCAGGGGATCAGTGCGCATCAGATGGCACGGCCGGAAGGGCGAAAAGCTTTCGCACGGTGGAGGAGTTCGACGCGTTGGTGACACAGAGCAGCTCATCGGAGCAAGCAAAACCTTTAACACTAGCACCACTTGAACAAAATGCGTCACTGATGCAGAGCGGCTCTTCAGAGCAAGAGGAAGGTAGAACAGTAGTACCCTCCGACCAAGACGCAATGGCCACAAGCTGCAAATCATCCGAGCAGGAAGAGGCTACCGAAACGAAGAGGCGAGCGGGGGCGACGCAGCTCGGCGAGCTGAAGGTGCTGCCGGCCTTCGACTTCTCCAAGTCCGGCAGCCTGAGGGACTGGCTTCTCCGGGGCGGCCAGATGTTCTCGCCGGGCTCCTACGTCACGCCCAAGTTTGGGAACGTGGCGGCACCGTCTGAACACGGAAGTCATCAGGCCACCGACGAGCAGCAGCAACATGCGGTGTTCGATCCGGAGCTGGTCGCGCATTTCGAGCAGGCCATGAAGCAGCTGTCCGTGGACAAGGAGCGCGTCCTGAAGGAGATTTTGGAGGCCATGGAAGCGGGAGAGAAGAGAAGGCAAGAAACAGCAAGGTTGGAGATGATAAACGATCGGCCGGTGGTTGTGTAGGACTAGCTGATGAACTTGATGATGATTTTGGTAGCTTCTAGGGGTGCTTGTAGTGTTATTTGTTTGTAAGGTGTAAGTAGAAATGTTCAGTGACGGCTTATGTTTTTTCCCCTTTACCTCTGTTTATGGGTCTGATCTTTTCCTCCACGGCTTTTGATTTTTGCTACAGTACCTAACTTTCAAACGGAGTATTTTCTCAAGACGGGGTCTACAAGTTAAACAATCTACACGGTTAAAGCCCAACATCTGTACCAACCAAAATCACAAGTGAGTATCTGTCTCTCCGTAATCTGTACCGTAAACAGGCTAACATTCAAAAATTTCAGACAAAAACCACAGCCATTGCTAAACAGGAGTGTCTGTTGGCTGCCGATAGTAAATTTAAAGCTCTCTTCAGCGTTCAATCGGGTGTCGGGTCTTAGGCCCCGTTTGGCACGGCTCCACTTCACAAGTGGAGCTGTTTTTTAGCTTCAGCTCCACGAACAGCTCCATCGGTGGAGCTGGAGCTGTTTTGGTAGACTGTTTGGCAAAACAGCTCCACCTGTTTTATCATGCATGGTTGAGAGATGTCAATTGTCCAATATACCCCTGTCTATTTGGCTTGTAGTAACATCAAGAGCTGTATGTTTCTACATGATTTTTCATCCGAGTAAATTTGAATTCAAAAAAAAATTTAAAATAACACAAAGTATTAGCAACCAATATTTAATGCGTTTTTTTTGCATAGAAATAACCCGTGATGAAGAGAACGAGAGAATAGATGAGCCGGTGGCAGATCGCGTAAATCTACGAAAGTACAAAGGCAGTGCATGCGGGCCTGCGGATGGAGCCGGGTGGAGCTACTTTTTTCAGCTCCATCTTGTACATATCTTTTATCTCAGCAGGTTTTAAGGGACTCCAGAAGCTGGTGGTGGAGCTGTGCCAAATAGACCTTAAGATGACAATGAAGCACGATAGAAACAACTCTTCAGATTTGTTAACCAATCATCAGCCACCTCTCCTGTGCGGGCTGCTGAAGCCTACTGAAGCTTGGCTTGAGAAGAACGCCAAGCTGACGCGTGCTGGCGTACCACCGGAGGAGCCGACCAAGCGTGGAGGTCACACCGCGACGCGCGAGGACGCCGAGACTCACGCGCGACGGTGGACCGAGAGCAAACTCTGCGCGAGAGCGGCACCAAACGAAGCAGGTTCGCCGATAAGGACGCGCCATCGAAGCCAGCCTACGTCATGCCATCACGGTGACTGATCGAAAAATGAACTAGTCAATACTCACCGACTCCTCCAATTGTGGATGGCACCAAGATCGAGATTTGATGGAGAAAGCTTTGCTTCCATTGTGTTGCTTTCCGTCCATTGGTGTTGTTTGATGAGGCGTGCGAGAAGACGTCGAGTTGAGGACTCGGCAGAATACGACTCGCACGTGGGAAACGAGGAGCGTTTTTTATGAGATCGAAGCCAACTCGGAAAAACAAAATCGATTCATGGGCTAAAAAAAATATGATTTATAACTAAAATTACACTATAATTAATAGTGACTTATTTAACATAATTAAATTTAAAAATTTGAAAAATAGAAAAAAAAACAAGTTAGCTTATTACAAACAATGCAAACAAATAAGAAAAAAAGAACTGGCAAAAAGCCAGAAAACCAGAAAAAGACGAAATTTAGAAATAGAGAAAAATAAACCAGAAGTCAGAAACTGAAACTGAAATGAGCGGACCTCAATCTCCCCTGTGGAGAACGACGTCGACTTGTTTTCTCTAGCTCTGATATCAATGTTGGGTTTTCTCTAACCTTAAATTAATTCTGTGAAGGCTTTTGGTCTACTCTCTATTCCTCTGCTTTATCTATTGTGCCACTCATAAATGCATAATGAGGCTAGCCTACCTATTTATAGACTCCACTTTTAGGTATTATAAAGTGACCTATTTATTTTCGGTATCCCATGAGACTAGTGAACCATGTCACTAACTACGATTAGACATGCCAGTTTTATGAGTCTAAAATATATTAGTCTCAATCATACGTGTATGAGTCATGCGCCATGATCAGGTTGTTTATGAGATCAATTCCAATCTGATCATGTGGGTCAACAGCCTGTAGAGCCGATTCTACAAAACAAACCCAGCTATTCCGCCCTGTGTTGTGCCTGGGTTAAACAAATATATGCATATCAAATTCCAGTAGACCAGATTTCAATAAATATGTCTACCATATTCCAGCACAGCATTCCTCGGCACCTCGAGTATTAATTCTTCGAATTAAATTCCACATCAAATATTCCCTATCACTTGTATCAATAATATGAATAATTTTACGCTGAGTAAAGTAGACAATAACCATAATAAATACTGAAAGTCACATAAAATTTCTGACAGGGCGAACCTATAGCGGGGGAGGTGGATTTTCCTCCTCCGACACCAGATCCGGCGACGGCACCCCTTTAGGAATGAAGCGTCTTTATGGACCGATCATAATGGCTTCCAAACAGTGCGCATGGCTTATGTGGCACTATTCATAAGTTTCGTCTTTTTCTGAATTTTTGTCTTTTTGTTGAGCTTTTTTGCCGGTTCTTTTTTTTCTTGTATTCGTTTGTATTATACGTAATGGGCTAACATATTTTTTTATTTTTAAATTTTTTTAAATTTAATTATGCAAAATAAGCCTCTGTCAGCTACAGTGCTTTTTTCAGCCAGCTACAGTGTTTTCAGCCATAAGCCACGGGCTTTTCAGCCATGTTGATCACTACCTTAGTTTGTATTGGAGAGAGAGGGGGCAAGAGAGAGAGAGAGAGAGATCATCGGAGCCATGGGGACGTACCGGCCGGACAGCAAGACCCTCCTCAAGACCGACTCGATCTGGGAGGTACGTGACGACCACAGTTTAGCTCCCTTTCTTGCTCAGTTTGCCGAGTGCGGCATCACGCGCTGTTGAGATTAACATGCACGCATATATGCTTGCAGTACGTGCTGGACACGACGGTGTACCCGCGGGAGCACGAGCGCATGCGCGAGCTCCGGCTCATCACGAAGGAGCATCCGCGGTACGTGCCTTGCTACGTGAAAAGTATATGTATACCAATCACGTACGGCCGGCGAGATTGTGTATATCAGTTACTCATGTTGCGCGCGGTTTACGTCAATTGTTGCTGGCCAGGTCGATCTGGGCGTCGTCGCCGGACCAGATGCAGTTCTTCTCCGTCCTGCTCAAGATGATCGGCGCCAAGAACACCATCGAGGTCGGCGTGTTCACCGGCTACTCGCTGCTCGCCACCGCCCTCGCCCTCCCCGCCGACGGCAAGGTCAGTTAGCTCACATACGGAATCAGTGGACCTAGACCTACTTCATCCAGCCATGCATGCATGTTTAGTGTATAGGCCGTGCATGATATCTGCACAAGTTTGCATATGGCAGGTGGTGGCGATCGATGTGAACCGGGAGTACTACGAGCTGGGCCGGCCGGTGATCGAGAAGGCCGGAGTCGCGCACAAGGTCGACTTCCGCGAGGGCGACGGGCTCACGGTGCTGGACCGGATGCTGGCCGAGGACGGCGCCGGCGCCGTGGCCGGCACGTTCGACTTCGCGTACGCGGACGCTATCAAGATGCACTACGGCGGCTACCACGAGCGGCTGTTGCGCCTGGTGCGCGTCGGCGGGGTGATCGCCTACGACAACACGCTATGGGGAGGCTCCGTGGCGATGCCGCGCGACACGCCGAGCAGCTCGGAGCACGACCGCGTGGTGCGGGGTTACATGATCGAGTTCAACGCCATGGTCGCGGCCGACGACCGCGTCGAGGCCTGCCTGCTCCCCTTCGCCGATGGCGTCACTCTGTGCCGCCGCCTCAAGTGAAACATACCACAGCGTTTACGAATAAGCTTGTTTGCTAGCCTTGCAATGCATTTGTGAGTGGTCGATCGTGCTGTAAGAATGTCGTCTGGTTTGCAATTCGATTCCAGTCTCTTTTTTTCCTACTCCAGTAATGTTTGGGTTGCAGTTTTTTTTCTACTCGTTTATTTAGATGGATAGATAGGGTGGGTTTTCACTTTTGCATACGTTTTTTTAAGACTGAGCCTATTAGTCGATTGTAGTACATATTATACTGATATCAATTATATTAGCTAAAATTATATATAATTATTTTTCTTTACAATATCTATTATAAATAACTAAAATTTTAAATTTTAAGCTAAAAGATAAAAGGCCAAACAAACTCTTGCAGCCCAACGTGGGATGTCTTCACCGACGCTAAGAGTCTTAAGGCCCTACTCAAAAAAGCTTATTTTTAGTGGCTTTTGGCTGAAAACACTGTAGTTGACTGAAACAAACATTGTAGTTAACGGATGCTTATTTAGCATAATTAAATTTAAAAAACTTAAAAATAGAAAAAACATATTAGCACATCACGTATAATACAAATAAATACAAGAAAAAATAACCGATAAAAAACCTAAAAAACCAAAAATAAAAAAGATAAAATTTATAAATAATATAAAATAAACCAAAAGCTCAAGCCGAAACGAGGGCCCTTAACATCACACAGATGCTAGCTTAGCCGTTTCGCTCCAATGATGGGTATCTCTCTGTTCAGATGTGTCCCCCTGTAGGTTAAATAAAGAACAAAAACTCCACCGCATCACGACACACACTCCATTCACCCCCATCCCCCAACCCTGTCTCGTCGCTCTCCGCCGAGCTGGGCGTGCCGGCCATCTACGGTGGCCGCATCAGTGCCATCGGGTGCGGCAGTCCTCGACCTTGGTCCGGCGGTGGCGGGCTTCATGTACGTCGACTGGGATGCCGGCGGAGGCACGGGCGTGAGCGGATCTGGGATGCAACGACGGCGGTGAGCTTAACTGGTGGCCATGGCGACGAACATGGGAGGTGGCGGCTTCCGTGGCAATGACTCCTCTTCATAGTAGTCGTCCTCGGTCTAGGCCGTGGCCGCATGTAACACCCCCATTTCTGGGAGTATTATGAAACCCTCGCAACTGCCCAGAATTGTTCAGCTGCGTGTTACATCAATCGAGTGTATAACATTGCCAACACATGCTTAAGATAAAAGCCAACTTTATTACAATATAAAGGCATAGAAGCCACGTTTTACAGTAAGGCAAGTGACCCTTAGATACCTTGCAAACAAAAGAACACCACAGGCACGCCTGAGCGGAGGACGACCCTAATTCCACGAATCCTCGACCTTGTAGAGCTCCACCCCTTTGCCTTCATCTGCCTCCTCGTTGATGACTATTTCTGTTAATGTTTATAGCAAGTATGAGTACAACTATCATACTCAACAAGTCACACGGAGATTGCTATTAACTACATGCAGGGTACATCAAGTGATGGGAATAAGTTTATATTTTTATGTGGATGCAGTTTTGATTGTAAACAGGTTTTAAACATAAAATCATAACTTTCTATAAACTTCAGGGGGTTTTCAAGGTTCAATTACCAGACCACCAACAGTACCAAATCCTTTCCAAATCTACTTATGCCTTGTTGCTGGAATCACCCATTAAACATAGCTTCATTTACCGGAAGCATGGCGTATTCGAATACAATTAATCATGACTCTGCAGAGCTGCCCTGCTTTACCCACAAGATTCCTTAACTCCCGCTAACGAGTAAAGGAAACAAGGTTGTTCGCTGCTCAATTCTTTATATAGCCTCTACCTAGTAGGTTTCCTCAACAAGCCCAGGCCACAACCTCTGACTCATCTCAGCCTACTATTGTGTGGACATATGATAATCAAATCAACAGTAAAAATAACAACGACGCCAACTTCCATACGACCCTTCTCAACTCCCTTCCGTATGGACTCACACTTTGCCTTCACCTTGCGTCTGTAGAGGTTCAATCGAATTTGAGCAACTACTAGACTAGGTTTGACGTATCAACACTTGTGGTTGGGCGATCACTATGTTCTTTACTCAGCATAAGGGTCTAGTCCTTATATTTTCACCGGTGGCAAATTCTCTTCTACAAATCTGTCCAGTGCTTTAACACTCCCATTGATTTGTAACATTTGCCTTCACCTTAGGTCACGAGATCCAACGATCCTCGCTTACCCTAGAACCTCTTTCCCAAATAAATACCAAATCTCTTACTAACACAAGATGTTATTGATTCTATGAACTACCATGGCTACATATTATTATACTTAATACTACTATGTTTTGTCAAGGTGAATAAGGCCATCAAATTAGACTGGGCTTTTACGGGTGATAGGACATAACTAGTATCATGTCATTCTAAGCATTTATTGTACACAAAATAATAGTGCGCAAATAACATAATGAAAATACAAGTAAATAAATAGCTTAGGAAATGTAGGATCAACATGTTCAAAAATATGTGTGACTTGCCTTGTGGATTTACGATTTCGATCAACTCGTATTCTTCGACGGGCTGGGCCTGGACTTGAGCTTCTCCCTCCTGCTCCTGTGAATCCTCGACTTCGAAAGCTAACACGAAACAATTAAAAAATAAATTAATTCCATGCCCGAAGGACTAGGCTAGGAATAAAGAAAATAAAAGAAGAAAGAAAATCCAGAAAACTTGAATAAATGGGGTTTTGGGTTTATAGGAGGGCCATATGGGGAAATGGGCATGAGATTTGGATTGGCGGGCTCGAGACAGATCTAAGGAGTACAAACATGCATTTTTGGGTTCGGGTCAAGCACTGTTCATCGGGCTCGGTCGGTTACTATTCATCGGGTTCGGCACTGTTTAACGGGCTCGGGCGAGTGGGTTCAGTCGGATTGCGACAGTCGGGCTCAGCCGGTTGGAACGGGCATGGGCGAAGCGTTCCGGCTCGACCGCGTCACTTGGGCTTGGGTCGGATTTGTCCGGCGCGGTCGACTCGACTCGGTTCAGCCAGGCCGAAGCAGTGCGGTCAGAGGAACAGTGCGCGTGCACTGTTCTTCTTCCCCGCTCACACCCGTGCGCGAGCAGAGAACAGGGGATGGGGGCGGTAGTTGACGGCGGGGCTAGGGTGCATGGCGACGGGAGTGGAGGGTATGGGCGTGTTCGTGAGACCATGGGGAGTCCATTTTGGGGGTTAGCCGGGGCGGAAACTCCGGCGATCGCCGGCGGCGAGCAATTTTCTTCCACGGCCGATTTGAGCTTTGCGGGGAAAAGGAGGCTTCTTCGGGTAATTGGGTTGGACTTGAACCATCTACGGGGCTCGGGCAAGGTCATGGAGGTGTTGGTTTAGGCCGGAAAAGACCGTGCATGGCTAGCCACGGTGAGGTAGTTGCGGCCGGCGGTGGCTCTCGGCGCCGGGGAAGAGGGGTGGCGGAGGAGCTATGGCGACGGTTCGGCTGTGTTTCCAGGTGCTTAGAGAGGCTACTAGTGGAAGGAATTGAAAATTAATTGGCCGAAGAGAGGACATTGGTCTAGGGCTTACGGATGGGGATTTTTGTGATTACCGGCGATGGGAACGGTAATGGAGGCTTTGGGGGCGTCGGGCAAGTGGTGGGGAGTGTTAGCTCGAATTGGGAGGGGTCGGGCGTTTAAATAGGCGAGGGATAGTCGGTTGGCACCGGAGAGGGGAGGGGAATACCACGGCGGTAGCGGTTTCAGGAAGGCCGGGATGGTTCGAGGTTCTCCGAGTGGACGCAGCTGGCTTGGGCGGTGCAGAGCGGCGGTCAAGGGTGGCAGGATTGGCAGCAGGTCGGCTGTGAGGAGAAGGTGCGCGAAAGGGTGGAAGCAGGGGCGCGAGGGCGGTTGGCGGCGTTGCCACGCTTGTTGGCTGTGTCAGGGCGCGCCAGGGCAGGGCAGGCGAGGTGGCACGGCGCGCTGGCAGGGTATGCTGGCGCGAGAAGGGACTAGAAGGAGCGGCAGGCTTGGCGGCGAAGCAACGAAGATAGGCAGCGGCAAATATCTTCGGTGACAGCGGGATTTCAGGCCGTGAACAGTACCACATGAACTCTCCTCCGTTCAAGCAGTGACAGCACGGATTTGAGGCTGGATTGAGTGGAGATTCGTGCGGATTAGGGCTGAGGTGAAAGAGAGCAAAAGAGAAACGGGAATTCAATTCCAATTTTGATTTTGACAAAAATCGAGTTTGTTTCACCGTGCCGCTTCCTTCGTCCAGATCCGCCATAGAGACGTAGGTCACCATATCTAGAGGCGACGGCGAGCATGGTGACATCAGCGACGGCCAAGGCCACAACGAGGCCTTCCCCTCCTGGCGTGAGTGCAACGATGCGGATGACGGTGGTCGGGCGCGTTGACTAGTGGCCCCATGCAGGTTTTTTTTCTTGGTGTCGGTACCTCGCTTAGGTAGCAAGAGGTGAGAGAAGGCTTTAGAGCATCTCCAACAATGTCCTCTAAATCACATCTCCTAAATCACTTTTTAGAGGACACAATCTAGAATATAGAAGACTAAAAATATGTAACCTCCAACAAGTCCTCTAAATATGGTCCCCTAAATTAAAATCTGGGTCCACAAAAACTACCAACCAAAGAATTTAGGAGATCGAACGACGCAGGAGCGTTGGGACTGATTTAGGGGATGATGTGCGTCCTCCATATATGAGGGACGAAAAATCAGGGATGGAGTTCTCTATATTTTTGGGTACCACTTAGGGGATCTGTTGGAGCCCTTTTTTTACCTTTTCTTCTAAAATATAGAGGATATGAACACTTTAGAAGATTTGTTGGAGATACTCTTAGTACCTCCTGAAATAACACATTGGAGACGCTCTTCTAAAGCCCAAATCTGCTGCGAGCACAAGAGATGAAAGAACAAAAGTCCAACCGGAATGGCATGACGAAGGAATTATGGAACCATTCATTCATAGTGCCGTTCGTGCTAACGACTAACGTCGATGAGATCGTGAGATGCCTACAACACTCCAGCACGAGCCGTTGGTATCATGTGACAAATCCACAGCCGGTGAGATGCATGTGTCCTCAGCACGGCGGGGGACGACCGCACGGGTTCGGTGTCGGCCCGGGAGCGGCGGAGCGTCCGTCCGGAAGGTCCACCGGTCTACGCCGACAAGCCACGCTACGTACGGCGACTATCACGGGAGGTTTTAGCGGATTTAGCGATGTTTGAGACGGTATTTATAAAACTAGTTATACACGCAGTATATTTATAGAAATAACGTTTTTGTCGTTTGATGGGCGGGCGGTAGCGCGGAGGAGACGACTCGTGGCACCAGCCGCCCTGTGAGCATATGTCAGGCGGCAGAGGAGACGACTCGTGGCACCAGCCGCCTCGTGAGCAAATGGCAGGCGCCTGCCGCCTGCCCACGGGACAGCAGGTGTAATCACTGCGTAAATTAGTAATTTTACATCATATTTATTCAAAATTTTAAATATAACAAATGAGGTCGAAAAATTATAAAAATCTATGCACAGACTCCTAACACAACCACTTCATTGTGTAATTTTTTTATCCACTCTGAATATTGCTCGAAAATTTGTAAGATTTTGATATTTGTAGGAATTATTACATATAGCAAACGAGCTTTAAAAATTATAAAAATTTATATGAAGCCTCCCAACGCAGTCGATCTAATTGTGTGTTTTTTTTTAAAATTTTATATACTCTAAATTTGCCATATATAGTGCATTTTCAATGTGTATTTACATAAATAGCCGTATATGAGCACAAAATTAGCGCTTGTGCCGTTCGGTCACCGGACGGCAACGCCCAATAGTTAACACATGGCGCCTACCGTCTGCCCATAAAATGGACGGCCACAAATTTATCTATGGCCTCTGCAGATCTAGTCACGTGTTAAGGAGCTCACTCATAGTGTGTGTGCTTGTGGTATGCTTGTGGTGGTGCGCACACGTCTACTTTGTGGTGTTACACAATAAATCTTAATACAATTGCAAGAGTTTTGAAAATCTGAACATATAGAAATAATCTGAACATATAGAAATCACATCTAGGTCACTATGCGTAATACCCACGAAGCATTGTTCCAAACTAGCCTTCGACTTTCTATACTCAGCATATTGTAGGATAGAGTGCCTTGTGCTTGTGTGATCTCCAATATCAGGTATATGACTCTGTTTTAGCTTTTCAGTTGATTTTTACCTTTTAACTTCTATCGGTTAGTATTATTTATTATATCTATCAGTTACAGCTAAAAACTATTCGTTATAGCTTAAAAGAACGACGGGCCTATATCTCTGTTAAGCTCCTTAGCCTCCTTGCCATGCGATTAAGGTTCTGTTCTTTTTCAGCTTTTGACTTCTACTTTTGACTTTTCTACATTAACTATCTTTTAAACGAAGTGTTTTTCAAGATAGTGCCTACTAGTTAATTGCAGTACATACTGTATCAACTTCATTTATATCGGTAAAAACTGCACGTGAGTTTCTGTTACTTTGTAATCTCTCGCACGAACAGTCCAAAAGTCACAAGCCGCAGCCAAAAGACATAAACCTCAACAAAAAACAACAAGTCCTAATATAACCCATTCATGAATGAACCAAAGATGGGAATAGTGCTAAACAAGTAGAAGCTACTGTAGCTACGGTACGTCAGTAAAGTTTACTGTAGATACACTACAGCAATGGTTTTAAGCACAGCCAAGAATCCTGTAGCAATAAATCTGGACAGTGTGTTTTGGATCCAACGGACGAAGTTGATCTAAAGGCAGGATACTATTCACCTCTGCCGGATACACTTCCGAGTGCACATGGTGGTGCACCGCCACCCGCAAATGGACAGGATAGTGAGTTCTCCATATTTTCCCGTCACACCTTTTTTTTTCGGCGGCTTGTAGCTTTCTTTTTCCTGTGGCTTGTTTAGCAATAGTTGAGATTCAATAGGAAACCTCTACATATTTAGCAATAGTTGTAGTCGGAGAATTTTGGACGTTTCTAGCACTGTTGATACCCTAAAATTCCAAAAATAGCCGCGCTTAAAACACAATTCCAAAAATAGCCCCCAAACGACCGCACGATTAACGGCAACGCGACACGTGTCCAGTGGTGCGGCCGGGGAGCGCACCACACCTGAGTGGTGCGGTCCCCGACCGCACCACACCCCCGCCGTCACGTCAGGCCAGTGGTGCGCCCTCCGGGCGCACGACACCGCGAGTGGTGCGGCCCCAGAGCGCACCACTCGGCTGTCTCTCCCCTGGCGCCATTTTCCTCCAGTCCCATCCCACCGAAAGCACTGAATTCGCCCGATTCCCTCGCCCCGTGCTGCATGCAGCCGATTCCCTCGCATTTCTTTATTTCTTACATGCGATGTGTCGAAGCTGGAGAGCCGGCCCCTACTCCGAACGCAGTGTATCTCGCGATACAAAGGGAGAGCCTACGTTGGAAGACTTCAATCTTTTTGCATTTGTGGTAGACAGAGAAGCAGCAAGCAAGAGAGAGCGGAAGAGAGGGAGCTGATAGCGAAGGCAAGAAGAGCGGAAAACACAGGATTTGGAGTAATTTTGGAAGGGATCTGAATTTTTCGCAAGTGAGAAAGTTGTAGATCGTCTCGTGAGCTTCAAGAAGAGGTAAATATCATCTCAATGCATCTGTAATTTAATCATAGTGATTAGCCTGTAATTAGCGTAAACGTTCTGTAAACGTTCTCCATATGTCTATATTTTATGTAATTATCATGTTGTATTTTATAATTTATGTGAAGAAATTATGCGTTGTTGTTGTCCACTGTAATGTTAAAAGTTGTTTGTGGTTGTAGTGTATTCGATTTATTTGAAAAAATGTTTGTAGTTGTAGCATATTGTATTTTATATTTTATGTAAAGAATTTTTGTACTGCTGTTGTGAACCGTAACCTAAAAATACGCTAACTGGATTTTAGCTAGATTTCATTGATGTCATTGTGAAGCACTCTGGTAGTCGGAAGGGCTACTTGCGTAGGTTTTATTTGTATTAATATTTAGTCATTCTTGTAGCAAAAATCACTCAAGGATAGTAGATCTTGGTATGCATGCATATTTGTGAGAGCTTGCTTCCATGAATTAAAGATTATGGAAAAAAAATACGGAAAGCACACTGCTAGTAGGTTCTGTTTTTATTGTCATGTACTCATTGTTGTAGCCAAAATCACTGAATAATATTAGATCTTGTTGTGCATGTTCGAGAGAGCGTGCTTCCACAAATGAAAGATTAGAGAAAAAATGTAGATGTTTAATTTACATAAGAATTAAGAAGTTAAAAATGATGAGAATTGAGTGGTTGGTTGGTTAATTAAGTAGAACAATAATAATAGAAATTAGGAGAGAAATTTGGAGAAATTGTAATTTATGTATCGCATAGATTAAGGCACTCCGTAAATTAATTAAAAATTACATTTGCAAATAAAAAAGAACATTCATATTTGTATGGGATAGTTAGAACAACGAAATTCAGATGAAAATATTACGGTTGTATCTGCTAGGCGGTAGCAACGTGCTGTGTGATGGTACAGTTGTTGCCTGTGATATATACTAAGAGGGTTCAGTTTGGGCTTATGTTAGGTACGCCATGGGTGACATCCAAGACTTGTTCGTGTTCTATGGAAGTGGTCTCGTACGGGACGGGCCGTACGGGGCAGACCTGAATAATTGTGACCGGACTGTGATCCGGGCACGCAATCTGAACACCATGAGCCTGTTGGAGCTACGGAGATGCGTGCGTTTCGGATTTGATCGGGACACCGCAAGGAACAAATTACGGATCGAGGCAGTGTATGCCACAGTTGGAGGTGCTGCAGGGGATACAATGTGGCAACTTATAAAGGTGACGAGCGACGCTTCATGGGCGAACTACATGGAGGTCGTGTGCAACCCAGACGCATTGATATATGCCAGGCCAATGGTGTATGTTCAATTCGTGGAGAGGACAGAATCATCCGCTATGGGTGGCTCTAGTGGTGCTGGCGGAGATGTAGAGCGTGCATTACTCTCCGGCGGTCATGAAGATGCTGATGAAGGAGAAGGAGGCTATGAGTCAATAGGAGATGGGGACCTGCGGAGGCGCGCGGAGAATTTTCAGCCGAACGAAGGTGCCAAGAGGTGGTGGGCCGCGCGTGTTGACTGTCACGAGTACCTTGAGAACCAGGTGCAGGAAAGTGAGGAGGAGGACGATGTGGAAACAGAGAGTTCAGGAGAGGAGGAAGAAGGGGAACCTACAGCGGGAGGTGTGGTAGGTGGTGTTGTAACCACGGAGGGTGCGTACGTGCCGTCCAGATTGGACGACATCGCAGCGGAATCCCTAGTTTTGCCACGGGCGGAGGAGGCAGAGTGGGGATTCAATGAAGGCAGACTCGTTGTAGGGCAGAGCTTCCGTAACAAGAGTGCTGCACAGCAAGCTATTGCCACGTACGCCGTCAACATCAGTCGGACATATCGGGTGCACAGGTCCAACCCTGACACCTACATTGTGAAGTGTGTGGACGGCTCCTGCCCTGGCAAGGTCCGTGCGCAGCGGTTCAGAGGCGCTGCCACGGACTTCCGGATAACGGTGCTGAATGATCACACTTGTGAGCTTGCGGCGCCACTACATAGGCACCGCAACATGACGTCGTCATATGTTGGAGAGGTGATAAGGCATCTTGTGGTTGCAAATGTATCCATTACTCCCAAGGTTCTCATGGCGGAGGTAGCGAACACGGTGGGGTTTGCTGTGAGCTACAAGAAGGTGTGGCGGGGGAAACAAAAGGTACTGCGGAGTATGTTCGGGACATATGAGGAGGCGTATGATCTGGTCCCGAGATTGTTGTGTCAGATTGCAGCAGCAAACCCAGGCACGTTCATTAACAAGTGCGAGCGGGTTCATGAGACGGAAGGGTCGAATTGTTTTGTGCTTGACAGAGTGTTCTGGGCCTTCCATCAGGCAATAGAAGGCTTCAAGTGGTGCCGTCCAGTGCTAACGATGGACGGCACATTCCTATCTGGCAAATACAAGGGTACAATCCTGACCGCGGTTGCAGCAGACGCAAATGACCAGTTACTCCCAGTGGCATTTGCAATAGTAGAGAATGAGAGTACGGAAAGCTGGTTGTGGTTCCTTGTCAATGTGAAGCAGGCCGTTGTACAAGATCGGCCCGATGTGTGTGTTATCTCAGACCGCAATGCGGGCTTGCTGTCTGCAATGGGAACGATGCAGAACGGGACACAGCCTCCGTACCAGTGGAATGACATGAAGAACCGGTGGTGCATGAGGCATCTTGCGGCAAACTTCCACAGAAGGTTCCATAGCAAGGAACTAATGAAGATGTTTAAAAAACTTTGTATGCAGAACCAGAAGACGAAGTTCAATGCCCTGTGGAGCCACCTTGATCAGGAGACCAGCAGGCATGTCAGGCGTCTTGAGCAGGCTGAAGCGAGGGCCGTGGAGGGAGGCTCCACGAGACTTGGGGAGTTCACACAATGGGTGCAGTCCAATGCACCTAACCTGGAGATGTGGTCTCTACTGCATGACACCGGCGGAGCAAGGTACGGAATCATGACGACAAACATGTCCGAGGTGTACAATGGTGTTCTAAAGGGCGTGAGATCCCTACCTATCACTGCAATCGTTGAAGAGACCTGGAACCGTTCAATAGGATACTTTGTCAATAGAGCCATGATGGCGAAGCGGCATATGGACGAAGGCAAAGAATTCTCCGAGGTAGCGCGGGCCTACATGGACAAGAAGATGGAGAAGGCTCGTTCGCATATTGCTCAGACCATGGATGGCTTACGGAGGAAGTTTGAGGTTCGTCTCAGACAGAGGTACATGATGGGGCAGGCTAGAGGGGATCGTAAGCAGGTGTGCACGATTGCTGACAGAGCGTCTTGCACATGCAACAAGCCGGAGCTTCTACACAAGCCATGCTCCCACGTGTACGCGGCATGCGCGTTATGGAACCAGGCGCCCACGCATTACATCTCAAGGTACTATGACATGAAGCACCTGTTTGAAACCTGGAGCACGGAGTTCCATTCGTACGGGGTGGACATGCATTATAGGGAGCTCTGGCCAGGGCAGATCAAGTGGGTGCCGAACGATGCACTGAAGCACGTCGCCCGTGGGCGAAGACAGAGCCGTCGCATTCGTAACGACATGGATGATAGCCAGCGTGGGGATCGGGTTCGGCGGCCGAAGTGCAGACTATGCAAGACGGTTGGCCATTCATTTAGGCAGTGCCCAAACAGGCCGACATCAAGTAACGCTCCATAGTATGCAGCACATGGACTGTCATTGTGCACTGCTGCTTCCGTGTTTTGTAACTATAGCGGGTCTTTGTTGTGATGCGAGCACAGGATCGTGCATCCTGTAACCTATGCTGAATGTATCTGACAAAATTATTTCCGTGTACAATTTGTTTGAGTCATTTCTTGCAGATTATGTTATGTTGTGACTTATTCGATATTTCGTTATCATTTGTTGTCGTTCGATGCAAATTGCGTTTGTTCATGTTTTGTTGTCATTTATTTCACGATGTATTATCATTACGTACACATTATGTATGTTGCATATTCTCATGACACTGCGTACTGACTTGTTTTTAATCATTGGCAGGAGATGGCGTACGAGTTGCTTGAGGCCCGTTGGGATGACCGCCACCGATGCACCGCGTGGGCATCAATGCCTGATGGCCCTCCGTGTTTCGTCCTTAGGGGCCCCCGAGAGCACTGGCCTCTAGACGAGCGATACATCCCGCTGCTGCGAGACACCGGTCTTTTGCCCCTTGCTCGCATGCTGGATGTTCCGTATTCGTTGCAGTTCGATGCGGCGTTGCTGTCCGCACTCGTGGATCGTTGGAGACCGGAGACTCACACCTTCCACTTCCGGTGGGGCGAGATGACTATTACACTTCAGGACGTGTCCATGCTGACAGGTCTACCCATCCGTGGTGCAGCAGTAGTGCCACCCCCCAGGGCGGCGCATTGGAAGGCCGCCTTGGGTGCCCGATTCGGTATCCCGATCCCAGACAACATGTCTGGTGTGCCACACTCGTGGCTACGAGAGTTCATGACCTGCCCTGAGGACGCTCATGAGGGGGTCGTGCGGACGCACCTCATGGCATACATTCTTTTTTTGTTCGGATGGGTCTTGTTTCCTACGACCACTGGAGTCTCCGTGCATCCGACGTACATACACCTTGCTGAGTCCTTGGCGGATGCCTTGCCCGGCGAGGTGCCGCAGTACAGCTGGGGATCAGCAGTCCTTAGTGCCACGTACCGAGGCTTGTGTGATGCCTGTCAGCGTACTGAGGCCAGCGAGCCGGTCTTGGCGGCGTGCTATGTGCTCCTGCAGTACTGGTCTTGGGAGCACTTCACGGTTGGGAGGCCTAAGATCGAGAGGCCCGTGCACCCTTACGACCTCGTCCCGGAGTTGTACGGTCTGGCTGGTGGCGATGACCCCATAGATGGGCCGACTATGGGGACTCGTTGGACACATGGTCAGCTGCGGTGGGCTAAGGACAGAGCGAGGCGTGTGTACCCAGATTTCCATGACGATTTCGAGCGGCTTCCTGACAACGACATAGTCTGGTTCCCATGGGATGCAGGGTTCATTCAGCTCATTGCCCCCTACGGGTTGTCATCTCAGTGCCACCAAGACCACACGTACTGGTTGACGACCTGTCACCTCGTCTTCGCGCACTTCGTCGAACCGTACAACCCGCAGAGAGTGATGAGGCAGTTTCACCTCCACCAGCACGTGCCACCCCTCCCAGGACGGGCACTACTACCGAAGGCCCACCGGTAAGCCATTGCACGGTACCTGTACGCAAGGTAGTAATGTGTTGATAATACTAATTGTACAATATGTGCAATAACTTGCAGGCAAACAAGAAGAGGGCACCATGGTGACGACTGGACAGCCACACAGCGGCCGTGGACAGACCTGTGGCGTGACTCAGCGAGCACAGAGGTTGTGGCCGAGACTAGGCCACACGACATCGCCACATACGGTGTGTACCTAGAGTGGTACATTCCACGCACCCGCAGCAAGATTACTCGGCCTGCCCCACCCCGTCCTTCAGAGGTCGCGCACGAAGATGCCATACAGGCCGGCCCAGACCGTCATCGAGCAGCACGTCTTGACGAGGCGGTACGTGCACCTGCAGTACGTTTGTACTCATTGTTTCTTTACGTACAGTGCGTTTTAACTCATTTGCTGTTTACGTACAGTGCGAGCATATGCGTCGTGCTGAGAACGAGGCTTTTCAGATGCTGCAGCGTGGGGAGGGCGGCAACCGGGTTCTTGCTTCGGCGCGTAGCATCTTCAATGACCTCAGGAATGCGATCAAGGCCATGAGCTGTAGTCAGCACCGGGATGATGTCCATGCACGACGCGTCCGCAGAGAGCAGCCTTCAGCGCCGCCGTCGGCACCACCTTCAGCACGTCCGTCGCTGTACGGTGGTCGTCCATCGCAGTCCGGCGGTCGTCCGTCGCAGTCCGGCGCACGTCCGTCGATGTCCGGCGGTCGTCCGTCGCTGTCCGGCGGTCGTCCATCGCTGTCCGGCGGTCGTCCGTCGCTGTCCGGAGGTCAACCCAGCTGCGCTCCCTCGTCCTCACAGCCTTTTGGACCAGCGGTACGACATTTGCCATCAGTTCGTTTGTCCACTCGATTGCCATTTATTCGTAACACACGTTTTCCTTGCAGCAGTTGCGAAGGGATAGCACGTTGCTGCAGCCGTCGTCATCCCGGAGGGCGGCGGACGAGCGTACAGATAGCGACCCTGAGACACCCCAGCAGATAGTGACATATGCGCCTGGCGGTCAGTCCACCCGAGCAGACACGCAACGGCAGTACGAGTGGTTCGGGCAGACGTACCAAGGTTACACGGCGCAGGAGTACATGGGTGAATTCGCAGCGTCATCGTCATTCCAACAGCCGTATACACGAGGAGAACCTCCAGCACTACAACTTGAGGATAACAATAATCACAAGAAACAAAATAGCACACAACATTAAATTTATCTTCCACTCGAGTCTGTCCAAACGATGCCGCATCCCGACGGGGTCGCAACGCCCCACGACAACTCTGTCATGGCGAACATTGGCAGTCCTATTGCCCATTTCATCCTCCCACACCCAGAATTGGCAACCACCATGAGCTTCCTGCGATTCCATGACAAGAAATTTTTTAAACATACCACCACGATTTCAATGAACCCGAAACAATCTGACTCACCGAGTGATGGGGGCACTTGTAGTAGTGTCGCCCAGGATTCGCGGCCGTCTGTGATGTCCTACGTCTAACCAAGGTGTTGCAATTTGGGCACATCACCGTCGGTGCCCATGAAGACGTGCTGAGCTGACTCATTGCCTAGTCTGGGGGAGTGAGCACGAAAGAAAACTACACTGCTTGTGAATAACTAACTCAGGAGGTGACTGATAACATGGCAAGGGAGTATGTGAGGGATGGCTCCGTTTTATAGGCTGTCTGGGGGGGCAGCCTCACGCACAAAGAACACAGACAGCACAATTCATACACGCACATAAAGGGGCACCTTTGCTTAGTGATATGACAAAACGGGCCAGCTTTTCGCAGTGACATGAAAAAAGAGGGCAGCTTTGCCCAGTGATATGACAAAACGGGGCAGCTTTGGCCAGTGACTTGACAAAACGGGCCAGCTTTCTGAAGTGACATGACAAAAGAGGCCAGCTTTCCGCATTCACATGACAAAACATGCCACCTTTGCCCAGTGGGATGACAAAATGAGGCATCTTTGCTCAGTATTGCATTTTTTGGGACTTGTGATAACAACTCCACGAAGATAACCACCAATCCATCGCATGCTTAACAACGTTGCACATTACATCGTTACGGAAAGAGGCCACATAACATGAAGGCGTCACGCACTTACAACACATACATTGCACATACATAATTTATGGAAAGTAGTACACCCAACAATTTACGGAAAGTAGTACAGCCAACACATACATGAACTAAAATACGACACAACCATAACCCTCGTTACCTACATGTCAAACGAGCCTCGTGGCACCCACATGGAGAATTGCTGAGGGGGCCGTCTCGGACGTGGTTGGCCGTCGTGGTAGTGGCATGCACATATGCAGCTCGGGTTCGCGCAGCAACATGTGGGATCATAAGAGCTTCCTATATTCACGACCTCCTCATTGCCCCTCTCGCGTTGTATCTGTTCGCGGAGGTCGTTGTTCTCCTCAGTGAGACTCTCCATTCGGTACTCCAAGTCCCATATTCGAGCCCACAATGTATCCACATAACGATCAACATACCGTTCATGAGGAGGGTCGATCCAGCGGGAGAAGTCGCATTTTGCCATCTGCAAAAATAAGGACGGTAAACTTCGCGGGTCCGTACGCAGTACAAAAAAGTAAAACTACTAAATTGTACCCCGGAGCGTGAGCAGCGGAAGAAACGTCGCCCGCCATCATTCGGGGAATCCAAGATCTGCACGACCGCGTACTCATTGTGCCTGCATTTCGGCCACGCTGGTTGAGCACGCCGACTTGGCATCTATCGGTACTGTGGACCGAACATATCCCTCCTTTCTAAGGGAATGTCGTCCTTCGGTGACCCAAATCCCACTGGCCCCTCGGCTTCCGACATGGTTTGTTCAAGCACGAAAGACAGGGTACTTCTTTGTTCGACTGAAGAATTGCTGGGACCCCAACCGTGCTACTTATACCAAACGAGACATCTTGCTGCATCTTTGCTCTGAGAGATGACAGCACAGGTCTGCTTTCGCAGTGAAATGACAAAAGAGGTCATCTTTGCTCAGAGACATGACAACACGGGGCAGCTTTGTTCAAAGAGATGACACAGGACAGCTTTTCGGAGTGAAATGACAAAATATGCCGGCTTTGCTCAGTGAGATGACTAAAAGATGCCAGCTTTGGGCAGTGAGATGACAAAAGATGCCAGCTTTGGGCAGAGACATGACATAACGGGGCAGCTTTGCTCAGTGAGATGACAAAAGATGCCAGCTTTGCGCAGAGACAAGACATAACGGGCAGCTTTACTCAGTGAGATGACAAAAGATGCCAGCTTTGCGCAGTGACATGATAAAACGGGGCAGCTTTGCTCAGTGAGATGACAAAAGATGCCAGCTTTGCCCAGAGACAAGACATAACGGGCAGCCTTAGTCAGTGAGATGACAAAAGATGCCAGCTTTGCGCAGTGACATGATAAAACGGGGCAGCTTTGCTCAGTGAGATGACAAAAGATGCCAGCTTTGCGCAGTGACATGACAAAACGGCTCAGCTTTACTCAGTGCGACGACAAAACATGCCAGCTTTGGGCAGTGGCAGTACTAAAGAGGGCATCTGTTCTCAGTGACATGACAACAAGAGGTCAGCTTTGCTCAGTGAGATGACAATTCAGGGCAGCTTTGCTCAGAGTTCGTATACAAAACGGGACCTTTTTCAGTGATACCGCAGCACTCCCATCTTTACTCACTGCTACCACCACGCGGACCACCTTTAGACGTACGAGTAGAGACCAAAACAGCCCCTATAAATTCGTATGCATTCCATTTCCCAGCGAACATTGCCCATCCAAACCCCATACTACATCGCGCTTCCCTCACCCTCACCCAACCGGGATGGACAAAGGCAAGAAGAAGCAATGGGACAAGATGGTGAAGGGTTGGAAGGAGACCCGTGACATAGCACGGTCAGCTGCGGCCCGCGATGCCGCACGCGATGAGAAAATAAGGGCGATACATGCCCGGGTAGAACAAGCCCATCGTGCTACGATGAAAGGTCCCCCCCCCAGAGCGCCCCCGTAGCAACAACCCAATCCCGGACGTCCCCACCGAGCGTTCGCCACAACTACCACCTGAGGGGGAGACACCTCCCCTTTGTTGGTGCGGGGACGTGTGCAAGTTCTTCAAGTCTAAGCACCGCATCAGTCTAGGTATGCGTTACTGGGGTTGCGCAAACTACTCCAGTGACTACCCCAACCGCCGCTTTGACACCACAACCTATCGGCAGCCGGTAACGACCACATGTACCATTTTCCCCTACCTTGTCTCCTTCACAGCACGCACTAACAATATCTCCAATGTATTTACAGTCTCCGGAGCCCCTGTGTGGCTACCGCAAATGGATCGATCTTGAGATCCACCCTGAGGACCAATGGACCCTTGACTTCGAGGAGTGGAATGTCACAAAGGAGAAGGAGTTGCTGGAGGAGGAGCGCCGCAAGCACGAGCACACCCTGCGTATACAGCGCGAGACGCAACCTCATCTTGAAGCGTGCACGCGTACGGAGCGGGAGGCTCGCGAGATGGAGCGCGAGAGAAAGAGGGAAATTGCGGCTAAGGCAAAAGAGGCCGGAGAGGAGTTCAATGCCGAGCGGGCAAGGAAGGGAAAGTGGCCCCGGTCCACACAGTAGGTCGTACGAGCAGTTGGGTGGGTTAGTCGCATATCATGCTATATGTTATGCATGTAATAAAAATCTACGCGGCATGTTACTCCCAACTGTATTATGAAGTTTAATATCTCGTATTTTCGCATTCCATGATGTAATAGACCTAGCAAGTTATTTCCCCTAAGGCATGCATGTTAGGACTAGTGGTGGAATTCTGAACATTAGAAGTACAGAGTTCCACACATGCCACATGCCACTGGTCACATCACTTACCGCTTTATGTATCGAATCGTTCCTAAAAAAATGTACCCAAATTTTTTATGCATCTACAACTTACATTGAAGATAAACTTCTATTACAACTTTATCTTATTTTTACGCAGTTTATAACTACAAAATTGACAAAACATACAAACATGACGCGGATTGCAAACCCTTAAAACATACCAAACCCTAAAAGTCATTTACCACTTTATATATCGATCGTTCTACGCACAATCGTTCCTAAAAAATTTTTACCCAAATTTTTTATGCATCTACAACATATAATCAACATAAACTTGTTTTACAATTTTTTCAAATTTTTTTCTGATTCACAACTACAAAATTAACAAAACTTATAATCATACATGTTCAATATCACTTTCCTTCATTTCCTCCAATTGTTCATATCACATTCGTGCTCGAAAAATTTTTCTTTAAATTGCTTCCAATAAAACAATATACCATGCTCGAAATTTGTTATTGTCACTTCAACACATTTTTCACGGTCAGCAATATAGGAAAATCACAAAAACACTAATCGTTACTTCACACAAATTTCGTTCGTACTCTACCAACCATTATTTTTAATTTTCAAAATTGCACAACTAATTACACAAGCAGTAAAGTGGACTCCACTTCAAATTCATATTTTTTCACACATCATTTCATATATACACATAAATTTTTATTTAAAAAATTATCTTTACAAATGCATACAAAAATAACTTGAATTAAAATCCTACCCGTGCAAACCCTAACCGGGGGGTGGGACCCACGGCGGAGTGGTGCGGTGTGGTGCCGCACCATTAGGGGAGTGGTGCGGTGCGGCACCGCACCATCTATGTGGCACGTACGACGGGGGTGTGGTGCGGTCGGGGACCGCACCACTCAGGTGTGGTGCGCTCCCCGGCCGCACCACTGGACACATGTCGCGTTGCCGTTAATCGTGCGGTCGTTTGGGGGCTATTTTTGGAATTGTGTTTTCAGCGCGGCTATTTTTGGAATTTTAGGGTATCAACAGTGCTAGAAACGTCCAAAATTCGTAGTCGGATCCTTCGTATAGAAAATTCAGATTAATCAACGCCGCTATAATCTGAATTCACTAAAAATTGATGGTATAGGTCATTTTCTTTTTGCTTTGATTATCGTGATAATTTCTACCACCTGAGAATAAACATAGTAGTTTCTTTTAAATTTACTTTAATAATATAATAGATAGTCCTTTCTCACTCAAATTTATAAAAATAGACTTCTCTCCCTCCGCGGCTGGCCTAAAAGACGATACGTATCACCTCACACGGTATAGTAGTGTATTAGATCCCTACGCACCTCTACTACGCTTCCCTATCACAGTAGAGTACGTAGCAGGCCACTATTGTGGTAACAGAGCATGGCAAGCCACCTACTGCCGTATAGGATCTCCCAAGAGGTCCTATGCATACAAACCACATTAAGTGACACATGTCACCTAATGTTCCTTCTACAGTGCGATTTTTACAAATTTGAGTGACTGATATATCCGCCAAAGCAGTGAAGAGGGGCCAAAAGAGCATTAGACTGTCAAGAGATCCGACTTGGCAATTGTGGAATTATTAATGTAACATATTCAAGCACATGTTGGTCCAGGAAATGACATCTGTAGCTGCTTGCTTTGTTTATTTGATCTATCGTGATTGGGGCCATTTGGCTTGCTATACACAGATAAACAAAACTAAATTTTGATAATACCTACAAATTTTGGCTGTCACTTGGACATTGTTGCAATCTAAAAGCACACATATAAGCATTGTTCTATTTTTGCATCGACAGGCACTAGCAGCAAACTATGATGCGCGAATGGGCTCTGGCAACTCTTACCAGTTGAGCACTTGGGCTGTAGCTGTCAAGGCTTGTCATTGTCTTCTGCATAATTCTACGCATCATCTTTTCATTCAGCATTGATCCAAAACTAATGATTCGCTATTATTCCTCAGGCGATTGCTCTCTGGGAGCATGTTTTTTGCGAAAAGACCCTCTGGTTTTACGAAATTGCGTACGGTTCCTCGGTTTTGCCGAAAGGCCCCTGCCAGGCAGCGCTTTTGCGAAAAAGCCCTTCGCATTTCTGAAATTACGTATGGGTTCTCGATTTTTTTTCAGGAGGCCCTCCTTTTACGTGATTAATCCCCGCACTTTTCCCAGAATTATGTATGGATTCTCCATTTTCCAAAAAAAGCCCTTTGTTTTTTCGAAAAACGTACATGTCCTTGATTTTTCAGAAAATCCTCTACAAGTTATCAACTCTTGCTTTGGTCTAGTATGGCGTGGCGCCGCACTTCCGTAGCTAGTACAATTATGAAGCTCGCAGCCTAGAGCGGCGACCATTGGCGTTTTCCCTTTCTTACCTCTGTATTTGAATGGCAAAGATGCAATAACCGTCGAAACCAAGGCTACTCCCAGGCAGCACCGACTAAACAACGCAAGTGTTCAAACAGGAGTTGGTGGTGCACCTGCTAAGAAGGCCACAATTTTTGATCCATTAAAAACCATTTGTTGACTCAAAAGACCATAAGCATCTTCTATTTGGAATTCTCCATCCCATTACAACCCTCCATATTCTAACAATTAATCAGCCATGATTAGATCTCCACGGCGCTCTGCATGTGTTATTGTGTTAATCTGCTCCTAATCGCCACCCCTAGCTAGCCTCCCTACTGCTGCTGCTTCCGGTACAAATTAGTTGCACACTGCCCGTTGGCAATTCAAGAACCAAGGAAGGCAGCGGGATTCTGACGAGCCGTTTCATCAGGTAAGCTCCTGAATTTCTTCTCATCATGTCCTCAATTCAGACCATTCAGTTGTTTCTCAGTAGCTTTTCTTGGTCCAAGCTAGAAGTCGTCAGAAGTTCTACATGCAGGGTCTGTGAACGAGAAGAATACCTAATTGGAGATACGAATTTTCAGATTCCTTAGAGCGAGAGGGAGAGAGACATGGGTTGTGTCTCTTCCAAGATCCTGACCAAATCAGGGAGCTTCCAGGAGAAGTTGAACCGCAGCTTCCAGAGGAGCAACCTGATCGAGGAGATCATCCTGTCCAACTCCAAGAGCAACGGGGACCAGTTCCTGGCCCTCCTCTGCACGTCGAATTCCGAGGCTAGGAGGACCAAGGACGCCGAGCAGGGCCCGCCGGCCACCGAGCCGGCCATGATCGAGACGATCAACGTGTCTAAGTTGCTCGCCGGGCTGGACGAAGAGAACAACGCAGAAGAAGGACAAGAACAGTATGATGGTCAGAAAGATCAAGGCGGCAAATCTTCAGGTGATCAGTGCGCATCAGATGGCACGGCCGGAAGGGCGAAAAGCTTTCGCACGGTGGAGGAGTTCGACGCGTTGGTGACACAGAGCAGCTCATCGGAGCAAGCAAAACCTTTAACACTAGCACCACCTGAACAAAATGCGTCACTCATGCAGAGCGGCTCTTCAGAGCAAGAGGAAGCTAGAACAGTAGTACCCTCCGACCAAGACGCAATGGCCACACGCTGCAAATCATCCGAGCAGGAAGAGGCTGCCGAAGCGAAGAGGCGAGCGAGGGCGAGGCAGCTCGGCGAGCTGAAGGTGCCGCCGGCCTTCGACTTCTCCAATCCGACAGCCTGAGGGACTGGCTTCTTCGGGGTGGCCAGATGTTCTCACCGGGCTCCTACGTCACGCCCAAGTTTGGGAACGTGGCGGCGCCGTCTGAACACGGAAGTCATCCGCCCACCGGCGAGCAGCAGCAACATGCAGTTTTTGATCCGGAGCTGGTCGCACATTTCGAGCAGGCCATGAAGCAGCTGTCCGTGGACGAGGAGCGCGTCCTGAAGGAGATTTTGGATGCCATGGAAGCGGGAGAGAAGAGAAGGCAAGAAACAGCAAGGTTGGAGATGGTAAACGATCGGCCGGTGGTTGTGCAGGACTAGCCGATGAACTTGATGATGATTTTGGTAGTTTCTAGGGTGCTTATAGTGTGATTTGTTTGTAAGGTGTAAGTAGAAAGGATTTATTGATCATATACCCTCCATTTAGATGGAAATTCAGGATTTACCCTCCTGGCCCACGTGTCAGTGACTTATGATGACCCCACGTGTCATTGAGATGAAGAGGGTAAATCCTGAATTTTCCAACTAAAGGGAGGGTATATGATCCACTCCCCCAAGTAGAAATGTTCAGTGACGGTTTATGTTTTTTCCCCATTACCTCCGTGACATAGGAGTGTCGGTTGGCTGCCGATAGTAAGGGCCTGTTTGGATCGCCTAGAACTAATTATTAGTTCACTAGTTGGTAGACTAAAAATTAGGTGATTAAACTTTAGGTGACTAAAAATTAGTCAAGTGTTGTTTGGATACATGGACTAAAAGGTGGTGACTTTCATGGGCAAAGACATTTATACCCCTATATTTGTTAGTGTGTTGCATGTGGAGTAGTGGAGAAAGGGTAGCGGGGGTATTTTCATCTTTTGCTGTTTGGTACCACCTTTTAGTCCACAATTAGTCCACATTTGCCAACTAATAAACTAATAGCTAGTTGGGGATGAACTAAAAATTAGTCCAGGTATTAGTTCACCTGTTTGGATGGACTAGACCTAAACTTTAGGTGACTAAAAATTAGTCAAGGGATCCAAACAGGGCCTAAATCTCAGTTCTCTTCAGCGTTCAATCGGGTGGTCGGGCCTTAAGAAGATAATGGAGCGCGATAGAAACAAATCTTCAGTTTTGTTAACCAATCACCAGCCACCTCTCTCCTGTGCGGCCTACTGAAGCCTACGCGAGCGACGCCCGCCGGCCCGCCTCCCACGCGGAGACGGACGCCCGCGCGTGAAAAGCCATGGGCCCACAGCAGACGCGAGCGCCGCCGTAGCGTGTCAATCGGCGTTACTTAAAGCCCCACTTCTAATGTGCCGTGGCTTTTGATTTTTGTTTTTAACTAAAATAGAAATCGAGCGACCGTAAGTTTTTTTATATATTTAATTAAAAGCTATTATATCTCTATGAATAATATAAAAAATTCACCATAATATGTAGCTTGCTGAAATTACACTGTAGCTAATGATGACTTATTTAGTATAATTAAATTTAAAAAAATTTAAAAACAAAAAAGGGATTAACCCAGCACATATAATACAGGCGAATATAGAAGAAAAGAACTGAAAAAACTCAAAAAAAATACAAAAAAATAGAAAAAAACAATAATATTTAGAAATAATAAAAAATAAACTGAAAACCAGAAACCTAAGTGTAAATGAATAAGGTCTTATGCTGGTACCGAAGAGACGCTTGAGAAGAACGCCAAGCTGACGCGTGCTGGCATACCGTGGAGGTCACACCGCGACGCGCGAGGACGCCGAGACTCGCGCGACAGTGGACCGAGAGCAATCCGCGCGAGAGCGGCACCACACGAAGCAGGTTCGCCGATAAGGACGCGCCATCGAAGACCAGGCTCCGTCATGGCGCCACGGTGACAGATTGTAAATCCAACTAGTCGCCGATATTCACCAACCCTTCCTATTTTGGATGGCACGAAGATCGAGATTTGATGGAAAAAGCCTTGCTTCCCGTGTGTGGCCTTCCGTCCATTGGTGTTGCTTGATGAGGCGTGCGAGAAGACGCCTAGTTGATGACTCGGCAGAGTACGACTCGCACGGCGAGGAGCGTTTCTCTTGAGATCGAAGCCAACTCGGGAAAACGAAATCGAATCAGAGCCTGCCCGTTTGGGCTAAAAAAATATAACTTGTAATTAAAGTTATACTATAATTGATAATATCTTATTTGATATAATTAAATTTAAAAAATTAAAAATAAAAAACAAGTTAGCCTATTAGAGACATGCAAACGAATATGAAAAAAAGAACTGGAAAAAGCTATAAAGCCAGAAAAAGACGGAATTTATAAATAGTAAAAAATAAACAAGAAGTTGGAAGCTGAAACCGAAATGAGCGGGGCCTTAATCTCCCTTGTGGAGAACGAAGCCGACTTGTCTTCTCTAGCTCTAATATCATTGTTGGATTTTCTCTAACCTTAAATTAATTCTGTGAAGGCTTTCGGTCTACTCTCTATTCCTCTGTCTTATCTGTGATGCCATTCACAAATACATAATAAGCCTAGAGGGTAGAGACCTATTTATAGACTCCATTTTCAGGTGTTATAAAGTGACCCACCTGTTTTCGGTATCCAATGAGACTCTTGAACCACGTCACCAACCACGATTAGACAAGCCAGTTTTATAAGTCTAAAATATATTAGTCTCAAGCATACATGTGTGAGTCATGCGCCACAGATAGACCAGTTTTATGAGTCTAAAATATATTAGTCTCAATCACACATGTGTGAGTCATGCGCCATGTCAGGTTGTTTATGAGATCAATTTCAATATGATCATATGGGTCAACAGCCTGCAGAGCCGATCCTGCAAAACAAATCCAGCTATTCCGCCCTGTGTCGTGCCCGGGTTAAACAAATGCATGCATATCAAATTCCAGTAAACCTGATCTCAATAAATATGTCTACTATATTCCAGCACAGCCGTCTTCAGCACCTCGAGTATTAATTTCTCGAGTTAAATTCCACATCAAATATTCTCTATCACTTGCATCAATAATATGGATAATTCCACTTTGAGTAAAATAGACAATAACCATAATAAATATTGAAAACCACATAAAATTTCCAATAGGGCGAACCCGTAGCGGGGGAGGTGGATTTTCCTCCTCAGACGCCAGATCCGGCGACGGCACCCCTCTGGGCCACCGGATCCAGCGCGCAGCAGAGCTGACTGTAGAGGAGAGCTAAGGGATGGCGGCGGCGAGGGAGGAGAACTAGAGCTAGCGGGGGAAAAAGAAGAGCGAGAAGGGAAGAAAGGAGCGGCTACGGGAGCGGAGCTACGGATGAGCGGAAGTAATCAGTGCATTGAGATTCGTGCGTTAGATCCAACGGTTGTGGAGCATTCCATCAAAACGGTATAGGGTGCTCTAGTTTTTCTCTTGTAACTTATTATAGATAGTTTGAAAAACGTCTACAATAACTGTCTGTTATTACAGATATATAAATTCATACGATTCGAAACCGCCATAACGGTTTTGAACCGTCTGTGATGACCATTTCGATAGTAGTGCATGCTAGTCTGCCATAAAAAAAACATGTATGCTAGTGTGCTAGCTCCTTACATTAATATTTATGTCGCCAGCCACGCATTGGTTGGTTTTATTCAAGACGAAGGGATCGATAGTTCAGTTGGGCACAAGGCACACGCAATTAAGACGATAATTATAATAAGGGATCGATAGTTCAGTTGGGCACAAGGAACACGCAGTTAACATCCTGTATTTTATGTAGTACTATCCCTGTAGGAATGAAGCGTCTTTAGTTTGTATTGGAGAGGGAGGGGGCGAGAGAGAGAGAGAGAGAGAGAGAGAGAGAGAGAGAGAGAGAGAGAGAGAGATCATCGGAGCCATGTCGACGTACCGGCCGGACAGCAAGACCCTCCTCAAGACCGACTCGATCTGGGAGGTACGTGACGACCGCAGTTTAGCTCCCTTTCTTGCTCAGTTTGCCGAGTGCGGCATCACGCGCTGCTGAGATTAGCATGCACGCATATATGCTTGCAGTACGTGCTGGACACGACGGTGTACCCGCGGGAGCACGAGCGCATGCGCGAGCTCCGGCTCATCACGAAGGAGCATCCGCGGTACGTGCCTTGCTACGTGAAGAGTATATATATATACCAATCACGTACGGCCGGCGAGATTGTGTATATCAATTACTCATGTTGCGCGCAGCTGTTTACGTCAATTGTTGCTGGCCAGGTCGTTCTTTGCGTCGTCGCCGGACCAGATGCAGTTCTTCTCCGTCCTGCTCAAGATGATCGGCGCCAAGAACACCATCGAGGTCGGCGTGTTCACCGGCTACTCGCTGCTCGCCACCGCCCTCGTCCTCCCCGCCGACGGCAAGGTCAGTTAGCTCAAAGACGGAATTAGTGGACCTTGACTTACTTCATCCAGCCATGCATGCATGTTTAGTGTATAGGCCGCGCGTGCATGATATCTGCACAAGTTTGCATATGGCAGGTGGTGGCAATCGATGTGAACCGGGAGTACTACGAGCTGGGCCGGCCGGTGATCGAGAAGGCCGGAGTCGCGCACAAGGTCGACTTCCGCGAGGGCGACGGGCTCACGGTGCTGGACCAGATGCTGGCCGAGGACGGCGCCGGCGCCGTGGCCGGCACGTTCGACTTCGCGTACGCGGACGCTATCAAGATGCACTACGGCGGCTACCACGAGCGGCTGCTGCGCCTGGTGCGCGTCGGCGGGGTGATCGCCTACGATAACACGCTATGGGGAGGCTCCGTGGCGATGCCGCGCGACACGCCGAGCAGCTCGGAGCACGACCGCGTGGTGCGGGGTTACATGATCGAGTTCAACGCCATGGTCGCGGCCGACGACCGCGTCGAGGCCTGCCTGCTCCCCGTCGCCGATGGCGTCACTCTGTGCCGCCGCCTCAAGTGAAACATACCACCGCGTTTACGAATAAACTTGTTTGCTAGCCTTGCAATGCATTTGTGAGTGGTCGATCGTGCTGTAAGAATGTCGTCTGGTTTGCAATTCGATTCCAGTCTCTTTTTTTCCTACTCCAGTAATGTTTGAGTTGCAGTTTTTTTCCCACTCGTTTATTTAGATCGACATATAAGGTGGGTTTGGGTTGCAATCTAATAATTAATTATAATATATATTGTACTGATTTTAGTTATACCGGATAAAATTATATATAACTATCTCTCTTTGTAATATTTCTTATGAATAACTAAAATTTTAAGTTGAAAGATAAAACCCAAACAAACTCTAACAGCCCAACGTGGGATGTCTTCACCGACGCTAAGAGTTTTAACATCACACAGATGCAAGCTTAGCCGTTTTTGCTCCAATGATCTTTTTTTTCAGATGGATCCCCCTGTAGGCTAAATAAAGAACAAAAACCCCACCGCATCACGAGTTCACGACACACACTCCATTCACCCCCATCACCCAACACTGTCTCGTCGCTCTCCGCCGAGCTGGGCGTGCCGGCCATCGACGGTGGCCGCATCAGTGCCACAACGAGGCCTTCCCCTCCCGGCGCGAGCGCAACGATGCGGAGGACGGTGGCCAGGCGAGTTCGCTTAGGTAGCAAGAGGTGAGAGAAGGCTTTAGTCCCTCCTGAAATAGCACATTGGAGACGCTTTTCTAAGACCAAATCTGGTGCGAGCACAAGAGATGAAAGAACAAAAGTCCAACGGGAATGGCATGACGAAGGAATTATGGAACCATTCATTCATAGTGCCGTTCGTGCTAACGACTAACGTCGATGAGATCGTGAGATGCCTACAACACTCCAGCACGAGCCGTCGGTATCATCGTACATCGAGACTCGCAAGGTGACAAATCCACAGCCGGTGAGACGGTGAGATGCATGTGTCCTCAGCACGGCGGGGGACGACCGCATGGGTTCACTGTGGATCCGGGAGCGGCGGAGCGTCCGTCCGGAAGGTCCACCTGTCTACGCCGACGAGCCACGCTACGTACGGCAACTATCACGGGAGGTTTTAGCGGATTTGGTGTTGTGTGAGACAGTATTTATAAAACTAGTTATGTGAATAATGTATTTACAGAAATAACGTTTTTGTTATTCGGTGGGCGAGTGGCAGCGCGGGGGAGACGACTCATGACACCAGCCGTCCCGTGAGCAATCGGCAGGCACCTGTCACCCGCCCACGGGACAGAGGTGTAATCACTGCCTAAATTAGTAATTTTACATTATATTTATTCAAAATTTTAAATATAATAAATGAGATCGAAAAATTATGAAAATTTATGCACACTCCTAACACAACCACTTCATTGTGTAATTTTTTTATCCACTCTAAATATTGCTCGAAAATTCGTAAAATTTTGGTATTTGTAGGAATTATTATATATAGCAAATGAGCTCTAAAAATTATAAAATTTTATATGAAACCTCCCAACACAGTCGACCTAATTGTGTATTTTTTTGAAATTTTATATACTCTAAATTTGCCATATACAGTGCATTTTCAATGTGTATTTACAGAAATAGCCGTATATGAGCACAAAATTAGCGCTTGTGCCGTTCGGTCACCGGACGGTAATGCCCAATAGTTAACACATGGCGCCTACTGTCTGTCCACAAAAATGGATGGTCACGATTTTATCTCTGGCCTCTGCAGATCTAGTCATGTGTTAAGAGCTCACTCATAGTGTGTGTGCTTGTGGTATGCTTGTGGTGGTGTGCACCCGCACACGTCTACTTTGTAATAATTAAAAAATATAGGAGGTCCTGTTACACAATAAATCTTAATACAATTGCAAGAGTTTTGAAAATCTGAACATATAGAAATCACATCTAGGTCACTATCCGTTATACCCACGAAGCATTGTTCCAAACTAGCCTTCGACTTTCTTTACTCAGCGTATTGTAGTTAGAGTGCTTTGTGCTTGTGTGATCTCCAATATCAGGTATAGGACTCCGTTCTTTTTAGCTTTTCAGTTGATTTTTTACCTTTTATCTTTTATCGGTTAGTATTATTTATTATATCTATCAGTTACAGCTAAAAACTATTCGCTACAACTTAAAAGAATGAACGGGCCTATATCTCTGTTAAGCTCCTTAGCCTCCTTGCCATGCGATTAAGGCCCTGTTCTTTTTTCAGCTTTTGGTTTCTGTTTCTGACTTTTCTACATTAACTATCTTTTAAACGAAGTGTCTTTTCAAGATAGGGTCTACTAGTTAATTATAGTACATAATGTGCCAACTTCATTTATATGGGCAAAAACTACACGTGAGTTTCTGTTACTTTATAATCTCTCGCACGAACAGTCCAAAAGCCACAAGCCACAGCCAAAAGACATAAGCCTCAACAAAAAACAATAAGCCCTAACATAACCCATTCATGAATGCACCAAAGATGGGAATAGTGCTAAACAAGTAGAAGCTACTGTAGCTACGGTACGTCAGTAAAGTTTACTGTAGATACACTATAGCAATGGTTTTTTAAGCACAGCCAAGAATCCTGTAGCAATAAATCTGGACAGTGTGTTTTGGATCCAACGGATAGATGGGAATAAAGGCAGGATACTACTCACCTCTGCCGGATACACTTCCGAGTACACATGGTGGTGCACCGCCAACGGAAAATGGACAGGATAGTGAGTTCTCCATATTTTCCCCTCACATCTTTTTTTTTCGGCGGCTGGTAGCTTTCTTTTTCCTATGGCTTGTTTAGCAATAGTTGAGATTCAATAGGAAACCTCTACAAATTTAGCAATAGTTGTAGTTGGATCTGCCGTATAGGATCTCCCAAGAGGTCCTATGCATACAAATGCATACAAATCTAGTACGATACCATACCACATTAAGTGACACATGTCACCTAATGTTCCTTCTACGGTGCGATTTTTACAGATTTGAGTTGTTGATATATCCGTTAAAGCAGTGAAGAGGGGCCAAAAGAGCATTAGACTGTCGAGAGATCCGACTTGGCAATTGTGGAATTATTAATGTCACATATTCAAGCACATGTTGGTCCAGGAAATGACATCTGGAGCAGCTTGCTTTGTTTGTTTGATCTATCGTGATTCAGGGGCCGTTTGGCTTGCTATAATACAGATAAACAAAACTAAATTTTGATAATACCTACAAATTTTGGCTGTCACTTGGACATTGTTGCAATCTAAACACATCAATTTGTGCCCAATTTTGGCATTGCCTGTGAATTGGTATGGTCACGATCCATACACCTTTTTTTTTGTCTAGGTTTTGGTTTTACTTGGGTTTTGGCATTACTAAAATTTTGGTTTCCTTAGTAGCTTGGAGCCATCGGTGAGCAGTGGGACGATGGTGGCCCGGCTCGCCTCCAGCTACTGCTTGCACTCCTCATGCATGGCGCGCGCCTACGCCTTGGCCTCCTCGCTCACCCTGAGCTTGACCCTGAGGTCGTTGATGGCGGCCAGCGCCTCCACCACGTCGTGCTTGCGGTCGGCGTGGGCCACGGCGGTGAGCTGCAAGCGGAGGCGGTGCACCTCGCCCATGGCCGCAACGAGCGTGGCCGAGTCGGTGGCGTGCTGCTTCTACATGGCCTCCAACTTCAACTACCACGAGCAGTCATGCTCCTAGGACAGCCAGTGCAGCTCGAGGATGCAAGCCTCCTCGGCGAAGGAGAGCTCAGTGAGCTGCGCCTCGGAGTCACGGACCTGAGCGGACGCCACCGTAGCCTACGCCCTGGCCTCCTCTGCCTCCTGAAGGGCCCGCTTCTAGGAGAGCTCGGAGGAGTGGAGCTGCTCCTTTGACTCCTTGAGCTCATCTTGTAGCTGTGAGAGATGGGATTCTAGCTCCGACAACTTCGTCGGTGTCCTCCTTTTCTGGTGTTTTCATTCCACAAGAAAACAAACGCCGACAAGATTAGCGGTGGTACTACGGGGCTGTTTGGTTCACAGCCCACACCAGCCACTCGGTTGTGGCGTCGCCCAAGACTTGTGGCGGAGAATATGGCCGCCACACCTTGACGTAAATTTGTACTGTGGAACAATATGGCTGCCCCACCTTAAAGCTGAACCAAACAACTGCCTTCGCTCTGTGGCGCGCCACAGCTTTGGCAGGCGAAGTGTGGCGGCGAGCCAAACACCCCCTACATCTCCGAACTCCAATCAACAAACTCGTGATTTCCACAATAACATGATTAGCCAGGGATTAGTAGCGGTGAGTTTATGTATTGGATAAAATGGTTTTGCTGGGCATTACCATCCCTGCCCCAATTTTAAAACTTGGATTTCTCCCCTTTCCATCATTACATAACTTTGTAAGACTTGAATTGGTAGTTTTGTTTACATGTTTGGAGTCAAAGCAAGGATTGGTGACAATGCTGCTGATAGTTTCCCATTTTTTTCTCTAGCTGTCATTAGTAGTGGTAAGTTTATGTATTGAGCGAGGGTATTTTGGTCCACTCAGTTGGGAAACAAGCGGACGTAAATGGAGGCAAAGATTTCAGTGCACAAATGAAATAACAAGATTTCCGATGACATAACCCATATTGTGCATTTTTTTAGTGGCACTAACAAAATTTTCCCCAATCTTTATCATGTGACCAACAGTAGCTGGTTATTGTGAAATTTTGTGGTGTAAAATATGATGGGATGGATTTGTTTTATTTGTTGTAATACAAATCTGGCAAGGGAACATATCAAGAGTCATACATTATGCTATTGCTTAAGGTGAAAACCGGAAAGCTTGTTTTACTGGTTAGTAGTACAATTCCGATAGGGTATATGCGACATCAGAAAGATGCTTCTCTGTTATAACAGTACTCCCTTAAGTTATAAATATATCTTGGTTAGGATATCGACACGGTGTGTAAAACATAATTTTGATCACTAATTTCTATTATATATTTATAAAATATAATAATATTATGATATTATAAAAAGTACTTTTGGAGATAAATTCTACGCATCTGTTTTTCATGTATCCAATTTAAATATTTAAGAAGAAATAAAATAGTATTACCTTAAGTCATAAATATATGTCGGTTAGGATATCGACCCGATGTTTAAAACACAACTTTGATCACTAATTTCTATTATAATATATTTATAAAATAAAAAATATTATAATATTATAAAAAAAATTTAAGAAGATATCAATAGTTTATAGTTAAAGTTTTAAAATTTTGAACGTCTAAAATGATATATTAGTAACAGGAGGCAGTTTTTTATCATTACTGACAAAGGACTTATCTTTTGTAGTTCTGCTACATCACAAAATTCAGAGTTCTGTTGTTTTCTTCTCCATGGATTACATTTTTATCTTCCAGAAATAGCCATACGGAGCAACTATCTTGCTTTGTCATATCCACACATTTCAGATTCATCACTCCACTTCATTAATGAAGCCATAGTTTACAAGACAGCTAAAGAGAACGCAAAAACATGAACTGCTAGACTGGTTAAGTTTTGAATGGTAATCTTCATCGATCAAACCATTCTTCACAACAGTTCCCGACAACACTGCAAAATAGGACTGACGCTGATCACATCATAGCGTCACCTACCTGGATCAATTCTTAGTATCATCAGCGCCCATCCGTGAGATCGATTGAAAGCTTATGGGTGTGTTTGGTTCGTGGATGGAGGTTGTATCGTATATCTTGACTGAGTGGATGCAGGCTGAGTGGAATCGTATTTCAGAAAAAGAAGATGTTTGGTGAGGTTGCATGAGCGGATGCAAAAAAAACTGAGATGCTGTTTGGTTGCCTGTATGAGCGGATGCAGTCTACCAAACCTGAGAGGCTGACACATGAGACCGCATAAGATACACTGCATCAACCCATCCAGGATGGCCAGTGAAGCTCATTTTGAGCGTATCCACCCATCCAGGATGAGGGCGTATTTTTGCATCCGCTCATGCAGGCTGCATCCACTCATACAGGCAACCAAACAGGCTCTTTCTCATATTATACGGATCCACCCAGCCAGGACGAAGGAGATTCAGGCAACCAAACACACCCGTAACTGCAACCTTCCATATCACTCCATTTCAGTTTATTCAATTTTTTACTCGTCACATTTTTATCAAGATGATATTTGTTTTAATATGCCAATTTAGTCCATCAGTCAGTTGAAACTAAAATGTGCTTGTGTTTGGATTTTGGAACATAAAACTTCTGTAGAAATTTCATAGGTTTGTAGTTTTTTGGGAATTTTTCCAATTAAGCTTTAAATTGTAGGAATGGCATCGAAAATTCCTATATGAATCCTTCCTTTCTTCCACTTTTCAAGGGATTCTATATATTAGATCAAACCCTCATGTTTAGATTTTCTTTGAGAATCCCAAGGCAACATCTCCATTTTATCTTTTGTCTTCTGTTTACATTTTCAAAATTCCAATATGCTAGCATTTTTCTTCACATCTCCTACATTTTTCCTGTAGATTATACAAAGTTACAAAAACTTTTTTTTACTAATTCCTATGTTTTCCACTCTTATAGGATTTCACTAGTCAAATTATTCTATTCGTGTGCTTTTCTTGTTGCCATGTTTTTTTTTTATTTTCTACCCTCCAAACTGGCCTAAATGTGGTGAAAAAGTTACTCTCTACATAACAAAAGAATGCCGTTTTGCATGTAGACACGGTCCTCAACATACAACTTTAACAACTAATTTCTATTATAATAGATTTATAAAAACATAATAAAATTATACTTTTGTAAAAGTTCTTTTTGAGACAAATTTATACATATTATTTTCATGTGTTCAATCTATATATTGAAATAGATATGACTAAACAAAGTTTAAAAAGTTTAATAGCACATGCCTCAAAACGATATTTTGTGTGACTCGGAGATAGTATCTAGCATGCCATGTAGGCTCTCAAACTAATGACACTCAATCTGCCATATCTTTTGATGAGACATGCAACGTCGCAAGCCATACCATGATATTGAGTTAAACATACAAAATAATTCACCGAAAAACTTAAACTGTTAGAGAAATATAGGTAATATACTCATAATTTAAAGAAATAAGTCTATATAATACTGTAAACTTTGCTTAAAAATCTATCCAACATCTCGAACTATGAAACCAAACATTTAACTCCCAAACTTTGCAATCCAATTCAAATAACACTATGACCTGATTTCGTATTGTGGTATTACCTGCATGGCACGATGAATAGATGGTTTTGATACACAGGATGACATACTACCCAAGTTAGATCAATGACATATAGGGCCCACAAAAGCTTCTTCCCCACTAAGCTTCTAGCCGTACTTCTAAGGCCACTGCACCTGTAGTTCTCGATTTGAGAGAAAAGGCTCTCTGGGCCCTATCTGTCATTCACCTAAACTTGATCAACGTGTCATCCTATGTAGTAAAATCATATACTCATCACGCTACGTGGGTAATATCACCATCCAAATCGGGCCAGTGTGTTATTTGAACTGGATTGCAAAGTTTGAGAGCCAAATATCTCGTTTCATATTTTGAGGTGTTGGATGGACTTTCGAGCAAAATTCTGGGTGTTATATTGACTTTTTCTACTTTAAAATTCCCCCTCACATCTAAGCTCCTCCAGGGTTTGATGTGGGTTTATTTATCTTAAAATTGTGCCAGCTAGATCTTAAACTCGAGATCTCTTAGCCTTAATACTATATTAGGTTACATACATCAACCACTTCACCCAAAAACATAAGTTATTAGAGAAAGTTATGCAATATACTCGTACTTTAACGCATGCAAAAAATTTATTTGACTTGCTAGGTGGAAAATCATGCCAAGTTAGAGATAGTTATCACTAGGGTAACATAGGGGGCGTTAGTATTAGTTTTTGCTAATGGTTTTTAGTTGTGACTTATGACTTTTTGCTAAAAATAAATAGTAGTGACTGAAAAAAGTAGCTTTTCGAAGAAGTGAGTAAGCGGTGAAAAAAGTGAGGGAGATATGCTGGTGTGTGATAGAAGTGAGAAGAGTGGGATGCATGATGTACTCGTGACCTTAGCCTTATTTTCAGAGCGAAATAGTAGTGAGAAAAATAAATATGTGTTCATATTAACTTTTAGAAACCAAAACAAAAGCTTAAACGAAGAGACTCATAGATTGGCTAAAATGGTAACATTAAACAAGTAAAGTAGCATGCCAACGTACAGATGAAAATGACAACTAGACCACTAGTGTTTAGTATCTCACGCAATTGTCAAGATCAGACATCCTCTTAAAGAAAAGATGCAATCGTCGCACAAATCTGACTATATATTCCAGAATTAAGGCCTTACTGGCAACTTGAAATTGACATGTAAATTTGTTTTTCATTCACCCATTATTTGTTGGATTAATTGGGCTTGGTCTATTTTAATTTAGCAATTAATCAAATAAAATTCCTAGGCCCACATGGAAAACTGTTTAGTCCCATATGGAGAGTTGAATGGGAGTTACACCGCTTTAAAAGGTGGAACGTGGTAACCCCCTTGTGGAATTGGAGAGAGCCAATACACGCGCACGCTCGCTCGCCTCGCCACGCCGAGCCGTGCCGTGCGTGTGCGTGTGCGTGTGCGTGTCGGGTGCGGGCGTGTTTTTCTTTATCTAATCGAAACGCACTGACTCGCAGTAAATAGTATTAACGAATGGCTGGCAGTATATGGCTGCGGTTACTTTCGAGTAATGACTGCAGAAAGAATAGTAGGCCTCCGAAACTCCGTCCGTTTATGTACCTGCACGGGTAGACGGGCGATCAAGTTTTTGGGGAGCGCATTGGCGCGACTGCTCAATCTGTGACGTCGTCTACTTTCTGGTGGTGAACTGTTCGCAAGACTGCACGGCGAACATCTTCCTACATCACGCCTCAATCGACTACATCAAATAGGCCATCATGTCGACTGATGGTAACGGCGCATCCGGTGTCTCAGACACTGGCCCCGCCCGAGGGTATTGTTATGAATAGCTCTTGTATTCATATGAGGCCAATGGGCCAGTATATATACACAAAGTACAGGTGGTAAATATGCAAAGAACCCCTCATAACAATGGGGAATAACAAACTACATATATATCTCTAACACCCCCCCCTCAAACTCATGGTGGATCAACAACACTGAGTTTGGAGAGGTAGAAGCTGTGCTGTGCTCGAGTCTGGGCCTTCGTGAAGAAATCCGCTATCTGAAGCTCTGAAGGCACATACTGAAGAGTAATTACCTGATCATGCACACAAGTCCTCATGAAAGAAGCATCAACACCAATGTGCTTGGTGAGCTCATGCTTCACAGGATCACGAGCAATACTGATAGCACCTGTACTGTCTGACAAGAGAGGGGTCGGTGTAGTGACAGAAACACCAAAATCCTCAAGTAACCACCGTAGTCAAGAGAGCCATAGCTCGCAACTCAGCCTCTGCACTCGAACGGGACACTGCAGTCTGTTTCTTCGTCTTCCAGGCAATAAGAGAACCACCAAGAAAAACACAGTAAGCAGAGATAGACCGGCGATCAGAGGGATCGCTGGCCCAAGTAGCATCCGAATAGGCCTGAAGCTGTAACGAGCTGGAACGTGGAAAGAAGAGACGGCGAGAGATAGTCCCACGAAGGTATCGCAGAACTCGAAGAAGGTGGCTGTAGTGAACCTGAGTGGGAGCTGAAACAAACTGACTCAGAATATGAACTGGATAAGTGATATCCGGACGAGTAACAGCAAGGTAGACAAGACTCCCAACAAGATGACGATAGCGAGTCGGATCAGAAAGAGGCTCGCCATCAGAGAGTCGGAGGTGAACATTGAGCTCCATGGGAGTCTCAACAGTACGTTGATCAGTGAGAGAGGCGCGATCAAGAAGATCCTGAATATATTTCGCTTGGGACATAAAGAAACCATCTGGAGTGGAAGTAATCTCAATCCCAAGAAAGTAACGAAGAGGACTAAGATCCGACATAAGGAACTGCTCACTAAGACGAGCCTTGACAAAGGCAATGTACTCATAATCATCTCCCGTAATGATCATATCATCAACATACAGGAGAAGAAGAGTCCGACCACGAGATGAAGTGTGGACAAAGAGCGCAGGATCATGATAACTAGCTGAAAAACCAGCAGCAGTGACCACAGAGGAGAAGCGCTCAAACCAAGCACGAGGGGCTTGCTTAAGGCCATAGAGAGAGAGCGACGAAGGCGACAGACCATGCCCTCAGGAACAGAATACCCAGGTGGCGGATGCATGTAGACCTCCTCACGCAACTCGCCATTAAGAAAGGCATTCTTGACATCAAGCTGAGAAACAGACCAGTGGCGAACAGACGCCACCGAAAGAAGAGTGCGAACAGTGGTCATGTGGGTCACAGGAGCAAAAGTCTCGTCGTAGTCAACACCATGCTGCTGCTGGAAACCACGAGCAACAAGACGCGCCTTATAGCGCTCAAGAGGGCCATCAGAGCGAGTCTTAATCTTATAGACCCACTTACACATGATGGGATGAGAATGAGATGGAAAAGGAACAAGATCCCAAGTACCAGTACGCTCGAGGGCAGCAATCTCCTCGGCCATGGCAAGCTGCCACTCAGGGTGAGTAACAGCATCCCGGTAGGAGACAGGCTCACGAGTAGCTGCGCCAGCAAAGGCAAAACGGGCAGGAGGCCGAATCGACTGGCAATCGCGAAGAGCGTAGCGAGGAGAAGATGACCCATCAGGGGAAGATGGAGCATCAGAAGAAGATGGAACATCAGGAGAAGATGGCTCATCTGAAATATTCTCAATACGAGGTCGACGAGTGTAGACGATAGTGGGAGGAGCCTGGGGAGTCGTAGGAGACGACACAGGCGGCGACAACGGCGGAGAGGTCACAGGGGGAATATGTGGAGACTCAGTAGGACAGGTGGACGAGGGCAAAACAGATATAGGAGTATCTGGAAAGGTCAAGAAAGACAGAGACTCCACAGAGGAAGCCGAAGGAGAGGCAAGACGTGGGTAGAATGGACGAGACTCGTCGAAAGTCACATCCCGAGAAACCCGTATCCGACGACCAACAGGATCCCAGCACCGATAGCCCTTGTGCTCGGCACTGTACCCCAGAAAGACACACTCAACAGACTGAGCGGTCAGTTTGGTGCATTCTCGAGGGGCGAGGAGAACGTAGCAAACGCAGCCAAACAGATGAAGGGCAGAGTAGTCAGGAAGAAGACCACAGAGACGCTCAACAGGGATCGCACCCTTAAGAGCAGAAGAGGGCTGGATGTTGACGAGATAGGTGGCAGTGGAAACAGCCTCGGCCCAAAAGTGAGGTGGAATAGAGGCGGCGATCATCAGAGCACGAGCCGTCTCAAGGAGGTGACGATGCTTGCGCTCAGCGACACCATTCTGAGCATGAGCACCAGGACAAGAAAACTGAGCGAGAGTGCCCTGCTCAGTAAGGAAGCTGCGCAGGTGACGAGAGAGGTACTCACCAGCAGAATCAGCACGAAAGACACGAATAGGAGTGGAGAACTGTGTGTGTATCATAGTGGCAAATTTTTTATAGATAGGCAAGGCCTCACTACGAGAAGACATGAAATATATCCAAGTGTGGCGAGAGAAATCATCTATAAAGATAATATAATAACGATGACCCCCTTTCGAAACGAAGGGAGCCGGACCCCAAACATCTGAATGAACACGATCAAAAGGACGCTGAGACACAGTCTCACTATGAGGATAAGGAAGCTGAATCTGTTTACCTAACTTACAGCCCTGACAATCTAAAGACATGTCTCCTGAGACAGACCCCAGAAGACCACGACGAACTAAGGACGACAGACGTGATCCACACAGATGGCCAAGACGGTGATGCCACTGCTGGAAAGAGCCGATAGACGAAGTGGCAGAAGCGGAGAGACTGGCAGCGATGGTGGCAGCGGAAGGAAGGTGAAGCCAGTCAAGCTCCCAAAGACGCTGTGAGTCACGGCGCCGAGGGCCAGAACCAAACAGAGCTCCCGTGTGGCAGTCCTGAACACAACAAGAGTCAGAGTCGAGAATAACCCGATAGCCAAGGTCAGTAATCTGCCCAGCAGAAAGAAGCTGCAAGGTAAGGCGAGGAACATGAGCAACAGAAGGAACATGAAAGGATGAGTTGCTAAGAGATCCTCGACCAGAGACAGAAAGAGATGTACCATCAGCAGTAAGAACACTGACAGGAGAATCAAGAGGTGTAATAGAAGACAGAGTGGAAGGATCAGGAGTCATGTGAAAAGATGCTCCAGAATCAATAATCCACGGGGAGGTACCTGACTGTGTAGGAGGTGGTCTCTCAGTGCCCGAGGAGTCAGTAGCAGAACCTGCAGAACCTGTCGAGGGAGAACCTGAAGCGGCAAGTAGGCGTCTAAGTCTGGCTATCTCCTGCTCGGTGAGAGAAGCTGCTGAAGAAGTCGAGGCAGACGTCGTCGTAGAAGCACTAGTGCCAGTAGAAGAACGGCGTGAAAGATGCCGCTTCTTCTTGTAGCACTGGGACTCAGTGTGGCCATCCTTGTCGCAGTAGGAACAGTGAGGACGGCCACCTCCAGACGGAGGACAGCCACCACCACCTGTGGTAGCCGCTGGAGGAGGCAGTGTAGCAGGCGGACGAGCGGCGAGCACAGAGGGGAGTGGCATCAGACCAGCACCACTCAAACGAGTCTCCTCTGCGCGTATCTCGGTAAGAGCCTCCAGGAGAGTGACACGAGGGTGGCGTGCAAGTAGCTGGGCACGCCTTTGCTCGAACTCAGGACGAAGGCGAGTAAGGAACTCGTAAACCCGCTGAAACTCCAGGTCAGCACGTACCTCCAGGCAGCACGGACAGGTACGACAGCCAGCAGTGCGGAGAGAGTCCAACTGACGCCAAACAGCATAGCTCTGAGCGTAAAAGGCGTCAACAGTAGCATCACCCTGCTGAAGAGAGTGCTCCTAGCGGACCACGGACAGGTACAGGGCATCTCCAGAGGGCTCGTAGCGCTGACGAAGATGAGTCCACATCTGAAAAGCCGAAGGGAGTCCCACCACCTCAGAAGAGAACTAAGGCTGGACACTGGCGATGAAGACAGCAGCAGCCCGAGCGTCGTCATCGTACCACTGAGTGTAGACGGTCAGACGATCCTTGTAGGAATTCAGAGCCTCCTGGTAGGCAGATGCAGCTTTATCATCAGCGTCATCATCAGCAGCAGCCTTATTGGCTGTCGGGGGCAATGCAACAGGCGTAGGCTCCGTCGGAGGAATAGGGCAAGGCGGGCAGGTGACATCGCCAGAGAGGACGCCCCAGAGACGAAGACCACGCATGTGAATGCGCATGTGAGACACGAAGTCGGTGTAATTAACACCATCAAAGATCACCGGGCAACGAGGGAGGGAAACGGTGCCCATTGGTAGGCGGCGCTGGACGGCGCGGCGACCAAAGCAACGAAGTCTAACAGGTGGCGCTGGACGGCGCGGCGGCTAGAACAACGTTTTTTTTCTTCTTTTTTTTCTTTTTTTTCTTTTTTTTCTTCGGTCGGTTTACAAACCGACCGAGTCTTACTCGGTCAACCCTTCAAGCCACACCGGCCAGAGCCAGAGAAGGCACGGCGGGAGCGGCGGCGGCGAGGGGACCGGCAACGGCGGCGACGGCGGGGGGACCGGCGGCGGCGGGGAGACCGGCGACGGCAGGGGGACCGGCAACGGCGGCGGCCCGCGACAGCTGCCTCGAGCTGCGGCCCGCGACTGCGACGGCGGCCTTGGGCGGGGGAGGAGCAGCCGGCGGCGGCCACCACAAGAGCTCGGCGACCCGAGGCGGCGGCGGTGACCCCCAGGCGGCGGCGGATGCGGCGGAGGAGCCGAGGCCAGAGCCGAGGGGGATGGAGACGGCGTGGGAGCGGACGTCGAGGGCGGTGATGAAGAGCGACAGCGGCAGCGCGAAGGAGGCGGGCGGATGCGCCGGAGGAGCCGAGGCCGGATCCGGGCGGCGCGGGGAGGCCGGCGACGGCGCGTGGAGGCCGGCGGCGGCTCGTGGGAGTCGGCGACGGTGGTGCAGAGTCGACGACGGCGCGCGAAACCCTAGGTAAGCCAAAACCCTAGTTTTGGCTCTGATACCATGTTATGAATAGCGCTTGTATTCATATGAGGCCAATGGGCCAGTATATATACACAAAGTACAGGTGGTAAATATGCAAAGAACCCCTCATAACAATGGGGAATAACAAACTACATATATATCTCTAACAGGTATAACATGAAAACTTCTCTGGTGTATTTGTTTCTGTGCGCTATGAATATGTTAATAGGTGCTGCTGTTAGTTTGTTCGTTAGCGAATATGAATACATCATTGTTGAATCGCTTTTGTATGTCATGTTTTATATGCTGAATTTCTGGATTAAAATATGCCAAAAATTGACTAGATTTTCAACAATCCAAAAATTTGATAGGTCTTTTTCGGTAGTTGGCTTTGCTTTGTCGCTTAAGCCACACCCTCTGTTTGATGGTTCCAATTTTAAGAGATGGCGTGCACGTGCGATCCTGTGGTTTACTGCCATGGAATGTTTTCATGTTGCACAAGGCAAGCCCACTGAGCCTCTTTCTGCTGAGGACGAACGCAAGTTCAATGTAGCGGATAACTTGTTTCGAGGTGCACTTGTCAACATACTGGCGGATAACATTGTGGATGTGTACATGCATTTGCCTACGGGCAAGGAGATGTGGAATGCACTTGAGGTCAAGTTCGGAGTTTTCGATGCTGGCAGTGAGCTGTATGTCATGGAGCAGTTCTATGACTACAAGATGGTCGATGACCGTTCTGTAGTAGAACAAGCTCATGAGATTCAGGCGCTGGCAAAGGAGCTTGAGAACAATAAGTGCGAGTTACCAGACAAGTTTGTGGCTGGCGGTATTATCGCCAAGTTACCACCTTTTTGGTCGAATTTTGCTACCTCTCTAAAACACAAGAGGCAGGAGTTCAGTGTTACTGATCTCATTGGCACTCTTGGTGTTGAAGAGAAGGCGAGGGCAAAAGATACTCGTGGCAAGAAAGTTGCTGCTGAGGGAGGTTCTAGTGCCAATTTGGTGCAGAAGAAGAACCCTCAGGCTTCCCACAATAAGAAGAAAAATAAGCCTATTATCAAGCCCAAGGCTACTACTGAGTTTAAGAAGAAAGGCAAAAAAAGGGCAGCTGCTTTGTGTGCGGTGATTCTGGCCATTGGGCTAAGGATTGTCCAGACCGCAAGGATAAGCACAAGAAGTCTGCCAACATGGCTATTAGTGATGCTGGAGGAACATCGGGGTCTGTCGAGGTTGCTCCTTGTTGATGGGGAACGGATCGCATGCAGCTGTTCATGGTGTTGGTACGGTCGATCTGAAGTTTACTTCGGGAAAGACCGTGCAGCATGTCCCCTCCATAAAGAAGAATCTCGTTAGCGGATCTCTACTGTGTAGAGATGGTTTTAGGCTTGCATTTGAGTCCAATAAATGTGTCGTGTCTAAGTATGGAACATTTGTTGGTAAAGACTATGAGAGCGGAGGCTTGTTCCGTTTTCTTTGATGGATTTCTATAATAAATTTGTGAACCATGTGTGTAACGATGATGATGAATCTAATATTTGGCATTCACGACTTTGTCATGTTAATTTTGGGTGTATGACGCGCTTAGCTAATATGAGTTGAATCCCGAAATTCACTTTGGTCAAAGGTTCTAAGTGCCATGCGTGTGTTCAATCGAAACAACCTCGCAAGCCTCACAAGGCAGCAAAAGAGGCAAGGAATTTGGCACCGTTAGAACTCATTCATTCCGATTTGTGCGAGATGAATGGCGTGTTGGCTAAAGGTGGGAAGAAATATTTCATGACGCTTATAGATGATTGCACTAGATTTTGCTATGTGTACTTATTGAAAACAAAAGATGAAGCGTTGAATTACTTTAAGATCTATAAAGCTGAGGTAGAAAACCAACTTGACAGGAAAATCAAGCGGGTAAGGTCTGATCGTGGGGGAGAGTATTTTTCAAATGAGTTTACTTTATTCTGCGAGGAACATGGAATTATTCATAAGAGGACGCCTCCCTATTCTCCCGAATCAAACGGGGTTTCCGAAAGAAAGAACCGCACTCTAACTAATTTAGTTAACGCCATGTTAGACACTGCGGAACTTTCTAAGGAATGGTGGGGTGAGGCTATATTGACCGCGTGTCATGTCCTGAATAGAGTTCCTACAAAGAACAAAGATGTAACACCATTCGAGGAATGGGAAAAGAAGAAGTTGACTCTCTCATACTTGCGTACCTCGGGATGTTTGGCCAAAGTTAACGTGCCAATTGTCAAGAAGCGCAAACTTGGACCAAAAACCGTAGATTGTGTATTTCTTGGTTATGCTATGCACAGCGTGGGTTATAGGTTCTTAATTATAAAAACTGGCGTACCTGACATGCGTGTTGGTACAATCATAGAGTCCAGAGATGCTACATTTTTTGAGAATGAATTTTCTATAAAATGTGATGTACCTAACTCATCTAGTCAAGAACCTATAATTTCCCTTGATTCTTTTGTGCCGATAGAACATGTTGAGGAAACGCCTATGGAAAATCTTGAGGAGGATAACAATGAAGTTACTCGAAAGAGTAAGAGACAGAGGATTGCAAAATCTTTTGGTGATGATTTCATTATATACCTCATGGATGACACTCCAAGAACCATTGAAGAGGCATATTCCTCTCCTGACGCTGACTATTGGAAGGAAGCAGTACGGAGTGAGATGTACTCTATTATGTCTAATGGAACTTGGGAAGTCGTTGACCGTCCTTATGGGTGTAAACCTGTAGGATGTAAATGGGTTTTCAAGAAAAAGCTTAGGTCTGATGGTACAATTGAAAAGTACAAGGCAAGACTTGTGGCGAAGGGTTATGCTCAGAAAGAAGGCGAGGACTTCTTTGATACTTATTCACATGTTGCCCGTTTGACCACAATTCGAGTACTACTTGCACTGGCTGCATCTTATGGTCTTCTCGTTCATCAAATGGACGTTAAGATAGCTTTCCTAAATGGAGAGTTGGAGGAGGAGATTTATATGGATCAGCCAGATGGGTTTGTGGTAAAAGGTCAAGAAGGAAAGGTGTGCAAGTTATTAAAATCTTTGTATGGCCTAAAGCAAGCACCTAAGCAATGGCATGAGAAGTTCGACAGAACTTTGACATATGCTGGCTTTGTTGTGAATGAAGCCGACAGATGTGTGTACTATCGCTATGGTAGGGGAGAAGGAGTGATCTTATGCTTGTATGTTGATGACATACTGATTTTTGGGAACAACCTCAATGTGATTGAGGAGGTCAAGGACATTTTGTCCAAGAGTTTTGAGATGAAAGATTTGGGAGTGGCTGATGTGATTCTTAACATTAAGCTACTGAGAGGAGGTGATGGTGGGGTTACACTTGTGCAATCTTACTATGTGGAGAAGGTCTTGAGTCGCTTTGGTTATAGTGACTGCAAGCCTGCTTCTACTCCTTATGATCCTTGTGTGTTATTGAGGAAAAACTGAAGAATAATAAGGGATCAATTGAGATACTCCCAGATCATTGGCTCATTGATGTATTTAGCTAGTGCTACAAGACCTGACATCTCGTTTGCTGTGAGCAAGCTAAGCCGATTTGTTTCAAATCCGGGAGATGATCATTGGCGTGCTCTTGAGAGAGTGATGCGCTATCTAAAGGCAACCGTGAGCTATGGTATTCACTATGTTGGGTACCCAAAGGTACTGGAGGGCTACAGTGATTCAAATTGGATCTCTGATGCTGATGAGATAAAAGCCACGAGTGGATATGTGTTCACACTTGGAGGTGGTGTTGTTTCCTGGAAGTCTTGCAAGCAGACCATCTTAACGAGGTCAACCATGGAAGCAGAACTCACAGCGTTAGATACCGCACCTGTTGAGGCTGAGTGGCTTCGCGAACTCCTTATGGATTTGCCGGTGGTTGAAAAACCGATACCGGCTATCCTGATGAACTGTGATAATCAGACTGTAATTATCCAGGTGAACAGTTCTAAGGACAACATGAAGTCATCTAGGCATGTTAAGAGGCGGTTGAAGTCTATCAGAAAGTTGAAAAACTCCGGAGTGATAGCTCTGGACTATGTCCAGACAGCTAATAATCTGGCCGACCAATTTCCAAAGGGTTTATCACGTAATATGATAGATAATGCATCGAGTGAGATGGGCCTGAGACCCACATGAGTCATACCACAGTGGTAACATGTTCTACGTGATCGGAGATCCCGTGAAGTAGGATGGTGAAACAAGCTATTGGTTGACTAGGAGGAGAGACCTTTACAGGGCTCATTTCTTCAATGATGCGCTTCTCTCCTATTCTGTATGGCAGGTTGGTTTTTACCTCAATGTGATCCGAGTGGCTTATTTAAAGCAGAGATGTCGGCCTACAGGACATCTTAGAAGGAACACACCTATATGAGTTCGACTGCTGGTCACAGTCTATGAGATTTGGGTGATCTCTAAATACTCATGAATAGGCATGGAGTATGACTTATACGCTCCAACCAGAGGGGATGCTTTAGGCAGCCTAGTACTAGTAAAGGAATTGGGTAAAGCTTGTTCGCACAAAACTGTCAATTCAAGGCATAGTCCATTGTTCAGTTATGGATAAGTGTAACTCCTAATTCCTAGCTGGATGTTCAACTTAACAGTCTCCATCGAAACACTGGTATATCAAACAACAGCAGAACTGAGAGCATTTCTCGTGTGCCTTGAAATTTGGTGGGGATTGTTGGATTAATTGGGCTTGGTCCATTTTAATTTAGCAATTAATCAAATAAAATTCCTAGGTCCACATGGAAAACTGTTTAGTCCCATATGGAGAGTTGAATGGGAGTTACACCACTTTAAAACGTGGAACGTGGTAACCCTCTTGTGGAATTGGAGAGAGCCAATACACGCGCGCGCGCGCGCTCGCTCGCTCGCCTCGCCACGCCGAGCCGTGCGGTGCGTGTGCGTGTGCGTGCGCGCAGACGTGTCGGGTGCGGGCGCGTTTTTCTTTATCTATTCGAAAATCGAAACGCACTGACTCGCAGTAAATAGTATTAACGAATGGCTGGTAGTAACGGTGCAGTTACTAGTGAATTATGGCTGCGGTTACTTTCGAGTAATGGCTGCAGTTACTAGTGACTAATGACTGCAGTTACTCTGGCCTCTTCGTTTTTTCTGTTACAAAAGAACAAAGTATAAAAAGGCTCTCTACTCCATACGAAAAGTGTATAAGAAAGAATAGTATTCTTGTTCTGTTTTTGTGGCTGTTTTCTGCAATCTCCGGTCCAGAACCTTGCGCGCAAAGGGTTCTGGGCGAGTAGGCCTCCGAAACTCCGTCCGTTTGTGTACCTGCACGGGTAGACGGGCGATCAAGTTTTTGGAGAGCGCATTGGCGCGACTGCTCAATCTGTGACGTCGTCTACTTTCTGGTGGTGAACTGTTCGCAAGACTGCACGTCTTCCTGCATCACGGCTCGTCCCGTATCACGCCTCGATCGACTACATCGAATAGGCCATCATGTCGACTGATGGTAACGGCGCATCCGATGTCTCCGACACTGGTCCCGCGCGAGGGTATAACCTGAAAACTTCTCTGGTGTATTTGTTTCTGTGCGCTATGAATATGTTAATAGGTGCTGCTGTTAGCTTGTTCGTTAGCGAATATGAATACATCATTGTTGAATCGCTTTTGTATGTCATATTTTATATGCTGAATTTCTGGATTAAAATATGCCAAAAATTGACTAGATTTTCAACATTATTTAGTCTTTACCACAAATGTTTGCTTGCAAAACCATCCAACTCCAGACATTTCAAAGAGAGAGGCGTGCTGTGGAAGCGTGGAGAGTGGCGACAGCCACTTCTGGATTTATGAGTAAGTTGTCCTCGTCCTGCCATCAGTTATCAATCACGATCAGAAGCTTTTGTTTAGCCATTTCTAACCTGCTTGTTTTTCTTAACAAGTTTGAAGGTGGCAATCGGCGAATAGGGGCCCCATTTCGAGGTGGAGCTTTACTTACCTACCGTTTGGTTAGTGGTGACCACTTGTACCATTTTGATATAAATATTGAGGAGCACTAGTACTAAACTCTCTCTTGCACATGGGACCCCTGGGACCGATCCCTCTCTTGCTATTCACCAGATGCTCTTGAGTGTGACGTACACGCCAGAGCTATCTTCGCTTGCTTCACCCGCCGTTGCGGCCAGATCGCCGCGACACACCACGCTGCAACTGGCGCGGTTGTCCCTGTTCCTTGAGCTCCTGTCCGAGGAAATGTCGGATGAGTATATTGCCAGTCTTCAGAATGGATGTCTTTTTTCTTCTTTAAAATTCCTTAGGAAATGTCGGATGATTTGAGTCGAGATGAACGGGCTGCATAAATTCTGATCAACCATCGGTTATAGCATTAATTTCGAAATAGATGGTTTGCTGGTTTCCGAACGTGCAGTTGGGATGCATTCATTCTGTGGATTCATTCTGTCCTCCATGACAAACAAAGGAAGCACTGCGTGCATTTGGTTGGGAACCGATGAACAGAGCGTTAGGCGCACTTGCTTTTCTCGTACCTGATGAGACCGTCCGCGTGTCGAAACGTTGCGTGCTTCTCTCGTCGCGGTAGCCACTGAAACCGATGCTCCGTTTCGTTTTGTTCCGAAGCACAACTTGAGGGTGCAGACAGCTCCTTCACGCCCAACTCGTTCAGAAATGCAACTTCTTAGTTACATCCATAGTCACGGTGTGCACAAATGTTGAAATATAGGCGTGTACCCTCTTGACAACTCTGCATTCGTACGGCATGATGCTCTTGCTGATTAATTTTCTCCAGCACGCGGGGCATGCTTCCCTTAAATTACAGGTTTTTCCTCCGAACGCACGGTGAACTAACAAATAAAGGTTTTGTTAAACGTCATCAGGATGTTTTCCCGTCATCCATCGCGATATCACACCCAAATCGCGGTGAATGGAGCATTGGAAGATTCGAATCTGCACTGTCGTTGAAGCAGCAGCTTCTTGGAAGGACCGGAACAGAAAGCGAAGAGGTTACTTTGCCATTTTTTTTCTAGTCAATCCACGATAAATTGAGTGGGTAGGCTGCAGCGGTTGGTGGTGGTAGGAACGTGATCGCGCATGGACCGGCACGACGGGGGACGAGCACGCAAAGATTAACAAAAACGCTTGACAGTACTGCACATGCATTGATCAGACGCCAGCGTTTGGTCTGGCGATTGGTCGGCCAACAACCAAATTATGCAAGTGGTTGATTTCTTTTCAAAAAGGAAAAGAAAAACATCACCTACACACATAGTGGTTGATTTCTTTTAAAAAAGGAAAAGAAAGACATCACCTAACACGGTGATGATTTACTAAAGAGAGAGAGAGAGGAGCTAGTGGGAAGAGCGAGTGATCTGGCGACACCAACTCCTCCGTTAGTTGATATTGATAATATAAATAACACGCCTAGCTAAGTAGTGGGTGGACACGCCAACCCGCACCACCAGCTGAAGCAGAGGAAGAGCTCAGGGAGGCACCTAGCCAGCCAGCCAGCCAGAGAGATCGGACCATGGCGACCGGCGGCGACAGCGTGCCCAACGTCCACAGCGACATCGACAGCAGCAACAAGACGCTCCTCAAGAGCGACGCCCTGTACAAGGTAAACACACCAGCTAACACGCAGATCGAACGTGCGATCGACGAGCCATTAGTGAACGTTCGTTCGTTCGTTCGTTCTTTCTTTCTTTCTTTGCTGATGGTTGGTGTGGTCGTTGCCGCTGACGTGCAGTATGTCCTGGACACGACGGTGCTGCCGCGCGAGCCGGAGTGCATGCGCGACCTGCGCCTCCTCACGGACAAGCACAAGTGGTACGTGGTTTACCTGCTAGCCTCTCCTCTCGCATGTTCTTTTGTGGTTAGTTCGATGTTGTTCGGTCAGTTGGGATTCGGTGTGATGAAATCGTGTCCTGGTAATTTCAGGGGGTTCATGCAGTCGTCGCCGGACGAGGCGCAGCTGCTGGGGATGCTGATCAAGATGGCCGGCGCCAAGAACACCATCGAGGTGGGCGTGTTCACGGGCTACTCGCTCCTGGCCACCGCGCTCGCGCTCCCCGACGACGGCAAGGTCGTGGCGATCGACTACGACGGCGAGAGCTACGAGGTGGGGCGGCCGTTCATCAACAAGGCCGGCGTGGCGCACAAGGTGGACTTCCGCGAGGGCTCCGGGCTCGATCGGCTGGACGAGCTCCTCGCCGAGGAGGCCGCGGCGGGGCACGAGGCGCGGTTCGACTTCGCGTTCGTGGACGCCGACAAGCCCAACTACGTCCGGTACCACGAGCAGCTGCTGCGGCTGGTGCGCGTGGGCGGCACCATCGTGTACGACAACACGTTATGGGGAGGCACGGTGGCGCTGCCACCCGACGCGCCCATGTCGGACCTGGACCGACGGTTCTCGGTAGCCATCCGGGACCTCAACGCGAAGCTCGCTGCCGACCCGCGGATCGAGGTGTGCCAGCTCGCGATCGCCGACGGCGTCACCATCTGCCGCCGCCTCGTGTGACAGATACAGCGGTCGTGTGCTGTGGTCTAGTTCTTGCTGCTTTAATTTCGTTGAGCGTTTGGTGATTTCAATAAAATTTCGCGAGTTGGGACTGAGAGGTTGTTGTTCGTGTTGAGCACCGTCATTGGTGAGTTCAGGTTGATTAATTTCTCTTATGTAAAATAAATATATCAATTATAAAGTAATATAAAAAATATAAGATTGAATACTGAGATAGGGAGGACAACTTCTATTTTTATTTATTACTTCATCTTTCCACAGGATGCAAATAATAACAATTAGGGCTCCCTATTTCTCTACTCCTATAAACCACCAGTTAAAATTATCCTATATCCACCCAAAAATTACCTGCTCCACAGTCATGACCTTAACTACGTTCACACCACAATATGCATCAATAATTACACCATCTTAAAAACGTCCGCACCAGATTAACTCTCCTTCATTCTCTCTCCTTACTCAACCAATATCTGACGGTCATCCTTCAATGGATCTGCAGTACCCCCTCCCTCCTCCCGAACCGCCCTCCCCACCCTTCTCCTGAACCCGTGCGCTCCTCTCCCTTGGATTTCACCGCCGCCTGCCTCCCCCCACCGCCGCCTCCTCCTCTCCGCCTCCTCCCCCGTCGCCTCCTCCGCCGCCCCCTCCCCCGTCGCCTCCTCCTCCCCCACCCCTCCTCCGCCTCCTCCCCTCCCTCCTCCTCCGCCGCCGCCGGCCTCCCCCACCGAACCCGTGCGCCTCCTCCCCTCTGATTTCTCCGCTGCCTCCTCCCCCGCTCCTCCGCCGTCGCTGCCTCCTCCTCCTCCCCCACCCCTCCGCTCCGCCGCCGCCTCCTCCTCCCGCCACCCCTCCGCTCCGCCGCCGCCTCCTCCTCCTCCTCCCCACCCTGCGCCGCCGCCTCCTCCTCCCCCCACCCCTCCGCTCCGCCGTCGCCGCCTCCTCCCCCCACCCCGCGCCGCCGCCTCCTCCTCCTCCGCCGCCGCCTCCCCGCCGCGCGCGCGCGCCCCGGCCACGGCGCTCATCGTCGCGCGCCCGATCTCCGCCTCCACGGCCGCGCTCACCATCGAGACTTTCGTGCCCTTCACCTCCCACATCGTTGACCCGCTGTCCCGCGACGTCGCCACCACCCCCGCCGAGCTCCTCACCTTCTTCCGCGACATGTCCGTGATGCGCGCCGCCGCCACTTACCCCTCCTCCTCCTGATGCCTTCCCTCCTCGCCGCCACCTCCTCCGCCGAGCCCATGGCCGTCGACGACTCCGCCTCCAAGAAGGCCAAGCGCAATCTCAAGGCCGCCTCCAGCAGGAAGGAAAAGAAGGAGAAGAAGCGCAAGGCGAGGGAGCCGTCCCCTCCTGCGGCGTCCTCCTCAGACGAGGACAGGAGCAGCATGAGCTCCGAGGAGCCGGCCGCATCGGCGCCTGCCGCGAAGAAGGCAAAGAAGGAGAGTGATAAGAGGAAGGGGAAGGCTGTGGCTGATGAGGAGGACGACGATGGCGAGCTCACGGCCAGCGGCGACGAGGATCCCGCCGACCCGGATGCTCTCTGCAACTTCCGGATTTCGGAGGCGCTCAGGCAGAGCCTCAAGTCCAAGGGGATCAAGGCGCTGTTCCCCATCCAGGCCACCACCTTCGACCTCGTGCTCGATGGCAACGACTTGGTCGGCCGCGCACGCACTGGCCAGGTGAGAGTTCCTTTCGACTTGTGTGGCTCATTTGATAGAAAATTGAAGAGTAGGAAATGTACTTGTTCGACTTACTATCCTGCACGTTTGCTGTTAATAGCAAGCTTGCTGCACGACACGGCTACTGGTTTGACAGGAATTCCGTCTAATCTATAGCACTTGACCCAATTCGAGATACGGATTGCAACATTGTGTACTAATTACGCTGCTTGCACAATTTGAGTATGATCATCACCGCACATACGTGGGTTTAAAAGAGATTTTCTGTTTCTGTACATTCATGCGCTGCTTGCAGAATTTAAACGTCTTCATAGTGATGGATTTTGGTGTGGTGACCCTGAATTCCTTATTTTCGACTATGGAGGACTGGCTATGAGGAATATAATTATTTATTTTTATCGCGTAAGATTGTGCTACTTTCTGATTATCAAGAAAGAAAACCCTTTATATTTGTTTTGATCTTGCCAAAATGAATATCAGGTGCACACTGAATTTGCGTTTTATGGTGCAACATTTGGGCTTTCTTCATGTTGTGTATATGGGGGTTCTGATTATCGCCATCAAGAAGTATCAATCAGAAGGGGGGTTGACATTATAGTTGGGACTCCTGGCCGTGTCAAGGTAATTATTTTCATTTGTTGATATTTCTGGTTGATTCGGCCCAAAATCTCATAATTTTATTCTAATGTTTGCTGCATGACTTTCTTGCCCAGGATTTTATTGTAAAGGGAACTCTCAATTTGAAGTCTTTGAAATTCTGTGTCCTTGATGAAGCAGATGAGATGCTTAATATGGGCTTTGTTGACGATGTTGAGCTTATTCTTGGTATGCCCACATATTCTATTACAGATGTGCTTCAGTTTATGAGTCTCATGTAGTCATGATGATTGACTTTTTTCAATTAAGCCAATTGTTCTCTTTATGGCTGGTGTTATTGACCTTTTTCTTGGTCCGAACATATGGAATAATCAACATTTTGACAATGTCACTTGCAGTATTTCTCTATTTTGACAACGGCAACGGCTGCCTACATGATCAGGCCAACGGCGGCCACTGAGGCGGTCGCAGCGCATAGCCATATCTTATCAATGATCCTCACTGGGTCGTCGAGCTATAAAGTTCTACCTCTCTTCCTCAGCACAAGTACTCTTTTTAGTCCATGTTCAGCTGTTTTGCACTTGGTGAATTCGACTAGGATTTGAGTGATGTGGAAGAGGGATTTGTTCCTGTGCATATATTCTTTTATTGAAGCACTCCTTGTGTCTGCTGAGGTACATTACTCAAATCTATGTTAATTATTTTGATAAAATTTTCTCTTGGACAAATCAATCGTAGACAAAAAGACAATACAGATGTCTGTGATTTTATTATTCAGCGATGCTTGCTCTACATAGGAAAACAAAGAGACCTGTGTTTTCCTCTTGCCTTTCCACCTAACACAATGCCCACCAAGTGTTTGTTAAAATGGCTTGCCCACTAAATAGGAGTCAGCTCTCCATCAGTGCATCCTGTCAAGAGATCTGCAACATGTAAACTTTCTTAACTTTTTAAGAGTCTTTTTTGGTATAGTTATTTTGTGCTTGGTTCATGTTTTCTCCACTTTGGGTCCCACATGTTCCCCTAAAAAGATGTTGAAACTTAAGTATCATTGTCATGCCCAGCAAATAAAATGGAACTATGATGATCTTTAATCTACTGTTAATAGGTAATGTACCATCCAAAGTCCTAGAATGTCCAAATGCTAAATGAGTATGATTATAACAAGCTGTTATGAACAAGGGATTCCCTCCTGCTGATTGTTTGAGTGTTGATTACACTTCCTATTTTGAAGGTCTCTTTCTGTATTTCAGTTTGCATTACATTACTCATGGTCAACTGAAGCACGTGCAAGACAAGCGCTGGCTAATGTATCTGCATTGCTTCGTCCTGGAGAGTACACTGAAAAGGTAATTCTGTTCAAATATTTATAATAACACTTTTCTGCTATTTTTCATTACTAACTGGTCCTTTTCTTTGTTTTCACAATGGCGTAGAAATTCCCTACATCCAGACCTTTTGGTATCAAGTACAAGTTTCACTTAGAGGTAACAGAGGGACCAGCTTTTCAATAATTTGTGCTTCGTATCATTTTATTCTACCGTTTTCAATAATCCCCATTACCGTGAACGACATCGTGGAGGAGTGCAAGAAATTGCTGCTGGTCCTCAACCATCTGCCAAAATATTCACTGACAGAAAGGAACTATTGTATTGGTTGAGCACATACATCTGGTCGATAGACGATGAAGAGTGTTTAGAGTAAGTATTTTTTGCTAATTAATTGCATATACTAATATACTAAGATGTGATCAACTAATTCATTCCTAGTCCTTGTTTTTTTTTTGTAGCAAAGAATGGGTTCGAAGCACCAGACCATATCCAATTTTTTTAAGTCTCAGAACACTTAGAGATATTTTAGATGCAAATAAACCCATTGATTGTGATTGCTTCAACATGGGTGTTCGGACGGTTGCGTGCAACGAAGCCTTGTTGTGGTTAGATGACAAATTCCACTACATGGACCTCCAGTTCTGTGTAAGTTGATATAATTGTTCCCTTGTTGTGTGTGTGTGTGTGTATATATATAAACAAATAATTCTAAATTTTGCAAAATGAACAGTCCATATCTCAGTTTGGACGAGATCCGCGGCGGTGTGACAAGCTAGACTGCAAAAAACTCGCAAAATTGCTTGAATGCTGGCCTGACATGGAGTACGATATTTCACATTACAGCAGTGTAAGATATGTTCTATATACTCCTTTAAAAACTTGTGTTTTATCATTTGTCACTTATAGACTCGATGTTTGTTTATAGGTTATACTGCCATACCGTCAAATGAAGCACTACACATTGTACATACTAGACATGGGTACCAGAACTGTGTCCATTATGGATCCTCATCCTAAAAATAGAATGTTTAAGGGTTCTGATCCATGCATGCCATATATACACAAATTACATAACATTGCCAATAATTTCAAACTCGCCATGGAATTGGCACATCCTACGTGGAAAGACGATATTTTTTACTGGCGTCGTAAATTCCCAACATGGGTTCCAAAAACTACGGACTGGTAATAATTTATAATATGTTTCATCTTTATTATCAAATATCATTTGATTTATCTTTAACAATAAAACATGTGCTCTTCTCCAGCAACCTGTCAGGCTTCCTTGTATACAGTTTCATGTGGTCGTGGAATGGCGTAAGATTACCAGTTATCAACACTGTGAGCATATAATATTCTCTATGTATATTTTGTAGACTACATAGCAAATTAATAAGTTAACTTATTATCTGCCATGCACAGCGATCACATTCACTGAGGACGAATTTCTTGGTGGACATTTTGAAGAGCAGTGAAAATGAATGTAAAGACATTATCCCTGGAGAACTCCAAGACCTACTTAAGCAAATCAGAAATTAGATGGTTCAGGCGAGACATGACTTATTATTGCCTTGTTATGCATTATAATTGGCCTAGGCTTGTAATTTCATGACCTGAACTTGCTAGTGATATACATGAGTGTTTTTCAGATTATATACATGATGATATACAATTGCGTGAAACTTAAACTATGAAAATAATATCGTCATTTGGTTGTTTTCATGTGCATCCTTGAAATGCCGCCGTGGCGTTAGCACGGGCACTATACTAGTATAGACTAAGTAGAGGGTATCGACTAATGGGTTGGGCTTGTAAGCCCATGCCAAGGTTTCCCAACACTCCCGCTTGGGCACTTATCTGACACGTTCATGTTTTATCAAAACTCCATAAAAACTTAGCGGGAAAAATTTAGAGAAAAAGTACATGATACATGTTATGCCGTGTTGCACGAATTGCCTCATTAAAAACCTTGGCCGAAAAATTTCAGGAAAACTCGTCAAGAGAAAAAAAAGTAGAATCCACTCAATTCCATCAATCTACATGATGTATTCTTTAGATACTCAATCCTCTGATCAAGTTTTAATAGTAAACTTGAGAAAAATCTCCTCCTGAATTCTGCACTTTCCTAAATCTCACAATTCCAATTCTACGTACACATCTTTCAAAACTAGATACTGTAAGTAACTTAGTGAATAAATATATAAGATTTTTACATGACTTTAAGGCCCTGCTTGGTTGGGCTAAAAAGCTGTGGCTTATGGGCCTGTTTGGCAAGCAACAAGCCGGTCGGCTTTTGGCTTTTGCTACAGTACCTAACTTTCAAACGGAGTATTTTTTCAAAACGGGGTCTACAAGTTAAACGTTGTACACGTTAAAAGCCCAACATCTGTACCAGCCAAAATTGTAAGTGAGTACCGGTCTCTCCGTAATCTGTACCGTAAACAACCAAAATTCAAAAATTTCAGCCAAAAGCCATAAGCCGCAGCCAAAACAAACATGCCCTATGGCTGAAATTGCACTGTAGCGGCTGAAATTTCACTGTAGCTGAAGGTGGCTTATTTAGCGTAATTAAATTTAAAAAAAATTTAAAAATAGAAAAAATATGCTAGCTCATCACGGACAACGCAAACGAATACGGGAAAAAAGAACTGGCAAAAAAGCTCAAAAAAGCCAAAAGTTCAAAAAAAACAAAATTTATGAATAGTGAAAAATAAGACGAAAACCAGAAGCTGAAGCCAAAATGAGCGGGGTAATACCTTAATTTTGTCTATGTTTTGTAATTCATGAGTATAGAAAAACTTGAGGTTGATATGCTTTATGAAAAGACTCTTTACGTAGCTTGTCTGCACTTGTGTAACACAAGCTACATTATCTTCATAGATAATTGTGAGAGCTTGCATGATATTCAACCCACATGACTGCTGGATGTGGTGAATCATTCATCAAAGTCAAGTATATTCTCGTGCGGCTTCATACAATATTATGGTTTTCGAGTAGTTTATCGAAATCGATATAATATTTTGCTTAGACGATTTCCATGAAATTGCAGTTCCACCACATAAGAATACATAACTTGCTTGTGACCTAGCGGTATGCGTCCGACAGGTACCCGACATCTGCATAGCCAGTTATATTCAAGTCTTGGTTCTTTCTGTAAAATAGTCCAAAATCTTTGCTTCCTTGGAGATATCAAAAAATGCCATTTATTTCCTGTCAATGCCTTTTGGTAGATTTTGCACTATACCTTTCTAATAGGTTTACGACAAATGCAATGTCTGGTCTAGTGTAGTTTGCTAAATACGTAAGTACTCCTACTGCACTTAAGTACGTGAATTCTGGTCCCAGGATTTCCTCCCCCTCTTCTCTAGGTCGGTACAGATCCTTGTCTTGTTGTAAAGATCACCCGACCATTGGTACTATTGAAGGGTATGCGTTTCCAAAGGCAAATCTTTCTAAAACCTTTTGAGTATATGCGGATTGATACACTAATATCCCTTTAGGTGTATGCTCAAGCTGCAAACCTAAGCAATATTTGGTTTTATCCAAATCTTTCATTTCAAACTATGACTCCAAGTAAGAGTTTGCTTCCTTTATATCTTCTAGGGTTCTGATGATATTTAGATCATCTACATATACTGAGATTATACAATATCCATTCTGGGATTGTCGTATAAATACATAGGGATAATTCTCATTATTCGTGTAGCCTTTCTTACATAGAAAGTCGTTTAAGCGATTATACTACATCTTGCATAATTATTTAAATCCATACAGTGATTTTCTGAGTTTCACACTGTACATGCTTCTATTTGCTCTATCTTGGTTTGGGACAAGGATGCCTTCAGGCACCTTCATATAAATGTCTGAATCCAAGTTTTCACAAAGGTATGCCGTTACCACATCCATTAATTTTATTTCTAAGTTTAGGTTTACTGCCATCGAGATTAAATATCTAAAGGTAATGCCACCTATGATCGGGGAATAGGTTTTTTCACACTCAACTCCTGGACGTAGAGACAGAGTGATTCCGAGGGTGCTCTCTGGAAAAAATGCTCTGCCTAGATTTTCGGAGCTTCCGTGCTCCGAAAGTACCATTTAAGGTTGTGATACTACCTCTCTACGGTAGTTCCGTCGTTGAAACTCCGGTACTTCTGTTTTCCACAGAGACAGAGTGATTTCGAGGGTGCTTTCTGAAAAAATGTTCCGCTCGTTTTAACGGAACTTCCGTAAAGCGGAAGTATCGCCGTTTGCACTTCGGTACTTTTGATTGTCCTGACATAGTACAGATTGGCTATCTATTTTAGTTTTAAGAGAACGCATGATCCTAAATAGATCCAATGGCTATCAAGTTACTAGTCATGATCTCTCTTAATAGTACGGCATTTATCCTATAATCTGGTTTTTCAACCTTTCTCCTAAGACCAGTAAAAGCGAAAAGGGATCCTAGTCTACATATACCTTTGTCTTGAACCACTTTGATCTTCATATTGACCCTTAGCTTACGTCTCATTATCATTTTAGGGACTAAACTTTTTAAACACTCAATAAACATGTTAGTCCTATATTCACATAAATTTATTAATTACCATAACCATTTTTAGAGGCCTAGATGCTTTCACAAGGTGCGTGATGCTGTGGAGGAATGGGGCCAGCGGCCAAGGCGCACGACGCGGTGGGGCCGACGGCCAAGGGCGTTGCGGGCGACGGCGGGTGATGCCAACGGCCAAGGTGTGCAAGCGGCCGGGGCCAGTGGCCGAGGGTGCGCGACGCGACGGGGAGTCGCGACACGGCGCGAGACCGTGTAGGGTAAGCGATGGTGGGGATCTTGTAGTCAACGGCAGCGTTCATGAGAGAGTGGTGGTGGCCGTGCTATCCGGTAGCATTCGACGCGCGGAATGGCCGTCTGGGACGCTTATGCCATATTTGGGCAGCGACCGAGTGGCGACGCAGCGTGCGACTCTGGGTCGGGAGTGGCGCACGGCGACGTCGGTCAGACACGTGCGGGTGGTGCGATGGGCTGCTCGGCTTCGGGTGCAATTGAGCAAATGCCAGCAGCGCGGTCATGTTTGGGCGGCACGACAACCGGTGGCGTGGTCACGTTTGGGCGACGCGTACAGGCGGCACGACAGCCGGTGGCGCGCTCACGTTTGGGCGCCGCGCACTGGGTGGCCCGATGGCCGGTGGCGCGTTCGGCCACATGCAAATTTTTTTCCTTTTTTCAATCTACAGTGCAATCAACATCTACTCTTCCATGTAATCTACCGATCGATATTGTGCCGACGACTTCAAGTCTGCTCGCGGTAGATTAGAGTGGATTTGCATAATAGAAAATAATCTAGAAAGTGAAAATTTTGTGAAATTTAAAGCGATATAGATAGACAAATTAAGACAAGTAATTAAGCTAGCTAATTAGTTGACTTAATTACCTACTGCCCTACCGCATGGCCATGGCGACAGGGGCTTGGCCGCACAGTGGTTGGGTGACAGGTCCCTGCCGAATAGCCATAGGGCTCCAAGTGCTAGGTGTCAGCTTCACGGCGTCGCCGCTCGGTGACCGAACGGCAAAACGGATATTTTTACTATCATCTTATATATACTGATACTTTTATAAATATGAGCTCTAAAAATAGTATATATGTCAAATACTCTACAGTTTAGGCTAGTACAGCCTTCCGTTCCTGGTTCAACTAATGAGGAGCACCAAGAGCCAGGAGCTTACTGGTACCATGATTCGCGTATGCATTTTGGGACGCGTAACCGCCTGGTGTCCGTGCCAGGATAACCAAACCAACAAGGGTATACCCAACAAACTATTGCAAGCGATTGACAACAAGTGTTTGAGAGAAAATGATGCTTATCATTAATCATTCTGATCTTTACATGATTATTTATACATGATGAAAAGGTGGCATAAAAGGTGTCTATTTGTAAAGGCATCTGTACATTGGGCACTGTTACTTTTTGATTAGTAACTGTTTTGTAACACTTCCCCTTGACCAATGTGTCTTTATATGATCATCTTGATTCATCATCTTGGAAAAACTCCTCCAAAATCCTGTAGGGAAAAATATGAGGAGAACCGATAGAGTAGATATGCCATGAAAAACTCCTTTAAAACCCGGTGGGAAAATTTAAGGAGAAAATGATATGACATATATTTGATTATATCTCCTAAAAACCCCTGTGGGGAAAATAGGGACATAATATATTTATGATTACGTTGTCATATTGCCTCATTAAAAACCTTGATGAGAAACCTTAGAGGGAAAACTCATAAAGGGAAAAAGAGTACAATATCTATATTTGAACGGGTTAAATCTTAGGAGATTTCTCCCCCTGATATCTGCAAATCCCGTAGTCTTTGCATACCAATTCCATGAACACATTTTTGGAATGCCGATGTTGGTAATGACTTGGTAAATAAGTCCGCGAGATTATCACAAGACTTAGTTTGCAGAATATTTATTTCCCCACTCTCTTACAATTCATGTGGGTAAAATAGTTTAGGTGCAATATGTTTTGTGATATTGCTCTTTATGTAACCCGTTTGTATTTGAACAACGCAAGCAGCATTATCTTCGTAGATAATGGTAGGTGATGTAATAGCACCTATACCACATGATTGTTGTATGTGGTTAATCATTCTGTGAAGCCATACACACTCACGTGATGCTTCATATAATGAAATTATTTCAGAATGATTAGTAGATGTAGCCACTAGAGTCTGTTTTGAAGACTTCCAAGAGATGGTTGTTCCACCGTGTAAAAATACAAAGCCCGTTTGAGATCTGGCATTATGGGGATATGATAAGTAGCCAGCATCTGTATATCCTATTAAATCCACATTTTTATTCTTCTGGAAGAATAGACCGAGATCTTTAGTGCCTTGAAAATAACTAAGGATATTCTTCACTCCTACCCAATGTCTTTTAGTTGGAGCAGCGCTATATCTAGCAAGTAGATTTACCGCAAATGCAATATCTGGCCGGGTGCAATTTGCAAGATACATAAGCGCTCCGATGGTACTGAGATATGGAACCTCGGGTCCAATAGCTCTTCATTGTCATCTCGGGGTCTAAATGGATCTTTGTCCCTGTCGAAAGATCGAACAACCATGGGGGTTTTCGATGGATATGCTTTGTCCATATTGAATTTCACCAATATTTTCTGGACATAGGCTGATTGATGCACTAGGATGCCTGAATGAAGGTGCTCAAGTTGTATACCTAAGCAAAATTTGGTTTTACCCAAATCCTTCATTTCAAATTCCGTCATAAGATGATTACGTGCTTCATCTATATCTTGTGTGTTACCAATGATATTAAGATCATTAACATACATAGATATAATGCAAAATCTTGTTGAGGATCTTTTGATGAATACGCATGGGCAATCATCATTGTTGGAATATCCCTTTTTGGTTAGGAACTCATTTAGTCGGTTGTACCACATTCTACCCGACTGTTTCAAGTCGTATAAAGACTTGTTCAATTTTACACAATACATATTGTGATTTGCGTTTGGATTCAGAATTGAAATTCCATCGAGAACTTTCATATATATTTCTGAATCAAGTGACCCAGAAATATATGTAGTCACTACATCCATCAACTGAAAAGATAGATGATTTTTAACTACCAATGAGATTAAGTATCGGAATATTATTCCATTCATTACTGGAGAATAAGTTTCATTGAAATCAATGCCGGGTCTCTGCGTGAACCCTTGTGCTACAAGCCTTGCTTTGTATCTCACCACCTCATTGTTTTCATTCCGTTTGCGGTTTTGTCAACTCTCTTACCAGAAATGCCTTTACCTTTCTTGAATCCACTTGGTTTTTTCTTCTTGTTGCTTTTGTGTTTACCTTTATAGTTCTTTGAGTGGTCTTTTGAACCACTGAACTTGTTGTTATTTTGATTAGCATGAACTTCAGGAAGTGGAGCAGCCCCAATGGGACGTTACTGATTGTTCTTTATAAGAAATTCAGCATGTTTTTCTGCCTGAAGCATAGTATGCATAAGATCAAAATAAGTTTGGTAATTTGCAGCACGCCATTGCTGCTGTAGGACCATGTCAGATGGGAGCATAGTCGATAGAGTCTTCTCTATTTTGTCCGCATCTGTTGGTTCCTTTTCACAAAACCGCAATTTGGAGCAAATAGTATGAAGGGCATGGTTATAGTCTCCAACAGATTTGAAATCTTGGAGTCTAAGATGTGCCCATTCATGATTAGCCTCAGGTAAGATAACAGCTCTTTGATGTTCATATCTATTTTTGAGGGCTAACCATAATGTAAGTGGATTTTCCTCATACAGATATTCAGCCTTCAAATCCGGATGTATGTGATTATGTATTATACTCAAAATGGAACATTTCACAATATCAGGAGGAATTTGATCATCTGGAGGATCAAATATCACCCTTTACAACCCACGTGTGGTTAGGTTGATTTTGAGGTCCACAGCCCATGTAGGGTAATTGGTACCATCGAGAGCGAGGGGCTCAAAATCTTTGGTAGCCATTTAAAAACATACATGAAAAGTACACCATAAATAATTAATTTACATGAGGTAAATTAAGGTGTATGGTAATGTTGTAATAAAATACAAAATATGTGGAAAACAATATGAGTATTGTAATCCGAATGAATATATACCCAAATTAAATATAACATGTGGTTATATTTATAATACCGTGTAATCACAATATTGGTGGTGAACACCAATTTATTATATGGCATAGCGTACAAATAGATGTAGCAAAGTGCCATAAATTGTAATTATGGTATATATTGTAGGTATAATATTTTGCAAAAAATTCCAAATTATTAAGTACAATGGTACTCACTAAATGGGAATTTTAAATTTTAAATTTACTAGTGATAGCAAATTTAAATATGGTCGCAATTCATATTGTAAATAAATTGCAATAAAATAATCCTAAATATGTAAAGGTTATAGAAATGTGCATGCACATTTATTTGAACAATTACATAATTTTCAGATCCTGTAGGGACTGAAATGCTAATTTATAACAGTACAAATTGACGAGTACAATTATAGACAAGCACAAGAACTATACTGCAAATACTACAATAGCAAGTTATTTAAAATAAAAATTCTGCATTTTCCATGAACTAGAGGGGGGAAACGCAAAATTCCGAAAACCTGGGCTAAAGCCCGTTCGGCCTTTTGGCCCATGTGGGGAGGTGGGGGTTTAATGGGCCAAAAGCCCATTTTGGGGCAGCCATATATAAATGAGGGAGGGGGGATTAGGGTTTCCCCCCAAACCCTAGCCGTCGCCGGCCGCCGGGCTTCGGGCGCCGCCGCCGGCCATGGGCTCCGCCACCGCCGCCTCGGGCTGCCGGTCTCGGGCGCCACCACCGCGCCGACCAGGCTGCGCCGCCATCGGATGCCGCGCCGCCGCCGGGCTTTGGGCCGCCTCGGCTTGGGCACCGCCGGTCGTGAACCGCCTCGGGCTTGGGCGCCGCCGACCGTGAGCCGCCTCGCGCCGGGCTTCTCCGCTCCGGCTGCGCCTCGGGCACAGCGCGCCACTACGAGCCGCCACGCGCCGAGGGCCGGCCGCCTTAGGCTTTGGCTGCGTCGCGCGGGACTGAGCCGGCCGTGCGCCAGGCCACGCCGGCCTCGGGCTCGGGCCGCGCCACTGCGGGGATAGAGGTGGAGGCGGCACCGTTGGGCGCGGTGGAGGCGGCTGTGCTCTCCACCGAGTTCATCGTGATTGACGATTGCTGGGAGGGGATGCATGGTGGTGGTTCTCACCTTGTCTAGTGTTTTCACTTGTATGTATGTAAGTGCTGATAACATATTGTAAGAGATTGACAACAAGTGTATGAGAGAAAATGATGCTTATCATTAATCATTCTGATCTTTACATGATTATTTATACATGATGAAAAGGTGGCGTAAAAGGTGTCTATTTGTAAAGGCATCTGTACATTGGGCACTGTTACTTTTTGATTAGTAACTGTTTTGTAACACAAACAATACTAGGGGGCGTTCGTACCAGCTGCACCTGATATCTTAACTATAATTAATAAATTTTAGTAAAAAATAGCTAAAAAATTAATTTTAAGAAGGAGGAGATGAGCGGTGTGAAAAATGAAAAAGAGATACGTATAGAAGCAAGAGAAATGGGATGTATAATATATTTATGATTCTATATTTTATCTTTAAAATGAGACGAAAATAAGAGGAATAGAAAAGTCGTTTTAAAAAAATCATATGTATAGGTAGTCTTTTCGCTTTAGAAGACAATAACAGTGCCACTATGTTACAGGGCAGTTGTGCTGGAGCGTAGAACAAACCAACACATGGGACATGGCGGATGGAATAAAAAAATCCTTCTGCAGTAAACCAGTACTCAAGGTGTACTCCTCCGTCCTAAATATAGGTCGTTTTTGAATTTTATAATATTTAACATAAGATTTTGACTATAATTTATTATCATAATATACTAATAAAAATAATAAAATATATATTATAAAAGTATATTGTAAGATAGATTTAATAGTACTATTTTTATATAGTTAATTTATATACTTTATTATATAATAATATTTAAAGCTTTAAAAGGTTGACCATATGAAATGGAAATCTACAGCGACTTATATTTTGGGACGGAGATAGTATGCATAATCAAAGTGCTAGCTCAGCTGAGGTGGCAAGCGTGAAGCATGTACAGAGGTTAATAAAGAAGAAGAAAGCCCACGAAGAGCCACGTGCGCGGGCCCTCGCGTCCACCTGTCCTTCCACGCCCCCATCAATACCGGCGCCACTGCTGCTACGTGCCGGTATCCCCCAACCGGCTGCATGTAGTAATCACTGTGGAGTGGGCCCGTGACACTGTTGGAGACTCTGCCGTTTGAAAGTGGAACAAGGCTTCCTTGTTGCTTGTCATGTTCCCCCGGTACGTGCCGCGTGGTGCACGTCAGTGCTCTCTATTCTCTTTCTGTGGACTCAAGAATGTAATTCAACGGAGTTGGATGATCCACATATGTGAGAACAGAAATAGAAACACAGAACGGGAACAGGGAAGCCATTTTCTTAATAGTGTGGCCGCTTGCCTGTTGGCTGTACCGTATTAGCCTGTTTAAAAGTTCTGTAGTTTTTTTTATTTTGGACTGATTGTGAGAGATTGAGAAAGTGAATGGTACTTGTATTTAGAAGCTATTTCTGTTTAAAGTGACTCATGCAATTGGTTTATAGAAATTAGTTTAAAAAGTCACTCTATTTAAAAATCAATTTCTAGACATTTAAAACAAGATCTTAAACTCGGCCAAGCCATTTCATGGTGGTATATGTCATTTATATTTTGGGAGTGTCTATACAACATGCGTCTGTTTTTAGGACAAAAACAGCCACATTTTGAGCCTTTAGATGGAGATCCAACGTCCTAGATCATTTTTTTTTTGAGGAGGTCATTTTTTTTGGAGGAGACTTGTATGAGTGGATCCGTTAGATGGAGATCTAACGCTCCAGATTAATTAAACTGTTTTTATCTAAAAAACAAGCATATGTTGTATAACAATACTCTTATATTTTCCGGATGCAGATCAGGAGAATATGTTCTTTATGCTACTACATCTGCAGACAAAGAGCGCGTGACTGTAGAACTTCGTAGAGAAAACTGTATCTCCTCGATGTCAACCTTGTGCAGGGATCAATAACAAAAAAAAATGTGAATTTCTTTAATGACGATGTCAACCTTGTGCAGGGATCAATAACAAAAAAAAATGTGAATTTCTTTAATGAGTTTAGGACAAAAGGGGTAAAGGAGCGCAACTGCGCACGTAATCACCAATGGCATTACATTCTGCAGAGAAGGCCCGTGGACTATAGATGGAAGACCAAGTTGTGGGGGAAAAAATATATGGCCCCTGTGCACTGGCACGCCCCTATACGCGTAGTTGCAATAAAACTGTACTGAGAGGGCAGCTGAGGCTGTATCCATTTGTTCGAATTCACGAGAGGTAATCTGAGAGACCGAGAGTGACCAAAGGGAGGCCGTCCAATTTGCATTATTTGTTATAACGCTCCCTCAAGCGCTGAGATGAGTCAAGTGAGTGCCTCTTCGTCGGCGTCTATAATGTTTTACATAAAATGTAACATGCTTATGAAACGAAAAACCTCTGGGACGCCTAAGAATTCTGGACACCACTACGACAAGTGTCCCTTTACTTGATCAGTTAGTTTGGTTTGGACTACCTACAATCGTTCTCTTGATGTTAGGAAACATTTTGTTTTGTTAATTGAACTGCTACGGCTATATTCTTTTGGTTTTTTTTTACTTTTGCCTTCTTGAAAGCCGAAACAAACGTGACGATTTCTCTAAATGATTTCTCAAAAACTTTTCTCTAAATGGCTTTTTAAAACTAAAATCATGTATAGCTTCACATCAACATCTTCACCACCTATCGTCATCTCGAAAAACATATATTAAAGTTATCGGTTAGAGCAACTCCAGCAGGGCCCCTACTTGAGCCCTCAAACCTCATATTTGAGAGCCAGAGCAAAAACTGAACTCCAACAGGGCCCCTACTTGGCTCTCAAAAATAGGAGACCTCTCAAATGAGGTCTCCAAGCCCTCATTCCCAGGGGCCCTCCCCTGGCTCTCATCCTACAGTTTTTTTCCCGCTCGTGAAACTTCCCCCGCCTCCACCCCCAAAATCCCCCGCCTCCGCCCCCAAAATCCCCCGCGCACCCCCCAAAATTCCCCGCCTCCACCGAATCCCCCGCCTCCGCCGCCCGCTCGCCCCCCACCTCGCCCTGCCGCCTCCGCCGCCTCGCCCGTCGCCTCCGCTCTCCGCCGCCTCGCCTGCCGCCTCCGCTCTCCGCCGCCTCGCCCGTCGCCGTCGCCACGCCCGTCGCCGACGCCTCCGCCCGTCGCCCAACTCCTCTGCTCGCGGGTCCCATGTGTCAGTGTAGTGGAATGGATTTGAGGGCTTAGATTTGAGGGGTGCTGTTGGAGTAGATGCAAAAAAATTGAGCCCTCAAAAGTAAGGAGAGCTCTCAAATAAAAAGTATGGGCCCTATTTTAAAGGCTACTGCTAGAGGTACTCTTACTGCTCAAAAACTATCTACAACGTCACAAAAGCACAGTGCCTATATATGTTGAGATTTTTATAGAAGCACCGATGCCTCGGGCAGACACATGCTACCTCACTGAGTGTATGTACACCAACCATACCTGGATTAATTCAAGTGATTAACCAAGACGTGGCTGTAAACCAGAACATCCCAGGACGGCAGCACCGCTCTGTTCGATACGGCGTGCAATTCTCTATTGTGCAAACAGCAAACCTGCTGGAAAAGGCTGCAGTAGGCGAAAAAGTCCTCCCTTTTTCCATTTCCTTTCCTCGTTTTTCTTTCTCGTTTCCCAGTTCCAGTTGCACTCCTCGGATCTGCCCCATGAGTTGAAGAATTTCTAACCACACCCTCGATTCCAAGAGCCATCACTCCATCTCCAGTCCTGCCATGCTCTCCGATCCCAACAACTCGTGCTTACCGCGCCGCCCCGCGATGAGTCCACTTCTTTGATGCCAGTTCCGGCGGGCGATATGGACAGCGCGGTGGCGAACGGTGCCGTCGAGTCGCCGGCGGCGGAGATGGGGGCTTATCCGGGGGGCGCTCCTGCGCCCAAGACCAAAGGCCGCGGGCTCCGTCGGTGGCGCCGTATCCTGCGGGAGCACCAGAGGGAAGGTTCCGCCGCCGCCGCTGGTGACGGCGGTGCCGGGGGCGATGAGGACTCGGCGCAGCTCCACAAGCGCCGGCTGCCCCTCGCCTCCGACGTGCCGAAGGGGAAGCATGAGGTGGCCGTCGAGGAGGAGAGCTCCACCGCCTCCGTCAAGTCCCGCTTCATCCCGCAGCAGCTGTCGCCGGCGAAGCTGGACCCGGATCTTGGCCTGCTCATCGCCTCCGCCGGCTTCTCGGTCGGCGCGGGCGGCGCCGATTCCGACAACAGCGAGGACCGGAGCAGCAAGTCCTCCGCCGCGAGCGCCCCGCGGCACGACTTCTTTCCCTTTACGCGCGAGCGCGACAGGGCGCGCTCCCGCGCCCCCGGCGCCTCTCTGCACGGGAAGAACCCCCGCGCCGCGTGCGCGCGAGCCGACAGGGCTCGTGCTCACTCTGCCGTCTCTCCCGCTGAGGCTGAGAACTCACGCTCCAGCGTGGAGTCCGACCTCCGCAGCTCTAATGCCGTCAACGTCCGGCGATCAGGTGTCAGCATTACCAGCAATGGCATTCATAAGGTTCTTTCTGATGGTGACGACCACAGTGATGAAGGGCAGCCTAGCGAGGAGGTGCGATCGACAACCGGAGGTTACTACAAGGAGAATGGGAGCAGTGTTGTGGGGAGACTGGTCCGGGGAAGTGGTGATTCTGATGCTGATGTTGAGGACACAATGGATAAGGGAAGTGTTGGGAAGGGTGAGAACGGATTAGGGATGCATTCCGGTGCTGATCCATACGCCGAATCAATTTTGTTACTTCAGAGAACACAAGAAGCGCTTGAGAATGGTATAGTTGAATTCTCGCCCATTTTATTTTCATGCACTAACCAATTGCTAAAGAGCTTGTCCCTTCAGATAAATAGGGCATGCATTGAAGTTATTCAAGTTGAACTCTATGTGTGTAAAGCAATGTTCTTTGTAAGTACAGGTTATCTGACAACATTCTGTAAGAAGTTCAAGGTCATATTGTTATCTATTTCCTGGTGCTTCAGCAATGGCCAGTCATGGTTCAGTTATTGTTATTTAGCTGCTTGGTGTTGTTTGTACTCGTTTTTATGGGAAGAAATAAACTATAGCTGCATTATGGTGATCATTTATTAAAGAAGTTTTGAATATATTTAGGATTTGATTAATCTATTTCTTTGAAGTTTTAAGTCATAATTCTGGTCCATTCAATAATGCAACCCAGAGAACGTATCTTTTCAATCCAAAATTCGCATTCTATTTCAAATCGGTAGAAAGTTAATCGCTCAAATTGTTAACATCTCAATCATATGGCTACAGTAGTCAATTATGTTTGGCATGATCAAATTATGGGAGATGACACCCTCTTGAGAATTCTGATGTACTGTGACATTCTGCAAACTGCATCTGATAAATGATTAGTGGGGATACTGCTCCTTGTTTGAAGTAGAAATCGGTTTTGTTTACTAAGCATGTTTCAACTTGACTGTTCAAAGGCTCGTCCTGATAAATTTGGTTACTTCATTCCCAATTCTGTCATTCTGTGTCACTTCATTGCTTAGTGTTGACACCAGCGGTACAATGACAATATGCTGTACATTTTTATGTCTTGGTTTGAAAATTTTCCTCTGCAGAAATGCCTTTATGGTAAATCGGTAATCATTGGTCCTATACATAATGCAGAGATTCAAATGTTTGTGGTGATGGCAAAAGAGTCAAATGATGATTTTGATGTCCATGATGATGAATGGAGCAACTCGGTCCATCTTGAGGAACCTGTTGAAGTAAGTGAAAAGATAAAAGATCTCGAGTCCAGGTTGGAAGAAGCATCAGCACTGATCAAGGAGAAGGATTCAAGAATAATTGAACTCAAAGCTCTGGACCGGACGCAAGCAGGGGAAACTGCAATAGAGAGTACCAACTTGCCACCGCTGCAGTCTGACCTTGATCAACTTCTCCAGGAGAAGATGGAAGCGGAGATTCAGTGCATCATCTTGACAAGAGCTTCTCAAACTTGGACATCCCTGGCGGAGGATCAAATGGTTCTCTATGAAGCGCAAAAAACCATGTCTGGGGATTACAAGCAGCTCAAACTTAAACTACGGCACACCGAGAACGAAGCAATGATGTTAGAAGAGATGGCAGGAAAGCTAAAGGAGCAATGCAGAGAGCTCTCCGGGAGTTCGGAAGTCCTGCAGCTGCAGTCTAGAGCAAGTAGGGTTTCACTCTTTTGTTTCGTTCAGTTTATACTACTGTTTATTGCTATAGGAACCTTTGTTATGCGGCTCTTGCCCTCTTCGACTGAGGTTGTACCTACTTAAGCTTAGAAGAATATCAGGTAACCCTTGTGTAGACATGCTTGCAAAAGTTCTCTTGTAATTTACTAGGGCATGACTTGCCTTGTAAAATTTTCTTTGTATCAACTCTTTATCTATGGCTGTGCCGTCAATGTTACTCTGCTATACTTCTTAGTTCTTCATAGATGTCATTCATCAATTATCATGGTCAAATGTTTTCGCATAACTGGAATACAATTCCAATGTGCTGTTATCGTCACTGAACAAACTTGGTTGCTGGTTTTGACTTTTGATCAAGAGATGGCAAGCAAGATCTGACGCCAAAACCAGCAAGAATAGATCGAACTATTGCATGTTTCCTAGAGGGAAGGCAAGCAAAGAATTGATCAAACTACTGCATGTTTCCTAGAGAGATGGCAAGCAAGAGTTCAGAGACAAGTGTGCCTGAGAAATTCTGGATCAGCTGACCACTTTTGTACAACAAAGGTTACAGCAGCTACAACACAAATCTTCGCTGAAGGCTACAGTTTGTTCGGCAAAAGTAAAACACAACGTGGTGGTTGTGCTTGGGTTTCTTCAGTCCAAATTGCCTCGGAGATCATGAACCTCCTGCAAGAAACAAACAGCAGTAAGCTTATCTGAGTTATGAGGTCAGTGTTTTAAAGTCAATGACTGAATGTATTCTGCTTACTTCTCCTGAATTAGCATCAACCAGAAGTCCATCAGGATTGTCCCCCACAATAGTAATAAGTTGACTGCCAGGGCTCTGTGATGTGTGCTGCATGAAATAAAACAAGGAGCAAAACAAGATCAGTAAAACCAGGGTTTATTCCCCCATGGAAGACAGACTCCTTGACAAAGCATCGAGTGTTGACTTGAATACTGAGATATAATTGGAAATATCAAATACACAGTGCGACAGATAAAATACTAAATATAGACAATCAAAGAATGAACTTAAGGCTTACATTCACAGCACAAGCAAAACGGAAATGATTGCAGATTTGAAATTCTTTCCATGTCGAAGTCTCTAACTCCACAATCATTATTTGAAGTCAGGAAATGCACAGAACCACTGCAAAAATCATTTTTAGGTTGTGATCAATACATTTCAATTTATCAGAAACAAAAGAATGATTTGCCAGTAGAAAATAAAGTACCTAGGTTTCTCAAATATTTCCAGAGAATTAGTAATTCCATTGTCATCATGCGTTGACTTGCAACAATAGCTTATTCCTTCACGATCCAAAAACTGCATTCCCCAGACAAAAAATTACATTGTAATTGCTTGTAGATGTCAGGGATGGAAAGTGAGTTTCAAAATGAAAAAGGATTACCTTGCAAATTAGTTCTCCATGAAAGCCGCCAGCAACAAGCAAGTTATTTTTCATTGCCAATGCACTAACTTGAGTCTGATAAAATCCCTCAGAGAAATTCCCCTGGTGTTTCTAAAGTCAAAGCACAGAACATAAGTATGCATTTGCTTACAGTAAAAATATCAAATACACAATGATCTCTAAGAAAAATGCAAGTTCAAATAAACTTTTGGAAGAGAACTCGTACTTCACATGGTGCAACATGTCCTTGAAGATCAATGACTTCGTGCTTCTTGCAAGTCAGATGTGACCGTAAGGCAGGTGAAACAGGACGGAATCAGCGCGCGACGTTTAATAAAGTTTTTTTTGGGGGGGCGTGAGCACATCGCTGAAATCCGCCTAGGAAGCGAGTTTTTTTAACGCGATTGGATTCTGTGGCCAGCACCGTGGAGCTGGAGGCCTGGTACACTCAGGGCCGGTCCTGGGCATGGACGGTAAGGGCGATCGTCTAGGGTTCACGAAAGTTAGAGGCTCCAACACATATATATATACCTATATATATAATTTGTTTGGACTCATAGTTAGAAAGATCAACCAAAGTATATAAGGCTACATGCTCATATCATTAACTTCCAAGCAGCCATCAGCAACAATATGAAGAAGACAACTAGCAACCATATTGAAAACTTGTCTAGGTAGCCCAAGTGTCCAACTCAATTTGGAAACACTTCATTTGACATGTCACAGGTAACTAAACGAATGAATGCTCACTCATAAGATTGATGCCTAGCTCAGCTCAACTAGCTTGAATCTTATTTACTTGCTAATTAAACTGAGAATTTGACAACCGGTGGTTTCTTAAATATTTGAATTCTTCAGTTCAAGTATACAAAGAAAAATTTTGGTTCAAGATTGGTAGCCTAGAACTCTAAATTTTCAGTGCATATGGTTGTGTTTGGCGACTAACAGAAAGTTCTGTATCAGTTGAAAGATTGAAGATTTTCTTTTGAAAGTTGGTGCTTTTGCTTTTAGTGTGGTTGATGACTATTTAGTTAATGTCCCAGCTAACTGAAAAATATCATAAAATAGTTTTTTATGTGGTTTCATTCGTAAAGGGTATATTTAGAACATATGAATTTCACAAAAAACAACATAAGTTTCTCGAGACTTAAATGAGGCATTTAAGTTATATGTCTATTGCAATTTGCAAGAGAAGTTTAGTATATATAACCTTACTCATACAATATAATATTGGTTATCTAGAATTATTTGCACTTGTTACTGGTATACATTAAGTTTTGATCATAAAAGTGTCTGATCAGTCTGAATAGAAGTGGGATTTTTAAAATATCAGGAACACCCTAAAACCTCTACTTTCGTCTCGCCTCAGGGCCTCTGAAATATCAAGAACGGCCCTGGGTACACTGGAGCAAGTAGTAAAGGTTGTTGCTCTCCATTGACTTTCGCTTAGCTGGCCATTCACTTCGGTTGAAATAATTTGATTTATAATTTATTTCACACTATAACTATTATATTTTATACTATAATTGATAATAATTTGTTTGATATAATTAAAATTAAAAAATTAAAAATAAATAAATAGATAAACCTATTACAGACAATACAAATGAATATGAAAAAAAGAAAAAAAACAAAAACACCTAAAAACCAAAGAAATGAAACCGAGGAATAACAAACTAAAAGTCAGTAATTTAAACCGGAACGAGCGTGTTTAAGCATTCTGGACCTTGTGGAGATGCGGCAAATCACAGCCCGAATCACGATTAACCGCGCATTTCCAGAAAAAATATTGTGCTGGCACATATATTAAATGAGAGAATCTGGCACGAACAGCAGACAAGCCGGCTCGCGAAACAAAGCGCCCCGCCGGGGTGCGCCCGCGGTGTTCTCCCGGACTTGGCAGCTAGCTTAGCTGAGCAGGAACCAACCGGTGGGCAACACCGTGCGCGCGGGGCAGGCAGCTGATCTGTGGGCTCTCTCGCCTCGGCCCTATGGGCCTCGGCGTGCGGCACCACGGCGCGGACGGGCGTGGTCACGGTTGGACGGCACGCGCGGGCGTGGTCAGCAGCTGCCTTTTGTTTCGGCCCAACGCCCGGGGAAACGCTCTCTACGAGCCTTTCACCGTTCCCGCAATCACGCGCACGCGCGGTCCCTGGGGTCGGGCGGCCGCGGCAGGCAGGACTACCCCACTGCACCGACGGCGACGCCACGGCAAGCAGAGGCAGGTGGCCCTCCGTCCGGTGGCACTGGCAACTCGCAAGTGGCCAGCCGCTGCATCGTCGGCGCACGCCGTCGGTGGATGTGGCCCGTGGCCCTCCTGACATGATCGATGCAGTGCGGCGTGCCTAGCGAAAGACCGTGCCTGATTCGTCACGTTCACTTGGAATCTTGGACGCCTCCTCTGTATGTCGTACGTATGAACTGAACCACGATCCACGTTGCCGTGTCGGGATCACTTAAATCTTGTAACAAGAGATTACGGAAGCTTTATACAGACACCAATGGAGGAATGGATCGTTGCATTGTCATAAACTATTATCATCAGATCAGAGGTAGTAGCATTTACACTGATTAGCAGTAAGCTCGCCACTGTGTCCTTTCAGCCAATGGGGTCAGTAAAACTCGATGAGTTCCACAGCAGTTTTTACCATCTTTCCTGCCTGGAATGCAAGACCGTGAGATGAACTTGGCCGAAAAAACATAGCACTTAGCACGGCACAACATTCACCAGGCACAAAATGTGGGGTTGGGCTAAAGATAGACTACAAAAAGAGGTGGGATGCTGAAAGGAATGCTGTCTTTCTTTTCTTCTGGACCAGGCTGAAGTCGGGGTGCTCGGGGAGGTCAAAAATGGCACTGGCAACTTCCTGCGTCTCAGTTAATGTCGACATCGTTCTGATTTGGTGTAGTTTGTATCCTATTAACAAAACAACCTCTTCTGCACAAGCATAGGGGTAAGCATTAGTTGAGTTCTAAAGACACCTTTTATAGTACGATACTACCCTGGTTACAAATACATATTATTTTAGATATCGACATGGTCTCCAAACATAACTTTGACCAGTAATTTCTATTGTATTATATTTGTAAAACCTAATAAAATAATATTATTATGAAAGTACTTTTCAATACAAATCTACTTATATAATTTTCATGTATCCAATTTAAATATTTAAAAAAGATATTGATAGTTTCAAAAGCATGACTGCACATATGTCCACAACGACATTTATTTGTGATTGGAAGAGGTAATTCAGAAGACATCTTTATAGAGTGATAGTTCAGTAAACTTCCACTAATAAATGTAGAACACATTCAGTTCAGTGTCTTATGGTTGTATATGGCTTACCTTAACTCTAGACGACTCTTGTACAGCTTCCAGAGTCTCCACCAATGCCTTTTGCTTTACCACTGTCGCATGCAGTTCCTGATATGAAATGAAGGTTTTACTACAACTCAATGCAATTAGTAAGTGCTCCCTCCGTTCTTGTTTAGTTGATGTTTTTGATTTTTCATGATCTTCAAGATGTGACTTTAGCCGCTACTTTTTATAGCTTTATACTAATATATACTAATAAAATTGTAATATTATGAAAGTATTTTTAACGACAAATCTAAAGATATAATTTTCATATAGCCAATCTAAATAATTTTAAATCTATTAGTGATCAAATTTTAGAAAGTTTGACGACACATATTCTAAAAAGTCAAGTAAAAAAGAACGAAGGGAGTAACTACCCAATTCATATCCGTAACTAGTCATTCATGTCCCAAAGATGGGTTTTCTATCACAGTTTCTAGAAGGAACTATCGCTGTTGCAATGCTCCAATCCCATGGGAAGAGGTTGACAAAGTGGGTGAAAGGCTAAAAGGAACAAAGAAGTCGAGAGATTGAATGATTAATTAATATGTTTGTTTCTAGGAAATGTTACTTGAGAGACATGTACAACTTTGAAGCTAGCATGATCAATTTAAACGGTACAGCACAACTGCACAAGAACTTACTCTTTTGGTCCTCTCCAGGTCAGCCTCAATGGATTTGATGCGCTCAAATGAGTTCAATAATATATGCTCCTCCTCCTCGGGGATCTCTGGTGGTTTGCTGGCTAGATGGTTGCACAAAGATTCAAGATTGTCAAGACGCTGTAAACAAGCGCTCATGTCAGCATCACTTATAGACCGAGGGTGTGGCTTATCTGCAACTGGGATTGGTGCCATAGAAAGATGGACATTCTCAAGCCTCCTCACTGGTTTGGATATGAAAAGGCGGAAAAAGGAGAGTAGCTTGATCAAGGCTTTGACCACTGCTTTAACAAGATTTTCCAAACCCCTACGGGCAATTGCACCATCCAAATTAAAAGCAGTGTTCCCTGCCATCAATAAAACATAACAAAAATCAATAACGAAGAGAATAAACAGCAGCAGCATATCACTGCCGCAGGAGCAGTCGATGGATACATGCCAAATAAACAGAGGTTATTTCTCAATCAAAGAGATATTTTTCATGGTTCCAAGGCTAGCGCAAAACCAATAGACCATTTTGAGTTTTTCACACTCCTAAATTGATAACAATATTAGCAAGCAAATATAGATTTGATGGCACATAGGTTACTAAGCAAAACGAAAGGAACAGGAGCTACCTAAGTCATGTCGGCTTCCATTTGTGGAGGATTGCCTGTTACCATCTAGTTGTTTTGGTACCATTTCAGTAGTTTGTTGTACTCCCCTACAAGATTCAGGAGCCATATCCCGGAGAGTCTGATCGTCACAGCTAAAGTAAGTTGAAGAATCTGTGCCCTTTACCTATCTCAAGAACAAATACCAAAATCAACTCATAGAAGTTATTTTTTTAAGATACAAGGGTAAACCATGCAAACAATTCAAGACATAAGCAGACCTAAGACAATCATAGATAGTAATGCTACCAAAACTGAATAGAACAAGCTAATCCGAAGTTTAAGCAAAAAGATGAATCAACGGATGAGCATTGAACTTACTTCCTCATGGACTGGAGTGAGGCAACCATAGTCAACAGCTTTCTGGAAAAATGATGAACCAAAATCATCAATGTCTGACCCAGATTCAGCATTTGATGTGTCACTGATCATGCCCTGCCACTGGAAAGCATAAATATGAAATTTAGAACAAGATCAGAAGCAGCAATCAGCGGGTTGTATGGTTCAAATGGGGAATGTAATTTCGGAATCTTGCCTTCAACTGCTCTAACTGAAGAGAAGAGCTGCTTCTTTCTTCCTTGTCAGAAATTGGCTTAATTTGCCTCACAAAACCAGCCTCCAAATTGTGTATCAGCTACAAATGGAATATGCATAAGTAGTCTTACAGGATGTATTTCAAATCATAACATAAAACATGAACATCATTTAGATTAATTACTTTGACATAAATACAGTGCAAAGTGGTACCTTCAGAATAAAAGGATCATTCCACGGCCCTTTGTTCGACCCAAGACAACCACCCTTATCACTACATGTGCATGAACCACCAAGGAACTCTGGCAGCTCGCTGGGAAAACACAAGTATTGTTAAAATGTTGCAGAGAGTAGGTACAGAAGCAAATAACTGAATAGATGAAATGGGTAAGAATACAGACATGCTCCAAGGCCATGAGTTCATACCAACCTTGAGTCAATTACTTCAAGAAGTCTACTCTGGTAATTCGAACCAAGAACCTACATAGAAGGAGAGAAGAAAGCTAGTTGTTACTCGCAATCACATGATGCATTACGTTAATCTTGATGAATAATTCATGGAGCTTACATGAATCTTGGATGAAGTTTTTGGGTCAAGGAAGCCCTTCACACTGTTCCAGATCAACTTGAACCCACTGCCCGCATTCACGACAAACATTTGATGCAGTGTCTGCATTTTTTACATTTAAAACGATTGCTTCACCATGCCAAAATGCTAACAACAAAGCATCCATTAGAAAGTGAAACTACCTCAGGATAATAGTCGCTGTCTATCTTTTGCATACGGTGTACAAGCTCCCTTGCAGTCTTGGAGAAATTCTTAAACCCCTGCACATATAACAAACAAATTGAAGAACAACAATCAACAAAACATACATATACAACGCGATCTGCAACTGCAAGCATAGTCCAGGAAGAATCATTCACATACCACACCCTGGACATCCAAGATGGTGGTGCTGGAGTCAATGTGCCTCTTGGCAGCCAATGTGCAGGCAGGGAACCTCTCCCTGAAGGCCCTCTCAAACTCCTGCACATGGTACTTGATGTACCGGTCCACCGAGGTGATCTGCATGAGCTTGTTCGGGTCGACCTTCCCGAGCCTCTCGATGTACACCGGCCGGCCCTCCCGGTCGACGCCGTGGTAGCCCTGAGGGTAGTAGCACAGCACCTCATCCAGTTCATCGAACTCAAAATCCTGGGCACATGGAACCCGTAGCATATTAGCCATTAACCATAAACAGATCAAACAGAGATACAAGTTCTCAAGAATCTCTTGCAGGCCAGTGTGATCACCTCCAGGATTGTGTCGGCTCCGAACTCTTTCCTCCATCTCAGCATCTCCGACCACATCTGCATTGCCTTCTCGGCGTCAAACTTCCTGGCCTTCAAGAACCTGCATCACACATTCGTATGGCAAGTTTCAGGCCCTGGCATTTCACAACGCTATCCAAATAAAAGCAAAAAAAAAAAGGACGGGAAATAGTTTCTTGACGAGACCTTAGCATCATGTGGTAGTCGTCGTGCTTGTCGGGGAGGAGGCCATGCGCGGCGAGCCGGTCGCGGAAGGCCGCCACGGCGCGCTCCTCCTCGGCGTCGCGGACGTCCTCAATGGAGATGGCCGGGAAGCGGAAGTCGACGCGCCGCCGGCCGCGCTTCTTGAGCGCGTGGATGGCCTTCCGCCGCAGCGACCCGATCTTCCGCCGCCGCCGCTCGTCCTCCGAGTTGCCGTCGCACAGCGATATCTCGATGTCCTCCGCATGGCTCACTGCACAGAGCGGCGCCTTACTCATTTCCTCAAAGAGAAAACATCGCAAAAACGAAGTTGCAAACATCAGAGCCCAAGAATCTCTTCTTACCTGACATCTTCTTCACCAAACTCGTGTCCTTGGATAGCTCAGAGCTCGGGTTCGAATGGCCAATCTTGAATCGCCTCTACAGGAGAGATTTCTACGGACTAGTTAGTTGCAAGAACCAGAGAAGAAAAAAAAGTAGACGCATTTGTTGTCGCAGACTCTGCGCCACAGATCTGAGCAGAAATAAAACGGAGCACAGGAACAAATCTCGGAGCAAAAAAATTGCAGTTTCCACAACCAGAAGAAGAACCTGCATTTGTTACTAAAAGCGTCGCAATAAATTCCACCCAGAGAAACAGCATGCAGCATCGCATTTATTTCATCCTCCGAACTCCTAAAGAGAAGGAAAAAAAAGGATCGAACCTGACAGGACAGCTCGAATCCTACCCCAGAAATGAGCACAAGAACTACCCCAGAAATGAGCACAAGAACAAGAAGAAAACCAACTCCAAATCACCTTCGCTTAATCCTTTGTTAATACAGATCCAAGAATCCAAACAGACACACAACAAAAGAACAAACAAAGAACGCTAAATTTCTGATGAGATAGCAGGAGACTCACATTTATATGCAGGCATCAAGAATCTTGGCGGCAAGAGCAGAAGCAAGATTGGAGCTTTCTTTCCCCTCCTCTGCTACTGCCCCTCTCCCTCCTGTGCTCTCTGCCTGCCCCCCTCTGTTTGCTCTTCCTGGCTGGTAACTGGAGAGGTAGGTGGCATTGCTCCTATTTATGTGTATTTTAGTGCGGATGTATACGGTACACCGACCTGTATATACACACATACGCGTAGAAGTACAAGCCGTTGTTACTTCTGTTGCACACTGAGCGAGAGATCAGAGATGGGGGATGAGATATGGTCAAGTTGCCTACGAATGTGGCACGTTGCTTTCCGGTAGATGAGGTGGACCTGGATTTCTTCTGATATCTATTATCTCACGGCCTTTTTGATATCCCGTTCCATTAATGCTCTTAAGATTCATGCAAAAATCTTTAGCACTTACTCGGAGCATTAAGAGGATCTAATTAAGGTGCTGTTTGGTTGGGCTAAAAAAGTAGTTTTTAGCTGAAATTTTACTGTAACTGGCTGAAATTATATTGTAACTGATGATGGTCTATTTGGCCTAACTAAATTTAAAAAAAATTAAAAATAGAAAAAATAAGTTAGTCTATCACGGATAATACAAACGAATACGGAAAAAGGGCAAAAAGCTCAAAAAATAAAAATATATGAAATTTATGTATAGTGAAAAATAAACCAGAAGTTAGAAACTTAAGCTGAAATGAGCAGGGCAGGCTTTGACTGGCTTGGAAACATTTTGTGTCAAATTTATTTCAACTCCATAACCTCCTTCCCAATTTAACTCGGGCCTTAAAGCATCATTCTTATATTGAACCGATATCGATTCAAAGTCATGTCACATAAATATTTTAAAAACTAAGCTTGTTTTTCTCTATGTGTTAAACCGATTCCTACTAATAACTGAGACCCATATTACATTAAAACCCCACAAAATAATAATATCATCTCTCAACCGCACTCTCTCTTATGTAGTTATTTAATACTCATACGAATTGTTTAATGCTTTGAATGGACTCCTAAGTAGAGTCCGGTTCGATGTATTTTTTGTTAGAATTGATCACTCTAATATATTGAAGCGATTCAATGCCTTCTCTCTCTCCTTATTTGAACTAGTTAAAACACAACATTAAAAAATGGTCTTAACTGCCTTCTTCAAGCGCGCAGAAGGCTTTGTAAACGTCGAATTTACGTCGAGTTTTTACAGTGCGAATTTGTTTAGAGTATCTCCAAGAGATGCTCTTTCTCACCTCCTATCTTAAAATATTGGGTATGAAAGCTAAAAACAAGCTTCAACAGATACTCTAAAACACACCCAATGATTTTGGTACTCTAAAATTGAGGTGGATCACCATCAAATATACAGTGCCTAAATAGTAATTTTAGGAATCCAAGTTTAGAGGAGCTGCTAAAGAAGGGAAAGATTTAGAGGACAATTTTTTTAGGAAAACTCCCAATATGAGATTTTAGAGGACAAAATATTGAGCATCTCTTAGAGATGCTCTTAGAGAGACCTCACATTAGTGCGAGCAATTCTTATTCTTAATTTTGGATATTTTTCATTCTCTGCCTTCCGAGATGTTGGTTTCGAAAGAAGACGATTGGGGCAAGAATGCAAAGATGTTTCCCAAAGGTATTGCTTTTTTTCTGTAGGATTCGAAGAAGTACTTCAATCGAAATATGCACTGCCCAACATGAATAGCATCAAATCCATTATCCACGATATCTTCGCTTAATTGTTAAGGTTTTACACGATCCTTCTACATGTCCATTTGTTTATTTAGATTCTGTATAGTGGAATATATTTTTTGCTTCCACAGAGGCCTGATTTTGTAGCAATGTAAACATATCCCAAAACCCTATTACAAAAAAGGAATAGCACAAAAGTTGATCTATGACACTTCCTTGAGAGTGAAGGCTGATCCAAAGGGACCGACTTTTGGGCTTCTTTTTGGAATAGAATTTGTGACGAGAAGGTTCGTTTCCCACATGCAGATTCCGCTCACGATGTCCCGCTCATTTTGGTTTCAACTTCTGGTTTCCGACTTATTTTTCACTATTCATAAATTTCATTTTTTTATGAACTTTTGGCTTTTTTTTTAGCTTTTTTGCCGGTTCTTTTTTCTCGTATTCGTTTGCGTTGTCCGTGATGAGCTAGCATATTTTTTCTATTTTTAATTTTTTAAAAATTTAATTACGCCAAATAGGTCATCTTCAGCTACAGTAAAATTTTAGCCGCTACAGTGTAATTTCAATCATAAACCACAGCTTTTCAACCTAACCGAACGGAGAGATCACCCATCGCCATTTTGAAGCGCCATGCAACAAAGTTGAAAACTCGAAATGGCCATCTGCCCATCGATGCTACTACTTTCATGCAAGTTTTGGCCTACGTACCTACCCTGAAATCACTTTCTGAACAATGGACAGTGTGAGTACTAATTCTCCTGGAGCAATCTAGCTTAACATTGTTCCGCAGAGAGAAAAAAATACTGAGCGGCATGTATGTATATGAATAGATCAGCATAAGTGACGCGTTGCCGAAGTAGGTGAGGGAGAGCTCCATGTGAGGTGAGCAATATACGTCGTCCGTGTTGGGGCAAGGGTATTTTAGAAATTTTTCAATTTGCACACAAAAAAGATAAAAAAAAAAGATTAGAGAGAGATGAAGGGATGAGCTTATCCTCTCTAGCCGTTGCTCTCATGCGAGTGTGCGTGTGGAGATGTGGATCATTTCGATCCCCACTCCCGCCTCCCCGGCGGTTGAGGGCTCTGTCACTCCTTCTTCAACCCAAGCTGGGCCATCTCCTTTGGGCTGGAATTATCTTCGTTTTTCCCATCTTCTTCTCCTTCATCGAGGGCTTCACTTCACTGATTAGATCCAATCGACTGCATCTCCCGGTCTCCGGTGACGGTAGCGGCAGAGGAGGCATTAGACTGGTCATCTCCAACAACTTGAAGTCCTTCAATTCGCCATTTGGTCGGTGGTGTTGAGTGACTTAATAGAGGGTAGGGTTGACCAGTGCTGATACTTGGGCGACGTCGGTGTGTCGGACCTTGAGGCTTCCTTTATGGGTGAGGGTGCTTTGCTAGTGCTGTTGGGTTCGGTTTGGCTAAAGGATTTTGGGAGTCTTGCTTGCTGCTTTGTTCGGCTTGTTTCTTATATGGCATTCTTGAGTGTCTCGACTTTTGGTACTGTGACTTCAGTATAGGATGACGGTTTTATATCTCTGAGAACCACGCCGTGAAACTGTGACCTAATCAACGGCGATATGTTTTCTAGGTCAGCATCGACTGCGACGTGCCTAGCCAATTTGCATCTTAGTGGCTCGAGTGCCACTCCATGTTGTTAATCATATATTTGTGTGTCGTTCTGGTGTGTTATCATATCTATTTAATTGTATATATATACTAGTTCTGAGAGACTTAACATGATTAATTGTGGAAAATTGTATGCCCAATGAGGATTAATAGTCTAAATGAAGTATTTTTGACTGGTTAAGATATTCTATTAGTTATTGAGTTAGTGGCTACATTTGCATGCTGCTGTCGTGTGCTTGCCAAAGGCTTAATCCTGATTATATTCTATTGTTATTGACATAATTGTTTAGTTATATTCTGTCATTGCAGTATATCACATTGTTGCTGTTCTTGAATTGCAATAGATTAAGGCGGTAAGTTTGATATCAAAACTAGCAGAACGTATCACTTATATTATTGATTAAAGAATTAGACCAACTGTGTTCAGGTGGCCTTGCTTATAATACAAGTGCAGTCAACATGTGAGGCCATAATCATAAAACAACAATTTATGCAATATGCTAATGGATTATCTATTCACTCTTGTTCTAGTTCATATTATTTCATATATATGACATACGAATGGCATATTGTCTAGAGTTGATTTTATTTATGCTCTTGTCATTATATTGTACTTGGAATATTCATAGGTCGGTTCTTTTTAACTTCTGAGCGGTTTTTGTCTTTTGACTTCTCTTAGCAATCAATATATATTATATTCATAAGCCACAGATAAAAGCCATAAGCCATAGTCAAAAAACAGTTTCATATATTTCCTTCAATTATTAATTATAAAATTATAACTAAATCCACGCTAAGACCGCCTTTGAAATTATTTCAACAGTCGTTAGGTCGCCGAACAGCGACCCGCCACGACCGGTTGCACCTTTCCCTTTCGCTGCCCGGCACGGCAGGATACAAACACCGTACGTACCAGTTCCCTGTACCCCGTGTCCTCCATGGCCATTTACACTGTGGTACTATTGCAAGTTTTTGTTTTTGTTTCTGAAACGAGAGGAGAAGAGACGCAGGGCTGTGGAGAGAGAGAGGCAGGATGGATGGAAGTGGCCAAGAGCTCCGAGAGGAAGAGAGGAGAGAAGGAATGTCGCTGCGCAGTGTGCACGTATACCGACCCAAAGGGGCAAACAAAGTTGCCTGGGTAGTGGAGGAGGGAAGAAAGCAAAAGTGACAGCATTATTTGGTCGTCAAAGAGTGCGCAGCTAGCTAAAGAGCGAGCCAGGCGTGTGACCGCACCTGCGCCGTCCAGTGCTCTCTCTCTCTCTCTCTCTCTCTCTCTCTCTGCCGGTGTCGGCCGGTCTGCCTGGCTCTGGCTGTGGGTGTGTGTCCGCTGGACCAGCACTCACTCACACTAGCAGCCATGCCCGCAGCGGCGGCGGAGGAGGAGGTGGTGGTGGTCTCCGAGGCAAACACACGGTGGGTGGTGGTGGGTGCGCGCCGCCGTGCCATGCACCCGACAAAACCATGGCCACACTACGGCAGTATCGCTCCGGTTGATGCTCCATTTAGGACGCAGGACTCTCGTACGAGCGTCCAATGAAAATGAATGTTTTTCCTTCCTACAAAATTCCTGCTACACCAAGCTTAATTTGTCTCCCAAATGCATCGTCTTCAGATAAAGATTATATTCGATTGCACACGCTTTACTGGAAGGAGTCGATTTTAAAGTGTCGCCAGGAGAGGTACGATCAGCTTGAAGATCCTCTTCTATTTTGGCATGATTAGGTGGGTAATTTTCATGGTTTAACTAGGGCTTCGTAACACAGTGAGCATTATTGTAATGGAAAAATGAGTTACTGATGTGGAAATACATATTGATAATGTTTTTTTCTTTAGATATTTTCCGCGTGCATCCCCGGTGTAACCGACAAGGTCACAACAACTAGTTGCACCACCTCAATCTATCAGGAATGAGGGCCCTTCGGAACACAGGCGAGAAACCAAGAAAATATTGGAATAGAAAAGGCGCAACAGCCAACAAGAGGTAGTATAGTGAAATCATATAGGACTGAAAAAAATATAGGAATTGTTAACAAGAGATGTTTGGATTTTGTTCACACAGGATGCACAAATTTTGATGTGTACATATCTTTCCTACTATAAAAATGTCGTCGTCTATTCTCTCCACAGAAAAGTACCCTTTAAAATTAGAGATAATTATCCGTAATATCATCTAGAGGGAGTTAATAAGTTAGCCCACCACACACGTAGACGTGCCCCCACTCCTCCACTCCTGATCCAGTGGTGGTGGTGGTGGTGGTTACTATAGCACATGAGCTTATGACATCCGACTGGTTCAATGTAGCTATGGCCGATTCACTGTTGCTTACGATTAGTTCATTGTGGCTTACAACTAGTTCACTGTTGTTTAGATCATTCTTGGTCATTCTACCACAGTCGTTCAGCCATGGTCGTTCTACCGTGGTCGACAAGCCATGGTCGTTCTATTGTGTTCGACCTACCATGGTCATTCTACTGTGGTTGATATGCCGTGATCGTTCTGTCATGGTTGACCTGCCGTGGTCGACATGTCATAGTCTTTCTGCCGTGGTCGACATTTGCCGATCGAACCATCCGTCACAAGGCTGATCGGACTACCGAGCACCGATCGTGGTCGAAGCCAGCCGGTTAAACAGCCAAATATAGCCTGCTGATAGTTCCAATTTTTCTGAAAACATGCCAAGAATTGGTTTTCAGAGGAGAGATTGGTTATGATGTTGTACATTGCTCCAAAGTTTTTCACAAAGAATCATAAACCACTTGTGGAATATTTTCAACTATATGCCAATATTAAAATTCTTTTTTTATCAAATTAAGCTTTTATTTTTTTCTTCAAAACAAGCCTATTTTCAATAAACTCTTTAAGATTACAAGAATGAGCACTTAAGGTTTCAATAAACTCTTTAAGATTGCAAGAATAAGCATTTAAGGATACATTAAACATTTCAATTTTATGTATGAGTTGTAGGTACCCTTATGAGCTATTATATATCAATAATTTTGGCTCAAATGGCAAAACTCACTCAAGTGCTATATTGTGACCACTTAGATCAACTTAAGATTTATGATGAATTCCAAAACCAAATAATTTTTGATTAGTTGGCCTTTTGGAAAACTTTTGAATGCTAATAATGTTTGAAATAGCCAACTCTAGGTTTTTGGTATTGAACACTTTTCAAATTCCTTTTATAATTGATTTTGATCAAATTTTAAGTTTAAAATCAAAACAAGATAATACATTGCTAGTTTTAGATTGTGAGCTTAATTTTATTTGAAATAAATGTTTCTAAAATGAAAAACTTTGGGAAACATTTAAGCTAGCATGGGCAGCCGATCACCCCTAAATCCTAGTGGCCTAAATAGTAGTACTACCAGTGTTTGTTTAGGTCGGGTCCAGATTAGACGTAGGTGCTCGGGATTACTCAAGATAAGGAGTAGATGGCGATTAGATTTGGAGTGGGGCTTGGGAAGGTTGGATGGGACGGGAACTTGTCGCGTTGCGGTCTGGTCTCGGGACGGTACGGAGTTCGGTGCATGCAGGGGTCTCAAGGGCGCGCCTCTCTAGGGCCCGTGCTTGCGCCTCTGTTCCCACTTTCCATGGACCATGCTCATGGAGCGCGCGAGTAATCGTCGTTGCTTCCAATTTGTGGCAAGAACATGGTTTTGCAGATTGGCAGATGCTAAAAACTTAGGCCCTGTTTGGAATGCGGGAATTTTTCCCGATTCCTGCGGGAATTGAACTGTTCCTGCAAAATTCCTGTAAAATTCCTGTAAAATTCCTCTGTTCCAAACAGGCCCTTAAAATGATAAAGGCTCTGTTCATTGCCTCCACTTGGAACTACTGTTTAAAAAAACTAAAAATCAATATGAATACTTAGTTTTTCGAAATAGCTTTTTCATTTCTCTCACTATCGTGTCACAAGTGCGTCATGCATCCCACGCGTTCGACATTATTGGTGAGCATGATGTTAGCTTTCAATATAAGCTAAGCATAGCTGCATGTGTTCTAAAAGTTAGTTCGACAACCTACAAACAAGTAACAATGGATAATAAGAGCAACGAACTAACATCAATCAACCTACCTAGATGTGGTGAACAAAGTAAAAAAAGTTGATGCTTTGGTAGATTTATATATACATATAGAAAAATAAAAAAATAAAAAATAAAAGTATTTTTATATCTCCATAAACAATGCAATAGAAAAAAAATTTAAAAAGACAATAAAACTAAAATTAAGAAGTTAATATATTTACTTCGCTTACTTCTAGGAGCGAAACCGGAATGAACTGCCTTTGCTGGTCCACTGCGCCATGGACTCGGTATACAGGTGCAGGACGACAAGAGGATGCCCTAGCCATGTAGGGTAGGCATAGCTTTGGCCACCTCTCCAGGCGCATGTTACGGCCAGCCCTCTAGTTACCGGGCGCCGCTCCGTCGCCTCAACATTCCACGATCTGCCGCCTCCGCATTGGGCGAGCAAAAGGCTCGAGTATCTTGACCGCTGCGCCGAGCTGAGCTTCTTTTCAGATCAGCAGACAGATCGGCAGCAGGACCCTTTAATTTCTTCTCCTCCCCCGCTTTCCTTTCACCTTTGTTTACTCATCCTGTTCTATCTATTTAAGTAGACAGATCGGCGAGCTCAAAAAAAAAAAAGTAGACAGATCGGCAGCAAGACCCTTTTCTTCTCCTCCTCCGCTTTCCTTTCACCTTTGTTTACTCATCCTGTTCTATCTATTTAAGTAGACAGATCGGCAGCAAGACCCTTCTCCTCCCCGCTTTCCTTTTACCTTTGTTTACTCATCTTGTTCTATCTATCTATCGATCCATGTGACTTTGAGCATGACTACACATGCATCAAGGTCTCACTGAGCATCATGGCCGCTGGGGAGATTTTCAACGGTGATACAGTACTTAGGGCCAGAGTACGCTTAAATTATTCAGGCGCAGGGCATGATTTGGGCAACGCAACGTGGATTCTGATCTGACATACGGGAGCATGTTACCCTGCTACCAGCCTCGCGGTGCACGGACAAAATGAACGGAAATGCCATATGCGATTGTGAGCTACTTTGAGAAATATTTTGTTTATTTCGGTTTCTAAAAAAAACCAAAGCTAAAAGTCATAAATAAGATAAAAAGAATAGATCCTCCTGACTTACTGTATTGGGTAAGCTGAGCCACCTTAGTGTAATTGTTAAAAGGGGTGTTCTTTTGAGCTTTTTTTGATATGACAGTATACGACAGAGACGTCGATGCAAATGATGTATATATTTTCAAGCTCGAGAAGTTGTTTAAAGAATCCGTTTTAAGATGTCGTCCCATTTCAATATTTGTTTTTTTATTTTTGAAGAAATCAAAAACTAAAAAGAACAGCACAAAAGTCACCATCAACTGGTTGTGGCAGTGTAAACTCAGGAAACCATCTATACAACCGACCAGCTTGGAACATGAAATCTCCACATCATTTTCGTCACAACCACAGTGTTCCAAAGATGCTACCAATCGATTGGATCACAGATCATTCCTAGTATCGATCAAATTATACGTCGCAGTACGGCAGTAGCGGTAGAGGTAAAGCCTCGTCTGCTGGTCCCTGTCCGTCCAAACCAACCTGACGCAGCGGCGAAATGATGATCCCAACCGCAATACCTGTCGATCATCAAGAGGCCATACATGCCGCGCCATCAATGCCGCAGCCGGCACACGCACCGATCTTCGCCGGCCGGGACGCCGTTGCATGTACCCCGAACGGAAAGGGTACCGTGGCATGATTTCGACGTAGATCTCCTTGGCTCCCCAACAAGACAGAATCATGGCTGGCTCATGGAGCTGCAGGTCTAATGACACGATCTCCTAGCTGACAGGAGGAGACCGTCCTCTTTAACGCCGTGCGAACGGTACAAGATGGGCATTTTGTGTGTACTTTTTGATCAGTAGATTCGGTACGTTGTTAGATGTTTTTTTGGTGCAGGAGCAGGACAGAACAGAGGGGCTTTTTATATATATGTGGAACTGTGGAAGTACTGCAATAATTGGCGTGGCAAGTCTGAAACAAATAAATTAGATTCTTAAAATAAATTCTTCAAACAGTTTCTCGAGACCAAAACTATATGTGTTGTTCATGTGTTCGCCTCTATCGTTTACTGCTATTTCAGAAAGTACAGATAAAAATAACTAGCCACAACAAATTAAATATCAGTCACATTCAAAAGAACATAACTATGTAAACAAATTTGGAGTCTGCACCTACATCTATACAGATTATAGACAGGGTGGGAGGAGAATCAATTGGAGCCTTTATTCGCAAGCTTTAATACCTAGTGAAAAACATATATTCAAATCACATTAAGGGTCTACTAATTTACAATAACAACATTAAAAGGGAGGAGAATCAATTGGAGTCTTTATTCACAAGCTGTAATACATAGTGAAAAACATATATTCAAATCACATTATGTGTTCTAGGAAAATAAAAGATTTTGTGAAATTGGTTTTCGAAATAACATAGAAGCGCTACTCGTTTTGGCATTTTACGAGGCAGGTAATTTCTTTCTAGCAGTCAGGGTTTTTTTTTTGCACAGTGTGTCCGCTGCATGCCAAAAATGGGAAACGTGATCCAGGGATCAACATATCTGTTGGAAATTAAGTTAAAATGCAGACCGTGCAGTCAAACCATCTATCTAGCTACAAACCAATCCAAGGGGATGAACTAGGATCCACCAGTAATTAATCCACCACAAGGTTCAACTTGGGATAATATTCCTTTTCCTCTTGGACGTATTCTATTCCACTTGTTGCCCTTTTACCCCGTGCTCACTTTCACCCAACCTGTAAGTACTTGTCATGGTCCATTTTGTCTCTATCTCTCTAGTAGTGAGACCTAGGGGACCAGCCATGCACGAGTAGAAACAAGAAGCGATTCACACGCGAACAAAGTGATCCCAAGAACGAGATCTAACCGTGTATTTATGGATGTGGGGTTCGCGTCTCCATCCCAATCGAGATTCTGGATACCGAGGTCGATTTCATGTGATCTCTGGCTGTCCTGTGAGAAGTTTCCATAATAATGATGCCGGTGCTAAAATGAGTAATATTGGCTTCACATCACAAATTTTTTTTAAAAAATAGAAAATTTAGGTAAAAAGCGATTTTATGAAAACCAGTGTATATATGCCTTGTTCCAAACAGCTTTTGACTTCGACTTTCAGAAGCCAAAATCCATTCCGAACGCGTTGAATTTTTAATGTGGCTCTCCCTTTTTCCTTTGCATTGTCCTTGAAAAATATAGCAGTGCCCTTTATTTCTTTCATTTTTTTCTTTATTTTCTTTTAATTGAATGACTCGGACGGTAGCCTGTGCGTTGCCTAGTGTGACCTAATACTCATATTTGACTGAATGATATATCTTAATGAGAGTTATTTTTTATGGTTGTTTTATGAGGTGTTGCCATTAACAACCATCTAGGTGAGAGAAATGATAGCCTAAGTCAAGGCTATTGGCTAAGACAGGACAAAATTATGGGAGAGGCTCAATGAACTAAACTAAAATAAAATAAAATATAGTCTTGTTCAATCCAAATATATACATCGATAGAAGAGAAGAAAAGGCCTCAATGGTTGCCACTCGCGAGTGGCAAATCAGTGGCTTAGCCCCCTGCGGACTGCGGCTTGTCACACCTCCTTCCCATTATCGCCGGTGTGTCCTTATGAATTCTGCAAACTTTGATTATTGGTGAGCTGGCTGGGGTGCGACTGCTTCTTGATTTTGCCGATTCGTCATTGCATTCATGTTCTGCATCATAGTGTTCATCAATTGAGTCTGAGCTGCCATGAACTGACTTAGGATCGGATCATATCCCATTGGGGGTTGCTTGCAGTCCATGAGTTGATTGATTTGCGTTACTGTCATCTGGGTCTTAGTTTATCTGACCGCGTCTAGCTAAGTTGCAGAGTAATCTTGTCATTGAGTTAAGTTGAGTTGTAGTCCATATTCTTAGTTGTGCTGGTATCCAAGTAAAAGACGTATAAGACTTGGATGAGTCCTTGCGTCTGTGTTATGTCAGAGTCCAAGTAGTGCAAGGAGTAGAAGCTGAGTTGGCCGTAGATTCCAAGTACTGGTCATGTAATCATTCTTTATAAGGCAAAGCCGAGTCTTGTAACCGTATAAGAAAAATATGAGGGAAAGCAATGCCCATAGCAGTGACGAGGGTTGTGACCAAAAAGTGTCTGGCATTGTATTTTTTTGTTGAGTTCTTTGTGTGCAACTACTGTGATCTGTAAAGCCAACATCGGTGAGCATGATGGTTGTGGCTATGGAAGGGCAGCCGTCTCCCCTGGCACGGCGCATGTAAAGGACGGGGATAGGTTTAGTCCCACATTGGATGTGGGAAAGAAAATACACAATCTATAAAGTGTGAGGGAGACCTCATCCATAAGACTAATCTTTTGGAGAGGGAATGCCCAATACTACTTATAAGATTGTTGCTTTAGGACTTCATATGGCAGCCCGTGGGCTTAGGAGCTCAACCCACTTAGACTTGTGGTCCGGGGGAGTAAAACCCGGTTGGACCTATGCATACGGCAAGAGTTCAATTTGTCAAGTGGTATCAGAGTCTAGGCATCTAACATCTCCTTAGGTTTCATAGTTGCAGAAGTGCGCAATCAATGTGTGAGAGAGAATATTGGGTTTAGTTTCACATTGGATGTAGGAAAGAAAAAAGTATAACTTATAAGTGTAAGGGAGATCTTACCCATAGGACTAGTCTTTTCGAGGAGAAAGTCTAATACCACTTATAAGGTTGTTGATTTAGGGCTTGCATATGGCAGTCTGTGGCTTAGGAGCTCAGTCCACTTGAACATGTGGTTGGGAAGTAAAACCCGGTTGGAACTAGGCATACGACCAAAACATGATCTGTCAACGATGCTTCGACACGCAAGGCTCGAGCTCATTAGCGGCCGGGGGCCAAGCAAGATGCTCCAGCGCAGCGCACGGGTCTACCACGACGAGAGGCGGTGGTGGGGATGGCATGCACTTGACCAAGCAGCGGCGAGCTACAGATCTTGGTCGTATATGGACGATAGCTCTCTCGTCAGCTGTCAATGCCATCTTGAGCCACTGCTTGTGCTACAAGTCGTGTCGCTGCTGTGAGCCTTTCACCACCAATCCCGTTGACACCAGCAAGCTGAGGCCACTCCTAATTTCCCTGTTTCATCTATGGGTTATCCACACTCATTGGGTATTACCCAACTTTATTGGTTACGGGTAAATTAGGTCCCAACGGGTACGGGTAAAGGTATGGGCCGCCCATGACTTTTTTTTAGCAAGGTCATTTAGCTCCCTTCTCAGGGCCTGTTCTTTTCCTCTGAAGCCAGCGGCTTTTGGCTTTTGCTACAGTACTTAACTTTTAAATGGAGTATTTTTTCAAGACGGGATCTACAAGTTAATTATAGTACATGATAAAAGCCTAACATTTGTATTAACAAAAATCGTAAGCGATCTCTCCCTTTCCGTAATCTCTATCGTAAATAGCTAAAATTCAAAAATTTTAACTAAAAACTATAAACCGCAGCCGAAAAGAACAGTCCCTCAGATGGCGCATGATATGAAGTTGCATACTCGCGAAGAAGGTCGACGCATCAGGGTGTCCTGGTTCGTGCCACCCTTAAGAATGCCACATATTCAAATGTCATCCTCTTCGTTGCAATCAATAATTTGCCACTCTTAAGATGTGGTTGACTAATTTTTTGCCACTTTCGAGTCCACGAGGCGCCAAATCATGCCATGTCAGCGCCTTCCCGCCACGCTGGCCCGCGCCTGCACCTCCGCCTCCGTCGGCGCGCCGCCGCCCGCGCCTCTCCGCTCGCCGGCGCCCGCGCCTCCGCCTCCGTCCCCTCGCGTCGCCGCCCGCGCCTCTCCGCTCGCCGGCGCCCGCGCCTCCGCCTCCGTCCCCGGCGCGCATGCCCGGGCGCGGGCGGCGGCGCGCCGACGGAGGCGGAGGCGCGGGCGGGCGGGGAGGCGCGGGCGCCTGCAAGCGGACGCGGGCGGCGGCGCGGGGCTGGAGGCGGAGGCGCGAGCGCCGGCGAGCGGGGAGGCGCGCCGACGGAGGCGCAGGCGCGGGCCAACATGGCGGGGAGGCGCTGACATGGCATGATTTGGCGCCTCGTGGGCTCGAAAGTGGCAAAAAAATTAGTCAACCACATCTTAAGAGTGACAAATTGTTGATTGCAACGAAGAGGATGTCATTTGAATAGGTAACATTTTTAAGGGTTGTAAAAAGTTAAATTTCCCCCACCTGCTGCAAACCTAAGACATCACCACAAACGACATGATTGATTAGATGGAGTTCGATCAACCGGTCCAAATGCTCATCAACGGATGGTGACAGTGACCTTCAATCCTCCAAGCAACGCAGCTTTTCCTGACACGAAGACCACCTAGCTGCTCTTGCGTAAACGACAATCACACAGCAACAAGAAAACTCCTCGATTCACACAAACCAGTACCCGTAATGCCTTGTGGTACTCTAACACGACCACTCCTCCATTGTGCCACGCTACACTGCACATGATTCCCAGCCAAGAGCATACAGCGATCGAGCCCTTTCGTCTCAGCTGTCAATCGAAGTCACGCTCCGCGCCATAGACGTACACATACACAATGGGCAATGCTGTGCAACGAACAGGAGACAAGCGCAGCTGTTCTTCTCCAAGAGGGTGGAAGAGCCGTCAACTTTCATGGCGGCCTCGGTGATCGATGGAACGGGTGGATGGACGGATCCACTGCGCCGTTTTTGTTGCCACGCGCTTTTTTTCCGCTTCGTTTCACTTTCTGCTTGCTGGCCCCGTGCCCTTACGGACTCACGAGCTCGCTGTGCCCAGGCATGGCGAGCGAGAGCTCTCTGCATGCGACATAAATTCCAGCACAAGAAAGATATGTCCGTCCATTGCCATTGCCTTTTGCCCATTGGTGTGTGTGCTTTGATTAGGGCGCTCGATGCCCTCCTCATACCTCATTCTCTATGTAGGGAGAGCTCTGTACGAGAGACTCCTATACGTCCTCTCGTGCTGCACTGCTGCTGCAGTTTGCAGCGTTACGTTCCTGTCAGCTACCTTACCTACAGTCGCAGCCTACGCTCTGCAGTTCTGTCCTTTTGGCTCTCTGACCACACATGTCAGTATCTTACACAAAAACTACGGGCGTGTATGATTTGTGCCCAGGAGACGAAGGAGGCTAAGCCAAAATTTTTCTCTTCAATGACCAGATTTGGCCTCCGTTTGGTTCGAAGCCAAATTTTGGCAAAATTCTATATACATTGGCTCTCTAGTTTATTTTTGAAGCTAATCTTCGGCTAAAATGTGTTCATACCAAACTTTGTTAAAGCTTGTAAAGTGAAATTTATCATCAAACCAAACAGGCCCTCCATGTAAGTCGCAACAGGAGAGCCCATAGCCTCATACAATATGCTAGGAAGAAACGGACGGCTTCAGGCCTTCAGGGCTTGAGCAGTGAGCAGGCTTCCCCTTTGGCAACCACACGGTTCTCGATGCACCGTCGTCGCAGCACCGGCGCAGTGCAGGGCAGCGTCGCCTCGTGATGCCCTTCTGCCGCGCCACCTCACGCAAAAAGGGCCGTGGCCCCATGCGGCGCTGCCTCCGCCCGCCTCCGTAATCCGAGCCGAAACGACGAGCTAAAACCGTAATCAACGGAACCGGGAACCGGCACCCCAAAAAGACGCGCGCGCGTGCCGTCTTCCCCCCTGCCAGCCGCTCCGGGCGGGGCAGCGCGGCACCAGCAATCGCCGCGCAGCGCCATGATCACCTCGTAAGTGGCTCTGCGCGCGCACAGAACGTGGCGCGGAGCCCACAGGTCGGCGACCGGCTGCCAACGATGATGGTCTCGTAATTGGGCCTGGCTTTGGATGCTTGCTGCTGTTGCTCCTGCCGCGATGATGGGTGACCCTACGGCATATGGGTAGGGGCTGTAAATGAATCAAGTTCGAGCGAGTTTGGTCTTTTAGGCTCGAGCTCAGTAAAAACTTGAGCTAAGTTCGAACCAAGCTCGAGTTAGGGTTTGAGTCTGGATCTGAGCTCGAGCTCGGCTCGGCCTAAACTCGAGTAGGCTTGAGCTCGACTTGATGAAGCTCGATAACAATTAAAATAATTTATTATGCGCTATTTTTCAATAACAAGAAAATTTTAAGGTCGAGTTCGACTCTAGTAAACTCGATAACAGTCAAAATAATTCAAACATACACTAATTTTTAACAATAAGAAAAGCTCGAGCTCGGCTCAATAAGCTCGGTAAGAGTTAATATGTATCACTATTTAAGCTCAAATCGAGACTCGCGAACTATTCGAGCTCGGCTCGGTGAAGCTCGCGAGCTCGAGATGAAGCTTGTGTTCGGCTCGTTTAAAGTTCGAATCGAGCTTAGAACAAGCTAAACTCAAGTAGCTCACGAGTTTCGAGCTTTTTTTACAGTCTTACATATGGACACGTGGCTCGGTGGGAGCAATAGGAACTAACAACGCAGGTGTAATATTGGACTCCCGGCTGCTGCTTTGCATTGCATTGTGCATTGCTCCTGTGGGGCTGAATTACTTGATCAATTGTAGTACAGGTGCAATGGCAACGAAGACTGTCGGTCACGTGGTGAAGCGGCCTTCAGACGGGCGCAGCCGCACAGGAGCCTCCTGCCCGACCTCTCGCCATAAATTCTGGCCGGCGGCAGGCTCGCTGCCTTGAGGTAAGTGGGCAGTTCTCTCCCAAGATTGGAGCGGTTCGCTTTCGAGATTTTTCCCAGGACGGTTTCAGTGGAAAACTGGATGATTTTGGGAAATCAGCCAAGAAAACAGCAACGAAAAGAAAAGAGAGAACCGTGGTTGAATTGGATGGCGGCGTGTAAGGTAATCGTGCAGATCATTGACCGCAAATTTAGTTTTACGGCAAGTTGCTAGATGTATATGAGCTCTACATATGTGTTACCATGCGTCCGGCTCAAAGACTTCAGATGCGTAGTGTTGCAAAATCCGTCCGCTGCAAATGAATTGTTGTCAAAACGTACAAGCGCACGTCGCCACAGCCGCATGTGCACTTTCTTTGCTCACTCTATTTAGGGCCTCTTTGGATCCTAGGATTTTCGAGAGAAGAAAACATATGCATCCAAATCGTATATAAAGTTTTACTATTCACTCTTTTTGGAATATAGGAATGGGCTATAGGAAAAATATATGATTGGTTTCTATTCCTTTGGTTTCGTACGAATTTTGAAGGGAAAAAGAATCCACTCACACATCTTTGTAACGATCCACTACTATTCATCCAAACTCTAAAATACAAAATATATCCATTTTGCCTATTTCGAGCCTCTCTACTTATTTTTCAGCTTTGTTCTCCCACATCAGACGTCGATAAAATCCAAAACCAGTAAAGCATAGTCATAAATTAGTGATCGTTGAGTACACCATGCTTCCGATAAATAAAGTTGTATTTAATAGATGATTCCAATATCGAATCATAAATAGAATTGGAAATGATGTGGAAATGTTGAAGTAATCAAGTTTTGAAACCCCAATTTCTTAAGAAGTTGTTATACTTTTGTGTTTAAAAATATTTATAAATAAAATTGCATCCACAAATATTTTAATAAAACCACTTTATTCCCATCCCTTCGAAATCCTGGTATGCCATTAAATAGCGTTTTTCATGTGACTTGTTGAGTATGGTTGGTTGTATTCAATCTTACTTTATTTTCCCCAATATAGAGATCAGGAGAGGAAAGAATGTTACAAATATTCGTAGCAGGGTTATAACTGCACTTAAGCGGTCCTGTGAAAATTTTCTTTGGATCTTCTGAGTGTAAGTAAACTTTGGGTTTGGACACGCTTAAAGTTGTTAAAGTTGACCGTTATGTCTTATTTCAACCAAACTAACTTTTGAAATATTCGTAAGCAGGCATAATACCTCTTCTGTCCGTAACTGAACTCCTGAGCTGTTACGGAAGATAACGACGTCTCTGTTCCAAAAAACGGAGACATTACATTTTCCAATCATCTATTGTACACGTATATTTCTATACTATTAATGTGTTTTTTAATTATCTGTTTTTACACATATATTCCTATACTATTTCTGAGTTTTTCGTTTCTACGTTCTAAAGAGGCCGCTTGCTGTTAGCTGCGCAAAGTGCAACATTAGCCAGTGTTGTCACAACGCCGTGCAGTGCTACCGAGCTAGACAAAAAATGTTCCACACCGTGCAAAAAGATGCAGAAATTATTCACGGCGTCCCGTAACCAGCTCTGGCCAAAATGCGCACGTCCTGTCACTAATCCTGTAATCTAGAGGTGCAATCGGTCAGATTTTAGCTCTTTTATTTCTGCTACCGTATTTGACAACAACTATCCGATATCATCCAAATTCAGTATCAAATACGAAATTATCTTCTGTATTCGATATCGATTGGATTTAATACCAGTTTGGTCGAAATTAATCTGAACTGTTTGCACTCCTGCCACGAGTAGGAGTATGGTATTCACCGGTTTAGGGCCTGTTTGGGAGAGCTCCACCAGCTTCAGATCCACGAAAAACAGCTCCACTCCACGAAATTTTACCCAAATGCTCCAGCTTCGCGAAATCTTGATCCACCAAAATCCTGGATATGAGGGCCAGATCCATGGATTTCATGGAGCTCCTCGAGGGGTGCTCCACCGTGGAGTTGGGTGGTAATTACCCACCAATGCCACTGGTTACACACAAAAGTGGCCATTCCCACCAAAACCTCAATTTCGTGAATCTGGAGCTGCTGTACAAGCCAAACACTCCATGATGGGATCCCAGATCCACGGTGGAGCTGCTCCACATTTTTAGTGGTGGAACTCTCCCAAACAGACCCTTAGACCAAAGTAGAGCAAGTCCATCCGCGCCCTCTGCGCGCATCGGATGCCGCCGCGGCGGGCTCGTTTTCGAACCGCAAGCGAGCCGAGAGACGACGTGCTGCATGTGCAGCGGCGCAGTACTCGCAGGCGGGGACGCGACAGGGCAGTGCAGCGCAGGGCGCGGCGCGGCGCGGTGGTCACAGGACGCGTGCTGGCGTTAAGCAGCGCGGCAGATCGCACAGATTCTACGCAGGCTCTTGGCCGTTTGCACGCCCCGTTCCATTTGTTCCGCACTCGCGCGTCGTCGTGCTTATCTTACCCCCATCGGATCAAGATTTTACGCTAGGATATATACTAGCACTGCTATACTGCTACTGCTATATATGTGGTACTCCTACTAGTAATTTCTTGACTGTACAAGCCATTGCTTCTTAAATTTGTACAGATCTTATGCAGTGGCGACTCTGCAGATAGGAAGTAGGAAGGTCTCTTGTATGCAAAAAGATGGTGCAGGGAATCTGACTCCCTGCGCAATGTGCTGTAGGAGTAAATTCGTTCGCTTGCTCTTCTTCATTCCCTGAAGCAGGCAAAGCTCGTGGGAATGGCGATTACTAACTCAGGCGGGGTTAAAGAGGCCAGGGCGGACCGACTAAAAGGAGAATGTAAGAGCATTTACGCCGAGTGGGTGCATGGCGTGCGTATCCGCCTGCATGCAACGACCGACCCTGCCCTACGCGCGGCCCAGGGAATGGCAGATGCGTTGGATCTCGTGCAACGCACTGTTTGACATTGGTCCTTCAATAGTGCTATTGTTTTCTGTCTATAGCTTATAGATTTTTTTTCAAACGAATAAATAGGACCATTTTACCATTAGCTTTTAAAACGGATTATCAGAATAGCCTTTTCGAAATAGTTTATCAGCATTTGCTTTGTTCGTACAAATACCCATTCTAAAGAAAAAACCATCGGTCATTATAAACCCATTAGTTATAACCGAAAAAAGCCCAAATTCTACTGCCCCTGCTACTACAGCCGAAAAGAGCAGCCCTGAATCCTATCACCCCTGCTACTCATAGTGGTCTAGTGGAGCACGGTGGTACTGCTCTGCTAACCGGCTCAGCGCGATGGCACGTCGGCTATAAATTCGTCATGCGGCACGCCCTCATTTACGGCCTCCACATGCAACGCCACCGACGTGCGTCGGTGGCGGCCGGCAGCGCAGCAACTAATGCGTGCGCGCGGTCAATGGCCTCACGGTTGGACTGTTCAAGTGGACATTTTCACGTAAGCTCCAGTAATTGCGCTGCAGTTTTCAAAGAACGGATGAACTATCTGTTGGCTGTGCCTCCAGTATTTGTATACGCTGTGTTGCTAACTTCCAAAGGCGATAAATGTGGTCCTTGTTTGCGATGGGCTCCGTCAGAGCAGGCTGAGTCCACTTTAGAGATCCTGGCCTAATGTGAACTTTGGGCCCACAAAAGGGCTTCTTTACTTCATATGGATTGGGCCTTAGGCTATTTCATGCAGGCCTCTTCTTTTTTGGGCTGGAGTCTTCTTCTTTTCCGATGGTCTGTACTGTGGAAATGCTATATGTCGCATGTGCAACAAATAACCAAGCACTGTGCGCGTGGCCCACGGCCTATTAAACATGCGCCGAAGCATTTTTGCTGCACCTCTCTTTCGTCTCCCACGTCTCAACTCCACTCTCCTGAATCCCGATTAGGGATAAAAATCTTGTCCTATTACCCACGAATCCGATTAGAAATGACTCATAAAATTCAACTCCCATGCATCTATGTATCAAGTCTTGCAAGATCTCGAAATTGTCCGATTTTGCTTGGATTTGACATTATCTTGATGTTTCTTGATCTTAGGATTTTTGCTTCAAATCCTTAGAAGAAATAGTTTGCTATAATATATGGGAACTCATCTAGAGACATCTTCGCTATCCTCTATCCACGAACAAGTCATATTCTAAGATTTTAAAGTTTGCTCGATTTTAGTGCAATCTTGCTTGTCTTGAGGAAATGTTAGAGCTTTAACTAAGATTCATACGATCTTTGGATGAAATAGATTTTCCTGAGATCGTAAGCAAGGCAAATTCATCTCTTTTGATTGAGGATTTTGGGAGTTGCACAATTTTTAGTCTTGGCTCAGGCTATTTTTCTATTATGAAAATAGAGGAGCGGTCAGACTGTACTAGGCTTGGTCCAACTGGTCACCAGTCAAACCACTGGTGACTTACTAGTCAGACCGACCACCGGTCAGATCACACCCTTTGTGGCGATCAGACCAGTGAGATGCTGAAAATTCTCTCTCTTAGGTTTTTTGTTCGTTGTTTGTACTTGGATTTCAATTCTGATATTCATAGCTCTATAGCTACTGAAGTGAAGAATTTACGAATTCTTGTGAGAAAATTCAAAAGGCACCATCTACCATCTTTGTTGCCATAGCCGATCCTACATATCACAAAGCTAGTATTCCCTTGACATTCTTCATCGTGCTGGCATGACTAACTGTCACCCTACCACCACACCTATTGTTGCCCGTGCCAAGTTGTCCGGCACGAATGGGTCACCCGTCTCTAACCCGATCGAGTACAAGAGCTTGGCTGGCACACTCTAGTGACTCATCCAGATATTGCATATGATGTGCAACAAGTTTGCCTCCACATGCATGCCCCATGTGAGCCTCATCCAGCGCTCATCAAGCGCATTCTTTGCTATGTGTAGGGCACCCTCGACTTCGGTCACAGGTTCATTCTACTCCTACTGGCATGCTCACAACATATCTTGATGTTGATTGGGCTGGCTATCCGGACTCTTATCATTCCACTTCTGGCTATTATGTCTACCTTGGTGACAATTAGGCCTCGTGGTCCTCCAAATGATAGTTTGCAGTCCTATTCTAGTGCTGAGGTAGAATATCGCACTGTCGCCCACGCTGTTACAGAGTGTTGTTGGCTTAGGTAGTTGCTCAAGGGATCCATCAAACTATTACTATGGCCACAGTCATCTACTGCCATAATGTCGGTGCGGTGTACATGTCTTCCAACCCAATTCAACATCGTCGTATGAAGCATATCTAGATTGACATTCACTTTGTTTGAGAGAAGGTTTCTCTTAACCAAGTTTATGTGATGCACGTTCCATCTAGTCCATAGTTCGCTGATGTCATGATGGACCATCCAACTTAGTTGTTTTTGGATTTTTGATCCAGCCTCTGTGTCTGTGATGCTTCGACTACGGGGATGTTAGCGAGCTATGTTTTCTACTTATATGTTGCATTATACACGTTGTGTTCTATCTACTCAACCCTACGCATGTATATCTCTGGCGCATGTTTCTTAGTTGGTTGAGATAGATTGTAATATCTGTAACTGAGTTTACTCACTGCTTATAATACACGACATGGCTAGTTTGTTTGCATTGCATCGCTTTCCATCTCTCCTCTAACTATTTACAGTTGCACCATTGCTCTCAAGGCGTTTGCTCGGTGCCTTGTAGTCGTAGCCAAAAGGCTTTGACTCTCCGACGATAGCGGTATCAAGACATTTCTGTGAGCGTTGTAGCTATTCCCAAAAGGTGCAAGCACTCCAATGATGGTGCCATGATGTTTTCTCACACCATGGTAGTCGTCGTAGTCGAACTCTCACGCTCCACGGTGGCACCACAACACTTCCCCGCACCAGGTATTGCAAACACAGTGGCAACAAAGAGAGCGATGAGGAAGCGCACCATGGATGTGGCCGAGAGTGAAAGAAGCCAATTCTCTTGGAGAACTACTAGCCAACATTGTACCGTCAGAGGCGCTCCTGACGGTACAGCTGGCCCCTCCCATCCCCGCTGCTCCCCCTCCCAACCTCTGCCCCTCCTCCCTCTCTCTTCCCTGGCACCGACGATAGCTCCGCGTACCTTGTAGGACCGAAAGGCAATAGAGGGGGTTGAATGGTACCCACTAAAGTTTTTCCGTAAGTATACTTGATCCTATTCTCCAATAGCTACAAAGCTACTAAAAATTAAATTCATAGCCAAAATCTCAAATCAAATCGACTAAGAAATCATCCCCTCTAACCTCTCTCCGGGTGATCTGATCGTTGTGAACAATAAAATCAGGCAAGTGGACATTGATTTCAGCACGGTTGCGAAACTTTCAACCCACGTAACTTTTGATTCGATAATCCAAAAGTTGTAAAACTTTGTACACACTTTACTCAAGATATCAGGAACATATTCTATCCATGGATCACAAAACCCAGTCAATGTTCGGACATTTTTGTGATTTAACCGGTTGCACAAAAAACGAGCAAAAAAACAAAATCAATGGTCAAAACTTGCTCGTGGGCAAAGCATAGCTAAGACAACTTTGGATATGTTCCTACATGTCACAACAAGCAAGAACACCTAAGAAGTCACTCCAAAAACACTCAGATCAAGAAACCACTTGAAAAATCAAAAAGTATAAAAACCAAGTTTCTTGATAAACTTGCTATCAAAGTGTCTAGATCAACGAGTCGACCCTAACAATTAGACGGGGCCCACCTTAAAGCCTATTGCGATATATACAATCCGATGCCGTTATACACCCCGCTGCCGTTGCTGCATGCTGCCTGGTGGTAGCCATCCAAACTGAATGCGGGGAAGAAGGCGTGACGCGCGCGTGATCCTCCCGGACTTCACACGGAATCAATCACCTGCTGGCCGGCTGGCCGGCTGCCGACGGTTGCGCGCGCATTTGTTCGGAATATTGCGCTGTTGACGTTTGTTTGCGTGGGAGTTATTAGGTACACACGCGCGACATGTCTCTCTCCAATTCAAGGGCGGAGCTAACCTTGTTTACCGGGGTCAGCTGACCCCAATGAAATTTCTTATTTTCAGTAGAAATCACTGTTCATAGATGCTAATGACCCCATTAGATAAAGAGGAAGACCCCGGTCATCTTCTGGCCTAGCTTCGCCACTGCTCCAATTACTGTTGAAAAATTCATGCGTTCCAACCCAACCGAGTTATAATACCTTAATAGCCTCCTGATGAGCATTGCGTAATTGGGCTAATGATTTGACACATAAACATTGTCGCATCTACTCTAATGTTTATATTTCTGAAGCTCTAATTTTCGAATTTGGAGTCTGTGAACTGCAATCCTTTTCTGTTGTTCGGGATATAACTAAATTCACAATTACCAATATCGGGTATGTTCAGTGTTGCCTTTAGCGTATCACCAGCTCAAGGCCAGCACAATGTCGAATCACCATGCGAAAAATGAATAGTCCATATTGAAGAATTCTACAAACGCACACAACTGAGAGCAACTCCAACCGGTTTTTTATCCTGCTCTTCATTGTATATTTACCTAATATGACTCAAGAAATGGACTCCAACCGGTTCTTTATCCTCCTCTTCATTTTTATCGAGTCGCTATTTTCTCCCGGCCGCTAGCTAGATTTGGCGAGCGCCTCCTCACTCGCTTCTCAAATAGCTAGGCCATTGGAATGCTAACTCAAATAGAGAGCTGAAAATAATAGCTAGCCTCTTCATCCTAGGAAATAGAGAGGGAGAAATGACTAATGGGATGGAGTTGCTCTGAGTGCAGGTTGCAACAGCTTAGGTCACAGGACTAATCATTTTCTGGCTTCACCACTGCTTTACACTTCATCGTGCGCGACAGAGAAGCAACCTGCAGTGCCAATGGTCTTGTTCTTTTCGGTTTTTTTAGCTGGTTTTAACTTCGATTTCTATTATCAAGTACTATTAATCAAACCTATCAGCCGCACCAAAAATTCATTAGTCGCAATCCAAAAGAACAAATCAATAATGATAGATTAACATGCAAAAAAGTCCCTAATATCCTAAAAAATCACCAACCCCAGCCAAAATCCAACTGTTAACTGCCTCCCAAAAGCACTCGAGCACTCGACCGTTGGGCAGCAGAGTGCACAACCGATTTCACTCGTCCCCTACCATTTCCGCTTCCCCATCTCCCGATTCCAATCTCACGTCAACTCAAAGCTTCCAGAAAAGATCGTCTCTTTCCTCTCCGAAAGATCCGTTCGTGCACACTGACTCGGACCGAGAAGAAGCTTTCGAAGGTGGAGCCTGCCAAGAACGATGCCCACATCGTGGAGATCCTGGTCACCGGCGACGGAGCCGACCCCACCGATGGCAATGCAGAGGCGGATGCGTTCCTTGACAAGGCAGCGGCGGAATCCAGGCACCACCCGCTCGGCGAGATCGCCGGCAGCGCGAGGCACCTGCTGCTGCTCAAGCTGTGGCAGCAGGAGGAGTTTCACCTTGGCCGCCGCGCTTGTGAGCTCGAGGCGCTCATGGACGCGGCCCACCGAGACGCCTTCTACCTCTCCACGGCCTTCCTCGCCTTCCACGGCCTCTGCATCGCGCTCCTCTTCGTCGCCTCCATGGTCGTCGCCTAGCAGCCGCCCACGTGCGCCTGCACGTGGTGGTGGGTGTGGTAGATGATGCAGTATAAGCATATAATTAGATTTAATTCTAGCATAATAGAGCATTATTAAAGTATATTTTAAGCAGTATATAAATGACATAGATTACATATAAACACATAATTCTACCATGCCATTTATATCAGAACATATACTCAATATATGAATCAATATTACTGCTGAACTAATCATGTAAAACATTCTCATGAATAGAGAATCAATTAAAACTAGCATATAGCACACGTTTTAATTATTGATTAGTGCTCTTAGATGTAGGGTTACACAAGATTTAATCTTGGCCGTCTCACTACTATGTCGTTACTCTTTATTAATTATTAGACAACTAATAATTAAGATTTGATCTCTAGTTTATGCTCATACTGTCACAAACTTGCATATAAATGAATAGCAATGTCTAACTTTTGGAATAATAAGTGTTCACAAGCAAATGATTATCAAGCAATATTCTGACCGATAATGTCCAGATGAGGTGCAGAAACAATATCAAATGAAGAATATCAGAGAGAATTTTTTTTTCTGAACCAAACTGAACAAAGGATATAACTACTGCATGACAAATAATCACAATGCTAGTTAATGGATTTGACCAACTGAAAGAAGTAACTCAAAGAGCTACGGTACAGACAGGAGTAGGCACCCAGATAAAGCTCAAATCTACTCTAGTTATTCAGATCAATTTCAATAATTGACAAGTTTCATCATAGAACTTTAAACCGAGCCAACAAGCAAACAGTGTCTCCCAGTACTAGAGCATGTATCAGAGATTAATGAACTAGCACAACTCACAATGATTGCAAAAAAAGAGTCGAAATACTCACGGTGCAGACGACACTCAAAGCTGTCCAGAAGTGAATCAAGTTGGTGAAAGCAAAATCACCAACAAGAACCGGGCAAGGCACATCCTCAGGTGCTGACCCAGAAAACTCAGCACCCCTCTGTGCCGTCGTGATGAGAGAAGCGTGGTAGATGGAGATACAATGCCATCTTTACCGTTTGGGACAACCCAAATCAACGAAGTCGACGTACAGGGGATAGCAACACAAGAACACTGAAGTGCACCACCCGGATGCACTTTTTCACAGAGCACTAGAACCAAGGAACTCGCCACCAACAGGCCACATATCAACACGGTGGAGCAGCAACTCCAAAAACACAAAATCGAAGCCAAATCTAAGAGAACCAAGAGGGGGATTTGGAGGAGTTACTGTTTTTGGCCACATGATCTGCACTGGAGAACCGCCTTCCTTTATAGGAGGAAGAGGAGGAGGAGCACACACGACTTTCGCCGACGGCCGACGCCGAAGCCGCCAGTGCCTCCAGTGTCGCTCTCCTCTCTCCGAAACCGTCGCCCCTCAAGACCTGGTCGAATGAAAGAATCCACCCACGGGTTGGCGACTTGTCTCCAAGTTTATCTTAATGCGAAGTCTCACTGACAGGTGAGCCCCACTATTTATTTATTTTATTTTTTTCTATTTGAGAAATTACCGTATTGCCCTCATAACACTAACAGTGGGTGCCGTCGTCCCTGTCGCTGGCCGCCTCCCTCGCGCTCGCCACGGCCGTGCAGGTCCGAGTGTGCGCCTACTAGCGCGCCGCGCGGCAGCTGCGGCGGGAGCGCGGCGACGCTCGCGCGCTCGCGCGGTGCGTGCAGGAGCTGCGCATGAAGGGCGCGGCGTTCGACCTGTCCAAGGAGCCGCAGTACGTGGTGACCAGGGCCAAGTGCGCCAGCGTCGAGGGCGCGGGGGCGTGGCGCCCGCTCCGGTGGTGCTACCAGAGCGTCTTCACCGCCTGCCTGCTCGCAACCGCCGCCTTGCCCTCCGGCAAGTTCATCCTGTGCGCGTAGGACTCCTAGTAAGTTTTGGGTGCGTCATGACCTATGAATCTAGTCGCTTTCTTGGGGCGTGTTTGGCAGGGCTCCAGCTCCCGGATTCATCTTTGGTGGAGCTGAAGCTGTGCCAAACGGACGGAGATTCACAAAAATCTGGAGCCGAGCGGGCTGAATCCACTTCAAAAATAGTACTACAGTGGTGGAGCGGGGTTCAGGCCACTCCACAGCTCTAGATCCGTCTAAAGTCGCAAAAATTACCCGCAATTGCCATTGGGGGTCGCACAAATTACCCGTCTAAAGTCGGTAAAATTACCCGCAATTGCCATTGGGGTAATACCCCCACTCGTCCCACCGGTCCCCTTTTCCATTCCTGCACGCGACTCCTCTCCTCTCCTCTCGCGCGACCGGGGAAACCCTAGGCGGCGGCCGGGGAACCCTAGGAGGCGGCGCTAGTGACAGCGTGGCGGCGGCGGGGGCAGACCTAGGCGGCGGCGGCTGGGACGGTCCTAGGCGGCGGCGGCGGGGACGGATCTAGGCGGCGGCGGCGGTCGGGGTGACCCGGCGGCGGCCAGTGACCCGTCCAGTGCTATACCTGTGAGTCCATCCCTCTCTCCATTTTCTTCCACTCCCTCTCTCCATTTTCTTCCATTCTACCATTATGGTTCATCCACAGGCTTTGCCTTTTGCCTATACAACCACGATTGGTCATAATTTTTCTAAATCGCTTGCTAATTTCTGATACTTTGTGATACATTGGACAACGCAATTTGAGCTCATATTTGCAAGCATTGCTGCCGAATTCTGGAATCGTGTCGTCTATTTGAAATTTTTTCCACGCATAGTGGTTCATGTAGTGTGTGATCTAATTACCTCATAGTGAAGACTTAACCGTAATATGAATTGTGTTGTGTTGCCTGTGGACTTGACATCATTCATATATATGTTTTGTGCTTGTGTTGTGATTATATTTCCTTCAAAAAAGTTCTTGTGTTGTGATGTTAATGGACCAGAATTGTTGAAACAGAAGAATCATTCAGAATCTGAGTGCTATGTATTTCTTGTTTATCAAAAACTTGTATCAATTTTTGTTAAGGGTGAGGGGGGAAATAAGCATGAAAATTGGTTCATTACGGGTAAGTTTTGGTGTTTGATTGTTGAAGTAGTAGTGTGTGTATCTGTAGTTGTGCACGCTAGCCCTTACTCTCAAGCACCTGCTACGTGGCATCCATTGTCCAACAAAGTGCAAACCATCACCTAGTGTTAAAATGTACCATCACCTCTTAAGTGCATAATTGATCTGTTGAACTTTTTATTGAGGCATAATTGGTGTGAGTGGATGGCAGGCATGGATCAAAATGAACCATCACCTAGTGTTAAAATGGCAATGGACAGCGTTGATTGGTCTGACTACAACACAAAGGTAGTGTGTGAGATTTTTGCTGCTCAAGTACAAGATGGTAATCGCCCTAGTACCCATTTAAATAATAAGGGGTATAAAGAAGTGATTGAGAATTTTAGCGCGAGGACAGGCTTAGTGTACACAAAGCGCCAATTTAAGAACAAATGGGACAGACTTAGGGGCGAGTACAACACATGGAAGAAGCTGAACGCTCAAACAGGATTGAGATGGGATGAAGCCAAGAAAACAGTGGTTGCTACTCCTGAGTGTTGGGCAGCACTTAAAAAAGTAAGTTTTCAATTTATTTCATTTCTGTCCAGCACTTGGAAGACATAATTTTCATTGGTTTAATGTCATGTTTTTCAGGACATATCAGGTTGTGGCAAGTATATGAAGGCTGGACTGCAAAATGAGGAACTATTGACTGTGATATTTGAGGACATTCGCAATAGTGGTAGCGACCATTGGTCTGTAGGCATGGGCACTATGCCTACGGTAGACATTGACGCTATCAATATTGATGATGACAATGACAAGGATAGCGAACCAGAGGATGAGCCACAGTCCCAAAAGAGAAAGAGAGGAAAGGTTGACAAGCCCAAAAAGAACAAGGGTGGATCTGAAAGGTTAATAGATGAAATGTCACGGACTGTTGACATTTCTGAACAAACTTTGTCCTCTATTCAATCATTTTCTAAACAAAGAGAGGACCCTCCAGGTTGTTCCATAAAAGATGTCATGGCCCTAGTTGAAGAATGTGGTGCTACTGAAGGGACTAATGAGCATTTCATTGCAACTGAAATTTTTATCAAGAAGGAACAAAGAGAGATGTTTGTTAATTCACTCCATACCGCCACATGGCGTTTTAATTGGCTTACTAAGAAGTATGAAGTGAAATATGGAAAGTGACGTGTGTTGGTTGGTGTACCATTTTATCCAACATCTTTTGTTGGGTTGTATCTTTTAAACCTATGTTTGCTTCCAATAATATGAGAACTCTCATGGATTGTAGCACTAAACATGTTCTATTTATGTGGGGATGCATCATTTTAATTTAAGACATGTTTGTTTGTGTCATAATTTGTTTCTTTTTGCTGCCATATTGTCCTTTTATTGCAGCTATATTTTACCTGATATGTTTGTGTATAATTCATGTAACTCTTGTCTTTTAATTTGTTTCTTCAAGTATAGATGTCAAGTGATAGTGAAGAAGATGGTTCCACTGATGAAGAACATGAAAGTGATGCACATGTCTTGCTCATGTATCAAGCTGTTGCAAATAATCTTCTAGCAGCTACAAGAATTGCAGAGAAATATCGCTCAACCTACTTGGATAAGGCAGCACCTAGGACTTCACGACTCAGCGGGATGGGATGGGTGAAAGAAACTTTGACCACTCCGGGTGAATGCTATCGTATGCTTCGTATGAACTCCAGAACCTTTATTACGTTGCATGATCTTTTGGTTAGCACCTACAATCTGTAATCCACTACACATATGCACACAAGCGAGGCGCTAGCCATTTTTCTTTATATAGTCGGTGGCTCTGAATCAAATAGAAAGGTGCAAAACCGTTTCAAGCATTCTGGAGAAACTATTAGTAGGAAGTTTGAGGATGTCTTGAAATGTATGGTGGACATGGCACGCGACTTTGTGCGCCCTAAGGATCCAAACTTTACTACTGTCCATCCTAGAATTAGAAATGATCGTCGTATGTGGCCACATTTTCAAAATTGTATTGGTGCTATTGATGGAACTCATATTTTGGCAGTTGTTCCAGAAGAAGAAAAAGTTAGATATATTGGTAGATCTCAGAAAGCAACTCAAAATGTGATGGCAGTTTGTGATCACGACATGAGATTTATATATGCATCTATTGGACAACCAGGAGCAATGCATGATACAAGTGTGCTATTTCATGCATTGGAAATTGATAGAGACATCTTTCCTCATCCTCCTCAAGGTACTTTCTACAAATTTTATTTTGTTATTTCATATGAAATATGGAAATGACAAATATTTGTTTTTTCTATTAGGAAAATATTATCTTGTCGATGCTGGCTATCCTAATCGCCCAGGTTACCTAGCACCATATAAAGGACAAAGATACCATGTTCCAGAATTTCAAAGAGGTTCGGTGCCAATTGGTGAGAAAGAAAAATTCAACCATTTACACTCTAGTTTGCGGAACATCATTGAGAGATGCTTTGGTGTATGGAAGATGAAGTGGAGAATACTTTTGAAGATGCCTAGCTAACCAATGGATAAACAAATGATGATTGTGGCTGCAACTATGGGATTGCATAATTTCATTCGTGACCATGATGCGCCTGATAGGCATTTTTTCATAGGTTTGATAGGAATCCAAACTATGTTCCTACCATCCCAACTAGATATAGGAGATATATCATTTCTCAAGATGCATTTGATACATCAACTGAGGGTAGGAGCGATACATCGATGGATGCATTTCGTGATAGACTTGCAAGACAAATTTCAGGATGATGGAGATACTTTGATGTGTTCTCTTTTTTGGTGTGTGTTTTCTTCACAACATAACTAATGCACCGCCTCCTTCCCCTCTGTGAATTTTGTGATAGACTTGCAAGACAAATTTCAGGATGATGGAGATACTTTGATGTGTTCTCTTTTTTGGTGTGTGTTTTCTTCACAACATAACTAATGTGGTCTGGTTTTATTGATACCGAACTGTATTATAAATTGTACCTACTATTTGCCTGCGGCTCTGTGAAATGTGAATGCACAAATATATATATAATTAGTTTTTTTGACGGAAAAGATAAGTGCGATGTAGGCCGAGGTATTGCCGATCCCAGTTCACTATGAGAATGTTCTATATAAAACCACACCACCAGTCAAAAAGGAAAAAGAGAAAGAAAATCTAGTTAAATTGAAGTGTTAAAACTAGGGGTAACATGGTCTGTTTCTCTCAAATCCCCCCTTTTATGAATCTGGAGCTAACCTAGTAGCTAAACGCTTTTCAAAGGCAACTTCAGATTCTCAGAGAAGTGGATTCTCAAAGAATCCAGAGCAGAAGCTGAAAATTGAGAATCTTGAGCTCTACCAAACAGGCCCCAATGTTTTCTTCAGATTTTAGCGGATCAAATCTTCAGAAAAAAAAAATTCACGACTAATTCCGATCCAGCGACTAGTAAAGATTCAAAAGAAAAGCAAAATTGTAGATAGATAATCACTACAACTAAAACTTCGTAGGTTTTTAACGATTGGAATATTCGGTGCCTGAATTATTGATCTTGATACTTGCAGGGTCGCCGGCTTGTTGAGTTGATTGGAGGGAACGGGAGGAGGGGAATGCAAGTGTTCGTTGCTGCAAAGTTGCATAGGGCCGATCACTGCTTGTGCTCCGATGCTTTGAGAGAATTAGCTACATTATTTATCTCGCCGTGAGACGTTGAAAGGGCGTATTCTTTGAATGACTTACAGTAACCGCAACTCGAATGCTATGCTGTCATGGTTTCCAAGCAATTCTGATTGCACGCTTAGGGTCCTTTGTTGGCCGTTTTAGTATGACAAATTTATGCATTTTAACAAAGAAATGTTTTCCTAAGACGGTAGGCAAGGAGCATCTATCCAGATAAGATAGAATTCAGGGTTCATGGGTCAATTGCTAAAAAAAATTAATCCATCCTTCTACCAAAATGACCTGAAGAACCAGCAACTTGAAGAATATATATATAAACATGGACGCTAAGCATCAGTTTGTAAAATCAACAGGAAATGTCAGGAAGTGTGCATCACAAATGTCCAAGGAATTAGGACGCATAACAGATATTGCAAACAACATCCAATTACACATTAATCCAAGGAAACTTCAGTGCATATAAGCATGTAGCATCAGCAATCACAAATTCACAATTGCAGGAGTCAGTTATATCATACACAGAACAGCAATACTCCACAATTTTGAGTGTTTTGCTGGTTCATTTGTATTGCCTTTGGCTTCTGGCTTCTGTTTCTAAAAGCCAAAACCAATACAAACGCTTCAGCTTCTATAAGCCGCTTCTACCAGCCACTACTATTCATCGGTCATTACTATCAACCACTATGCGCTTTCGCATGTTGCCACACACTATGTTTTTTATTATATCATAATTCCGTTAAGTCGCATAGCACTCCAAATATTGTAGTATCTTGTGTTGCACCGTCCTCTGCTCTCTTTTTTACATAATGCACTTAGCAAAAATTCAAAAGCTATAAGCCAATACGAATGCTACAGTTTCTATAAGCCACTTTCATCAACCACTACTATTCATCAGTCACAGCCAAAAGCCATCGGAAAAAACCAATACAAATAGAGCTGCGAACAAATCTTGCTTGAAACTATTCAAAGGAGACACAGGATGCTCATTAATCATGATACAAACAACCATATAACTGAACAATATAGCAAAGATCAACCATACCAATTAACACGTGCACAAAAGCTCAAAGTTACACAAAGCTCAGTTGGGAATCGGGATCACAAACATTGTATTGTATTTTTCCAACCTAAAAGTATAAAGAGAGCAACTACCCAACGAGATAACCAACATTATCTCGTTGAACCCAATCCAACGCGATAGCCTCACCAATAGGGGAGGCAACAGGGCGCCTTGCGGGAGGGGGGGGGGGGGGGTTCCCTAGGGGAGGCCCCCACAGTCTCGCCTAGACCCCGCTCCTATATTAAAAAAACTATAATATTATTTAAAAATTATTTTTTATATTTATCAGATCCTCGTAGGGCCCGTGAGGTATGGGCTACTCCCGTCCCCGCCCCGCTAGCATAGCGGCCCCCGCCCTGTTCCCCCCGTGAGGGAGATCACCCCCGCCCCCCATAGAGATATTCTCCGTATGGGCCCGCCCCTACGGGGGGAATTGCCACCCTACTCACCATTCCCCTTCCTCTCATCTTCCCCGCCTCCCTTCTCACCGTTCCCCGCCCTTCCTCTCTTTTCTCCAGCGTGGGCAGCTCCACACCCCCCTTGACCGCCCCCCTCCCTGTCTCCTCCATCGCTGACGGCCGGTGACAATCTCGCCGCCTCATCGCCATCTCTTCCTCCCCTGCTGCCACCACCCTGCCTAACCTAATATTCACAGCGCCGCTGCCTCACCCGTTCCTCCTTACGCCACCGCCCACCGCTGGACCGCCGCCTCTTCGGTCTGCCTCTACATCGGGGAGTGTGGTGAACCCGTCGTTGCGGCGACACCCTCCTGTTGTCAGATCCGGAGCCGGTGGTAGCAACGAAGGAGGAAGGAGAGGTGGCGGCACCAGTGGAGGAGGAAGGGGATGCAATGCGGAGGAGGAAGGAGAGGCTATGCCATCGGTGGAGAAGAAAACGGTATAACGCTATTTAGTTTTTCTCAAGTATAAAATACAGCATGGCACAACCAAATTATAGCTACAGGAAATAGAAATCAAACCATTTCACAGCGAATGAAGTTGAGCAACAATTATCAGAGAAGGCAACATATTAATTAATCATGGTATAAGTGAGACATGCGTCATCACCATCATACAGCCTGCCTCAAATCACAACCACCTCGTCCTCGCCCTCGCCCTCGCCCTCGTCCAATCCTCAAAGAGAATGGCTTATACTCGTGAGGAGGCCCCTCAAATGATCACCACATCTTAACTAGTTAATACGATGCAACAAGAAACAAACATAGCAGCTACAACAGAAGCACACTTAATTAAAATCGCTAAAACTCGAAGCTATACGGTACGGCGATGTTACTGCGGCTGGACGTAGTAGTAGGCCATGGGGTCGGTGGCGGGCATGCCGGCGGCTGGGTGGGGGATCCCGGCGACGGCGGCGGCGGCGGCGGCCTCGGCGTCCTTGGCTTCGTCGCGCGGCACGATGTCGACGAGGAAGTCGAAGACCTCGGTGCGCGCGATGGCGGCGGCGATGTCGGACTTCTGGAGCGTGCGGCGCTTGTTCTCCTCGGCGTGCGCCCACCCGCGGTGGGTGAGCTCGAGGATGAACATCTCGCACGCGCGCGCGAAGACGACGGGCGCCTCGGCGGCGATCATGCGGACGTCCTCGTCGGCCTTCATGATCTTCTTGATGCGGGCGAGGGGCAGGTTGTGGTTCTTGAAGTCGATGGTGGCCTCGATCTCGCGGTACTGCTCCGCCCAGAACATCTGAAGCTGCTGCTGCGCCGCGGCGGCCTGCTGCGAGGCGGCGGCGGGGGGCGGAGCGTAGAGCCCCGGCCCGTGGGCGTAGGCGGCGACGCCGGGGGGAGGGTACGGGGCGGCTTGCTGGTACACGACGGGTGCGCCCATGACGGGCGGCGGCGGAGGGGTAGTGGATTTGGGCTCCATTGCTAGGGTTTCGGTGGGTTTCGACGGTTTGCTGCTGCGATGTGTTAATTCGATGCGGAGGAATAGGGAGGGAGGAAAGGCTTCGCTCGGGTGCGATGTGTGGGGAGATTTATTAGGGCCGCTTTCTGTGTTAATTCGAGATTAACCACTACCATTCGCAGCAGGGCCGTTTGGATCCTGAAAACTATGAGGTGAAAATAAGATTAAGATATGAAATAGGATAAATTTAGCTGTTAAATCGAAAAATTATGAACAGTGTTTTTTCAACTTTTAAAAACCGTTTTTACAGCCACTAGATTTTAAATAGAGTACCTTTTTAAGACATGATTAATAAATTAATTATAGTAGACACTACAACAACTTATTTATATCAACTAAAATCATATATAAATCTCTTTATACTTTTCTCACACGAACAGCTAAAACCTACAAACCTGAAAAAAAAAAGTCAAGCCCGAGATCCTGTTCCATCCCTCGTAACCTACTGTGCAACCGGCCCCGCAAGGGTACAGCGCGGCAGCATGGCACAGTGATGGGCTGTTTGCGTGACTCGTGTTGCATCAAGTGCAGGGTTAAATATCTGCCGTCCACGTCGCACTACTGCCGAATAAGATGACAGCGAGTGCCTTCTCGGTCTTTACTCCGTTCAATTTGTAAATAAAATAGTATGAATATGTTTAGACATTACCGGCGGAGCGGTGGCTGTGTTGCGTGACTTGTGAGCTGCGTCAGGTGCGGCCCTGTTCAACTCGGCTTCGGCTTCTGGCTTATTTTTTACTATTTATAAATTTCATCTTTTTATAAATTTTTAACTTTTTGTTGAGTTTTTTTGCTGGTTCTTTTATTTCCCATATTTGTTTGTATTATACGTAATGGGCTAACATATTTTTTTTAATTTTTTTAAATTTAATTATGCTAAATAAGCCTCTGTCAGCTACAGTGCTTTTTTCAGCCAGCTACAGTGTTTTCAGCCGTAAGCCACGAGCTTTTCAGCCGAACCGATCACCACATATCTGCTATCAAGATCGTATTATCACCGATTACGATGATAGCGAGTGGCATCTAGTCGCTGCTCCCTTTGATTGTAAATTCTAGATAAGGAAGCACGGTGTTATGCCATATTAGATATTATATGAATATTGAAGTAAAAGAGTTATCGTGACATAGAGATCCATACATAAAAAACAGAAAATCCGCAGAAATGTAGGGTAGCGCACTACATTGCACCAAACAAAAATACGTAGTTTACTGCGTTCGATCAAGCGAGAAATATTAGTCTCTGTAATTCACAGCGCAACAGCTGTTTAGAGAATCCGCATAGAAGGCAGTATTATAGCATGCATATGTACAAAATAGGTATAACTTTTTTACCAATACACATATATCTCTATGAAGAGGTATTGAAATGTATAGATAGATATCTAGATTTTTATGTTGCAGCTACATATAGACTACATAATGATATAGTTAAGCGCCATGATCGAAGGGCCCGCCGTGGTCGAAATGCGGGTCGTGGTCGAAGGGCCGGCCATGGTCGAAGTGCTAGTCGTGGTCGAAGGAGAGCCACGATCGAATGGCCCACCATGGTCAGAGGGCTGGCCATGGTCGAAGTAGGGCCGTGGTCAGAGGGTCGGCCGTGGTTGAATCGTGGTTGAAGGGCCGGCAGTGGTCGAAGCATGGTCGAAGGGCCGGCCGTGAACGAAGCGTGGTTGAAGGGCCGAAGTGACGGTCATGGTCGAAGGAGGGCCATGGTCGAAAGGATGGGGAAGGAGCTTGACCGACGGACGTGGAGCAAGCGACACCGGTAGAGAACAGAAGGAGTAGATCTGGGGGAGTGAGTGAGACAATGGCCAGTGCGAGGGAATCGGACATGTGGATGGAGGGCTGGATCTATTCGACTAGAAGGCACGCGGAGGAGGAACGGGGAGGAGGTCGACCAGCAAAGGCAGAGCAAGGTCTTCTCAAGAATCTCCAATGAAAACTGGAAGGCACACGGAGTAGGAAGTGGAAGAAGGTCGACCAGTGGAGGCGGCACGCAGAGGAGGAAGAGGGAACAGCTCGACCGGCGGAGGCGGAGCAACCAATGTCGGTGGAGAGCGAGAGAAGTAGATTTGGGGGGGGAGAGTGAGACGACAGGCGCTGTGGAGAAGGTAGTTGTGATGTGCCACCAGGAAAGCGATGCGCCATGAGGAAAGTGCCTTGAAGTTTCGCGAGAATACACGGAGCTAGGTGCTGAGACGATGAATCTTGCCGGTGGGGCGAGCAGACAACGGAGGGGTTTTTTGGGAAAATAAAGACCTATACGTAAAAAATAAAGACCTATATGTAGAAAATAAGGACCTATATGTAATTATAAAAAGAGGATGGCCTTTTTGTATTTCTGATGAGGTGGCACGCTAGAGGGGCGGGAATCCCCCGATTTAATATAGTTAGTATATACTACTCTGCGATACATTATGTCAAAGCACAACTTTGACCGCTGAAGTCCCCATTTTTTATTTAAGCACATAAAACACGGGAATTCCAGAGCTGGGAAGGCAAGGCAGTTTTTCCTATCCATGAGTAGGACGCTATGAATTTGCAGCGTTCGATGCTACGAGGGCTCGTTTCTTTTGAGCCTGTTGTTTTGTAATCTTTACTATAGTAACTAACTTTCAAATAATACATCTTTTTAAGACGGAGTAAGTCGATTATAGTACACACCGTATGACTTCACCTATACCAGTAAAAATCATATACGGCTGTCAGTCTCTTTATACCCTCTCCCACAAACATACATACTTTAAAAGTCATAAACCAAAAACCAAATCCCCAAAAAAAAAAACCGCGGCCTTTTGGATCCGGCCGGACTGCCCTGTATCTTCTGGATTACAGCGTCCTGTTGGAACCCTCGACGCTCAAATTTGTTAGCGTCCTCTGGCCGAGATTTATTTTTTTGCCACTCTTAAGATTGACCAATTCACTCTGTCACTTACATGTGGGGTCACCTGAGTCACTGACAATGGGTCAGGGTAGCAAATTTGTTACCACTGGACTCATAAGAGTGAAAAATGATTGAATTTTCCGGACTTCCTCGTTGTTCTTCTCCCTTGCTATTTCCAAAGCCCTAATCCTGTGACCCAGAGGACTAAAGATTGCTTGCTATCAGGTATGGGTATGGCCTTTTTGTGTTGGAAGTGGTTAGCAGGGGAATCCTCCATGTTTCAATGCATCTTCTATTAGAATCGCTTCAGTCGCCGATCTATGCTCACCAATTTTTTTTCCCTCTTCCAGTGGTAGTAGGCTAGTAGCGACGCTGGTTTCGCAAGACTGAAAGAAGTCAAACAAAGGCCATAATTCGGCTACCATCATACCGATGCACCCGTAGTTCAATCTTAAACGGCAGTAGGCTTTGTTCCAAGTACGTGTATGACACATTGTTTTAGTTATAGATTTTTTTTAGAGAATACAGACGCATGTACTCAACACATAGATACAACCCATGCATATGCGTCTCCTATATACACTTAGAATGTATTGGAGACACATAAGACATCACGGAGCACAGACACTCATAATTAAAGTCCTTTTTTCCAAGTACGTGGTAGAATTTTCTATCAGCAGTATTTTCCTGGAAAATTAAACAGTTAGTAGTTAAATCATTGCTTAGCTATCACTGAAAGAAAATGACAGGGAACCTATCTCTGTCAGATTGCGCAAACTACAGTCTGACTATTACATTATAAAATTACACACTTCAAGTGGGATATAATAGGCTCCTATAAAAGAATGACTAATAATAAGACTTTCCAAGTTCTCTTCACCTAGTTCTTCTACACTGAAAGCATCTACAATAACAAAAACAAAAGGAAAGCATCATCACTAAAACAAAGCCGGGGAACTCCGCCCTCCCAAGCGTGCCATGTCAGCGTTTTTACGAAAAGGCCCTTGTATTTTTTTAAAATCACGTAAAGGTCATCGGTTCCTGCAAAAAGGTCCTTGCCGGGTTTTTTTTTCAGAAAACACCCCTCCACTTCACCAAATTTGCGTATCCTTTTGCAAGATAACACCCCGTGGTTTTCCAAAATTATGTATGGGTCCTTGTTTAGTTACATACATATCCTTATAGGTCCTCGGTTTTTTTGCGAAAAAGGCCTTCGGTTTTCCCGAAATTACGCACGTGTCCTCGATTTTTTTAAAAAACTTCCCATGAATTGTCATATCTTTTACTTTGGTCCACATGGTAGCTAGCGCGGCGTGGCGCCGTGCTTACGCTACTAGTTGCCTCAATAAAGGGAAAAAGAGAGACACCAAAGAATTGGTTATCAGGAGGAAAGCGGCCAAACAAAAACAGTACTTTGAGACAATACTTGTAACAACCCAAGTTTTCCAAACAAAAATAGTACTCTGAGTACTTGTAACAACCCAAGTTTTTTGAAAATTTTGAATTTGAACAAATTTTATTTGAATTTAGAAGTTTTGCCAAATCCAGAAACTCCAGTCAATTTCCCACTTTCCCTTCCGGGAAGTCTGCTTTCCATTCACCAAAACGCCCTCTGGCAGTGTTTGTGCTCACCAATGTCGCCTCGCTTACTCGTCGCCTGCAACTGCATCAAAAGCACCACAACATCCGTGCCACCTCGTGGACCGACTGTACCTCATCTTAACGTCGCTGCTAACCACGCATCGTGCCGCTCCACCACCAACCCATGCCACTACCACCTCTCACCACCAGCTGCTCGACATGCACTACAACACTATTGCTCATTGCGTCAACTCTCGTGCCCACGCTAATGAGATGCTGGGCTTCTCCCGCCGCAAGCACACCCACCAGCTTTGATGCAATAGCACCGAAGTTACTCGTCCGTCCATGCACCAAGTGCACCTCCGCACCGCTCCTAGCGCAACGACCTTCGTTGGCTATAAGGCTAAGCTCGGTAACTACTTCATCACCTTTCATACCACCCACAACGACCGCAATCTTTCTTCCTTCTCTCTGGCCAATCTGTGCTGTCGACACCTATTTTCTCACTGGTGAGCCTAAGTCAATTCCTCATAGGTGCCTCATCTCTAACCAAATTAGTCACACCCTTAGCACCTTAACACCATGAAGCTATTCCCAGCTTCTCGCCAAGTCCCATCTCCCCTAGCTCGCCATTGCCGTGCACTACCGCTTAGCCACCGTCACCAAAACTCCTCGAGCCATCCCAAGCTGAGCCATCACCACCGCCAGACTCCCATCACCTTCTAGATGCTCGAGCTATCCTCAATTCAGTCGAAGCACCACTGCAACTCCTCTGCGCTATGCCCCTGTTTCCGGCCATGAGTCACTACCTCTAGCCATCTCCAAGTCACCACCGCTCGTGCGTGTGCTCAAAATGGGTTGCTCGCATCCCATAGTCACTCGCCACACCACTTCTTACAACCATCTACCATCGCCATCGCCAAATTTGGTGCCACCGCCACCTCCTCTTTCTTAGCCGCCATGAGAGCGAGCTCTAAGCTCACTCTAGAGTGGACTGAGCCACATACCCATGGGCCAGTAAGGTGGACTGGTAAAGCTAACTTTCGGCACAGTTGGCCAAATTGGGCCAAGCCCAATAACACCCAGCCCAATACTATTTTTTCAACCCGACCCAAATACTGTTCAACTTGATTCTCTACATAGTAAACGGGTTTAACACTGTTCACTCAAACCTAACCACTAGGAATACTAGAAATAGTGCCAACACGATACTACTCACCCAACCCGTTACTAATCACCAAAAAACTCATTAGACCTATTTATATTCATTTCAGTCGTTTTCAAGCCCATCTAATCCATTTCAACACCGTTCAACCTAACCAAACTTTGTTTAAACCCTATCCGCCCAAACCTACCTTTTATATCTTTTTTTAGATATTTTATTGTATTTTATTCATAGCTTGTATCCTGTAAAGTAGGGACTCATTTGTATTCGTTCTTTTGTGCTAGCATTCGAATTCGACTAGTTGGCCAATGGAGAAGCTACTAGAGCTATTAAAGTGGATGGTATCAAACATGAAGCCTACGAAGACTCCGAAAAAGAAGAGTCATATGTCTTTGATCATGTTGGACCTATATTATTTTATTATTATTAATTTTATTTATGTTATTTGAGGATAGTTATTTTCATGAAATAATAATTTAGAATGATATGGTAAATAGTTAGATACAACCACTAAAAAGCCCAGTCATACTCTTATAGGCCAGATTCACCTTAATAACCATAAGTATTATTATGATATGAAAGCACTTTGTTCGTAATTAGTGGATAGATTAAAAAAATATAAATGCTTTACTAATATTGTTATGAATTATCTAGCCTAGTGCCGATAGACTCTGAAATAAAGCTGAATAATGAGGATTTTTGATGGGCAACCACTAGATGGTTAGAATCCATGACCTCACCCAAAGATTGAGGCTCTGGTTTGAATATGGTTGTGCGATACTGGTGTGCACAGGGTACGTGAATGATAGCAGCATAATGATTAGACCACTGTACCAAGTAAATTACATAAAACTCGCTCAACCATAAACTTAACTTGTCAATCTAGTCTACTACACTGCTCGATTCCTCAACCATTTGCAAGGTGATAGTTATCCTAGTTTCGCTTGGATAGCCCGCGAGAGAAGGGGTGAGATGGAAGTTGGGTCTATTGTGTCACTTGTCAATCTTCATAATGGTAGGCCCACTTAATGTTAGGTCGCAATTTCTGCACTAGCCAGTAGATTCCCGAAGGTGGTTGAATGGCTTCGAGTCTACCGGGTAGAAACTAGAACGAAAATAGCAATGAAACGACCTTACTACCTTAGCTCAGTCTCACGCTATCGTGTTGCATGTCTATAGTTTGATATTATGAGTCCGAGATATCTTGTGAGTAAAGATTGATAACTCTGCAGAGTGTAATAAATGGTATCAAATACGCCGTACTCCTAGTCAATAGAGCTGTATTTCATAGGTGATTCGAATAGTAAGGTATAAATAGAATTTGGTTGATTTTAATGTGAAAATTGCGGATAACTAAACTCCCTTTCTAATTAAATAATATTTTACTATTTTAAGTGTAAAGTTTTTTACCAACAAACTTACATCTATTCTTATCATATTACAACCCGTGACGCTATACAATTGAATACCTTGTATAGTAGTTAAACAATCTTTCCATATGGCTTGTTGGGTACCTAGCGTACTCAAACTTGTTTATTTTCATCAGAACGAACATCTGAAGAAGGAATGATACTTCATCTAGCATGTTAGGGTTTCGACCACTCACAAGTGTTCCTATGTGATTTTATCGGTTCTTCTGAATGTAAGTTAAGGTTTGGACTTAGATGTCCGTAAAGCTGTTGTAACTTGACCATCAGGTCACATTTTAAACAAGCTAATTTTTTTATATCCGTAACTGAACTTCTAGACTGTTGTGGGAATACGACAAACTTATTTTTAAAATGGGTCATCAGCGAACTAGTCGAGACGAAATTTCGCATATTTCGCCAGGCCGCCAGCGTAGTTGCAGTAGCAAACTGAATCTTCCTAGGAGTAGAGGTGGCAACGGGTACATACCCGCTGGGTATAGCCACCCCATACCCGCACCTGACAGATATAACTCTACCCGCTACGATACCTGTACCCGCACACGGGTATAGAAACTTACCCGTACCCGCACCCGCGCAGGTATTTATACCCGACGGGTAACCCATACCCGATTAGTTTGCTGTAGTATCATCTTGTGCAATTTGGAACTAAAATTTTCCTCTTTCTATTTAACTTATTCCGGAGTATCGGCTACTTATTTGTTGAGTTCTTTTGCTTAATGTTGATGCCAAATGGTTAATATGGTACAAAATTCTCTTAGTAATGTGTAAATTCGCCACCATGAAGCACATAATTTCCTACTATGGTCTTCCACTGTATGCTAGCGTAGTCTCTGTTCTACAAGAATAGATGGTGTCCCTACCTCAGATTTGGAGGGAAGGGTAAAGTAAGGGATATATATATATATATATATATATATATATATATATATATATATATATATATATATATATATATATTGCTTTTGTTTATGGGCAATATGTAAATGTAAGAAACAGTGTAACTTTTCGGAGTAGAGACGTATTAACATCTAATAAGTTGTTTTTGCACTTTTCACCGGGCCCTCCATGAGTAGGCTACTAGGTTGAATTGATAAGGTATGTGTTGTGGTTACAGACCAAACAGAGAGAGATGGTAGTGGAGAGTGAAGGAGATGAGTAATGGCTTGGGTCTTCCCCATGGCCTGTATTCCATATATATACATGAGGGTGTTTTTACAATTATACCCTTACATTTGAGTATCCCTTCCAGGGGCACTTATGTCCTTACACATGGCCTATACTGGACCTTATAACCTCCTACCAGGCCTGCTGGGTTTAGGTGGGGGCCACCCCTACAACAGGAGCCTCTCATGGAGAAGGGCTTCACAGGGCTAAAGCCATGTTGCCGAGTCTTTTGGCCCCCTCCGTCCCTGCGGCCTGTGAACTTTTTCGAACTTGACTAGGGGCTAAGGCCGTAGCCGAACCTTCGAACGGGTGGCAGCGGAGCTGGCGCCTAGCCGAAGTAGACGCGCGCTCCGTCCCCTACCCTTCGAACGGGTGGCAGCGGAGCTGGCGCCTGGGCGAAGTAGACGCGCGCGCTCCGTCCCCTACCCCTCGAACGGGTAGCAGCGGAGCTAGCGCCTAGCCGAAGTAGACGCGCGCGCTCCGTCCCCTACCCCTCGAACGGGTGGCAGCGGAGCTGGCGCCTAGCCGAAGTAGACGCGCGCGCTCCGTCCCCTACCCCTCGAACGGGTGGCAGCGGAGCTGGCGCCTAGCCGAAGTAGACGCGCGCGCTCCGTCCCCTACCCCTCGAACGGGTGGCAGCGGAGCTGGCTCCTAGCCGAAGTAGACGCGCGCGCGCCGTCCCGCGCGGTCGTAGCCGGAGCTGTCGTGGTGGGGCTTAAACTTTTTGGCTCCAGGGTCCATGTTGGGGGCGGGGCCGGAATCGTGGGCGATGCAGTGGTGAAGGCGGACGCTGCGCCGCCGGCTTTCCCGCGTTTCGCAGCTGCCACGGCCTCGCGGCTTGATAGTGCGCTTTAAATGACGGCTGGAATCATGCCGACGCCTGGCCTATCAGAGGGCAGGCTGTCGCGTTATGAAGTCTGTTTTCGCGTGGGTGGGGCACGCGGCGGCTTGCAACTGGCACGTCGTGGGATGTGAGCGGTTGCGTGCTCGCGGCTGTTCCCTGCTTCCCCAGGGAAGCGGGACGCGTGTCGAGCGCGTGCTGGAGTAGTGCGCTGCCTGGCCACCTACCAGGCGCGCCCCTCCAGGTACCGACGGTTCTTCTTTCCAGGTCGTGCGTAGTCGAACCGCTGGGGTTCTGACCTAACTGCGCTTTCTGGCCGCGGGGGAGGCGAGCGGGCTTTATAAGGTGCCCTCACCGCGATGGGAGCGCTTTGTCCCGCTTGCCGCTTAGTTCTGGTTTATTCCGTGCCGGTAGTAGCGTGACTTCCTGCCTTGGTTTCTTTGGCCCTACCTTCAGAAGACAATGGCCAGCCATGGCGACGTGTCTCGCCCTCCCAGTGGTGGCTCCTCGTCTAGTTGGGACAAGCTGTCCTTCCCTTCTGGGGATTACAAGCTGGTGCTGCGGGGGCGCTCGCGTGCCGACAGGCGATGGGACGCCATGGAATACTCGGGGGGGGCGCTGTTCCCGCGTGTTGGGAAAGAGCCGCGTGACCGAGGAGACGCTGCAGCGGCTTGTTCGTGACGGGAAGATCGAGGATCGGGATGGGGCTCGCCTACCCCGTCGCAACGAAAGGGAGCCGAAGCCCCGGGAGACAGAGACGATCGTTTTCGTCGCGTTTTTTGACGCCGGCCTTCGCATGCCCTCAAAGATGTTTGTGGGCGAAGTCTTGCAGACCTATGGGTTGGAGTTAGCGCAGCTGATGCCGAGCGCAATAGTCCGCCTGACTGTCTTCACATGGGCGATGCGGACAGAAGGCCGACGTCCCAGCGCAAGCCTGTTCGCCACCCTGCATGACGCCTGCTGCCGCCCCAAGAAGGCTGGAGATGGAGCTATCTCCAATTTTGGCAGCGTGGACTTCGTGCTGCGGTCGTCCTGCACGACGCTGTTCCCCGCGCCGGCCGCCCTGGGGAAATGGGAGTCCGGCTGGACGCGGTGGTGGTTTTAGTACCATGTGACCGGCCCGAGTGGCCTGCTATGCCGAGGCGGGCCCATCTCGTTCAACACTTCGCCAAGCGTGAAGCCGGAGGCTGACGACGCGCAGAGACTCTGGAGGCTTGTCGGCGTCGCCCGCCGGCTAAGTATGCGCGACCTGGCCGAAGAGTTCACGATGTACGGGGTGGCGCCACTGTCCTCCCGGTGGAAATACACGGGCCGGGGCAATGACCGAGCGGACGGGATCTGCTCGCCAGTGTCCCGCTTGCTTTCGCCCTCCGCCCCTTGTAAGTTGTTTAGAGTGCAGTAGACATCTCTTGACGTATCCGCACTTGTTCTCACGTGATCGCCCTGCTGTCTTTTGTGCAGTGGCTCGGCTAGAAGACGCGAAGCGCGCGACTGAGGGGTTCCTCGGTCCATACACCCTCGAGGAGCACAAGCTATGCGAGGCCGCGACCCAAAGGGCGAAGCAAGGGCGGGTGAACCGCACATGCGAGGTTTTGGGTATTGCTGTGCCGGAACGCCCGATACCAGCGTAGACTTCCACGGGGACTACGGGTCATCAGGGCGGCGGCGGCCGCGCAGACGCCTCGTCTTCGCGGCGTCGGGCTCGCTCCGAGGCTGCCATACCCAGCCTGCCAGCCACCTCGGCAGCTGGCGCCGTTGGGGCAGGACGCTCGACCGGTGACGCGCCCGGTCGGACCAGTTCGGCGGGGCGCGCCGCCTCGATTCCCCCGGCCGCACTATCCGCAGACGCTGCTGAGCGTACGGGCACGACCTTCACTAGGCCGGAGCCCGCCAACCCGGAAAGGAACGTTACGCCTGATGACTTTCATTGCTGCTTTCAGACGCTTGTCATCAGCGACGCGCTAGACGAGGCCCGTATCCGGGAGCGGAGGGCCCTAGAAGCCAGGCTTCGTGAAGCGGATGACGCTCACGCGACAGAGGACAAAGAGCTCTGCGCGCTGGAGGGTGCCTTGTCATCCATACAAGTCGAGGCCGAGGAAGCCAAACGCGCCACTGCAGAGGAACGCGCCTCCTTCCTGCGGCAGATTGCCGCCTTGGAGGGGGAGAAGACCCAGCTGGCCGAGACTCTTGCAGGGAAGACCCGCGCCTTGGACGATGCGTCCACGTCAGCCTGGGGGGCAATGGAGTCTCTGAACCGGGCCCTCCGCGATCTGTGTGTTGACGTGCCCGACGCCACCCACGGGCCAGAGGACCTGATGGAGACGCTTGGGCTGATCGAGGAGGGGGCGGGCGTCGCGCTTCGCAGCGCCAAGACCTTTGGGGAGCACTGCGGCTATCTTGGCGCGTGCCTTGCCCTCGGCATGCTTCACACCCGTGGGTGTAGGCACATGCAGGAGCTGGCGAACCCTCACCTGGATCTTCCTGGCCGGCCGGAGGCGCTGCCGGACGCTTTTCGCTCCATCGAGCCTAGCCTCCGGAACTTCCACCGGCGGATCTGGAGTCGTGTCGGGGAGGATGTGGCGAGGGTTGCAGTACAGCAAACGCTGCGCGGGGGAGGGGACTTCCTCCGTTGGCTCGAAGAAGTTTCCCGAGGTCATGGCAGCGGCACGGGCCCCTCGACGCCGCGCGAAGACTGAGGTGTTGATCATATCAGGCAGAGGGGGGTTCGCACTTGCACGCCCATACCTGTAATCATTTGACCTCATATTTTTGCAATGGGACGATGCACCATTTATTCTTACTGCTGTAAGCTGTGTTTTGGGCCGACGACGCCTTATTTATAGTCCGTAGACTGTCGCGTGCGGAGGCGAACCTCGACGCTACGTCTTATTTAGAGTCCGTAGACTGGTGCGTGCGGAAGCGAACCTCGACGCTACGTCTTATTTATAGTCCGTGGACTCTCGCGTGCGGAGGCGGACCTCAACGCTACATCTTATTTAGAGTCCGTAGACTGGTGCGTGCGGAGGCGGACCTCGACGCTACGTCTTATTTAGAGTCCGTAGACTAGCGCGTGCGGAGGCGGACCTCGACGCTACGTCTTATTTATAGTCCGTGGACTCTCGCGTGCGGAGGCGGACCTCGACGCTACGTCTTATTTAGAGTCCATAGACTGGTGCGTGCGGAGGCGGACCTCGACGCTACGTCTTATTTATAGTCCGTGGACTCTCGCGTGCGGAGGCGGACCTCGACGCTACGTCTTATTTAGAGTCCGTAGACTGGTGCGTGCGGAGGCGGACCACGACGCTACGTCTTATTTATAGTCCGTGGACTCTCGCGTGCGGAGGCGGACCTCGACGCTACGTCTTATTTAGAGTCCGTAGACTGGTGCGTGCGGAGGCGGACCTCGACGCTACGTCTTATTTATAGTCCGTGGACTCTCGCGTACGAAGGCGGACCTCGACGCTACGTCTTATTTAGAGTCCGTAGACTGGTGCGTGCGGAGGCGGACCTCGACGCTACGTCTTATTTATAGTCCGTGGACTCTCGCGTGCGGAGGCGGATCTCGACGCTACGCCTTATTTAGAGTCCGTAGACTGGTGCGTGCGGAGGCGGACCTCGACGCTACGTCTTATTTATAGTCCGTGGACTCTCGCGTGCGTAGGCGGACCTCGATGCTACGTCTTATTTAGAGTCTGTAGACTGGTGCGTGCGGAGGCGGACCTCGACGCTACGTCTTATTTATAGTCCGTGGACTCTCGCGTGCGGAGGCGGACCTCGACGCTACGTCTCATTTAGAGTCCGTAGACTGGTGCGTGCGGAGGCGGACCACGACGCTACGTCTTATTTATAGTCCGTGGACTCTCGCTTGCGGAGGCGGACATCGACGCTACGTATTATTTAGAGTCCGTAGACTGGTGCGTGCGGAGGCGGACCACGACGCTACGTCTTATTTATAGTCCGTGGACTCTCACTTGCGGAGGCGGACATCGACGCTACGTATTATTTAGAGTCCGTAGACTGGTGCGTGCGGAGGCGGACCTCGACGCTACGTCTTATTTATAGTCCGTGGACTCTCGCGTGCGGAGATGGACCTCGACGCTACGTCTTATTTATAGTCCGTGGACTCTCGCGTGCGGAGGCGGACCTCGACGCTACGTCTTATTTAGAGTCCATAGACTGGTGCGTGCGGAGGCGGACCTCGACGCTACGTCTTATTTATAGTCCTGGACTCTCGCGTGCGGAGGCGGACCTCGACGCTACGTCTTATTTAGAGTCCGTAGACTGGTGCGTGCGGAGGCGGACCTCGACGCTACGTCTTATTTATAGTCCTCTGCATGTTGCGGCCAGACGATGGTACTTTGTGCGAACAGCGAGTTTTATTGAACTCCCGTTTGCGCGGGCGAGCGTCATACAATAAGGGGCAGATGCCGCTATAGCTTTTGTCCTGCCTCTAGGCGTAATATCGCCGTAACTTGTCCGCGTTCCACGTGTGGCGGAGAGTCTGTCCCTCGAGCGTGGCGCGGCGGTATGCTCCCTTCTGCAATGCCTCCGTCACGATGAATGGACCTTCCCACTTGGACTCCAGCTTGCCGACGGTCTCCGCATGGAGCGCCGTTCTGAGGACGAAATCTCCAGGCTTGAAGCCTCGCGGGTATATGGACCGGTCCCGGGTACGCACTGTCTGTCGCGCGTACTTTTCAACGTGTTGAGCTGCACTTGCCCGCGCTCCGTCGAGGAGATCCAAGGACACGCGGCGGTCCTCGTCAGGCACCTGGACGAGGACCCTCCGCGAACTAGCCTTGATTTCCTCGGGCGTCACTGCTTCATCGTCGAAAAGAAGCTTGAAAGGCGTGAACCCCGTTGGACGTGTTACCGTTGTGCGAAGGGACCAGAGGACGCTGTGAAGCTTGCTTGGCCACTTGCCCTTCGGCCACCCGACCAAGCGCTTTTTGATGGCGGCGGAAATGGCGCCATTCGCCCTCTCGACCGCTCCGTTGGACTGGGGGTGCCCAACTGAGGCGAACCGAAGTGTGATGCCCATGCCTTCGCAGAATTCTTTGAAGAGGGTGGCGTCGAACTGCAGGCCGTTGTCCACGGTGAGCTCCCTGGGCACGCCGAAGCGACATATGATGTTTTGCCAGAGGAAACGCTGCATGGCCGCCGGGTTATTTTAGCCAGGGCCACTGCCTCCGGCCATCTGGAAAAATATTCCAACGTGACTACCACAAATCGCAGGTCTCCTGGGGCTCGTGGAAGTGGTCCTACTATGTCGACACCCCAGCGCGCCAGCGGCCACACCGGGGAATGGGGTTGAGGGTCGTCGGGGGTCTGCGGATGATCTGTGCCATCCACTGGCACCCCTGACACCGACGCACGAGGTCCTGGGCGTCAGTGATGGCAGTCGGCCAGTAGAAACCCTGCCTGAATGCCTTGCCGACCAATGACCTCGGCGCCAGATGGGACCCGCACATGCCCGCGTGGATCTCCACAAGGAGGTTCTTCCCTTCTTGGCCCGAGAGGCAGCGCAGGAGCGGTGCGTAGACCCCCTTCTTGTAAAGTATCCCTTCGAACACCTGGAAGGACCTGGCGCAGTGTTGCAGCCGCCGGAGCTCTGTGGGGTCCTCCGGCTCGGCGATGCCCTGCAGAAAGTTGAAGATGGGCTCTCGCCAGTCGCCCTGCTGGACGATGTGGTGAACGAGGGCGGCGTCTCGGTTGTCCTGCGCGATGGCCGCCTTTGCGAGGGCGTCGGCTTGCTCATTTTCCGCGCGAGGGATGGCCTTGACTGTGATGCCCAAGAAGTGCCTTTCCCTTGCCCTAACTGCGGCGAGGTACTTGGCCAGCTCAGGGTCCTTGGCTTGATAGGACTTGTCGACGTGGCCTGCCACTAAACGCGAGTCTGTACAGACGAGCACCCGCCGTGCGCCGACTGCCTTGAGCTTTGCCAGGCCGAAGAGCAGCGCCTCATATTCAGCTGTGTTATTGGTAGCTGGAAAGGCAAGGCGCGCCGAGTATAGCAGGCGCTGCCCCTCGGGCGTGACGATTACCGCGCCTACACCCGCGCCCGCGACGCCGTAGGCTCCGTCGATGGTGAGTGTCCAAACCGGGTCGTTATGCTGCTGGGCAGGCTGGGCCGACGGAGTCCACTCCGCAAGGAAGTCGGCGAGAACTTGAGATTTGATTGCCGTCCTTGAGGCGTATGTCAGGGAGAACGGGGCGAGCTCGGCGGCCCACTTGCCGATACGCCCTGTGGATTCCTTGTTGTGCAGCATCTCCGCCAGCGGGAATGAGGAAGGCACTGTGATTGGATGGGCCAAAAAATAATGCCGGAGCTTCCTGGAGGCCATGACCAATGCGTAAGCAAGCTTTTCAAGCTCTGTATATCTCGTCTTGGCGCCTTGAAGGGCTTCGGAGACGAAGTATACAGGCCGTTGTACGGCGCCTTCCTCTAGGACGAGGACGACACTGACCGCTGTGGCTGACGAGGCCAGATAGAGCAGGAGGGGAGCCTCTGGTGCTGGGGCAACCAGAGTGGGGAGACTCGCCAGGTGTTTATTGAGCGCGTTGAAGGCCTCCGCACAGTCACCATCCCAACGAAATCCGTCGCAGCCGCGGAGTGTCTTAAAAAATGGCAAACCTCGCTCCGCCGCCCTGGATAGGAAGCGGCTCAAGGCTGCCATACGGCCCGCCAGCCTCTGGACTTCCCTCGTCGTCTTGGGTACCCAAGATAGTGTCGACCTTATCAGGGTTCGCCTGGATGCCCCGCCCGGACACGAGGAAGCCCAGAAGTTTGCCCGCCTGCACGCCGAAGACGCACTTGTCGGGGTTGAGCTTGATGCCGGCTTTCCTGAGGTTGTCGAAGGTCTCCTGGAGGTCCCGGCCATGCAAAGCGAGCTGCCGGGTTTTGACTACCATGTCATTGACGTAGGCCTCGACATTCCTCCCGAGCTGGGCAGCCAGGGCAATGGCGACGAGGCGGGTAAAGGTAGCGCCCGCGTTCTTCAAGCCAAAGGGCATCCTGATGAAGCAGAAGGTGCCGACTGGTGTGATGAAGCTAGTCTTGCTCTCGTCGTCTTCCGCCATGTATACCTGATGGTAGCCAGAGTAGGCATCTAAGAAACTCATTAGCTCGCACCCCGCGGTAGCGTCGACCAATTGATCGATGCGCGGCAAAGGGTAATTGTCCTTTGGGCACGCCTTGTTGAGTGTCGTAAAGTCGATGCACATGCGCCAGGCCCCACTAGCCTTCTTGATCAATACTGGGTTGGCGAGCCACTCTGGGTGGTGGACCTCGCCGATGACCCCGGCTCGAAGAAGCTTTGCCACCTCCACCTTGGCCGCCTGCTGCCGATCCATGGACATGCGGCGAAGCTTTTGCTTGACCGGCTTGGCGTCGGGGCGGACCGCCAAGCGGTGCTCGATTACTGCGCGGTCCACGCCCTTGATATCTTCCGGTGACCATGCAAAGATGTCGGTGTTGTTTCGAAGCACTTGGAGTAAATCTTGCTCGACCTCCGGGGGGAGCCCCTCACCAATAGAGACAAACTGCCCCTCCGCCTGGAGCGGCACCCTTTTGACTCCGCCCTCGGGCCGAGGCTTAGGCGTCCATCCCGGGGCGAAGAGTGCGTCACCAAGCACGTCGGGTAGGGTGTGCACCGGGCGATGCAGATCCTGGCTGCCGACTTCGATGCGCCTGGCAAGGTCTTGGTCGCCGAAGACGGTGATGACACCCTCCGGGCCCGGGAGCTTCATACATAAGAAGGCGTGGTGTGGGACCGCCTTGAAGGAGTTGATGGCGGGCCGTCCCAATATGACGTTGTAGGGGTGTGCGATGTCCACAACGTCGAAGACGACATGCTGGGTCCGGATGTTACTCTCCTGGTGGAGCGTGACAGGGAGGGACACCTGTCCTATGGCCTGCAGCGGTTGACCTCGATGCCCTGAAGCGGAGCTCCTGCCTGCTCCAGGCGACTTCGGTGGGTTCCCATACGATCGAGGGCCCCTGTGAACAGGATGTTCGCAGAGCTCCCCCCGTCGACAAGGATGCGCCTGACGTCGCAACCCGCGATGTGGGCCCGGATGACCAAAGGATCTTGATGAGGGAACTCCACGCCCCTAGCGTCATTCACGGTGAAGGTGATGTTGCGGGGCGTCAGCCACGATTGCGGCTGCTCCAAGGGGCCCCTGATAAGGAGCCTCCGGTGATGACGTTGACGGCGCGGCACCGTGCGTCCTCCCTGGCTGAAGCTTGCGAGGGGCTGCCCCTCGGATGCCGCTCCTGGACCTCGGCAGGGGGCCGAAGGGGCGAGTCCCGAGATGCGGCCATTGCCCGTCGCAACTCCACGACCGCGGTGCACGTCTTCGTATAGTGATGACCATAACCGTGCACCTCGCACCATTTGCCGTAATAGAGTTGCTCTTGCTCCGCTCGGGGTCGCTCATCGCGGCCGAGCTCCCCTTCGCGTCCTCGAAGGGCATTCTCGATGACGAAGGTATGGCGAGCCTTTTGTGGTCTGCGCTGGTGACGCCGGGGCTTGCGTCTGCTCTTTGGAGAGCCTTCCGGTTCCCCGGTGCTGTTGCTCCCAGGGGGGTCCTCCCGGGGCTGTCGGCTGCGGGCCTGCTTCGAGGGGTCGTCGCCCACCCCCTCGTCGTATGTCAAGCGCGCCGCTTGAGCAAGATCGAGGGTGGAAGCGTCGCATCTCCGCGCATCTTCCTCAGCCCGCGCATACCCCTCCATCTTGTCGAAGAGCTCGGCGACCGTCTTGATAGGCTTACGTGCGTTGTATTCGGCCAAGGAGCTCGGACGAAGGCCCTGTATGGCCGCGTTAATGACGGTTGTCTCGTTAACATCCTTGATCTGGCAGTGTATCTTCGCGAAACGCTTGAAGTAGTCCCTGAGCTTTTCCGAGGGTTTCTGCCTCATGGCGAAGAGCTGGCCCGCATCGACTCGCTCGACATAGCTTCCTTGGAAGTTGTTGTGAAGGCGATGGTGGAGCTGCTCCCACGCAAAGATGGAGTTTGGCTCTATGGTAAAAAAACCAAGAAAGTGTCACTCCTTGCAGCGCGAGGGGGGGCCCTTCGCCTTTGTGGTATCATCTCCGCCCGCGGCCTCGATCGTCGTTTCGTACACGCGCACGAATTCACAGGGATCCGTATCACCTTTGTATGGCTCGATGACACTGGGGAACTTGAAGTCTTCGGGCCACGCCGCCTGCTGCAGTCCTGCCGAAAGCGGGGACTCTGGATTGACGCGTCGCAGCGGCACGCGGCTGGACGTGGGGGCGTCGCGGCTGTCTGCCCTTTCCGGCACGGGCTCTGGCGTGGCCACTGGCGCGGCCTGCTGACTTCGAGCCTCTTGCATGTCACGGACAGCCCCGCGAAGGTCCCCTAGCTCCCGCTGGAACGTGTTGAGGGCCGCCAGTAGCGCGCTTTCTACTGCCAGCGCAGGCGGGGCCGCCGGTGCGCCCCGCGAGCGGGTCGGCGCGGGTACGGTCACCTCGCGGGCTCCCGAACTGCCGGTAGCGGCGGTAGCAGGGTCGGTCACCGCAGCGCCGATGACGGGATTGGTCGTCGCAGTGCCGACGGCGGGGTTGGTCGTCGCGGTGCCGATGGCGGGGTCGGTCGTCGCGGTGCCGACGGCGGGGTTGGTCGTCGCGGTGCCGATGGCGGGGTCGGTCGTCGCGGTGCCGACGGCGGGTCAGTCGTCGCGGTGCCGATGGCGGGGTTGGTCGTCGCAGCGCAAGCGTCGACGTCCTCGACCGCTATGCCCACGCCGCCACCGCGCCCGCAACAGCCGACGCCGAAGCCCTGGAGCTCACGCGACGCTCCACCCCAGCCATCTTCTTTCCCTTCGCCGCCGTCGACGAAGCCTTTTCCGGTGCCATCCTCCTTCGAACTTCAGGCTTACTCCTGTCCTCCCCACGGACGGCGCCAACTGTTGTGGTTACAGACCAAACAGAGAGAGATGGTAGTGGAGAGTGAAGGAGATGAGTAATGGCTTGGGTCTTCCCCATGGCCTGTATTCCATATATATACATAGGGGTATTTTTACAATTATACCCTTACATTTGAGTATCCCTTCCAGGGGCACTTATGTCCTTACACATGGCCTATACTAGACCTTATAACCTCCTACCAGGCCTGCTGGGTTTAGGTGGGGGCCACCCCTACAACAGTATGCATGTATATTTTACCCACGGGTATGCGGGTACGGGTAATATACAGCCGTACTCGCACCCGCTCTACCCGATGGGTAGAGATTTTTGCCCATCAGTATACTCGCGGGTGAAGATATCTTTCCATACCCACCTCCTTATCGGGTAAAACCCATCGGGTACTCGGGTTTCGAGTACCTATTGCCACCTCTACCTAGGAGGCTAGGATGACTTTGTTACCTACGAAATGTAAAAGTAGGTAGCCTACATGATTTGAACATATACCCATGGATCTAGTTCGTTCAACATAATGTCTACAAATTTAACGAATATAAATTTTAATGTTTGAGCAGGAACGTAGGTAAACCTCCATTAGTTTACTTTGTTGAGCAAACAACAGTCCATTTATGATCTATCTATACTACTTTCCCGATCAACTTGCTGAATCACACCATCATGTCCCAATTGAGTGCCCTGATTGCCCACAATAATCATGCCGTCCTTGCGCGCGCTTGCATCTGATGCAACCGTATGAACAGGCTTTTACCCCTCATCAAATGTATCCTAGGATAATATTCCACCACTGTAACCTTCAAGATCGCAGTCTTACAAATTCGTTTCAAACGAAGAACAGCAGCAAAAGGACACATCTCGGAGCAGAAATTCACCTGTGGAAGCGCGTTTAGCCGCTTCCCCACCTTATTCCGGGCAATCTATGTAAAAGAAACAAGTCAAGATCGCAACTTTACTTCGCCTCCGAAAGCCCGTTCAAAACAGGTAGAAATTTGCAGATGCGGCCATACCAAATTGGACAGATCACGACCGAAGGCGCTCCCGGTCACTGCGGAAAACACCGAGATCACACGCATCAGGAACAGATTTCCATCAGCATTTTGTCAAGAACAAAGGTCCGAGAACCGTACGGATGGGCCAGAAGAGAAGGGGGAGATGGGCGCACCGGCAAGGGGCGGAGCCCGATAGGATTAATGCCTCGGGCTGAACAGTGTATCATAGATAGCATTCACTACATGCAAAATATTTTTTAAAATCTTATAATGGACTTTTGATCTTAGGTCTAGGGCTGAAGCCCAGACAGCCCTAGACCTAGATTCGCCACTATGCGTCGTTGTAGAGCACGATGGGCCCCAGCACCGAGGCAAGGAGCAGCACCATGCCACCATCCCACGTCCTCCATTTCCACCGTCACCGCCGCGCCGCGGACGCCGTGGTCGCCGTCGATGCTCTAGCCAGTGACCTTCACGGGTTAGGCGGTGCGTGCGTTCAGGGCCTGTCAGGTGTCCAACTGTTTCGGAGAGGAGCGCGACAAGTCCAGGCGAAGCAGATCCTCTGCCTTGGTGCGGTAAGGGAACTCCAGGGGGTTACAATTTTTTTTTGTGTCCGTGAAAGCATGCGCCCCACAATTTAGACTTCTACTACACATTTTCGCCTCAAAGTTAATAAATTCTTTAAAAACCGATTTTTAAAGTTAAAAATTTTTTAAAAAAAAGTTGGGCTGAATTACAAACGCTATCTTTAATCTTTTTCGCTTACAGAGACACCACATTTGTCCAAAATTTCTTCAAAGTATATAGATGCTACAGTAAATCCCAACTTGTGTTTACACACAATAGTTGACTTGAAATTCCTCAACGTTCCTTGGTGACAGTATGGAGGAATCTGTGGCGATAAAGAAGTACCTGGGCGTACTTCCAGAGAAGTACATACCTATTATCACAACACTTATGCACTCCCTCGATCTGGACAAGAAGAAGATAAAGGAGATCACCGGATCTCTCAAAGCGTATGAGGAGTTACTGAAGGGGTTTCAGTCACGTAAGGAGCAGGGATCTCACAACGAGTAGGCGTTATTAATAAGGAGAGATCCAAGAGACGGTCGTGGCTCATCATACAACCGCGGGAGGTAGCGCTGTCGTGGTGGCCAGAGTGGTCGATGCAGCAGGGGTGGCCGTGGAGATAGGGATAGGCAAGGCGGTGATGAGAGATCCCATGATACATCACATGTCAAGTGCTTTGAATGTGACGAATACGGGCCCTACGCGATAAAATGCTGCAGCAATAAAAAGTGCTTCAATTGTAACGAGTTTGGGCACTTTGCTTTAGATTGCAAGAGCAAGAACAAGGACGGGGAAGTGAACCTTGCCAAAGACGAAGAAGAAAATGACGGAGAGCTAGTACTTCTCTTCTCATATGTTGAAAATGAGTCGATCGTGGTAGAACTGAATGAGGAGAACGTAGTTCCAAAACTACGCATGAAGGAAGGAAGCCATGATCACACGGATCAATGGTACTTAGATAATGGAGCAAGCAACGACATAACGGGAGATCGCTTCATGTTCCACAAGCTCGACAAGAAGGTTGGGGCAAGGTCAAGTTTGGCGACGGCTCCACGGTGGAGATAAAGGACAAAGAAACGATGATGTTGCAATGCAAGAACAGAGATAAGAAGTTGTTGATAGGAATTTATTATATACCAAGTCTATGCAACAACATACTTAGTCTCAGACAGATGGCGGAGAGAGGGTGCAGGGTGGTACTGCAGGATGAGCTCTTACGAGTGTATGACAAGAACATAGATTTGTTGAAGGCGAAAAGATCTCCAAATAGGTTGTACAAGATTTCCTTGAAAACTTGTAGATTGGTTTGTGTGAAGAACGGTCTAGAGGAGACAAAAGATGGTGAAATTCACAGACACGCAGTTGACGCGGAGGGAGGCAAAGGCTTTGAGGGTGGTGAACCCCATGCTAATGCAGTAAGCGGTGGCTTGGGCACACAAAGCGGGAAGACCCGAACGCAACACGCAGTAGTTGAATGCAGGCATGCGGCCTTGCATGTAGAAAGTCCAGGGTGAGACAACGTCAGCTCGGGTGGTCGGCATAGGCCATATGCAGAAAGGCATAGGAGTACATGCAGCTAGTGCAGGTCGAGCACACGCAACGCAAAGGGAGATCAAGGCGAGAAGGTGCACGAGGCGCTGGAGTATTCTAGGCCAAAGCTGGATACGCGGGAGCAGCGTCAGTGGGACGTGTGAACACAAAGACCAGAGGTGGCGTGATCTCAGCCGAGATATGTGTTGGAGAAAGATGTGAGGCTCAGGTAATGACAAGGTGGCTGTGGGAGTAGGTGCTCCAGCCTAGAAAGGCATGCGAGGAAGAAGCGGAAGCAAAAGAGAACATCGGCGTGATCAATATGGAGAAACAAGATTAAGAAGGTGATTGTTAGAGTCTAATCTTGTTTAGTTTTTTCTTTTCTTGTTGTATCCGAGTCAATATAGTATACGTATAAAAGTCAGTCAGGTGTGAAGTTCGTTTGCTAGTCCAGTATGTGGCCTTTATAAGGCATGTTAGAGCTTCTGTAATCATGTGAGAAGAAAAGTTAGCAGCAGATTAGAGAAGAAAGAAATAAAGGAGAGAGAGGGCAGGCGTTCCCGGAGAAAAACTAATCTCGCGTTGTGTTCTTGCGCATCGAGTGGGCGCAGAGGCGCTGCATCCTTTGCAGACGCAAAGGCACTGTATTCCAACAACAAGGCGTTGTGCCATCACGTTAATAGAAGAGCAGGGAGGCAAGGTGGTGTCCATCACGTGAAGACTAGAAAACTACAGGAAGTAGTAGTGCGGCTGCTTGGTGTTTTGCCCATCACGTCGGGAGGGCATAGGGAGCAGGCGGCTCTTTCGCGCAAGGCAAGGTGCAGCTACCAGGCGTCATGTCGGTTGGGACCAACAGGTCCTAGAAGGAGAAAAGCATGCGCATCCCCTAAACAAGCGGTGTCAGATCGACCGACAGCAGTAGTCTCAAGAGTAGAAGGCACCGAGCGTAGCCGAGCGACAGAGTAAAGATTTAAAGAAATTCTAACATAGATGATGGTATTGCTCACGTGGCGTGATGAGTGAGTGATTTTATCATGTAGGATGACACGCTGGGCAAGTTTAGATGAATGACAGGTGGGACCCTATCGAGCCTTTTCTCTCAGATCAAAACAAAGAGGGAGAGAACCACATGGGCAATGGTCATGGAAGCACAGCTGGGAGCTAGGTGGGGGAGAAGCCCTTGTGGCCCCACATGTTATTGACCCAACTTGGCCAGTGTGTCATTCTACATGGTAAAACTACCCACTCATCATGCCACATGGGCAATATTATCATGCGAAACCGGGTCAGAGTGTTATTCGAACCGAATTATGAAGTTCATGAGGTTAAATGCCTGATTTCATAGTTCAGGATGCTACACAGATTTTTTAGCAAAGTTTAAAGTGTTATATGGACTTATTCCATCAAATTAGGTGTGTTCGGAAACTCCATTATCAACATGTCGATGGTGAGGACCAATTGTTAGTCACATATATCTATTTGTAATTATCCCATAACAAGAGTCTCATGTAGCAATTCTTAGTTTCGGTTTGAATAATTGTTCACAGTTTTATTATTCATATATTGACAAGGATAGAATAATTTTCAAATTATTACATCATATTATTCTTCGAGTATACCCCTTATTGATAAGGGAGAACAGGGTAGTCGTAAGATCTTCTACAACCACTCTTAAGTCGTAAGTTTTTTTACGACCATATAGTCGTAAGCCCTTCTATGACCACTTAGTCATAAATTCTTCTATGACCACATGTTCGTAGGTTGTCCTACGACCACCTCGTAGTCGCGTACCATTCTGCGACTAGTCTATCCCCGACTATCTTGTCTACGACGTCCTGCTACATTGTAGGGTCGTTTGACAAGGCAGTTAGAACGTGCGTTTATCCTTAATAACCGCACATGATCTCTCTCTGATAACAACCGTCGCATGACGAACGGATTAGCATGCCTCTCTAACAATAGCTTCCGTCAAGCGGTTATCTCCCGAAGCGTTGAGGCGTCTTTTGGCACGAGACAACAACCATCGCTTTGTCAACCATATAAAGATGATGCAAAGAGAGATGAGGATCCCGATCGGATCGGATTGAAGATAGATATATTGCAAGGCTTTTCACATTATACTCAATTGTAATCAATTTTCTTTAGCAACAGTCACACAGGAAGTAGGGTTATTATTCTCTTAGAAGAATGCTTGAACCTGTATAAAAATTCCCATGTTCTCTCTACATAACCATAGCCTAGTCTTTAAGAGTTTCTCTCGAATCCAAAAAATTATATGTAAGATCGGTATTAAAACACCGGCATATATTTATATGTAATTATCTCATAACAAGAGACCCGCATAGCAATTCTTAGTTCTTGTCTGAATAGTTGTTCAAACAGTTTTATTATTCGTAATTTGCCTGATCTTTTAGAGTCTAAACCCATTTATGTAACCATATATTTGAATACAGATTTATGTGGCATATGATTTGACGTTGATCCAATAGACAACCCTTACTGGGGGTATTCTTTTATTTTCACTTGATGGTTTTTTGGCTGTATTTTTCGATACAGTAGCGGAAGACAGAGTTGTCGATGTGAATGACGTATATAGTTTTAGATTTAGAAAGCCGTTTAGAAAATTCGCTCTAAGAGACTATCCCATTTCAACATTTGGCTTTTCAATTTTTAAAGAAACCAAAAAATGAAAAAAGCAGGGCCATTATTTAAACCACGCAGCTAGACATCGGAGAACCTAAAACCTGCTGCGTTTTGCTCGCACCACAGCGTGCCACGGCGCGCGAGAGAGCCCTGGCGGCGACGCGTGGCGAGGCTCCCGCGGGCGACCTGCTCCCTCCCTCTCGCGCTGGCGCCCGCCCGAACCCCGCCTCCTCCCTCTCGCGCGTACGCAGGCGCCCGTGCCCCCATTCCGCCTCCCCCCTCCTCCCCCACTTCCCCGCCGCCGCCTCCTCCTCCCCCGCTCCCCCGCCGGCCGCCGCTTCCCCCCTCCCCCTTCCTACCCCGCAGCCTCCTCCTCCCCCCTCCCCCGCCGCCCCCTGCTTCCTCCTCCTCCCCCCTTCCCCCGCCGCCCCCTCCTCCCCCGGTCCCCCCTCCTCCCCCGCTCCCTCGCCGCCTCCCCCGCCGCCGCCGCGGGATGGGATGCTCGCGGGGGTGGATGGACTCAGCTGTGGCCGGATCCGGTCGGCGCGGAGGCGGAGGGGAGGCGCCGAGGCCGGAGGCGGGCATGGAGATTCCAGATCCGGAGGAGCTCGAGTGGATGGAGAGCCACGGCCCCCTCCCGGAAGAAGAGGAGAACACCTACTTCGACTTCCCCGACGATGGCTTCCTCCCGGCCGCCGGCGACGCGGACCAGCCGCGCGATTCCCTGCAGGAGACCGCCGCGTCCCCTGCGAAACCCAGGTACGCACCTCTCTGCCACACTGCTGAACCCCTCCACCTCCCACCGCTTTGCAGATCTGGTGCCCCCCACAGTTCCCCCCCCCCCCCCGGAGCTTTCCGCCATTCATCGCTAGCGAGAGTTCTTCTTTTGCCCAGCGCCCCAGAGCTGATCAAGTCGATGCAGGAGCAGCAGAAGCAGCTCACGCACGCACTCCTTGACAAGGCCAAGGCCATCTGCGCAGAGCATGGGGTATGTGCCCATCCATAAAATTCATTTTGTCATGTTCACTGTTATGATTTTCGGCTTGCTTGGAAGTAGGGAGGTTTTCAGATTCGCGTGGAAATTAAATTGTTCTCATGCCCCTTGATTTATTATTTAGTCACTGATGTATTGATCAACCATCTACAATAGATAATTACTTCTAGATATTCAACCTTACTACTTGTTTGGTTGTATCAATAATTTCAACCCCATTTCCGCTATCTTCTATATAAATTGCTGTGTTCTAATCAGCGAACGATCAGGGAAACCATCCTTCTTGTGTAAACTCCATGGAAAGCAGGTGCAAAAGTTTCTAAAAATTCTAAAAAAGTTACATGTAGATGGCGAGATGTTATATGGCTTTGCAAAGTTTGAAGATTAGACTCATTTGCAAGATATGAAGAAGACAAATTTTGCTTGTATAGTGATTTTTCACTGTATCACTCCCTTTTTGCTGCTCGTCAAGTTCATATCTTCTGAATACGATTAAATTTGATCCTAAAAGTTTACATGGCTATAATACATTTCTCCTCTACATTAAATATTTTTAAAGATTTTTAAAGTTTTAGACATGGTTTCCACAGAGGTTACATTAGAGGTGGCCAAATGGGCCGGGCCGTGACGGGCCGCACCACGGCCCGTCACTGTAGACCCGGCCCGGGCACGGCACGGCACGGCGGCGAGGCGGGCCGGGCCGGCACGGCACGGCGGGCCGGCACGGCACGGCCCGTTAAGAAATCGGGCCGTGCCGGCCCGGCACGGCACGGCCCGCCCAACGGCACTAAACGGGCCGTGCCGGCCCGGCACGGCACGCCCGGCCCGTTAATTTCAAAAAATAGCCGTTTTTTGTGACCGTTGGGGGGAAAAAATAGCAAAAAATTCGGGAAAAATCTGAAATTTTTCCTATAAATAGGGGGGCATCCGGCCTCCATCTTCCACACCTCAAATCTCATTCTTCTCTCTCGGTTTAGCTGTGAAAAATCTGAAAGTGTTAGCGCAAATTTGGTCAAAATTCGGGCAAAATTCCGAAAATTCAAAAATCTTCAAATTTTTTTGTGAGAGCTGCAAAGGAGGTAATAATGCTGTCTTATTTCAATTTTTTGGTATTATTTGTTGGTTTAATTTTTTGTTATTATTTGTAGGTTTAATGGATAACTACGATTTTCAACTCTCCGAATACGGGCTCACGGCGGAGGATGTGCAATCGTTTCAACAAGCATATCCATCCGCGGAAGGTCCACATGTACAAACTGGAGATGCCGAAGAAACGACGGCCCCGGTGACGCAGGGTCCAATCGATCCATCTTCTGCTGGCTCAACAAGTGCATCCACGACCCAAAGCACGGGTGCAAAAAGATCAAGAACTAGTACATCAACAGTTTGGAATGATTTCGACAAGAAGATGAAGACCGACAGTGATGGAACTGAAGTGAGGTGTGCTGTTTGTAAAATTTGTGGTAATGAATTGACTGCAAAATCTTCAGGTGGTACGGGTCATCTACAACGACGTGCTGCAAGCTGCAAGAAAAAGCAAGGAATACAAATGCGCCAGACTAACCTGCAATATAACCCCGACGGCTCGGTACGTACGTGGGAGTACAACCCAGAGGTAGCTCGGGAATCTCTTTGTAGATTAATTGCTTCTCAAGATTTACCTTTAAATTTTGGTGAATCTGATGCTTTCCAAAAATATATTAAGACTGCTCATAACCCTCGATTTAGTACTGTATCTAGGCAAAAAACAACTAGAGATTTAATTAAATATTATAACAATTGTCGTGATAAATTGAAAGAAATGTTTCATACATGTACATTCTCTATTGCTTTGACATCCGACATATGGAGTGGTAGGGCTAGAGAGGACTATATTAGTGTTGTTGCTCATTATGTTAATGATGACTGGATAATGGAAAAAAGAATTATAGGATTTAAATTAATTAATGTTTCACATAATGCTGAAAATATTGCAGAAAACATTATTAAAGTTGTAGAAGATTTTGGTCTCACGGATAAGATTTTTTCCATAACTTTAGACAATGCAGCTGCAAACACTAAGCTATGGAAATTCTTACTCCTTTGTTTAATAATTATGCACAGTCTTTCGTATTGCATCAACGTTGCGCTTGTCATATTATTAATCTTATTGTTAAATCCGGTTTAAAAAGATTAGATGCTTGTATTAATTCTTTTAGAGATGCAATTTCATTTATTAATTGTTCTAACCAACGAATAGCCGCATATAAGAGTTTTTGCGTAGCAATGAATGTTCGTCCTAGAAAATTTGGTTTAGACATGCCTGTTAGATGGAACTCTACTTATCTTATGCTTAAACATATATTGCCACATAAGAGCACTGTATCTGTTTTCCTTCACACCCAAAGTCATCAATCTCGTAGCTCCTCAAGTAGAACCCAAGTTAGAGACCCTGAACTTACTGAGGACGATTGGGATGTTGGTGAAAAAATATTTTCCTTTCTAGAAATTTTTCATAAAGCTACAGTTTGTCTTTCTGGAGTATACTACCCTACATCTCCCATGATTGTTTATAATATTGTTGAAATTGCCACTCACCTAAAGGCTTTTGAAAATGATCCTATACTACGGGATGCTGTAGGTGCCATGAAATCTAAGTTTTTAAAATATTGGGGCGAAATTCCTATTTTATATGCATTTGCTTTTATTTTGGATCCTAGGGCCAAACTCCAAGGATTTATAAATGTTTTACAAGTTTTAAGTGAGGCAACCGGTTTAGACTATTGTTCATACTATACACAAGTTAAGGATAAATTAAATGAGGTATATAATAAATATGAAAATAAATTTGGATCTGTGCATTTAGAAAGACCCCCGGTAGTCCCTAGCACCTCTAGGGGGGCTATGCAATGGGGCAAGATTTTTGGTTCTTCGTCTAGTTCTCGTGCAGGTGCAGGTACACAGCAGTTAGGAGGAGGAAGGCGACAAAACACTGGAGACCTATCAAGCTATCTCAACAGTGATAGCGTCAGCTTCGAGCAGGAGTTGAACATCCTCTCATGGTGGCAAACCCAGAAGGTATCATATCCAGTGCTATCCATATTAGCGCGGGATGTGTTGACTGTTCCTGTCTCTACAGTCTCCTCGGAGTCAGCATTCAGTCTTTCCGGAAGAATAATCGAGGAGCGACGAACAAGTCTCTCCAACGAGATGGTCGAAGTACTTATGACCGTCAAAGACTGGGAACAGGCTGAATCAAGACTCCAACATACTGCAGATAATAAATATTTAGAAGAATCTTTTGAGAATTTGTATTTAGATAGCAATGAATAGGATTTTCAATATTTTTCTTTCACATGTGGTCAATAATGAGCTTTATAGGCTGTACTCTTTTTTCTTTACCAAGGTTTTCTCAAATTGAGTTTTTACTTGGTAAAGTTTTTAATGAGGCAGTCATCCCATGTAATTTAATAAATTAATAAAGCTCATTATATCATTGCAAATATTTATTTTTATGATTAACAATGTCTACAATTTTCTATATTTTTTCTGAATTTTCTACAATTTTTTTGAATTTTCTACAATTTTTCTTAATTTTCTACAATTTTTCTTAATTTTTTCTTTTTTTTCGGCTAAACGGGCTAGCCGGGCCGGCACGGCCCGTTTAGCGCTAATCGTGCCCGGGCCGGCACGGCACGGCCTCGGGCCGTGCTTGGGCTTTCACCGCGGGCCGGCACGGCACGGCCCGTTTAATACACGGGCCTTAACGGGCCGTGCCTAAACGGGCCGTGCCGAGCCCGGGCCCGTGCCGTGCCGGCCCGGCACGGCCCACTGGCCACCTCTGGGTTACATGTGTATGAGATGTGTCCCCAACCTAATATTTGCCTCTTCTAATTTCATTTCATCAAAAGACTATCAAGTTTGAAAATTTAGTAACATAGATTGAAATATGAGCCACTGGCTTGTGATTGCATTGGATTCACAGTTTACATGTTTGATCACATACTCTGCTAGCCCTTACTCTTGACCACCGGGTCTGGATTCAAGATTTCTGAACGTTATCTACTTCATGGACTTATAGAACAGTGATAACTGCTATAGTTGTTGTAAACTTGAATTGTACACACAAATGGCACTTGTGGCCGCATCTTTCCCAAATTTGGTCATGTTTTTGCACATCCAGTCCCCTTGCTGAGCTCAGCAACTGTGGCCTAGCAGCTCGGCAAGAGCTCGCATTTAAAGAGTATGATTAGCATTAATTAAGCACAAAGGGCATCCTGTAGAGCTCTCTGCCGAGCTTAGGGAGGAGGCTAGATTTGCGAAAAGGGTATCCGTGGTTAAAATTGAAAAAAAAGGCTACAGTGCTATTTGTGTTTAACAATTCTGTAGACTTATCTCAAGATATTTTACAAGAAGTGCAAACATGCGTAGGACCAAGTTGTAATTATGGGATGATACTTAAACAACAGAAAAAAAAATCTTGAGCTTATTCCACTGCAATAGGCTGTGTTACGGTCTTCCAGATATAACAAATATTGTTATACACGTTCTACAACCATTCTATGAGTGATATAAGGATGGATAGGTTTTCTACAGTCTTAATCGCTGCGGTAGTGAAAGTTAGGATTACCAACTTACTCCTTTCTGTACTGCAGATAGCAGTAGAGACAGTTGTCGAGGTAGGAGATGCCCAGGAGATGATATGTGAAGCAGCTGAGAAATCAAATGTTGATTTACTCATCCTTGGGAGTCACAGTCGTGGACCTGTACAAAGGTATAGTTACGTTTTAATGTTTTGCTAAGTGTTCATTTTCCTGATTCATCAACACAATGGTTGATGCATTATATTTGACTACTCACAGCCTTTATACGAATGCACACAAAGATTCCAAGTTGCTATAATATTTTAGCAGCATTGCACATGTGATCCAAAACAGGAAATAACTTAGTGATTTTGACTTGAAAATATAGGATTGAGAAATGTGTTACATCATGCATATTAATTATAGGATTCAGAAACTGTGTTACATCATGCATATTAATTATACATAGTGATCCTTCTGTTCTGAATCTAATGCTTATGTCTGCTTGCCATGAGGCACACGGCCTCTTATGCAGGCTATTCCGTTCCATGCTTACATTGCTAATAACAAGATCCTGCTAATTATAGATATGCCTCTCAGACTATTGAAGTTCAAACTGCATGAACAAACAATTTAACGAGATAGATTGGTGAATTGTTCAAACCCGTTACTTTTTACTCATTGTTGATTTCCAATACTCAAATTATGGCTGGATTAGCCGAGTTTCATGTAAAACCTAATAACTAAACAGATTCTGGTGAGCGACATGAAATAAATGGGAGCTGAACATCTTGAGGTCAATAAAGAAAAGCCACAGTCGAACATATGAAGACAATCACTGGTTAACTAGATAGGTTTTGGTGATGCTCTTTATAATCTGATTTTAATCATCAATTTACCTACAATTAGAATCCTATTTTAAGATGAACATTATTATAGATATATATTCAATGATTGCCCTTGTTTAGAATGAGTTAGTTTTTGAAAGCTTTTCTTTAGTTATGTGAACGTGGTCGGGAGAGTCTTCGACCACGTTGTGAAGGCTTCGACCACGCTGGGAAGCTCTGAATGTGGTCGGAAGGGACTCCGACCACATTGTAAGGAAATGAATGTGGTCGAAAGGGTGCTTCGACCACGGTGAGCAGTGATCGGCTCAATCACTGCGTGATCGTAGAGAGCTGCAATTATGGTAATTCGAGCGAGGTTGAAGGAAGGGCAGTGCAACGGCAGAGAAGCGTGTTTGAAAACTTCAGCAGAAGGTTTATGACCACGAAGTCAAAGCGATCGAAGCGATAGGAGGGACTGCAACGCGGTCGAAACGCCGTGGGAGGTGGTCGAAAGCGGTCGTAAGCGGTTGGAACATCCTGGAAGTAGTCGTAAAGGTTGCAACAAGTGGTATCAAAGCCATGGGAGACACTTCAAAGGCCAAGGAGAGTGTGTCGATGTAGCATCCTCTCCTCTATATGCACTTTGTACTATTATTTTATGATCTTACTTCAACAACGTTGTAGGGCGCCGCGAAGCGCGCTTCCTTTTCTAGTTCCCTAAAAATCATTAGATGTCTCGCGGTCCTTCCTTCCCTGACCGGCATGGCGTGTCTGGTCGACCAAGGAGATGGTTGCACACACATGCAGCGTAGCTCACAGGCACTCACCGTGTTTGGCCGTGGCCTGAGTTTGGCCACAGATTTTGGGCTGCAGATACAACGAAACCCCCTGGTGCAGCGCAACACGTCAATGCCTTTCACGTCCTTTGTACCACGTTTCCGGTTGGTTTTCAGTTAACGGAAGTGATTCCTGAGAGCGACTTGGCCGGCCGGATTGTTCCATTCCAATCTGCTTGCACTCGCACTTCATGCCCAGATGTACATATGGACCAGTCGAAATCCAACTCATTTGCATTTCTTTTCTGCGAGAAAACTCATTAGCATTTCATCTCATTGCAATTAACGTACTGGGTTAGACAAAACGAATCCGATGAGAGGATGATTCACATAATGGTGATTCCGCCACACAAAACTTGAGGATGGATCGAGCCAAATTTAAAATTTGGGAATTTTTGACATTCCGTACCCAGCTACAGTGTGGTCGTGTGGTCCAGGACCGCACGACCGGACACGTGTCAAGCGTTGGCGAGTCGCGCGGTCGACGGAGGGCTAAAAACGGAATTAACGTGTGCGAAGGGGACCAGAATTGAAAATTTTCCTTGCAAGAGTGCTAGATGTGTCTAAAATTCGAAATTCGGAGCAGTCACGTTTTCAGATCATTCTTTTAGCCATAACAATACTAGGATAGAGCGATTACCCATCTAATCGAACCAAACAGTATAGTACCACAGCGGGGTGAATACTGAATACCACCCAATCAAATTAGCCAAACAGTATGGTACCCAATACAAAAAATCCCGTGCATGGTGAGCATGGTTGCCAGTTCATATTGGACGGACCGACACCAGATGTAACGGCAGACATCTTGCGGAATCTTCATTTTGATTTGTCTAAAATTTGAAGAAACTATGTAACGCAAGTTTGTATTTTTTTAGCAAATGTAACACCAATTGTAAAAGAAATTAAGGGAATCCCATGCATCACTCGCAGAGACATTTTTTCCAAGTTATTTTAAAATCTGTAATTAACCACCACACACATGGTTAAAGTGTTCTTCGCCATTACCGGGGGCTGTAAAACCCCAAACTTACAAACTAAAATTTGAAAATTAAAAAAGTCTTTAAAAAGCAGCGAGGAAACAACAAAAAAAATGACCTCTCCTTGGTCACTGTATCCATCACTTCCTTCCTAGGATCAACTCTACCCCCTGGCCCACCATGTCAGCACAGCTGCTGCTGACGCGGACACATTGGGTGGATGCCAGGTGGGGCCCGCGGCCCCGGCGACTCGCAACGTTGGCGTCATGCGGCGGGCCGGGCCCCTCGAGCACGGAGCGCCAGACGGGGTCCACCTCGCCGTCGCCGGCGGCGGCGAGCCACGCGTCCACGTCGTCGAACAGCGCCCGCTTGCTCGGCGGTGGGAAGAGGCGGTCGCCTGGCACGCCGATCGCCGCCGCGCGGCCGTCCACGAGCGAGCAGAAGAACACGTCCCGGAGCTCCAGCGACCCGCCGCAGCCAGGGACGCCGAGCCCGCCGCGGCACTTCTGCCACGGGAACTCGAACACCTCAGGCGGCCTCTGCCACGCCTCCCCGCCCTCCGCCAGCGCCAGCGCCGCCTCCTCGAACGCCATTTCCACCGTGTCCGCTGCCGCCGCCCCCGCCCTCTTCCCCGCCACCGGCGCCTCCCCCTCCTCCCCCCGCGCGCGCTTCCTGCCCTCCGGTCGATCCATGCGCGGCGCTAAGAACACGTGCACGCACATCTCAGCTCCAAGAACCAACCTTTCTTGCATGCACGCATGCAAGAACGCAGCAACAACCCAAGAACATTTGATCAAGACAAGAACACATGAATGCATGTATTCGATCGATTACCTGATCGGAGCAAGGGAGGAGAAGGATAGGATGGTTGGGAGAGGCCGCCTCGCCTTAGGTGCTCTTGGCAGGAGGAGGCGCATGCACGGTGGTGGTTGGTGTATGTGTCCAGGGGGACGCACACTCTGTACTAGGCTGGGTGAGAGGCCGAGGGTAAATTGGTGAGCGTTTTGCACGGCCTCCTACCTAAATAAACTTGGATCTATCCGAACAAACCATATGATTCTCAGAGTCATGCTCTACTTTTAATTCTACCTTAAAAAATACTTTTAAATCCATATAATATCCTAAACTTTGCTTGAAAATCCTTTCAACACTTCGACGTATGAAACCAGATATTTGACACTAAACTTAGGGGCCATAAAGATTTCTCTCTCACCGAACTCCTAAACTATGCTTCTATGACCACCACCCTCTGCAGTTCTCTTACTCTATTTCGATTAAGAGAAGGTCATATGAGTTCCACCTGTCATTCAACTAAACTTGATCATTGTGTCACCCTACGTGGTAAAACCGTCCACTCATTGTATCACGCGGGCAATACTACTATCTAAAACCAGGCCAAGGTATAATTTAAACTATATTACAAAGTTCAGGAGGGGGGTCAAATGTTCGGTTTCATAGCTCGAGGTGCTTGACGGACTTTTAAGTAAAGTTTGAGAATGTTATATGGATTTTTTCCTAACAAAATTAACTTTTGTATGAGTGGATTAGATGTGACATTGGAAGAGGGGGTTGGGGGGTTGGTTCTATTTGTTTCTTTTTTTGTGCGGTTTTGACTCTGAATTTTGCATATTTGCGTTGGGTGGTTTGAATTGAATCCATGTGGTGATTTTGAGGAAAGTAGTAGATATTTCGGATAAGTTCTAGGTTATTGCCTTTTGTGGTATGGATGATTATTGGATTAGAATAAGCAACATTTTTTTATGGTAGAGAGTAATTAATAACCAAATGAGTGCGGCCAGTGTACGCTATATCGTAGAAATACGTCTCAATAGGATAGGTCCAGATTGTGCGATTTAATTTACTCGGACGACCCAGAGGATATGCTGCACGCCTCTCTGTGAGCCTGGCAATCCCGGGGCACTTATTTTGGTGGATCAGATTATAACAGTACAAATTAATAATATATAGATATTAAAATTATATAGCAAACAAAGTATAGTTATATTTCAGTCACATGAATTAGACTTGTATAACAAAAACAATAACATCCTAATATCTAGTAGTACAATTAATTATGCGGGTAATTACGTCAGTCTGATGTAGGGGTGGACATATGGCTCGAGGCTCGCGGCTCGGCTCGGGCTCGATACAGGCTCGGCTCGGCTTGTGGCATTAACGAGCCGAGCCATAGATTCAGCTCGGCTTCTTAACGAGCCGCTCGTTTGGCTCGGTCGGGAGGGTGGCTCTGGCTCGGGCCGGCGGCCCATCTGTGCATGCAGCGTGCGAGCCCATCACCCAGCAGCAGCGCCTCGGTCTCATGATCTCCGAACGCACCGAGTCACCGACACCGACACAGATCTATCCCCTTTGCCCCTTCGGCCCTTCCAATCAGGTGACGCCGATCCGCTCCCTCTCAACCCTAGATCCAGCGCCGCCGCGGCACCACACCCTCGCCGACCGTCGGCGCCGGCCCCTCCCCTCCTCCACGGAACCATCTAAATCAGAATTACTTATCTATCTGGATGAACCAAATCATTCTTTAGCAGACACAAGTTTCAAATTGCTAGATTGGTGGAGGTTGAATGCTCATAGGTTCCCGGTAGTGTCCAATATGGCAAAGAAATTTTTAACTGTACCTGCTAGCACCGTATCTTCGGAATCAATCTTTAGTGTTGGCGGTAGAGTACTTGATGATTATCGTAGTGCATTGCGCCCAGCTATGGTTGAGGCACTAATATGTGCTTCTAGCTGGATACGAGGTTCGCATAATGACATGACACCTCCAATGTTTGTGGTATGTTGTTCCACACTAACTCATTTAACTATCATCTTTGTTACTATTGAGTCTAACTCGATTTTCTATCGCAGGAAGAAGATGATGAGGATGATGTCGAATCTATTCCATTTCCTGAGGGTGTGGTGGCTAGCAGTTAGGACAATAACGACTGGATTGTAAGTCTCTCTACCAAAACCTTCATTTGCTGCTGTATACTATATTCAATTGTGTATTAATATTTGTCTGTTTTCCTTTTGAATATACTTTTGTATACTGTCTGCTGCTGGTTCTGCAAAATGGCAATAGAGTGAACTTCTGCTGCTGCCTGCTGGTGAACTTTTGATTTTGTGCTGCTGTCAACTGTGTTGGTTCAGTGATTTTGGGGTCCCCTCGCAGTGAACTATGCTGTACTCTGTTTATGTATTGCTGCTGTGTCTGTACTCTGCATACTGTCTGTCTGTAAATATTTCGGTGCTACTGCTATATTGTTTTGCTGCTGTCTGGAATCTGGTAATTTTGCTGTCTGTCTGCTGTAAATATTTCGATGCTATACTGTTTTCCTGCTGTCTGGAATCTGGTATTTTTTACTGCTATATTGTTTTGCTGCTATATTTGTTTTGCTGCTGTCTGGAATCTGGTATTTTTTACTGCTATATTGTTTTGTTGCTGTCTGGAATCTGTTCTGCTGGCGCTGCTGTAATTTGGACTAATTTGGAATCTGGATGTCTGCTGGCGCAGTGGCGTTGCTATAATTTGGACTAACGAGCCTAACGAGCCGAGTCCGAGCTTTTTACCGAGCCGAGCCTGTTTTGTAGCTCGTTAGTCTAACGAGCCGAGACGCTTTTTTACCGAGCCGAGCCAGCTCGATATCCACCCCTAGTCTGATGTCAGAGAAACGGTCACTCCTCACGGACTAGTTACTAACATTTTTTCTCCTGCTGATCAATGAAATCTATGCTCTTGATTCTAAAAACACATACGGAAGAGACATCGACAACGATAAGCTATGAAATGCAAGCATTTCTAGATAGAAATGCTCATCCGGCAACGAGGTGGTCCATACGGACGAGATGGTGTTCCATGACCCGTCCATGGAACGAGAACAATGTGCGGCTTCAATATCCATTAGCTTCTTGGGCCATTGTATTTTCTTGCAGAGATTGTGTCATTTTAGTGGGTCAAAATCTCACCAACACGAGAACCGAACGCTGCTCGGTTGGCAGAGCGTGGCGTCGATCACCCCGCCCACCCTTCTAACAATGAATGATAGAGCTCCTAGAAAATTCAGTCACTCGTAGGATCTAGCATCCGTTTGGTTTGCGTTCTAGTGTAAAATTATCTTTTCCTCGAGAATACCTGAGAGTACCTTAGATGACCGTACTTCGATCAAACAGCCCGATCTATAACGTGCTAATTTGCCAGAGCTTGGCTCATGTAAAAGCTAAGAGGTGCCTGCAGAAATGGAAGATACAAAGGCATTGTTCTACTGTCACTTGAATATAGCCCATGATTCAAGAAACAGACGGATCATCCTTGATTCTGAATACGTGTGTGGTCGTGCCCATGGATTGAGACGCTGGACATGCAGATTTGTTGTTGTCATCCGAAGTCAGTGGAGAGAGAGAGAGAGAGAGAGAGAGAGAGAAAAAGAGAGAGAGAGAGAGACGGACGGATGCATGGTCCAGAAAGATCCGATACATGTATGATCTTGACATTTTGCCCCACCAAACGTGCATCCTAAATCCACCTTACATTATGCCCACGACATCCTGCTTTGCCGCGTAACTCCCCTGCCTTCTTCTCCGCCTCCGGCCAATACATTTGTCACCGACATACATGCTAGGGTCGGGACGCAAAACTTAGGACCTGTTTGTTTGAAAGGCAAGAGAATTTTACTAAAAGCAGGAATAGATCCTCCAAAATCCCTTTTTTAGACCTTCCAATTTGAATAGCCCTTTGATGGGCTACGACAAGCCACATCATAAAATGATCTGCGTGGTTCTACAAAAACCGATGGTTGTGTAACATGGTGGCACCGTGTACATCAGTGCATGGAAACTTACAGTACCAGGCCTATGTACATGAAGACGTACCGATCATGGTGTACATTAAAGCGTAATGTGCCCACATATTCTCAGCATTACTTAGGGTGAACCACCAAAGGTTCTTGGGCTGGTATATATGACAAAAGATGGACCAAGTCTTAGTAAATTTTTAGTCTATAACACACAGTAACCTCAATAGATAACATCTATCAGAGTGCACAGTTCGGGATAGCATATCAAAAATGCGATATTGCATGAAAAATTGAAACATAACCAAATTACACTGGAAAAGGTTTGTAATATTTGTCACTACAAAGCTATAGAACGCCTTATTCAAGAATTGAATATTTGGGCCAAAGACTTCAGTAGTTAGGTAGTGCAAATAAACAAGGGCACTAAGGCACGTTAGAAGGGAGAAAGATACCAGTGAGCCGTTGTCTGATGGAAAATGTATGACACGATATCATGTTGATTTCACAGCGGATGCAAGTGACTTCACAAGGGCTGGTGACGGCCTTCTTAAAGTGTGAGTGAGAAGGATCATCAGGGATAGTAGTGTCAATGCCCCAGCTTGGTGAGCTGAGCCCAAAGAGGTAGGAACATACATCAAAAGTGTAGATATTCCCAATGTAACCTGAAGCAAAATAGGTAGCACTGTTAGTTGTTTTGTATATTAGTATAGCTGTATAGGTAGCAAAATCGTCCATTGTTATAGTTTCATAATGTTATGTGAACATATTCTCTCATGCGATACAATAACTTCATCAGCTATACAGATTAGATCATGCACAGTAATTGCTTTTTTAAATCGGTTTATTGCCAGAACTGCATGGATAGTTGAAAAACAAAGCCGAAGAACTGAATTTGTGAATTATACCTGAAGAGCAGCCATCCCAAGTGTGTTTCCGATCAGAGAATTGACAGCCGGATGCAAGTCTATTTTCCTTGCGACCAACCATAGGCCACCCACTGACAATAAGGTGGTAGTTGCAAGAATTCGGTGATTGAGCTACAAGAATGTAAAGAACATGTTACTCCGAAATGCTGGATAAAGCACTATGAAAAACTTCAGGAAGTTCTCTGCCTCGTGAAAAGGTGGTTCTATGCTGCAAGCGTTGGTGAACTGATCACAAGAAATTAGTACTTATAGGACTGTTCTTGCAATATGGGCCAATGCAATTTTTTTTTGGAAGAGACCCGGTGTTATCGGTTAGTGTAAAAACTGTTGGTCGTTCTAGCAGGTGTTCCTTCTTCAGAAAGAATAACTTAAAGGTTAAGAAGCTAAGAGAATGAATCTGCAAACCAATTAAGTAAAAACTTCTTCAAGACAGCATGGTTTTGAGAGCTGTAAACCCATACCATGAGGGGAAAAAGTTACCTGCACAGTAGATGTATTCTCAAAGAAATTACGTATGAAAGGCTCCATACTGAACACATCTTCTGGAATCCAAGTGTCACCCATCTTTGGAAATGAGTTGTATGCATGCCCCTGGTCATAGCAGAGAATTAGACGGATAGGACAAATGCTTATCTATACATAGTTTTCAAGATAGCAAAAGAAAGAGAGTGACATACTGCATCATTTCCTGCAACAAATGCTCCAGATATGGCAGTAATGCCTACCACAGCACTGACAGGAATTGCCAGCTTTCTAATTTTTGCTGCACCATTTACCCAATTCATTGATCCAGCCGGAGGGTCTGGCATCACTACTGACAGAGCAGTCCACAATATACCACAATATATAACAAATGCAGATGTCAGATGAGTTGCCAGCCTGTATGGGCTAACCCTTGGTTGAACATACTCAGATGCTGGTTCCTAAGATGAGAAAAAGGAATTGATGAACCTCCAAGCAACAAACCTACTAGTTAAACAAGAAGGGTATTTTATTAGTACCTCAAGACCACTTTTCACCATCCACCAGCCAATCAGTCCTTGCCCACCACCAAGTGCAAAAAGAGCAGAGAGCCTGAGTCCAAGTTGGCGGGTAACATATCCTTTTGCAACAAAGTATGCGAAAGGAACAGCAAATACAAAGCCCAAAGTTCTTCCCCACATTCTGTGTGCATACTCCATCCAGTATATAAATTTGAAATCTTCAAGGCTCATTCCTTTGTTCACCCTAGATATGTTCATGGAATGCTGCTATAGCATTAGGAGAAATATGATATCTAAAACAGTATCAAAATGAAATAGTTATAGATGTTTCAAAGGGGAGAAAAAGATGTGACTGACCATGGGTGGGAGTAAGGAAAGATCTCATGGCAATTAGAACCAAAGGCACCTTGTGCGGAGAGTTCATGTGTAGAGTTTATTTTCCCGCATAACTAGCAAATTCATTTTGACTTCTCTAAAAGGCTAATTGGACCGGAGGGCACAGGCGCACAGCCCAGTCCAACTTTTTCACAACTTTTTGCTAACAAGCTGTTAGTGATAAAATTATAAAGTTAGAAGATGTTCTCACTTCTCACTGACATGTTCTATTGGCCCTTGAGGCATTTACAAAATTGCAGCTAATCATTTACCACAGGTGGTGACAATTAAACAATCCTTGAGAAGCTTCTCTAGTAAGGAAATATCTTCTAATCCATTTCCAACGACCTATAATATTTAAGATGAGTTGTTCAATAGTGCTGTAAACATTTGTTCTCAGATTCGTCAATCAACCGGGGGAATTATTAAGGACTAAGGCAAAAGTGCAGTAAAAGCTCTGCTCAGCAGCACCAATATGATATTGGCATTTCCAGGAGATGCTAAGGTCATCTGAGAGGACCATAAAAATTGAATATGCTAGAAAATTAAGTGGATTGCATTATTTGCTTGCATCTGCAATGGTTCAACACCTTTCACCAGTGGGGTCTTGGCAATAGCAGGCTGCTGTAAAGCAACGCATAAATGAAAGGCAACAATTGCATTCTTACCTCTTGTACTCAGGTGACTGCTTATATTTCTCGAATTCCAGTAGCCACTCTTTGTCTGACATTGGAGGCAAGGCCCCAGTGAACTTCCAGTCAGTCATTGACAGACCAGAACGTGTGAGCCGAGTGACTCCTCCAAGTATGACCAAGCTGAATACCCAGGCAGCACATCCGAAGAGCCAGATCCCAACTGCCTTCTGTGCTTGAGGCCCTTTGGTAACGAGCAACTTCAGCCCTGAATTTGCTGCTGCATTTCCCATAGTTGAATTCAGCGGTGCTGTCGTAGTAGATATTTTCCGTGTGCACTGGCCCAATAAATTCTAAAATGAAACGAATGAATCAGCTGTATATTTAGGAGAATTCCTTTCAACAAGAGTAGCATTTTGTAACACAAGTATGATTGTATGAAGCCAAGGTAAACATAAAAATGCGATAAACTACATATCATGCTCCTTAAAAGTTAAAATATGAATTCTATAGCCAAACTGCCCATTTCATACATAAAAAACAAGATTGAATCAACACTTTTTTTTTCACTTTGAGTAGTTACTGAAAACAGAGAGCCCGTTTTCTCATCAACACAAAAACGTTCTCGAGCAGAGGTTAGTGGCATATGCTATTCCTCCCACTACAAAACTTAGACCACAGGCAAGGGCAAGCTTTATTATATCTATAAGGTCATTTACAGCGGGAAATTTAACTTTTTGCCACCCTTAAGAATGCCACCTATTCAAATGTCATCATCTTCGTTGCAATCAACAATTTGCCACTCTTAAGATGTGGTTGACTAATTTTTTGCCACTTTCGAGCCCACGAGGCGCCAAATCATGCCATGTCAGCGCCTCCCCGCCACGCTGGCCCGCGCCTGCGCCTCCGTCGGCGCGCCGCCGCCCGCACCTCCCCGCTCGCCGGCGCCCGCGCCTCTGCCTCCGGCCCCGCGCCTCCCCGCTCGCCCGCGCCCGCGCCTCCGCCTCCGGCCCCGCACCGCCTCCCCGCTCGCCCGCGCTTGCGCGCCGGGGACGGAGGTGGAGGCGCGGGCGCCGGCGAGCGGGGAGGCGCGGGCGGCGGCGCGGGGACGGAGGCGGAGGCGCGGGCGCGGGCGAGCGGGGAGGCGCGGGCGGCGGCGGCGCGCCGACAGAGGCGGAGGCGCAGGCGCGGGCCAGCGTGGCGGGGAGGCGCTGACATGGCATGATTTGGCGCCTCGTGGGTTCGAAAGTGGCAAAAAATTAGTCAACCACATCTTAAGAGTGGTAAATTGTTGATTGCAACGAAGAGGATGGCATTTGAATATGTGGTATTCTTAAGGGTGGCAAAAAGTTAAATTTCGCCATTACAGCAAGCAGATAACCCTTCCACTCCAAAATCATCCAATGCTAACCCAAAACGAAAATGCCTCGCATCCAACCCGACACTAATGTCCCCTTTGTCGCAAATCTCCTCATGAAGAAGTCGTGTACGATTCACTCGCCTCGAAGATGATAGCATCAACACGAGGAACCACACAAGGCGAGGAGGGGGGGAGGCAGAGAGACGCGGCACCTTGGGACCGAGGGAGCGGAAGGCGTGGAAGGGGGCGAATCGGGAGGCGGCGAGGAAGCCACCCGTGAACCGCGCGGGTGGCGGGAGGAGGTGGCCGCCGCCGCCGCAGGAGCCGGATCCAACCCTAGGAGGTGCCGGAGCCGGAGCTCTCCTCGGGAGGCGAGGGGCCATCAGGGAGGCGGCCTGGTCCTTGCCCCGGCGGAGCAGCGCCGCGGCCACTCTGCTCCCCATCATGGCCGCGGTGTCGCGGCGGCTTGCGGAGGAAGAAGGCGACGAAGAGCTCGTCGGGCTTTAGAATTGGGAAAAAAAAAATTGTGGGGTTTAGGCGCTAGTCACGTCATGGAATGGAATTGGATCCTTGATGAACAAGAGGCATTAACACACAGTTTTGTGCCACGGAAAATGCTTCCCAAAACCGCCTCATGATTCGTGCGAGCGTGTAGGCCCCGGTAGCCAGTGGAGTGTGGACTGTGGGTCGAATTGGTTCGTATGTACGGTGAAAACGGATCGGATTTGTTTCCGAACATTCGGATAATTTTCGAATATAAAATATTTTGGCTTGGAATTTTTGCCAGATAGTTCCGATCGAAAATAAATACGGATTTTTTTTTATCAAAAACGTATATAAATACGATAGCTACTATCCATCGAATACGAATATGGACTCGAACTATCCGATGACGACGGAGTCCGCATATCCGGCCCACTAGCCGTAACTAAGTCTATAGGCCATAGCCGCTACTAGTCAGTGTTGTAGGCGTGCAACTGAGGCAAATGAAGTGCGCACATAAGGTGGATTGGTTGCAGGTACTGCACGTGCCCTGCTGGCTGCTGTTGCTGCCACCGCCACGTGGTCAAAACTCAAAATTCGATCCACGCAAGTATATCGTTTTACTACATCGTAGTAGGAGCAGGAGGCCAGGAGCTGCAGGACTAGTATATACTCATACGATCCTACTAAATTCTGCATGTGTGCAGTGCAGCATTAGGGCCTGTTCTTTTCAACTGCGGCTTTTGGCTGAAATTTTTGAATTTTGGCTGTTTACAGTACAAATTACGGAGAGACAGATACTCACTTGCGATTTTGGCTGGTACAGATGTTGAGTTTTTAACGTGTAGATCGTTAAACTTGTAGACCATGTCTTGAGAAAATACTCCGTTTGAAAGTTAGATACTGTAGCAAAAGCCAAAAGCCGCCAGCTTGTGAGGTAAAGAACAGGCCCTTAGCCATACTGCCCTTACATATATATAATGCAACTAGCACTAGCCATTACTACTGTTGTTGCATGTATGCTGAAACCAATTTGCGGACTATCGAGTATATTTCTATTGTAGACGAAAAATATTTATGCTTGTTCAAATTTCATGAATATTTTGACAAGATAAACTAGTTATGTATTTTCATTGATTTGCGATGTACAATTTAAAGGGTTTTTATGTTCCGATAAATATTCGTGTCTGTATTCATTTCGATCCATATTCGCTCCATATCTGTATTCGACATTATTCGTATTTGTATTTGTATTTGTTGGAATTATAGAGCACTCGCTTTTTATATAGAATAATCTTAAAAATATGTGGTCTTTTATTCATAACATTTACAACTAAACTATGTCACGTAACTTAAGAAATTTAAAAACACAACTAAAAACAAAAGTTACCATCTAGATTTTTAATAAATTATAAGATGAAAGTCACATAAATTACCGTCCGTTGGATCATAAGTTACCATCGATAGCTTAAAAATCACTAACATAAGTTTAAAATTACCATCAGCTTATGAATTTGAAAAAAGTTTAGGAATTACCATGATTTTAACACTAAGTTATCATTATAGTTTTACAAAATTATCATCCTAAATTCAAAATTACCACAGTTTCTATAAATTTAAAACATTTTAAACTTATCATCAATTGCAATAAAGTTACCGTCAGTTACACCCTAAGTAATCATCTACACTTTAAGCAAGTTATGCCACTCTAATATAAGAATTTACCATCATTTTATGTTTGTGTAGAAAAGTTCAAATTTTACCATCGGCTGCACCCTAAGTTATCATCGACACTTTAAACAAGTTACACCCTAACATTTTGTGAGTTTTCAAAAAGATTAAAACTACAGTAACTTTATTGCACGGTGTCGCTCGATCCCATATGCTTGCTACCATGTCGCTTGATTGGACAACTTATAATCCAACGCATTGTAAGACTATCACACTGGTAGTAGCGCGCTAGATTTCCTGATATATTAGGTGGGTTCTTTTTCACTTTGGCTTTGGCTTCCGTTGCTACAGTAACTAATTTTTAAACGGTGTATCTTTTCAAGGCGGAGTCTACAGGTATATTATAGTACACACCATACCGAGTTTAACTGTACTGACTAAAATCGCATGCGACTTTTTCCTCTTCATACTATCTCTCATGAACAATCAGAATCCAAAATTCATAAGCTAAAAGCCAAAGATACAACCAAAAAGAACACACCCACTAATAAACTTCTTGAGAAGAATCATTTGAAATTGTTATATGCAAAAACCAGTTGAATAATAGGCACAGTAACATGATACATCCGTGTTTGTTCATGGAGTTTCCTAGGGTTTGTTCTTCGAGACTTCATCTTCTTTACTTATACTAGTATTGCTATATACTACTTACGTTTACTATGGCAGCCAAAAAAATTCTCCCAAGGTATATATTCCAGGCAGATCCATAGTCAAACCAGTAACATCAACCCGCACGAGCTACTTAGCTAGGGTTTGGGCATTATGAAAGCATCTAGACCCCTAAGATTATTGGTTTTGGTAATTAATGACGTTATATGATCATGGGACTAATGTGTGCGCCAAGTGTTTGAAGGGATAAGTTCAAATGGCGAAGAAAGAGGCTCATAAAATATCTCATAAAGATTCAAAGATCTCAAGGGCGACAAGGTAAATAGTTTAGGGATCTATTTTATTTTTACCGGTCTTGGTGAAAGGTTGGAAGACCGGATTATTGGATAGATGCCGTACTATTAAGAGGGATCACGGTGATTTGCTTGATCATATTCAAATGTGCCCTATGGATCAATTTAGGATCATGCATACACTTAGAAATTATTTCTTAATCAGAACTGTGCTTTGTCAGAAAATTCGGTAGTACCGGCGTTCTACTGGCGGAACTACCGCATGGCCGGAAGTATTGGGCCTCTGAGCGGATCGTTTATTCCAGAGAGCGCCCGGAGTCTGAGTTAGTCTCTCGGAAATCGAAAGTACCGCAAGTTCAACTACGGAACTACCGCATGTGCGGAAGTTCCGGGGTCCCGAGCGGAACTTCAATTCCAGAGAGCGCCCGAAGTCAAACTTAGCCTCTCGAAAAACGAAAGTATCGCGGATTGAACTGCGAAACTACCGCATACCGGTAGTTCCGGACATTAGAGCGGAACTTCAATTCCAGAGGGGGCATTGACTTGGAGTTAACCTCGCTGAGATCGGAAGTACCGGGGTGGAGAGTGGAACTTCCGGATTTCCGGAAGTACCGTGATTTTAATGGCGGTAGTACCGCACTCATTGTTCAACGGTTACTTCTGACCGCCTGACATAGCCGTTCTGTTGCGACGGCGGAAATCCGGTAGTACCGCCCGTATAACGGCGGTAGTTCCGTTTTCCCTGTTTTTTCAGGATAAATTAATACAACGGCTATTTGAGGTTGGTGGGGGTATAAATACATCCCCACCAGAACTTGTAGTATTGTTGAACCCATATTGAACATCTTTGACCCTAGAGCAACCTCTCACACCTCTCTTTCACTCTTGCGCATTCAATAGAGGTAGTTGAGCCCAATTCAAGCACATTGCATTCTAGATTGATTAAATTGGCACTTGTGTGTGATCAAGCCGCTGTGGTTCATTTCTCTTGGTGCTTGCCGGCACCTAGACGGCTTGGCGGAGGTTCCGGTGATCTTGTCAAGAAGATTGTGAGAAGAGCCGGAAGATTGTGAAGGCTCGGAGCTCGCCTACCCGGAGAGGGAAAGGGCTACCGCTAGTGATCGAGGTGATTAGGCTCAATTCGTGGAGCCGGTCCGATTTGTTCGGGCTTACCTCAACGTGGACTAGGGGAGACCGGCAAGTCTCCGATCACCACGGTAAAAAGTGATCGTGTCAATTGGGGTTTGCTTCCTTGTGCTAAATTTCATTCAAGCAACTTGTTCTATTTGAATTATTTGATTGCTTACTTGGTTAGAGTAGCAAACCTTGTTCTAGGCTAATTGTCATTGCTCTTAGTCAAATTGCTCGTATCAGTGATCACTTGAGCCATTGTAGGTTGTTTAGTAGAATTATTGTTTATTTGCTCTAGTCAATTTATTAAGTTTAAAATTGCTAATTGGATTTAGTCAAAAATTTTAAAACCGTCTATTCACCCCCCTCTAGTCGGGCTCCTTGATCTTACACATTATTATATTGGTCATTTGCTCTCAAAGGTATTGCTTGCTCAGCCTTAAATAGCTATTTTGCCAAACTAGCCAAAAATTATGGATATCTCTACTAAGTTAATTCGCCTCACCCAAATCATATCATCCTTTGCTTCCACCACTCGCAATAGCTTTAGCCGCATTGTTAGCTTCATCGGCTCCTTCAACGACCGGACCAGCCTCCTCGCTGCGACTGTGCAGTCCTCGGTCTCCTCTCCATCACAAGCACACGACCACGACGCAACATCTACTATGACTAATGATGCATTCAACATCAAGGTGGTGACACCGGCGATAGCACTAGACGACGCAAAGGCGGAGTCTAAGCGCATCTCCAAAGAGTGCCAGGACCGTCTTCGTCTTCGCCACGTCGGCCTCGTTGGCGATGTTCGTGAGCTTCCCCAAGCCCGACAATGACTATGGCCGCCGGATGCGATTCGATCGTGAACGTCCGTTGAATGCATGGCTCGATCGACGGCTAAAAAAACGACGCGCCGTAACACTAAGAGCATCTCCAATAGTGACTTATGAGCTAGCTCTAAGCATATTATTTCATATTTTAATAGAAGAGAGAAAAAACTATCTCTTGATCAAGAGCTAGTCTCATACACACATTCCAAGATTATGTGAGAGTGTCATATGAGGCTATTTATGTTATGAGCTATGTGCTAAAAGTTAGTACTATTGGGGAAGTTGTCTTAGAGCTAGTAACTAGCTCATACTGTTGGAGATGCTCTAAGGCGCTGGTAGTTGCGCGGTAGAATTGGCGTTATTTGTTTATTCTTTTTTTACTATTCAGTGTTCACCATGTTAGGCTTGTTTTTTTTTTGTCTTATAGTTTATATCTTATGATTTCTCCCGAATAAACAAATAGGATAACTTTTTTATCATCATTGTGAAGCGGCTTATTAGAACAACTTTTTTGAAATGGTTTATCAACATTTGATTCATAGATATAAGACTAAAAACCATTGACTGTAGCCATAAACCATCTTCCATTCTTTGATACAAAGGCTTAATTTTTTTTCACTTATGGCTTGTGCCTTATGCCTTATGCTACAGTAACTAGCTTCAAATTGTGTGTATTTTCAAAGCGAGGTTGATAGAAAGATTGTAGTAAAAAGTGTACTGAATTCAGTTGTACTGGTCAAAATCGCATGTAACTTTTTCTTTACGTATTGTCTCTTATAAATAGTTAGAATTTAACAATTTAAACCATAAATTATAAGACAGCTAAAAAAACTCAACTTTTTTCGCTCCCAAAGGACAAACATGGGTCTACCGCGAGGAAGACAAGTTTAGCAAGTTCATCCACTCGAGTGCTCGCTGGTAATAAGTTGTTGTACCTCGAGGAGCCGAGGAAGACAGGGCTAGGTACTTGTATACTTTAATATTTTGCTATTATTAATATTAACAAAAAGGGTTTTTCTTAATAAAAAAAGATGGCAACCGAGTTATGAATCAGGTCCAGAGTGAGACAACAGCCGAGACAACAGCAGCATAAAGAAATAAGTGTACGATTTAAAACACTATTTTTTTTGTCACTTCCCTTCTGTTTATATTAATTTCTAAAAATTGTGTTTTTACTCTTCTATAGTACTTAGCTTTTAAATAAAATGTCTTTTTAAGACAGCGTCTACTAGTTGATTGTAGTACATACTATAACGATTTTATTTATATCGATCAAAATCACACGAGTGTCTATTTCTACAATCTTCTCTAAAAGCTGTTACTATTTATAAACCAAAACCAAAAAATAGCTTATGGCTTATAACTTTTGGGTTGTTTGTAAGAGAGAGTGTGGATTAATAAAAACTCGTGTACGGTTTTAGCCTATATAAATGAAGTCGTTACAATATGTACTATAATTAATTTATAGACTCCGTTTTAAAAAAATACTTTATTTGAAAGCTAGTTATTATAGAAAAATCAAAAAGTAACTTTTAAAACTCCAAAAAAAGTGGCCGAGAATGCTTTGGGTTTTGGATATTTTTGCAGGTTGTGTTCCAAGTAACATAAATTAGCCGCAACCTTCAACGGCACGTACACGGGGTACAAGATACCCATCTAGTGTACAATTTTCAACAGCATTTTTGTCCATTTCGTCTAAAGTTTCTTACTTTTAGTTTATTATTTACTATTTCTAAATTTCATTCTTTTCTGACTTTTTGATTTTTTTGAGCTTTTTTGCCGATTCTTTTTCCCGTATTCGTTTGCATTGTCCGTAATAGCCTAACCTGTTTTTTCATTATTAGTTTTTTAGATTTAGTTACGTAAAATAAATCATCATCAATTACAGTGTAATTTCAATCATAAATCAGCTTATTTCAGCATAGCCGAACGCGGCACCTAAAAGTTCGCCAATCCGGCTTCAGTGCCCGCCCTGTTTAGTACGGGAGTGCCACGGCTCTTCTTCTCAGTAAGAACCTGAAATTTTCAGAAACCTCCCCTCTCCCTCTTGTTCTGAAAAAAACATTCGGAAGCCTCGTCTGAGCTTCTCATTGGAATGGAACGATGGCAAATGGCAACGCTCTCCAGTATCCCTTAGCATCTCAGTACTCTATCGAGACGGTCCACGAGTAGAGTTCTTGCTCCGGCACGCCGAGTTCAAAGGTGACCAGGCCGCAACCGTCGTCGTACGAGAAACCAACCGCCTCCGAATCGACAGCTACAATCTTCGGCCTCGTCGAGGAGTAGGCTCCAACAGTCCCTGAACCGCGCACTTTGAGCTCGACGCCGGCATTTCCATTGTGCCTCACCTCCTCCACCGCTCCGCCGGAGTTGAACATCCTGATCAGACCGATTGGCGCAAAGGCGGCGCCATTCGGCAGACGTTTCAGAGGAGCAACGGTGAAAACTTCGTATTCGCGCGGCTTCAGTGTCACAGGCAAGGAGCTGTCCTCTGGTAGGAAGATCACCTCTCCTGAAAAAGGGGCAGGAGATTGCGTGGTAGTACTAATCTCATGATCTCATCTGAAAGGTAGTTAAGATGAACAAGGCTACACACTTTTTTTTTGACAGTATTCAGCGAGAATGATTTTTACCTCCTATATGCGAATACACGATTACGTCGCCGTTCCAGTTATCGCCAGCGATCTTCGGAAGGTAGTCCACATCCTGTGCCCGAATAACCCCAGTGATCGTCCCAGGCTGTTCATCATGGATAAGATTCTTCTTTCCTACTCGGCACCAGCCAGCACCTTGGCAATTGAAGGCGCCGATTACACCGGAATGCTCATTCAGATTCCAAATCTTGAGAATACTGCAAGCATGCAACGATTTAGAGTTGTTAAGTGTTGTACCGGTAACATCAACTAGTAAACCAAAATTTTCTGTAAGTCCATTGCTAACCTTTTGCCATCCCTTGCAGGGTCAGAAAACAGGCAGTCTCTAGTTGGTCTCCCTGGAAGTTTGGCTCTCAGGATCGATCCGTCAGGAAGCACAAGCTTCTTCAGCAAATCGAAGTCGTGGTTTCCAGGCTTGTCACTGTATGGTCACAGAGTTAGCATAAAAGAATTCAGCATATGGCAAAGTTGAGCATCCTATACTGACTCCATAACTTTTACCTGACGTATATGGCGCAACCGCCGACTGCTCGTGCTGCGGCATGGTATTCAGCCATCGGGTGAACGCTCTGGTGGCATGGAAACAAAAGCCATATCAGCAGTGAAGGCATCAAAGGACTCAAAGTAGCAAGAGAGCAGCAGAAAGTAGAGATTCTCACATGGAACATGTCCCAATCCGGCTGCATGAATTCTCCAAGAAAGACAGTATTGTAAGCGACAGATGCAATGTGTATAGTATGAGAAGCTGGGTCTCTAGGCCAGAAATCGTCAGAGGCTCTCACAACGGCACTCCTTTTTGAACTGTAGCAAGAGCAGGGACATGTAAACAACTCACAGTTTCAGGCAATTGCACAAAAACTGTACTTTCAAGAGCAGAACAAGCTTTACCTGTATAAGTTATCTGTGCTGTGGCTCATGCACGATATTATACCGTTGTCACGGAAATTCCTAGCAATGGAAGCTTCTAGAGCTTGTTGATACTTCCTAGCCAGCAGTACTCTTCCCCCATGGCCAGCACCTAGTGTCTCAAGAATGTTCTGCACATCTACTTTCACTCCGTCGATCCCAGCAGATGCAAGATATGAATGGAGCTCATTGTAGAAACTGAATACTTTCTCAGGGTTCACAAGGCCAAGGCCATTAGTAGTTATGCTGTTCAAGGCATCACAGGGTTCGTTCTTCTGAACTCCGGGTGATGACACAGGGTATTGCATCTTTGAATCGTAGTGCTCCATCCCATCACCACCTGGCCTCACTCCACCCCAGTATCCAGTAATCGCATGCCACACATAAACATACCTGAATTTTGGTACAAGAAGTTAGAAAGATGAGAACTTCCAGAAATTTATCATTCATAAACTGTATGAGATGTTTTTTTTTATGAAATAGCAGTACAACACCATACTTTAGCTCATGTTTCCTCTTAATTTCAGTGACAATATGTGCAAGGCCATTTGCCGGATTATCTTCCCTGTGACCCTCCCTCCCATTTTTCTGAAACTTGTGGTTCTCCTTAATGTGAGTTAACCTGTTTGCAAAGCTGTAGACAGAATAGGCAAACATCAGAAATCATAACTGAAGCTCTAGAAAGTGTGTACAGAAAATAAGCATAACATTTGGATGCTTCTAGGCAGCTTACTTGGCTGCATTATCAGATATACATGCAATTCCCGCAGGATCCATACTGACTGACTGCCATCCATCATCAATTATGACAAACTTAGGACAAGCTCCACCTTTTTCTAGACTGAAAATACAAAAAAAAAAAAGGTGGAGTTTTAGTATAATAATTTCATACGGTAAACATTACTATTGGGGGAAATATGTGCTGTTGTTTAACACCTCTGTAATCCTTCCTCCACTCCTTCAGCAGTAACATCGGTGTAAAATGCATCCCATGTGCACCAGCCAAACCAGTTTAGCATGGCTGGCATCTGCAGCAGGCTGGGAGTTAGAGGCTCTGAAATAGCAAGGATGCAAAAGGCAGATACAATTACTTGAAAGAAACTTCTAACTACCTTCTTCTTTTCCCTGTGAGAGAACGTCTGCAGGTGCCTCTCAACAGCTCTGCAAGAAGTTGACTCATGTGATCTCAGTAAGCAAGCAGTGCATTATGGAAAAGTAGTTGGCAAATTGAATCGGAAAACTGCAGAACAAATACAGTACGCAATGTAGTGAACTGAAATAGGAAGATTTATCAGAGAAGGAATTGGCATACTTGACAGCATTCGTGATGACCTCAAACGGATCCGACCCCGCACCGACGAAAACTAGATGGGTGCCTTCAAATGATTCCACAGCCGGATCACCTGAATTATGAAGAGCAAGAGTGCTATTATATCTCATGAAACAACAGTGCTCAAGTCAATGGAGAGAAATTTCCACGGTTCTCTGAATTACCACTCTCCAAGCAAATCTCGAGCTCGTCATCAGCGTTCCCCTGAAGGACAGCACGGAACGAGCCCTCCAAGATCGGAAGGAAGACGGTGTACACAGCAGATTGCTCGTCCCCGGCGCCATCGCCGGCGAAATGCGATCCGTCAGCGCCCTCGACGATCAGGAACTGGGTCTCGAAGGGGATGTCGCGGCCCGACGAGCCCATCCTCTGCGTCATCCACCACATCTTGAACCGGAACGTGCACATGAATCGCAGGTCTCTGCAACACCAGCATACCGTGACTTGACATTTTTCAGTTCTGTTCTTCGTGTCCTGATGGGGAAAAGGCTCTCTTTTTAAGTTTTAACTTTCTACTAAAAAGAGTTCATTTGGCCAGCCAAGTGTTCGCTGATTGTCTTTCTTCCTATTTTTGGGAAGAACTACAATGTAAGGAAGGAGAGTACAGTAACAGAACAAAACTAAACTAAAAAAAATATTTTGACAAAAATCGCTCGCGAACATCTGTTCTTCAGCGAACAATGTTGAAAGGAGGATAGGAAATTTTCCCTTTTTTAAGTAGATATTGAAATTTTACTTCACATCTGAATTTTTACTTTCCACGACTACTATTTACCAAGAGTCCAGAGAGGAAAAACTGGAAACTGCGTAGTTAAACCCTGACAAAATCATTATTTTTTTCTCTCGATTCTTGCACAAGAAAGATAAAAAAAAATAAAACTGAATCGTATGTAAATAAAACATCACAAACAGAACAGCTGAACAGAGCTAAAACAATTGCAATAGCTGAAAAGACAAAAAAAAAACGCACGCCTCGCTTACCTGAGCTTCCCGATGGGGAAGACGCTGCGGCTGCCGGCGGGTGCCGACTGGACGCCGAGGAACGCACCGTTCATCATGCCGCCGCCGCCGGCCGGCGTCACGAGCACATTGTCGTGCACCTCCGTCAAGATCTTGGCCCCCAGCACCACCAGGCTGCCGTCCTGGACCGTGATCCCGGCTCCCACCGTCATCTTCCCCCAAACCCTTCGCTCGACCGGCTCAGACAAATGTTCGTAGCGAGATTAACAGCAGCAGCTCGGAGCACTCGAAAATTCGCAGCGCCGCTAACGCCACGGCGGTGAGTCCTCGCTCTGCCGTGCCTGCTCTCCTTTTATAGCGGCCGTGGCGGTGAATTTTTTCACTTGGCCCCTCAGATGCTCTTGAATTAAGAACCGCATCGTGTCTTTATTTATTCTTCCCAGGAGGATGGGTCGGCAACCACGGACGGATCCACGTGGTGGGTCCCATTGTGTTACAGAATATTGAGTCCAAAAAAAATTATAGTAGGGATTAATACTTTTATTTTATGTGTAAACCTTTTAGGCTAAACTCAATGCACATAGTTTTTTCTTAAAACCTAATGAAAGATGCATTAGTAGTCCAAATTTTTAGTAGTTAGCAGCAGTCCACGAGAAGTCTCCACTTCCAATTAGTCTATGAGGCAACTATAGCAGGCTGAGCCGACCCTTGAGTCAGCATAAAAAGGACCACAACAGGCCATGGCGTTCATTTGATGATCCCAAGCATATCACCTCGTTGCAACCATCGATGCTTGTTCATCTCGTATAGTCGGTCAGGAGATATGCACCACGTCCGCCAAAAAGCCACACCTAGCTAGGCAGCAATGGTAACTAGTTAAAGGTGTAGGGAGAAAGGGTCGGTAACTAGTTAGAGGTGTAGAGCACAAAGCACAAACTCTGGAGCTGCAAATTTCGAAGACATAAATGGGTGGGTTTTTTTTAACCGTGGTTTATAAATTTTGACTTAAATTTTTAAATTCTGGTTGTTCGTGAGAGAGAGCGCGTGCGTAAGGAGAGAGCTACTCTTGTGTGATTTTGATCGATATAGATGAAGTCGGAACAGTATCTATTACAATTAATTTGTAAAACCTACCTTAAAAAATTATTTCATTTGAAAGCTAGTTATTGTACAAAATCAAACTATAAGTCAAAAAACCATTCGTTATCGGATCAAATCCTCCGTATAGTACCTTTGAGTTTGCAACGTGACGCCGCTAAGTTCTTGTTTGAAACACGGTAATTTTTTTATTACTATAATAATTAAATTGTTTTACATGAAATTACTGTAAAATTTCTGGTCTCAAACGGGACCCAAAACTTGCAAACTATTACAACGTAGAGGTCATTAGAGCAGCCTTATTGTGAACCAATTGGAATACAATACAAACCGACTAGCCATATATTCACTTCGTTCATAAATGTATGATCATTTTAGAAAATATATAGTTATTTTTTTAAAACTTTAACTACTAACATATATAAAATAGTACTTAGATTGATTGAATGAAAATAGTATCATTAGATTAGTCACGTAAACTATTACACGTGCAGGTCACTAGAGCATTTTCCTGTGTCTTACCAATTGGGATACAATACAAACCGACTAGCCATATAAATTGTTCTGTTCAGTCTGTATACCAGTTGTCTATATTCAGGTTGTTAGAAATTGATCCATATGAGCAAGGATCATTTTTTTTAATTCCAAAGTATGTACGGTTTAGTACTATAATGCTAAGGCAAGATAGATGAGACCAATTTATAAGGTGGAGTCCTTACCACTCCTTGAATCATGTGACATATATATAGAGATGGCATGAGGATGGCTATAGTTAATCACACACACGCACGTGCGCGGGTATTCGCGTATTTTCGCGTGACAATCGTGTGACTAAGTCCACCTTTATTTTTACTAAACCATGCATCAACCTCTCTCTCTGATTGAATGAGATTCAAACATTTGAATGAGACTTTATTGGGTTTGATGACAGGCAGTTACCAGTGGGTATTTAGCTAGTTAAATATGTCAGTTATTAAAGGGTAAATGACTGTTTTAATCATGTCAGTTATCAGTCTGTCTATATATATGCTGTAGACGTCTAGAGTATGTGTGAAGAATCTGACTGCCTCCATTATATTCCTCATGCGAATATGTGTGCTATTGTGTTGTGCCGTCTGAATTTCATCGACTCTTCTTTCCGGCGTACACTGAAGAGGAGCAGTATATCCGGACCGTTGCTGCCGTGAAGACCTGCATGGGGGCGGCAATAATATTTCTAGGCAGCGCACATCTGCGCGATCGCTCACTTCACTGCGTCATCTGCGTTCTGCACTGCATCAAGCCTGCGCTACTTCCTGTTCTTCATCAAGCTCAAAAGTAAGTCGTTCGCGCTTTGTTCGACTTTGTTACTATATTTTCCTTGTGTATATACTGAAGTATGATGAGTAGCCCGCTGTTAGTAGTAAGTTTTGCATCACTGATTTATTGTATTTATCTCCTAGTAAAATTTGGAATTAAAATATTGCCAACATTTACAACATAGGTTGCAATCATAAATATCTCCCAATGCAATTTCAAACTCTCGTGGGACTGATTAAACCAGTGATAAGTGATTCCGTGTTTGGGCCAAGTAGTAGCAAAACACGTTACATGTTTGAAAAACAAATTGCCACTAACTAATAAAATAATCGGTACAAATTGACCGGTGGTGCAATATTGCCCGTTCTTCTGGTCTACGAAGCTGTGGTGATGTGCGCGCGCACACACACATACTGTAATCCAGCGTGGTCGCGTGGAGAAGGGGCGCGGTGCAGTGGTGCCCTACCACATCCATGCAAATATGGAAGTTTGCTACAGTGCTACTGCATGTGAGCGAGACGTGCCCTCGATTCTCACGTAGCAGCATACCCTGGTCGGTTCGGCTTGAGGTTATGGCTTCTGGCTTATTTTTCATTATTAATAAATTTTGTTTTTTTTCTGAATTTTTGGTTTTTTGTTGAGCTTTTTTATATTTTTTATATTTTTAATTTTTTAAATTTAATTATGCTAAATAAACCTCTGTCAGCTACAGTGTTTTTTTCAGCCAGCTACAGTGTTTTCAGCCATAAGTCATGAGCTTTTAAGCCCAACTGATCACCACCTAAAACTCGATCGTGCCGACTGAAACATTGTTTGGGCCTATTTTGAAAATATTATTTTTTTGTACGGCTGTAGTACTGCTACAGTGTATTACTATAGTGTTTTTGTCACGTGTCGCCATCTCATTTGCTCGTTACATGAACTTATTGTATCACCGATATACAGTAGAAATTTTCGTCTACTTATTGACACGCTTAGCTTATCTTTTTTTTAATGTGACACGCTAAGAAAAGCTGGATGCGATGCCAATCTTGAAGAATACAGATCGATCTGGTACGAGTATAATATTACTAGTTGGATAATTATAGCGGGGCTATCAACTTTTATGGTGGTGTTCAGTTGGGTTTAAAAGCTCATGGCTTATGGCTGAAAACACTGTAGCTGACTGAAAAAAACACTGTAACTGACAGAGGCTTATTTAGCATAATTAAATTTAAAAAAATTTAAAATATAAAAAATATGTTAGCCCAATATGTATAATACAAACGAATACGGGAAAAAAGAACCGACAAAAAAGCTCAACAAAAAGCCAAAAGTTCAGAAAAAGACGAAATTTATGAATAGTAAAAAATAAGCCAGAAGCTTAAGCTGAACCGATCAGGGCCATATCACACTTGCATGGTGGTCCGCGGACTTGTGTGGGCATTAATTTTTAGAGTACAATTAATTATTTTAGCAGTATATATATGATAATAATAGATAAATTATATCTAAAAATAAAGGGTTACAAGTCACATGAAAGAATTAAAATATTAGATCATGTTGGACCAAGAGAAAGTGGTAGGCATTTCACATTACTCTCAGTTTTAATCAATTTCTGTGAGCAATAATCACACAGGGCGTAAGGTTATTATTCTCCCAGATAAAGGCTCAAATCTGTATAAAAATTCCTATGTCTCTGTATGTTCATACATCGAGTTTTCTAGAATTTTCCCAATTCAAACAAATTATATGTAAGATCGGTATTAAAACATCGTTATTAATCATAAGAAGGGTCCACCTAATTAATAGTTAGCTACTTTTTTAGATTTTCTCGCTACCATTCTCATTTATTAGGTAACATCCATCGGTTATGGATTGCTACACATAATTAGGGTACATCAGGTTAAAAGGCATGATGTTTCTTTTTATTTTTTTTGTAGAATTTCTATAATTTTTTCTTTTCAGTCAACTGATGTAATCAACCATCTTATGCTTTTATTGTATGATAGATAACACCTAACGGTTGATATAATTCAATTTGAATTAGAATATACCACATCGATGACAATTCTAGAAAAAAACTAAAGTTGTGAAACACACATTGTTGGCTCCCCTAATTCCTTACTTGTTGATTTCCTCTTACATATGCACATATGTAGATAGAAATCTCCATGTGTATGTGGCTCCCCTAATTCGTTGCTTGTTGATTTCCTCTTACATATGCATTTATGTTAGATCTTTGATTATGCATGAAGATGAAAATAGCATTTAGCTTCGATCTTTCATTGCATCTATGCGTATAAGTGTTGGATTCATTCGTGTGCATGGCTCAATGGCAGGTAGCTTCGCGCGTTATTCGTCTGCTTAGGTTACGTATCACATCTCGCATGTCGATACAAGTTTGATGCCGGTGAGGGTGGGTCTATCGTGGGAGGTAAACTGAGACACGTCGGGTGATGCGGCACAGCGAGGGGTCAGGCGGCGTTTGGTGTTGCGCGGGGCGGTGATCGCGGTTGAGTTTGAATTGTACTTGATATGAACTCTTTCTTTTAATCTGGACCGTAATAGTTTGAGTCCACTAAATTAAGAGTTAGATGTTTTACTTTTTTGTGAGAATTTCTAGTATATTTCTCTTTTTTCTTATCAATTCTAAAAAATCTGTCATCGACTTTTAGTAATAAATAGATTTGATGCTCGATTACAGCCACTTCACAAACTAAATATAACGTCGTAGTACTCAGGGAAAACAAAACCGGTTTTAAATTTTTACCGGGACCTCCTTTAGAACCGGTTTGATTGATTTTCATGAAAAAAATTTAATAGTTTTTGGGCCAACAAATTCAAATAAAATCAGTTGAAATCGGTCATAAATCGGAGAAATCAGACCAACTCAGTGTAAAATGAAATATTTAAGACCGTTTTGTAGTCTAATCGGAGGTGGCCAGTAGAACCGATTTTCGTCTATTTTCAGTGATTTTCGGCCGATTTTCATTACCGTGGTAGCACTATATTTTACCCTTTGAAAATGGTGTTTTTGGGGCTACACCGTTCTTCCGAACGATAAATAATGAATTATACCCTTTTTTTCGATGAGTAGAGAACCCAACTTATGTAGGATTGAAATTTGAAACCGAGATGAGACGACAATAATTGCCATCAACTTGTTACATGTAGTAAATATCCAATGATGCTGCTGTCTTCGAGCTGTTACTATCGAGCAGCTAGCGCGCAATCACAATTGCAAGTACTCAATCATGCCAAGAAAAATTAAAAAAAGAAAGAAATTAACGCTATCGGCTGAGTTGTAGCCGAATTTGCCACACTCATTTGACTTGCCCCGAATCAAAACTCCACGCCTGATCCGAGTCGGACGATGCTGACCCCGCTGACTCCCTCCACGTCAGCCCGAGGTGCACTGGCGTGGCCGTACCCGAACCCGATAGACAATTGGTTGGGAGACCGTGAGCGCCAGGAGGCAGGGCCCATCGCTGACGCATCAAGGCTCCGTATATTTCGATATAAACTTCTGATTTTTAACTTAATTTTTACTATTTCTAAATTTTTTTTTGAGTTTTTGTCAGTTCTTTTTTCTCGTATTCGTTTATATTATCCGTGATTAGCTAACCTATTTTTCTATTTTTAATTTTTTAAAATTTAATTACACCAAATAAGCAACCATTAGTTACAATGTAATTTCAGCTATCTACAGTGCAATTTCAGCCATAAGTCACTTTTTTCAGCCGAAATGAGCGGGCTGCAAATCTCCATCTGATGGCTTTTTAGTCCTGTCATGAGTATTTATATAAATAAATCAAATATCGATAGATCACATCAAAAAGCGATAAAAAAATCGTCATTTTTGTTTATTAAAAAAACCACAAACTGAAAAGAAGATTTACTTCGAAAATCTTGTTTTTTATACTAAGATTCGTAGACCACTTTGCGAGCCGCAGCGACGGCCGTCCGTAGTGCCCGGGACCCAGGACCCGTGGGGTATATATTCGGGTGCGACGCGCGCCATGGGGGCTGGTCGGGTGGTCCGTGACACAGTGGTTTGTCGCTCCTCCTCAACTCTGCTGCGACTGTAGAACGGCAAGCAGGGGAACAAAGAAACAAACAACGCCACAAGATCTACTGGTAAAGTTCTTCTCTTTGGTTTAGTGGCTCACTCGCCCTGTAAAAATTGAAGCACTTGTGAGTTGCGACCGTGGGTAATGTGAGTAGCTCCTTCGAAAGAAAGGGTTAGTTGATGGTTCTAGAGTAACAAAATTATAGGATGATTGTGTTTTCTTTAGGCTTGATTTCTCTAATGTTGAAAATCAGGTACCATCTCAGGCTTGCCGTCTGCTCACAAAACAGAAGGTGATTAAGCTAGCTTGACAAAACAGAAGGTGATTAAGCTAGCTTAATTACCTGTCTAAATTCATAATTTTACGTTATAATTTTTCAAATTTGTAAATACAGAAAACGAACTCAAAAAGTTACGAATTTTTTGGTGGAGCTTTCTGAGGAATCGTGGTACGTTATGTAATTTTTCAATGCTATTTTCTACCTCTGAAAATTCTTGAAACGACACATAATTAACTAAGAGATTAAGCAGTTATGCACCACTCAAATAATTTTTAGAGGTAGCAAAGTGGTGCGAAAAATTATGTAAAAATTACACAACGTAACACACTACATCAGAAAGCTCCATAAAAAATGTGTAATTTTTCATGACTATTTGCTATTTCTAAAAATTCTTGGAGTGACGCATAACTGCTTAATCGCTTGGTTAATTATGTATCGTTCTAAGAACTTTAAAGGTAGAAAATAGCCTCAAAAAATTGCGAAACAATTACATAACGTACCAAGATGTCTCATGAAGCTTTACAAAAAATGTCATAATTTTTTAAACTCATTTGTTATATTTACAAATTTTAAAAAAATTATAACATAAAATTACAAATTTAGACAAGTAATTAAACGGGCTAATTAGCTAACTTAATCACCTGCCGACTGTTGAGCAGACGGCAGGCGCCTGCCGTCGACCAGGAGATGGCAAGTGCCACGTGCCAATTGTTGAGCATTGATACCGCTCGTATACAGCTATTTCTACAAATACACACTAAAAAAGTCGCTATATATGGCAAAAACTCCTGTAATGCGGCGCATTCCAGCCACAAACAAGGATACATACAACAGGTTCCCGAACAATGCAAGTAAATAAATCCAGTTGATGCACTACCATAGCTAGCAGAGAATCGCGATTTAATCGTGTGGATGAACCGCATAGGAAATTGACAAGGTTTGTCCATGTGCAGCACTATTGTTCGCTCGATTCAACAACATTCAGCAACGGTGGATGCGTGGGGTCGATTAGGTTTAGCTCCAAGGCTAATAATACAGTCTTCAGTTGACTGTATGGATACTTACAGCTCACTTATCAACACATTCATATAGTAGTTTACAGCCAGCTGAAGGCTGTATGACCCACCCCTTTCTCTCACAAAATTTCTTAGTTCTTGTGCTTCAGCTGGCTGTAAACTTACAGCCCACCTCTCTTCTCTCTCCTCCTCTCTCTCCTCCACCTCAGCATACAGTCTACTAACAGCCTCTTATTATACTTGCTCTTAGCTAGCCTATTATGTAGCTAGTCTGTCGATCCTGCATGGACGTGATCTGAATGAGAGCGACATGGACGGAGGACACGCAGATCAAGTGGTCCGGCCGGAAAGGGGAACGCCGCCGCCGTGCGCGTCCATACAGAGCACATGGCAATATTATTTTTGCCTTTTTTTATTGTGGATGTTAGATTCAATTTCTTTGAAAGTAGAAATAACTAGAATGACTTCTCCAAATAAATTCTCTAGATGATTTTTCAAATTCAAAACTATCTATGTCAGTGATTCACTTGTTCGTCGCTATCTTAAAAAAATATAAATAAAAGTTTCCATCCACAACCTAAAATAGTTTTGCAGGAGACATAAACGTACGTGGAGACGCAGATACGTCTCCAGTGACTAGTAGTAATGTTGCACGCAACCACTCGGCGCAGGTCAGATGGGGCAGCACGACCAACATCATTTGGGGCGCGTCAAAAAGGACAACTATGCAAGCGAAAAATAAATAAATTAGCTATATCCGCCCAAAAAGAGATTTGGCCCATGCAGGTCTCGAACCTGCGGCCTTCGCGTTATTAGCACGACGCTCTAACCAACTGAGCTAATAGGCCTTTTTGTGCCTTTCAAAAACACGACATATTTCAGTCCTTGCTCTAATACATTTGGGACGGAACCCCCGTTGACGTCCGCTATGTCCGCGCGCGCGAGTGGGCTTTAATGGCTTTGCTGGGCCTCTAATGGATTTTCTAGTGGGCTTCTGGCTATTTTGGGCTCCTGCGGGCCTTCAGTTTAGAAGAAGAATAAATATATTTGGGACGTAACCACGGCTGACGTCCGCCTCGAACCCACCCGCTGACGACTTGGGCCCACGCCTCGGCCAGAGAAACGACCGATGATCACCCTGCTCTTCACCTCCGTGATGCCGCCAGCCAGTCGGACGGCGCGATCCTCCTCATCACCTCCAGCAAGCGGCAAGCGTCTCCCTGTCTACCGTCCTCAACGCCTGACGTACTCTGTTTCAAGGAGACTGGTTATAAAAAAGCTTAAAACTTACGAGTTACTTAAGTTCGGCTTGTTTTAGGTTTGATTCAAGCTCGGCTTGAACTTTAAATGAGCCGAACTCGAGCTTGATCTCGAGCTCACGAGTTTCACTAAGCTGAGTTTGAATAGTTCGCGAGTCTCGATTCGAGCTTAAATAGTGATACATATTAACTCTTACCGAGTTTACTCGAGCTGAACTCGAGCTCAATTTTATCTTATTATTGAAAATTAGTGTATGTTTGAATTATTTTAACTGTTATTGAGTTTACTAGAGCCGAGTTTGAACTCAAAATTTTCTTATTATTGAAAAATAGTGCATAATAAATTATTTTAATTGCTGTCGAGTTTCAACGAGTCGAGTTCGAGCCTAAGTTCAGGTTCGGACCCTAACTTAAGCTCGACTCAAGCTTCTACCAAGCTCGAGTCTAGAAGGCCAAGCTCGCTCGAGCTGGACTCGTTTACAGCCCTAAAGGACTCTACGCTTCAGATCAGTTCGATGGTGAGGATTCTCCAGTCTTTTATTCCCCTGTACTGATTTATGTGAATAGTGACTTAGCCTCATGATCTGGTAATACCATGCTGGATTACTGGGATTAGATCAAAATTTCATAAATTATTTTGCGTTCGTTTCAAGTGAACAGAAGAGGAAGGGTCCCATACAGCGGTAAAAAGGCGGTTATTATCAATGAAATCCCAACATAACAGAATGAAAAATTGAAGGTGTGAGATGTTACAATATGTGCAGTCGGATACAGGAATTGGATTTCCATATGATATGAACAGAATCCAATCAAGGTATACACATTATATATACACATGCTGCTCTCACCGTCCACTCCAGGCCGCAAGAACACCTTGGAAGACTTCAGCCACAAGATCCCTATCCGCTGTGTGGAGGAACGCATTAAAATCATCGTGCATCTCGTACACCTTCCTGAAATCCACAAGGAACCTCATGCAACTATCCTTGAGCTTCGGCAATCGATACAAATGCGCTGCCTGAAGCCTCTCGAGCGCGTTCTTTGTGTCTATGTCTTCTGTCAGGCTCTCGTTGCATGCCTCCTTCAGGTCGAAGATGTCATACTTATCGGCAGCTCTGAGGAGGGCCAACCTGTGGGTGAGGAACTCTTCGTTGCGTAAATCGCCATAGATGTAGTTGAGGAAGGCCTGGCAGGCATCCAGGGACATGTCGGTGATGTCAACCGTGGAGTGTTCTTTCTCCTTGAGGTCGTGTGAGAACATGCTCCTGAAGACAGGCGAACGGGAGGCCAGGATTGCACGGTGGGCCCTAATGCTGCCGTCGGTGGCGTTGATTGTGATGTCGGTGAGGATGCCTTCTTGCAGCATTCGAGCCAGGGCTGACAGCGCAGTGTTGTCTGAAGACTGCTTGACTTGGTGGGAGGCCCAAATTGAAGCTGGTTCACCACCCTGGAATGCAGAATAAGATATCAATATGTACTGTTCATGAACATGAGGTTGAAGGTGTTGTTACAAGCACAGGAAGCGAATACTAAAGAAATTCTCATGTTGTTTCTTCTCAGTGCAATTTTTCCAAGAACTGTTCATGATGTAAAAAGATATGTTTCGCTCAATATACTGAATTCTTTCTTCTAGGGTCTTGATTGAAGTGTTCTTTTTAATAGACCAAAATTTTGACTTTGCTCTGCTAGAAAGTATTGGAGTAGTGGACCATGTTGCACTTCCATCTGGTAGGGTGTTGTCAGTTGATGATATCAGCACTCAGCGGAAGTTTCAATGTTCATTAGCAACATTTGCAAATTTTAGTTCTGAAAGACGTGGTTCAGATATCGGGTTGAATTTTTTGATCTGGGTTGAGTAATGATTGGCAAGTGGCACCAGATGTCTGTTTTAGGTTTCTGTTATGCTTGCTAGCTTCTGGTTTCCTGATGAAACAACGTGTCCAGATGTGATGTCAATTGCTCACAGGTTTTCAACGCAACGACAAATCATAAATCAGGGGTTGTTCATTTCAACGCTAGAAAGCAGATATAGACGTTTCTATGTTGTGTTAATAGAGCATGATCTGTCCAAGATTAGACAGGATTTCAGGTGAGTCAAGGATGTCAGTCCACGTATACTAATTGTTGTTGTACCAAACATTGACAAAAGAGCAGCAGACAGGGAGACAGTGCTTACAGATGGATCTGCAACTTTCAGGTCAAGAAACTCTATCTCAATCACAAATCTTCCTGTAACGGTACTATCAATTGCCCACACAAAACCGTCGTGTTTCAGCTGCTTGTCAAAAATGCCTGCATATATGCAAGTCAGTTGTTAGTAATAAGTAACATTTATACATGCTTTATGCACTCAATAATTTGTGCGCAGAACTCAACTTTAAAATTGAAATATAAATAAAACCTTAAATTTGAAACCCGCTTGTATGTCTCATCATATAAATAGAACCTTAAAGTTGAAACCTGCCTGTCTGCCTGCAGTGTTCAATAACTTAAATTTTTGTACTGCCTGTTGCATGGCACTCGATGTATGCACAAACTCAACTCGTAGTCATATGAACTACACGCATTCACTTTCTTTTCAACAATTCACTTACAAATTGGGATACTCAGTTATATCTTCATCCTTCATACACATCAATACAAAGTGCAATGCAATTACAAGGAGAGGAAGTAGAAGACCTCTAGTAGTGAAAGAAAATTACCTGGATGAACTATGGTCTTTTGATTTGGAGGTAAGGATATGAGAAGTTTCGTGACAAATGAAGCTATAGGTGCTGGGGCAGTGTTCTTGGCAGAATTTGATAACTCTGCAAAAAGCTTAACACAAGTTTGCTTGTTGTTTCTCTCCACAGAGAGGTACCTTCATATTGCAGAATCAGAAACCTTACGTTAGTTCACGACACAATGACAGCCCTTCAAAACCCCCTTCTACAATGAAGAATTCTTGATGATTTTAATTGTGCCAAAGTGGGATGATGACTTACATTTCTCCTGAGGAAATTTGAGGAAGGAATCATACAACACAATCAGAATTTTTTCTTGCTAATAGTATAAAAGAAACCGTTAAAAGTGAGGGTTCAAGAAAGTGAAAACTTTTGTCTGAAATATCTTTGGTTCCAAGCCAAGCCTTTACTTCTCTCTTACAAACCAAATATGATTAAGAAAACATCCCATATCCCAACAAAATATAAGGTGGTGCGGAAAGGTATCCGAATCTAACTAAAAGGAAGTTCAACACAGTCAAAGTTGGAAATATAATTTTTGCGGATACATCCAAAATTAATGAACACAAGGTAGCAAACTGAAAACTGTTACACTGAAACAAAATTCAGTCATGCTGCTCTGCTACCAAAAATCTGATCCTTTTTTCCAGCCACAATCAAAGAATCGTAATCTGATGATATTTCAAACCACCGCAACCAAAACCATCGCAGAATTGAATAGCTGACTCCTTTCAGAATCAGAACTCGGCAACAGCGACAGCCTACTTCTCCCCTCCCGTTGCACTAACAAGTAGCAAGGAGACCGAAAACACTTGAACTCATAAACCACCACCACAAACCTCGGATTAATCACAACAACCCAAGATTCACATGTATAGGCGATTCCATGTCAAATTATCGCAACAAAGAATCAAACTTCATGTCAAATTCAATTCAAGACGATTTAAACTAATTACAGGGCAGCACAGGGTACGCTACAAAATCCTAAATTCTCAACCTTTTGCACCCTACTCGACATGGCGATCAAAAAAGCACACAAGTAACAAGGAACAAATTTTGCAGAGAAGGAGAGAAGGGAGAGGGGAGGGGCTCGGCAGTACGGACCAGTTCCAGAGGCCGACGCGGAAGGGCTCAGACTTGCGGTAGGTGTAGCAGGGGAGCGCGTCGACGCGCCATTGCGCGAGCCGCGGCGCCGCCTCCACGCGCGCCCCGTCGCCGCTCATCGGTCCCCACGACGAAGCCACCGCCGCCACCACCTCATTGACGCAGCCCAGCAGCCCCAGCGCCTCCCTCGCCTTCCCCAGGTTTCCTCCCTCCCACACAGCAGCCCGTCCTCATGTACCGTCAATCGAACTCAACACCAAGAACTCACTCACCACTCCCCGCTCAACACGACGACATAGAGGATCACCAAGAAGAAGGAGAAGAAGACAAGCCACTAGGACAGCTCAAGAACACCAATAAGACAACTTGGTAGGACACGAAGGAAGTGTGCACCAAGAACTGGCAGGACGGCAGCTTGCTTGTCCCGGTTCTTGGGGGGAGAGGCGAAGTGTAACGGAGGGTGGCGGCTGGCTATATGGTGGTGGGAACGGGATGGCGTTGCTGTTGCGGGGGAAGGAGAGACCTGTTTGGGAGAGCTCCACCAACTCCAGATTCACAAAAAACAGATTCAGATCCACTTTTCCAAGCCAAACACCTCCAGCTCCAGCAGCTCCACCGTGGATCTGCTCCACCAAAATCATGGATCTGGCTCCAGATCCACCAAATCCATGGAGCACCTCAAGGGGTGCTCCACCAAATTCAAGTTGGTGGAGTTGGGGAAAATTACCCACCATGCCACTCATTACACACAAAAAACGGTTCGATCTTATTTCCCTCTTCCCGTCGCCCGTCCTCTCCACCGCGCGTCTCCACCCCCTCCACCGCCCAGCCGCGCGCCTCCTTCCCGTCCTCTCGGCGACGCCGCCTCCCCCCGCGCCGGCGCCGCCTCCTCCGCCTCCTCCGCCTTCCTCCTTCACCGCCGCCTCCTCCGCCTTCTCCCTCCACCGCCGCGGTCTCCTCCCGGGCCTCCGCCTCCACCGTCGCGCCTCCCCCGCCTCCTCCCGGGCCGGCGCCGCCTCCCCCGCCTCCTCCGCCTCCCTCCTCCACCGCCGCCTCCTCCGCCTTCTCCCTCCACCGCCGCGGTCTCCTCCCGGGCCTCCGCCTCCTCCCTCCACCGTCGCGCCTCCCCCGCCTCCTCCCGGGCCGGCGCCGCCTCCCGCGTCTCCTCCCGGGCCTCCGCCTCCACCGTCGCGCCTCCCCCGCCTCCTCCCGGGCCGGCGCCGCCTCCCCCGCCTCCTCCGCCTCCCTCCTCCACCGCCACCTCCTCCGCCTTCTCCCTCCACCGCCGCGGTCTCCTCCCGGGCCTCCGCCTCCTCCCTCCACCGTCGCGCCTCCCCCGCCTCCTCCCGGGCCGGCGCCGCCTCCCGCGTCTCCTCCCGGGCCGGCGCCGCCTCCCCCGCCTCCTCCCGGGCCTCAGCCGCCTCCCCCGCGTCCGCCTCCCCCTCGTCCGCCTGCGCCGCGCCTGCGCCGGCGGGGCCGCGCCTGCGCCGCCTCCTCTTCTCCGTCTCGCCTGCGGCTGCGCCCGCCGGCCGCTGGAGCGCCTGAGCCGGAAGGGAATTTTTTTTTTCATTTTGCTTGCTGACGCGTGGGGCCCAGGTGGAAGTGAGATAGAGAGGGAGGTGGAGCTGTACCAAACACTTTGACGAATCCCAGATCCACGGTGGAGCTGCTCCACGGTGGATCCAGGTGAATCTGGTGGATCCAGGTGGATCTGAAGTTGGTGAAGCTCTCCCAAACAGGCCAATTCGGTACGCAAATGGGACGACGCGATGGGAGACTTCTACGCGAGTGGAAGACGGATGGTGAATGCTCCCTTCGATTAATTATCCATCTTCCCCTCTCCTCACCGATTATTCTGCTCGTGCCTCTCGCTTCCACTCCACTTCAAGCACTGCAGTGATCATTACATGGTTTGTTCATGGAGCTGTAGATTTGATATAGATTACATGTTCTCAGAAGTCAGGTGCAGCAGATGGTGGTCAATTGCTGGTCACCAAGGTGCGGTTAGTGGGAAATTAACGGAGCAAATTATTCTGCACCAAACTGTATGCATGTATGTATCTAGTGTCCTTGTCCATCCATGGACCCAAGATTTGTCCTCTACATATCTGCTTTTCTTCTGGTCGCTAACAAAGATTTGGCTTTATGGTAACAACTAACAAGTGTTTTCTTTTTACTTGAAAAAAACGCAACAAATTGGCCACTTTGCTTCTGCACCTTTCTTTCTCCTCGCCTTAATTTTCTTTCGTCAGAACACTCGCTGAATTCCTTGCGACAGGTGGGGATTAAACAAGAGGGAAAAGAATCAAGAGCGTAATTATTGTTGCTCAGATACGCACTTGTTCGGAGGCAAAGAATCTTGGCACAAATTAAATATTTTTCGGACGAAAATTTACGCACATATATGCCTTGAATGGTCTGCAAGCTAAGCGAGCAAGCATCACTGCAAAGAATCCAGCCGCAGCGGTTATCAGGCCATTGTCACATGAACAGGACCCAAATGTTTTTCTTGGAGACTTTATTATATTTTTATTATTTATGTCATCTTCTCTGTTACCTCGATCAAGGGACAGGTTTAAATTTAATCTAGTGGAGTGTGAAGCACAGCAGAAGCTTGAGAGCTCCTGTGAATTGTGACCTGTTCTTTCGAGCGGACAAGGAAAGTATCTGTGAGATTCCACGTGGGCCCTCAACTCTTGCCCCCTGGATTCTCTCTCTGAACTACGCCAAGATGACAAGCAACCGTGGGTCCCACAATCGGAATCTTTGATCCTCTCTGGCTGCGCCAATGTGGCTGTTGTGTAGTACTCCTATAGTACACGTTGGTCACTAATCTCATGAAAGATAAATGGCATGTTCTTTTTAGTTTCGACTTATAGTCTTTTATAATTTTTGGGCTATTTATAAGAGAGTACAGAGTAACAAAAACTTACGTGCGGTTTTGGCCTATATAATTGAAATTGCTACAATATGTACTACAATCAACTTGTAGACTCAATTGAAAAGTCACTCCGTTTGTAAGCTAGTTAATGTAGAAAAGCCGAAAAGTAGTTTTTATAAATTAAAAAGAAGAGACCTGAAATTTTCAGGTACCAATGTATCCCAGCTGGTAAGAGCACATACTTTGGTGGTGTTTAGCAAACCTGTGAGTCGGATCGAGCTTTTTTAGGCCAGCTCGAGGCCTGGCCGGTACAACACAATATAGGCATGACAGGTGGCAGGCCAGGCTGACACGACACGAACGGCAGGCCATGTTGGGCCTAGAACGAAGGCCCTTGGGAGGCATGGCCCAGCTGTAGGATCAAGGATACCGACTAGAGGGGGGGTGAATAGGAGGTTTTTAAACTTTTCTTGTTTACTTGATTAATTCTCCACAATTTAAATGACAAAGATGTAAAGCAATTAATCCTATGCAATTCTAGTCAACAATTTAGCTCTAAACAAATAAGTGATCTCAATCAAGCAAAAGAACAAGAGCTAAAGAGACAAGAGACACAACCGATGTTTTTACCGTGGTATTCGAAAACTTGCCGGTTTCCCCTAGTCCACGTTGAGGTAAGCCCGGACGTATCGGACCGGCTCCACGAATTAAGCCAAGCACCTCGATCACTAGTGTAGCTCTTCCCCACTCCGGGTAAGCGAGCTCCAACCTTCACAATTTGCCGGGTCTTCTCACAATCTTCTTGAGAAGATCACCGAGCCAACTTCCACCGGATCGTCCAAGTGCCGGCAAGCACTAAGAGTAATAAATCCCGGTGTTCACTTGAATGCTACTCTAGTGCCAAATGGATTTGCAAATGAAATCTAGCACTAAATGCTCAACCACCTCACTTTAATGTTCAAAGAGAGAATTGAGGTGAAATGAATGCACTTGGGCTTGAGAAATATGCAATGAGTCTCTTACCTTAGCCCTTGAGCAGTGGTGGGGGTATTTATAGCCTCCACCAACCAAAACTAGCCGTTTGACCCAGTTTCCAGAAAATTTTCTGGTCGAGCGGTACTACCGCTCCCAAGGACCGGTACTACCGCTACCAAATCTTCGCGCCAGAACGGCTATGTCAGACGTCTGCAGTGACCGTTGGATTCGGCGGCGCGGTACTACCGCCGTTGATATTTGCGGTACTACCGCTACCCGGTAGTTCCGCAAAGTCGGCGCGGTACTACCGCTCCGGCCAAACTCCAAAGGGTCCCAGATTTGGCACTCTCTGGAAAAATGCATCCGCTCTTAAGTCGGATCTTCCGGACTCCGGAAGTACCGCTCTGAGTAGCGGAACTACCGCATGCAGCGGTAGTTCCGGCGTTGAAATAGCCGGTACTTCCGCTCCAGATAAAACCAGGCTTCATCCGGAGGGCGCTCTCTGGAAAAGTTGATCCGCTCTCCCTCCGGATCTTCCGGGGTCCGGAAGTACCGCTTTAGGATGCGGTACTACCGCTCACAGCGGTAGTACCGGCGTTCAAGCAGCCGGTACTTCCGTTCCCGCAAGACTTTGGAATGAGCCAAGGGTGCTCTCTGGAAATATTGATCCGCTCCTAAACCGGATCTTCCGCTGGCCGGTACTACCGCATTTTGGTTGCGGAACTTCCGCTTTCCGGTAGTTCCGACGTTCAAAACTGCGGTACTACCGCTCTTCCAGACAGAGCACAGATTTCTTTTGAAAACTAGATTTCTTTAAAAGGATGCAAGTTTTAAGACAAAACCATTTGGCACATGAGATAAGTATTCAAGCTACTTAGCCAAGATCCCCCTTGATGGTACGATCATCTATCCTATAATCCGGTCTTCCACCATTCACCTAAGACCGGTAAAATTCAAAAGGGGTCCTATTCTAAGTATACCTTTGTCTTGAGCCAATTTGATTTTCACGCGTATCCTTTGGCTTGCATCTTGTCGCTCATGTGTGTGGACTAACCTTTCGCATACTCATTAAAACACGTTAGTCCCATATTCCATATTCTCTTAATTTCATTAATTACCAAAATCCTTTTTAGGGGCCTAGATGCTTTCACCAGCCCAACCTGTCGTGCTGTGCTTGGGCTGAGTAGCATGGAGGCGCAACATGCACGAACGGCGGGCCATGTCGAGCCTGGAAAGAAGGCCCTTTGGGCGGCATGGCCCAACTAAGCCTGTCATGATGTGCTCTGGTCAACTAGCACAAGAGTGACATGGTGGGCCGGGCGTCATGGCCCGACTAAGCCTGTCATGATGTGCTCTGGTCAACTAGCACAAGAGTGACATGGTGGGCCGGGCGTCATGGAGGTGCGATTGTAGCACAGTGGTGGGGAGTGGCTTGGCGTAGTTGGGCGTGTGGTGTGGGGGTAGCCGAAGAGGGGGGAGGGGAGAGCAAGGGTGTGGGAGTACCCGTGCCGTGGTCCGGGAAGGCCGAATCCGATGATGGTGTGGCCAGGGACTTCGGATCCGATGACCCAATCATTTTTTCAGTGATTTTCCAATTTCTAAAATCCCAGAAAATCCAAATAAATCCTAGAAAATCACAGAAAATCCCAAAAATTCCCAAATTTCACCAATTTGCTCCAAATATTGTCCTGAACCCATTTTTGACCTCCTTTTCCCCAAATTCATCCCAGATAAATTCCAAGAATTCCTATTTGGAGATTTATGTATTTTACTCCTTTTTAATAGATTATTTTTCCTCGCTTGATTAGGCTCAAGCCGGACTTATTTTGTTTTGTGTGTTTGCGCTAGTTTCGGAGATCCCGGAAGTTCAAGTGCAGTCCCAGGATCCAGGAGTTTCTACGTTCGAGCTCGCCGAGATCGTCCAGATTAACGGCAAGTCACAAGTTCTTGATCATGTTGAAATCCCATGCCATTTAATTATGTTATTATGCTATATGCATTAAGCTATTTGTGAAATGTTAGTTCAAAAGTAAAATAAAATGTTTAGAATGACATGATATGTAGTTAATCCTACCACCGACAAATGCCATGTTAAACTTGTAGCCATGCCTTTGTAACCCTAGAAATAATTATCGGTTAATCTAGATAATTGTAGGTTATTATTATCATGCAAAGTCTTTACACTAATAAGGTTGTGGCTGCGGGCCAATAGAGTTTGGAAAACCCGACTCTAGGGCAGGGTGGTATGGGACACCGTGCCCTAGGGCGGAGATTGTCGGCATGCGCAGAATAGGGTAAGGGGGGCTGTGGTGCGCCGCGAGACGGTTTTCGCCCGCCTCTTACCCTAGGTTGCAGGTCGCGGACCTGGCAGGGGTTGCGGGCCCCTGAGGGAAAAATGTAAGGACCAGACCCTTACGCTGAGCAAATGACATGGTGATCGCTCAACCACAGGAGTTGACTTGTCAACACTGGTTTAGTAGCTGCTCAACTCGATTGAAACTCTACAGGTGTTGAGAAGTGGGTGATTGTGTAACAAGGTTAGGCAGGCCGTGCTGCGGGTGCCTAACAACGGTAGAGTTCACTCGAAGCGGACGTTTGTTTTCTCTTTTTGTGGGTGTGAGTGTGTGAGCCAGACCCGAGTGGATTCTACCGGGTAGAGCCTATATAAAGAGTTGAGCAGTGAAACGACCTGGCTTTCTTAACTCTGTCGCGGGAGTTAAGGGATCGTGTGGGTAAAGCTGAGCAAACTCTGCAGAGTCAAATAAATGGTATTCGAATACGCCGTGCTCCCGGTTATTGGAGCTGTGTCACTTGGGTGATTCCAGCCGCGAAGCTTAAGTAGTTTTGTACATGCTTTAACTTGTTCAGTTGGTTAATTAACCTTTCATGAAAAACCCCTGAGATCTTGAGGAGTAGTTTTGGGTCCATCTTATCAAAATGTTTGCAAATAAAACTGCATCCACTCAAAGTAATAAACCAAGTATACTCCTTTCTTTTGTTGATCCGTGCATGTGGTAAGTTAGGTTTTCCCTTGTGATTTGCTGAGTACGGGGTTGGAGTACCCAGGCTTGCAAAATCTACAGATTCCAGAAGGAAGAGAAGGCAATTCTGGTTTTCGTGTTAGGGTTGCGACCGCACTCAGGCTTTCCTGTGGTGCCATTGCGGTTCTTCTGCAATGTAAGTATATTTGGGCTTGCCCGCCCGTCTTTTGTAAAAATTGACCGTTAGGTCTTATTTCAATCAAGCTAACTCTTCTTAAATGTTCGTAAGCAGGTATGATACTTGTTCGGTCCGTAACCAAACTCCTGGGTGGTTGCGGATTAGTGACGCTCCTGTTCCTCCCAGAAACGGGGGCGTTACAAGAAGTGGTATCAGAGCCCGGCTTGACTGTAGGTTGTAACCCTAGGTATAGATTTGGTTTCGTCAGGAAATACGGTTTTACAAAATTTCAATTTCTAGTATAAAAGAATTGCGAAAATCATAAGTAATATTGCTATCTCCCCTTTCCTATGTCTATCTCATCTCTCTTTAGACATGCATAAAAAGTTTTCTTTTGGTTTGTGAAAACCCCAAAAATGCGTGTAGCCGTTTAGACTAACTTCTGACTGTAAGCTTTGGCCACCTGGAACGGGGTCTAACTTTTGAAGATTAGTAGTAAGGTTGGTGTCTGGAAGAATAGTGCGAATACCCTGACCCAAGCTTTTCCTTTTGAAAAGTTGTAAGGTCATCGCTTGAGTAGTTAGCAATACCCGTTTGATTTCCTTGATGCTGCGGGTAAAACCATTTGAGTAGACGAAGCTTTTTGATTGTATTAATAGCCAAATTGCATTATTGGGCCGTTAGGCTTCTACATGAGCAATTTGTGCAAAACTAAATTCCTGGTTTTAAGTAAAGGATATGTTAAAAATTTCTGCTTCTACCCCGTTTCGTCTGAATTCTTTCCTATGTTCTTCCTAGTCTCCAAAGAAATTAAATGCGAACCTTCGATTGCCACCAGTAAGCTGGATTACCTCCCTGGAAACTGTAATTGAAGGGAGTGCGATCAAAGGGACCATTCAATTTCGTCTCAACTTATTTCTTTCTCGCTCTTTCCTGCCCTTGTTCTTGCTTCAGTCTTACTTTCCCTTGCTAAGCCCAAAAATGTTACAGAACTGATTCCTAAGTTGTGGTTGCAAATGTCACTAGGCAGAGAGCAGTTCAGTATGAAGGAAGTCCAAGTCTTACTTTCCCTTGCTAAGCCCAAAAACGACCTGGCTTTCTTAACTCTGTCGCGGGAGTTAAGGGATCGTGTGGGTAAAGCTGAGCAAACTCTGCAGAGTCAAATAAATGGTATTCGAATATGCCGTGCTCCCGGTTATTGGAGCTGTGTCACTTGGGTGATTCCAGCCGCGAAGCTTAAGTAGTTTTGTACATGCTTTAACTTGTTCAGTTGGTTAATTAACCTTTCATGAAAAACCCCTGAGATCTTGAGGAGTAGTTTTGGGTCCGTCTTATCAAAATGTTTGCAAATAAAACTGCATCCACTCAAAGTAATAAACCAAGTATACTCCTTTCCTTTGTTGATCCGTGCATGTGGTAAGTTAGGTTTTCCCTTGTGATTCGTTGAGTACGGGGTTGGAGTACTCAAGCTTGCAAAATCTACAGATTCCAGAAGGAAGAGAAGGCAATTCTGGTTTTCGTGTAAACTGTCGTGCCTTGGGCCCTGCCTAGTCCTGGGCACAGTACGGGCCGATATGGCCTGACTCCCAGGTCTAGTGTTTGGTTCAAGGTTGGTAACATAAATGTAACAGGAATGGGATTGCAAAGGGATTTGATGGGGAATGGATCATTGCCTACTTGTTTTGAGTGTTTGGTTTAGAGGAATGTATAAAAAACTAAAATTACCGCAAACAAAATAAATTATGGATAACAATCTTTACCAGTTGAATATGAAAAGCGTGAAACTGTAATTCATGAGAAGAACAATACAATCCACATCTATGAAACACAAATTGAAACCTATGAAACACCAACATAAAGCCCAATGTTTACATAAGCAAGATTAAAAATCCAACTCAACACAAATTGGTGGATTTAACTCCATGTCACTACTACAAAATAAGCTATACTGGACGTCTCATCACAGATGGTTCATGTGGAGCCGTCTGTGCTTTGACTATTACAAACGGTTGATGGCTAAAATCGTCTATGAAATTATCACAGATGGTTAGGTTTAAAAGCCGTCTGTGATATATGCATTATCACAGACGATTTTTAATTAGAACTGTCTGTAAAAATATCACAGATGGTTCATATAACAAACTATCTCTAATAAGTGCATCATCACAGACAGTTTGTATACCAAACCGTCTTTGATAATGACACATCACCGATCAATGGCGTATCCCCTAGGATTTTGATCTCACCCATCCATTCTCTTCACATCAGATGGCAGGCACCAGTTCCTCCGGTCGGCCCTTATTAATTACTCCCCACCTACCTTTCCACCGGTAGTCACGTGTGAGTTCATCCACTATATAGATTCCTTCCTTCGATGACGCCGACTACTACCATGAGCTAGTGCCTCTGTTGTAACACTACGGTTGACTGCATAGCACACTCTTGTCATAAGTGTCGTAAGAGTGCCTTATCCAATCTCATCGTCATGCCACAAAGGTGGCGCTACCGCTGCCTTTCCATTGCCGGTGATATTGCCGTAAGCTAGTGCCTCTGTTGTGACACCACGGTCGACTGTACAACACACTGTTGTCATAAGTGTCGTAAGAGTGTCTTCTGCAGTCTCACCATCGTGCCACAAAGGTGGCGTTACCGCCGCCTCTCCATTGCCAGTGATATCCGGGCGCCATCCGATGCATCCAGCTTGTTCTTCGACAACGCCGACTACCACCGTGAGCTAACGCCTCCGTTATGACAACACAGTCGACTTCACAACACACTCTTGTCGTAAGTGTCACAAGAGTGTCTTATGTAGTCTCACTGTCGTGCTACAAAGGTGGCATTACCGCCTCCTCTCCATTGCCAGTGATATTCGGCCGCCATCCGATGCATCCAACTTGTACTGTCTGCTAGGATCTCTGCTTCTTATATATTCTTGCCGTGTTAAAGAGTTGGGTTCATTATCTTCTTATGCTGTAATGGTGAATTCTAATCATAATGGAAATGGAATGTGCTGTTGTGTTTTTCACTATATTTGCTTGTTTTCAAAAGGCATAGATAAAGAATGAACTATCACAGATGGTTTGTGCTATAAACTGTCTATGAAGGACTATCACAGACGGTTCTATATACCTATCATCTGTGATACTCGCCAATCAAATACGGTTGGTAACTAAAACCATCTAAGATGTGTGAGTATCACAGACAGTTTTTGCTCGCCAATCACATACGGTTGGTAACTAAAACCATCTATGATGTGTGAGTATCATAGACGGTTTTTAGTTCGAGCCGTCTGTAATAGTTTTCTTCACAGACGGTTCTAGTTACAAACCATCTGTGTTGTCTTTATCACTGATGACTCACAAACCGTCTATGATAACCTCCGATTATCACTCATATATACATTCAGGCAATTCAGAAAACCATCTGTGATGACAGTTCTGAACCGTCTGTAATGACCCTTTTTGTAGTAGTGTGTGCACCTTGGTGAGGTCGGCACGGAGTGCTGCGCTTCGCAAAAACTTTGGCAAATTTGACGTGAATAAGCTAGGTTAAGGGTGTGATAAGTGAGTCGGATTCTGGAGAGAGAGAGAGAGAGAGGCTAGCGAGGGCTTTGCCGTTGCCGGGAAGGTGGAAGAAGCTGAGAGGATGCGGCATGCAGGATCGTCGGACAACTTCATGCACTCGTCGGAGGAGGGGATGGCAATGGGCACCGCCGCGACTCGCGAGTGGGTGGGGGAGGACTGAAGGAGAGGAGGGGATGGTGAGGGGAGTTGGGATGGTAATGGTATTTGTATTGGGCCGTATCACATTATGGGGAACCTGATTACAGCGACACCAAACCAAACATAAACTAACGTAATTTCATGGAAATTTAATCCGAATATGTAGGAAAACTCCAAACTAAACACCGTCTTAGATAACATAGACTACAATGATTGTGGGATCAAATTCTAATAAACCTAGTACTGACTTTCAAACAACTCTTAAACTGTGGTGAAATTTGAACCCAACGGTAATTCACTCGGGGGAACCGAAGTGTCTGACCTGTTGGAGTGCCAATGATTGCCACATGAAAACTTGGATTGGTAAAATCATAAATTAGTTGAAGATAACTCATACTGTAAACTTGTAATGTAAATTTTGAGTAAGGTTAGTCAAAAGATCCCTTACGTTCGTGTCAAGCAACAAACGATGATTTTTTTCTTTTATTTAGCAAATGATATAATAAGTAGGACATCAAATTCCTAAGGAAAAAAGGTCTACTTTAACCCCTAATGTATAACAATTCAGCCTATTTAGGTCATGTTTGTATCGACTTCTACTTCTGATTTCTATTTATAAAATCTAAAAGTAAATACGAACATTCGGCTTCTCGAAGCGGCTTCTCTACTCCTCTTACTACTGCCTCATTCTGGGGATAAGGTAGGGGTTACGGATGTATCACGCACCTCACTCCTCTCACTTCTATCACGCATATGTATCTCTTCTTCACTTTTTTCACAACTCGTCATCTTCTTCTAAACCAATTTACTTCCCTTCAGGCTGTTTTGTTTTGCTTTTGCATGCCGATTTTGCCATGTCACATGTGGGCAGTACCCGATGGGAAGTTTCCCTCCAAAATCATTTCTTCCCTCCATTCCTCTCCTCTTTCTATAAATGGCGGCAAGGATTCCATGGCAAAGGGGTGAGGAGAGGAGAGGAGGCGAGGCCATAGGGGGGATTCAATGTCTTCCAGCTCGAGGACATCTCGGGTATCATCTTCTGCGCGCGGTGGTCAAGGCATGGAGGGCATGGGCTCGCCAGTGCCATGCAAGGAGAAGCCATTGGCATATGAGCAGGCTACCTTCTGCCATTGCAACAATAAGTAGCCGAGGTGGATTTCCTGGAGTGAGATGAATCCCGGGAGGAGGTATTACACTTGCTCGACATCCCGGGTAAGAAATTTTTTATTTATCGCAACGATTTCATTTTGGTCGCATGCAAGGGCGGAGCCAGTCCGAGGCCTAGCCCCGGGCCCACCCCATTGGAAAGCCTATCGGAAAAAAAGATATTAGAGCTTTCATTGTTGATGCTACAGTAATTAGTAAGGATTTTTTTGACGGGGTCTTGGGCCATTGCCCCGGCGGCCCGAGGGCCAGCTCTGTGCCTGATCGCATGAGGTTGTGTTTGGGGGGAGGGGGGGTTGATGTTGTTCTGTTTCAGTCTGATGAAGATGGCTGGGGGTTGCAGTTTCACACCTGCAAAAAGAAGCGCAAAGGGACCAAAACAGTAAAAAATTTCTCTTGCGATTTAATCGGTTGTGCTTGGATGTTAGTGGCTAATTTAGCTACCAATTCGCTTGCTGGTGCGTAAGATGGAATAAAAGATGCGCAAGTTGGTGAGCGGATGCATGGATACGGATCAGAGGGTGCAACTAATTTGTCATGGCAGTGACTGGTGGACCAACCTCCGACTGTTGCCTTGTTCACCGTACACTGCATCCTATAGAGAGGATATCTATTATAAGTTCGTACGATTCTGATTATTGAGTTGTGTGTATCCATTAATTTATCTAAAAACTTAAATTATTAAGCTTATGACTTCTTAAGCATAAGACGGGGTCAGTAATGGTTCTTTCCACCTTATGTGCTGCGGTTACATAAGAAAAGAACTTGTGCAACCACAGGACACAAAAAAGTTACGGTGGTTCATTAGGTCATGCGTTTGAAGCATCATTCTCATTATTTTTCATCCATGTAATTTAAGCCGTCCAATCAAGAATCGGTGCTTTTCACCCAAAATCATGGAAGACAAAATGTTTACTTCCCTTTTTGTTTTGGAGAAATTTTCTATATACCACTGGGAGTTAACCTGATTTTAAATTTGCCACTAGAAAAGTTCGGTTCTTTGTATGCCACCGAGTTTGTTTCTTATGCCCTTCCATACCACTTCTGTCTTCTGTTAGGTTATATTTTCGTTATCTCTTCTGCTTAGAGAAGCCAATATGAACATTTAGCTTCTTGAAGTGGCTTTTTCACTCCCCTCGCTCCCATCTCGCTCCAAAAATAAGTCAGAGGGTTACAGGCATATCACGTACCCTATTCCTCTCACTCTCTTCTTGCACACATATCTCTCCCTCACTTTTTGTACCACTCTCTCTCTCTCCTTCTAAAAGCCACTTCTTTCAGCCGCTACTATTTATTTTCAGCTAAAAATCATCAACTGCAGCCAAAAGCTATCAGTAGAAGCCAATACAATTGCCCCCCTAAAACATGTCAGTTTTCTCTAAATGCACATCTTGCCCCTATGCATGTGGCTTCTTCTTCACCCTTCCTTGACTCTATTATCTTTGCGCCAGCAATGGGGAGGCTGGGCCAATGTCCACATGAGCTATGATTGGCCACAATGAGACTAGCAGGGGCTTCGGCTAGGGCGGAGGTGGCCAGAGTTGGGCCAACGACGACGAGTTCGGGGTATGATGGCAGCGCTTGACGACGGCTATCTATCGGCGACAAGACAGCTAGGCGGTGCTAGGAATGGACTCATGAGGTTAAAATGGAGGTGGTGACGTGGGTGGCATGGCCTGGAACGTGGCAAACAGGCAAGAACGACAGCGATGACACTGGGCAAGCGCCAGCGGTGAAGTCGCTGGGCGTGGTAACAACCAGCTTCGAAGGGGACACAATGAGGATGTTTAGGGGCTTCCTTGGAAGGTCTAAAAGCTAACTGCAGGAGAAATTTGGGAATGATTTGGCGTGGACGATGAATTTTACGATGGAGCACAAAAAGGGGCGACGATGGTTTGGCTTCAATTACTCACGATGGAGATGGCGGTGGCTGATTCACAGCTTCGGCTCTAGGCTGTGGAGGTGAGGAAGGTGTGGGAGGTGGCCTGCCTTGAGGAAGAACTCGGGCTTTATGGGGCGAGAGGAGGAAGGAGGAAGAGGAGGAAGAAGATAGGTAATTTTGTCTTTTTGCATGTCACTTAACAGTAAGTTTATGGTAGGGTTACATGAGTGCCATGGAAGGGCATAAGAAACAAATTCGGTGGCATATAGAATACAAATCTTTTTCTAATAGTAAATCTAGGATCCAATTAACTCTCGGTGTTATACAGAAAATTTTTTCCTTTTGTTTTTACGGAACCTTGGTTTCGACCAATTAAACTATTACAAGATCAAGTGGTCCAAAACATGTAGAGTTGCTCATTGTGCAGTGTTTACCAACTGCAACCAATCCAAGTCATTTGTGCCCATTTAAAAAAAAAGGGTCATTTGTGCCCCACTAATCAACTGCTAGTTTGCTATGACAAACAAGCTCGAGGAAGGTGCAGCCTCAAATCATTGTCGGCTGAACAGTTTGTGCGCACAAACTGTCTGTACTTCATGCACTGTTGATAACAGGCCCGGAAAACCAAAAAACAAAAAAATCGAGAGTTCTTTCGAAATTAGTGCTTATGTGGCTCAGCCGGTCACCCCCTCTTAATAACGGAAGACAGATGGGAAAATGACATGAGGATGCATATAATTGCACTTGCACCTACTTTTGAAAGTTTTCTACCGGATTGTTTTTCCTAGGTTGTACATCAGCAGTGATCGCTGAAAGCTCCTGAATCACCTGAATTTAATCGACGAAATATCCAATATCCTGCAGGTATTTTTAGTTTGAATGTTTGGTCACTACTTCACTTCAAGGTTAATAATTATGCAATTATTGGCAGGGTATTTTCTCTAATTAGGCAAAGAGAGGTGGTTAGTTCGGTTCCTAGCTCCCTCAATTTCTCAGTTTTCTTGTGTGTGCGAGAGTGCAATATCTTACTTAACTATAGTGTGTGTGTGACGTGAGTTAGGATGTGTGTTGCCAAAAAAAAAATCTATATTTGCCCGAAGCGCTTCTAGTGCATGCTTTGCGATGTGCCGGGCTCTCGTGCGAACCCAACATTGCACGTAACTTGTACCTGTCCCTGCACGCGTGGCTACTAGGCAACAGCTGCAGCACTGACGTGTGTGGTGTGGGCTCGACCATGGGCTGCGTATGGTTGGGGATTTGTATCGTGTTGTCAAAGCAGCAATGAATTGGGGCGATGCAGATGTGATGGAAGTAACACCCTATTTTGTAAACAAGGTTGAGAAGTTTCGTAACGATATAGAAGTATCACATCTATTTATAAGTATTTATAAAGAATTAGTTTGATTAAAATACAACCTAATAGCCAAATTATAATAGTTTTACAGGCGTTCAAGTCCAAACTTATATTCAGAAGAACCGAAGAAAATATCACAGAAACACTGAGTGCGGTCGTAGCCCTAACACAAAAGCTAAAGCCTCCTTTCTTTTTCTAGCGTATGTTCTGGTGGAAATAAACAATATTGAGCACATTACGTACTCAGGAAGTCACATGGAAAATGCTACATAACTAATATGCAAGGAGTTTAAATGAATAGTCACAAGTTATAATATGATAATGATATAATCGAGCAGCTACTAAACTAGGTCTGACAAGTCAAAACTTGTGGTTGATCGATTTCTGTATTTTTTACTCAGCATAAGGTTCTAGTTCTTACTTTTCATAAATGAGGCAACCGATCACAAACCGAGTGGATTACTGCACTAGCACCAATTTATACCAAAACTTCCATCCTAAGGTAAGATCATAAACTCTAACTATGTAGTGGCTTTTCATGAGTCTTCCTTAACCGTAGTATTATTTTATAAATCTATTGGCAAAACATTGAAATATTTAGTAGTGTAAAACATTTAATTGTCTAGTCTACTGATGATTAATTATACAATATTTTATTATTATTAAAGCTGTCAAGTTGAATATGACCTTCAAGTAAAGCATGGCTTTTTCAATGGTAAGACATAACTAATTATCATATCATTCAAAATAGTTATTTTAAATAAATAATTGTGCATAAATAATAATAATAATAATAAATATCGATAATTAAATAATTTAAATAATATAGGATCAACATGATAAAAAACTATGACTTACCTTATTGTTCAAAGTACTCGACTAGTTCGAACTCTTCTGAGTCTTGACCTACTTCTGGGATGGACGGCTCAGCGTATCTAAGAGCTATTGCAAAAATACATCAAATAAGCCCATGCTTGAAAGAATCCAAACTAGGAAAATAAAATAAAATAAAAGGAATAAAATTCAGGAAAACCGAATATAGGTGGGTTTGGATTTTATGGAAGTCTGATTGGGTTGAATGGAGCTAGGAATAGTTTAAACGAGATCGTTTCGAATATGGGTGTAAACTTGTTAAATGGGTTTTAGATACATAGTAACAGGCTGGTACTATTCATGGCGGGTCAGGTTCATGCACATTAATGGGTTTGGGCATAACAATAATGGGCTCGGCCTTAAATAGTTCTAGACTAGACTTTGAACAATATTGGGCCTTACTGTGGGCTTGGCCCAACTAGCTCAGCTGGGCTTGGCTAAAGCCTTGGGCTGACTCGGCTAGCCCAAGCAAACGACCTGCCAGGTCTTCGGCCTGGTTTGGCTAAGCTGTGTTCTGGCGCCATGGCACTTGAGCAGGTAGTCACAGTAACAAGCTCATGCACGTGCCGACGATCGTCGTCAGCAGCAAGCGAGGGCATGGATGGGATCAGGGAGGTGCAGGGAACCTATTTTTAGGTTGTGCAAAGACTGAGGTTCATCGGAGTTGACTAGCAGTAGGAGAGGCTTATCAGAGCAATGCCATAGCATGGTAGAGCTCTGGTGGACTTCCAACGAGGTCCTCGGGGTCCTGAGCATCTACGACAAGCTAGGAGGCTCATGGCAGTGGTGGTTGAGGTTGACTTGGCTGGTACTGGGGCTGTCCATGGTGGACCGATTTGGACGACGGTGGTGCACATCGCCAATAGTCCAGGGGTTGAGGGAGGGTCGGCGAGGTGGCGATGAGGTTGGTGGTGGCCAGGAGGTGCTAATGCTACAAGGAATTGGACTATGGCGGGCCAAGGTAGGGGATTGAATTTGGGGGCTTACCAGTGCAGGGCTCGGCAGCAACGACGATTGGTGGCCGGTGCTAGGGAAGTAGTTCAGAGACACAATTGGGAGCTAAAGAAGGCTAGCGGGCAGCTTGGTAAAGCTTTATAGCTCGCACAAAGGCGATGGGAGTAGGGCACAACCACGGTGATGGTGGTGTGTGGACGATGAGCTGGCGAACGAATGCCTTTGGTGGCGAGCTGGCTACGGCACTAGCGCATTGGGCGCACTGTGCCTCACTAGTACGACTAGTGGAGTAGGGCATGGGTGCGGGCTCACGTTGGCTGAGCGGTGCGTGAACCAGATGGCGATGCAATTAGTGGCGGTAGGGCATTGCGTGTGGCCAAGTGGCAAGGTGATGGGCCTTAATGGCGCGGTCAGCGAGGTGGCGAAGCTCTATGTGGCGTTGACAACCAGCCGCAATGAGTTGGCATGCGGGAGCTGGTAGTGGCAGCGAATGGTGTGAGGCCGAGTGGCGCCTTGGCATAGGGTAGATAATAGAAATGGAAATGGCGCAATCGACTGGAGAAGGCAGAAAGTCAAATAAGGAAAGGGTTCGATTTGAGGAGTTTCCGAATTGGGCAAGAAACTCAAATTCGGCCAAAATTTAAGAAAATAAAATAATCAAAATTTTGAAAATTTTAGGTTGTTTCATTTGTAGCTGTAATCAGAGATTTAGTCAGAAGCACAACACTGAAAAACATGTCTGCCTGATAGTATCATTAGGACTAGAATAATGTTCTCAACTGAAACAAATGAAATCACTCTAGCGATCGCAAGTTCGCAACATTATTTCGAAACCGTAAAAAACAAGGAGATTGGTTTGGTCCATGTAGTGGTGTGGGTGGTGCTGACACCTCCAGCAAATCTAACCATCCATTGATTAGGGGCATTACCGTCATTTAACTTCGTCCTGTTGTAGAGACTAAGTCACCTTGGCCTATAATTTGATCATTTAACTTCATCCACTGGCCTTGGCGCCTCGGCCATGCCGCCACCCGCCCACACCCGCCGCTCGACCGCGTGTCGCCACGGCCATCCTCCGCTCAGCCTGCGCCTCACGGCCTATCGCCCGCCGACCTGCACCGCTACCGGTCCGCCGTGCCTCGTCCATGCGCCATCCGCCGCCTGCGAGCCGCCTCGCTGCGCCTCACCTGTGCGTCGTGCCGTGCCCAGGCCGCCGCGCCGTGCACAGGCCACTGCACCGCCACTGGCCAAACCAACCGAGAGAGAGAGAGAGGTATATGGGTAGAGGAGAGAGAGAGATTAGATGGAAAAGGGACGGGTGAGAAATAGGAGATAGAAATGTGTGTGTGAGAGAGAAATATATAGAGATAAGGATGGACTTTGGAACGCTATTTTTGGGGTGCTATAGAGCATGTCGGCGCAGGACACCGCAGTTTGCAGGCATCCTCGAGCTGCGCCTGGATGGGCAAAATTACTTATTTGCCCATTTAGCTAGCACCACCCCTGCACACCACTCACACACACCGGAGGTGTTAAGGCCATGACAACCGTTGGATAGGCTACATTAAACGGCAAAGAACAACTGAATGTACCAAACCATTTCTCAAAAAACAAACGTATTGGCCTGTTCAGATAAGGGGAGCCTCTCCATCCATGGATAAGGGGAGCCTCTCCATCAGGACTAGAACAATGTTCTCAACTGAAACAAATGAAATCACTCTAGCGATCGCAAGTTCGCAACATTATTTCGAAACCGTAAAAAACAAACGTATTGGCTGCTTAGAGGAGAGATAATTTGGTTAGCTTGATGCCAAGCATTGTGGCCGTGGTCACTATACATGGCCTGAAGCTTGGCATCGGAGCTATACTTGGACGTTGGTGTCTACTCGTTTATTGGTCAGACATAAAAATAAACTTAGAAAATATTTGGTACTACTTAATATATTCATAGGTGGTGCTAATTGCTAAGTGTCTTAGGTGCGAAGAGAGTGGTGAAGCATTCATCTAAGCACCTATTTTAGATGATAAAGGATAAGGATGCTTACTCAAAAGCCTGCCGTTGGTGTGAAACTGTTAATCACTCCATATATAGGCATATTTAATTTATATTAGTTTCTGTTTAGAGAAATAAAAATCAATATAAACACTTGGTTTTTTAAAATGGTTTCCTCACTCCTCTCTCCCCCGTTTCGCTTTGGAGATAAAGAATGGGTCACGGATGCATCACACACCCTACTCCTCTTACTCCTGTCTTACACATGCATCTCTCATCACTTTCCCCATCACTCGTCCTCTCATTCGAAAAGATACTTCTTTTAATTACTACTATTTATTTTCAACCAAAAACTATCGATCACAACCAATATAAACATGCCATAGCTGCATGCCTGCACCGTCACGAGATCAAAACAACAAGGTGCGTTACTGCTAACACATAAGTGTTCATCTCCAATTGCACAAGTCCACTCCTATTTTTGCTAATTATTTTTTCGTTAGTCTCTGCCAACTGGGCCCAGGAGGCAGAATTGGGGAGGCCAGGGCCCAGCCTTGCAACTTCCCGCAGCCCAAATCGAGCCCACGAACCCGTCGCCGTTAGCCTTTGAGGAGGCGACAACATCATTGGATTCCTCGACTATTTCTTTGGAATCTGGATTCCGGAGAGAGCACTGTTTGAGGGAGGTAGAGAATGTTCGAACATATACATTGAGGCCTCGTTTGGATGGTCCAGGATAGGACCGAATTTCCGCCCATCCAAATATATAGGTATTGAAGAGCAAATTTGCTTTGTTAGTTTCTTTTTGTTTCCAATGTTTGCACAACTTTATGTTCTTAAACTAAGCACGTAAGTTTAACCACTATTTACCATACATGCATGATGCACCAAAGAGTAAGAGGTCAGCTCTGAAATACGATATTTACGATTAGAGTAGCGAAGAAACGTGAGTGCAATACACAGCAGCACTACTTCCATTATCATTTACGACCAGTTTTCGAGTACATACACAGCACAGTTCGCTTCCACAGCCAAACGAAACCTTCGCGGCACAGTTGCAGTCCCAAGGTCATCTATATTTGAGATTAATTGGGTATAAATTGAATGTCCATCCGTTCTCAACGAGCTCAAATTCCTCAGCCCAAATGCATACAGAACTTAAGGCAATCGAACGATGGCAAGTACACCAAAAAAAAGAGGAAAAAAGGGCCTACAAAGAGAATGTGGGGTGTTTTCTTCTTTCCAGGAGCAAGGGAGACTTAAAAAAAACAAATACCGAGCTCTTCCTTTCCTAGCTGCAATTAGTGTCCGGGAGACGGGCTGGAAGGTGGATCAAATTTACTACGGGCTGACTGACCCGGTAGCCAATGCTCTTAGAATCTGAAATCCGGGTCGACGTCCATTCCCATCCAAATTTTGCAATAAGTGATTTGTTGAAAATCTGTCAGTAAAAACACCAATGGAAGCAGGTTCTGTTACTATAAAATAATAATAATAATCAAGTTAACCATTTGAACATATGGTGTTAGATCGGAACTGAAAATCAAAAGGCAGAAGTATCACATGAACTTTACTGTCTGCACAATGCAATTTCAACCATGAGATATCATAACAAGGTTATACTGTTATAGCGTTCTGTAAGCTTGTAGTGATCCTATATAGAAAAAGGTCAGAAAAGTTTATTATTATTATATATATATATATACAGTTATGGGCTTATGGTTGGCCACCTCCAGGGTTACAGACTTACAGAATGGCACACCAAGTATGATATACTAAAAGGTGATATAGATGAGTAATATTAACATGCGCCTATGAACTTAATAAAGGAGCAGCAATAAACTCAAAGAACTAAGAAATGAAAATAGGAGTTGTCCTGAAACCACGATACCTTCTCAATAGGGACTTCATGTCGTTTGCACCATGCCACAGTAATTGGCATTGTATTCATACACCTCCAGGTCGCCCCAGGGAGTTGGGGAGATTTCATTGGTCATGTTAAACCATCTTGGAGTAAATTGCTCACCCTTCCCATCTCGAGTTCTTTTCTCAGCTCTCTGTTGTTCTTCAAGCCTGAAGGTTTTCATGAACACAAGGTAAAAATTGGAAGGCAACCAGAGACCTCAAATTCCAATGACAATTGTAAAGTGAACAGCTAAAAGCTCACCAACAGCAATGCAAATTTAAGAAAAAAAGTGGGTAACTACCTGCTCCTTTCTGCACCAGATTTAGACATGTCACCCTTCTCCAGGGCGTATCTGTCAAGCCTCAATCGGGAGTCTGATGCCAATAGCTTCTTAGGTGCCGTATCGAAGCTATTTATTTTGTGTGCGAAGTATGTATACTGGTACTTGTCATTTGGAGGAGTAGGAGCAACTCTCCAGATCTGGGATAAGTATAAATTTGGGTAGTTCAGTGGATATCCGCAAATAAGACTGCACTATTGCCTGAACATAACAAACATCCTCCCTACTGACGAATATTGAAAGAAAGCCTTGCCTTCTTTAGCTCAGTCCCTGGAAGAGGATCACCTTCTTGATCGCATGGCTGGCAACTCATGGACTGATTCCATTTGCCTGTCATCATTATTTTGGGTTCTTCAGCTGCACTATATACATACCCATCCACCTCGTATCGGCCAGCCCTGAAATGAAAAGTAAACTGAGACTGGCCTAGACAAAGAATTATGAATTAAAGCTTTGGAGACATTACAAAGGCAAACAAATACAAGACCACAGAAAAAGATTTGAGTGAATTGTCCCAGCCTTCCCAAATGAAATCAGTGCACACATGGAAGAGTCCGCATTCAATTTCATGGTAAATGATAATTAATGAAATTATGGTATAAAATGCAAGACTGAATAATATGCTACAACAATTTCAACACAACCAAAAATGCATCAGCACAATGAAGATCAACATCATCATACCCAAACCAGCCGCATGGCAGGAAATAAAGCACAACTTTGTCTCCAGTTGTCAGGTTAGTTAAGACCATCTCTCCAGGAGAGTCAACCCAAGTGCGACCAAATATCAAGTTGTTGGCCTTTGTTGGTGGTGGTACCAATTCCAACACAACACCAGATTTTTTTGAGTGTCACTCTAGTCCTGTATTGCAGAAACAAGATCATTCAGGGATAAGATTTACATAACTGGTTTCTTCACAACCCTGAAAAAGGTATCGTAGTTTTGTGACTTTTGTCCATAAGCTCAGTAGCACAAAAGCTTTCAATACATACAGATCAGATATCCATGGAAGCAAATACAGCTCAAGTAATTTACCTTCCAACTGGATAAACTTCCACCGAGTTTCCCAAGAATTTGGTCTTCAACTTTGATGTAATGTCATAAGTAAAATGCTCGTTTTCAGCATGAGCTACACCCATCGGAGGGTGATGGCTTACCTGAGAAAATAACATTAAACAACAGAAAAAAATATATCAAAGGTAACATACAGTAGACAAAATGCAGAATTAACATCATTAGTTAACAAAATTTATACGCAAAAGGTTTCTGCAATGACAATATTTCACATTACTAACCTGCTCAGCAATAAATGTAATACCCTGGTGGTTAACCATCTCATATGTCTCTCCGAGGATGGGATTGAAAGGCTTCCATGTTCGCTGGTATGCAAAGTAGACCGATACAGCCCATGTAGCTGAAAAGTTGGGTTAAAAGCTCAGACAACCAGAATATGGCATTGAAATGATGTTGCAGGTGAGGGAAGGGGCAAACTCACAAGCATATACCAAACGCATATACGGATCCTCACATTCATCTGCATATACGGAAGAAAGGAATCATCAGTGAAACACTTCAGAGAATAATGAGAAATTTCATAAATTGTTACAGACTCTCTTTATTTTATTTTATTTTTTTGTTGAGGGAGGAGAGGCTGTGTTTGGGATGGTTCACTTACCTCAGCATAGCCTAGGTGATAAATCTCTTGTGGACAATCTGCCAAACACACAAGGAAAATATTCAATATAGTGTGCATATGCTCTTTCAGCTTCAACCCATTCACCCTTTGCTTCAAACAGCAAGGCTTCCAGCCGGGCTGCATTTTAGAGCAAGGTGTGTTCAACATATACAGAAAGATGGCCATAATAACCAACATCATATGACTTAGCAGAAATCAATACTTTGAGCGCTTAAATAAAAAATAAGGGATTTTGATCTTAGCACTTATTGTGTACACCAGGACTTAGGTAATCATCAGTGCTTAATTAGCAAACATGTCACATGTGCCACCTTCAATATCACTTCTTAGGCTGTTGACGGAGCAAACTATTGTTGGCCCAAATTGTAACATTTCATAAATTTATGGACTGAATAGATGATATCTTTTAAAGTTTCGTGTCAGACTTTAGTCGTATCTTTGAACATACCCTTTTTCCATTTGAAAAATATTAAACCCCTTCTGAAATGATGTAGCTTTCCTCCACCACATGTCGCATACAAGGTTTAAGATCTAGTAAGCTGCAAACTTCATGTCTATGTTCCAAAAGAACTTACCAACCCGTGCACTGCCAGGAAATTGCTTGGAGAGGACTCCAACACAATCCTGCAAATCCATGAAAAGGCGTCACTTCATCAAGAAATTACGATAGCTAATCCCCCCCAAGGTCTGAATTTTTCAGTGGACCAAATAAAATTGCGCTCAATCAGAGAAAAAGAACTGAACCATGAAACATCACAAAAGGATGTCATTAAGTGGCAGAAAAATCTCACCTTTGCGACATCAAGACGCTGGCAATCCATGGCCGCTACTGCCACCTGCTCGTAAAGCGTCCACTTTGCATCGAAAGAAATAACCTCACGTTTACAACTGAAACCAAGAGCACAACGAGCAATCGGGAGCTGCAAAGTAGACACAAAAGCCTAATTCAACATATCCCACATAGCTGCACTGCAACAGCATAGGCCCCAGCAGAACTTGGAAGGATAGTCCCTTATGAAAACATTCCTACTGTAGCCTACGACGTAGAAGCTGAAGGACTGCTTGCGATGGGCCATTGTGACACGGGTTACAGGCACCACCGAAATGATGTCTCTCGCAAATGACCCTTGCAGATGGTGGAACTGGCAGCCGGCTAGCGACAACTTCTGAAGAAAATTGGTTGAGTGGGTATGAATCAGCAAAGAAAGCAGGAGTGCATTGGTATGCCTGTATATTGCATAGTTGCACCCCTTTGGCTCGATGAAAAACTTCATCAGGAACCGAGGCAGCTCCCGTAGTTGCGCTAACTTTTCTCACTGACAGCGTCTCCCTGGAAACAGAAGAGTTGCGAATGAAACAAAACTATACAAAGTAGCTTGTTTGAAACATTAAAAAAAAGCATAAAAAGACTAATCCCCAATAGTAAAAATGGTATAGCTTGGTGAAAACATCACCACGGATCATGAGCTCTTTCTTATTGACAAAACCAGTTGTACAAGGCTACTGGGTATATCATGATTTTGTGATATAAACTGCTCTGTTGGCTAAACCCCTACCTATGCTGCTATGCATAAGCACTTACTTATGGCAAGATATCAAGTCACATAGATATTTTGTAGTATAAACGAAAAATTAAAAGTGAAGCCTCTCCTGGTTGTGCAAATATGACTTTATGCAGTTTTTTTTATCTATTGAAGCTTCATCATTCCTTTACCAAGAACAGCTGGTGTGGCCTATCAGTAGCACCCCAAACTCTTGCTTCATGAACTTTCACTCTACTCTCCAGTCTTATGAACTCTCCAAATTACACCATCACTTAGGTCTCCAGACTTAGGTACTAACAACAGCAAATGTACTCTTAGGAAACGAAAGAGAGAGATTGAGTTTGTAGTATTGAAGATTGAGCGCATAGCAATAGCATACATGGTTGTGCAGCGCCTTGTAATCGGTGACAACCTTGACGCTCTGGATGCCCAATCCGAGCGCCGCATGGAGGCCCTCCATGAGAGCCATTCCCTCCAGCACCTCGCGGCCGCCCACAAACCCTTCCACCGGCTTCTGTATCTGGAGCACCACATCCCCTTGGGGCCCGCACACCGCCACGGCGAGCACCGCCACGCCGGGGTGCCGGTCCCGCGGCCCAACCACCACCTTGCTCGCCATGCCCTTGAAGAAGACGCGGAAGAGGGGGTGGGAGTCCAGGGGGCGCTCGAAGTAGTCGCCGTCGTGGGCCCACCGATCCTCCGGGATGGCGGCGAGCTCGCGCGCGAAGAGGGCGTCGTGCGCAGCGACGCGGAGGGAGGCGGCAGCCCGGGCGTGGGCTGCGCGGCAGGCCTGGGCATCACGGCGAGCCTCCTCGGCGCGCGAGAGGTCGGCGGCGTAGAGCGCGAGGGCGTAGGAGGCGTCCGAGGACTCAGGCAAGGCAGGGGCGGCGGCTTGAGATGATGATGATGATGACGGGTGGGGATTATTGGGGGTATTATTGTGTGCGCGGAGGGATGCCTGGACGGCCTCGGCGAGTTGGAGTTGGAAGGCGAGGTCGGAGGCGGAGACTGCGGCGGAGGAGGCGAGGGCGACCTGGTGGCGGAGGGCGGCGAGGTCGTCATCGCCGGACATGATGATCGGAATCGGCGGTGCGGGATGGGGAGAAGGAGATGCGGGGTAGGGAGGGAAGGAGGCGGCGGCGGCGGGTGGGGAGGGAAGGAGGAGGCGCCGGCGCGTGGGGGCGGAAGAGGAGGCGGTGCGGGATAGGGAGAAGGCGATGCGGGGTGGGGAGGGAGGGAGGCGGCGGCGGGCGGCGGAGAGGAGGAGGCGGGGAGAGGCGGAGCAGGAGGCTCGTGCTAGGGTTTACTGTTGGGGCGGAGCGCGCTGCGCGCCTGCGCCGTGAAAACGGGGAGGGGAAGGGTTCAATGATGTGCATGATTCAAATAATATTGGCCTTAGGATCTTCAATGAGTAAGAGAAGAAGACTTGAGGAGAGATCCAGGCCATTCATTTGTATGAAGTTGGAATTTTTTGATACACAAATCTAGGTAAACTTAGATTAGGCATGACTGTAGGGGTGGTTGAGGGGTGGCTTTAGTAAAGAAAATTTTGGTGTATTATAGAGTAGGATAGACCACGCCACGGGTTTCCTTCCCCGAGAAGAATTTTGCGCAATGCGGGTGGTTATTATCTCGTGAGATTTACTTATCTCGCTAGGTCTCGGTTGTTTTATTTCGGCAATTGGTTGCTCTCCTCCTGGCCCCCTTCTCGTCTGTTCTTGCGAGGGTTTTTCTTTTCTTTTTTCCAGAGTTGCGGTGCGCGACTCTGTTAAACCCTGCCTTCTTTCTCCAAAGATTGTTTCTTTCCTTGTTGTCTGGTCTCGAAAGATTGCCGATCTGGTTCGGGTTCCTGTGACGCGTGGTTTTGATGTCTTTTTCAGAGAATAGAGAGGCAGAGGGCGAGGGAGGTCGATTAGGAGGAGGCCATGGCCCATGGGGGTGTTCTGCTCCAAGCCGAATTCATCGGGGCGGCCGCCGTACGATTACAACCACAACCACGGCAATAATGCCGCGCCGAGAGGACACAGTCGCTTCGCCAAGTTCGGCGACGATTACCATACTCTAGAGCAGGTGAAATCAATCGATTTCTTCTTGTGCATGATTCCGGTTCTTGCTTTCTTGCATGTGCAATCGTGCGTGGCCGCCTAGCACAGTGATATGTAGGGACCTTGTGGGTCGCTTCAATTGGCTGGAAACAGTTCTGTGGTGCGTGAGTTGTGATCGATACAGGCTTGTTGATGCTCGAGTTGAATGGAAGCGGGCCGGTTCATGTGTTACTTGGTTCAACAATTAAGTGCATTCATTCTTCTCTGTACGAGAATCTTAGATTGTTTATGTGCCGCAAATTAGGCGTTCTGTTTATCTTTGATAATCCCTAAAAGTGTGAAGTTTTGCAATCGTGCCCTGATTCTTGAAGTAAATGTAAAATCCTTGATATGTTACGGTTACTGTGGACTGCCTTATTGTTTTGTGGGGAATGCCTTTTGTGAACAACTAATTTATGTCATGTATCTTGCAGATGAAGTTGTATTTTTATAGCTTCTTCTGGTCCCGTTTAGCACATACGACATAACACATCTTTTTGTAACTTTGATAATTCGATTTAGTTATACTGAAGAAGTGAAGTATGCTGTCAACTTGTTTCCCTTTTTAATCTAGGTGACTGATGCTCTTGCGCACGCTGGACTGGAGTCCTCAAATCCGATTGTTGGGATTGATTTCACAAAGTGCAATGAATGGACAGGTTTGTTTAAACTTGATCAGCACATTACATTCAGAACTTTGACCGGTCTTTCATTTTTTTTGTTTTGTGTTCCAAAAGAACTGATGGTTACTGTTTTTAATCAGGCAAAGTGTCCTTTAACAACCGGAGCTTGCACGCAATGGGAGATACTCCAAACCCATATGAGCAAGGCTACATCCATCATAGGGAGAACCCTCGCACGATTTGATGATGACAACCTGATACCATACTTTGGATTTGGCGATGGTCAGCCTATCAGTTCATAGCATGTATCTAGATAAAGTTTTTGGTACACAAAAATGATAAATATATGAATGCTACAGCTACTACTCATGATCAGAGTGTATTTAGCTTCTTCCTGATAACCGACCTTGTAATGGCTTCGAACAAGTACTTGACAGATTCAGAGAAATGGTTCCACAACTACGTTTGGCTGGTTAGTGCATCATCTTTTGTTTTAAACTTTAATAAAACATATTGATATTCATTTGGGCTTTGGCTGATATATATTGATAAGTCATGGCGATAAGACATGGGCATCACATTGTTACGAAGACTGGCGGATGGCAATTTGGAAAATTGTCTGCAACTGGATAGATTAGTGTTTGCAAATCCACGACGCTGACTTAAGTGGTTTATATCATGTTTTTGTGGTTAGTGTGTCTCATCGGTGTTGTAGAGCCTTCGCAAGTTACGCTTTGAAAAGCGTGCAAGTGTAGTGTAAAACCTGTTTATGTGTGGGTTATTGGGTTTTCCCATATTAAGTGGTGTAATCTACTATGGAGTGGCTGGTTGGTGTGAGGTGGTAGGCTCTACTATATAAGACTTATGTTAAGTTGAGTCTTGTGAGAGACTTGATAGATGAGGATTAAGGTTTTCTTGTGTTGGAGCCTTGTATATGTGTGCTCTAGGTTTAGAGTTCTGCTATCATGAGAGATTGACTGTAAAATATTGCTCTCCAAGTGAAATAGACATTTGAAGTTTGGCTAAGTGAGTTGTGTCATGGATCCCCTCCTATTTTTTTTGATTTGCTTGGCTTTCTTGATTGGATTTCTCTCTTCTTGATATTTCTAGTGTCAATGACATGTAATAGATGGGAATATCTCTTGGAAAACAGATCTCATCCATCTAGACACCTTTTAGGGGAAGTTCTTGAGTTTGTCCAGTTTTCCTCAAGAAAGAGGTGATTTTGGGGTTTTGCTCTTATGGATGATTTGGATCAAATTCATGATGTGATTTAACTTGCTATGATATGTGAGAACACATTTAAGATCACATAGATTATGTAGAACTCACGAGCAAGAGCAGATCGAGATTTCTCGTTCTTGCCCGGTTTTTATGCTTCCTCCGCTCAAATGGAAAAAGGACGGAACTTTAGCAACAATTATCTCGATCATTGTTGGAATATGTCTTGATATCCTAAGAAGGTGCATACCAAGTTTAAGTCATTTGGATCAACGGATCAAAAGTTCCATCGATTTCGTTTTAAAATCATGCTTCTTGTGGCTACAGACCAAACAGAGAGAGATGGTAGTGGAGAGTTGGGAGTAAGTGATGGTAATGGCTTGGGTCCTCCCCATGGCCTGTATTATATATATATATATATATATATATATATATATATATATATATATATATATATATATATATATATATATATATATATATATAGGAAAAATATTTTTTACTCCCGGGTGTAATTACTCCCATCTCTAATATACCACCTAAATAAACTTAAATACTCCTTTATCATTTTAGGTATACTCGTATACTAATTATAAGATACTCCAATGTGAACCACACGAAAAAAATTACAAAAGAGTCTATAGTTTTTAGCGTATTTTGTAAATACCTTTATATACGCATATAAAAAGGAGTATGTCTAAAAAATATACATACCATCTCTGAAAAATTATACATACTACCTAGATGGTCTTAAATACTCGCATACTACATGTACATACCCTCCGTTACGCGAGATACTCCCTACATTGTGAGATACGACATAGGGAGTAACTACACCCGGGAGTAGAAAAGAGGTTTCCTATATATATATATATACACACATGGGGAGTGCTTTTACAATTATACCCTTACAGCTGAGTATCCCCTTCAGGGGCACTTATGTCATTACACATGGCCTATTCTGGGCCTTATAACCTTCTACCAGGCCTGCTGGGATTAGGTGGGGGCCACCTCTACAACAGGAGCCTCTCATGGTAAAGGGCTTCACAGGGCCGAAGCCATGTTGCCGAGTCCTTTGGCCCTCTCCGTCCCTGCGGCCTGTGAACTTTCCCGAACTTGACCGGGGGCTGAGGCCGTAGCCGAACCCGACGCTTGGATTGGTGGTTGGGGTAGGTGTGCGAGCGCTCCGTTCCGAGCTGGCGCCGGGTCGAAGTAGGAAGCGGAGCCCTACCCTTCGAACGGGTGGAAGCGGAGCTGGCGCCTAGCCAAAGTAGGCGCGCGCGCTCCGTCCCCTACCCTTCGAACGGGTGGCAGCGGAGCTGGCGCCTAGCCGAAGTAGACGCGCGCGCTCCGTCCCCTACCCTTCGAACGGGTGGCAGCGGAGCTGGCGCCTAGCCGACGTAGACGCGCGCGCTCCGTCCCTTGCCCTTCGAACGGGTGGCAGCGGAGCTGGCGCCTAGCCGAAGTAGACGCGCGCGCTCCGTCCCCTACCCTTCGAACGGGTGGCGGCGGAGCTGGCGCCTAGCCGAAGTAGACGCGCGCGCTCCGTCCCCTACCCTTCGAACGGGTGGCCGCGGAGCTGGCGCCTAGGCGAGGTAGACACGCGCGCTCCGTCTCCTACCCTCCGAACGGGTGGCGGCGGAGCTGGCGCCTAGCCGACGTACACGCGCGCGCTCTGTCCCCTACCCTTCGAACAGGTGGCCGCGGAGCTGGCGCCTAGGCGAGGTAGACGCGCGCGCTCCGTCCCCTACCCTTCAAACGGGTGGCAGCGGAGCTGGCGCCAAGTCGAGGTAGACGCGCGCGCGCTCCGTCCCCTACCCTTCAAACGGGTGGCAGCGGAGCTGGCGCCTAGTCGAGGTAGACGCGCGCGCTCCGTCCCCTACCTTTCGAACGGGTGGCAGCGGAGCTGGCGTCTAGGCGAGGTAGACGTGCGCGCTTCGTCCCCTACCCTTCGAACGGGTGGCAGCAAAGCTGGCGCCTAGTCGAGGTAGACGTGCGCGCTCCGTCCCCTACCCTTCGAACGGGTGGCAGCGGAGCTAGCGCCTAGCCGACGTAGACGCGCGCGCTCCGTCCCCTACCCTTGAACGGGTGGCAGCGGAGCTGGCGCCTAGTCGAGGTAGACTCGCGCGCATTCCGTCATCTACCCTTCGAACGGGTGGCAGCGGAGCTGGCGCCTAGTCGAGGTAGACGCGCGCGCTCTGTCCCCTACCCTTCGAACGGGTGGCAGTGGAGCTGGCGCCTCGGCGAAGTAGACGCGCGTGCTCCGTCCCCTACCCTTCGAACGGGTGGCAGCGGAGCTAGCGCCTAGCCGACGTAGACGCGCGCGCTCCGTCCCCTACCCTTGAACGGGTGGCAGCGGAGCTGGCGCCTAGTCGAGGTAGACTCGCGCGCATTCCGTCATCTACCCTTCGAACGGGTGGCAGCGGAGCTGGCGCCTAGTCGAGGTAGACGCGCGCGCGCTCCGTCCCCTACCCTTCGAACTGGTGGCAGTGGAGCTGGCGCCTCGGCGAAGTAGACGCGCGTGCTCCGTCCCCTACCCTTCGAACGGGTGGCAGCGGAGCTGGCGCCTAGGCGAGGTAGACGCGCGCGCACTGTCCCCTACCCTTCGAACGGGTGGCAGCGGAGCTGGCGCCTGTCCGACGTAGACGCGCGCGCTTCGTCCCTTACCCTTCGAGCGGGTGGCGGCGGAGCTGAAGCCTAGCCGAAGTAGATGCGCGCGCTCCGTCCCCTACCCTTCGAACGGGTGGCAGCGGAGCTGGCGCCGACGTAGACGCGCGCGCTCCTTCCCCTACCCTTCGAACGGGTGGCAGCGGAGCTAGCGCCTAGGCGAGGTAGACGCGCGCGCTCTGTCCCCTACCCTTCGAACGGGTGGCAGCGGAGCTGGCGCCTAGCCGACGTAGACGCGCGCGCTCCGTTCCCTACCCTTCGAACGGGTGGCACTGGAGCTGGCGCCTATCCGACGTAGACGTGCGCGCTCCGTCCCTTACCCTTCGACGGGTGGCGGTGAAGCTGGCGCCTAGCCGAAGTAGATGCGCGCGCTCTGTCCCCTACCCTTCGAACGGGTGGCGGCGGAGCTGGCGCCTAGTCGAGGTAGACGCGCGCGCGCTTTGTCCCCTACCCTTCGAACGGGTGGCAGCGGAGCTGGCGCCTAGTCGAGGTAGACGCGCGCGCTCTGTCCCCTACCCTTCGAACGGGTGGCAGCGGAGCTGGCGCCTAGTCGAGGTAGACGCGCGCGCTCCGTCCCCTACCCTTCGCACGGGTGGCAGCAGAGCTGGCGCCTTAGTCGAAGTAGACGCGCGCGCGATCCTTGAAGCCGAAGAGTCGGCTGGAGCCTGCCGCGGTAGAGGCTCAGCGGTGGTCTGAGTTGCAACTTCACACCGTGAACATCGCCACGCATGCGGTGATTGCGATCTGACGACGCGGTCATGCGCTGTAAAGGCGCCTGGAATCGCGCCGGCCCCCGGTTTGCCAGGGCTAGGTTGCCGTACCCTGCGACCCGCCTCGGCGCGTGTGGGGTACGCGGCGGTTTGTTACTCGTGCGCGGCGAGATGCGAACGGTTGCGATCCCACGGTCCATTAGTGCGTTTTAATGACGGCTGGAGGCATGTTGACGCCTGGGCTCGTGTGCTCTAGCTATCTCGTGCGGGGGTTGGCACGCGGCGGGAGGCCATTGGAGCGTCGTGCTCTGACAATCCTTACCGCTGTAGTCGCGCCCCCTTGTCTTTGGTTATGGGGGATTGTGCGGGGCGGATCGTTGTATAATTTCGGTCGCGTCCGGTACGTGGGCCGTCGCGACGCTTCGGCATCGGGGTGAGGTGACGTGAATAGCCCTCGGAACCGCACACCAGCAGTTCTACGCCCTCTTCTTGCTTGCATCGTCTTGCGTAATCCCATAGCAACCTCGCTGGTATATCGCTTTCGCGAGAGGCTATGGCATTTGGTGGCAAGCGTGACCAGGCGGCTAGTGCCAGCGGCATTCGCCGGCGATCTTCGCCGCTAGAGGTGAAGTACTCGCTCAGCGAACGCGACCCAGCGGTGGCGGACAAGTGCTGGCTGGCGGCGGAGAAGGAAGGCGCGTTCTCCGGCGAGCTGGGCCCGTCGCTCGTGACTGAGAAGACAATCCAAGCGCTTCTGCGCGCGGGGAAGCTGTCCGAGCGCCAAGCGGTACGATTGCCCGCCGCCGATGAGACGGAACCGAGCCCCGAGAGGTCGGAGGCGCTCGTATTCGTTGCCTTTTTCGACGCGGGGCTCCGCATCCCGGCGGCGGCGATCGTGGGCGACGTGCTGCGGACCTTTGGGCTGGAGTTGGCGCAGCTGACTCCGAACGCCGTGGCCCGGCTCGCGGTGTACAGTTGGGCTTTACGCTCGGGAGCGTGTTGGCCTAGCGCTTCATTGTTCGCCTACCTGCACGAGGCACGGTGCCAGCGCAAGGATCGGAAGGACGGGACGCTGTCGAGCTTCAGCAGCGTCACCTTTATTCTTCGGTCAACCTGCAGCAAGCTCTTCCTCCACTCGCGGGAAGTGGGAGTCTCAATAGATGAGGCGGTGGTTCTACCACCGCGTGGAGAGCGGGAGCGGCCTTGAGTGCACGGGTCGGCCGATCGCGTTCAAGACCTCGCCCGGTCGAACGCTCGACGACGAGGACAGGCGGAGGGCCCGGCGGCTCGTGGGCGTGGCCGCCCGTTTCAACATGCGCGACCTCGCCGAGGAGTATGTGATGTACGGCGTAGCGCCGCTCGCCAGTGACTGGTGCCTTGCCGCCGAGAAGCGTCGAGATGACAATGTTTCGCCGTGGGTCTGCGTACTGCCGGCTCCCTCCGGTCTTCGTAAGCCTCGACTGTATCTCCCCTTTACGCACGCGAAATGCGTTATAGGTTATCTTATCTCCTGCCTTGCTTGTAGGGGTTTGCTTGGAGGATGCAGAGCAGGCCGCACGCGTATTCCTGGGGCCGTATACCGGCAGGGAGCACGAGCAGCGCGCGTCCGCTACCGCCGAGGCGGGGCTGGGGCAGATAAACCGCGTGTGCGAGGCCCTGGGCCTTGCCGTGCCGGAGCGTGCCGAGCCGGGCTCGCCGCATCAAGACGACGGCGCGACGAGGAGGAAGGCGCCGTCTCGCAAGAGGGGTCGTGGTGGGGCGTCTGTCGTGCTTGGTGTAGCGGTTGCCGGTGCCGCTGCTAGCGCTCCCGATGGTACGGCAGACGCCGAGTCGGATTCGGCGAGGTACGCTGACTCCGGCTTGGATGGCGCAGACGCCGGGGGCGACGGATCCTCGGCGGGTGCCCTGGCCAGCGGGCTCGCCACGAGCAGCCGGAGAGGAGAAGTCTCGTCGCCCGTGGCGGTCGTCGAGACAGAATCCGGGGGGACCGGTGGTGCTGGGGCGGTGCCTTCGACCGTGGCCGTAATAACGCCGGAGACGTCCGCCGTGGGGGCGCGCGGAGCTGGGTCTTCACCGGCAGCAGCGGCCGGGACCTGGGTGCCCCCCCTCAGAGGTTGCCACGGCGGGAGCTTTGCCCCTGGGTGCTGTAGTCGCGGGGGCCTCTCTGTCGGCGGCTGCTGGAGCGGCGTCGTCGCCCCTTGCTCCGGCTAAGCGGCCGTGTCTGCGGCCGGTGCTCCATCGGACGTCGAGGGGATTCGTCGTAGCGACGGGCATCGGGAGCTTGTGGGACTCCGACGCATATGCCGAGGTTGCTGCGGCGCGCGCTTCCTCTGCCCTTCAGGCCGTGCCGTCCGCCGTGCAGGAACGGACGGCGCCGGCCCTTAACGCGGAGGCTTCTGCTCTTGGCGGGACCACGCCTGGGGCGGGCCCCCGGAGCCCTCCTTCCGCTACCGAAGGTAAGGTGGTTTGGCTTCCCTGGTGCTGTCGTTGCGTCTTGCGACGCTCACCTGCGTCGCTGTCTGTAGCGTCACTTATTCCGGAGGAGGAGCCTTTGCCAGGACATGGAGGTCGTGGCGTCGACGGCGCGAACGTCGTGCGTCCGAGTCCCTCGGACTTCGTTCCTCCGTCCGAGACGCTGAGGGCGTGGCATGGGATCGTGGATGACGCTGCCGCCAGCGTCAGCCAGCAGGCGCTTCATACCTACGGAGTGGAGCGTCTCGGGGATGCCTTCGAGGTGTCGGGGGTAAGGGTAAGTACCTACCCATGCGACGATGCTTGGCCATGCCGAGCTTGCTAAGTCGTTTCGCCCTGCAGACACTGGTGCTGGGGCAGGCCCTGCAAACGGCCTATGTTCATGCGCAACGGGCGCTCGAAGATAGGCTGCGGGTCGCCGAGGAGGTGCTATGCGAAGCCACGAGAGTCTGTTCCGCGCAGGATGCCCGTATCCGCTAGCTGGAAGCGGAGTGCGCCGCGGCGAAGGCGCATGCCGAGGGACTTGCCGCTCCGGCGCGAGAGTCGGCCGCGGAGGTGATGCGCCAGGAGTTCGCGGCGGAGCGGGACGGCCTTCTGCAACAAGTCGCCTCGCTAGAAAAGGAGAAAGGCGAACTCGCCTTAACTCTAGCGGAGCGTGACGGGACGCTTGGCGAGGCTTCGGTGGTTGCATGGGATGCCATGCAAGCGCTGGAAAGCCACCTCGAAGGGCTTGTGACCGGAGTGCCGGACCACGCCTTCGGCCCGGAGGAGGTGTTGCGGACCCTTCGCTGGATCAATGATGCCGCCGATGCTGCGCGTGGTGCCGCGACTAACTTCGGCGACCACTGCGCATACGTGGCGTCGTGTATGGTGTGCGCGCTCCTACGACACCGTGGTTGCACACACATCGCCAGGCTGGAGAACCCCCAGCTGGAGATGCCCGCCGCAAAGCACTTCTATGAGCGGATTTGGGACTACACTGGGGTGGCCGCCGCACAGGTCGAGCTCCGGAAGTCCCTTTACGGGGAAGGGAGCCTCGGCCGGATTCTGGACGAGGTCCCCCGACGCGACGAGAATGGCGGTGGGACCTCTGAAGGCGCCGAGGATTCACAGGTGCGACGCCGGGCTGGCTAGGTGTAGGCGTGCGTTGTAATGTCCGCCCCTTTTTGTGAATGAAATGCGCGCTTGTGCTGATCGTTTGACCTGTGCCCCGGGCAGCTTCCTTGCTGGGGACGACTGCTTGCGTCCGACCTTGCAACCCGGCGGCGCCTTCGAGGCTGGCAAAGGGCCGAGGAGTCGCTGAACTTTTGGGCGGGCCAACGCTCTTCAGGCGAGGTCCCGGCCTTAGCGCGTGTTAAGGACGAGCCCGCCGGATAGCAGCAGATATGCTGGCGGGCCTTTGTACTTGTAAAATTTTTCCGATGTATTCATCTGGTAATTAGGATATGCGCTGCGCGCTGTGCTTCGGGCGGTCTTGTTCCTCGGTGAAGGCGAACCTTCGCACTACGACCTGTTTAAAGTCCGTAGACTGGCGCGTGCGAAGGCGGACCTCCGCACTACGACCTGTTTAGAGTCCGCAGACTGGCGCGTGCGAAGGCGAACCTTCGCACTACGACCTGTTTAAAGTCCGTAGACTGGCGCGTGCGAAGGTGGACCTCCGCACTACGACCTGTTTAGAGTCCGTAGACTGGCGCGTGCGAAGGCGAACCCTCGCACTACGACCTGTTTAAAGTCCGTGGACTGGCACGTGCGAAGGCGAACCTTCGCGCTACGACCTGTTTAAAGTCCATAGACTGGCGCGTGCGAAGGCGGACCTCCGCACTACCTCCGCACTACGACCTGTTTAGAGTCCGTAGACTGGCGCGTGCGAAGGCGAACCCTCGCACTACGACCTGTTTAAAGTCCGTAGACTGGCGTGTGCGAAGGCGGACCTCCTCACTACGACCTGTTTAGAGTCCGCAGACTGGCGCGTGCGAAGGCGAACCTCCGCACTACGACCTGTTTAGAGTCCGCAGACTGGCGCGTGCGAAGGCGAACCTTCGCACTACGACTTGTTTAGAGTCCGCAGACTGGCGCGTGCGAAGGCGAACCTTCGCACTACCTACCCCGAGGTGGGGGTAGCCTCTGGTGTACCCTGTACCCCGCGCGCGCTCTGTTGCTGGGGTCAGCCTCTGGCGCTGCGCCGGTACTCCTTAAAGTTCTCGGAGTTGGCTTCCGCGGTGCGCCTCGTGTACACGTCCCGTAGTGTGCGAAGGTGAGCTTCGACGCGCTGAGGAGGTGCGCGGTCGACAGCCACGCAAGGTTCGCGCCACATTTGCGCTTTGCCCAGCACACAGGGACAGCATTCGTGTCTTATTTATACTCCGGAGAGTACGCACAGGGATGAGGTCCCTAGCGTGCGCGGGGTTCGCGTCTTGTTTATACTCAGTAGAGTGCGCAGGAAAAACATCCGCGTCTTATTTATACTCCGGAGAGTACGCACAGGGACGAAGTCCCTGGCGTGCGCGGGGTTCGCGTCTTGTTTATACTCAATAGAGTGCGCAGGGAAAACATCCGTGTCTTATTTATACTCCGTGGAGTGCGCAGGGAGAACATCTGCATCTTATTTATACTCCGGAGATTACGCCAGGGAACATCCGCATCTTATTTATACTCCGGAGAGTACGCACAGGGACGAAGTCCCTGGCGTGCGCGGGGTTCGCGTCTTGTTTATACTCAGTAGAGTGCGCAGGGAAAACATCCGCGTCTTATTTATACTCCGTGGAGTGCGTGCAGGGGCGTCCCCCCACACGTCTTTGTTTATACTCATGCCCGTGTCTTCGACGGAGAGTGCACACGCGAACGTGCGTCTTCGTTTATACTCATGCCCGTGTCTTTGACGGAGAGTGCACACGCGAACGTGCGTCTTCGTTTATACTCATGCCCGTGTCTTTGACGGAGAGTGCACACGCGGACGTGCGTCTTCGTTTATACTCATGCCCGTGTCTTTGACGGAGAGTGCACACGCGAACGTGCGTCTTTGGTTTATACTGATACCAGTACCCCTGGCTACGGAGAGTGCACACGCGAACATGCGTCTTTGGTTTATACTCATACCCGTACCCCTGGCTACGGAGAGTGCACACGCGAACATGTGTCTTTGGTTTATACTCATACCCGTACCCCTGGCTACGGAGAGTGCACACGCGAACATGCGTCTTTAGTTTATACTGCAGGAGCACGCGCGTGGGCGGAGCCCCCGCGCGACCTCGCCGCGTACTTTTGCCCAATGATAATAGATTGGCGACAAACGAAACTTTATTACCTTCCCGTTTGCGCGGGTGAGCGATTACATATGGCGAGGGGGGGTACTAACCGTCTGTGTTCGGCGCGGCCGAAGCCTCTACTGATTGCGCTACCTGCCGGGCTAGCCGAGCCGCCCCCGGATGACGTCGTGGGTCCCCACGCTGCGGTGCCGACCCTAAGTGCGTCGCTGGTCGCCGTGACGGGGACATCTAGTGCCACGCTCGATGCGCCGGGCCATGTCCTGGTCGCCACGAACGGTAATGATGGCCCGCGGCCCCGGGAGCTTCATGCATAAATAGCCGTGATGCGGTACCGCCCCGAAGGAGTTAAGGATTGGGTGCCCCAGTATGGCGTTGTAAGGGTATGGGAGATCCACGACGTCGAATGTGGCATCTTCGACCCTTGCATTGTCGCCCTAGCCGATGGAGACCTACAGGCATATTTGGCCGAGCGCCCGTAGGGGTTGTCCTCCGAATCCTTGCAGCGGGACTCCCGATGGGCCGAGGCGGCTTCGGGGGATCCCCATCTGGTCGAAGGCTGCCGCGAACAGAATGTTCGCGGAGCTGCCGCCGTCTACTAGGGCGCGTCCCACATCGCATCCTGCTATGGCGACCCGGACGACCAGGGGGTCGTGATGAGGGAGCTCCACGCCTTGGGCGTCGGCGGGTGTGAACGTGACTTCGTGTTGCGCCCAGTCCGGCGGTGCCTGCGCTGGGTATGCCGCCACGTAATGTAGCCTCCGTACGTAGGCCTTCCGCTGTCGTGTCGAGGCGAACTCTAGCGAGGAGCCTCCGGAGATGACATTGATAACCTTGTGGTGGGCGGCATCCGGAGCCTGTAGCTGCAAGAGGCCTCCCTGGGGCTGTTGTACATGGGCCTGAATTCGCAACGGGCCCTCGTAGGGCTGCGTCCCTTGTGCCTGAATGTGCATGGGGGCTTCGTATGGGTGCTGCACGTGGGCTACCACGGGTGGGCGTGCCTCCTGGTTCCTGTCCCTGGTGACGCTGTCACGGAGCACCGCGATAGAGGTGCACATGCGCGTGTCGTGGTTGCCGCGACCGTGGACTGCGCACCACAGCCCCTGGTGTTGGTCGTCGTAATCTCCGCGGCCTCTATTGTCGCGGCCCCGGCCGCCTCGACCCGCGGGGGCGGTTTCTTTGGAGCCACCTTCGATGTCGAAGACCTGCCGGCCTCGCCGCGACTTCTGCTGGCCGCGCCTGGGCCTATCGGACGTCTCCCTGTGCAGGGCGTCCTTGCGTTCAGGTGCGTCCTTCGACGACTCCTGCTTGCGCTTTCCCTTCGCAGAGCCGTCCCTTGGCGGGTCTTCGGTCTTTGCCGAGCCATCGGCCTGGTTGGTGTCGGAGTCGTCACCTTGTCTTCGTCGTGCGTCCTCTTCCGCCCTGGCGTATTCCTCCATTTTGTCGAAGAGTTTCGTCACTGTCTTGATCGGCTTCCTTGCGTTGTATTCGGCCATGGGGCCCGGGCGGAGGCCCTGTATGGCAGCATTGACAACGGTGGTTTCGTTGACATCCTTGACTTGGCATCGTATCTTCGCGAAGCGCTTGAAGTAGTCTCGGAGCTTCTCCAAAGGTTTCTACTTCACGGCAAAGAGCTGGTCTGTGTCGACTCGCTCAACGTAGTTTCCTTGAAAGTTGTTGTGAAGGCGGTCGCGAAGCTGCCCCCACGCGTAGATGGAGTTTGACTCTATGGTAAAAAATCAGGAAAGCGCCACTCCTTGCAACGCGAGGGGGAGTCCATTCGCCTTTGTGGTGTCATCTCCGCCCGCAGCTTCGATTGCGGTTTCGTACACGCGCACAAACTCGCGGGGGTCCGTATCACCTTTGTACGACTCGATGACACTGGGGAACTTGAAGTCTTCGGGCCACGCCGCCTGCTGCAGTCCTGCCGAAAGCGGGGACTCCGGATCGACGCGCCGCAGCGGCACGCGGCTGGACGTGGGGGCGTCGCGGCTGTCCGCCCTTTCCGGCGTGGGCTCCGGCGCGACCACTGGCGCGGCCTGCTGGCTTCGAGCCTCTTGTATGTCGCGGACAGCCCCACGAAGATCCCCTAGCTCTTGCTGGAACGCTTGGAGGGCCGCCAGCAGGGCGCTTTCCACCGCCTGCGCGCCCAGCGGACGGGTCGGCGCAGGTACGATCGCCTCGCGAGCTCCCGAGCTGCCGGTGAGCGTCGCGGCGAGGGTGACGAGGTTGGTTGTCGGAGCGCCAGTGACGGGGTTGGCCGTTGCGGCGCCGGTGGCGGGGTCAGTCGTCGCAGCGCCGGTGACGGGGTTGGCCGTCGCGGCGCTGGTGGCGGGGTCGGTCGTCGCAGCGCCGGTGACGGGGTTGGCCGTCGCGGCGCTGGTGGCGGGGTCGGTCGTCGCAGCGCCGGTGACGGGGTTGGCCGTCGCAGCGCGAGCGTCGACGTCCTCGACCACCGCGCCTGCGTCGTCGTCCGCGCCCGCAGCAGCCGATGCCGAAGCCCTGGTGCCCATGCGACGCTCCGACCCGGCCGCCTTTTTTCCCTTCGCCGCCGCCGACGAAGCTTTTTTCGGTGCCATCCTTCTTCGGACATCAGGCTTGCTCCTGTCCTCCCCACGGACGGCGCCAACTGTTGTGGCTACAGACCAAACAGAGAGAGATGGTAGTGGAGAGTTGGGAGTAAGTGATGGTAATGGCTTGGGTCCTCCTCATGGCCTGTATTCCATATATATATATATATACATGGGGAGTGCTTTTACAATTATACCCTTACAACTGAGTATCCCCTTCAGGGGCACTTATGTCATTACACATGGCCTATTCTGGGCCTTATAACCTTCTACCAGGCCTGCTGGGATTAGGTGGGGGCCACCCCTACAACAATGCTGATTTTATATTTCCATGCTGATTTACTGTAACAGCGGTACTAATAGGCTACTGTAGCGGTACTATCGGTTGTATTGCAACACTATATCAGTACTACCGTAGGTACTGTAACGGTACAACCATAATTACTGTAGCGATACTACCGATTTTGCACCTTTTTTGATCTTTTTGTGTGAGTGATTGGTCTCTGAACTTTATAATTTTTCATAGTTATTGGAGTGGAGAACTTAGAGTCATGCCTCCGATTCGAGAAAGGATTTGAAAAAGACTTATATTATTGTTGACTCTTATTGACCTCTCTAATCACCATATTCAGTTGTACACTCTCCATGTGACATAGATTGCCCGTTGTGTCAACTAAACCGTGCCGCCGATGCTTCGCCAGTGACGAGAGCACAAGTCTGTTGGAACTGGCCCAAGATCAAATACTAGAACACGAGGATTTTTGACAGGCGACGAAACGCCCGGGCGACGCAACGCCAATCTTTTTTCCCTTTTTTCTATATGACCAAAGCACAGCGCTTACAGGCCTTTTATAGCCAACACACGCACACACGCATATTGCATTCAGGAGCATCAAATCGCATGAAGTCCGGCGCAACGCACGCCACACGCACTCAACGCGTACGCGCAATTAACGCACGCGGTTTATTCCAACAATCACCCCCTAAACCACGACACCCCCATGCGCCCGACCTACATGAGTGCTGGCTCGTCGTCGCCTTCGGCGAGCAGTACTTTCTCCTTCCTTGGCTCATAGCAATCCCTGGAGAGGTGGCCACGTACGCCACAGTTGTAGCACCTTCATCGCCTGGCACGGCGCGAACGTCTACTTGTCCCCGAGCTCATGCTGCTCGTGTCGTCGTCGTCGTCGCTCCGGCCGCCGCCCTTTTCACGGCCGTTGTTCTTGACGAAGTCCATGCGCGCTCGCTGCCTCCCGTTGCCCTGACGCCGGCGCGCCTCCCACTGCTCCTCAGTGAGCAGCAACTGCCCGACGCCGTCCGAAATCGCCTCGGCGCCGCACCGATCTTCAGCCACTCGGAGTCGTCCAACCAACTCCTCGAACGACATCGTATTCAAGTCCATGAGCATCTCGATTGACACGGCGACTTGATTGTACTTCGCCGGCACCACGCGAAGCAGTTTCTTGACGACGCGCACCTCCTCGATGTTCTCCCCCAGCTCGCACAATTCCGCAACGAGGGAGCCGAGACACATGGCGAATTCGTCGATGGACTCACCAACGTTGAATGCCACATTCTCGAATTGCTTGAGGAGCTTCTGCGCGTTCGCCTCCTGCACGCGCTTGTCGCCCATCCGCATCGTCTTCACAGCCGCCCATGCCTCCTTGGCACTTTTCTTCACGGCGAGACCCGAGCGCATCTCCGTCGGCACCGCGCGCAGGATGGCGGCCAACGCCAGCCGATCCTCGCGACGCTCGACGTCGCTCGTCTCCACGGCACGCCAGAGCCCGAGCGCCTCCAAGTTCACCTGCATCACCAACGCCCACTCGTGGTAATTGGCCCGCGTCAACACCGGGAACTCCACCGACCCGCTGGAATCCTTGATGACGCGTTCCACCATGACCTCACGTCGTGTGTTGCTACCGCCGGACTTCGGGTCGCCGACGCCTTTCGGAGACGATGGCGGCGTACGCTCGTCACCGGCCATCAGCTTGCTGTCGAACTTCACTGGCTTTGATACCAAATGTTGGAACTGGCCCAAGATCAAATACTAGAACACGAGGATTTTTGACAGGCGACAAAACGCCCGGGCGACGCAACGCCAATCTTTTTTTCCCTTTTTTCTATATGACCAAAGCACAGCGCTTACAGGCCTTTTATAGCCAACACACGCACACACGCATATTGCATTCAGGAGCATCAAATCGCATGAAGTCCGGCGCAACGCACGCCACACGCACTCAACGCGTACGCGCAATTAACGCACGCGGTTTATTCCAACAAAGTCCATGTCATCCTGGTGGAAACCGCAAGTGAAATTGCACCAATTAATTTGCTTATGTGTTGACTTGTTGCGTTAAATCATGTCAAAGATTTTGTCGAGCAGATGTCTCGACCCAAAATTTCTCGAAAACCATGAATCGCCACTCGTCAGTCATCGGTACGGTCTATGCTACATGAACACCATGGCTGCACGAAATTAACAATTATGGGCGATGCCGAAAGGTGCCAGATCTGATTCTCCGAGGTACGCACCTGAAGAAAGGCGGCAGGAACAGTACGTCCTCGGTCACAAAGCCTCGGAGCTGAGAGCCAGTAAACCTGCATGACTCCCTCAATGCCAACCGGGAGGCACGCCAGCCACAATGGCATGCTTCTCAGATGGCATTCAGGGAGCCAGGCAGCATTGGGCATTAATCTCATCTTCTTCTGCATCTTTCGAACTCCCATAGGCTGCACCATTCGTTCATCCATCGATGGCGAAGCAGCACAACTGCAAACAACACTGATGAATCGAACAATCAAAGAACGGAAAGAGATGGGAGCGACATACCTTGTTGGCTTCTCGCATATACACCATACCATCAGTCTGTAGCCACAACTCAAAGCTGTGTGCATGCATAGATTGAAGAAGAAAGAAGAGTGTGAAGTGAGGGGTGTGACTGAGGAGGGCACGGCGGCATGCACGCATAAATGAGGCTACACCACAGTGCCATACATGCATCCATGTGAGTAGGAGGGCCAGGCCAGTGCGCAGTCGCAGTCGGGCAGAGGAGAAGAAGGTTGGCAGCCTTGTCTGTCTTGCTAGAGTCATCCAGCCACTGCTTCACAGGGCAGCTGTGTGCTCCAGGATGTTGGGTCTGGGACGTCTGCCCTGCCTCCCTACTTTTGACTAGTATCACATTTACACTGTGACAATGAATTAGCTTGTGCGTTGCTGTTACTGGCTCCACGAAGGGTGATGTTGGTGTCAAACGGCAGCTACAGTGGATTGTATTCCTGCGTGTTGACAGTGTTGAGAGTGGCGGAAGTGGGGGGTAGCAATGGTATCGCATTGACCTAGAGTCGACAGGCGCTGGGCGTCGTGGGCAGGACTGAGCTCGGAAGGGTAGCGGACGATTCCTTCACGGGATTACAGCTCAGGGCTTTGTCGGTACAGTAGCGTAAACCGTGTGCGCATGTGGTCCTGCGCTGCGTGGGTATGGTAGTGCTAGTACCACAGTACTAGCGGGTCCCTGGCTCGCCGTCGCGGCGGCCGAGGCACGACCCCGCGCGGTTTGCGGGGCGTAAGGCCGGGAGGATTACAGGAAACCACCGCGCCGGCGCGCGTCGGTTCGGCGGAGCGCCTGCGACCGTACGTACGCGCGGTGGAGCGACGTGCCGCGCTGCAGGGCAGAGGCAGCGCGGCCCAGGCAGGCGGTGGTGCCGTGCGGTGGAGTGGAGCGTGCGGCGCGTTGTTACGTCGCGGGCTGGGAGACAGGGCCGTCATGAGCTGATCGGACGGATGCTGGCCACCGTACCGTGGCGCAAGTCGGTCATTGACACTGCTTTCCTTTTCTTTTGAGGTAGGCTTATTTATATTGGTTGTGATTGAAGATTTTTGATTTTTTGTTAAAAATAAATAAGTAGCTGATAAAAATGAGAGAGAGATACGTATACGAAATAAATGGGAGTGAGAGGAATGGGATGTGCAACGTGTTCATAACCTCCTATTTTATTTTCAAAGCAAGACATGAGTGAAAAAAAGTTAGAAAGCCGATTTAGAAAACCGAATATTCATATTTATATTCGACTGAAAATGAAAGGCGACATTCAAAACGGGAAAAATAACACAAAATAGTGCGTTGCATTGCATACCCCAAGTATCCGCTGCTCTGATCGAAAAAATGGATGACGCTTTGCACGCCTTCGTGCTCCTGCGGAGAAACGTCGTTTCCCCCACGCCCCACACCCCTCCGGCGGGAACCCATGGATGATAGGCTGATAGCTTCTTCACCTGGCTCAACCCCACACCGTTTTTCTCGCTCCTACGACCGCTCCCACCCACCCGCTCCGATCCCACCACCTGACCGCGCTCGATCGCACGTCTCCTCTACGGCTCTACCTACAACCCCCAGCCCCTCGTCGCCTCAGCTGTATGCATATAAACTTCGTCTTGCCGCCATTCGAGCCTTGTTTCTTACCGCCATTTTCGAGGTTTTCTCCTCGTGAATCGCGGCTGCTATACCGTAAGTTGTAGAGATGGGGCGCGTGAAGCTGCCGATCAAGAGGATAGAGAACAACACGAACCGGCAGGTGACCTTCTCCAAGCGCCGGAACGGGCTCATTAAGAAGGCCTACGAGCTGTCCGTCCTCTGCGACATCGACATCGCCCTCATCATCTTCTCCACCTCCGAACGTCTCAACCACTTCTCCGGCCGCCGCGGGTACGTACGCGCCGGCGCCATTATTCTTGGATCTTGACTCTGATGTGTTCAGAAAACAAATGATCAAAAGAATAGGAGATGAAGGTTTAACGTGAAAAATCATTACGGAAAAACCATAGATTCATGAAGACGGAATTTATTATACGATAATATATCTATAATTAGACTATTGCCTTCCCTATGGTTTATAAAGAGTATTTATAGTGTTTACAAAGAAAATTTAGATAAGAATAGAACTCTATAGTGGAAATGGAAACAAATCCAATAGAATTCAGATCATAAACTCAATAATCTCCACCTTGCCGAATCCCCCTAGCCAAAACAAATCAAATCTCCTCAAATTATAATTTACCATTAATGATCGTTGTGTGTTAAAAGTCCATAAGACTAATCAATAAGTAAGACTAAATTAATCTTCTCCATATGTTTCTCCTGCAATACTAGATAACTATAGTAAGGATTCATCTCATTGATTTTTTACATGTTTCACCTAGAGCATATAACTCGATAAACAATACACGTTGAAGAGTAATTTGTACATGTGATTATCACATATATCAAATTGCCGACGGTAAAAGTAACTGAATTCCATGACGTAGTTGAAAACTGCTTATGTAAACGAACATCCAGATGAAAGTAACTCTTGTATCGTTAATGGAACAGAAATAATCTCTGCAATAAACCCCTCATATTGAGTTGTGACAACTAGAACGTATTGCACATGCAATACCAAAAATTGTAGTATCTATGCAGATAATTAACTCATTCTTGCACTTTAAATTATTCATCTCGAACTCATATTTGGAATATAACATTCACTACTGAATAAGAAATTATGAATAATATTATGTTAGTTGCTATCAGAGTATTATCAAACGGTGAATCAGTTGCCCCCTCAACCAACATTGATTTTTTTCGAAGTTTCATCGATTAAGCATAGCCCAAATTGTGTTGAAAACATGCAATTCCACCTTGACTCTATATGTGTGGATCTTATCATAGTAACCCGTAGTAGACGATGGATCATTGAAGAATCACCAATGATTAATCCTGCATGGATGCCGCCTTGTCCGTGAGATGGCTACGGGATGGCCGCCTTGGGAGTCACCTCCTCCCAGGATCGCGGGTAGACTTTTGAACCTGGAGCTCTGATACTACTTGTTATAAAATATACGGTAAAAATAGATGATTTAAAGAACAAGAGACGAGAACTTAACGTAGAAAACTCGTATGGAAAAATACATGGGTGTACAGTGGTAAAATTAACTATATGATGAGATTTATAATGAGGATCTTGCCCTTTTTTTTTATGATTTACATGGATATATTTATAATGTTTACAAAGAGACTTCAGATAGAAGTAGAACTCCCTATTGCATTTTCAGTAACAATTAATTCGACCATATTGCATTTTCAATAACAATTAATTCGAATTAGAGACAACATTCAGGGTCGCCGACCCCTGATACGAGATTTTTTTTCCCAGGCGCATTTCTGATTCTTGGCTCTGTTGTTGTTCAGGGTGGAGGACGTGCTTCTTCGGTACATGAACCTCTCGGAGCACGACAGGGGGGAGTGAGTGTCACAATGCACGATATACCGTTTCACTTCTTAACAAATTCATGGATTACTGTCGAAATGCGACTTATGTTTTCTGTCTCTTAATTTTGGGTGTCTGATCATTGCAGAGCCATCCAAAATCGAGAGGTAAGAGAAGCTGCCTCGCAAGTATTTTTTTTCCTGAAAGGCGGTCATCACTCAGGTGACAATTCAATGCAGTATCTCATCAGCATGCTTCAGCGTCTCAAGCGCGAGAGCGACATGGCGACACAACTAGCCAAGTATATATCCTATCTTTTTCTACGATATCTTTCTTTAGTTTCCTGTTTTCTTGTTTAACATATCAATCTAGTTCAACTGTTCAAGTTTCATACTTATGCTAACTTTATCCGTAAAAGCATGAAAGCACATCTCACGTCCTAATTATAAACGTTTCTTCTTTGAATTTTCAGTCCAGCGGCACTGAATGAGAAAATAGAGGTGAGGATCGAACTCACAGCGTTTGCCTTTGAGCCTTCGGTGTTGACACCTTCATTCCTTGGCGCATTTCAATGAACCATCTTGTTTCTTCTATGCATTGCAGGAGATTCAGCAAGAGATATATGCTTGTCAGCAACAGCTGCACATCTCCGAGGAACGCCTTAGGTCTGGTACACGTCTCATTATCAAAACCGAACTGGCTGGAGTTCAAACTGTGAGGCAAAGACAGTATTTTCGTTCGTAGATATACTTGTATTACCCAAGGTTATTAAATCGTAAAGTCAAGTCGAGTCGCCAAGGGGGCGACTAGTCGACTAATCGACCGACTAGTCCCCAGAGTCAGGTCTATAATTGTCACAATCATAATAAAGAAGCAAGCTGAGATTATTATACTAATACTACAGCCAAAATAACGCGTGTGGTGTGCAATGAGGATCTAGGGTTATTGAGTCACTGGTATTAAGTCTTGGTCGGGCCGAACCTCTCTAGTGGGGCTCAAACTTACTGATCTAGTGGGCCAGCTTCTAGTCGTGCGGCTAGACATGGCTGGCTAGTCATGATTAGTCGTTGACTAGTCGTCTGGCCGCCCTAATCGTCTGTCATGTACCGATTGGACGACTAGTCGTGGATTAGTCGACGACTTAATAACACTAGTTACGGCACTCTCTCTTGTTTTTTTTGGTAGGCTTTTCGAGCCAGATCCTGCCGCGTTCGGCTCCACGAGCGAAATCGACGGGTGTGAGAAGTTGCTCATGGACGTGCTGACTCGCGTCGTCGAAAGGAAGGTACGCACCGATGCACACCAGAAAGGGAGAGATGTTTCTGAATCGCAAATGCTCCATCCTTCGTAGATTCATTCGTCTGAATGTGTGTTCACTATGACACACAAAAAAGAACTTGTCTTGCTTTGCATAGCTCAAAATACTGAAGTAACCAGAACTGTGCCACAATTTAAACTCGCAGAACTACTTGTTGAGCAATCACATGACCCCGTTCGACCCAACGGCACCTGGCATGCAGGTACGAAGATTTTTCAGTGAACTAATATCATGCCAAAACGTGTGGGATCTTACATGTCGTTCAGGGGCGGAGCCATACCTGGATAGGGTAGGCTTCAACCTAGAATGTGAAAAAAATATCTAGTGTATGGTTTAGGTAAATTTAGTCCTCAAGTTAGATAGTCTAGATTATTTCACTATTGAGCCTGGAGCGTAATCAAACTCTTGCTCCGCCACTGATGTCGAAGCACTGTGCAGAGAGCAAATGGGACGCAGATGTACGCCCATCCGAACCAGGTTGAAGGCATGGGCACGTTCGGCGGTGACACTGCACTGTGGGCCTCCGAGGGCGGGTCAAATCCTGGCCATCCAATCTTCGGTGGATCCGATCCGTTGATCTACCTCAGGTACACCGGCACGTCTACCACCCGTTGCAAACCTGACGCGTGAGCAGTGCACGGTCAAGTACGTGAACGTGAGCAGACTCTTTTTTTCAGGGACCAGGACGTGTACGACGCCAACTCGCAGGTGGCCGGGCTGAACGGCGACCCGTGCGCGGTGGCCGGCGGCGCGTGCGTCGACGCGGGCAGCCAGGCCGAGGCGTGGCGGCAGGCGTACGCCTGCAGCGAGCTGCTCTCCACGCTCATCCCCACCACGCCGTTCCCTCTCATGCCGGTGAGCCGCCCATGCACGCATCCATCCACGGCCGACGGCGACGCGGCGTCGTCGGTTCTTCATGTATATATATCTCGCGACGGCGAGCTCACATACGTGTGCGTTCGTTGTTGTTGTTCGCTGCAGCACTGCCTGGGCCCGGACGACCAGTACCTGCAGACGCTGCAGCAGGGGATGGTGGCGCAGGAGCAGGTGGAGGCGTCGGCGAGCTGCTCCTACGTGCCCAGCGACGAGACCGGCACACCGGTCATGACCTACGACAGCAACGTGCCGCCGGCAAACATGGCCTGAGCTGAGCTATCCTGACCTGATCCGACGACTTAATCTACTGTACAATAGTACACCAGAATCACAAGAGAATAATTTCGCTCCTTGTCGTACGTAGCTAGTGCCTAGTGGTGACGCACACGCATGTGTAAACCGATCTGGAACAAAATTACAAAATTATCTGCTCATAAAGTTTATGCAAAAATCGGCTAATACAATGAATCAATCACTTGCTATAGTAATATAGATGGCTAGTGTATTCCTTCCACGTTGTCTCCTTCGTCACATGCAGTATCACACACATGCTCAAGCTTGATCCGTTACACCTGAAGAATGAAGAGACAGTGCTCTCCTGAATCCTGATCCATGTAAAGATGTGCAGTGCGGCATCAGCTTTCTGCGTCTCTGACAAAGAAAGGCACAATAAAGCCATGGCCTCAGGAATGTTCCTGTTAGCTACTGTATCAGCCAGCTTCTGTTAGCTACATTCATACATACATATGTTCCTTAGCCATGAATTAACCTCGTCCCTTGTCTTTATTTTGGAACAAAACAAGCTTCTTTTTGCTTTTTTCGAGGCTAAGCAACTTGTGCTAGTTTCTTTCTCTGCTCTGTTCCCAGAGTGCATACTACTCGTCTCCTGATGCTTTTTTCGATACCACTTCCTCCCAGTTCTCGCATGTTCTAAACTTCTAATGGAGCTTTATGCGCAAGATTACAGAAATCTGTATTGACAATGACACATGCTATTTGTTGCATCTTACTATACCTAGTGTAAAACAAGCCTAAGAAAGGCATAGTGTAGGCATACGTGATGGATAGATCAGCATCAGTTTCTTTTTTCCTTCTACTAATGAGTGGAAGAGCACATTCCAAGTAGCAGTTCGAACAATGCAGAAAACATCAAGCACAGGCAGGCAGCATCAAATCGTTTGTTTGCTGAGGTGACCAATAACTAAAGCTTTCTGTTGCCCAGCTCAAGGAAATATGCTTTTGTGAGGTAAAGCAAAGCAGAACCCCATCGATTGCAGGCGGCCACAATGCGCTGCCCCACTTCGCACCTTTACTCGAAGCAGCTCCGAATTTTCAATGGCGAAAACACAAGGGAGGCAAATGCATCGCGCGGTCCCATGTCCCTGTTTTCAAAAGCTTTATCTTTTTCTTCCCTCTTTATCTTGGACCCCCATTAGCATAGCCTCCTTTTAACTCCATTACTCCATTCCCTTGCTCTTGTTCTTGCTCCTCCCTAGCTTTTGCTTTCCTGGTAGGACACTGCAATCTTGAGAGCTCATCTCCTCTTGGTGATTGCTACCACTCGTCAAATCGATGGCCACTCCATACCACATCCAGTCTCCAAAAACCATCATGACCAAGATCATCAACATGAAGCAGCAGCCACCGGCGCTGCCGGCGCCGGCGCCGGCGCCGGCGCAGGCGCAGGCGCAGGCGCAGTCGAAGATAATCCTGCAGCCGCGCCACCGGACCACCCCGGCGATGTGGTGTGCCGCCATCTTCTGCTTCGTCTTCAGCATCCTCCTGATCATCGCCGGCGTGGTGATCCTGATCGTGTTTCTGGCGGTGAAGCCGAGGTCGCCGTCGTTCGACACCGCCAACGCCAGCCTGAACAACGTCTATATCGACTCAACGGCCTACTTCAACGGCGACATGACGTTCGTGGTCAACATCTCCAACCCCAACCAGAAGATCGACGTGGTGTTCCAGTCGGCCGGCGTCGAGCTCCTCTTCCAGAACAGGCTGATGGCGGCGCAGGCGCTGCCCCCGTTCGCGCAGCGGCGGGGCCAGTCCCGGATCCTGAACGTCCACATGGTATCCAGCCAGGTGATGCTGCCGCCGGAGGTGGCCATGGAGATGGTGAACCAGGTGAAGAGCAACAGGGTCGTGTACACCATCAGAGGCACATTCAAGGTGCAGGCCAGGTTCTGGTTTGGGCATTACACCTACTGGATGTCTGCGCTTTGTGACCTGGAGCTCACTGCACCTCCCTGTGGAGTTCTTGCTGCTAGGAGATGCAGAACAAAGTGACTGGCTTTTGATTTCTTTCTGTTTCTTTTAAAACCATGAAATTGGGTAATGCAAAGCAAAGAAAAGCATACTAATGTGTATTTGAAGTTGCTGCTTCTGTCTTTCTTGTTTGCTCAGCTGTTGCTGGAGCCTGAAAGCTTCCTGCAACACAGCAGCAAAGGTTGTAGCTACCTGAATATAGTTGACAAAGATTGTACACCGTGGAGCTCATTGCCTGTGTATGGAAAAATATAGTGAATTTTATCAAGTTGTTGCAGATGGTACAGGGAGCACAAAGTTGTGCACAAGGTATCCAACAATGTATCAGTGCTAGAGCTAACTTAACAATATGGGAGTGCAAGGCCAACACACCACTCAACTAATGTTACATATGAGCAAATGCTTTATGATGGCAATAGTTTCTCATAAACAGGACTAGTTTTATAACACATCTGGGCAGATGCCAAAAACACCAAAAACTGCCAAGCACAACTATTTAGTCTACTAAATCCGGACATATATGCCTATGCCCTGCCAAAAACTACATGCAGCCGCTCATGATCTAGGAGTTGCTCGGTTGTATAAATATCTCAACCGCATCGGACCTCAAACACCCTTACACAGTGATCAGCTCCACAAGACGCCAGCTCAAGCGCTGATTTCTCATCAGATGAATCAGATTTCTGCCACCGTAAACGGGGCACAGTTGACACATGGCACAACAGAGGATCAAACTGAAGCAGGCATGCAACGCTGAGGGGAGATGACTACGAACTACCGTCTGCTCTTCCCCCAGAAATACTCCAGAGCTCAATTATTCCATTATCCATGCCAACAGCAAGAAGGCCAGCATTACGAGCATGGTCACGGCCCATCCAGGCCAACGCTGTGACACTGTCATGGAACTGAGGCAATGTGGCAAGCTGCTTGACAGAGGACGCATCTTGAATACACCATATCTTGACAGTCTTGTCCCTTGATCCAGTTGCAAATTCATAACCAAATGGGTTCCATGAGTATGCCCATATAATTCTTTTGTGTGCTTCTTGCTTTGCAACTAGATGATGCTCTGCTCCTTCCTCTAGACCTACACAAGTGGAATGACATCAACAATTAGGGAACAAACATCAGCAGTTAAGGCAACAAATTAAATGAAACTACAAGATCATAAGAAGGATTCCTTACCAGTTTTCCTGATTGAAACAACAGACAAATGATGATCCCTTGATACGCTCAAAAGGAAAGTATTGCCACAAGAAAATTCCATTTGTGTAACTGTCAGGTTGTGAGACTGCAAGCGGCCAACAGCTTTCCATGTTCCAAGTTCCAACCTCCCAGAGCCAGATCTCAGCAACTGGAGCTGATTGAGCCTGCAAGAGAGTAAAAGTCAAATCAGAATTCCCAAGACAAGCCATAAGCATAGCTTGCATCAACTAATGTCAGTAATTCAGTATGCCCCATGGCGACATATTGTAATATGCATTTTTGCCAGATGAGTATGCACAGCACTATTTTTCTTCTGCAGTACCAAAAAGATTCAGGGATTCCCAGAAATAAACAAGGTCCAATAACACTATGCAAGTGTGCATTCATCCATTCTCCCAGTTAGTAGGATGATGCAAAACAAGCATCTGTTTGCATATTCACATTTAAGCACTTAGCTTGAGCACACATGTTCTGAACCAAAATAATCAATCAAGGTAACATGACCATGTGCAAGTAAGGTGACATGATCATGGTGCAATGGTGATGTCTGGATGGACATTAATTTATCTCAGATGACGTACATGAATTTCAGTCATAACAAGAAACATGCAGCAGTAATACCTTGCAAGATGATGCAACGAGCTTCCCTGCATGATTGCAGCAGATGGAAAAGAGTTCATTTCCATGGCCATAGAGCTTGTGAGATTCAGGCCATAGAGTATTCCATGCTAGTTGGTCCTCCACAGGAGGCTCAGTAAACACAGTTGGCACTGCATCAGGAATTGTCTCTATAGAATCTGGACCATTGTTAGAAATACTGCTTGGGGATTCCTTTACTCCTGAATACACCATCAATACAGAAAGTATCAATCAAATGAAAAAAAGAAAAATTAAATTAGGTACAATTACAATTTGTTATTACAAACAAAGGGGAGCCTTATTGCTCAGAGATATCCATGAAAGTTTGACAGATGTTTACCATGTGTACATATAGGTTTCTGTGAAAGCCCAAGAGCAGACATATTTGCTCCAAGGACTTGCACATTGTCAAAAATACTCAGGGTTGTCAGATTTCATCAAAGTTGCTTCTTGTAGGGTCTTCAAAAATGATAAAGGAGCTTCAAAGACTCTGGAAACCTTTTCATCAGCACCACTAACAAACCGGTGGTTCCCGGTACCCTGAATGAATGCCACACAGTTAATATCATGCCCATAAATTTGCGGACGAGCGATTTCGCGCCAACAAATCACATCTCCTGGGTTAACTTGACTTCTCCAAGGATCAAATATACGTGTTGTCTGCATCAATGCAGACGAGGATTAGCCGTGCTAAGAGAAAATGACAACCAACCTGACATATAAGTTCTATTACTTGGATCAAAACTGATATAAGTACAATAACTTGCCTGGTCATGGCTAACTGATAGCAAATATTCGCCACATTTTGACCATGTTAAGTCAGATACAGGTGCAAAATGACCAGATGGGACTATCTGAGGCTGCCAATTTTCAGAATCCACTCCAACATCTCTCCACATATGAAAAGATCCACCATAGCCATGTGCAAGAATGGATTTACCATGAGGTTCCCAATGCCCACAATAAAATCCAAGTGCCGAGTGACTTAATTCACCAAAAGTCACTGAATTTATCCAAAGGCCAGTATTTTTCTCCGGCCTCCATATCATCATCATCATCATCTTGTCCATGGATGCAGATACTATGCTCATTGGCTGATGAGCTTCATCACCAGGTAATAGCATAGGAGGCTGCCACTCCACGGAATATACCCAATCCTCATGCCCAACAAGAAGAGACTCCAATGATACTTGGTAACTTGTATTACCGGCCACAAACAGAGGACCTTCAATATAGGAGGTCCTACCAATATTTCCCCTCCTGGATTGCACCGTGCAGCCAGAAGAAACAGCATCTGAAGTCATTTTCCATATCCGAATTGTTCTGTCCTGAGATGACTTCAGATGCACTGCAAAGCAGTCTATACAATAAGGTGAAACAGAATAAATTCACCTCTCCTTTTCCAGAACCAATCCTCCATGCCATAATAGCACCATCAAAACTTCCGGAGAGTAGATAATGTGTCTCTCTGCGGCGAGCCGCAAAAGTGCAAATCCAACAGAACAGTCAAAGGTTCGGCACTCAGGACCTGAAGATCAAACCAATTTTTTAAAAAAGAACTTCTTTTCTTTGATCTAAACTAGTGGTACATATTACCTATAGCTTACCACCTAAATAATTAACGGAACAGTACTGGCAAACAGGCTACAGCTAGCTCCTCGCAAGTACTCACAACAACTAATAAAACAGATTTCTCACTTCCACTGCGGAAAAATACAACTTTGCCACAAAATGTAGTAAAGCTCAACAACAATGCTGTCAGAAGAACATGGAGTTGTTTCAGCATGATCCTCCAAGCTAAGCATTCCAGTCTAGATACATCAGAAAGATTAGTTACGAGACACGAAAAAAATGGTGCGAAAAAGGAGGCACACCTTGGAGCACATCCTTCTTGGTTGGCAGCCACAGCGTGCAGTTCGCCGCCGCCTTGTGCCCCGGGAGCGTCGTCACGACCTCGCCTCTCTGCTCACGCATGCACAGAATGGGACGAATCGGATGGAACCAACAGAAGAACTAGGCACTAAGAACGGCAGGAAGAGAGCAAAAAAATAGAGAGACGAGATGGCGGACCGAGGGGGAGAAGAGGGTGACGGCGTTCTGGGAACCGAAAGCGGCGAGGCCGCAGGCGCCACAGGAGACGTTGTTCACGATGCGGTTGCAGCCGGCGCCTACGAAGACCCCCGCCACCTCCACCCCGCCGAGGGGGGACCCGGCGAGCTCCCCTGCCGCCGCCGGCATCGCGATGGCAAGCTCTAGCTAGGGCCTAGGGTTCAGACAGGGTTTGGTTGCAGGGCGCGGCCACGCAGGCTTTACTAGTGTACACTCTATATCCAGCCGAGGCCCATATGGGCTCCATGTGCCGACCCAAATGTTTCCTCTGGCCCAAACCTTTCATATGGGCCGTGCTAATGTTCCTAAACATGAAGGACGCGCCGGGAGGTAATGGAGACGTCGCGATTGTAATTCTGCGAGATTCTCGGTTGTCGGACGCAAAAAAGACGTTCCAGATCAGCTACTGCGGCCAAGGTGCTATGGTACGGCGAACTATAATATTTTATCTATAATACCTGCCACGTCATCTTTGCTATAATATTTAGATCGATCTTGGTATTTATTTTTATCCGATGGCTAGAAAGCAAAGTCACGATGCTATACTATAATATTTTATCTATAATACCTGCCACGTCATCTTTGCTATAATATTTAGATCGATCTTGGTATTTATTTTTATCCGATGGCTAAAAAGCAAAGTCACGATACTATAGCATCGTGACTTTGATTCACAAAATCAGAGGATCCAGCTCCCTACTGAAAGGTTGGTCGCCTATATACATGCAGTGGCCCCTGTTCGTGCTTCTTCCTTAGCAATAGGGGTGCAATCGGGTCGAATTCAGACAGATATTGCCTATACCATATCCTAACATATATTTTTTCCTCAGATTCGGTATCGAATACGGTCAGTCTGGATATGAATACGAATTCGGAATATGCGAATTTTTGAAAACGGTAACATCGGGGCGGATACTTGATGGATTTGAATCAGATAACGGATAATATAGACGGATTGCACACGTATAAAAAAACGACACATTCAACATAAGTTTTCGGCATAATACAAATTCAACATAAGTAGTGAATTGATATATAATTCATTAATCAAAAGTGTAACACGACACAAATTCAGCATAACGATTAACTTAGCAAAGATTGTATCTTTGATTGGATTCATTAGAAAGATGAACACTGACTTCACAGGGGATGTCGAGAAGTAGAGTACTTCAATTGCACCCAAAAAGATAAGGAAGCTGAGAGCAAATACTATGCTCTTGTTCCAGCAAAGAACTATAACCAGTGACATCAAGCAAGTTGTGATGAGCATAATAGTTATGCCTACCAGTCCTGAACAAAGAAAAAACACGTTAGCTAAACATGTAAATTTGACACTAAATATAGACAAATAAAAAGGGCTCGTATATTGTGGCTATTCATGAGAAAAAGAAAGTATGAACGTGATATCTTGAACACAATAAAACAATATGCTTATGGATGGAACTATACTTTTCCCTTGTGCGTTTGTCAAGTGCTTTGTATCTCTGAAGCGTATAGTAACAGCTAGGCACATCTTTGTTTACCTTGCGCGTTTCTCAAGTGCTTTGGTTTGAGCAGAATTTTATGCTTGAACAGCAAATAGCACAATGCTGAGAAGAAAAGGAAATCGTTATAATACCTGGTCAATTGAACACCACATTCTATCTTCGTAAATCATTTGAGATGCTATCTTCTCAGCCTACCAGTATCAAAGTCACTAGTAAGAAGGCTCAAATTTAAATGGTTGGATAGCATATCCTAGATTCTAAGTTTATAACTCCACATGGTATGAAGGATTGAACAATACAAGCCAGTTGTTTTGTATCTCATATACTGCAATAACTAGAGGTGGATATTGAGCCGGCTCGGCTCGGCTCGTGAAGGCTCGTTAGGGAGGAGGCTCGGCTCAGCTCGTTAGGTGGAATATGCAAATTGACTTTTCTGAAAAGCTCGAGCTTGACTCGTTAGGCTTGTTTTGGCTTTTGAGTGTCTTTAACCTTTCTTTTTATGTTTCAAATTTGTTTTTTCTGAATGATAAGTTCTATGGTTTTCTTTCCATATGTGAAATTAACAGAGAAAAGAGTAACATGTACTTTAATAATACCTCTCAGTGACAAAAGAGGTGTGAAAATGGGCATACATACATACATACTACTACTGCCGTACTGAGCCGTTCACACGTGATGGGCCGGAGACGCTGCCGAGCTGAGCCGACCGAGCGGCTTGTGAGCCGGCTCAGCTCGGCTTGTTAACAGACTGAGCTAAAACCCTGACTCAGCTCTGCTCATTTGTGCCACAAGCCGAGCCTTCAACAAGCCAAGCTAGCTTACGAGTCTCGAGCTTTTTTTCCACTACTAGCAAAAACTACATGCACACATGCATATACCCCATGTCTCAGGACAGAGTTGACGTCCTGCGCTTGGCCAAGGACCTGCCCGGAACTGCGAGTGCTTGCTCTCCCACGAGAGGCCAACCTCCCATGGCTACGTCCTCCTAGTCGTGGACTTCGACAGGCCGGTGATCTGGTACTGCCGCGTTACTCAAGACGGGTGGCACACGCACGACCACTGTTAGAATCAGATACCACCTCACAAAATCGATAAGACAAAGCACACAACACCAATGAAGAACAAGCAGAACACGAGACAGAGATTCAATATGAAAAACCCTTTTAGATGAAAAACCACGGACGCACAAATGACAAAATTACTATATGAAGAGAAGTTACAATTACAGAAAAGTTCGGCGTGTGTCAACCATGTGATTATAGAGGTATATTTATATGCTCAGGATCAAGAGTCCCAGACGAAAAAAGAACAGAGCCCTAGTCAGGGACAAAACAGAGACCTACTCGAACACTAAAATAGCAACCTTCTTGGAGACAGAAAAGCACCCGTTCAGAGTCTCAGAAGTTAACAGTGTAGAGCTATAGTCAGAAGTATCTTGAGTAGTCATGCCTAACTCCAGTTGGCATACGCACCTTAAAGCATTACGTCTGATGTAGGTCAGTACAGAATCCATTACGAACTCAAAAATGATCATAATCATAACCTCTGAATAGTTTATATTACTTCTTGATTGAACTCTTCAAGTGATCGAAAAACAAGCAGTGGTTGGATCAGACCAGATTCAGATCACAAAATACAACAATCTCTATATTGAACCAAATTACTCCTATAGTGAAAAAAGAACCGAAGAACGTCTCAATGAATCTATAGAATACATTTTGAGGAGGAAATTTCTTATCCCCAACCATTTACATAGTTCCAAGCGTAAACTATATATAATAGCTGACATCGGTGAGTTTATGATCATTGTCTGTATACCTTCATGCTTACTGTTCTGCTATGAAGTCGTTAGTGCGTATCAGATTACGGCTGGAACATAATTCATGAGTTCGTTGGTTTTTGATCGGACGCTAGGGGGACGGCATTTGCAGTAGGGATCCTATGAGGTTTTCAGATGATGCACGTTCAGCTACGGTGGTACGCTCAGCAAATGTTACACTGCTGCTCTCATTCTGCATCCAGATGAATGATACGATTACGAAGTGCTAACTTATGAAGGCTTAAATTTAATGGTTGGCTTAAATTTGATGGTTTGCTTAGAGACATACAGGCAATTTTTTGGGAAAGAAGAGAGAGATGTAACTTTACGTTCAATTCAAAAGATGGTTGTCTTAGAGAGATGTTACTTATTAGTAATTTAAAAAAGAGAAAAGAAATATGTAGCACTCCGTTCAATTCAAAGGTAGAATGCGTAAACTTGCTATCTCAAATTAAATTGTGCTGGTTGAATGCACAATCAAATATCCCAAATTTATTTTTTTCTAAGTGGAAACTTCAAATTTGGAATCATAGATGCGGAATGCAAAAAAAAAAAAAAAACAATATTTTTTTGGGACATTTGATTCCGTACCCTATTAGCACATTTCAGATGTACTTCAACGGTTTCTTACCGGAGCCTGTTAACATCGCTTGATGCATCAGGCGCACTATAAGGGCATGTTAACTTCTATATCATCTATAGGTAGGACTAAAGACAGCTCATACAATAGTTTGTCTAAAATTATCTATAGTGGCCTCATACAATTAATGAGTTGTCTATACAACGATATACATAATACAAATCTGTCTATAAGACCGTATGTTAAATAGTAGATATTATCTTTATTTTCCCTCCACATCATCCAAAATCTTATGTGGCATAGATTTACAGATAACTAGCTTATATCATTGTATATGTCCTAATTGTCAGTGCTCGACAAATTGAGGGCCTTGTGCGGAGTCTAAAATTAGGCCACGTCCCATGTAACTAAGAAAAAGCTAAATAAAAAACATTGGATATTATAATTGTAATACAATTCACTCTTAGAATTAATCTTGCTAAAAACAAGTCTTGAAACTCTAAACTAGTATTTAACTTTTATTTGAAACGCTTCATAGTTCTAGCATTCCTTGAAATGAAATCTTCAACTAGATCTTCATAAGCAATCTTCAATTAGAACATGAGAGCGAGAAGAAAAATATGTGCTTGAGTTCACAAAGAAACACAGAATACATAGATGAGAGGGGAGTGAATTGATTCATTGCCACCAAGGGGATTATTTTGGGGAAATTGCGAATTAGTTGGGAGGAGGAGAATCAGAAGGGGAGGAGTTAAATTTCACAAGAAAATGAGTTGTTTAGTTCATCTGTGTGCTTTGTGCGGCTGCAAAGAGGAAATGAAGAGAGAGTAGAGGGGGTGGGGAAAAGGAAAGTGAATGAAATGGTTAACTTTCTAGGAAGAAAGAACAAAAGTTAAGTTCTAATACCAAGATGGACTAATTTCTAACGGTGGTAATTGAGAGGCAGGTAAACTTTGGGGCCCCTAATTTTTTGGGGGTCCTGTGCAGTTGGGCAGGCCGCACCTGCTTGATATACGGGTCTCATTCTCAGCATAACCAGATGCGATTGACAAGAATTACATGCTGAATTATCAACATAACCAGATGAGATTGAAAAGAGCAACTCAGAGTCGCACATTCGCAAAAAAGTGAGTTTTGGCTAACTTCAACTAAAACAAGTGAATCTCCGACGGATCGTAATGCATCCGGCCGGGGATTGGCTCCTCTGATGAATTAGCCGGCGACGTCAAAGCCGCAGGCATTGGCAGCGAGCGTGTATACGCCGGACATATCTGGATTGTGAGGGTACGGGCGCCTGAAGCAACCCAGCGGTACCAGGCTGTGGATGTTCATGACCTTGTCCTCCCTGATCAAGTAGACGCAGCTCTCCTCCACGCCGAGCTCGCTGGCCGGGAGGGACGAGGCGAAGCGCGACGGGCCGAGCAAGAACACCTGATCACGTAGCTCGAACACCGCGGTCCACTCGCGCTTCCTGAAATCCATCCTGTAGACGTCATTCCAATAATAGCCTCCGGCACGCAGAGGTTCGTATTGGATGAACATGAACAGCTCCCCGCGCAACTCCACAAGGTAGTGCGGCGCCTTCTCCCAGGGGAACCCACCGGGGAACCAGATCTTCTTATGCTCCGTGCTCGTGAACCGCGGCTCGGGGTTGAACTCATAGCACATGAGCTCCATGCACATGAGCTCCGTTGGTGACACGGCGAAGTGGAAGTCTCCATAGGCAGCTGCAATGCTCTGGATCTGGAAGTTGGGGTGCTTCTCGAAGCTGTACTCGTGCGTGTACCACCGGTCTTGAGTGACGCGGCAGTACCAGATCACCGGCCTGTCCAAGTCCACGATCAGGACCACGCAGCCATGCGAGGTCGGCCTCTCGTGGGAGAGCAGGCACTTGCAGTTCCTAGGCAGGTCCTTGGCCAAGCGTGGGAGATCGACTCTGTCCTGAGACACGGGATCCCACAGCGCGGCGTGCAGGGAGACGGGGTCCAGGATGAGAAGCCAGCCGTGCTGGGTTGCCCAGCACCGCGCCTTGCGCGTCGCGCGGCCGCTTCCGTTGGTTACAATCTGTTCGAATGCGCTCAGAAATGCTTGGGTTTTGTTGACGCTGCCGCCGCCGTTGCAGGTGGCCGGGCGGCGGATGAGAGCGTTTATCTGCCTGATCAAACCTTCCATTGACGCTTCTTTACTCCACGAGGCTGGTGTTTCTGAACGTCAACACAAAGTATGCAGGTTAAAATTACACAAGCCATGGAGAAATTTTTGCATTATGATAAATCATGCAAAGATCAGAAATTCAAATGATCAGAATTGGAAAGATTCGAATCAGTACTCACCTCACGAAACCAAAATTTTTTTCGCTTCCTGAGATCCTGCAGAAGCTCGAACAGGAACGGCACGCCGGAGAAAACGAGAGTACACCTATAGTCGATCGCAACGGAATAATATATATAGGCGATCGATCAGGGGATCGCTTATCCCTGCAGTTGTAATAGGAATCCAACTCGGTAGTCAAATCTATTCCGTTAATTAGTCTGTACTCTGCACGGGTGCAAGTGATTGTATCTCTTTCTACGCGCTAACAACATACGGCCCACCTTCAGTTCTCACAAACAACAAGAACCGAAAAGAACTGGCAGAAGGTCATGCAAGACACGGCTGTAGATAGGCCTCTTGCTCGTGGCCCAACTCGCGCAGAACAGCGGAACGGCATGACGGCCCGACGCGCGCGGAAGGGTGTGGGCTATTGTGAGTTTTGTGTAATCTTTGGGCCATAATACTTGGCATATTAATCGGTCACTTACCAAGCAATTAATATGCTTAAGGTTTTTTTTGCAACTTGTATATGCTAATGGAATCTACCACACAATAGAATCCTTCCTTATATATGCTAATAAAAGAAGGATGATGATGACGATTGGTGCTACCAACTCTGTAAGGAGTTTTTGGCCCATGGCTAAATGCACACGAATCTACATGGTTACACACTTGATGGGCTGAAACGATAAGGGATTGGATGATAGTTTTCAAGTGGGATTCGATCTCTACTTGTATCGGATATGGATCCTATCTCTACTTGTATCGGATATGGATCCGATTAGAGGCAGGTGGAGATGTTTCAGTCGCGAACGCAGGTGGGCGTCGACAAGGTTGGCAACCGCTATTTCACCTGCGTCGAGGAGGTCGACGGCGTCAATACGTGCCCTCCACCGTCTCTCCGTCCTTGTGTTTCTTTTCTTCTTGCAAGAAGAATCTACCATTTTGATGTTCTGTTCTTTTCCGGAAAATGGATACATCGATGCCGCTAAATGAATTTGGTGTTGTTGCTTCTTGATGGCGTTACAGTGAAGGAGAAGCGGTGGATAGAGTTCAAGGGTGACCAGGAGCCGACGACTGTTCCAGGTTACGTCTCCACCTGCTCGTTTGGTCAGTGAGGATCTGGTGTATACAGAGAACCTAGTTTGACTATCTTTGTTTGCCCTTTGTTTCTGCAGGCATGTATGGTTTATGTACCTTGATTCTAAATTGATATGATTGAATATGTTGTTTTGAGTTGCTGGTTTATGTGTTTGATTGTACACGATTGGTGCATTCTCTTATTTGAGGACGGATGAGTCCCCTAGATATTTCATGGCAGATTGCGATTGGGTATAAATGGCAAGAGGGGAAAACCCTGTCTGTTGCCTTTCGGTTCTTTGTCATTGAATTTCCTGCAAATTTGTTCGCATACTTATACAATTATTTATCAACAGTTTTCCTTTTAGTGTTCTAAAATGTCCTTGTATTGAGGCAGTTCTAACAAGGATGATCAAGATCCTGGCGAGGTTGAAGGCTCAATGCTGGGGCTCCAAAGTTATTGGGACGCTTCTTATTCAGAAGATCTTGCAAATTTTGAGGAACATGGGCACACTGGAGAAATATGGTGACCACATTTGTCTTTTTTCAATATAAAAAACATCAAACTAAGTACATGTTGTCATTTCAACTGCTGCAACAAAGCCCAAGTTATCGACACTTATTGGTTTCATGATGTAATTGTTGATATTATTTAAACTTCAAACATTGCAAGTATGGCAATGTCATCTTAAAATTGTTGGGGACGAACTATCATTATTTTTGTTGGCTATAATGCTATATTTTACTATCAGCGGGAATTCTCAATTTAATCACTGTGTTCTGTGTTCATTTTGTATGATAGATTTAGGTCTTTTGGCAAAATTTAAATGAGTCAATGAGCATGCATAACTTACATTTACATTTTTGGTACCTCTAACTCAGAATTTGGATCACAAAAATAACCTCTACTTTATTTAATTCTCGAGTTTTTTGTTTTTAGAAAATTACTCTATGCCTCATTGATATTTTTTTAAAGCTTCCCCGTTGCTATGTTCCCTAGAGTATTGTGAATGCTTCAAGATTTTCTATTGTGGGTTGTGAGCAGAACCTCTCTGTTTGTAGGTTTGGTGCAAATGTAATGGGTACTGTTGGTGTTTGGATAAAAAATTTGTGCGCAAAAAATATTCAAGGCGGGACTCCGTCTGGTAATGACAATGTGAAATGTGAAGTTGACGAAAAACAATTGTCCAACTACCCTGTGCTCGATGTTGGAACTGGGGATGGCCTTCTTTTGCAAGCACTTGCCAAGCAAGGGTACTAGCGAATGATTTATCTTCGAGATGTTTTAATTATCCCCCTGAAATAACATAATGTTTCTGTGCATTGCACATAATCTTGTTTAGCACTTATCTTCTCAAGGTTTATTGAACTAATTATGCCAATTCATCTGTTATTATATTCATCTGAATTTTCCATTTTCAGAAAAGATGATGTCATCTGTTCCATAGTGTACTCAAGCAATTAATAAGCTTCAATCATGTGCACAGAACATGACAGTGACACCCCAGTTTTTTTCTCTCTTTTACGGTGCATGAATCAGGGCTATAATTTGGCCATTGCCTTATTAGTTATTGTTACAAGAATTAATAAAAGATGGTTGGATCAGATGATAACACATCAATCTTCTTCCTGACTTTCTAAGACTTTTTGGGACCTTTGTCTTTGCATATGTGTTAGCAATCTGTCTTAGTGCCAGTTTGCCAGTTTTTATGTCTTGTAGTTGAGTGGATTTGCTGGTTGAATGGCCAAAGGAAGAAAGCTCCAACACCAGAGGTAAGAGCGAGACCACCTTTTTTTGCATGATTTTCTGCAAATTGTGCACAGATTAGTTACTCCTTCATCCTTAGTAAGGTAAGCAACTTGTTGGTTTCTTCTGATCATGATATATTGCTACTCCATTGTAGGAATTGGCTGAGATGGAAGCTAGGCGGGAACGTGTCAAGCAAAATGTTGAGTGTATGTATCTGATGGTTCCAACTTCTAACCTCTCTTATGCCTTAAGCCTCGCTGCCTATTATGTGTACTGATAATAAAAAAGATGTATTGTGTGAGCAAGAGTTCAACATCTTTTTCTAGGTATGTCATAGAGCAGCACACAAGTTTATTAGTTGTGATTGGCATGTTCTGCGTATATTTCCGATTTATGTTATGTGATCACTGCTATTTGTGGGTTCTCTACCCCAAATAAAAAACCCTAATTTGAGTAATTCCTGTTATTTGTTTGCTCACTATTTGTGAAATACACTTTGCAATAGTTATTCCCATATCTCTCTTAGGAGTAATGCCTATTATTTTGTTTGGATCACATCTTATATGATGGCATTAGCTATTGGTGTTGTAGCCCACCTTACAGTTGTTATAATATGCATTGTATGCTAATTTCCATAACATGCAATGGGTAATAGAAATGGGAGAATAGAGATGTGTTTTTCTTCTCTTTGATGGTAAACTTCAGTTTTCTGATCCATGAATGGAATTGTATCAAATTTTGTGGCAAGAGTCCCTCGCAACACGGAAGAAAATGAAAACTGGAGCCTGATCCGGTCTGGTTCAACAATTGGATTGCTACTGCATACGGCTGTTTTGAGCCGACAAAATTATTATTGGACCATCATGTTTTTAGTAAAACTTCTTAGAAACTGGGCTTGATCTAATTGGTCAGCCCCTCCCTTCTCAAATAATACTTTGAAAAATAAGGCTGCAGAGGGATTCAAACGCGGGACATGGGCTTTAGGGGCTAAGGACTTAACACGCTAACTGCCTCACCAAAAGGCTGTCTGTGTTTAGTATACAAATAGTATCCTATTAAACCAATGTCATAGTACCTCTCTACTACTTAAAAGTTTGAGTTGGTGGTAGTAGGTTCATTCTCCTTCCTCTCTTTATGGCCGTCTGATCTGAACAATGAGATCTTCACCATCTGTCTCGCACTCCTCCCCTCCCTCTCTCTTTGGTGATCAATTGCCGCTCCCCTTCACTTCTAGCATCAGTTACGATCCCCCACCCCTCTTCATCTCCGCCTCCCCATCCAACACCTCACTCACGACCATGACCACGGCTTATACGACCACGCTCACGACCACGCCTTATGACCACGACCATAGCTTATACGACCACGCTCAAGACCACGCCTTACGACCACGACCACGCCTTATGACCACGACCACGGCTTCTATGACCACGCTCATGACCAGACCAGTACACAGTTTGAGTCATGTGCTTCCCGACCGCACCACTACACACATCACACATGCGTAGTCCCGTGCTCAGAGAGGGGGCTACAAATAGAATTACGGTGATTCGAGGGCTAAATTTGGTATTCGCATGACAAATTGTGCTAAATCCTATATATCCATGTCTGTTGAATGTTTTTGTTCTGTAGCAATGCACGGGCACTTAACTAGTATGCTAATAAAAGAAGGATGATGATGACGATTGGTGCTACCAACTCTATAAGGATGATGATGATGACGATTGGTACTACCAACTCTGTAAGGAGTTTTCGGCCCATGGCTAAATACACATGAACCTATAGGGTCACATATTTAATGGGCTGGAACAATAAGGAGTTGGATGATAGTTTCCGAATGGGATTCGATCTCTACTTGTATCGGATATGGATCCGATTGGAGGCTATATAAGGAGAGGTGCGGGGGTTGAGGGAGGTATCCCGAACATACACCCATCAAAACCCTGGCCGCCACCTCCTATATCCCCTACCGTGCACGCTGGTGCTAGCACATTGGGGGAGTGGATCGGCACACCATTGAACATCATCTCATCGTACACCCTGATGTTAAACTAGTCAAGCAGAGGCTCAGACGCATGTCACTCGAGCGCTAGCAAGCTGCCAAATCTAAGGTGGCGAAGTTGCTGCAATCCGGCGTCATCCGCGAGGTCCATCGCCCAGCGTGGCTCACCAACCTATTGTTGGTTAAGAAGGCCAACGACACCTGGCGCATGTGTATTAACTTTACCAACCTCAACAAGGTGTGCCCAAAAGACAACTACCCCTCCCGCGAATTGATCAACTGGTGGACGCTACAGCGGGCTGTCAACTGATGAGCTTCCTCGACGCTTACTCTGTCTATCACCAAATCCACATGGCTGATGACGATGCGGCCAAGACAAGCTTCATAACCCCGGGAGGCACGTATTGCTTTGTGAGAATGCCATTCAGCCTCAAAAATGCGGGAGCTACATTCACCCGTCTCATCGTCCTCGCCCTCACCGACCAGTTGGGCAGGAACATTGAGGCGTATGTCAATGACATGGTGGTCAAAAGTACGAGGGCTGCCTCCCACGCTGGAGACCTCTAGGAAACTTTCGACAATCTCTGCCAAGCGGGTATCAAGCTCAATCCGGAAAAGTGCATTTCAGAGTGCAAGATGGAAAGCTGCTTGAGTTCTTGGTGTCTTGCTAGCGAATACAGGCCAACCTTAACAAGGTGGATGCCATCATCTCCATGGAACCGCCCAAAACAGTAAGAGAGGTCCAGAGGCTTACCAGCAGCCTCACCGCCCTTAGCCGTTTTCTCTCCAAAGTGACTGAGCGAGCGCTTCCATTCTTTAAGACACTTCCTGCTTGTGATGGGTTTCATTGGAACGACGACTATGCGACGGCCTTGTGCGACCTCAAGAAGCATCTCGCCGAGCTCCCTACCTTAGTCTCTCTAACACCAGAGGCTCCACTGTTGCTGTACCTGGCGACTGCTTCAGTGGCTGTCAGCGTGGTCCTCGTTTTCGAGGAGGGGTCTGTTCAGCGGGCAGTATACTTTGTATCAGAGACCCTCCAAGGAGCCAAGACGTGGTACATGGAGCTGGAAAAGCTAGTCTACGCACTCCTTATGGCTTCACGCAAGCTGTGGCACTACTTTCTAGCGCATCCCATCACGGTGCCATCTTCATTCCCCTTGGCAAAAATGCTGCAAACCCGGGAGGCTACAGGTCGTATCAGTAAATGGGCGGCTAAATTGGCACTGTTCTCTCTAACCTACACCTCACGCACGACCATCAAATCACAAATCCTGGTGGACTTCGTAGTGGAATGGACCCCGCTAGCCCAATCGCATGCCCAACCACCCGCAGAGCCAGTGTGGAGTCTTCACACTGATGGGTCCTATGGTGCCTCTAGAGTAGACATCGGTGCAGTCGTCACCACACCGAAAGGCCGCTGGCTGCTATGCTCCGCACGTCTGGATTTTCCCATCACCAACAATGTGGCCAAAAATGAGGCCCTCTTGTTCGGCCTCGCCAAGATCATGGCCCTCGTAGCACGACAAGTCTTGGTACACACCAACTCACGCCTGCTCGCAGGGCATGTTGATAAGTGCTACCAAGCCAAAGACGTCGACCTAATCCAGTATCTGGCCGCTGTTCGAGTTTGTGAGCGTCACTTTTTGGGTATCATGGTGAAGGCTATCCCAAGGTCGGACAATGAGGACACGGATGTGCTTGCCAGGGCAGTGAGCCAGCAACTCCAGTTACCAGAGGGGGCATTTTTCGAGACCCTCGCCATTGCGGCTGTTCGACAGGAAGAGCGCTCCCCTGATTCACCATATTTCTGATGATGGTGATTGGCGGGAGCCTATCCGGGCATACTTGGAAGGCTCGCACGAGCCAGATAACCTGCTCCAACTATGTCTGATTCAGTAGCAGCACTCGCCTTTCAGATCATCGATGGCATACTTTACAAGCGTGGAGTATATGCTCCGCTCCTTCGGTGCCTCTTGCGCCTCGAAGGACAACAGCTTCTCACCGATATTCACGTCAGGCTTTGTAGCTCGCATATTGCCCCACACGCTCTCATCGGTAAGGCGTTCAGGCAAGGCTTCTATTGATCCACGGTGGCCTCAGATGCACAAGACCTTGTGAAAAGATATCAGGGGTGTTAATGGATGGCAAGGATGGATCATAAGCCACCGACGTCTCTGCAACCCATCCTGCCAGTCTGGCCACTGACCCGGTGGGGATTCGATGTAGTGGGTCCACTACCACATGCCCTAGGGGATCTGCGGTTCATCATGGTGGCTCACGAGTACTTCTCCAAGTGGCCCGAGGTGGCCATCTTATCTAAAGTCACCGTGGCAGCAGTGCAACACTTCCTCTAATAGAGCATCATTTGTCACTTTGGAGTCCCAAGGAAGATCACCGTTGACAATGGCCTTCAGTTCAACTCTGCCGCCTTCAGAGAGTTTTGCCACCAGATGGGCATCAAGCTATGCTACGCTTCCGTGGGACACCCGCAGTCCCAAGGGGAGGTTGAACGAGCCAACACCACAATCTCCACGGGCGTCAAGAAGCATCTCGTCGGCCTTCCCAAGGGCAAATGGCCTCTGGAGTTGCCAAGTGTGTTGTGGTTCATCCGCACCATGGTGACATGACCTACGGGGTTCACGCCATTCAAGCTCCTCTTCGGAGACGAGGTGGTCACACTAGAGGAAGTAAAAGTCAGGTCGAGGAGGGTTCTAGTTCTGGCTCTAGACGACCCAATCTCTCTAGACCTTCTGGACGGTGTGTGCATCGGTGCAATCAAGCATGTCTCCAAGTATATGTGAGTGACGACCCAATCCTACAATCAGCTCATCCAGAAGCACAGTTTCCACGTGGGGGACCTTGTCCTGCGCAAGGCGCTACACACGGCAACAATCGGCAAGCTTGAATCCAAGTGGGAAGGCCCTTACCTCGTTATGGCAGCCCTCCCACAGGGGGCCTATAGCCTAGCGACCTTGGACGGGCAAGACCTCAAGCACACGTGGAACGCAGGCCGGTTGAGGCGGTACTACTTGTAGTACAACTGCAGCATGTACATTGCCTGCACGGTGCAGGCGTGCATCTGTAATAGCCAGCCTGCGCAAATGGGCGATGTAAATAAAGCTATCTTTGTGCAAAGTGCTCTTAATTGTTGTCCTAAATTGAGACACACAGAGTCCACGGCCTCCGTGCGCACTCTGCGGAGTATAAATAAAGAGGTGCGAAGTCCACGGACCGCGCATACTCTACGGAGTATAAATTAAGATGCACAGAGTCCACGGCCTCCGCACGTACTCTACAGAGTATAAATAAAGACATGCCGAGTCTACGGCCTCCGCGCGCACTCTACAGAGTATAAATAAAGATACGCTGAGTCCACGGCCTCCACGTGTACTCTACGGAGTATAAATAATGATGCACAGAGTCCTTGGCCTCCGCACACACTCTACGGAGTCTAAATTAAGATGTGTGAGGTCCTCGGCCTCCGTGCGCACTCTACAGAGTCTAAATTAAGACGTGTGAAGTCCATGAACTGCGTGCACTCTACGGAGTATAAATTAAGACGTGCGGAGTCCACGGCCTCCACGTGCACTCTATAGAGTATAAATAAAGATGCGCGGAGTCCTCGGTCTCTGTGCGCACACTCTACAGAGTCTAAATAAAGATGCAAGGAATCATCGGCCTTCATGCACACTCTGCAGAGTATAAACTAAGACACACGAAGTCCACGGACCACGTGCACTCTACGGAGTCTAAATAAAGATGCACAGAGTCCATGGTCTCCGCACGTACTCTACGGAATATAAATGAAGACACGTGAAGTCCTTGGCCTCCGTGTGCACTCTATGAAGTCTAAATTAAGATGTGTGAGGTTCACAGATCGCGCGCACTCTATAGAGTATAAATTAAGATGCACGGAGTCCACAGCATCCACGCGCACCCGACGGAGTATAATAAAGATGCGCCAAGTCCATGGCCTCCTCGCGCACTCTACAGAGTATAAATAAAGATGTGCGGAGTCCTTGGCCTCCACACGCACTCTAAGGAGTCTAAATTAAGACGCGCAAAGTCTACAGACCGCGCTCACTCTACAGAGTATAAATTAAGATGCACAGAGTCCACAGTCCCCACACGCACTCTACGGAGTATAAATAATGACATGTCAAGTCCATAGCCTCTGTGCGCACTCTATGGAGCATAAATAAAGATGTACCGAGTCCTCGGCTTCCGTGCGCACTCTACAAAGTATAAATAAAGACGCGTGGAGTCCTCGGCCTCCGTGCGCACTCTGTGGAGTATAAACTAAGACACGTGAAGTCCACGAATGGCGCGCACTCTACAGATGTAGGACCGAAATGGCGACAGAGGGGGGGTGAATGTCGATCTTTAAAAATCCCCCCAACAAATATCTTCTTCTCCAATAGCTATGTGAGCTATGAAGGAGGAAGACCAGTGTTCACAAGAAGACACTGCAGCAGGAAAAACACAACTCCAGAGACCAGCAAGCGAGAAAAATCAATTCGAAAAAATTCTGGCCTCAAGCGGTAGTACCGGAGTGCTATCCGCGGTAGTACCGCTTGAGCGGTAGTACCGGGGTTAGTACCGCACAAGCAAGAAAAGATAAACCCTGAAGCTCAGAAATCTGTTGCTCGCGGTAGTACCGGAGAGAACCAAGCGGTAGTACCGCTGGAGCGGTAGTACCGTAGCTCGGGCGGTAGTACCGCACAATAGGCAGACAGCAAGGTTTCAAGCTGAAAGAAATGGAACTTCGGATTTTTGGCTAATATGAGGGATTGCTCTCAATCTCGTTGATCCGAAACCTTACTACAACGTACCAAATAGAAAGGGGACCCTGAGAAACAAGAGAAACAAACCGAGAAACAGGAATTTTAGATTATGGAGTAAAAAATCTGAATTCTTGCACGACCCGAGCCAAAGCTCAAACTGCTTCCAAACCTTTGATCCTATGGCCAAGAGATTTTGCAGAAATGTTAGCAACAACCATAGGACTCTCCAAGCCAAATCTCAGCCCAACTTGCAAAGGGAAACAAGAAATGCTCAAAAATCCTAGATGGGCAAAAGAAGAACAGAGCAACCCAAAATGCCAAATCTGAGATTAAAAGGGGTTAGCTCTAGGGAAACTTGATCAAATGATCTTGAGGCACTATCCCATCAAAGAGCAACCCATTTTGGGCCTTCCCAGTAAACAAGAACTCAAAACACAGAAAATCAAAAATTTGTTTAAAAGGGAAGAACGAAGAACAGAGAGCACGGGAGGAGATATAAACTTCAGATTTTCATTCCAATTAAACAAAAGGTACAAAGAACTACATCCCCATATGCATGGACATTCGGAGGAATGATTACATGACTCTTAAACCAACCTCCCCCTCTCAATCCTCAAGAACACCAAGAACTACATGGTTCTTGGGAGACACACACACAGAGAGTAATGAAGGAGACAACATCTGTCTCACACACCCACTCTCAATCACTGAAGAGCAAAGGAAAAACCACCTCCAAAGCCTCTTGTGACTCACTAAACCCTAACTCTCTCTCCAATCCCCTATTGAGGGCATGCAGCCCCTCCACCTATTTATAGCAAAGGAAAAATCATGAAGAAGAGTTTGTTTTGACGAGTCCAACATGGTCCACAAGAAAAGAATGAAGCTAATGACCATGTCGACAGAAGGAACACTAGAGCAACAACAGAAAGAGCAAATTTTTCTCCAAAGCTCTAAACGCTCCCAAAAGAACTTTTTCTCCAATATTCTCCCCCTTTTGGCAATAAACACATCAAGATGCAAAGGAGAGAATAGTTATGCATAAGGATGAAAAGGCTGAAGTTTCATTATTCTAAGCATTTAGAGCCATGAGAAGTATCCATAATGATCAGAACGTATTACACCAAGCCATAACTCAATAAAGGCTATCTAGATCATGACAAGATATGTATATCCTAGCTAGAACACATAGATGACGATCTGAAATGTAATGCATTTTGTGAACATGTCAAGTCATCAATAAGCAAAGTCTAACTAGAGATATCCAAGGATGATGCAGGCTATGTCAATAAGCTAAGCGGAACCAAGAAGCTAATATTGAGTTAATTAGAGTGCTACAAGTTCAAGAGTGAGACAATTGTTCAAGTACTTGTACATTTGGATAATTAAGCAAATTTAGCACATTTGACATGTTTTTCTTTTGAAATCTCATGATTGCTTCCAACCAGATTTTTTGTTTTGTCATGTGCTAGATCTCAAGTCTTATGCGACCACTTAAAGCGATAAGCTTAAGAAGATGATCTAGGTCATCCAAAACTCCCCTTGAGTTCATGCCTAGTGCAATGGCAAGCCGTCTCATGAGAAAGAATCGGTGAAATCAGTTTTTTCGCACAAAAGAGATCTTTTTGCTTTCTTAGAAGATTGTACTAACTCATGCTTCATCAAGAAACTATCATAGCTCAATCTAAAGCCCAACAAAGATTCAAGACTCAACTCAGGCTATTTGACATAGCATGAATCATAAAGGGATAACTAAAGGCAGACTAGTCTCAAATGCTAACATGACATGAGTTAATTCAAGTTGTGCAGTTTTAAGCAATTAATCATGGCAAAGACTAAACTACACATATAAAGTCATGATCAATCTAGCAAGTAAGCACATATCATAGCAAGGTGCAACGCATCGTAAACATGTCATAACAGGATAATAATCAAGGCTCAATGTAGTTAAATTACAATCCGAAATGCTAAAATGCAAGAAAATCCAGCTCCCCCTCATCATGAAATGCAACTTTTAGTTCAAGTTGAGTTAAGTCAAAATTAAGCTCCAGTAGCTCCCAAATGAACTCCCCATGAACCAAAGCAATAAAATCGAGAAGTTGGCAAAGAAAACAGCAAATAGGCAGTCCTTAGAGCATAGATAAGATATAGAAGATGCTATAGCTTAGACTGATCCTCATCTACCCCACATAACTCCAGAACTATCAGCTGACCGTAAAACACACACTAGGGAGCAAACACGTACCCTATCTACCCGAGGGTGGCCCAACCCTCGCTAGAGCCTACAAGAAGTGAGTGAGCTCAACCTAGTGAGATAAGAAACAGCTAACAAGCAGCATCCTAGAATCATAAGATGAGAGATCTAATCAGCTGGACTAGAGAAACACTCTAACCTATGCTGGAAGGACTAAACCCAAATGTACCCCGAATGCAATGCAGCAGAAAAGAGACAGAAGCATAATCAATATAGTAAAGCAGTAAAGTCCAAAGCTCCCCCTCACTACAGTCCATAAGGACAAACCACCCCAAGCTCTCCCCGCAGAGCTGAAAACCTAGAGCTATCCAAAGGCTTGGTAAAGATGTCAGCCAACTGGTGGTCACTATTCACGAACTGGAGCACTATGTCACCCTTCTCCACATGGTCTCGAAGGAAGTGATAGCGAATATCGATATGCTTGGTCCGGAACTACAGAAGTGTTATCACAAAAGAGTGGAATACTATCTATGACCAACCCAAAGTCCCGCAAGGTCAAAGCCATCCAAAGCACCTGGCTACAGCAACTGGCTGCAGCAACGTACTCGGCCTCTGCGATAGACTGTGCAACACCGGACTGCTTTCTCGAAGACCAAGAAACGAGAGAAGTGCCAATGAATTGGCAGGTGCCCGAAGTGCTCTTCCTATCTATCCTACAGCCAGCGAAGTCTGCATTCGAGAAGGCTCTCAAGGGAAGACAAGAAGAGGAAGAGTACCAGATATCATAGTCAATGGTAGCTCGAAGGTACCGAAGGATGCGCTTCACCGCCTGTCGGTGAGATATGCGAGGAGAAACCTGAAAACGAGCACACAGACATACAGAGAAGTGTATGTCTGATCTCGACGCCGTGAGGTAAAGAAGGGAGCCGATCATACTTCTGTATTCTTTCTGATCAACTGGCTCGCCATCCTCATCTGGGTCAAGATAGGCTGTAGAAGCTATCGGAGTTGACACTAGCTTACCATCACTCATGTCGAAGCGTCTCAGGAGGTCACGAGTGTACTTTCCCTAATGAAGAAATGTACCCTTTCGAGTCTGCTTGATCTGGAAGCCAAGGAAGAAGGTCAACTCACCCATCATACTCATCTCAAACTCGGTGCTCATGACATCCGAGAACTGTGAAACTAGAGTATGGGAAGAGCCGCCAAAGATGATGTCATTCACATAAATCTGGACGAGCAGAAGATCAGAGCCATGCCGGCGGATGAACAAGGTCTTGTCTACTTTACCCATCTCAAAACCATGACTTAGCAAGTAGGACTTAAGCCTCTCATACCAAGCTCGAGGGGCTTGCTTAAGTCCATACAAAGTTTTGGAAAGCTTGAAGACATGGTTTGGGTATTTGGGGTTTTCGAAACCAGGAGGCTGTCGGACGTAGACCTCTTCCTCAATAACGCCATTGAGAAAGGCACTCTTGACGTCCATCTGGTAAAGCTTGAAGCCCTTAGAAGCTGCAAAGGCAAGCAGGATTCTAATGGCTTCAAGTCTAGCTACAGGGGCAAAGGTCTTCTCAAAATCTAGACTCTCAACCTGGGAGAACCCCTGAGCTACCAGTCTAGGCTTGTTCCGAATAACCACTCCATCCTCGCTCTGCTTGTTCTTGAACACCCACTTAGTCCCAATAACATTGTGACCTCGCGGGGGCTCGACAAGCGACCAGACCTTATTCCTCTCGAAATTTTCTAGCTCCTCATGCATGGCATTGACCCAAGACTCATCAGAAAAAAGCATGACAAACATCCTTGGGCTCAAAGGAGGCAATGAAGGCAGAATTGAGACAGAATTGAGATAAGCCAGATTTTGAGCGAGTGACGCGCTCGAAAAGGTCTCCAATGATCTGCTCGGAAGGATGGTTTTTCTGGATATGACGGGGAGGTCCAGGATGAGAAGAAGAAGTGGCCTCTACCTCGTGAGCTGACAAGGTAGGAACAGAGCCACTAGCTCCAGAAGAAGCAGAAGGCATGGGCTGATCGCCTCGAGGTGCAGTGGAAGAGGGCACCTCGAGGGGTGGATGAAAGACGGGATCAGGTAGACAACCTTCATCTCCTTCATCCTCATCATCCACGAAGATGGTCTCGGACTGCTCTAAAGAACCTAAGATGTCGGGCCTAGTCCCAGACTGGTCTCGTCAAAGGTCACCTCACAGGTCTCTACCATTTTACTAGACTCGCAGTTCCAGACCCTATACGCCCGCGAAGAAGGCGAGTAACCTAGAAAGATACCATCACAAGAACGTGACTCGAATTTGTCTAGGTTCCTGAACTTCAGAATAAAGTACTTGCAACCAAACACCCGAAAATGAGAGACACTGGGCTTTCGCCCGTATCTAAGCTCATATGAAGTGTGATGCAAGTGTGCCCGAAGAAAAACTCGATTAGAAACATGGCATGCGGTGGCTATAGCCTCAGCCCAAAACTTCCGTGGTGTAGAGTACTCATCAAGCATCGTCCTGGCCATCTCGACCAAGGTACGATTTTTTCTCTCCACGACGCCATTTTGCTGTGGGACGTGCGGAGAGGAGAACTGATGCTCTACACCAGTCTCATCGCAGAACCTCTCAAAGTAGGAATTCCTGAACTCCGTGCCATTGTCACTACGGATTGCTCGCAAGGCACCCGGGAGCTCAATAGAAAGCCTACTGAAAAAACCTCAGAAATGTGAAAATGTCTCATCCTTCGAGGCTAAGAAAAACACCCAAGAAAACCTCGAATAGTCATCGACCACGACAAGAACATACCACTTCCCTCCTGCTGACTGCACTCGAGCTGGTCCAACTGTGTCCATGTAGAGCAGCTGTCCCGGTGCATCGGTCATAGTAACTGTGACCGGAGGGTGAGAAGCGGCAACCATCTTGCCGTGCCGGCAAGGAGCACAGACTAGATCTTTAACCATCTTGAGTTTCGGTAAACCACAAATGAGATCGTGGCCGCTAACTCAGGTCAAATGGTCAAATCTGATGTGACCAAGTCTCCTATGCCAGAACGAGAGGTCGCGGGACTCAGAAGCAACTAAACACCTGAGAGGATCACCAGAAGACTCAGAAAAGTCAGCACGAAAGATCCTCCCAAAACGAGAAATCCCGCAAACTAGACTACCCGAAGAATCAAGAATTTTGCAATTGTTTTTCTTAAAGCTCACCTCGAAACCGTCATCGGTAAGCTGAGAAACTGAAAGCAAATTGTACTGCAGCTTACTAACCAAGGCAACATCTTTCAAAATGAAAGAATCATTCACGCACACAGTACCTTTGGCGATGACGCGCCCAGATGAAGCATCTCCGAAGATGATCTTTTCATTACCTGGAGCACGGGCTAGGGAAGAAAACCAACAAGAATCTCCGGTCATGTGTCGTGAACACCCGGAGTCAACGAGCCAAACCTTTCCCTTCCTTGCCCGGCGAACCTGAGTCAACAAGAGAGTAAAGTCTCAGTACTGGGGTAAATCAAGAGTGATTTTGGCACCCAATACTGAACAACACGTCGAGTAGCAGAAATAGCCACACACGACTGACCTCTAGCTACCCTACGCTCTCTGTCACTCAAAGCAGATGGTCTGTGAGCAAACCTGAAGCTGTTGCGGGGTCCGACTGCTACGGGAAAGCGAGTCGGAACACCAGCAACATGCTGATCACGCCGCGGGTAGCTATCTCGACGGGGGAAACGAGATCTACCCTCAGGTTGGCGGAAGTCACGATCAGGAGCAGCACGAGGATGAAAACCAGAAAACTCAGAAAAACCAAGTCCTCGATGCTGCCCAAACTCATCAACCTGAACAGCTCTAAACCTAGTGCTGGTCTTAGGTGCACTCAGGGTCTGGGGCTGACTCTGAATACGCCTAAGTGCCTCAGCACAGTCTCTACGCGCAATCTTGGCGCGTCTGAAGCACCGATCGACTGAGTGTCCATCCTTCTGACAGAAGGTGCAGTGATACTTCACCTTCTAAGAGGTAAAAGTAGCACGAGGAGGCTTCACCTTCTGAGAGGTCGAAGCAGCAGGTGGAATCACCTTGCTGTCAGAAATCCCTTGGACAAAGCCCGCTGACTTAAATTGGACTTTCTCAGTCCTGGGCTTAGTCTCGATCACACCTGGTGCTATGGGTCTGAGCAAGGCAGGTGGATGCTTCCTCATGTCCTCATAAAAATCATATCATAGACCTTGATTAAATCTGCAGATCTTAGATTGGTCTAGAATAAGATTAAGCTTCTTCTTGCCTCCTACAAATCTCTCGAGAGTGTTCATAAGGTACTGACACTCCCGAAAGAGAGAGGTGCAAGAAGAGCAAGGGGAAGAAGAGACAGCAGAAGGTAAGGGAGTAGAAGAAGAACCAACAGCAGAGGGAAGAATGGCTTATGCACGCACAGCCGACTCTGAAGGGACAGTCCTACTGCTAGCCAGTTGGTTCACGTCGCTATGCGTCTCAACCTTACCCTAGGGCTTCTCCCCCTTCTCCACAATCACATTACAAGCATATTGTGGCTTCTCTAGAAGATCCTTAGTTAGCTTCACATATTTCTCATCCAATGCAATTAAGTCAGATTTTAGTTTGTTACAATTAATGCATGGTGAGCTAATAGGATCCTTAGAAGCAAACTGAGCCAACTTCCTATCATGATCAATCATATCTTGAAACTGTTTGGAGACAGCTTCAAGTTCAGCAGTTAACTTAGGACAGTTCAAGCATGAATCAATCGGCTCAAGTAAAGAAGCTTGTAGTTCAGCAATTTTATGATCTGCCCATTTTAAATTCATCTTCAAGTTATTACAATTTTCACAAGACTCGGGCAGATCAAGGAGCATGGCATAAGGTCCTCTAGCAGCAATGTCCTTAACCTCACATGAGGTGGGAGAAGTAGTCTCATCAGTAGTAAGTAGGGTAACAGCCATCCTACTCAACTCTAACTCTGCAAGTAGACTAACATTCTCCACCTTAACAATATCAAGCTCGGAGGACACACTATCATGCGAGGTCCTTAGTTTCTCCATGTCACCCAATAGAGCACAGCATGTATCACAATCATCACGGGAGGGAGCAGATGTAAGAGAAGTAAGCTCCGGTGATAGTCTATCTACTTCCTTCTCTAACTCAGTACACCTAGCCCTAGCTCTAGCACGAAAGCCACCTAGCTTAAGAAAAGCATGATTGAGCTGGTCGTAGGTGGGGCATACCTCGTCCGAGTCGGAGTACAGCTCGCTGTCACTCAGTTCACCCTCGAGGGCCATGAAACACATGCCGGAGAAGTCGTTGCCGCCCTTGGGGTCTTGGTCTCCCGTCCCGTCGTCGTCGCTCTATCCCTCCACCTCGCTGAGGTCGAGGTCGTCGAAGGCGGTGAGGACGCGATGGAACAGCTTCTTGGCTTTGACAAGGTTGCGGAACTTCTTCTTGCCTTGTGTAGGAGCTGGAGGCTTCTTGTTGTGGTTCTTGTCGATGTAGTCGATCTTGCCCGAACCGCCGTAGTCGTTCTTGCCCTTCTCCAGCTTAGGGCAGTTTGCCCGAATGTGGTTGGGGCCACCACACTCGAAGCAAATGACGGGTCCTCCTCTCTTTCTGTCCCTCCTCCCCTTGTAAGTATGGGAGAATCTTCGAGCAAGGAGGGCCAGCTGCTCATCCGCAAGCTGCTCTAACTGATCATCAGTTATGTCACAAAGAGCAGCAAGGGAGAATCCGCAAGAGGACTCGGAAGAAGAAAGACCAGAAGCCAACGTGGGATCGGTGACTAACGCCATCGACTGTGACTTCGACTTGCGAGAGACAATGTCAATCTCGTGAGTCTTGAGGCGCGAGTATAGCGCATCAAGAGTCAAAGTCGAGAGGTCCGTAGTATCCTTGATGGTAGTCACCTTCATCTCCCAAACACGAAGATCGAGTGCAGCGAGCATTTGTCGAGCATTATCCGAGTCGGGGTATGTGAGACCGACCGCTCGGAGGTTGCTCAGAATCTTGTGAAAACGCGCAAAACACTCATCAAGGGACTCGCCAGCGAGCATTTCAAACTTGTTGTAATCTCGCTTGAACTGGTCCTATCGCACCGTCTTTATTTGGGTGGTGCCCTCATGGTAAGCATCGAGGGTCTCCCAAATATCGAAGGCGGACGAAAGATGAGATATACGGTCAAACTCGCTACGACTCAGGCCCTGGATTATGATGTTCCTTGCCTTAGCGTTTGCCTCAACATCATGCATATTTCCAGCATTGATGTTCTCATCGGCGGGAACAACAAACCGGACCTTGACCTTGCGCCAGATGGCGTACCCCTGAGCCTGGATGTAAGTTTCCATTCGGCTCTTCCAGAAGGGGTAGTCAATGTCATTGAAGACAGGCGGCTGAGTACTTGTTCGTCGCCATGGCTCTTGAGACCGGTTAAGATCTATGAAGAAGAGCTAACCGGCTCTGATACCAATTGTAGGACCGAAATGGCGACAGGGGGGGGGGGGTGAATGTCGATCTTTAAAAATCCCCCCAACAAGTATCTTCTTCTCCAATAGCTATGTGAGCTATGAAGGAGGAAGACCAATGTTCACAAGAAGACACTGCAGCAGGAAAAACACAACTCCAGAGACCAGCAAGCGAGAAAAATCAATTCGGGAAAATTCTGGCCTCAAGCGGTAGTACCGGAGTGCTATCCGCGGTAGTACCGCTATCCGCGGTAGTACCGGCGTTAGTACCGCACAAGCAAGAAAAGATAAACCCTGAAGCTCAGAAATCTGTTGCTCACGGTAGTACCGGAGAGAACCAAGTGGTAGTACCGCTGGAGCGGTAGTACCGCAGCTCGGGCGGTAGTACCGCACAACAGGCAAACAGCAGGGTTTCAGGCTGAAAGAAATGGAACTTCGGATTTTTGGCTAATATGAGGGATTGCTCTCAATCTCGTTGATCCAAAGCCTTACTACAACGTACCAAATAGTAAGGGGACCCTGAGAAACAAGAGAAACAAACCGAGAAACATGAATTTCAGATTATGGTGTAAAAAATCTGAATTCTTGCACGACCCGAGCCAAAACTCAAATTGCTTCCAAACCTTTGATCCTATGGCCAAGAGATTTTGCAGAAATGTTAGCAACAGCCATAGGACTCTCCAAGCCAAATCTCAGCCCAACTTGCAAAGGGAAACAAGAAATACTCAAAAACCCTAGAAGGGCAAAAGAAGAACAGAGCAACCCAAAATGCCAAATCTGAGATTAAAAGGGGTTAGCTCTAGGGAAACTTGATCAAATGATCTTGAGGCACTATCCCATCAAAGAGCAACCCATTTTGGGCCTTCCCAGCAAACAAGAACTCAAAACACAGAAAATCAAAAATTTGTTTAAAAGGGAAGAACGAAGAACAGAGAGCACGGGAGGAGATATAAACTGCAGATTTTCATTCCAATTAAACCAAAGGTACAAAGAACTACGTCCCCATACGCATGGACATTCAGAGGAATGATTACATGACTCTTAAACCAACCTCCCCCTCTCAATCCCCAAGAACACCAAGAACTACATGGTTCTTGGGAGGAACACACACACAGAGAGTAACGAAGGAGACAACCTCTGTCTCACACACCCACTCTCAACCACTAAAGAGCAAAGGAGAAACCACCTCCAAAGCCTCTTGTGACTCACTAAACCCTAACTCTCTCTCCAATCCCCTATTGAGGGCATGCAGCCCCTCCACCTATTTATAGCTTTGGCTAACGGGTGTCCAACCCGTTACGCCTGTTATACCCGAACGGAACCGTCTCCCACTTGTGCAGCCTTGCGAAATTCCTGATTCGCCCCTCCTGCACCTTCCGGGAAGCTTCCGCGCTCCTTGCCTCGCACGCCTCGCAACCACCTCGAGTCCACGTCGTCTTCGACACCTCCTGACTGTTCTGACCTCAGCGCCACCTGCGCTTAGTCCAGTCCTCCGTGTCTCACCACGACTCCGTCTCGACGTCCTGCAGTCACACAGACAAGAAACACGTCAAATAGCACCGCTCGATATATGAAAGCGTAAATATCATAAGCACATCATGCTTACCCATGATGAAGTCCAAACCTGTCGAAATATTAGAATATGCATCCTAAGCCCATACGACCAAGTTTGACCAAGTCTGATCGAGCCCGTTGTACCGTGCAACGACATGGTCTGACCTCACAAACCAAACTCGACTATCCTAAACCTTTGTCAATTACTCATCATTCACATGGAGTCACGACCACATGGTCTCTCAACAGAGTATAAATTAAGACGTGCATAGTTCATGGCCTCCGCGTGTGCTCTACAGAGTATACATAAAGATGCGCCAAGTCCACAACCTCAGCGCACACTCTATGGAGTATAAATAAAGACACACAGAGTCCTCAACCTCTGCATGCACTCTACGGAGTATAAATGAATGCACACAGAATCCATGGCCTCCGTGCGCACTCTATAGAGTATAAATGAAGACGCGCGAAGTCCTCGGCCTCCGCACGCACTCTACGTAGTATAAATGGAGATGTGAGGAGTCCTTGGCCTCCACACACACTCTACAGAGTATAAAATGAAGACGTATGGAGTCCTCAGCCTCTGCGTGCACTCTACGGAGTCTAAATTAAGACATGCAAAGTCCTTGGCCTTTGCGCACATGCTCTACAGAGTTATGAAGACGTGCAGAGTCAACAACCTCTGCGCATACTCTATAGAGTCTAAATAAAGATGCGGAGTGCGCTACCGGAGGCTTCGACCCTACGCACACTTTGGTGATGTATGTTCGAAAGGTGGGGGACGGAGCGTGCTCTCTAAGGCTTCGTCCCTATGCACACTTCGCCGATGTATGTTCGTAGGGTGGGGGACAGAGTGCATGCCCTAATGCTTCGTCCCTACGCACACTTCGGCGATGTATGTTTGAAGGGTGGGGGATGGAGCGTGCTCTCAGGCTCTGTCCCTATGCACACTTCACCGACGTATGTTCGAAGGGTAGGGGACAGAGCATGCTCCCTAAAGTTTCGTTCCAATGCACACTTCGGCAACGTATGTTCAAAGGGTGGAGGCGGAGCGCACTCTCTCAAGCTTCGTCCCTACGCACACTTCGCCAGTGTATGTTCGAAGGGTGGGGGACGGAGTGCGCGGACTCACGCTTCGTCCTTACACACACTTCGGCGATGTATGTTTGAAGGGTAGGGGTGGAGCGCGCTCTCTAAGGCTTTGTCCCTAGCACACTTTTCACAATTTGATGCTAATACGGCACAAGTATCCCGTGTTCTGGCTATGTTTTTTCTTTTAAAAAAGAGCACCCTTTTCAAGGTATGAACTAGGTTGTTGGTTGTGGTTGCGGTTCTTCTGTTGAGAGAGAAAGAGGGATGGAGGGTTCTAGGATGTTCAGTACATTAAAGTTTTTATGGGTGAGAATTCTCAAGTTGGCTTAGCAATTTCTTCTTCTGTTGTGGCCTTGTGAAATTGTGCTTACAGCTGGAAACGCTTGCTATTATTTGCGGATTTTCGGACTGAAAAGCTCGTCCGGGCTACAGATTGCTCAGCCAGATGGGCTAGCTCAAGTGATTCAATCCAATGCCAGCCCATTAGTCGAGAGTTTTGCTACGACATGAGGGACAAAATTCCAATCAGGCCTAACGCTTCGCCTAAGTTTCGGTGCCCAATTCTGGAAGCGACTTCGACTTGAGCTTAGATGATGGGCTAAGTACCGATCCTGGCAAGGCAATTCAGAACTATCCCTTTGAGCGCCTCCCCCAGCGCCAAACTGTTAAGGGGGCTACTATCGCAGGAATATTCTGTGGTACAGATGTTGGAACCGATCCTACAGAAAAGCACAAGCAAAGATCAAAGAATTGCAATTATATATAGAAAGGACAAGTATATCCCCTCACATGCACTCCTATACTAGCCATCCCACCAAAGGGTAATCTTGTTATTTGTCCTAGCCCAAGAGCCTTATAAATACTTTATGTATTTTTTTTATTTGTAACTTAAGCTAACAAGAAATATAAGAAGGTATTTAAACTGATGCGCCTTTGGGAGAAACTCTTGAAATCCCCCGTAGGCTACCGACAAGAGTAAGATGATCCTCTTAAACTCCCAAACCTGCATAAATTCTCACATTACTTTTACACTTGTGGACGTTGACCTGTAGCACGATTGATGTCCGCCCCATCACTCAGTATTTGATTTTTCACACCTACAACATATAAACTTTTAAATATATGTAGAATCCGTCAAATTCTACGAACCCAACTCAAATTTTATGAACCTAACACAAAAAATGAGAATTTTTGTACGGATAATCCATTTGTTATTTGAAAATACATAAATATACCCGCGGGAAAATTTATTACAAAAATAGGCTTCAGTCGCCCCCCATTGGGCGACTGCCACTTTTCGCCCAACCGGGAGGCGACATTTTGGGAATGTGGCAACCGTTGAGCGAATCAATGGTATCGTTGTACGGTTTGGCGACTTAATGTAGTCGCTGTACGGTTGGGCGACTGGAATTCCAGTCGCCCAACAGTAGGGCGACAGGGGGGTGCTTTATTGGCTCGGCCGCCCACTACCACCTACCACTTTTACTCATTCTGCGCAGACAGAAAAAACGAGAGAAGAAGAGAAGAGGAAGAAGAGGCACTCATTGTGCGAGAGAAGAAGAGGAGAGGAGGAAGGGGCACTCATTGTGCGAGAGAAGAAGAGGAGAGGAGGAAGGGGCACTCATTGTGCGAGAGAAGAAGAGGAGAGGAGGAAGAGAGGGAGGAGGGGAACAACAGGAGGGGAGAAGAGAAGGAGAGGAGGACAGGGTTGGAGGAGGAGGTGAGGGAGGAAGAAAGAGGAGAAGATATTCCATCCATTTGGATCCAGGTATTTTTTTTGATTATGTTGTATTTGCACTATTATTTAGATGAAATGTTGGTGTTAGTAAAAATTATAGATTTTGAAAATGTAGTACAATTTTAGTATGGAAATATTAGTGTCAAGAAGTTGTAGTATACATTTTGTAGTAACGAACATTTTGTAGTATAGAAATATTAGCACCCTTTTTAGTATGGAAAGTGTAGTTTAGTGTTGTACGATGTTATTTGACATGTCGTAAATTTCAATCATACATGCAGGCCTACATCATCAATGGCCACTACAACATTGAGAGTGCATTATGGTGCTGGAATTATTCGTGAAGGTCCGAATGGTGTGGATTTGAGCGATTTTCCGCAAGTAACTCTCGTACTTCCGGATGACGAGAATGCTCGAATGATAGATGTGCAACATTGGCTGACCCAGAGTTTTTCATTGGACCCCGAGGTGTGCAGCGTCGTTGTGCAAGGGCTTTGGAGCCGGTCTCCCACGGACATCAGATGGGAGTTGAAGACATTGGTGCGCTCTGCTTCGTGGAAGGGCTTTGTGCAAGGGTGCCGGCGCCGTGGATACGAGTGTGTCCTGCTTGTGCAACCGTGCTCACTACAAGCAGCTGCGCAAGCTCGTGCGTCCGCCTATGCTGCTTCAGGAGGTGCTAGTAGCTCGGGCGGGCCACACGTTGGCGGAGCTGATGAAGTTGCTTGTGATGAAGGCAATGCGGTACATGTAGGAGAGTTACAGCCGTCAAGCTATAGAGAGGGAACTGGGCAAGCCGATGCAGTACATGGAGGAGAGTTACAGCCGTCAAGCTATAGAGAGGGAACTGGACAAGCTGATGAAGGAAAGCATAATGAGTATATCGTGCAGCAGATGGAATCTGATGACCAGAGGGCATGGGATGAAGAGCAAGCTGTAGAGGACGAGGAGAAGGACAGTTCCAATGATGAAGAAGTTCCTATCCCCCAGGAATGGAACCGGTTTAATGCAGAGGGTGTTTCCGCACATAATGAGCATGAATCACCATGGGAGTATCATGAGACAGATGTTCGGTTGCATGCTATGTTTGCTGATAAGGAAGCGCTGCAGGATGCCATCAAGCTTTGGGCCCTTTCAATGCAGCGGACATTTCGCGTCGTCAAATCAAGCCAGGAGCAGTACACTGTGAAGTGCGAGCAGGCTGGTTGTCCTTGGAGGGTGCACGCACGTAGACTCAAGTATGACACTCACTGGATTGTATCCAAGGTGGAGCCGCACTCCTGCATTCTAAACACTGTCTTGGCGAGGCATCGGAACCTGACGTCTGGATTTATAGCCAATTTGATGTATGGGGAGATAGTGGAGAAGAAAGATATTGCGGCCACGCATATTGTGGTAGCTATTGAGAATAGACAACTAACCTTGCCGAGGTCTACAATTGGGTTCTCAGGGGTCTCCGTTCTCAGCCCCTTGTCGCCATCGTGGAAAGTGTTCTTCACAGCACAATCCGCTACTTCAGGGAGAGGCACGCGAGTGCCGCACTTCATGCGGCCAATCCCGGAGCCCTGTATTCGTCAAAAATTACTGCGTACATGGAGACGAAGGCACAGAAGGGTCAATTGCATACAGTGCATGTCATGGGCAACAGGGAGCATCGTTTCGAGGTGATACTCCGTGACAGAGCCGGATTTGGGACATCTCGTTCACTTATTACTCACGATGTATGCCTTGGAGATCATGCAAACGAACCTAGTTGCACATGCAACAAGCTTAAGTTGTTACACAAGCCATGCTCTCATATCCTCGCTGCATGCGGGACCGTGGGCATGGATCCTTTCAACTTCATGTCCGAGTACTTTTTCAAGGAGAGAATACTGCAAGCTTGGTGTGGGGAGCTCCGGGGGTACAGAGTGATGGGAAACTTCGCCACTTTGGACATTTCAGCGAGGACCTGGGTTCCGGATATTAACATGATGAAGCGTGGGAAGGGTCGGTGACAGAGCCGACGTATTAGAAATGACATGGACGAATCACAAGCTAGAACATCTGGTGCACGTTGTGGGCAATGCGGTCAGGAGGGGCATACAGCTAGACGATGCAATGCATGTCCTGATCAGTAGTTGCAATGCATGCTAAATTTTATGTATCATTTGTAAAACTTGTATGTTACATCCCTTTTCTGTAATGTAGTTGGTGTTGTGCTGGTAGCTTAGTATTGCTTACTTAGTAGATGTATTTGCTGTTCGTTAAAATGTGATAGCACCCACATGGAGAACAACACATACATTGCACATACAGAACATGAATGAAAGCGCTCATCGGCTTGCGTTGGGAAGCCGCGGGCGGGCGCGCATCTCCGTCCTCCACTAAGACAGTTTTAATGACGATATGGATCAGTTTCGCAGCCCGCTAGATCCACCAAATCCACACAATTACTGCTTTCTGCACACACGCATGACAAGAGATGGCAGCTTTGCTCAGTGAGATGACAAAAGAGGGCAGCTTTGTGCAGTGACATGACAAGAGATGGCAGCTTTGCTCAGTGAGATGACAAAAGAGGGAAGCTTTGCGCAGTGACATGACAAGAGAGGGCAGCTTTGCTCAGTGAGATGACAAGAGAGGACAGCTTTGCGCAGAGAGATGACAAAACAGGACTGCTTTCTGCACACACATGACAAAAGAGGCCAGCTTTGCTCAGTGACATGATATGACATGACAAAAAGAGGTCAGCTTTGCTTAGTGAGATGACAAAACAGGGCAGCTTTGCTCACTGCTACGACCACGCGGACCAGCTTTACACGTAGGAGTAGAGAGAAAACGGACCCTATAAATTGGTGTGCATTCTATTTCCCAGCAAACATTGCACATCCAAACCCCATACTACACCGCGCTTCCCTCACCCCACCGGGATTGACAAAGGCAAGAAGAAGCAATGGGACAAGATGGTGAAGGATTGGGAGGAGACCCGTGACATAGCACGGTCAGCTGCCGCCCGCGATGAGAAAATAAGGGCTATACAGGCCCGGGTAGAACAAGCCCATCGTGCTACGATGAAAGGTCCCCCCAAAGAGCGCCCGCGTAGCAACAACCCCATCCCAGACGTCCCCACCGAGCGTTCGCCACAACTACCACCTGAGGGGGAGACACCTCCCCTTTGTTGGTGCGGGGACGTGTGCAAGTTCTTCAAGTCTAAGCACCGCATCAGTCTAGGTATGCGTTACTAGGGTTGCGCAAACTACTCCAGTGACTACCCCAACCGCCATTTTGACACCGCAACTTATCGGCAGCCGGTAACGACCACATGCACCATTTTACCCTACCTTTTCTCCTTCACAACACGCACTAACAATATCTCTCTTTTATTTACAGTCTCCGGAGCCCCTATGTGCCTACCGCAAATGGATCGATCTTGAGATCCACCCTGTGGACCAATGGACCCTCGACTTCGAGGAGTGGAATGTCACAAAGGAGAAGGAGTTGCTGGAGGAGGAGCGCCGCAAGAATGAGCACACCCTGCGTATACAACGCGAGACGCAAGCTCATCTTGAAGCGTGCACCCGTAGGGAGCGGGAGGCTCGCGAGAGGGAACGCGAGAGAAAGAGGGAAATTGCGGCTAAGGCAAAAGAGGCCGCGGAGGAGTTCAACGCCGAGCGGGCGAGGAAGGGAAAGTGGCCCCGGTCCACACAGTAGGTGGTACGAGCAGTTGGGTTGGTTAGTCGCATATCATGCTATATGTTATGCATGTAATAAAAATGTATGCAGCATGTTACTCCCAACTGTATTATGAAGTTTATTTCTATTCACATAAGGTTATTGTCTCGTCTGTTCGCATTCAATGATTCAGATAGCAAGTCATTTAACAATATTAACATACCAGTTCTCTTCATAAACTAATTCTCAGAAACATGAAAATATCACTTACCAATGTATATATCAAATGTTCTACAGTCAAATGTTCTTAAAAAAAATTTCCCAAAATTTTTAATGCCCCTACAACATGCAATAAACACAAACTTTTATTACAACTATACCAAATTTTTTTCCAGTTTAAAACTACAAAATTCACAAAACTCTACAAAATCACGGGGACTGAGTAAAGTCGCCCCTCCATTGGGCGACATCACTTTTAGTCGCCCATCCATTGGGCGACTGAACTTTTATTCGCTCATCCATTGGGTTGTCGCCTCCCGGTTGGGCGAAAAGTGGCAGTCGCCCAATGGGGGGGGCGATTGAAGCCTATTTTTGTAATAAATTTTCCCGCAGGTATATTTATGTATTTTCGAATTAAAAATGGATTGTCTGTACAAAAAATTCAAAAAATGTCCTATCTGACGTCACAACTTGACAACCTTGGTAGCAGGAGAGAGGAAACGTGCAGGACGTTCGGCATGGTGCTGTACCCGTTGGTTACTCGAGTCTTGTCTTGTCCCCACCACACAGCCTCACACGTCCGGTGCGGTGGGTCCCGTCGTTCGGATTCCCCCGTTGCTACGGCGTTCGATTCCTCGTCTCCCAAAGTCTGAAGTTGTTGGTTGCTGGCTTTCCTGCTTCACCTTGCTCGTCTCTCCGACTCGTCGCGAAGCATCGCTACAGCGCCCCCCCCCCCCCCCCTCCCCGCGGCGCGCACCACACCTCAGCCTCATTCCTCCCCATATAAAAGGGGAGGATGGCGATCCCGGCCACCGTAACTGACTTCCATAACGGCCACCGCAAAACCCTAGAAAACCTAACCCGCAATGGACGACGAGCTCGTTCTCCTCGCCGCCGTTGGCCAAGGCGAGGGTGGCAGGGTCAACGTACGCCTCGTCCTGATGCAGGCGCACGTTCCTCCGCTCGCCAGAGACGGCCGTTGCGGCGAGCCCCAACACCTCCCCTCCGCCTCTGAAGGAGCGCGCCGCCTCGTCCTCACCGCCTCCGAAGGCGAGCGCCGCCTCCGCGACATCGAGCCCCACATCCTCTCCGCCGCCTCTGAAGGCGAGAGCCGCCTGCTCCAGGGCGACCTCAGGCTCGTCCTCATGGCCTCTGAAGGCGAACGCGGCCACCACCTCGGCCACTCCGAAGGTGGCGACGTCGGGGACGCCATCCTCGGCTCCCGCGTCCTCTTCGCCAGCGAGGAGGACCCGGCCCTCGACGCCCAGCTCGTGGCCGCCGAAGTCGAGCGCTTCGGCCGCGGCCTCCTCGCCGCACGCTTCGGCCGCGTCGGACACCTCGGCCACTCCGAAGGTGGCGACATCGGGAACGCCCTCCTCGGCTCCCGCGTCCTCTTCGCCAGCGAAGAGGACCCGGCCCTCGACTCCCAGCTCGTGGCCACCGAAGCGGTGCGCCTCGGCCTCGTCGGCCACCTCGGCCACTCCGAAGGTAGCGACGTCGGGGACGCCCTCCTCGACTTCCGCGTCCTCTTCGCCAGCGAGGAGGGCCCGGCCCTCAACGTTCAGCTCGTGGCCGCCGAAGCCGAGCGCTTCGGCCACGGCCTCCTTGCCGCACGCTTCGGCCGCGGCGGACTCCTCGGCAACTCCGAACGCGGCGAAGTTGGGCCCTCCCTCCATGGCTCACGCTTCGTCATGCCCAACAAGGGCAACGCAACCCGCGACGTCCAATGCAGCCAACGGCCCCTTCTAGGTGCCGCCCGACGCGGCCAAGTCGGCCACGTCCTCCTGCGTACCTTCCTCGGCGCCTTGGAAGGCGCCCGTGCTCTCCTGGCCGCCGTCCTCGGCGAAAGCGCCTGTTCTCTCCTGGCGGCCGTCCTCGGCGAAAGCGCCTGTTCTCTCCTGGCGGCCGTCCTGGACGCCTCGGCCAGGCACTGGCACTCCCAGAATATCGGAGGCTTCCACATCACTGCCTCGAATGCCTGGCATGGCTACGCTGTTAGCCTTCAGACGAGCCACATGGACAATGGCTTCGTTGTCACCGTCTTCGATGCCTGGCGCCTTGGCCTTGTCAGCCTCCGGACCAGCCACCTGCTCAACCGCCCGATGGACCATCACATTGTCATCTGCCCAGTTATCTGCAGCTCTCCATCTGCAGGCCCCCCTCCTATTTTGCCGAATTCAGAGGTATAACCCATTGCCACCCCCAAATTAACGATGATTTGTGTTGAATTTGTGTAATTGTTCTAGAATAATGCAGACGCTCGTGTATATTCTCTAGCATGTCTAGCATTGTGCCATAGGACGGCGGCAGTGCATAGATATTCTGTGCACTCTTGTAGTTTGTCATCTGGCTTAATTAGTATTCTATTGAACTTGTAGGTTTCATTCCTTCACCTGCCTGGTGACATTCTGGTCAGCATGTATCTACTGTTGGCACCAAGGGATGCTGCTGCCCTCAAGTGCACATGCAGGGTGCTATATCTTACCCTTCCTCATCTAGTTTGCTACATCAAGTCTCCTCTTCTTCTAATGATTCATCTAGGAGCAAGGTGGCCTTTCAGTCTGTACGACCCCCAGCTCAACATCAGATTTGTGTTACCTCACGAGTTTGCTGCGAAGAAAATCAAGCTGTACTCCACGCAAGGGCACTGGATTCTAATGGAAGCGGATAACAAACTATTGTTGTTTAACCTGTCAAATGGCCAGATGATGATTCTTCCTCCGCCTCCAGGAGGGCAAGCGTACACATCCATGTTATTGCAGCTCCCTGGGCCTCAAATTGCTGGACTAGGAACTGCGACGACCCCCCTCAGTACAAGGTTTGGCTTCTTTGATGGGGAGTCTTGGGAGGAGGAGGAATTGCTTGTGAACATAGCTCCATTTGAGATATCGAGGCTCTCGGCACCAATTCTACTGGACGACGAACTTTATTGCCTTGGTGTTGATGGCAGCATCGGATATTTGAGTTGGGAGCAGTGGGAGGTGATTCCCTTGACCGATGCGCTGGCATTTGAAGTGTGCGATGCATACCTGTGTGAGGTAGAAGGAATTCTACTCGCTGTCATGGTTGGGAAAAGGAAGATAGTGACAATGGAGCTCAATTTGGAAACGAGACAATGGCACCGGCTGGATGCACTTGATGGCCGCCTCATCTTCAGCGGCGGGCAGCAGTCATTTGGGATGCGCGGAGGACTAGCACCAGCTAGGGGCTGTATTACCCTTCCACTGCTCAACAGAACTCCACAAGTGGTGCATGCTGGTTTGATTGAGAATGAAAGATCATTGACTCTTTTTGCATACGATCACGGGAGGGTTTGCACCGGCAAAAAAGGTGAAGGCTTCATCTGGAGCGTCGACCATCCCAGCACAACTGCTCCTGCCGAGGGGGAGTTTGTGTCGGCAACAGAGTCCATATGGATCACACTTGACAATGATGTGTTGCTGATATCCATTGTTTGATCATTTGTTCAAAACTATTGAATAAAGGCATTATAATCGTATCTCTGGCTCTCTGCCCCTATTGTTTCTTGCTTGCGCTGTATTTCTGTTGTCCGTTTAGTTGAATGGCTGGTTCAGTGTGACTTAGGACTGTTATTTATAATTGTGCTTCCCATGTGGTTTGCTCTTTTTTCTTATCGATGCAGGTCCTATGCTGTCTGGATGGGTCACTTCAAAACTGAAATTTGCATTTGGAAACACATCTAAGCACAGCTTTGGTACCAGTCCTTCTGGATGAAGAATGCTATTTCTATTTTGATGCTTCTAATCTGGATAAATTTGCTATTTCTTTCATGCTCCTTAACTCAAGCTTACATGTTTGTTTAGCTGCATAGCATGCTTGTTTGCAGGACCAGGTATACCATGTTGAGATTGTTACCAAAGCATTAGCACCATTTGAACCATGGTGATTCCTTTTATGCACTTGATGGGAAAAAAAAAACCTATCCAGATGTCGATTCCTGCAAGTGCCCAAGATGCAGAGTCAGATCTCCTGAACAAAGGTTTTATGTTTTCTACAACAACTTCTGCGTATCTGGTATTGTCCTACATAGACATTGCCGTTCAGATTAGAACAATCTAGTACTTGTATCAAGATCTCTATCAGGTACAGGATAACTGCTCATATTGTTGCTCTGGACAAAATAAAAAGATGCTAAAGCTGCTTTTGCGAATTTGTATTGTTTAGCGACATAGGAGAAGAATTTGTAGGCAGGCCCACAATGTTTTTGGTAGCGGGAGCTAAAGGACAGCGAGGTTATATGCCTCCAGAGATTATTATTTTTTGGCAAGATATATACACCGACAGTGGAGTTGTCAAAGGGTGAGATTAGATATCTTTTCAAGTGCGCACATTAGCTGCTCTTGCTGGTTTATCTGGGGATCTGCTCAATGCTGGTGGCAGCAACTTGTCCCATCTGCTGATCTTGCTTATCCACCTCGGGCATTCAGAGCAATCACCATCTGTTTTACCAACATCTGATCTCCAGCCGCGCTCCTTCCAGCAACCTCCTTATCAGACCCTGCTACAGCGGTATCAGCCGTCAGCCCTGAGGTCGTGCCTGCGAAATCTTCTATGCACTCCCTCTATGTTTTGCTAGATTATTTCTGAACTATGCTCTCATACGTAATTTACGATGGCATGCTCTCACTCACATGACTGCACATTCCAACTTTTTCAAATGGTGGGAGTGACACATACTCACATTTTTCTGAGTAAGATTTTGGTACCATGAGCTACAGTTCCATTACCACTGATAAATTCTGTGGCCTATGAATGCAATCATGATGTGTCCACTTAGAGCCTCGTATGTATTGTTAGAGCTTACTCTTCTGAACTTATGAGAGCTCAGCCTGATGTTTTTGTTTATCCATTTTCTATTTGTGAAGGACCTGTTTCTTAGAATTCCTGGAAACAGGAGTTAGGACGTGGACTTTTAGTACTTTACACAGGAACTTTATGCATTACGAGGGTTCTGATTGCTTAAGAAGAATGATGCTAGAAGGAAAATGTTAAATTAGTAGATAATTAGCTGTAGCCATAAATCGTGGAACATGCACTATTTTTATCCTGTACTGAGCCCAATGCTTCCTACTACCTTTTCTTGTGGTATGATACTAACATTTGATGTTTAATGTGTATGATATACATGCGCATGCAAATGTGGGATTTGTTGTCTTTGGTGGTGTCCCCAGTTCGGATAGAATGGCCCTTTGGCAAGTAATTTTTCATGTGTTTCCTTTCTATTGAAAGGTACATTTGCAGCACGTTTCCACTGACATTACATCCATAGAATTATGGCTGTGGCGAATTGGTCTTGACAAAGAAAATGATGGCTGTATTATGTCAGGTGCAAATCTCAAGCACAGGAATTGGAAAGGGGTTGAATAATGCAAGTCCCTTCCATGTGTGTAGTGTAGGCTATAAATCACATACTATTTCAGTGGCCCATTTCTTAGTTCATGCAATGTATTATTCCTAGAGCTATTATTATAGTCAGTTCATTTGGGTTATAAGTTGTTGCTTCTGCAAATTACTCACTTTTTGCTGCACTGGCTATAACAAAGTTTTTCCCCTGCACACATAGGAAAATCATCTAGCAACATTGGCCTGTCGGTACTGATTTCAGCATTTAGGTGGTTGCCTTGTGTAACTTCGCTATTCATGTCAGAAATTGTTTGTTATATTTGTATGAGGTTGCGACCGAGAATCTACTTGAGTTAGCAGCCTATCTCATAGTTTTAGTAATACTATAGAAGTGGTGATTTGGCGCAAGTGGCGCTACATCCACCCGTGAAGTGGCGCTGCTTGATGCAAGAGGGTAATCAATGTCGCGCTTCCTAGAGAACTGTGAACTGCCAAATGGAAATTTGGTATGGATGTGTGCAATGGGAGATAACTGCAAATAAATCCACAACTTTGATGTTAATGGTGCTAACTGGCAATAGTGGATTGGAATTGTAACTAGATAGTCAGTTTTGGCCAATTATAGTGCACTTTTCACAACTTGATGCTAATACGGCACAAGTATCTCGTGTTCTGGCTATGTTTTTTCTTTTAAAAAAAAGAGCGCCCTTTTCAAGGTATGAACTAGGTTGTTGGTTGTGGTTGCGGTTTCTTCTGTTGAGAGAGACAGAGGGATGGAGGGTTCTAGGATGTTCAGTACATTCAAATTTTTATGGGTGAGAATTCTCAAGTAGGCTTAGCGGTTTCTTCTTCTGTTGTGGCCTTGTGAAATTGTGCTTACAGCTCAAAACGCTTGCTATTATTTGCGGTTTTTCTTTTTTCTCTGACCGTTATGTGCTCTTCTCTCGCTGCAGATTGGGTCCTTCATTTAGGGAAAAGAAAGAAGGGGAGTTTGCAAGAACCTCTTATTGGGTTTTTTCTAGCTGCTGGAGTATCCATCCACCCTTCAGGTTTGCTGCTGCTGAGGTCCTTGAAGGCTGCTCTGGTAATGTCGGGGGACCAGCTTATGATACCGAGTCAGCAAGAGAGTTACCTCAAGATGCATTAGGCAAATCTTTCATTCGTAGATACAGAGTTGAGAACAACTATTTTGTGTGCCCTCTTTTGAGGAGCGGGTGTTTAGTGAGAATGACTTTATTTTATTTATTAGCTGCTTTATCTGTATTCTCCCATTTTTTTTCTGCAGGGATGTATTCTCCTGTTGGTTTAGTGCTTCTTGATCGGAATGTATGGTCAGGCCTTCGTTTCTTAATTTTACATACCTGATCTCAGTTAAAACTGTCACTATCTTGCTTCCCATTGTCCTCAATTTCCTTTCAGCACCTATCACAGGATGTAGGATTGCAGCTTTGTGCCCCCATTCAATTCACATTTCATAAAATGTTGGTATTTTCAGGGTGCCACAACAGGCATAACTGCCCATTAATTTCTTGGCAGGGTATGTGACTGTTTCAAAGGGTAATAGCGAATTATGTAATGCTTCTAGAAGATTGACGATTTTGTTACATAGTTTTTTTAGTTGTTATCCAAGTTTTCCCCTCTGTACATAAAAACAAAAGAAGCTGAATATCTCTCTAGATGTTATATACATATGCTATTTTAGAATTAATTACCAAAAGGGGACACATATGCATATCTGTGATCTAGCAGATAAGAGGTATGTCTTTCATTTTCATTATTTCTATTTGTTCCCCAATGCACTACCAGTTCCTCCGATTTTCCCTTATGCAGCAGAGAAGCCTGTATCTGCCAAGCAGCTTTTCTCATCTGAGACAAAACAAAGAGGTTTGCTACGTAGTGTAGGCTGTGTTCCTTGTTTGTTATTGTGTACGATTTGATGTAGCAATAATTTTGTGCTTATCTACTGTTTGCTCTGTGCAGCAGCCGGACGCACGTTAGCCTGGTTCTTTTTTGCTTGTGCTTTCTACTTTTAGTTTTTTTAGCTTCTTTTGAAGTTTAAAAAGGCTAAACTTGGAAATAGAACATCTCTTGAAATGAATTCTTCAAACGGTTTTTGAGCATAAAACCATATGTGTATTCTCGTCGGAGTCTTCGTCGTCCATTGTCATGCTAAAAAGCACAAACAAAAGCCATCAGCAGCAACTCAAAAGATCACCCTGTATTGTTATCTTCTCTTTTTCTTTTTGAGAACTTCTTGCTGCGGTCATCTTTTGTCATGTATAATATGAGGCAGTTTTCTGCTTGGACTTGGTGGAGTAGATGTCGTCTCTCTTTTGCTCTGTCTTTGGTTATACAGTATACTTATATATGACCTATGCGTACCACGAACTTGCAAACCGTCGGTACTCAATGATGTGTATATATTACCTGCTGTTTGCCGTACGGTGGTACTTGGCCCTCGGCACATCTATGATATGGATTTTTTGATCTCTTGTATGCCTAAGTTCACGAATACTTCATGCTTCGTACGTGCTCACTGCTAAACCCATGGATACTTGTGTTGTTGGTGTTCTATTGCCGCTAATTTACCTTTTGAGGAGGAAACTTCTTACCCCCAACCATTTACATAGTTCCAAGCGTAAATTATATAGCTGACATCGCTGAGTTTATGATCATTGTCTGTATACCTTCATGCTTATTGTTCTGCTATAAAGTCGTTAATTACTGCGTGTCTGATTACGGTTGGAACATAATTCATGAGTCAGTTAGCAGTGTACTGTTGTGCTTGATCTGGATCGTTGGTTTTTGATCGGACGCTAGGGGGACGGCATTTGCAGTAGGGATCGTATGAGGTTTTCAGATGATACAAGTTCAGTCACGGTGGTACACTCACCAAATGTTACACTGCTTCTCTCATTCTGCATCCAGATGAATGATACGATTACGAAGTGCTAACTATGAACGCTTAAATTTGATGGTTTGCTTAGAGACATACAGGCAATTTGGTGGGAAAGAAGAGAGAGATGTAGCTTGACGTTCAATTCAAAAGATGGTTGTCTTAGAGAGATGTTACTTATCAGTAATTTAAAAAAGAGAAAAGAAATATGTAGCACTCCGTTTAATTCAAAGGTAGAATGTGTAAAGTTGCTATCTCAAATTAAATTGTGCTGGTTGAATGCACAATCAAATATCCCAAATTTATTTTTTTTTTCAAAGTGGAAACTTCAAATTTGGTATTATAGATGCGGCATGCAAAAAAAGCCATATTATTTTTTTTGGGACATTTGATTCCGTACCCTATTAGCACAGTTCAGCTGTACTTCAACGGTTTCTTACCGGAGCCCGCTGACATCGCTTGATGCGTCGGGCGCACTATGTATAATGAAATAGATAGTGGTAATATATAATACACCTCTATATCATCTATAGATAGGACTAAAGATAGCTTATATAATAGTTTGTTTACATAATTATTTGTAGTGACATCATATAATTAATGAGTTGTCTATACAATGATATGCATAATACAAATCTATCTATAAGACCGTCTGTTAAATAGTACATATTATCTTTCTTTCTCCTCCACATCATCTAAAATCTTATGTGGCATAGATTTATAGACAGCTGACTTGTATCATTGTACATGTCCTAATTGTTAGTGCTCGACAAATTGAGGGCCTTGTGCGAAGTCTAAAATTAGGCCACATCCCATGTAACTAAGAAAAAGCTGAAATGAAACCGAATTTTCAAAAAAATTCTCATTTCCATTTTGAATTTGATTCCTCTTGAACCATAGTCTAATCCAACTCAAACCCTAGCCGTCCACGTCACTGATTGCTGCCGACATTGCTTCAACGGAGAGGATTTGCATTGGCACTGTTCACTATCCGAAAACCGCCGCCGCCGCCCCTGTTTTGCCGCCACCAGCCTCGCCCACCCGTTCTCGCGCCTTCTCACGCTGTCTCGCCGCTGCCACCTCTTCACCGCCTGTCAGAGGTCGTACGCTCTCCCCTGACACCCCTGCAGCGTGTCAGCCCCACCGACCACCCTGCCACCGACTCTCTCGCGCCTTCTGCTCTCCCGGCCGACCTGACACTGCTACTGCCTTTTGACCACCGCATTGCGTCGCCCAAGACCGTCAGTACTCCGCCCTTGAACCAGCCGCGCTGCACCTCCCCCGAGCATTCCCGACATTGCCACGTGCCACCACCGCCGTAGCCTGGACACTGTGCCAAACCACCTCTGCTGCCCTATTTAAACGCCCGAGCCCCTCCATTCGCAGGCATCGACCTCCAGTGTCAGCCAAGCACCCCTGAAGCTCTCGTCGTTCTCCCCATTGTCGGTAATCGCCGGAATCCCCAAAGGCAAGCCCTAGCTTGATTCTGTTTCTCCAGCCATCACTTTCCAATTAACTTCACCAGTAGTTTCCCCATGCCTCCAGAAATGCCCTTGAACAGTTGCCCTAGCTCCCTGGCACCGAGAATCACCGCCTGGCCGAACCACCTCACTGTGGCCAGGCCAACCCGACCTCCCCAACCCAAACCACCGCTTCCATGAGCTTGCCCTAACCTCACAGATGCTCAAAGACCATCGCTATTGCCCATTTAACTCTTTGTTTACCCTGTACTGTTCTAACTTCCTGTGAAAGAGAAAGCCTAGCCGCCAGCAATTGCTGACTCCGCTGACCCTGTCGACCCCAAAAATGGAAACCCCACAACCCTAGCAACCCAACCATAGCCTCAAAAACTGTCGCAGATCAACTGAACCCCCTGACCGCCGTCGCCTTCTTCCTCTGTTTTCGGTCGCTACGTGCGGGCGGAGGAGGAAAATGACACTGTGCGTCTTGGGCCGCACAATATCGGGCCGCATTAGCCAAGCAAGCCAAGCCACCGAAACACTGTGCAACACTGTAGGCTGTAGCAAGCGGGTTTCGATAGGAACAGTGACTGGACCTGCTGTGAACAGTAAAGACCCGCAAGGAATAGTAAACCCGACCAGTTACATTTCACCCAAACCCGAAAACACAAATTTATACCCATTTCGACCATGTCAAGCCTGCTGATCCATTCCTTAGCTCCGTTTCACCTTTTCAGACCCCTATAAGGTCTAAACCTATTTTATTTGATTTTTCTTGGATTTTATTTCTTTATTCCTAGCTCAACCCTTCAAGCATGGAATTGAATTATTTTCCTTTGCTTTACGCTAGCACACGATGTCGAAAGTCAGCTAGTTCAGGAAAGAGAAGCTCAAGATCAAGCACAAGAATCAGAAGAATACGAGATTGTAGAATTCATTGATCTGCAAGGCAAGTCATATGTCTTTGATCATATTGAACCTACACTCCGTTAATTATTATTTTCAGTACTTTCATTATGTTATTTATGCAGTATTATTTTATGTACAATGAATGTTTAGAATGACATGATACTAGTTATATCCTACCACCTAAAAAAGCCCAATTCAATTTGATGGCCATATGCACCTTGACAAACCTTAGTAATACTAAATATACTATTTAAATAATCAAGGTAGTTTAGATGTTTAACTATCTCATACTACAAGATGATTCGGCTTTTCCCGAAAAGTTATTGGTTGTGGTTGAAAATTGTTTCAGTGAGAAGCAAGGATTAAAACCTTATGCTAAGTAAAAACATAGTGATCGCTCAACCACAAGTGTTGACTTGTTAAACTTGGTGTAGTAGCTGTTCAAATCGATTGAATATCTACAAATTATTGGGATTTCAGAAAGGGAATAGCCCATGTGTATGAAAGGTGGTATAGAAGCGGTAAAATCATACTTAACAACGGTAGAATTACATGGGAGTCGGATCGCGCTTTCTGCGTTGGCCAGCGGAATGCCGACTGCCTATGTTGCCAAGTCCCTACCGGGTAGAGGCTATACAAAGAGATGAGCAGTGAAAGCCTTGTTTTCTTGAACCCGGATGCAGGAGTTAAGAAATTTTGTGGGTAAAGTTGGACAGCTCTGCAGAGTCATTTATAAATGGTATTCGAATATGTCGTGCTTTCGATAAATGAAGCTGTGTTTAATGGGTGATTCAAATAGCGAAGCATAAGTAGATTTGGAAATGTTTTGGTAATGTTGAAGTCTGGTAATCAAAGTTTTGAAACCCCAAATTCCTTAAGAAGTTCATGATTTGTCATCTTGTGTTTAAAAAGAAAATATTTACAAATAAAATTGCACTCATAAATACTTTAATAATAACCAATATACTCCCATTTTTTGGAAATCCTAGCAATTAGTTATATAGCATTTTTCCCATGTGACTTGTTGAGTACGGTTGGTTGTATTCATGCTTGCTAAAATCATAAATAGAAAATGCCTGTCAAAAAAATGAAGGAATATATGAAGATGACGCTGAGCTCTAGGGTGTAGACGACGTCTGGTGTTAGGATTTATTCTACACTCAGGCATGCCTGTGGAGTTTCTTTTGTAATGTAGCTTTGGATTGTACGCCCCTCTGTGTAAAACTTGGCTGCTAAGCCTTAATTTTGTAATAAAGTTTGGTTTTTATGCTTAAGCTTGTATTGGCAATGGTGTACACTCATCTACAGTACTCGCAGCTGAACAATTCTGGGTAGTTGCGAGGGTAACCTAACAGTCCCAGAAATGGGGGTGTTACAAAAGCTAACTAAAAAGCATTGAATATTATAATTGTAATACAATTCTATCTTAGAATTAATCTTGCTAAAAACAAGTCTTGAAACTCTAAACTAGTATTTAACTTTTATTTGAAACGTTTCATCGTTCTAGCATTCCTTGAAATGAAATCTTCAACTAGATCTTCATAAGCAATCTTCAATTAGAACATGAGAGCGAGAAGAAAAATTATGTGCTTGAGTTCACAAAGAAACACAGAATACATAGATGAGAGGGAAGTGCATTGATTCATTGCCACCAAGGGGATTATTTTGGGGAAATTGCGAATTAGTTGGGAGGAGGAGAATCAGAAGGGGAGGAGTTAAATTTCACAAGAAAATGAGTAGTGTAGTTCATCTGTATGCTTTGTGCAGCTGCGAAGAGGAAATGAAGAGAGAGTAGAGGGGGTGGGGAAAAGGAAAGTTGTAACATCCCAAAATTTGGCTTTCTGGAAAAATTTAAATTCAAATTAACTATTTTAAAGTAATTGGATTTTACTTGGCTTTTATTTGATTTTCGGGAATTTAAAATCAATTTTCAAAGTTAAAAAGTATTTTATAAAATTATTAAATTCAAATATGAAATTAAAAATATTTTTAATAAGTCTAAAATGCTTCCAGGAATATTATATGATTTTTCTGGAATTTTTTAGACATTAAATATTTTTTTTCGAAGTGTTTATAAAGTTTCTAGTATTTGCTGAAATTTATTCCGAAAATAAAAATCAAATTAATCCTATTCCGCCATGTGTCGCTCTCAGATTTCATCAATCTCTCTCCACGTTCTAATCCTAGCCACACATGATCACTTACCCCTTCATAAAATCCAAAGGCCCTCATCAACTCACTTGACACGTGTCGCGAATCCGACGGCCCGTACCCCTTCAGTTACTATCACTCTCTATGACACATGGGACCCATATGTCATATCCTTCTTCAACCTCACCTTCTTCCTCCTCCCACCCTCTCTCTCCTCCACCATTAAAACCGAAAATGAGCTTTAAAATCCCGCGTCTCTCCCTCATAAAATCCCGATTAAAGAGTGGAAACGGATGCCCTATTACTCCCCTCCATTCATCCGGCTGTTTCCCCTCAATTGAAGTCCCCTAATTGCGGTTTGTATTAACTCCGGCGAGCTTTAAACCACCGGCCTCCCCCTCCCCTCCTTGCCTATAAATACCTCCCTCCACGACCTCCTTCACCACCGCCTCCCACCGCCCCTTCTCCTCCCTCTCTCGGCGCCGCCGCCACCTCCAAAAACCGCCGCCGCCGCCACCTCCAAAAGTCGCCGCCGCCACCACCTCTTAGCGCCGCCGCCGGCCGCCCAACTCCCCGCCGCCGCCGCCGGTGAGTGCCGCCGCCTCCCCTCATTCACCGCCGCCATTCGCCGCCCCTCCCGCCGGCCGGTCCTCTGTCCCCGCTGCCTCGCGCGCGCCCGCGTGGCCGGTTGTGCCCGCGTGGACGGCCACGTGGCCGCCACCTCGCGCCCGCATGGCGCCATGTGGCCGGTGTGCCACGTCAGCGAACCCCGTGGTCCGTGGATCCGGTTCACGGTAGACCGGGCCTGCCGGTCATTCAAATATGTTTTCCCGCTCGGAATATTCAAAATGGCTGACATCATAAATAGCAATTTTCAGTGCAAAAATAATTCCCGAAAGTCGGCTTTTTCCTTTTTCCCTCCTTTTAATCTTTCGGAAGCCATAACTTCTCATTTTAACTCCGTTTGAGCCCATTCAAATTTCTCAATTCATCAAAAAGTCCAAACTATCCATTTCTTCCATTATTTAAAATATTTAAAATTTATTTGATATTTCAAATATTTAAATTTCAAATTCCAATGCCTAGTTTAATTTCAAAGCCTCAGTTCCATTCCAAATTTTCTGTGCACTTTCAAAATTCAAATTCAAACTTGCAAAGTCTCCATAAATTCAAATCCAGATATTCGTTCTCCCTCGTGTGAACCCCAAATCCGTTGAAATTTTCTCCTAAATTCTTCTAAAATCATGATTTATCCATCTATGGCCTCTATTTGGATTTTTGAGTTTATTTGAATTTTATTTGTATTCTTTGTTTTGTTTGTCTATCTTTTCGCGCGTAGATTCCGCTGTCGCTGAGGATTTCGTCGAGTCGCAGCAAGAAGACCCAAACAGCATTCAAGAAGGCAAGTCTCCTTTGATCATCTTGAACCTATGATTTCGAAATGTTTTAATTATTTTAAATTATGTGCATTGCTATTTATATAAAATATTAGTTCAAATCTTAAGGGTTAGTTAAACCAACCTTGTTATACCCTCCATTGAAATTGAATGCCATGTACGTTTGTCACCCTAGAATTTCATTTGTCTCAATAATGAGATTATTACTGAATCTTTGTGAATAGTGGAATGGTAGTATAATGCTTAGTCTCGCTATTTAATACCTTTGAAATCTTGAAAATGGGAAATTATGAATTATTGTAATACCCTTGTTTTTATAAATTTAGTGGTAATTGGAGTTGCCACTGTTCTTTTAAAATAAACTAAAATGTGAAAGTTGGTTTAGATTAGGGTGGATGGTAAGTTTGGATTGGTGCAGCAAGCACGAGATCTTGTAAGGTGTATGTTCCACCCTAGTCAATTAAGGACCGACGCTTGTGTTTGTCCAGACTGAGCATTAACCGTACAACCACAAGTCTATATGGGTACGACCTAGCTGACTAACTTATGATAGTCTAGTTTAGGTGCCACCAGTGGAAAGTGGGTGCCAGGGATGGACTGATTATTCACAGTGAGGGACAGGGATTTACTGTACTCATATGGCGCAAGAGGGGGCTTCGGTTCGGGCAGTTAGCCTACCTGCGGTGAAACCTAAGCGGGTGGTATCTAGCTAGATTAGAGTAAGGTAAAGGCTTTGTGATATTTTATCTGGGTCTCATGCCAAAGGAAGCGTGTTGACTTTTAGGATAATTTATCTCTTGTGGGTAAAGTTGTACAACCTCTGCAGAGTGTAAAACTATTCGAATAGCCGTGCCCACGGTCAAGGGCGGGCAAGGAATGCATTCACATGGTAGATTTCTGGTTTTGTTTTAAAATCAAAAGTTTTGTATTCCAAGAGTGGAGGGAACTCTCGGAAGGGTATCCTGGCGGTTGGAGCCAGAGAGGGTGGATGTAACCCGCAGTATTAAACTTGTTCAAGTTGTTTAAGCTAGTGTTGGTAGATGGAACCTTCACTATAGAATTATTGATAGTTTCTGTTAAAATATTTACTTTATTAAATGGTTGCCTTCGAAAATAATTAGTAGTAATTGAATTTTAAAATATTGCTTTGTGCAAAAGAACCATATAGCCTTCCTTTGTCAAGCCTTGCATCTATGCATTTTTCCCAAGACTTGCGGAGTACTTTATGTACTCACATGCTACACTTAAAAATAAATCTCAGAAGATTGCGAAGCCCAAGAAGGAGACTACGACTACTGCTTCGCTTGCGGCTGTGATGGATTCTTCCCGAAGAACTAGGTCGCGCTTCCCCAGTCAACTGCCTGTGGCTTGTTGATGGGTCTTCACCGAGTTTATCTTTTGCTTCCGCTGTGTTTCGTGTGTGCGAGGTCTTGAAACCTCAATTGTAATAATGAGACATTTCGGTCTGTACTCTTTAATATTGTAATAAAGCGTTGCTGGTTATGTATTCATTTCTGTTTAACTGTGTGCACTAGCTTTGATCTGGGACTAGTGCAGTAATACACAGAGAGTCTGGGTTCGAAAATCCGGGGTCCCGACAGAGGTGGTATCAGAGCCAATTTGACTGTAGGACGTGACCTAGTTAGAATGGTCGTTAAAAGAAGAACTTCAAAATTTATTTTATAAAATAAAAATTTAATATTGTGCTATCCTTGTCTTTTCTTGTCTTTCTATCCTTACCTTCGTCATGGCATTCTTCCTTATCTATCTGCTTATTTCCTTTTGGAATGGTAATTGTACTCTCTTTCCTTTGTAATTGCTATAGACGGCTCAGTGAGGTTGCGTATGAGCAGCACCTGGAGAAGCGCGTCATCATGAAGGAGCGAGGACTAGTTCTTTAGTTGTAGTACCCAAGTAAAGTCCTACGATTTTAGAACGTTTATATATTACTTGCTTGTGTGTTAGGTGGACTGTACCAAGTCTTTGTATACTTGTAGTACAGTTATCCTTAAAAAAAACTATTTTGATTTCAAGCTAAGTTTCTTCCAAGTCTTTGTTTGCTTCTCTCTTGTGTGTTTGTTCGGGATGTTGCTTAGTTGTTCCCCTGATCTCTTATCTGTGCTACTTCCCTCTTATCTTTTGCTAACCCAAGTTACCGCAATAGTACAAGCTCCAATTCTTTCACCGTAGTCCAAGCTTGGAGAATCCTTGGAGACCTAGAGTATATGGAAGACAACAAATTATTGGAAAGTACTCTTGTCGGGAAAGCCGTCATAATCAGTGCATGTCGAGTTAGGTAATTTGAAGAATTGTTGCTAGGGTGATATATTTTGGATTTATAATTGATCAGATTGAATAATATTTGAGAGGATTGAGATAAAAGGTATATTTGTGGATACCAATTGATTATAAATAAATCTAAAGAGTGTTATCTTTGTGGATTGACTAGATATTAAATACAAAGTTGAACTTGGAAGAGCTAATTAGATCATGGGAAGAATCTAAACTTTGCCTTGGATTTATTATCTAGGATTGAAAGGAGCAACTGGATGTAAAACAAGATTTTTGTTGAAGGGATTATTTGTGATCATTGGAGAATTAGTATTAAGAGATTGATCCAGTAAAGGGAGGGATTAAAAGATTAAGAAGTTGAATTATCATTAATGATATCAATTTTGGGTGATTTGGTGGAATCAGGAAGAGTAGATGAATTTTGTGGAGTTAATCGATTATCAGAGTTTAGTGGACCTATTGATAATGAGTGGATACTAGTGGAATTTCAGAAGATAATACCATTAGATATCTTGGTGGATTAATTTTATCATTGCAAAGTGGACTTTGATATGACAATTTGAATTTGGTGGATTTAATAGATCATTGCTAGATAATTGGATTTTAACTAATGGGATTAACTAGATCATTTAAGGATGTTCAAATGGATAACCTGGAGGATTTAAATTAATTATGGGAGATAGATGGTCCAATGAGAATTAATTGAGAGATTGTCCGATAAGAATTAATTGAGTTCATTCAATTTTGGTGGAACCAAAATGATGATTATGAAGAGAATGATGTTGGTGGATTAATGAATATTAAATTATGGCTTAGATGATCTTAAAATTGATTGATGATTACTAAAAGGTTGGATTAATTTTATATTATTTGATCAGAGTCATGGATCTGTTGGATTAGATAATGATCATAAAATAATTGGTGTAAATCACAAACTACAATGTTATTGGATTCTTGTTGGAAAAATTCTATGGTTTGACGTCGATTCAAATTAGAGCAGAGAGTAAAAGTTAATGAGATTACTTGTCGAAATCAATAAGGTGCATTTGTGGTATATGATTTTGGAATCAAGAATTTTTGAAGAGTTGAAATAATTATGTCCTTCTCGGATGAACACTTGCGGAAGTTAAGCCCTTTTGGTGGAATACTGAATTAATCGATATGGTAAGGGCAATTGAAGTTAACCTAGAGCTTGCAGGCGACTAAAGATGTACCAATCCAATTTGTTGTTCTCTTCCATATTTCTCAGTTAAAGGAATCCTTCAGAGCATCGAACAACAAGATAGAATCATGAAGGAAGCTGAACGCCGCGCAAGAAGCATGACCATAAAGTTCCACAAAGTACAGTAGAGCAACCATTCGAAGTCAAGCAACTTGGGAGTGTGAAGAGGACCTAAGAGCCGAGTTTCCCTCTCCTTTCTCTTTTCCAGTCCGTCCGAATCTCGGGGTCGAGATTCTCTCTAAGGGGGGTAGGTTTGTAACATCCCAAAATTTGGCTTTCTGGAAAAATTTAAATTCAAATTAACTATTTTAAAGTAATTGGATTTTACTTGGCTTTTATTTGATTTTCGGGAATTTAAAATCAATTTTCAAAGTTAAAAAGTATTTTATAAAATTATTAAATTCAAATATGAAATTAAAAATATTTTTAATAAGTCTAAAATGCTTCCAGGAATATTATATGATTTTTCTAGAATTTTTTAGACATTAAATATTTTTTTTCGAAGTGTTTATAAAGTTTCTAGTATTTGCTGAAATTTATTCCGAAAATAAAAATCAAATTACTCCTATTCCGCCATGTGTCGCTCTCAGATTTCATCAATCTCTCTCCACGTTCTAATCCTAGCCACACATGATCACTTACCCCTTCATAAAATCCAAAGGCCCTCATCAACTCACTTGCCACGTGTCGCGAATCCGACGGCCCGTACCCCTTCAGTTACTATCACTCTCTATGACACATGGGACCCATATGTCATATCCTTCTTCAACCTCACCTTCTTCCTCCTCCCACCCTCTCTCTCCTCCACCATTAAAACCGAAAATGAGCTTTAAAATCCCGCGTCTCTCCCTCATAAAATCCCGATTAAAGAGTGGAAACGGATGCCCTATTACTCCCCTCCATTCGTCCGGCCGTTTCCCCTCAATTTAAGTCCCCTAATTGCGGTTTGTATTAACTCCTGTGAGCTTTAAACCACCGGCCTCCCCCTCCCCTCCTTGCCTATAAATACCTCCCTCCACGGCCTCCTTCACCACCGCCCCTTCTCCTCCCTCTCTCGGCGCCGCCGCCACCTCCAAAAACCGCCGCCGCCGCCACCTCTTAGCGCCGCCGCCGGCCGCCCAACTCCCCGCCGCCGCCGCCGGTGAGTGCCGCCGCCTCCCCTCATTCGCCGCCGCCATTCACCGCCCCTCCCGCCGGCCACCGGCCGCCGGCAAGGCCGCCGGCCGGTCCTCTGTCCCCGCTGCCTCGCGCGCGCCCGCGTGGCCGGTTGTGCCCGCGTGGACGGCCACGTGGCCGCCACCTCGCGCCCGCATGGCGCCATGTGGCCGGTGTGCCACGTCGGCGAACCCCGTGGTCCGTGGATCCGGTTCACGGTAGACCGGGCCCGCCGGTCATTCAAATATGTTTTCCCGCTCGGAATATTCAAAATGGCTGACATCATAAATAGCAATTTTCAGTGCAAAAATAATTCCCGAAAGTCGGCTTTTTCCTTTTTCCCTCCTTTTAATCTTTCGGAAGCCATAACTTTCTCATTTTAACTCCGTTTGAGCCCATTCAAATTTCTCAATTCATCCAAAAGTCCAAACTATCCATTTCTTCCATCATTTAAAATATTTGAAATTTATTTGACATTTCAAATATTTAAATTTCAAATTCCAATGCCTAGTTTAATTTCAAAGCCTCAGTTCCATTCCAAATTTTCTGTGCACTTTCAAAATTCAAATTCAAATCTTGCAAAGTCTCCATAAATTCAAATCCAGATATTCGTTCTCCCTCGTGTGAACCCCAAATCCGTTGAAACTTTCTCCTAAATTCTTCTAAAATCATGATCTATCCATCTATGGCCTCTATTTGGATTTTTGAGTTTATTTGAATTTTATTTGTATTCTTTGTTTTGTTTGTCTGTCTTTTCGCACGTAGATTCCGCTGTCGCTGAGGATTTCGTCGAGTCGCAGCAAGAAGACCCAAAACAGCATTCAAGAAGGCAAGTCTCCTTTGATCATCTTGAACCTATGATTTCGAAATATTTTAATTATTTTAAATTATGTGCATTGCTATTTATATAAAATATTAGTTCAAATCTTAAGGGTTAGTTAAACCAACCTTGTTATACCCTCCATTGAAATTGAATGCCATGTACGTTTGTCACCCTAGAATTTCATTTGTCTCAATAATGAGATTATTACTGAATCTTTGTGAATAGTGGAATGGTAGTATAATGCTTAGTCTCGCTATTTAATACCTTTGAAATCTTGAAAATGGGAAATTATGAATTATTGTAATACCCTTGTTTTTATAAATTTAGTGGTAATTGGAGTTGCCACTGTTCTTTTAAAATAAACTAAAATGTGAAAGTTGGTTTAGATTAGGGTGGATGGTAAGTTTGGATTGGTGCAGCAAGCACGAGATCTTGTAAGGTGTATGTTCCACCCTAGTCAATTAAGGACCGACGCTTGTGTTTGTCCAGACTGAGCATTAACCGTACAACCACAAGTCTATATGGGTACGACCTAGCTGACTAACTTATGATAGTCTAGTTTAGGTGCCACCAGTGGAAAGTGGGTGCCAGGGATGGACTGATTATTCACAGTGAGGGACAGGGATTTACTGTACTCATATGGCGCAAGAGGGGGCTTCGGTTCGGGCAGTTAGCCTACCTGCGGTGAAACCTAAGCGGGTGGTATCTAGCTAGATTAGAGTAAGGTAAAGGCTTTGTGATATTTTATCTGGGTCTCATGCCAAAGGAAGCGTGTTGACTTTTAGGATAATTTATCTCTTGTGGGTAAAGTTGTACAACCTCTGCAGAGTGTAAAACTATTCGAATAGCCGTGCCCACGGTCAAGGGCGGGCAAGGAATGCATTCACATGGTAGATTTCTGGTTTTGTTTTAAAATCAAAAGTTTTGTATTCCAAGAGTGGAGGGAACTCTCGGAAGGGTATCCTGGCGGTTGGAGCCAGAGAGGGTGGATGTAACCCGCAGTATTAAACTTGTTCAAGTTGTTTAAGCTAGTGTTGGTAGATGGAACCTTCACTATAGAATTATTGATAGTTTCTGTTAAAATATTTACTTTATTAAATGGTTGCCTTCGAAAATAATTAGTAGTAATTGAATTTTAAAATATTGCTTTGTGCAAAAGAACCATATAGCCTTCCTTTGTCAAGCCTTGCATCTATGCATTTTTCCCAAGACTTGCGGAGTACTTTATGTACTCACATGCTACACTTAAAAATAAATCTCAGAAGATTGCGAAGCCCAAGAAGGAGACTACGACTACTGCTTCGCTTGCGGCTGTGATGGATTCTTCCCGAAGAACTAGGTCGCGCTTCCCCAGTCAACTGCCTATGGCTTGTTGATGGGTCTTCACCGAGTTTATCTTTTGCTTCCGCTGTGTTTCGTGTGTGCGAGGTCTTGAAACCTCAATTGTAATAATGAGACCTTTCGGTCTATACTCTTTAATATTGTAATAAAGCGTTGCTGGTTATGTATTCATTTCTGTTTAACTGTGTGCACTAGCTTTGATCTGGGACTAGTGCAGTAATACACAGAGGGTCCGGGTTCGGAAATCCGGGGTCCCGACAAAAGTGAATGAGATGGGTAAGTTTCTAGGAAGAAAAAACAAAAGTTAAGTCCTAATACCAAGATGGACTAATTATTAACAGTGGTAATTGAGAGGCAGGTAAACTTTGGGGCCCCTAATTTTTGGGGGTCCTGTGCAGTTGGGCAGGCCGAACCTGCTTGATATACGGGCCTCATTCTCAGCAAAACCAGATGCGATTGAAAAGAATTACATGCTGAATTATCAACATAACCAGATGAGATTGAAAAGAGCAATTCAGAGTCGCACATTCGCAAACAAAAAAAAAGTGAGTTTTGGCTAACTTCAACTAAAACAAGTGAATCTCCGACGGATCGTAATGCATCCGGCCGGGGATTGGCTCCTCTGATGAATTAGCCGGCGACGTCAAAGCCGCAGGCATTGGCAGCGAGCGTGTATACGCCGGACATATCTGGATTGTGAGGGTACGGGCGCCTGAAGCAAGCCAGCGGTACCAGGCTGTGGATGTTCATGACCTTGTCCTCCCTGATCAAGTAGACGCAGCTCTCCTCCACGCCGAGCTCGCTGGCCGGGAGGGAAGCGGCGAAGCGCGACGGGCCGAGCAAGAACACCTGATCACGCAGCTCGGGCACCACGGTCCACTCGCGCTTCCTGAAATCCATCCTGTAGACGTCATTCCAATAATAGCCTCCGGCACGCAGAGGTTCGGACTGGATGAACATGAACAGCTTCCCGCGCAACTCCACAAGGTGGTGCGGCGCCTTCTCCCAGGGGAACCCACGGGGGAACCAGATCTTCTTATGCTCGATGCTCGTGAACCGCGGCTCGGGGTTGAACTCATAGCACATGAGCTCCATGCACATGAGCTCCGTTGGTGACACGGCGAAGTGGAAGTCTCCATAGGCAGCCGCAATGCTCTGGATCTGGAAGTTGGGGTGCTTCTCGAAGCTGTACTCGTGCGTGTACCACCGGTCTTGAGTAACGCGGCAGTAGCAGATCACCGGCCTGTCCATGTCCACGATCAGGACCACGCAGCCACGCGAGGTCAGCCTCTCGTGGGAGAGCAGGCACTTGCAGTTCCTAGGCAGGTCCTTGGCCAAGCGTGGGAGATCGACTCTGTCCTGAGACACGGGGTCCCACAGCGCGGCGTGCAGGGAGACGGGGTCTAGGATGAGAAGCCAGCCGTGCTGGGTTGCCCAGCACCGCGCCTTGCGCGTCGCGCGGCCGCTTCCGTTGGTTACAATCTGTTCGAATGCGCTCAGAAATGCTTGGGTTTTGTTGCCGCCGCCGCCGCCGTTGCAGGTGGCCGGGCGGCGGATGAGAGCGTTTATCTGCCTGATCAAACCTTCCATTGACGCTTCTTTACTCCAAGAGGCTGGTGTTTCTGAGCGTCAACAAAAAGTATGCAGGTTAAGATTGCACAAGCCATGGAGAAATTTTTGCATTATGATAAATCATGCAAAGATCAGAAATTCCACTGTTCCATCGGTAAGAAATTCGACTGATTTCCCCCCAAAAAAACCGTCGACAGTTTTTAGCAATTCCGTACTTTTTTTAGGTCAGTCCAAAGCTATAGTGAATGTAACTAAATACTGACCAAGCACTTGGTTCATGTAATCATGTCCTCTTCCAATGCTCATGTTCATTCGAAAAAACAGTAACAAATGAAGGGGAAAAAAGCGGAACTTAGTACTCACGAAACTAATGGACATTCATGATGAAATAAAAAGGATGGCAAACCAGAGGAGGATCAGATTTTTAGTGGCATACCGGAGCATATGGTCTATCTTAGTTCTCAATGGAAAAAAAATGATTACCTGTGGAACTATAGGTATTGTGACACAAGTTTTGTGTAATCTTTGGGCCATAATACTTGGGTTATTAATCGGTCACTTACCAACCAATTAATATGCGCAAGGTTTTTTGCAACTTGTATATGCTAATCGAATCTACAGCACAATGGAATCCTTCCTTATATATGCTAATTAAAGGAGGAGGAGGAGGAGGAGGATTGGTGCTACCAACTCTGACTGAAAGAAAGAACGAAAGAAAGAGAAAGAAAGAAATCTAGGGACGAAGAATCGTTTCGAAATATAAATTTCACCCGATGAAAAAAGAAAGATTCGAATCAGTACTCACCTCTCGAAACCAAAAAAATTTTCGCTTCCTGAGATCCTGCAGAAGCACGAACAGGAACGGCACGCCGGAGAAAACGAGAGCACACCTATAGTCGATCGCAGTGGAATAATATATATAGGCGATCGATCAGGGTATCGCTTATCCCCTGCAGTTGTAATAGGAATCCAACTCGGTCGTCAAATCTATTCCGTCAATTAGAGCATCTCCAAGAGGTGCTCTTTCTCACCTCCTATCTTAAAATATTGGGTATGAAAGCTAAAAACAAGCTCTAACAGATACTCTAAAACACACCTAATAATTTTGGTACTCTAAAATTAAGGTGGATCACCATCAAATATACAGTGCCTAGATAGTAATTTTAGGGATCTAAGTTTAGAGGAGCTGCTGAAGTAGGGGAAAGATTTAGAGGACAATTTTTTTTGGAAGACTCCCAATATGAGATTTTAGAGGACAAAATATTGAGCCTCTCTTGGAGATGCTCTTAGTCTGTACTCTGCACGGGTGCAAAGTGGTTGTATCTCTTTCTACGCGCTAACAACATACGGCCCACCTTCAGTTCTCACAAACAACAAGAACCGAAAAGAACTGGCAGAAGGTCATGCAAGACAGGGCTGCTAGTTAGGCCTCTTGCTCGTGGCCCAGCTCGCGAAGAACAGCGGAACGGCATAACGGCCCGACGCGCGCGGAAGGGTTTTTGTCATTTCAACTGCTGCAACAAAGCCCAAGTTATCGACACTTATTGATTTCGTGATGTAATTGTTGATATTATTTAAACTTCAAACATTGCAAGTATGGCAATGTCATCTTAAAATTGTTAGGGACGAACTATCATTATTTTTGTTGGCTATAATGCTATATTTTACAGGGGTGAAAACGGGTCGGATTCGGACGGATATTGCTGTTACCATATCCTAACCCATATTTTTTTTCTCCGGATTCGGTACCAATCGGATTCGGTGCCGGATCGGTCGGGATTAACCCAATTCGTTTGCACCCCTACTTGTTTGTAAGGAATGCATACAGTGCAGTAAATGGAGTAGGACGCACTGACTTGATGTTACTATTTAATAGCTGATGTGGAAGATTTTATTTTACCATTGCAAAAGAAAATGAAACGTCAAATAGTAGCACTAACCTGAAATCAAACTTGAAGACGTATCGGATTCGGACGGATATTGCTGTTGCCATATCCTAACCCATATTTTTTCTCCGGATTCGGTACTAGTCGGATTCGGTACCAATCGGATTCGGTGCCGGATCGGTCGGGATTAACCCGACCCGTTTTCACCCCTAATATTTTACTATCAGCGGGAATTTTCAATTTAATCACTGTGTTCTGTGTTCATTTTGTATGATAGATTTAGGTCTTTTGGCAAAATTTAAATGAGTCAATGAGCATGCATAACTTACATTTACATTTTTGGTACCTCTAACTCAGAATTTGGATCACAAAAATAACCTCTACTTTATTTAATTCTCGAGTTTTTTGTTTTTAGAAAATTACTCTATGCCTCATTGATATTTTTTTTAAAGCTTCCCAGTTGATATTTTCCCTAGAGTATTGTGAATGCTTCAAGATTTTCTATTGTGGGTTGTGAGCAGAACCTCTCTGTTTGTAGGTTTGGTGCAAATGTAATGGGTACTGTTGGTGTTTGGATAAAAATTTTGTGTGCAAAAATTATTCAAGGCAGGACTCCGTCTGGTAATGACAATGTGAAATGTGAAGTTGACAAAAAACAATTGTCCAACTACCTTGTGCTCGATGTTGGAACTGGGAATTGCCTTCTTTTGCAAGCACTTGCCAAGCAAGGGTACTAGCGAATGATTTATCTTCGAGATGTTTTAATTATTCCCCTGAAACAACATAATGTTTCTGTGCATTGCACAGAATCTTGTTTAGCACTTATCTTCTCAAGGTTTATTGAACTAATTATGCCAATTCATCTGTTATTGTATTCATCTGAATTTTCCATTTTCAGAAAAATGATGTCATCTGTTCCATAGTGTACTCAAGCAATTAATAAGCTTCAATCATGTGCGCAAAACATGACAGTGACACCCCAGTTTTTTCTCTCTTTTACGGTGCATGAATCAGGGCTATAATTTGGCCATTGCCTTATTAGTTATTGTTACAAGAATTAATAAAAGATGGTTGGATCAGGTGATAACACATCAATCTTCTTCCCGACTTTCTAAGACTTTTTGGGACCTTTGTCTTTGCATATGTGTTAGCAATCTGTCTTAGTGCCAGTTTGCCAGTTTTTATGTCTTGTAGTTGAGTGGATTTGCTGGTTGAATGGCCAAAGGAAGAAAGCTCCAACACCAGAGGTAAGAGTGAGACCACCTTTTTTGCATGATTTTCTGCAAATTGTGCACAGATTAGTTACTCCTTCATCCTTAGTAAGGTAAGCAACTTGTTGGTTTCTTCTGATCATGATATATTGCTACTCCATTGTAGGAATTGGCTGAGATGGAAGCGAGGCGTGAACGTGTCAAGCAAAATGTTGAGCGTATGTATCTGATGGTTCCAACTTCTAACCTCTCTTATGCCTTAAGCCTCGCTGCCTATTGTGTGTACTGATAATAAAAAAGATGTATTGTGTGAGCAAGAGTTCAACATCTTTTTCTAGGTATGTCATAGAGCAGCACACAAGTTTATTAGTTGTGATTGGCATGTTCTGCGTATATTGCCGATTTATGTTATGTGATCACTGCTATTTGTGGGTTCTCTACCCCAAATAAAAAACCCTAATTTGAGTAATTCCTGTTATTTGTTTGCTCACTATTTGTGAAATACACTTTGCAATAGTTATTCCCATATCTCTCTCAGGAGTAATGCCTATTATTTTGTTTGGATCACATCTTATATGATGGCATTAGCTATTGGTGTTGTAGCCCACCTTACAGTTGTTATAATATGCATTGTATGCTAATTTCCATAACATGCAATGGGTAATAGAAATGGGAGAATAGAGATGTGTTTTTCTTCTCTTTGATGGTAAACTTCAGTTTTCTGATCCATGAATGGAATTGTATCAAATTTTGTGGCAAGAGTCCCTCGCAACACGGAAGAAAAAGAAAACTGGAGCATGGTCCGGTCTGGTTCAACAATTGGATTGCTACTGCATACGACTGTTTTGAGCCGACAAAATTATTATTGGACCATCATGTTTTTAGTAAAACTTCTTAGAAACTGGGCTCGATCTAATCCAGGCTGACAGGGATGCGTCGCCTAGTAGGCCATCTCTCCTAGCCACCTCCAAGGACAGTCGACCATTCTCCTACTCTGGTGTAGTAGGTCCTCCCGCTCTTCGGCGGCCGTGCACCAAGCTTGCTCAGCCGCCACGCGTGCATTGGAGATGGCCTTCGCACCCTCTGTCTCTAGGAGCGGATGCGTTCATCTTTTGCAATGCTCACTGCAAGGGCACCCTCAGCGCATTCCCTGGCGGTCACAACTTCCACCTTTGCAGTGGCTAGACGCTCTTGTAGACTACTTCACACCTGCTGCCTTGCTGCTTAAACATCTTGGGCAAGAGCGAGGGCTTGCACGCAAAGCCAGGCTTAGCAATCATACAGAACACACCAGTCAAACCATCAGCGTGTGTGTACCTTCATCTCTGTGGTCTCAAGGGCACTCTCCAAGAGCTCTAAACCGCACAAAGATAGCACGTGCTAGTCCAAGGTCGTGTTCACGCAGTCTGTAGCCCTTGCAAACCTCTCAGTGCCTCTGAACGGCGCACAAAGTCTTCCACAATGAGCCAGTGTGACTCTGAAGTAGCGGCATTGGGAGGGGCCAGACCCGAAGACACATCTGTGACGGCAACACCAGTTGGGCCATGAGCGGCTCTGTTGTTGGAGTCCTATGTGTGGCCCAGAGATCGAGGGCAAGCTGACGTTACGAATAGTGTCAGGGAGCAGATCGATGAAAGTCTCATGAAATTGTGAGAGCAAAACAAGTTACCTGCACCTGTAGCATAGTTTGGGGAGGCCGGCCGAAGGCTGTCGGTGCCCATGGATTTTATGGCCCGGCCCACAGAAGTGTCATCAGCAACAACAACCTCAGAGCGTACTCTGGGTTTCATGGTGTCGGTATCAGACTTAGAGTCATCCGTGAACGCCGTCATCGCTAATTTAAATCCTGCGCAAGCGGTTGCAGGTAGGGGACATGTTTGGGCACATTTTGCCACCCGACTTTTCGGACAAGCCTCGACGAGCGGGGCCACACCCATGGTCACAATGATGGGAGATTCTCGTCCACATGTCATCACTTTAGCCACCGTATCAACCTTGCACATGGGTGACAGTGGGGCTACACCACCAGCAGCATCGAGGGCATTGCTTTCCGTGCCAACCTCGGATCTACCAACCTCACCAGCCCCAAGACTTGCCTCCATGCCACCCAAGGGATGGTCTTGTGCCGCCTTGAGATTCGAGTCACCATAGTCGCCAGACTCTAACTCAGTCACCGTGGTGGATTCCTCGACCCCGCTAGCATCACCCCCGTAGTGGCACTCCAAGCGCGGAGGCTATACTGCGAGGGGGGATTGCATACCCCGTGGTGAAGAGGGGGCCTCTACCCCATCATCGTGGTGCACGAATGGCCGTCATCAGGCTCAGTGCGCTCTGCCATGGGATACCGAGGGCTTCGCATACCCAGTTCATGTGGCCGAGGTTGGTTGTTACCGAGGCCTGTAAGATGTGCTCCTTCGCGGTATATGGCCCTAGGAAGATGGCTGCCGCGCGCTCCACCTCATCTAAGGTGACTCTTGCTAAGGGTATAAAAGCACCGTTAGCAGCGTACATAGGCTACAGAGGTAGGCATGGTGCTCAAGGTGTTCCTACTTGGATCAGTCAGCTTCAGCAACGAAGCGATGCTAGGCTGGATGCCGTCGTTGTGGGCGAGGCCAGACTACACATGCCACTGACGCGTCAGCGGAGACACACCATGCATGCAGTACTCCTCTACAAGGTCCCGCATGTTGAATCGAAGAGCGACCCCGACGAGCCTCTGGGCGCGCTACTCAGCATTATGGTTGAGGGTCACTGATGGGGACATGTTGAAGTCCATTTGCCACCCTGACTATCTTAGGCTACTGCTGCCCTCCACTCGGTGGTAGAACCAACGCCGCATCCAGCTGGACTCCCACTATCTTAGGCATGCTGAGTAAAAGTTTTTTATGGATTAGACTGTGTTTTTCAAAATGATTTATGAAAAACCTTGTGGATGGATGGAATCCATAAGTGGTTGAAAACATATGGATGGATGGAACCCATACGAGTTGTTTTGGGGAAGATGGTCCGGGTGAAATGCCTATGGCTAGGTTGGTGTTTGGTCGGAGCCTGCACCAACGGTATCAATTTCATTTACAATTACCATTTTTACTTACTGTATTGAATTCAACAATTTTAATCTATTTACTATATTTCTTTAAATGTTATTTTATGCTCAAACTAACTCTATAAGCCTTCCGTTGATGCCTTTATCATTATATTGTATTCTCCATGTGACTTGCGGAGTACAAGTTTGTACTCACCTTTCTATCTCATCACAGAGGAGGATGCCTTCGACTACGGTGAGGACCTGGATGAGTAGGACGCGTCTTGTAGTCGTCTGCCTGTGGGCAGTTTGTCGGGCTTCACTTGTTATCATCTTGTTTCTGCTGTTATTTCCTTTATTTGTGTTATCCATGTAAGACTTGGCCATAAGGCCATACTCTTTAAATTAATATATTTGGTCATTTGTACTTGATATATATCTTTATTCTTCTGTCTGCACTAGTTGTTCCTGAACTAGTGCGATTTACACAGAGGGTTTCAGAGTTGTCGCTCCGGGATCTGACACCCTGGTAGCGCCCTCTGAGGTCAACACCTTGGTTTTCTTCCTCTTTGATAGGTCAGGGACAAGCTGCCTTGAGGAGCCATCATCAGCTTCAGGTTGTTGGTGATGCTGTTGCACCCTTGACCCCAAAAATGCTAGCCTCTTCAAGCACCTCGTAATCAGTGATGGTCATCACCCCAAGGATCCAGTTGGCCTCCTCAACCATAGGACATCTCTCGATGTGAGTCGGCTCTTAGGTGCCACCAGCGTCGCCTTCTCGGCCTTGGTAAGGGAGGAAGGCTCGACCCCACAATGGCCTCCTCAGTGGGATCATCGCCAAGGATATCAACCTCCTCATCAAGGCCATCACACAACAAGTTTACTATGGCCTCCTTGGCCCGATCTTCGTCGCCCCTTGCCTGGTAGAAGAGGCTACGGTCCTTGGTCATAGCAGTGAAGCAATGAGAACCTACAATACCAACAATACAAAAATGGATAAGGACTCAGCATGCTACTATAATATGTGTATAAATTGTGCAAAGAATAAAGTGCAAGACATGAGCGCTGTTGGACGGCCTATGCCTACATCTCTTCATGCCATTTGCATCTCGGCATTCCGGCGCTCGCGTCTTGCGTGCTCCAACGATCCGTATGTCCTATTGCCTAGGTAAACCACGGCTTACAGCATGCACGTGCTAACCAGCTAAACAAAGAAGGGAAACAATGTGGCCACTATGTGTTGCTCGTTGCTATTTACTCCTTTAGATGCATATATGCAATATGTCCATACAACAAGTCCAACACACAGCATTTCATAGACAACCCTGTCCAAATGGGTTATTGGTAAAAAGAATGGAAGGAGGTTTGCTAGTGGAAGAGTAGGTCGTTGCCACGTAATGGGTGTTCAATTTGATCCCTGGCCTTCCACCTACACATGCTAGACTGGCCAGTATGCTAGAAACTCGGCTGTGAAAGGAGTAAAAGGTGGGGATCATGTGAACTCGAACCCAACACCTGAGACCTGGCCACATGTGAACTAACCACTTAGACAATTGGCTTGGCATTACTCATGCTCAAGGGGAAATTGTGATATGGACTTCCCGGGCTCCCTGTTCTCCCTATGTCCTGCATAGAGATGGCAATGGGTACCCAAAACCCAATACCCGGTGGGTTTTTACTCTATTAGGGCATGGGTCTGAGTCAATTTCCTAACACATGGGTCTCTTAATGGGCAAAAAGCCCAACCCATCGGGTCAACCGGGTTTGGGTACGTTCCTATAGTACCCAAACCCGTAAACCCATAGGTAATATAAACCCGATCCATAGGAGTTATAAACCCAAGCTCCCAGCAATTTGAGGCTTCTGCACGCACCAAATTCAAGTAATCAAGTGGCGACAACCTTTTGGGAACAAGTCAAGTACAAGGAGCAGTTGATGTCTCTCCTTTTGGTTTTAACTGAGTTGTGAACTATGAACTTGTAATGATATGCTATGCCAGTGAACTATGAACTGAGAATTGATAGAGTGAACTAGTGATGTGCATTGTGGATTTGTCGTTGCTTGTTTCATGCATAATAGCATATAAATTGAACTTATTGTTGACTTGCTAAGCACTATACTGTCTGTAATCTGCACAGCTGTTGTCGGGCACGGGCGACCCATGGGTATCCCTTACCCGAGTGGGCATGGGTTTGGGCAAAAATCTGCACCCGTTACGGGCATGAGTTTTTTAGCGGGCATGTCCAACTTTTATGGGCACGGGTTTGGAATAGTAAAACCAGCGGGTTTGTGCTCGTTGCCATCTCTAGTCCTGCTCCTACACCCTAGCAAAGGCTCGACACTCTGGCAACAATCGGCGTACACCCTGGCAAGCCTCTACCAGCGCCCTGGCAAGACTGATGTAGCACCTCACATATCAATATAAGATACTATTATGGAACATCATCGCCAAAGTAAAGAATAAATAATAAAAACAACAATAAAATCGTAAGGAAATTAAAATTTTAGGAGTACTTTATAAGAAAACCAACGAAAACTGAAATAAACATTTGAAACATAGGACTGGTCCACTTTTAATCAAATAAAGAATAAGTAAAATAATATAAATAGTGACAAGCCATGGTGCTGAAACTCGAGTGCTCCCACTTATGCATGATGTTATCACTCTAGTGGCCTTTTATCTAAGAATGAAAAGAGCAAGCGTGAGATTTGAAAATCTCAGCAAGAACCAACAATGGTCGCAACAAGGTGAGTGCAAAGGACAAGCAATGCAGGCAAGTAATTGACATAGGTTAATTGCAACAAAACTTGGTTACCGGAATCACTGATAATGATTAGAGATAGAGATAACGGTAATGGTGAAATTAAAGGCAATTGTTATTTAGCAAGTTATGGTAATGGCACTGGTGATTACTTTCCACATACCCGATTATATGATAGTAGTTAGGCACAACATTTTCTTCAACATATAACTGCAGACGGAGTGTAATATCCTGTGTAACGAAAGTGTACAGCCCCCGTACATTACCAGGTGGGTGGAAATATCCCCTAGACATGGGTAACCCCAGATCAGGTAACTGTTATATTGTCAACAAGTTATATGATGTGAATTTAAGGGAACTACAAGAAGGCTAAGATAAGGTTATGATAAATGAAAGGATTTGTCGAGATTGGAAATGGAGAAACGTAATTCCCGAACTGCGGGCGATGAGGAATGATAATTTGGTGATAGGGGATTAGAAATTATTCTAAAAGGAGTATTATAACGTAGCTCACACAAGGTTGTCAACCATCCAAATTTTATTATGTGATAAGTGATTATTAGTCAGATTAACATGTTTAATATATACATCCGTCATGGCTCACATACAACATCATACAATTAATAGATCATGATATTAGGAAACTAAAACAAAGAAGCCCTAATGTCAAAAGAGTGCTAATAGTTTAAACCTAAGTTAAAACAGGTTCCGATGCTACCCTTATTAATGTTTTAAGCATGAATTCTAAAACACCAAATAAAAGCATGAGTTCTAGAACATTATTAATTGAGCATTCTAATAAAGCTAAAAGCATGTGAAACAACATAACCTAGAACATCATGGTATGAATACACTATTAGAAGCCTATAACCTGACTGGCATGAGTGATATGATAATAACCAAGTAAGCATTAGTGATATGATAATGACTAGATAAGTTTTAGTGATATGATAATAACTAGGTAAGCTTTAGTGATATAACAATAGCCAGGCAAGCATGAATGATATGATAATTGTACTCAATGACAAGGTGACAAGTAATCTGGAACACATGGTATGCGAAACGGAGAAGTCACGGACGCGAGGTACTTGCCTTGAGCACGTTCGGCGGACTCGCTGCACGAAGGATCTAAAATACGCAACTGCCCGAACGCTCCCTCAGTGGTTGCGTGCGAACCTACACGATGGGATGGAAGTGAATCAGATTCGGCTTAGTTGAAGTCGACAAAAGATGCCAAGAGATGTGCTTAATCGAAAAGGAATGGGTCCGCTAGCCCCCTTGGCCGTGTGAAAAGCTGTTCAGCTGAGCGAACAATGTTCCACAGCCCACGCTAAAGAACTTTTTGTGTGAAATGTGATTTGGCCATGCCCTTGGCCAGCTGAACCCTGACGGCATTTTGGCCACCGCCACTGCCCGCCGCTATTGGCCATGCCGTTGACCAGCCCGTATCACACCTGGCCACCGTTTGGCCGAACTGCGTCGACCATGGCTGGCCGTCTCCACCAGACGCTCGTGCCCTTGCCGTCGCCACCTGCCATCAAGCGCGTGCTGCATACCAACGATGCCATTGCTACTGCCATGGCGCCGTAGCTGCTGCCGTCACCCGCTGTGGCGATGTCACCGTTGGCACCTCGTTCCATCACACTGCCACCGCCTGTCGTCTGTGCCGCCGTTGCTGCCATGGCACGTAGCTACTGTCATCGCCCGTCGCGCCGCCTTCGGCTTCCACGACCTGCCACCGCTTGGCCGCTTGTGCCGCCGCACCCTCCTACGCATCGCCGCTACCGTGGCACATAGCAACATTGACTTGTCGATATGCACATGCGACTATTTTTCCTTTATCTCTAGTCATTTTTATACTGCAATTTTGGATGACTAAAAGTGTAATTTTAGGAGGGGTTAATTTGTACTGTACAACTTTAGGTAACTAGGAGTGCAACTTCAGATGACTGAGAGATAAAAAATTTTCAGTTGATTGTGCAATAGCAAAACCGAATGGAAATTTGGTATGGTTGTGTGCAATGGGAATTAACTGCAAATAAATCCACAACTTTGGTGTTAATGGTGCTAACTGGCAATAGTGGATTGGAATTGTAAGTATATAGTCAGTTTTGGCCAATTATAGTGCACTTTTCACAACTTGATGCTAATACGGCACAAGTATCCCGTGTTCTGGCTATGTTTTTTCTTTTAAAAAAGAGCACCCTTTTCAAGGTATGAACTAGGTTGTTGGTTGTGGTTGCGGTTCTCTGTTGAGAGAGAAAGAGGGATGGAGGGTTCTAGGATGTTCCGTACATTAAAGTTTTTATGGGTGAGAATTCTCAAGTAGGCTTAGCAATTTCTTCTTCTGTTGCGGCCTTGTGAAATTGTGCTTACAGCTGGAAACGCTTGCTATTATTTGCGGATTTTCGGACTGAAAAGCTCGTCCGGGCTACAGATTGCTCAGCCAGATGGGCTAGCTCAAGTGATTCAATCCACTGCCAGCCCATTAGTCGAGAGTTTTCTATGACATGAGGGACAAAATTCCAATCAGGCCTAACGCTTCGCCTAAGTTTCGGTGCCCAATTCTGGAAGCAACTTCGACTTGAGCTTAGATGATGGGCTAAGAGCATCTCCAATAGTTTGCTAAATAAACTCCCAAACACAGATTTTTTGGAAGCAAACGATCAAAACCCTCTCCAACAACTCCTAATCCTAACTCCCAATAAATCCGGACTTGGGAAAATCGGTCCTGCGGCGCGTAAAAATCCGCACGACCCTGCGACTTGGAATCCCAGTACGCGCGTTTTTTTCATGGGCCGTCTTCCTTCTCGCGCCAAAGAAAAGAAGTTGCCGCCCCATCTGTATGCCGCCGCCCCTTCTATGCCCTAGGCGTTTGCAGCCATTGGAAGCCGATCTCTGCCTCCAGCACCATAGCAAAGAGGTAAAATCGATCCCTGCCCCCTCATCTATGCCCTAGTTTCTTCCTGGTATGATCTAGCCGCATCTGGAGGGCTGTGGCCGCCCCCAGCCATGACTGCCCGTAGCAGGCGCCGTCGGCCGAGGAGGCCGCGGTGAGGGTGCAGGCGGCGGCGCGCGGGTTCCTGGCGCGGAGGATGGTGCGGGAGGTGCGCACGGTGGAGCGGGAGGCGGAGGGGGTCGCGGCGAGGTTAGCGGCCGAGGCGGAGGCGCTGCGCGGGGACGCTAGGGCGAGGGTCGCCGTCGGGGAGGCCCTCATGCGGCTGCTGCTGCGGCTGGACGCCGTGCACGGCGCGAGGGAGTACCGGAGGAGGGTGACCAAGAGGGTGCTCGCGCTCCAGGACGCCGTCGACGCTCTGGAGCCCAGGGCTGTTTTTGTTGTAGTGGCTCTGACATAAGAATTTTGTGACTTGAGTGGCTGACGAAGAGACGATGGCTTGGGTCACGCTTTGACATCCATTGCTATTGATTGCATACATTCGGTAGTCAATCTGAGCTGTGAGCCCTCCATGTGCTCATCAGAATATTTATCTCTTATATTTTGATGTGTTCAAATGCAACACTGAGACTTGAATTGCATGTTTGCTATCACGTTCGGAGGGCTATTGAAGAAGTCCTCCGTATGAAGAAGTCCTCCGCATGTTTGCTTTCACGACTGGATGCTTGTTGGCTGCTCTGATGCCATCCTTCTGAATGGGCCGATTTTTTGATTTTTTGGGAGCAAAATATTGCAAACGGTTGGAGAAAGCCAGCAATTCTGCTCCCTATTTTTTTTTTGACGACTTGGAAAACTCATTGATTTACCAAATGATTTTTTGGGAACAATTGGAGATGCTCTAAGTACCGATCCTGGCAAGGCAATTCGAAACTATCCCTTTGAGCGCCTCCCCCGGCGCCAAACTGTTAAGGGGGCTACTATCGCAGGAATATTCTGTGGTACAGATGTTGGAACCGATCCTACAGAAAAGCACAAGCAAAGATCAAAGAATTGCAATTATACATAGAAAGGACAAGTATATCCCCTCACATGCACTCCTATACTAGCCATCCCACCGAAGGGTAATCTTGTTATTTGTCTTAGCCCAAGAGCCTTATAAATACTTCATGTATTTTTATTTGTAAATTAAGCTAACAAGAAATATAAGAAGGTATTTAAACTGATGCGCCTTTGGGAGAAACTCTTGAAATCCCCCGTAGGCTACCGACAAGAGTAAGATGATCCTCTTAAACTCCCAAACCTGCATAAATTCTCACATTACTTTTACACTTGTGGACGTTGACTCGTAGCACGATTAACGTCCGCCCCATCACTCAGTATTTGATTTTTCACACCTACAACATATAAACTTTTAAATATATGTAGAATCACGTCAAATTCTACGAACCCAACTCAAATTTTATGAACCTAACACAAAAAAATGATCCTATCTGACGTCACAACCTGACAACCTTGGTAGCAGGAGAGAGGAAACGTGGAGGACGTTCGGCATGGTGCTGTACCCGTTGGTTACTCGAGTCTTGTCTTGTCCCCACCACACAGTCTCACACGTCCGGTGCGGTGGGTCCCGTCGTTCGGATTCCCCCGTTGCTACGGCGCGGCGTTCGATTCCTCATCTCCCAAAGTCTGAAGTTGTTGGTTGCTGGCTTACCTGCTTCACCTTGCTCGTCTCTCCGACTCGTCGCGAAGCCCCGCTACAGCGCCCCCCCCCCCCCCCCCCCCCCCGCGGCGCGCACCACACCGCCTTCTCCTCAGCCTCATTCCTCCCCATATAAAAGGGGAGGATGGCGATCCCGGCCACCGTAACTGACTTCCATAACGGCCACCGCAAAACCCTAGAAAACCTAACCCGCAATGGACGACGAGCTCGTTCTCCTCGCCGCCGTTGGCCAAGGAGAGGGTGGCAGGGTCAACGTACGCCTCGTCCTGATGCAGGCGCACGTTCCTCCGCTCGCCAGAGACGGCCGTGGCGGCGAGCCCCAACACCTCCCCTCCGCCTCTGAAGGAGCGCGCCGCCTCGTCCTCACCGCCTCCGAAGGCGAGCGCCGCCTCCGCGACATCGAGCCCCACATCCTCTCCGCCGCCTCTGAAGGCGAGAGCCGCCTGCTCCAGGGCGACCTCAGGCTCGTCCTCATGGCCTCTGAAGGCGAACGCGGCCACCACCTCGGCCACTCCGAAGGTGGCGACGTCGGGGACGCCATCCTCGGCTCCCGCGTCCTCTTCGCCAGCGAGGAGGACCCGGTCCTCGACGCCCAGCTCGTGGCCGCCGAAGTCGAGCGCTTCGGCCGCGGCCTCCTCGCCGCACGCTTCGGCCGCGTCGGACACCTCGGCCAGTCCGAAGGTGGCGACGTCGGGAACGCCTTCCTCGGCTCCCGCGTCCTCTTCGCCAGCGAAGAGGACCCGGCCCTCGACTCCCAGCTCGTGGCCACCGAAGCGGTGCGCCTCGGCCTCGTCGGCCACTCCGAAGGTAGCGACGTCGGGGACGCCCTCCTCGACTTCCGCGTCCTCTTCGCCAGCGAGGAGGGCCCGGCCCTCGACGTTCAGCTCGTGGCCGCCGAAGCCGAGCGCTTCGGCCACGGCCTCCTTGCCGCACGCTTCGGCCGCGGCGGACTCCTCGGCAACTCCGAACGCGGCGAAGTTGGCCCCTCCCTCCATGGCTCGCGCTTCGTCATGCCCAACAAGGGCAACGCAACCCGCGACGTCCAATGCAGCCAACGGCCCCTTCTAGGTGCCGCCCGACGCGGCCAAGTCGGCCACGTCCTCCTGCGTACCTTCCTCGGCGCCTTGGAAGGCGCCCGTGCTCTCCTGGCCGCCGTCCTCGGCGAAAGCGCCTGTTCTCTCCTGGCGGCCGTCCTGGACGCCTCGGCCAGGCACTGGCACTCCCAGAATATCGGAGGCTTCCACATCACTGCCTCGAATGCCTGGCATGGCTACGCTGTTAGCCTTCAGACGAGCCACATGGACAATGGCTTCGTTGTCACCGTCTTCGATGCCTGGCGCCTTGGCCTTGTCAGCCTCCGGACCAGCCACCTGCTCAACCGCCCGATGGACCATCACATTGTCATCTGCCCAGTTATCTGCAGCTCTCCATCTGCAGGCCCCCCTCCTATTTTGCCGAATTCAGAGGTATAACCCATTGCCACCCCCAAATTAACGATGATTTGTGTTGAATTTGTGTAATTGTTCTAGAATAATGCAGACGCTCGTGTATATTCTCTAGCATGTCTAGCATTGTGCCATAGGACGGCGGCAGTGCATAGATATTCTGTGCACTCTTGTAGTTTGTCATCTGGCTTAATTAGTATTCTATTGAACTTGTAGGTTTCATTCCTTCACCTGCCTGGTGACATTCTGGTCAGCATGTATCTACTGTTGGCACCAAGGGATGCTGCTGCCCTCAAGTGCACATGCAGGGTGCTATATCTTACTCTTCCTCATCTAGTTTGCTACATCAAGTCTCCTCTTCTTCTAATGATTCATCTAGGAGCAAGGTGGCCTTTCAGTCTGTACGACCCCCAGCTCAACATCAGATTCGTGCTGCCTCACGAGTTTGCTGCGAAGAAAATCACGCTGTACTCTACGCAAGGGCACTGGATTTTAATGGAGGCGGATTACGAACTATTGTTGTTCAACCTATCAAATGGCCAGATGATGATTCTTCCTCCGCCTCCAGGAGGGCAAGTATACACATCCATGTTATTGCAGTTCCCTGGGCCTCTAATTGTTGGACTAGGAACTGCGACCCCCCTCAGTACAAGGTTTGGCTTCTTTGATGGGGAGTCTTGGGAGGTGGAGGAATTGCTTGTGAACATAACTCCATTTGAGATATCGAGGATCTCGGCACCAATTCTACTGGACGACGAAATTTATTGCCTTGGTGTTGATGGCAGCATCGGATACTTGAGTAGGGAGCACTGGGAGGTGATTCCCTTGACCGATGCGCTGGCATTTGAAGTGTGCGATGTATACCTGTGTGAGGTAGAAGGAATTCTACTCGCAGTCATGATTGGGAAAAGGAAGATAGTGACAATGGAGCTCAATTTGCAAATGAGACAATGGAACCGGCTGGATGCACTTGATGGCCGCCTCATCTTCAGCGGCGGGCAGCAGTCTTTTGGGATGCGCAGAGGACTAGAACCAGCTAGGGGATGTATTACCCTTCCACTGCTCAACAGAACTCCACAAGTGGTGCATGCTGGTTTGATTGAGAATGAAAGATCATTGACTCTTCTTGCAAATGATCACGGGAGGATTTGCACCGGCAAAAAAGGTGAAGGCTTCATCTGGAGCGTCGAGCATCCCAGCACAACTGCTCCTGCCGAGGGGGAGTTTGTGTCGGCAACAGAGTCCATATGGATCACACTTGACAATGATGTGTTGCTGATGTCTATTGTTTGATCATTTGTTCAAAACTATTGAATAAAGGCATTATAATCGTATCTCTGGCTCTCTGCCCCTATTGTTTCTTGCTTGCGCTGTATTTCTGTTGTCCGTTTAGTTGAATGGCTGGTTCAGTGTGACTTAGGACTGTTATTTATAATTGTGCTTCCCATGTGGTTTGCTCTTTTTTCTTATCGATGCAGGTCCTATGCTGTCTGGATGGGTCACTTCAAAACTGAAATTTGCATTTGGAAACACATCTAAGCACAGCTTTGGTACCAGTCCTTCTGGATGAAGAATGCTATTTCTATTTTGATGCTCCTAATCTGGATAAATTTGCTATTTCTTTCATGCTCCTTAACTCAAGCTTACATGTTTGTTTAGCTGCATAGCATGCTTGTTTGCAGGACCAGGTATACCATGTTGAGATTGTTACCAAAGCATTAGCACCATTTGAACCATGGTGATTCCTTTTATGCACTTGATGGGGAAAAAACACCTATCCAGATGTCGATTCCTGCAAGTGCCCAAGATGCAGAGTCAGATCTCCTGAACAAAGGTTTTATGTTTTCTACAACAACTTCTGCGTATCTGGTATTGTCCTACATAGACATTGCCGTTCAGATTAGAACAATCTAGTACTTGTATCAAGATCTCTATCAGGTACAGGATAACTGCTCATATTGTTGCTCTGGACAAAATAAAAAGATGCTAAAGCTGCTTTTGCGAATTTGTATTGTTTAGCGACATAGGAGAAGAATTTGTAGGCAGGCCCACAATGTTTTTGGTAGCGGGAGCTAAAGGACAGCGAGGTTATATGCCTCCAGAGATTATTATTTTTTGGCAAGATATATACACCGACAGTGGAGTTGTCAAAGGGTGAGATTAGATATCTTTTCAGGTGCGCACATTAGCTGCTCTTGCTGGTTTATCTGGGGATCTGCTCAATGCTGGTGGCAGCAACTTGTCCCATCTGCTGATCTTGCTTATCCACCTCGGGCATTCAGAGTAATCACCATCTGTTTTACCAACATCTGATCTCCAGCCGCGCTCCTTCCAGCAACCTCCTTATCAGACCCTGCTACAGCGGTATCAGCCGTCAGCCCTGAGGTCGTGCCAGCGAAATCTTCTATGCACTCCCTGTATGTTTTGCTAGATTATTTCTGAACTATGCTCTCATATGTAATTTACGATGGCATGCTCTCACTCACATGACTGCACATTCCAACTTTTTCAAATGGTGGGAGTGACACATACTCACATTTTTCTGAGTAAGATTTTGGTACCATGAGCTACAGTTCCATTACCACTGATAAATTCTGTGGCCTATGAATGCAACCATGATGTGTCTACTTAGAGCCTCGTATGTATTGTTAGAGCTTACTCTTCTGAACTTATGAGAGCTCAGCCTGATGCTTTTGTTTATCCATTTTCTATTTGTGAAGGACCTGTTTCTTAGAATTCCTGGAAACAGGAGTCAGGACGTGGACTTTTAGTATTTTACACAGGAACTTTATGCATTACGAGGGTTCTGATTGCTTAAGAAGAATGATGCAAGAAGGAAAATGTTAAATTAGTAGATAATTAGCTGTAGCCATAAATCGTGGAACATGCACTATTTTTATCCTGTACTGAGCCCAATGCTTCCTACTACCTTTTCTTGTGGTATGATACTAACATTTGATGTTTAATGTGTATGATATACATGCGCATGCAAATGTGGGATTTGTTGTCTTTGGTGGTGTCCCCAGTTCGGATAGAATGGCCCTTTGGCAAGTAATTTTTCATGTGTTTCCTTTCTATTGAAAGGTACATTTGCAGCACGTTTCCACTGACATTATATCCATAGAATTATGGCTGTGGCGAATTGGTCTTGACAAAGAAAATGATGGCTGTATTATGTCAGGTGCAAATCTCAAGCACAGGAATTGGAAAGGGGTTGAATAATGCAAGTCCCTTCCATGTGTGTAGGCTATAAATCACATACTATTTCAGTGGCCCATTTCTTAGTTCATGCAGTGTATTATTCCTAGAGCTATTATTATAGTCAGTTCATTTGGGTTATAAGTTGTTGCTTCTGCAAATTACTCACTTTTTGCTGCACTGGCTATAACAAAGTTTTTCCCCTGCACACATAGGAAAATCATCTAGCAACATTGGCTTGTCGGTACTGATTTCAGCATTTAGGTGGTTGCCTTGTGCAACTTTGCTATTCATGTCAGAAATTGTTTGTTATATTTGTATGAGGTTGCGACCGAGAATCTACTTGAGTTAGCAGCCTATCTCATAGTTTTAGTAATACTATAGAAGTGGTGATTTGGTGCAAGTGGTGCTACATCCATCCGTGAAGTGGCGCTGCTTGATGCAAGAGGGTAATCAATGTCGCGCTTCCTAGAGAACTGTGAACTGCCAAATGGAAATTTGGTATGGATGTGTGCAATGGGAGATAACTGCAAATAAATCTACAACTTTGATGTTAATGGTGCTAACTGGCAATAGTGGATTGGAATTGTAACTAGATAGTCAGTTTTGGCCAATTATAGTGCACTTTTCACAACTTGATGCTAATACGGCACAAGTATCTCGTGTTCTGGCTATGTTTTTTCTTTTAAAAAAAGAGCGCCCTTTTCAAGGTATGAACTAGGTTGTTGGTTGTGGTTGCGGTTTCTTCTGTTGAGAGAGACAGAGGGATGGAGGGTTCTAGGATGTTCAGTACATTCAAATTTTTATGGGTGAGAATTCTCAAGTAGGCTTAGCGGTTTCTTCTTCTGTTGTGGCCTTGTGAAATTGTGCTTACAGCTCAAAACGCTTGCTATTATTTGCGGTTTTTCTTTTTTCTCTGACCGTTATGTGCTCTCTCGCTGCAGATTGGGTCCTTCATTTAGGGAAAAGAAAGAAGGGGAGTTTGCAAGAACCTCTTATTGGGTTTTTTCTAGCTGCTGGAATATCCATCCACCCTTCAGGTTTGCTGCTGCTGAGGTCCTTGAAGGCTGCTCTGGTAATGTCGGGGGACCAGCTTATGATACCGAGTCAGCAAAAGAGTTACCTCAAGATGCATTAGGCAAATCTTCCATTCTTAGATACAGAGTTGAGAACAACTATTTGGTGTGCCCTCTTTTGAGGAGCGGGTGTTTAGTGAGAATGACTTTATTTTATTTATTAGCTGCTTTATCTGTATTCTCCTTTTTTTTCTGCAGGGATGTATTCTCCTGTTGGTTTAGTGCTTCTTGATCGGAATGTATGGTCAGGCCTTCGTTTCTTAATTTTACATACCTGATCTCAGTTAAAACTGTCACTATCTTGCTTCCCATTGTCCTCAATTTCCTTTCAGCACCTATCACAGGATGTAGGATTGCAGCTTTGTGCCCCCATTCAATTCACATTTCATAAAATGTTAGTATTTTCAGGGTGCCACAACAGGCATAACTGCCCATTAATTTCTTGGCAGGGTATGTGACTGTTTCGAAGGGTAATAGCGAATTATGTAATGCTTCTAGAAGATTGACGATTTTGTTACATAGTTTTTTTAGTTGTTATCCAAGTTTTCCCTTCTGTACATAAAAACAAAAGAAGCTGAATATCTTTCTAGATGTTATATACATATGCTATTTTAGAATTAATTACCAAAAGGGGACACATATGCATATCTGTGATCTAGCAGATAAGAGGTATGTCTTGCATTTTCATTATTTCTATTTGTCCCCCAATGCACTACCAGTTCCTCCGATTTTCCCTTATGCAGCAGAGAAGCCTGTATCTGCCAAGCAGCTTTTCTCATCTGAGACAAAACAAAGAGGTTTGCTACGTAGTGTAGGCTGTGTTCCTTGTTTGTTATTGTGTACGATTTGATGTAGCAATAATTTTGTGCTTATCTACTGTTTGCTCTGTGCAGCAGCCGGACGCACGTTAGCCTGGTTCTTTTTTGCTTGTGCCTTCTACTTTTAGTTTTTTTAGCTTCTTTTGAAGTTTAAAAAAGCTAAACTTGGAAATAGAACATCTCTTGAAATGAATTCTTCAAACGGTTTTTGAGCATAAAACCATATGTGTATTCTCGTCGGAGTCTTCGCCGTCCATTGTCATGCTAAAAAGCACAAACAAAAGCTATCAGCAGCAACTCAAAAGATCACCCTGTATTGTTATCTTCTCTTTTTCTTTTTGAGAACTTCTTGCTGCGGTCATCTTTTGTCATGTATAATATGAGGCAGTTTTCTGCTTGGACTTGGTGGAGTAGATGTCGTCTCTCTTTTGCTCTGTCTTTGGTTATACAGTATACTTATATATGACCTATGCGTACTACGAACTTGCAAACCGTCGGTACTCAATGATGTGTATATATTACCTGCTGTTTGCCGTACGGTGCTACTTGGCCCTCGGCACATCTATGATATGGATTTTTTGATCTCTAGTATGCCTAAGTTCACGAATACTTCATGCTTCGTACGTGCTATCACTGCTAAATCCATGTATACTAGTGTTGTTGGTGTTCTATTGCCGCTAATTTACCTTTTTGAGGAGGAAACTTCTTACCCCCAACCATTTACATAGTTCCAAGCGTAAATTATATAGCTGACATCGCTGAGTTTATGATCGTTGTCTGTATACCTTCATGCTTATTGTTCTGCTATAAAGTCGTTAATTACTGCGTGTCTGATTACGGTTGGAACATAATTCATGAGTCAGTTAGCAGTGTACTGTTGTGCTTGATCTGGATCGTTGGTTTTTGATCGGACGCTAGGGGGACGGCATTTGCAGTAGGGATCGTATGAGGTTTTCAGATGATACAAGTTCAGCCACGGTGGTACACTCACCAAATGTTACACTGCTTCTCTCATTCTGCATCCAGATGAATGATACGATTACGAAGTGCTAACTATGAAGGCTTAAATTTGATGGTTTGCTTAGAGACATACAGGCAATTTGGTGGGAAAGAAGAGAGAGATGTAGCTTGACGTTCAATTCAAAAGATGGTTGTCTTAGAGAGATGTTACTTATTAGTAATTTAAAAAAGAGAAAAGAAATATGTAGCACTCCGTTTAATTCAAAGGTAGAATGTGTAAACTTGCTATCTCAAATTAAATTGTGCTGGTTGAATGCACAATCAAATATCCCAAATTTATTTTTTTTTCAAAGTGGAAACTTCAAATTTGGAATCATAGATGCGGCATGCAAAAAAAAAAAGCAATATTTTTTTGGGGACATTTGATTCCGTACCCTTAGCACAGTTCAGATGTACTTCAACGGTTTCTTACCGGAGCCTGCTGACATCGCTTGATGCGTCGGGCGCACCATGTATAATGAAATAGATAGTGGCAGTATATAATACACATCTATATCATCTATAGATAAGACTAAAGATAGCTCATATAATAGTTTGTTTATATAATTATTTGTAGTGACATCATATAATTAATGAGTTGTCTATACAATGATATACATAAGGGGCTTAAGCGTTCATACCCTCGTTTTCAAGCGAAATGGTGATTTTACCCTCATTTTTTAAACTTTATGATTTTACCCCTGTGTTTTTGAATTGAAGGGAGAGTCTGCCCCTATTCCGTTAAACCCAGTTAACGGTGTTAACTTTTGCACGAATAGACAAGTTTGCCCATGTAATTTTACCCCTGTTTTGTTAGAGAACTTTGTGATTTTACCCCTATTTTCGAAGTTGAAGCTTTGACATATTTGGTAGGGATATTGTCAACAGAATTAGACACAAATTTATGCATTCATTTTATTAATATAAATCTGGACAAAATTTGTCAAATTTTACAAAATTTGGACAGCATTTATGCCAAAATTCAGAGAAACACAATTTTTTATCACACAACTTGCATGTAAACATCAAGAGATTACGGATAACCAAGATATATCATGCCATACATGTACATGTCACATTAATGTCTAGATGACAGGATCACCAACTTCTTCTGGTTCATCTTCACTATGTAAATGAGATTGTAGAGTCTTGCGGGGAACTACCACCTCAACAGCCAAGTCATCTGCGCCCCTTGTCTCAAGCTTTTGAAAAACTTCGGGGTTTAATTCCCTGTCAGTTAGTGTAGGTCTTTTCTTGAAGAGAATTGCTGCTTTTTCAGCTATGCTACTGCCTTTCGCTTTCTCATTGTTGCTAGGCGAATCAGGGGAGGAATCTTTCAAAAATTCTGATTTTCCACTTGACCTTTTGGAGTCCAGCTTCCCTTCACTATCAATTGGTTCCTTATTTTTACCATCTGCTGCATGCAAATTGTTTTAGGATAAGTACAAAGTTACACCCTAACTAATATCGCACACTTGTTAAACAAAAGAACAGATTCATACCATTTGTATCTTCTCCTGTTAACTTTTTCCACAACTATACTGCATCAACCATATTATCTCTGACAGGCCTTACCTGGAAAAAAATTGACAGGAACAACTTAGCACAGCACAATGCATATAACTTGTGGTCATCTGAAAAGGATCCATCGAAGATGGAACAGCAACCGATCCTTCAGTTTAGATTGAGTATTGAATTTTTTGTTACCTTATCAAAACGGCAAGCCTCAAGAGCTGCTATTGTTGGAGCTGTTCCATCTCCTATCAAGTGGCCTGAATGGGTGGCTAGGACACTACCAAATTTGTAGTAAGGACCAAACTAATGCAATAACCTCCAATGGCTCAAACAGCCAATGAGCGATAGAATAGGCAGAGAGAGAGAGAGTCTTCAACTCTCCCAGTTAATACATGAATCAATGTTTACACATCATATCTCTATGAACAGGTAAAAGAGGTTATATCTCATAGTCCTTGCTGGAATAAAAAAGAATAAAAAGCTACCAGAAACAGCCGGTAGGTTAGCTAAGCTCCTATTTAAACCTTGTAATCACAACTCAATTATACTTTCCATTGTTCATGGGGTCAAACAACAAGTAAAAGTAAACACATTCTTCTATGCCCTGTGACAGGATATCAAATGCTAAATCTCCCACCTTCACACCCTCTATCAAAAGCTCAAAAGCACATTGTAACAGCTATTTTTTTGAATCCGAACCCTGGTCCCATACTCTCAATGGTAATTCACCAAACACTTGGCCTGCACACCAAAACCTACCAGTGTTTCCATCCCTACAGTTGTCAGTGAGATATACAGGCCGCATCCAAAACTACAATTATGATTAAACTAATTACGGCAGCAGCAGCACCAAACAACACTTACTCCAAAATAAGCCCTGCCCACAGGCCACAATCTAGGATAGCATTCCTACTTCAGACTTATAAACTACATGTCCATAAAAAAAATCAAGGACTACCAATCTACCACAAATTTCTATCACCTGGCCATTCGTTATGTCGATCCATCGAACACATAGCATGCACGAACAAATTTACAGAGCCAGACCCTACCTGTGCTAAGCTTCCGATGACACTTAGCAGTGCCCCCTTTGCCTGCACTCCCTGCCCACCAAGCAATTTGCAAATCCTCGGACAAAGCTTACCAAACATCCCCACCACCCCGGGTCCAGGCCCCGCCCCCTCCACCGTCTTCGCCAGACAGGCGGCCGCCCCGCCCTGCACCGCCTTGCTCTGCTCCCCCATCACCTCGAACAGCGGCTTCACGAACAGCGCGATGGTCGCATTGCCCGCCTCAGCAGCGCACGAAGCACCCAGAGGCCGGAGGTACACAGCCGCGAGCTGCCCCGTGGCGTCGCTGCACGCGTCGCGCACGGACGTGTCGGAGGCCCGGGTGCCGCGCCACGCGCCTGCCTCTGCAGCTCGCCATGCCCTCGCCTCTGCAAACCCTAGCCTTTTCGCGTGGGGGAGGCCAAACACGAGAGACCGAGCGAGCTGGGCGTGGGTGGGAGCTGAAAGGATAAGGTAAGGTAAGGGTATTCTTGTCTTTTCGTGTGGTGTTTCTTTTTTTACCATTTAATCCTTCAGTCTTAACGGTGTCACAAAACAGGGGTAAACGGAGTCTTCATTTCAAAATCGCGAGGGCAAAATCACAAAGTTAAAAAAGTAGGGGTAAAATCACATTTGCAATCGATAACAGGGGCAGAAACACCAAATTCCCTATACATAATACAAACCTATCTATAAGACCGTCTGTTAAATAGTAGATATTATCTTTCTTTCTCCTCTACATCATCTAAAATCTTATGTGGCATAGATTTATAGACAGCTGACTTGTATCATTGTACATGTCCTAATTGTTAGTGCTCGACAAATTCAGGGCCTTGTGCGAAGTCTAAAATTAGGCCACATCCCATGTAACTAAGAAAAAGCTGAAATGAAACCGATTCCTCTTGAACCATAGTCTAATCCAGCTCAAACCCTAGCCGTCCACATCACCGATTGCTGCCGACATTGCTTCAACAGAGAGGATTTGCATTGGCACTGTTTACTATCCGAAAACCGCCGCCGCCACCCCTGTTTTGCCGTCACCAGCCTCTCCCACCCGTTCTTGCGCCTTCTCACGCTGTCTCGCCGCTGCCACCTCTTCACCGCCTGTCAGAGGTCGTACGCTCTCCCCTGACACCCCTGCAGCGTGTCAGCCCCACCGACCACCCTGCCACCGACTCTCTCGCGCCTTCTGCTCTCCCGGGCGACCTGACACTGCTACTGCCTTTCGACCACCGCATTGCGTCGCCCAAGACCGTCAGTACTCCGCCCTTGAACCAGCCGCGCCGCACCTGCCCCGAGCATTCCCGACATTGCCAAGTGCCACCACCGCCGTAGCCCGGACACTGTGCCAAACCACCTCTGCTGCCCTATTTAAATGCCCGAGCCCCTCCATTCGCAGGCATCGACCTCCAGTGTCAGCCAAGCACCCCCGAAGCTCCTGTCGTTCTCCCCATTGTCGGTAATCGCCGGAATCCCCAAAGGCAAGCCCTAGCTTGATTCTGTTTCTCCGAGCCATCACTTTCCAATTAACTTCACCAGTAGTTTCCCCATGCCTCCAGAAATGCCCCTGAACACGACGTCGAAAGTCAGCTAGTTCAGGAAAGAGAAGCTCAAGATCAAGCACAAGAATCAGAAGAATACGAGATTGTAGAATTCATTGATCTGCATGGCAAGTCATATGTCTTTGATCATATTGAACCTACACTCCGTTAATTATTATTTATCAGTACTTTCATTATGTTATTTATGCAGTGTTATTTCATGTACAATGAATGTTTAGAATGACATGATCCTAGTTATATCCTACCACCTAAAAAAGCTCAATTCAATTTGATGGCCATATGCACCTTGACAAACCTTAGTAATACTAAATATACTATTTAAATAATCAAGGTAGTTTAGATGTTTAAATATCTCATACTACAAGATGATTCGGCTTTTCCCGAAAAGTTATTGGTTGTGGTTGAAAATTGTTTCAGTGAGAAGCAAGGATTAAAACCTTATGCTAAGTAAAAACATAGTGATCGCTCAACCATAAGTGTTGACTTGTTAAACTTGGTGTAGTAGCTGTTCAAATCGATTGAATATCTACAAATTATTGGGATTTCAGAAAGGGAATAGCCCATGTGTATGAAAGGTGGTATAGAAGCGGTAAAACCATACTTAACAACGGTAGAATTACATGGGAGTCGGATCGCGCTTTCTGCGTTGGCCAGCGGAATGCTGACTGCCTGTGTTGCCAAGTCCCTACCGGGTAGAGGCTATACAAAGAGATGAGCAGTGAAAGCCTTGTTTTCTTGAACCCGGATGCGGGAGTTAAGAAATTTTGTGGGTAAAGCTGGGCAGCTCTGCAGAGTCATTTATAAATGGTATTCGAATATGCCGTGCTTTCGGTAAATGAAGCTGTGTTTAATGGGTGATTCCAATAGCGAAGCATAAGTAGATTTGGAAATGTTTTGGTAATGTTGAAGTCTGGTAATCAAAGTTTTGAAACCCCAAATTCCTTAAGAAGTTCATGATTTGTCATCTTGTGTTTAAAAAGAAAATATTTACAAATAAAATTGCACCCATAAATACTTTAATAATAACTGATATACTCCCATTTTTTTAAATCCTGGCAATTAGTTATATAGTATTTTTCCCATGTGACTTGTTGAGTACGGTTGGTTGTATTCATGCTTGCTAAAATCATAAATAGAAAATGCCTATCAAGAAAATGAAGGAATATATGAAGATGACGCTGGGCTCTAGGGTGTAGACAACGTCTGGTGTTAGGATTTATTTTACACTCAGACATGCCTGTGGAGTTTCTTTTGTAATGTACCTTTGGATTGTACGCCCCTCTGTGTAAAACTTGGCTGCTAAGACTTAATTTTGTAATAAAGTTTGGTTTTTATGCTTAAGCTTGTATTGGCAATGGTGTACACTCATCTACAGTACTCGCAGCTGAACAATTCTGGGCAGTTGCGAGGGTAACCTAACAGCCTCAGAAATAGGGGTGTTACAAAAGCTAACTAAAAAGCATTGAATATTATAATTGTAATACAATTCTATCTTAGAATTAATCTTGCTAAAAACAAGTCTTGAAACTCTAAACTAGTATTTAACTTTTATTTGAAACGCTTCATCGTTCTAGCATTCCTTGAAATGAAATCTTCAACTAGATCTTCATAAGCAATCTTCAATTAGAACATGAGAGTGAGAAGAAAAATTATGTGCTTGAGTTCACAAAGAAACACAGAATACATAGATGAGAGGGAGTGAATTTATTCATTGCCACCAAGGGGATTATTTTGGGGAAATTGCGAATTAGTTGGGAGGAGGAGAATCAGAAGGGGAGGAGTTAAATTTCACAAGGAAATGAGTAGTTTAGTTCATCTGTATGCTTTGTGCGGCTGCAAAGAGGAAATGAAGAGAGAGTAGAGGGGGTGGGGAAAAGGAAAGTGAATGAAATGGGTAAGTTTCTAGGAAGGAAGAACAAAAGTTAAGTCCTAATACCAAGATGGACTAATTATTAACAGTGGTAATTGAGAGGCAGGTAAACTTTCGGGCCCCTAATTTTTGGGGGTGCTGTGCAGTTGGGCAGGCCGAACCTGCTTGATATACGGGCCTCATTCTCAGCAAAACCAGACGCGATTGAAAAGAATTACATGCTGAATTGTCAACATAACCAGATGAGATTGAAAAGAGCAATTCAGAGTCGCACATTCGCAAAAAAAAAAAAAAAAAAAAAGAAGAAGAAAGAAAGTGAGTTTTGGCTAACTTCAACTAAAACAAGTGAATCTCCGACGGATCGTAATGCATCCGGCCGGGGATTGGCTCCTCTGATGAATTAGCCGGCGACGTCAAAGCCGCAGGCATTGGCAGCGAGCGTGTATACGCCGGACATATCTGGATTGTGAGGGTACGGGCGCCTGAAGCAAGCCAGCGGTACCAGGCTGTGGATGTTCATGACCTTGTCCTCCCTGATCAAGTAGACGCAGCTCTCCTCCACGCCGAGCTCGCTGGCCGGGAGGGACGCGGCGAAGCGCGACGGGCCGAGCAAGAACACCTGATCACGCAGCTCGGGCACCACGGTCCACTCGCGCTTCCTGAAATCCATCCTGTAGACGTCATTCCAATAATAGCCTCCGGCACGCAGAGGTTCGGACTGGATGAACATGAACAGCTTCCCGCGCAACTCCACAAGGTGGTGCGGCGCCTTCTCCCAGGGGAACCCACGGGGGAACCAGATCTTCTTATGCTCGATGCTCGTGAACCACGGCTCGGGGTTGAACTCATAGCACATGAGCTCCATGCGCATGAGCTCCGTTGGTGACACGGCGAAGTGGAAGTCTCCATAGGCAGCTGCAATGCTCTGAATCTGGAAGTTGGGGTGCTTCTCGAAGCTGTACTCGTGCGTGTACCACCGGTCTTGAGTAACGCGGCAGTAGCAGATCACCGGCCTGTCCATGTCCACGATCAGGACCACGCAGCCACGCGAGGTCAGCCTCTCGTGGGAGAGCAGGCACTTGCAGTTCCTAGGCAGGTCCTTGGCCAAGCGTGGGAGATCGACTCTGTCCTGAGACACGGGGTCCCACAGCGCGGCGTGCAGGGAGACGGGGTCTAGGATGAGAAGCCAGCCGTGCTGGGTTGCCCAGCACCGCGCCTTGCGCGTCGCGCGGCCGCTTCCGTTGGTTACAATCTGTTCGAATGCGCTCAGAAATGCTTGGGTTTTGTTGCCGCCGCCGCCGCCGTTGCAGGTGGCCGGGCGGCGGATGAGAGCGTTTATCTGCCTGATCAAACCTTCCATTGACGCTTCTTTACTCCAAGAGGCTGGTGTTTCTGAGCGTCAACAAAAAGTATGCAGGTTAAGATTGCACAAGCCATGGAGAAATTTTTGCATTATGATAAATCATGCAAAGATCAGAAATTCCACTGATCAGAATTGGAAAGATTCGAATCAGTACTCACCTCACGAAACCAAAATTTTTTTCGCTTCCTGAGATCCTGCAGAAGCTCGAACAGGAACGGCACGCCGGAGAAAACGAGAGTACACCTATAGTCGATCGCAACGGAATAATATATATAGGCGATCGATCAGGGGATCGCTTATCCCTGCAGTTGTAATAGGAATCCAACTCGGTAGTCAAATCTATTCCGTTAATTAGTCTGTACTCTGCACGGGTGCAAGTGATTGTATCTCTTTCTACGCGCTAACAACATACGGCCCACCTTCAGTTCTCACAAACAACAAGAACCGAAAAGAACTGGCAGAAGGTCATGCAAGACACGGCTGTAGATAGGCCTCTTGCTCGTGGCCCAACTCGCGCATTACAGCGGAACGTCATGACGGCCCGACGCGCGCGGAAGGGTGTGGGCTATTGTGAAGTTTGTGTAATCTTTGGGCCATAATACTTGGCTTATTAATCGGTCACTTACCAAGCAATTAATATGCTTAAGGTTTTTTGCAACTTGTATACGCTAATGGAATCTACCACACAATAGAATCCTTCCATATATATGCTAATAAAAGAAGGATGATGACGATTGGTGCTACCAACTCTGTAAGGATGATGATGACGACGATGGGTGCTACCAACTCTGTAATGAGTTTTCGGCCCATGGCTAAATACACATAAATTTACATTGTCACATATTTAATAAGCTGGAACGATAAGGGGTTGGATGATAGTTTTCGAGTAGGATTCAATCTCTACATGTATCGGATATGGATCCGATTGGAGGCTATATAAGGAGAGGTGCGGGGGCTGAAGGAGGTTTCCCGAAAATACATCCATTGAAACTCTAGCCGCCACCTCTCGTATCCCCTACCATGCACCCTAGTGCTAGCACATTGGGGGAGTGGAAAGGCACATCATTGAACATCATCTCGTCGTACGCCCTGATGCTAAACCGGTCAAGCAAAGGCTCAGACGCATGTCACTCGAGCGCCAGCAAGCTGCGAAAGCTAAGGTGGCGAAGTTGCTGCGATCCGACGTCATCCGCGAGGTCCACCACCCAGAGTGGCTCACTAATCTAGTGTTGGTTAAGAAGGCCAACGACACCTAGCGCATGTGTATTGATTTCACCAACCTCAACAAGGCGTGCCCAAAAGACAACTACCCCATCCCGCGAATTGATCAACTGGTGGACGCTACAGCGGGTTGTTAACTGATTAGCTTCCTCAAGATTACTCCGGCTATCACCAAATCCTCATGGCTAACGACGATGTGGCCAAGATAAGCTTCATAACCCCGGGAGGCACATATTGCTTCGTGAGAATGCCATTCGGCCTAAAAAAATGCGGGAGCTACATTCACCAGTGAAAGCATCTAGGCCCCTAAGATTATTGGTTTTGGTAATTAATGACGTTATATGATCATGGGACTAATGTGTGCGCCAAGTGTTTGAAGGGATAAGTTCAAATGGCGAAGAAAGAGGCTCATAAAATATCTCATAAAGATTCAAAGATCTCAAGGGCGACAAGGTAAATAGTTTAGGGATTTATTTTAATTTTACCGGTCTTGGTGAAAGGTTGGAAGACCGGATTATTGGATAGATGCCGTACTATTAAGAGGGATCACGGTGATTTGCTTGATCATATTCAAATGTGCCCTATGGATCAATTTAGGATCATGCATACACTTAGAAATTATTTTTTCAATCAGAACTGTGCTTTGTCAGAAAATTCGGTAGTACCGGCGTTCTACTGGCGGAACTACCGCATGGCCGGAAGTACCGGGCCTCTGAGCGGATCGTTTATTCCAGAGAGCGCCCGGAGTCTGAGTTAGTCTCTCGGAAATCGGAAGTACCGCAAGTTCAACTGCGGAACTATCGCATGTGCGGAAGTTCCGGGGTCCCGAGCGGAACTTCAATTCCAGAGAGCGCCCGAAGTCAAACTTAGCCTCTCGGAAAACGGAAGTACCGCGGATTGAACTGCGGAACTACCGCATACCGGTAGTTCCGGACATTAGAGCGGAACTTCAATTCCAGAGAGGGCCCTGACTTGGAGTTAACCTCGCTGAGATCGGAAGTACCGGGGTGGAGAGCGGAACTTCCAGATTTCCGGAAGTACGCGATTTTAATGGCGGTAGTACCGCACTCATTGTTCAACGGTTACTTCTGACCGCCTGACATAGCCGTTCTGTTGCGACGGCGGAAATCCGGAAGTACCGCCCGTATAACGGCGGTAGTTCCGTTTTCCCTGTTTTTTCAGGATAAATTAATACAACGGCTATTTGAGGTTGGTGGGGGTATAAATACATCCCCACCAGAACTTGTACCTGTTGTTGAACCCATATTGAACATCTTTGAGCCTAGAGCAACTTCTCACACCTCTCTTTCACTCTTGTGCATTCAATAGAGGTAGTTGAGCCCAATTCAAGTGCATTGCATTGTAGATTGATCCAATTGGCACTCGTGTGTGATCAAGTCGCTGTGGTTCATTCTCTTGGTGCTTGCCGGCACCTAGACGGCTTGGCGGAGGTCCGGTGATCTTCTCGAGAAGGTTGTGAGAAGGCCCGGAAGATTGTGAAGGCTCGGAGCTCGCCTACCCGGAGAGGGAAAGGGCTACCGCTAGTGATCGAGGTGATTAGGCTCAATTCGTGGAGCCGGTCCGATTCGTTCGGGCTTACCTCAACGTGGACTAGGGGAGACCGGCAAGTCTCCGATCACCACGGTAAAAAGTGATCGTGTCAATTGTGGTTTGCTTCCTTGTGCTAAATTTCATTCAAGCAACTCGTTCTATTTGAATTATTTGATTGCTTACTTGGTTAGAGTAGCAAACCTTGTTCTAGGCTAATTGTCATTGCTCTTAGTCAAATTGCTCGTATCAGTGATCACTTGAGCCATTGTAGGTTGTTTAGTAGAATTATTGTTTATTTACTCTAGTCAATTTATTAAGTTTAAAATTGCTAATTGGAATTAGTCGAAAATTTTAAAACCGCCTATTCACCCCCCCTCTAGTCGGCCTCCTTGATCTTACAACCCGTCTCGTCATCCTCGCCCTCGCCGACCAGTTGGGTAGGAACGTTGAGGTGTATGTCGATGACATGGTGGTCAAAAGTACAAGGGCTACCTCCCACGCTGGAGACCTCCAGGAAACTTTCAATAATCTCCGCCAAGCAGGTATCAAGCTCAATCTGGAAAAGTGCATTTTCAGAGTGCAAGCTAGAAAGTTGCTCGGGTTCTTGGTGTCTGGTTGGCGAATACAGGCCAACCTTGACAAGGTGGATGCCATCATCTCCATGGAGCTACCCAAAACAGTAAGAGAGGTCCAGAGGCTTACCGGCAACCTCACTGCCCTTAGTCGTTTTCTCTCCAGAGCGACTAAGCGAGCGCTTCCATTCTTTAAGACACTTCATGCTTGTGATGGGTTTCATTGGAACGACGACTATGTGATGGCCTTTCGCGACCTCAAGAAGCATCTCGTCGAGCTCCCTACTTTAGTCTCTCAAACATCAAAGGCTCCATTGCTGCTATACCTGGTGATTGCTTCAGCGGCGGTCAGCATGGTCCTCGTTTTCGAGGAGGGGTCTATGTAAGATCGAGGAGGCCAACTAGAGGAGGGGTGAATAGGCGGTCTAAAAATTTTCTTCAAATTAATATTAGCAATTCAAGACCTTTTCTATTTGCCTAAACCAAGTAAACAATGCGGAAACTTAAATCAATTTGGTTTAACTCAAATAGCGCCTAAGACAAGCAAATTCGCCTAAGTGCACTAACAATGCTAACCTAGGTCAAGGTTTGTAATTCTAGATTTACAAGTAATCAAAATAATACTAAGTAAGTAAATTGCTTGAATGTAAAAAGAGCACAAGAAAGCAAACCACAAATGACACAATCTCTTTTTACCGTGGTGTTCGGAGACTTGACAGTCTCCCCTAGTCCACGTTGAGGTAAGCCCGAACTAATCGGACCGGCTCCACGAATTAAGCCTTCCACCTCAAATCACTAGTGATAGTTCTTTCCCGCTCCGGGTAGGTGAGCTTCAATCTTCACAACTTCGCCGGGTCTTCTCACAACCTTCTTTGAGAAGATCATCGCGCATGACGCCTCCCACGCCGTCTAGGAGTCGGCAAACTCCAAGAGTAACAAGTCAAGTCCCTCACTTGACTCTCACCATGTGCAACGAATGCACAAGCTCAAACCGGACACAAAGTCCTCTTCTAGATGCAACACATACACTCTAGATCACTTCAACTCTCTCATAAAGTGCAACACATGCACTCTTGAGTGGAGAACCTCACTCTAGCTCAACACAACAGAATATGAGTTCAACAACAACCTCCCAACAGGCCTTGAGGAGGTATTTATACACCTCCCTCAAAAACTAGCCGTTGGAGCAAAGAGGGGGCTGAAATCAGTTTGAGGGCCGGAACTACCGCCATTATATGGCTGGTACTTCTGCCCTCCCAACGATCACAAAAAACTAGCCGTTGGGCTGGAAAATCGGTCAGACCGCCGCACAAAAACCGGTCAGACCGCCAGGACCGGTCAAACCTCCATTACAAGGGCGGTCAGACCTCCATTACAAGGGCGGTCAGACCTCCATTACAAGGGCGGTCTGGCCGCCATTACATGAGCGGTCTGACCTCCAGCTTAACACCGGTCAGACCTCTAGGTCATAACTTTTGACTCCGATGTCGGATTTGAGTGATCTTGGACTCTATGGAAAGCTTATTCAGAGGACTACACAATCCATCTATTTAAATGATCTCAAACACATTATATTAATGCAAAAATCAAAATACATCTAAAGAGTCACTACCATGGTCTAATGTCAAAGGAAATAGTAACAAACAATCTTAGACCATGCCAAGGGATAATGCATGATCTCCAACTTTTGCAAAACACATTTGCAAACTTAGATCATGTCACAAGGAGTAGGTACATGGACTTCAAGCACTTGTAAAATACATTTGCAATGCATAGTCCCATGTTGCTAAGATTCACCACATGAGCTTCAACTAATTGCAAAACACATTCGCAAATATAAGCCTTATGTCGAGATGAGCTAGAGCAAGTGAGGTTTGAGATATCAACACATGATGAGACTCAAACTACTAGACATGACCCCTCTTAATAGTACGGCAACCTATACTAGCAATCTGGTCTTTCAACCAAACATCAAGACCGGTAAAAGATTAGGAACACATCTTTAGCCCTAGCTATCCATACCTTTACCTTGGGTCATCTTCTCGTCATGCATCAACTCATGTTGGATCTTTCACTTCTTCAACTCCATCAACACATGACGGGACTTCACTTGATGATCAACACATGATCATCTCCTCATGCATCAACTCATGATGCGTCTTCTTCTTCTCGATGGCCTTCAACACATGAATCCATCTTCTTCTTTGATAGCCTTCAACTCATGAAGCTATCTTCATCTTGATCTTGACTTGATGACCTTCAACACATGAAGTCATCCCAAATCGTTCTCATTTGTGGAACATAACCTCTGCATCCAACTCATGGAAACCGTTAGTCCACAAAACAATTGTCATCGATTACCAAACTTCACCATTTTGGTAATTCATGACAATCTCAACAAATAATGAGATATGAAATTAATTTGCGAGTATACAATATGTACATAACATATGTGTATTCTAAGATAAGCTTTAAACAAAACTTACTTATCCGGTTATCATTAATCATCCAACCATTAACACATAATGAAGAGGTTAAATGACAACCCGATTGCACATGAGTATATATATACTACACAAGCTATATATACTCAAGAATGTATTTCAAACTAAAGATCCCAAAATGCATATTAAAAGAAGCATTGATCAATACTCATGAAACTCCAAAATATATAGAGAGATTCCCCTAAATGTGTGCATACAAGTGTATATGAGGAAAAACATATGCACATATTCCCCTATTTGAAGGTTGTGGGGGTGGCCCAACCCCCCGTGACTGGACCGTGCAACTAGTCCAACATGTAATAGGCCTAATAGTGTAGAGGAATATACTAATGTAAATATACCAATGTACCCTCATCCTTTGTAAGCACTAAGGGGTAGAATGGGGATTTCCCATTCTACCCCACTCATATATATATACACCCCCAGGAGGGGTAGGAGGGGGACATCCTCTCATCCTTACCAACTCTCTCACAGATCTGGCTCTCCTCTTCCTCTTCTACTAGTCCCCTTCTCTCTCTGTTTGGTCTGTAGCCACGACAAGAAGCATTGATCAATACTCATGAAACTCCAAAATATATAAAGAGATTCCCCTAAATGTGTGCATACAAGTGTATATGAGGAAAAACATATGCACATATTCATTTGAACTATTTGAGGAGTTCAATCTATATTTTGGATCTAAGGAATGCATTAGTATATGAAAAAATAATTTCAAATGCATAGCTCTTTGATTTCACATTTCCATCAAATGAGACTAAACATAAATAAACTTAAACAAGTATATTAGTCTCATATAAACATTTGTCATTTGTCACCAAAACATTATACAAGTATTTATCATTAACATCAAAATCTCATAATGGCATTTGTCATTAACACTAAAACCAACTTAAACGGAGCTTGATCTTTCAGTCTATCGAAGGGTCGTGGTCGTCGAAGGGCAGTGATCGAAGGGGACAGTGGTCGAGGGGGGCAGTGGTTGAAGTTGAAGGGCTACAAGGTCGATGGCAAGACCCACAAGGTCTCGTACTCTCCATAGATTGTAACATGCTTTTGACCACGAGGTGTGATCGACGGCTTCCAATTTACGACCACGAGCGATGGTCGATGTGTTTCATTTACGACCATGAGGTGTGGTCGATATCTTCCGACTTACGACCACAAGCGCTGGTCGTAGTCGAAGCCATGGTCGAAGGGGGCCATGGTCGAAGGGGGAAGTGATCGACATTGAAGGGTCATAGTCGAAGGGGACAGTGGTTGAAGAGAGCAGTGGTCAAAGTCGAAGGAGCAGTGGTCGAAGTTGAAGGGGGCAGTGGCTGAAGTCGGGGCCGTGGTCTAAGTCGAGGCCGTGGTCGAAGTCGGGGCAGTGGTCAAAAGGGGCTATGGTTGAAGGGGGCCGTGGTCGATGTTGAAGGGCTGTGGTCAAAGTTGGGGCCGAGCAGGCTGGCATCGGTAGTCGGGCGACAGGGCACAAGCGCACTGGAGGCCTGCCAACGTACAACCACCAACGATGGTTGACCGCTCCCGACCTATGATCATGCACGATGGTCGACGGTTTCTAACTTACGACCACGAGGTGTGATCAACGGCTTCTAATTTACGACCATGAGCACTGATCAATGTGCTTCGACTTACAACCACGAGGTGTGGTCGATGTCTTCCGACTTACGACCACGAGCACTGATCGATGTGTTCCAACTTACGGCCACGAGATATCCTCGATGACTTCCGACCATGAACGATGGTCGTCGGCTTCTGATGTACGACCATTAGCCATTGTTGAAGACTCCAAATTTAGGACCACGATCGATCTTCGATCACTACCAACTTATGACCATCAGCGATGGTCGACCGCTCCTGCCCTACGATCATGTGCGATAGTCGACGGCTTCCGACTTACGACGACGAGGTGTGCTCGAGGTCTCCCGACCTATGATCGCGAGGTGTGATTGATGTCTTCCGACTTATGATCACCAGGTGTGATCAACAGCTTTCAACTTACTTGACGGATTTAAAAACTTTACAATATGTTTGTATGTATATTCTAAATTTTTTTACCACCTGTGAGTTTTAAAACATGTAGTATAATAAATTTTAAAAATCTATAGCAACATGTAGTATAGTGAAGAAGCCTAATGGTAAGTAACTCATGTGTATAGACTATACTGATTTAAATAAAGCCTGTCCAAAAAAGATAATTTCTCGCTTCCTCATATTGATCAATTGGTTGACTCTACTATTGGCTGTGAAATGTTAAGTGTTCTAGACACATACTCTGATTATCACCAGGTTAGTATGTCTTTAAAAGATGAAGGAAAGATCGCATTTATCATGCCATTTGGAGTATTTTGCTATGTCAAAATGCCATTTGGTTTGAAAAATGTCAGTCCAACTTTTTAGCGTTTGATGCAGCTGACATTTATACATCAAATGGGCTAAAATTTGGAAGTCTATGCTGATGATCTAGTCGTAAAGAGCATCAAATAACTTAATCATGTTTCAAACTTGCAGGAGACTTTCGACAACCTCAGAAAGCACCGCTTAAAACTCATTCATGAGAAGTGTGTATTCGGAATTTCTTCAGGGAAGTTGCTCAGATTTCATGAGAGGTATCGAAACAAACCCTGAAAAGATCAAGGCCATCGAGCAGATGAGTCCTCCAACCATAAAGAAAGAAATTCAAAAACTCACCGACTGCATGGTGGCTCTAAGTCGTTTCATTGCACATCTGAAAGAGAAAGGGTTTCCTTTCTTCAAACTTCCAAGGAAGCATGAGGGTTTCAAGTGATCGAAAGAGGCTAATGGTGCCTTCGAGGATATTAAGAGATATCTTTCGAGTGCTCTTGGTTTGGTTTCTTCAAAACCAAGCGAGACACTCTTAGTATATCTTTCTGCCATGCCACAGGCAGTAAGTGTTTTACTGGTCACGGAATGCGAAGGCGTCCAACGATCAGTATACTATGTAACCGAAGTCTTACATGGGCCTAAGGAGTGCTACCCTCAGGTTCAAAAACTCTTATATGCCCTCCTCATATTTTCGAGGAAGCTAAGGCATTATTTCAGGTGCACAAAATTATTGTACCGTCTGAGTTTCCCTTAGGAGAGGTCCTCCAGAATATGGAAACAGCGGGACACATGGAAAAATGGTCGGTTGAACTTGGGGAGTTCAACCTCCATTTTGTATCCCAACGGCCATTAAATCCTAGATCTTAACAGGCTTTATCATCGAATGGACAATTAATGAGTTGTCTATACAACAATATACATAATACAAATATATCTATAAGACCGTCTGTTAAATAGTAGATATTATCTTTCTTTCTCCTCCATATCATCTAAAATCTTATGTGGCATAGATTTATAGACAGCTGACTTGTACCATTGTACATGTCCTAATTGTCAGTGCTCGACAAATTGAGGGCCTTGTGCGAAGTCTAAAATTAGGCCACGTCCCATGTAACTAAGAAAAAGCTAATTAAAAAGCATTGGATATTATAATTGTAATACAGTTCTCTCTTAGAATTAATCTTGCTAAAAACAAGTGCTGAAACTCTAAACTAGTATTTAACTTTTATTTGAAACGCTTCATCGTTCTAGCATTCCTTGAAATGAAATCTTCAACTAGATCTTCATAAGCAATCTTCAATTAGAAATGAGAGTGAGAAGAAAAATTATGTGCTTGAGTTCACAAAGAAACACAGAATACATAGATGAGAGGGGAGTGAATTGATTCATTGCCACCAAGGGGATTATTTTGGGGAAATTGCGAATTAGTTGGGAGGAGGAGAATCAGAAGGGGAGGAGTTAAATTTCACAAGAAAATGAGTAGTGTAGTTCATCTGTATGCTTTGTGCGGCTGCAAAGAGGAAATGAAGAGAGAGTAGAGGGGGTGGGGAAAAGGAAAGTGAATGAAATGGGTAAGTTTCTAGGAAGGAAGAACAAAAGTTAAGTTCTAATACCAAGATGGACTAATTTCTAACGGTGGTAATTGAGAGGCAGGTAAACTTTGGGGCCCCTAATTTTTTGGGGGTCCTGTGCAGTTGGGCAGGCCGCACCTGCTTGATATACGGGTCTCATTCTCAGCATAACCAGATGCGATTGAAAAGAATTACATGCTGAATTATCAACATAACCAGATGAGATTGAAAGAGCAACTCAGAGTCGCACATTCGCAAAAAAGTGAGTTTTGGCTAACTTCAACTAAAACAAGTGAATCTCCGACGGATCGTAATGCATCCGGCCGGGGATTGGCTCCTCTGATGAATTAGCCGGCGACGTCAAAGCCGCAGGCATTGGCAGCGAGCGTGTATACGCCGGACATATCTGGATTGTGAGGGGTACGGGCGCCTGAAGCAA